>CANTUQ010000043.1:7132500-8427500 GCA_947683425.1 Excoecaria cochinchinensis
TATTGAGAATTTGATTATAGCCCGCATAACCATCTCCAAAGCTATACATCTCGCAAGTAGCGGCGCTGTCTATAAACACATCTATATGGGGCAGCGAAAAGTTATCTTTCGGATAAGCCTTATTCAAGTCCCGATAATCTACGCATACCCTTACCTTTCCATTCTTTTTGGCTACAGGACAACATTGGCCAACCAAGTTGGATACTGCACCTCAACTAGAAATTTGGCTTTGATTTGTTGGCGAATCTCCTCTTTTACTTTTTCTGCCCATTCCGGCCTAAGCCTTCTCAGTGTCTATTTAACGGGTTTATGGTCTGGATATGCAGGAATAGCGTGCTCTGCGACTTCCCGATCGATTCCTGGCATATCTTCGTAGGTCCAGGCAAAGACCTTTTCATATTCTGTTTTAATTCTCTCAAATTTTCTCACTCTTCAAGAGTTATGTCAGATGCCATCAAGATTTTTGAGGTTCCAAGAATAAATAAAGTAGTATCAATCGAGCTAGTGTCAAATATAAATGGATTATAATCTTGCATAATGAAATCGTAAAAAAAAAAAAATCACACAAGTGAAGGAAATTGTTCGATTTGTTAAAAAAACTAAAAAATGTCACTAATCATTATTAAAAAAAAAAGTTCAGAACTAAGAAGGAAAGTCTAAACTATCATCTTCCTCTCTCTGCCGATGCAGGTGTTGTTGCCGACGGTCCATAATCAACTTCAGGGCCCATCCTTCCTTCCTTTGAGCTCCTCGTCGATGAGGCCTTGAACCTGTTCCCTCAAAGCTCGGCATTCATTAGTGTCATGTCTAGCTTGCTGATGATAGACACAATATTGATCTTCCCGATGTCTTAGATGCCCTTGGCTTTTAGAGGGTCTAGCTCGTTTTGATTGCAACTTCCCTTTCTTAACAAAATAGGCAAAATGCTTCGACAGGGGCTTTTCTAAGATGATGCGGTCATTTCGGGTCACCTCTATAGCCGGCATCTTCATGTCTCCACCACTTATTCTGCTGCTATTGCTATGACTTGGGCACCCTTCAGTAATTCTAGACGGCTAAAGATTTTGAACTTGCTCCCTCGGGATTTTCCAGTCATCAAATAGACTTGTGGCATACTGATGAGGATCCATTATCCCATAACCCACAGTTGGCTTAGTTGACCTCATCTGAGGGAAAGACTCACCTAAACCAAAGCAATATTTATGGGCCACTCCAGCCACCGGCACTTTTTTGATCTTCTGAATGCCGACGAAACTGTCACCTCCGCATAGACCACTTTTTCTCTCCAAGTTCGTAGTACCAAAGGCGAGCCTCTTGTTGGTGGCTTGGGCAGTAGCATGTTTGGATCGCTGAATTGCCTCCTCGAGGACTTCCATTTTTCTCTTGGGGCCACCCATCATCGTCATCTTAAACCCCTCATTGTAAGCATGTCCTTTGCCTTTTTGCCTTGACTGCAGAACACAAGGCATCTTTCCTCTGGACCCGATTCCCGGTATGTATGCTATTGCAGCTAAGCCCTGTTTGCTCTGTGGTATGGCAAAACCAGTATGTTGTGCCTTGGTAGAAGGTGTCACTGAGGCAGCAAAGTCTTCCTTTATAGTATTTATCCTGGCTTCAAATTCTTTCATCTTGCTCTTTAAGTCTCGTGATTTCCTATCCATTTCATCAATAATGAGGGCATGGGTTGCACTCGGTCTTCCTAATGGATTGGCCATGTTACTTTCTATCAAATATTATAAAAGGGGATGACTTGCCGTTCTCTGAGCCCACGTATTCTGCTCCTCAGAAAGAAAAGACAAATAAATTGCTAATTAGTCACCTATCAGAACCTTTAGACCACCTGGGCAGATCTATGATGGCTGCAAAAAATACCTGTTAGGATGATGCATGAATGACATATAAGATGCATGATCGTGCTATGCAACATCCACAAATCACATGCAAGCACATAGGTCCTTCCAACCTTGTTACTCCCACACACGAGGTCGTGCAGTCTCTGTCCTAGGTGGGATTAGCCCATGGGTTAACCGGGGAACCCGATGGACACGTATGGTGCACGGTGAAAAACCGGCAGCATAACCTCTCTTAGCTAATGTGAATGCGCATGGGTTTTAACCATTGTGTATTTAGGCAGTCCGAATAAATCTACATGGGCCTATCGGGGCATGAAAGCCTTTGATTTGGTGACCAATCAAATTATTTAGATTTGTCCAATATAAAATGATCCATATAGCAAGCAAGGTATTATGGTTCATACCACCTAGGGGAAGTATCTATTGCCATTACATGAGCTTTGGTCAAAGGTGATGTTACTTTAGGGCCACCTAAGCATGGTCCCTGCCAACGGGTCTAGCTCATCACGAGCGTAACGACCGATTGGGTCTCCATTTAATATACCATGATGGTACAAGGCTTGGGCTGGTGATTATCCTAAACACTTCCCTACATTGAGTGAACGTAGGGTTATGCTTCGGGAATGCACCGGGGTTGAAAGAGGGACCAAACTAGCATAGATCTAAGACTCTAATGACATGCAAATGCAGTTTTCAAAAAGGATGAAATTTTTAAATTAAAACTCAATTATAAATTTTAATCAAGGCACTTTCGAAGCGAAGTCTCAAGTATTGTCCCCAGCGGAGTTGCCACTGTGACGCGCGCCGAACCCCAGGGTGCCCCGAAGGCCCGCTTTTAGGGCGATCGGGTGGAGGTTCATGAAAACTTGTAAGGTATTTACAAGTGCGTCTATATTGGGCAATAAGGAGGTTTCTTGGAGTCACCACCCAATAGAACATTGGGAAAGGTCGTCTAGCCTCAGTAAGCCTAAGACAGCGCTGCTGTATCCATCATAGGCAAGCCAGAGGTGTCTTGGAGGTATCAACCCTAATGACAGAATGGTCCTCTAGCCTCATGCTTGGGCAAACCAGAGGTGTCTGGGAGGTATCCACCTTAATAGAACATTAAGATGGCCCTCTCGCCTCGTGGCGCCTAGGACTATGCAAATTTGATGCTTTTACGGGACACAAAAGGTGTCTTGGAGATTTCCACCCTAACAAAATGCCGAGGTGGCCCTCTCGCCTCATTGAGCCCAAAGACCAGAGTAGATTCGGGACTTCCCATTTATTTATGCCTTGGCTAAGTTTATGATTGAGTTTTGAATTTAGAGTTTCATCCTATTTCTCATTCATTTTAATGCAGTTTAATTAAGGCGCATGTCATCCATTCAAGGGAAAGTGATAAATAAAAGCGTAACGTAAAGTATATGCAAATATATTACAACAATACTAGGGGCGGAATACAACCCCCATTGTAAATAAGATACAAATCATGCATAAATCGGGATATTCATTAATGATGAAGACATCGGTCCTCGCATGTATATTTATTATGAAATAGTTTTGATGTGATGATTTTGGATGGAGAAAATTGAGACATTGGTCCCATTTTTATTAGGAAAAATACCAAATTAATTAATTAAAATGTTTTTATGATTTTCTTTTTAACATGCCTAAAATAAACAATTTTATTGAAGACTACATGGCAAAATAAATGAAAAAGCCAAATAAATGAAATATTACAAATAAAGCAATTAATATCTAATCCAAACGAGCCTTCTGGATCTCCCCGTGTGCTCATAAAAATTGCCCAAGAGGGAAAATAAGATGTGAAATAAAAATAAGATACAAATAAAATAATGTTAGTAATTGAATCAATTAAAATCCATTAAATATAAAATAAATGATAAAATAAAATAAAATGAGATAAACTAAAATGATCAAAATAACAAATGAATTAACATGTTTACAATTTAAAATAAATGAGAAAAATGTGTTATGAATAACAAATGGATTAAAAGATGTAATTGGAATAAAATACAATATGTTAATTAATTAATATGTAAAAATATGAACATGATAATAATGAAAAGAAATAAGTGAACAAAATATTAAATATATGATAATGACAATGGAAAAAAAATGATTAAATAAATGATATGGTTAATTAATGTATCACAATTAATATAAAACCTTTACATGGTAAAAATTATCAATTAAAACGAATTTATTAATTACATGTTAAAAATAATGAGAAATCAAAGCAAAATAAATTATTTACATGTTAGGAATTAAAAGAGATCAATATTCACATGAATAAAAAATGTAATAATATATAAACATAACAAAACAAATATAACCACAATAGAATAAATAAATAAATGAGAACAATAAATAAATTAATGAAAACAATAAAATATACATGAATAAGAATAAAATCATATATAAACAAAATAAATATAATAAATATAAACAATGAAATAAATAAATAACTGAAAATAATAAAAATAAACATGAATAAATTAAATATGAACAAAAAGAATAAGAAGAACAAGCCCGGAATATTTACGCTAAGAGTTTTGGATTCGATAAAGGTAAAAATGATGATTGATTTCCTTATTTTGGTTTGCAATATTAGAATTGAGATATGAAAATGTTGGGATTTTATTCCAAGAAAAATAGGCTTGAAAAAAATAAAGAAAGAAAATTAACAATTCTTTAAAAACAAAGAATTAATTTCTTTGCCTAAGAAATGATTTTTATTGATAAAAAAAATGATTTTAAAAACAAACAATGATTTTGTTTATCAAAATAAAATATTTTTAGAAAATCAAATGAAAAAATTAGATTTTGATAACAAACACTTATTTTGTTTGTATCAAAATTAATTTTCCATCAAAAAGAGATTCAAAAGAAAATTAATGAAAAAAGTTTAATTGAACACAAATAAAAAAGAAAAAAGAAATTTTGAGAGCAAATAATTATTTTATTTGTCTCACAATTAAATCAAACAACAATACTCCTTCCAAATATATGTTTAGAAGAAATTATGTTGGAAAAACAATGAAAGATCAACTTTTCTCTTTTAATTTTTGCTTCGGGAAAAATCTGGAATTTTTTCTTTTTCAGAGAAATTGAGAGGAAGAAAAAGAAGAGAAAAGATGAAAAAAACCCTAGAAAAAATCCCCCCTCCTTTAGGTTTTCATCTCTTTCTTTTTATATTAAGAAAATAGGAAAATAATATTAATTAAAGGGATAACACTTAATAAATCAGATATTATCTATTTTAAATTTTAAAAAGTGAAAATAACCTAAAAATCCCTTAAAAAGTGATTAAAAATCGAATTTTGTGGAAAAACAAATTGGAAAAATTGATTTTTCTGGTGAAAATGAGCATTTGCGGTGGAACAGGGGCTACGGACGCCCGTCGGTGCGCCCGACGGGTGTCCGTAGCGTGCCAGGCGCGCGCGCACACCGCTCGCAGGCCCTGCGCGCTGCCGTGCGGCCGACGCTCCGATTTCTTTTTTATTTTTTATTTTCTAATTTAACTAAAAATATTGTAATTTCAAGCCCCTATTTTTCAAAACTAATTTTTAAAATATTTTTTATTATTTTTTTTATCTTTTCACTCTAAAATGCAAATTTAAACAGGAAATCAACACTTTCAACCTTTTTGCCTGTGACAAGGTATCTTATCATCATCGGATAACTCTGATCTGGGCTGCCTCAAGACCCGGTGTCTACAGGCGCCCTTGCAATCCCTTGCAAGTTTTATGAATCCCCCCCCCCCCCCCCAGGCCCTAAAAGCGGGTCTTCGGGGCGGCTGGGGTTCGACGCACGTCACACCCTGTTCGAGAATTTAGCTACTATTTTATGCAATTTTGAAGGCTTTAGAGGCCAATATAAATTATGACTATTTCTGGGACATTTGTAAGACAAATGTCTCAGTTCTAACCCAATTGGAATCAAGTCATTTGGATAACTAGAACTTTACATATAGCCAAAATAGCCCCCAAAGGTCATTTTACTCCTAAAATGAATTTCACTTTTCATGTTTACTCTAATCCCAATCAACTTAACTCTCCCAATTAATCACTCATTTCCAACTCATATCACCCAACATCAACAAAAACACTTCAATTTATGTAATTAGACAAGTTATGCAATAAATTCAATAAATTTCCCAAGCCTTCTTCTTGGCTTGCGTCAAGCTCAATTTGCTACTTCTTCTCCTACTTTCTCTTTGCCTTTAGCTCTACTTGGCTTATCCACTACAAATCCATCAAAATCACCATTTATCCACTAAACTCTTAATTCTTACCTTATAAAAATTCCATGGATATGAAGAGAAGAAACTAACAATTACTTACCTCTTAAGCTTATACAAACACTTGATTTCACTTAATTAGCTTGAACAACACCAAATCAATGGAGGATTAGAGCTTAAAGGAGAAGAAAAAGAGGAAGAGAGGAGGAAGGAAGGGAACAGATTCTTGGTTCCCTTTCCACTGCCCTCACATGGCTTTTAAAGCCATATTTATCCACTTTTCCAACTTTAATTCCCATCCATCCATTTGTCGTGGCTCACTTCCTTATTTATCTTTTTAATCCTTTAACCTTTCATAAATTATGCATTAAACCCTTACCTAACTTAATTCATAACATGCAATTAAGTCCTTAAGGTTCTATGCCGATTTTAATTCTAACGATTCACTTAATACTGCATATGTCCCAAGCACATATACTTAGCTAAACACTTACTTAGGCCACTCTCATACCCCTACTGACGTGCAAAATGACTAGGTACAAGTTAGGCCTTAGAAGTATGCCATTTACGAAAGTTTATATATTTGGCGCCAAGACATGATCTTAGTGTACTTAAATTACTTTGAGTGAAGAAATTAAAAATGCCGATTTGCTAATAGTACCTAAGAATATGGGAACATGCTAAATTATGTATAGTAAGTAATTAGTTAAATATATGTGAACTCAAAATTATGTGAAGAAGAAACTTTTGCATGAGGCCCATTCATCGGTTTTTACTATGCATCCGAGTGGAGATAAGATGTATCGAGATCTCAAGCAGCATTATTGGTGGCCGGGTATGAAGAAGGATATAGTGGATTTTGTCTCGAAGTGTTTAGTGTGTCAGCAAGTGAAAGCCGAACACCAAGTTCCATCGGGTTTGCTTAACCCCTTACCCATTCCTCAGTGGAAATGGGATGATGTTATGATGGATTTTGTGACTGGCTTGCCGTTGACGCAGCGCAAGCATGACTCAATATGGGTTATAGTTGATAGATTGTTAAAGTCAGCGCATTTCTTGCCTGTTCAATTAGACTATTCTATGGATAAGTTGGCAGAGATATATGTGAGAGAGATAATCAGGCTTAATGGGGTTCCGTTATCCATTGTATCGGATCGAGATCCTCGGTTTACGTCCAAGTTTTGGAAAGAACTTCAGCCAGCTTTGGGTACTCGGCTAAACTTCAGTACAGCATTTCATCCTCAGACTGATGGTCAGTCTGAGAGAGTTATTCAGATTCTTGAAGACATGCTTCGGGGTTGTGCTTTGGAATTTTCTGGAAATTGGGATCGATATGTGCCTGTGATGGAATTCGTGTATAATAATAGTCACCAGGCAAGCATCGGAATGGCCCCATATGAGGTGTTGTATGGGGGGAGATGTAGAACGCCGGTGTGCTGGATTGAATTATCAGAAAGAGCTATGATAGGTCCGGAGATAGTGACGGACACGGAATAGAAAGTTAGAATTGTGCAACAGAATCTGAAAGCAGCCAAAGAAAGACAGCGATCGTATGCTAATTTAAAGCGTAGAGATATCCAGTATGAAGTCTCTTCGTTTTGGAAAGAAAGGAAAGTTGAGTCCCCGATTTATTGGGCCCTATGAGATCTTAGGAAAGGTTGGTCCGGTAGCTTATCGGTTAGCATTACCAACAGAGTTAGCCAAGTTACATGATGTCTTTCATGTATCTATGCTCCGTCATTACCGATCAGATCCATCACATGTGCTCAAAGTGCAAGATATTCGGATTCAACCAGATTTCTCTTTTGATGAGGAACCGAAATAGATTTTGGATAGAGAAATTAAGCAGCTTCGAAACAAGCAGATACTGTTGGTTAAAGTGCTTTGGCAACATCATGATGTTGAGGAAGCAACCTGGGAACCGGAAGAGCCAATGAGGACTCAGTATCCTCAACTATTTGGATTAAGTGAGAATTTCGAGGACGAAATTCTGTTAAGGAGGGGAGTATTGTAACACCCCAAAACCGCCCTGATAGATTGAGCCTGTTTGTGTGCGAATTGTGTGTATTTAATTTTGAGCATGTGTGGTTTGTTAAATTAAATTTGTTAATATTCATTATTTAGGGGTTTTAATTGAGTATGAGTGAGTGTAGGGAGTTAGGATGTATTTCTAATGGTTATGTTAGGGTGTTTATGTTAGTTTGGGAGTAGTGTGTGTGTTAAGAGATTAGTCTTGGGTGTAGCTTGAAGGATGGGAGTTAGGTGTAGGTAGTATGTGGTCCATTGGGAAGTTGCCATGTGGCATGAGAGAGGGAAAAAGAGGGACAGTTGTTCTTCCCCTTGTTCTTATCCCGTTTTCTTCTTCTTTCCCTTCTCTTCCCATTACTTCTCCATTTTCTTCTTCTTTCTCTTTATTTCTTTCTATAATTCTTCTTTTGTTGGAATCGGGTGAGCTGTGGTGAGTTGGGGTTAGTTGGAGTTGGTTGGTAAGTTGTAATTTAGTGTCCTTCCTTCTTCTTTTCTTTGAGTGAGTTTTATACCTAAGTGTATGTTTGAGGTTGAATTCTGGTTTTGCTCGGTATTGTGGTTCAGAGATTTCGCCTAAGGAGACGAAAGGCAAGGATATCGCGAGTGGTAGTGGAGCTCGAGATTAAAACGCCATATTTTGAGGTTTGGGAACGTTGGTGTATTTTGCGTATTTTGTGTATTTTTGATGATTTCTGTATAATGATTGGAATTGATGATATGGATCATGTGTTTTTGCTTTTATGAGTTATGGGTATTATTTAAATTGAGTTGAGAAGCATGGGTTGTGAAGGATGGAGTTAAAATGTGGAAGTTTTGCATATTTTCTTAGAAATTGCTGGTTTGAGAACTTTTGGATTTTGATTTTGTGATTTGTTTGATTTGATGACAATAATGAGTTCAAAGGGCATGTTTTATGTTGTGTATAATGGTTTGAATGAAGGATTTTACTTAAAACTGAGTTTTGGAACCAAATGAGTGAGTGGGTGAAAGTGGAGAATGAATTGCTGCAGATTTTGGCGTTGGGAGTGGAAATCCCGACTTGTCGCGAGGTCACGAAAGAGCTTGGTGATCTCTGTCCCATCGTGCATCCTGAGCTATGAGCGGCCGAGCGTGCACAGTGGGGACTGCCTGTCGCGAGCGCAACGTCGTCGCG
Organism: Excoecaria cochinchinensis; assembly: GCA_947683425.1. Lineage (NCBI taxonomy): Eukaryota > Viridiplantae > Streptophyta > Magnoliopsida > Malpighiales > Euphorbiaceae > Excoecaria > Excoecaria cochinchinensis. Next base: position 7,141,781 of record CANTUQ010000043.1, read on the forward strand.
ATCGCGACAGAGAGCTCAGCATTTGGCCAAGCTTCTGTCGCAAGTGCGCGCCTGGGCACGAGCCCATGACAGCTCTTGCTGGTACACACTGTCGTGGGCATGACGCTTGTCACGAGCACGATAGTGAGATCTATTGTTGTCTCAACGCGAGCGTGATAGGAGGCCAACTTCGCCTCTGTCGCGAGCGTGACACCCTCTAGCTTTTCTTTTTGACTTCTCTTTTATGATTACAATACTTAACTTTCCAATTTGTATTACTTCTAGAATTATGTATAGTCTATATATATATATATGAATGTGTTTATATGCTTCCTATATCATGAATAAAACAAGATGCAAACATATGTTGTGAATTGAAATGGGCCTTGGATTATGCATCACCTGCTAGAGTCGAATAAGTGGATAGTTAGGCATGCCTAATAGAGCTAGTGTTGCTGTAGCTAGTGTATGATTTGGACCCTGATCAGGTCCCCTAACTGGATCTTTGTGATCCCTTTGTACTGAATCTATGCGAAAATGATTTTGGAATAAAATTAAAAGATTGTTTTGATACCCTCGGGTATCTATGTGTTATGAGAATACTGTTAATACCTTCGGGTATCTACGCGTACTCGTTATCCACTGTTTTGGATATAGCAGGTGTAATGGTGTTATTTGTTATTATGTGTGAATCTCTGAATTATTTCTTATTGGGAATAATATGATTATAGTGCTGTTATGCGTTAAGTTAATTTATGACATCTTAACAATTAACTTTGCCATTCACTTGTGATTATTTGTTAACGCCACTATGAGTGGTTATTGTGCATCTTTGTTTCCCCACTAAGCGATTTTGCTTAGCACGGGTGTTTTATCTGTGCAGGTGTGGAAGGTTTCGAAGGGTTGAACCGAGGGTTTCGCATCAGCAGTGCCAACACAACTAGTGGATAGAAGATTTTGTAATTAGGCCTTGTATTCTTTTAGTATATATATTATAGTCTTATACTATTGAACCTATGTAAAGGATAATTTATAACTGATTTTGTTACTAGTTTATGTAATCGTTCGGTGGTGCTGAGGCACTTTTGTATCTTTTGGAATATGTAAAGCAACTTTTGTCACATTAATGAAATGCTATATTTTGCTCCATGGTCTTTTCTCAAATAAATTATGAAATTTTAATTCATTCATTCGCATATGAAATTGGTGTGCAATGATTGATTCTATTTGAGAGTCTGTGGGTGGCAACCCTCATCTACCGGGGACCTTCATCCTCTTCGTAGGGTGAAGTTCTCTACGTATAGGTAAGGGGTGTTACAATTCTACTTCTCTTCCCGATGGCAAACTCGATAATTCCTCTGGAAACACATCCACAAAGTCTCTTACTATCGGAATATCTTGTATCTTTATTTGTCCTCTTCAGGAATCTAAAATCAAAGCCAAATACGCTTCACATCCCTTCCTCATAAATCGCTTGGCTTTCATAGCCGAGATCACATTATGAAGCGAGTCACTTCCTATAACTTTAACAACCGCAGGCATCTGATCTTTACCTTGAGCACAACTATTTTCCTCTGAAAATCCACTATAACTTAATGCTTGGACAACCAATCCATGCCCAAAATAAGGTCAAACTCATGAAATGGTAGCCTAATCAAATCAAACAGAAATTCTTTACCTTGCACCACAGAGGACAATTCCGACATACCCCATCCACTTGGACACTCTACCCTAATGGACTAGTGACACAAATCTCATAATCCAAATTATCCTCATTAGACAATTCATCACTCAACTTATCAGAACACAAATAGGAGTGGGTAGAACCCGGATCTATCAACGCATACATTTTAGTACTGAAAAGTAAGAACTTACCAGCTATAACTTCCGGAGCATCCTGGTTATCACGGGCTCTCATCGCATAGGCTCTGGCAACCGCAGGTACTAGACGATCAACTGTCTCAGACGAATCTCTTTCTCGAGGCCATCCACCATGACCCCGTCCTCTACCTCTAGGATGACTGCCTTGAGGAACATTTGACCCAGCTCAACTTGCCTCTTGCTGACCTTGGGTATTCTCATACAAATTCGGGCAATTGGCAAGGAAATGGTCAGTGCTACCACATCTAAAACTTCCCCAAGTTAACCACCGACACTCACCCTAATGTCACTTGTTACAATGAGAACATTGGGGCACACCATCACCTCGATCACCCGAAGCTCCTCTACTCGTACTTGACCCTCTGAAAGAATCCTGCCTCCTCCCTCTAGTAGCCGGACTAGGATACGACTTACTAGAGCGGTTCCCTTGAGACTCCCGTGACCTCTTTCCTGAAGAAGAACCTCCTCTAGAAGACTTCTTCCTCTGAGCCTTCTCTCTTAGAACATTCTCAGAGCACTTCGCTCTCAAAGCTGCCTGCACAATCTGATAGTAACTGACATCCAGTGCCGACATCAACGAAACCAACATTACCTTCAGAGACTCATTCAAACCTGCCTCAAACTGTTGACATCTAAATTCCTCAGTAAGAACTCCTAGCGGTGCATACTTGCTGAGTCGATTGAACTCCTTCTCATAATCAGCTACAGACAACAAATGTGACTTTTGGCTGAAAGAGGTATCTTTTTTGGGGCATTTCATATTTACAAAGGGTATTAAAGTGGATCCTACCAAGATTGAAGCAATTTTTCACTGGAGAACGCCCAAGAATATCATAGAAGTTAGGAGTTTCCTTAGTTTGGCAGGGTATTATTGGAGGTTTGTGAAAGGGTTCTCCACGATTGCAACCCCATTGACTCGACTGTTGTAGAAGCAAGTGAAGAGCACCATTGACTCTACTATTGCAGAAGCAAGTGAAGTTTGATTGTAATGCTCAATGTTAGGAATGTAACACCCCAAATCGGGCCTAGTTGGATCGGCAAACTAAGTAGGTTAAGTGAAGGGTATTTCGGTAATTTATGCATGAGTAATATGGATAATAAGGATTTATTTGCTAAGAAATTAATTAAATAAATTAAGTCAATGAATTATTATGGTGTGCTTGTAGTGTATGGTAGTAGGATGTTTGTGGGCTAAGAGATTTTATTGTGTGGTTTATGAGCATGGTGCCTTGGAGATATTTGCATAAAAGAAATAATTATCAAGTGGATTATGGGTATGGAACTAAAGATGTAGGATATTTTTATGAGAAGTGATTTAGTGTGTGTATGTGTATGGTGACTTGAATTGAGAAGTCAAAGTGAATCATGTGGACCTATAGGAAGTGGACAAGTGGAATTGGTAGGTGTGCATTAAGTGTGAAAAGAAAGACAAAGTGAAAGTAAGAGGAGTCCACGTTTTTTTTGCCCTTTCATCTTCCCGATTCTCTATTTCTTTTCCTTTTCTTCCCTTTCTTTGCTTAATCTCTTGGTTTTGAGTGAATTAGAAGTGATTTGGTGGAGCTTGGGAAGTAAGATTGAAGAGGTAAGTTGGGGTTTTTAGGGTTCTTACATTTGAGTTCTTTTTCTTCTTCTAGTTTTGTTTAAGTTATGGTTTGAATTAAGAATTCTGGGTTTGTTTGTGCAAGTGATTGGTAATAAGAAGAAGCAAAGTAAAGGAAAAGAGAAGATTAAAGCTTGAAGAGAGAGCAGCTATTGTGCAACAAGAGGTTTGGGAGTTTGATTCCTACCTTTGAGTTTTAATTTGTCTATGCCCTAAATTCTTCTTGGATTATGAATATACATTTGTATATGATTTCCAGTAAATTGAGTGTTTTGATATGAGTCTTATGCATGTATTTGTTTAGATAAATTTATTAGTAATGCATGATGTTGATTAAATTGAAGGTGTGTGAGAATTGGAAGTGAAATGCATGACTGGGTAAACTCTGTTCAATTCTCATATGACCCTTGTGCAATTTTTTTGTCTTAAGTAGAGTTTTCGAACTCCAAACCATGTGTTTCATAAGCCATTAGAACTAGTACTTCCATTCCTTTAAAAGTCTTAGAAATAGCCTTGGGCAAATTCTTGCTCTAAGACCCTGAATTTTGGATAACACCGTAGTGTCTCTTTTTGTGTCGGGTTGTTTGACCAGTGTAGGTTGTGGAATTCATATCTGGAGTTATAGATGTCCAATTGACCTGAACCTTGTTCCTTTTGAAATTTAAGACGTAGGGGAACATTTGTTAAGAAGACGACTTTTCCTATAAATGAGGTTTAGAGGTCGGTTTTCACGACACTAGTTTGTAGTAAAAAGCAGTCTGTCAAGGTAGCTGAGGAGAGCCTCTGTCGCGAGCGCGACAAGGGTCGCGATAGAAAAAAAACATGTTTTGAGCCTTTTCTTCTCTATTTTTGAGTCTAGGGTTGACCTGGATCAATCCCGTACCTTTCCCATCAGTTATTATGCATGTTTAGGGTAATTAAATGGCTATATAAGTAATTATCGTTGGGAAAAATTTAGGAGTATGATTAAGATTGGTGATTTAGCTAGTAAATAATAGTAGATATAACTTTGTGAAGGATGAGGATTAATATGTGTTGATCTCATGAGTAACCTAAGCATGATATATCATATGTTTGAATGTATTTAACATGGGTGCGATTGAGATGAATGACGAGTAATGTTGTTATGATAGAGTGTGTGAATGGATATTGTTAGTGGTATGTTTTATCGGAACTCTTGATACGGATGTGGTGTTTATGTTGTCAATAACGTGTGGCTTGCCGAGATGAGGTAAGTCGACATTTTGATGCTTGGTTTAAGAATTGGGTGTTGTGAAGAGGGAATTTTCTGCAGAATTCTTGTAAGGGTTGGAATTCCTGACTCTGTCGCGAGCGCGACAACGTCGCGAGGTCGCGACAGAGCCCGGTGAAAGCAGCCCTCGCACGCGTTTGAAGGTTCCGCTGAGCCGTGCAGTAGAGCCTCTGTCGCGAGCGCGACAGAGAGCTCGGTTGCCGAATTGTTGGGTTGGCAGCTCACTGTCGCGAGCGTGATATATGTCGCGAGCGCGACAACGAGATGCCCTAATTCCCTCGCGAGATCGCGAAGGTTGCCGTGATCGTGACTTGGGCAAAGTTGCCTCTGTCGCGATCGCGACATCCGTCGTGATCGCGACACTCCTGGTTTCCAAATTGAGTTTTCGTTTGTGATGCCAATGTGTGAATTCCGGACTTGTGATGCCTTTAGGTTTATTCTTTGACTATTTTATGAAGTATGTTAATATAATTGAATGTATTATGCATATCTATACTTATGATCTCTCTCTAAGATTATTATGTTATGCTTAAGTGTAAATTGTATGATGCATGATTGACTTTATGAACTTATTCATATGTCTCACCTATTGCTGATTATGTACAATGATATAAATTATGTGATTTGAAATATGATTTGTATGATGCATGACCTGCGAGAGTCAGTCTAGTGGATAGTTAGGCATGCCTAATATAGTCTGTATGTGTAGCTGCAGTGCTCCCTTGAACGATTTGGACCCTGATCAGGTCCCTGATTGGTTCCTCGCGAACCCTATTATGTGTATGTGTATGGATCTTGTTTAAGGTCTTGTTTTGGGAAATGCTTTTGAAATATGTAAAGTGACATTACTTTGCGATTTGTACCCGTAAGGTACAGTTTTTTACTCGTTATCCACTATTTTGAGTCAGCAGGTATTTCGTTTACTTTATCTGATATGAACATGAGAATATGATATCCGAATGTGTAAGATTTCGGTCATATGAACCAGTTATGAATATAAGAATGTGATATCAGTATGAATATGATTTTGGGATATGTGAATGTGCTTACAAATCTCCGAGTAGGCTTAATGTAACTCTAACCTGCATAATGTACCTTTGTCCTTATCTGTAAATGATCTTGTATATAGTATGTGTGATTGAAGTCGGTGTGTCATATAATGTTGACACTACATTTCTGTATTGTAATGTGATAAATTAACATGTATACGAATGCGAGTTTAAATTACTGAATACGATGGTTGAAGTAGATGTATATTAATGTGAATATGTATTGTTAATTATTAAGACTAAGTATACTAATTCGCATACTTATGAATGTGATCTTGAACTAGCATATGTGACAAATTTTATACGATGCTATATAGTTCCTTATTGTTAGCTATCGTATTAATTTCGTTATATTAGAATGTGTTTATGTTCTTGGCATGATAATTGGGTATGTTAATCAAATGAGTATATAACCGCAGTTAGGAACATTTGGAATGCGTGGCTATTGTATAAAGCATGTATAGTTATCTGTTAGGACTTTATGTGTCACACCCCAACCTATATTATGGATACTTCTACTCGTAATTAGAGCGAGAAGGACCCAAGATAGATAGGAGTGTCACACCCCACTAGTACAAACATGCAAACATCACATAGGAATCACATATTCGGTATAAATAAAACTTTAAGAGAAAGAAGAGGGATACAGAACAAAATGGATACTTTTATTAACATATAAAATTGGGTCTTTACATTTTACATCAGATTACAAAAGAAGAACGAATATACAAAAGCCCAAGATACATTGTTCCAAAGGGCTAACAAAACATTACATCTATTACAAAAAGGAAGGAAAGCCTATACTATAAAACTTCAAATCTCTAGTTGCGTTGGCCTTCCCGATGCGACACGCCCAACCCACGGTAATCAAAACCTTCCACACCTGCACGGATAAACACCCGTGCTAAGCGAAATCGCTTAGTGGGGAAAACACAAAATGCATAACCGCCACTCACAGTGACGATGACAGAAAACATGTGATAACAATACAATTAGGGGCATATAACCATACATAGCTAATTCAGATATTTGCATTCTCATCCAAAGATTCTTGTACAAAACACAATGACACCTGCTTAATCATAATGAGTGGATAACGAGTACACATAGATACTTAAGAGTATCGGTATCATATTTCAAACACATAGATACCCGGAGGTATCAAAATATTCTATTTGTTTTATTCCAAATTGTTTTCACATAGAATCTTAAGAAAGATTCAAACAGAGGGATCGCGAGGATCCAATCGGGGGACCTGATCAGGGTCCAAAGTCGTACACATAGCTGCAGCGGCACATAACTCTATTAGGCATGCCTAACTATCCACTTATCCGACATTAGCAGGTTATGCAAAGTCTTATCACGTTTACATACATATATATATATATTCATGCAAATAGATAGTCAAAGCTTAATGAAAACTGCATACTAAAGAAATCATGTCATTAAGCAAAAAGGAAAAGAAATCAAGTTTGGAAGTCACGTCTGTCGCGCTCGCGATGACTGTCGCGCTCGCAACAGAAGCTAAGCTACACCTCCCCGCCTCGTCTCGCGATCGCGAGGGATCTCGTGCTCGCGAGAGGGCGAAGGTGCTGCTCTTCTGTCGCGCTCGCGAGGATTGTCGCGCTCGCGACAGAAGAGAGCCTTGCACAAGTTCGGAGTTCGAGCACTCTGTCGCGCTCGCGATAGTTGTCGCGCTCGCGACAGAGAGCTCCCTCGAGTTCCTTGGCGCGAGGGTTGAAATCTCCGCATTCTGTCGCGCTCGCAACAGTGTCGCGATCGAGACAGACACGGGTTTTTCAGCTCTTACGCCCAAAATCTGCAGAATTCACACAAAATTCACATCCAAACTTCCAAAATTGATTTCAAACCTCAAAATTCAGCAATCCAAGCATCCACACTCATATCATAAATAAAAACCCAACTTTATCACCATTTATCTCAATTAAATCAAGTCAATTACATGTCCAATTTTAAGAATTTCCAAAACAGCAATTTTTAACAACAATTGCACTATTCACATAATTTGCCTCAACAATATTCATTCTCTAATATTCCATAACATGCTTAATGTAATTTAAACTACAATAACACAACTTATAACCCCGATCAAAACAAAAACACATTTATTAAACTCAAATCACAAAGATGCACCAAAAGATGAACAATCCCAAACCTTCTCTCCTTAGCTCCTAATCGCGAGCTCCGCTCCCGCTAGCGATTTCTTTTCCTTTATCCGGCCTAGGAGCCTCCTCTGAACCACAAATCCACCATAACCAAGATCAATTCTAAAACAACCCATAAACAAATACATATAAACTAAAACCTAGAGAAGAGGAAGAAGAAGAATCTAAAACACCCATAACCCCAACTCACCTTAGAGCTTCAAAATCAAAAGCCAAACAACTCAATCTTCTCAAGGAAACGGAGAGGGAGCAAGATCGGGCCAAGAAGAAGGAAAGAACAAGAAGAAAGAAGAAGAAAAGAAGAACGGCGTGAGGAAGAAAGAAGAACGGGAAACCACAAGGAAAAGGGCTGACTTCTCTCTCACCAAACCCATTAAATGCCCACTTATCCCCTTTGCCACATGTCATCCTCCCCATAAGACACATGTCCCAAATCACACCCTACTCCCATATTTTACTATACACACTAATTCATCTCTTATTCACACTTTAATTCTATACACCCACTTATACTATAGCTTAACTCCTCTTCTCAAATTAATATACAAAAATTAAATAAATAAACCAATTTAACACACACATGCAACACATAGAAATACACACATACCGACACGGTCAGACTCAAACTACTGGGGTGGTTTTGGGGTGTTACAATACTCCCCCACTTAACAGAATTTCGTCCTCGAAATTCTTACCTGCTCCAAATAACTGAGGGTATTGCAATCTCATGGCTTCTTCTGGTTCCCATGTAGCTTCTTCAATACCGTGATGCTGCCATAGAACTTTGACTAACGGTATCTGCTTATTCCGAAGCTGTCTGATTTCCCTATCCAAAATCCTCTTCGGTTCTTCATTAAAAGAAAAGTCTGATTGAATCCAAATATCTTGCACTGATAACACATGCGAAGGATCTGACCGATATCTCCGAAGCATAGACGCATGGAAAACATCATGTAATCTAGCTAACTCCATAGGCAAAGCTAATTGATATGCTACTGGACCTACTTTCCTTAGAATCTCATATGGGCCAATAAAACGTGGACTTAGTTTGCCTTTCTTTCCAAAACGGAGAACCTTACGCCACGGTGACACTTTCAAGAAAACCTTATCACCCACTTCATACTGAATATCTCTGCGCTTCAAGTTAGCATAAGAACGTTGTCTGTCCTTAGCTGCCTTCAAGTTCTGTTGCACAACCCTCACTTTCTCTTCGGTATCCCACACTATATCCGGACCTATCATAGCTTTTTCTGACAGTTCAGTCCAACATACTGGTGTTCTACATTTCCGCCCATACAGTGCTTCATAAGGAGCCATACCAATACTTACCTGATAGCTGTTATTATACGCGAATTCCATCAAAGATACATACCGATCCCAGCTTCCCGAGAACTCCAAAGCACAACCCCGGAGCATATCTTCCAAAACCTGAATAACCCTCTCGGACTGACCATCAGTCTGCGGATGGAAAGCAGTACTGAAATTTAACCGTGTTCCCAAGGCTACCTGAAGTTCTTTCCAAAACTTGGATGTAAAACGGGGATCTCGGTCTGATACAATGGATAGCGGAATCCCATGCAATCGGACTATCTCATTCACATAAAGTTCTGCCAACTTGTCCATCGAATAATCCACTCGCACTGGTAGAAAATGCGCAGATTTCGACAATCGATCTACTATAACCCACACTGAATCATGCTTACGCTGAGTCATAGGTAAACCAGATATAAAATCCATCGTGATGTCATCCCACTTCCATTGAGGAATGGGTAAGGGATGAAGCAATCTCGATGGCACTTGATGCTCGGTTTTCACTTGCTGACAAGTAAGACACCTTGAAACAAATTCTGTTATCTCTCTTTTCATTCCTGGCCACCAGTAAAATTGCTTTAAATCCTGATACATCTTGTCTCCACCAGGATGCATAGTGAAGACTGATGAATGAGCTTCTTGCAATAGCTTCTTTCTTATCTCACCCACATTAGGTACACATAACTGATTACCGTGCCTCAACACTCCTTCACTGTCTAACAAGTACTCAGTCCGCTTGCCTTCCTTCACTGCTTGACAAACACGCTAAAGCACATGATCATCTAACTGAGCCTTTATAATTTCTGATCTAAAACTTGGTTTAACTTTAAGTCGAGCAATCAGAGCGCCTTCAGAATCAAATCTCCATCTGCCTCGACTAGCCAGTAACACAGACAAAGACTTCCTACTAAGAGCATCCGCCACCACGTTAGCTTTACCCGGATGATAGTCAATGATACAATCATAATCCTTGAATAGCTCTAACAATCTCCGCTGTCTCAAATTTAACTCCTTCTGTGTTAACAAATACTTAAGACTCTTGTGATCGGTGAAAATTCTGCACGTCTCCCCATACAAGTAGTGTCGCCAAACCTTAAGCGCAAACACTACCGCTGCCAACTCCAAATCATGAGTCAGGTAGTTCCGCTCATGAGGCTTCAACTGTCTCGATGCATAAGCTACTACTTTATTCCCTTGCATTAGAACACAACCTAACCCAATTCCCGAAGCATCACTGTACATAGTGTATTCCTTACCCAAAACCGGCTGTATGAGCACAGGAGCTTTAACCAACAAGTCCTTTAAACAATCAAAACTGGCTTGACACTTTTCAGTCCATACAAACTTAACATCCTTCCGAAGTAGCTTGGTCAAAGGGGATGCTAACACTGAGAACCCCTGAACAAACCGTCGGTAATACCCTGCTAATCCCAGAAAACTTATTACTTCGGGCACGTTCTTCGGAGGCATCCAATTAACAATTGCTTCAATTTTGCTAGGATCAACCCGTACACCTTCTGCTGACACCACATGTCCAAGAAAAGCTACTTCTTTCAACCAAAACTCACACTTACTGAGTTTCGCATACAGCTGATGATCTCTTAACATTTGCAATACCAGTTTAAGATGTTCCTTATGTTCTTTGCGGTCTCTAGAGTACACCAAAATGTCATCAATAAATACCACCACAAACTTGTCCAGATACGGTCGGAAAACTCGATTCATCAGATCCATAAAGGCTGCAGGCACGTTGGTCAAACCAAAAGGCATCACTAAAAATTCATAATGACCATAACGCATCCGGAAAGCCGTCTTCGCCACATCTGCTTCCTTAACCCCTAACTGGTAATAGCCTGACCTCAAATCTATCTTAGAGAATACCCCAGCTCCTCTCAACTGATCAAAAAGATCTTCAATCCTTGGTAATGGATACTTATTCTTGATAGTCACTTTGTTAAGTTGTCGATAGTCAATGCACATCCGAAGGGTTCCATCTTTTTTCTTAACAAACAGCACTGGAGCGCCCCACGGTGACACACTAGGCTGGATGAACCCTTTATCCAACAACTCTTGCAACTGACTTTTCAATTCCTTCAATTCCATTGGAGCCATTCTGTAAGGAGCCTTAGAAATCGGAGCTATCCCCGGAAGAATTTCTACTGACAGTTCAACTTCTCTCTCGGGAGGTAACCCCGGTAATTCTTTCTGAAAGACATCTACAAAATCTCTTACAACCGGAATGTCTTGAATCTTAACTTGACCTCTCCGAGAATCCAAAACCACAGCCAAAAACGCTTCACATCCTTTCCTGATAAATCTTTTGGCTTTCATAGCTGATACCACATTATGCAAAGAGCTACTTCCAATTCCCTTTACCACAACAGGCATTTGATTTTTATCCTTCAAAACCATTACTTTCCTATGACAGTCCACTACCGCGCGATGCTTATCCAACCAATCCATTCCCAGAATAATATCAAACTCATGGAAAGGTAAACAAATCAAATCCACTACAAACTCTGTACCCTGAATCTTTAAAGGACACTTCCGACATACACGATTAACCATAATACTCTGACCCAACGGACTGGATACACAAATCTCATATTCCATCTTCTCCTCACTACCCAAACTATCCCACAACTTACCGGAACACACATAAGAATGGGTAGAGCCTGGGTCAATCAAAACATAAACTTCAGAATCAAGCAAAGAGAACTTACCGGCAATCACTTCAGGAGCATTCTGTTCCTCTCGGGCTTTCATAGCATAGGCCCTACCAGACGATGGCACAGGGCGATCCACTGATTCTGAGGCTTCTCTATCTCGAGGCCGTCCACCTCGACCCCTTCCTCTACCCCTGTTACGACTTCCTTGGGGTATATTAGATCCAGCTCGGCTCCCTTCCTGTTGTCCCGAAGGATCTCCAAATCGGTTCGGACAATTTGCAAGTAAATGGTCCGTAGAACCACATCTAAAACAACCTCCTGTTAACCACCGACACTCACCCCAATGTTGTTTGCTACAATGGGTACATCGGGGAGGGCCATCTCCTCTACCGGAGCCCGATTCCCTTGAAGAACCTTGTCTCCTCCCTCTAGGGGCCGGACTAGCTACAGATTCATCAGCAAAGTTTCCTTGCGATTCCCTCGACCTCTTGCCTGAAGAAGAGCCACCTCTTGCAGACTTCCTTCTTTGAGCCTTTTCTCTTAATATATTCTCAGAACGCTCCGCCCTCAAGGCTGCTTGAACTAACTGATAATACTTCACATTTGGAGCCGGCATCAATGATATTAACATCACCTTCAACGACTCATTCAAGCCTGATTCAAAATGCTGACATCTGAACTCTTCTGTAAGGACCCTTGGCGGTGCATACTTACTGAGCTTATTGAACTCATCCTCATACTCAGCCACAGACATCATTCTTTGCTTAAGAGTGAGAAACTGTGCCCACTTGGCATCCTTTTAAGCTTTGGTCACATACCGGTTCTGAAACTCACCCTCAAAGAACTCCCATGTAATCAGTTCAGGAACTTGCGGTTGACTAGTCACCAACCTCCACCAATCATAAGCTGAACCTTGTAACAAAGACAAGGCACACTCCACTTCTTGCTCCGGTGGGCATCTTATCTCCCTAAGTACTTTGGATGTTTTCTCTAACCACATCTCTGCTTTATAAGATTCATCTATGCTAGTACCAAAGAAATTCTCTGCACCATGCTTTCTTAACCTCTCAATAGGTGCACTTGGCGCTGTTACCCTTTCAAGTACCCTTGTCATACTCTGAAGCATCGCTTCCATTGGTCCCAAAGGCACCTCAGGATACCCCCTAGGAGGTTGAGCCGGACCAGAAACTGAGGGATCCTGCTCTTGGGGATTCGTACTTTCCGCTGACCCCTAAAGCGATCCACGAGCGGACTCCATAACTACAAAACATAAACGCAGTGCGCATCAGGCCAACACAACTCTAACAACTAACTAACACACTGAAACCCCGTAACATCTAAACTAATAGCTCTGATACCACCTAATGTCACACCCCAACCTATATTATGGATACTTCTACTCGTAATTAGAGCGAGAAGGACCCAAGATAGATAGGAGTGTCACACCCCACTAGTACAAACATGCAAACATCACATAGGAATCACATATTCGGTATAAATAAAACTTTAAGAGAAAGAAGAGGGATACAGAACAAAATGGATACTTTTATTAACATATAAAATTGGGTCTTTACATTTTACATCAGATTACAAAAGAAGAACGAATATACAAAAGCCCAAGATACATTGTTCCAAAGGGCTAACAAAACATTACATCTATTACAAAAAGGAAGGAAAGCCTATACTATAAAACTTCAAATCTCTAGTTGCGTTGGCCTTCCCGATGCGACATGCCCAACCCACGGTAATCAAAACCTTCCACACCTGCATGGATAAACACCCATGCTAAGCAAAATCGCTTAGTGGGGAAAACACAAAATGCATAACCGCCACTCACAGTGACGATGACAGAAAACATGTGATAATAATACAATTAGGGGCAGCTAATTCAGATATTTGCATTCTCATCCAAAGATTCTTGTAAAAAACACAATGGCACCTGCTTAATCATAATGAGTGGATAACAAGTACACATAGATACTTAAGAGTATTGGTATCATATTTCAAACACATAGATACCCGGAGGTATCAAAATATTCTATTTGTTTTATTCCAAATTGTTTTCACATAGAATCTTAAGAAAGATTCAAACAGAGGGATCGTGAGGATCCAATCGGGGGACCTGATCAGGGTCCAAAGTCGTACACATAGCTGCAGCGGCACATAACTCTATTAGGCATGCCTAACTATCCACTTATCCGACATTAGCAGGTTATGCAAAGTCTTATCACGTTTACATACATATATATATATATTCATGCAAATAGATAGTCAAAGCTTAATGAAAACTGCATACAAAAGAAATCAAGTCATTAAGCAAAAAGGAAAAGAAATCAAGTTTGGAAGTCACGTCTGTCGCGCTCGCGACAGAAGCTAAGCTACACCTCCCCGCCTCATCTCGCGATCGCGAGAGGGTGAAGGTGCTGCTCTTCTGTCGCGCTCGCGAGGATTGTCGCGCTCGCGACAGAAGAGAGCCTTGCACAAGTTCGGAGTTCGAGCACTCTATCGCGCTCGCGACAGAGAGCTCCCTCGAGTTCCTTGGCGCGACATCTCTCGCGCCGGCGCGAGGGTTGAAATCTCCGCATTCTGTCGCGCTCGCGACAGTGTCGCGATCGCGACAGACACGGGTTTTTCAGCTCTTACGCCCAAAATCTGCAGAATTCACACAAAATTCACATCCAAACTTCCAAAATTGATTTCAAACCTCAAAATTCAGCAATCCAAGCATCCACACTCATATCATAAATAAAAACCCAACTTTATCACCATTTATCTCAATTAAATCAAGTCAATTACATGTCCAATTCTAAGAATTTCCAAAACAGCAATTTTTAACTACAATTGCACTATTCACATAATTTCCCTCAACAATATTCATTCTCTAGTATTCCATAACATGCTTAATGTAATTTAAACTACAATAACACAACTTATAACCCCGATCAAAACAAAAACACATTTATTAAACTCAAATCACAAAGATGCACCAAAAGATGAACAATCCCAAACCTTCTCTCCTTAGCTCCTAATCGCGAGCTCCGCTCCCGCTAGCGATTTCTTTTCCTTTATCCGGCCTAGGAGCCTCCTCTGAACCACAAATCCACCATAACCAAGATCAATTCTAAAACAACCCATAAACAAATACATATAAACTAAAACCTAGAGAAGAGGAAGAAGAAGAATCTAAAACACCCATAACCCCAACTCACCTTAGAGCTTCAAAATCAAAAGCCAAACAACTCAATCTTCTCAAGGAAAAGGAGAGGGAGCAAGATCGGGCCAAGAAGAAGGAAAGAACAAGAAGAAAGAAGAAGAAAAGAAGAACGGCGTGAGGAAGAAAGAAGAACGGGAAACCACAAGGAAAAGGGCTGACTTCTCTCTCACCAAACCCATTAAATGCCCACTTATCCCCTTTGCCACATGTCATCCTCCCCATAAGACACATGTCCCAAATCACACCCTACTCCCATATTTTACTATACACACTAATTCATCTCTTATTCACACTTTAATTCTATACACCCACTTATACTATAGCTTAACTCCTCTTCTCAAATTAATATACAAAAATTAAATAAATAAACCAATTTAACACACACATGCAACACATAGAAATACACACATACCGACACGGTCAAACTCAAACTACTGGGGTGGTTTTGGGGTGTTACATTATGCATTCGCTGTTGTGTATGTGTTATACTTTGGCGACCGTTGTGAATGGCTGTTTATATTTTTGTATATTCTCCCCACTAAGCGTTATCGCTTAGCACGGGCTCTTTTCCCCGTGCAGGTGGCAGGTTTGCTTTTGTTCGAGTCGCGCATCTGCAGAGTCGGCCACATAGAAGCTAGAAGTTTTGTATCTTGTTCAGCTTTTGTAATTTGGGATTTTTGTATATCTGTGTAATATGTATATGTAAGAATAGGTAAAGATTCTGATGTAATATTTTAAGCTATGTAAATATTTACACATTTATGTATCTTTCTTATTAGGTTTCTGTTGTATGATTATAAGTATACATGTGTGTATGTTTTCTCTTAGTGTATGTGCCTTGGCATAATATGTACGTTCAGCTTCCTCTCTTTAAATTTGAAATTCTTCTATATTTTTATATACTTTGTATTGCTTTTGTTCGGTAACACACCTACTCATACGGCTTCCTACTCCCTTGCGGATGGGTTCGCCTACGTATGGGTTGGGGTGTTACAAGGAAAGTTTTAAAAAATTAAAAAGTATATTATCTGAAGCACCAGTGTTAACTCAACCAGAGTCTGGTAAAGATTTTATGGTCTATAGTGATGCCTTTAGGATTGGTTTGGGTTGCCTACTGATACAGGAAGGCAAGGTGATTGCATATGCCTCCTGGTAGCTCAAGACTCATGAGAAAAACTATCCCACACATGACATTGAGCTCGCAGCCATTGTGTTTGCATTAAAAATCTGGAGACATGATCTATATGGTGAGAGATGCTACATCTATATAGATCATAAAAGTCTAAAGTATTTGCTGACTCAGAAGAAGCTCAACTTGAGACAGAGGCGTTGGCTCGAGCTTATAAAGGATTATAACTGCTTCATCGACTATCACCCAACGAAGGCGAATGTAGTGGCTAATGCGTTAAGCAGGAAATTTATGATAGGTATTTAGATTACCTCAAGCATAAAATTTCCTTCAATATATAGTATGTTTATAAGTAATTGATGTTAATGTGTACATCTTTGAGAGCATTGAATGTTAAGTTAAGTATGGCACCAGATGGAGGAATTTTAGCTGAAATGCAAGTGAGACCTAACTTCCTTCAATAAGTGAAAGAGGGCCAGAATCTTAATGATCGGTTATTCGCTGGGATTAGTCGAGTGAAAAATGGAATGATGATGGATACTCTTTGAGTTCAGATGACAGTCTCTATTATAAACAGAGATTGTGTGTTCCGGATCAAGTGGAATTGAAGAAAAAGATATTGACTGATGCTCATCATAGTTACTATGTGTGACGCGCGCCGGAAGTACCCATCAAGGGCCCTCGCTTTGAATCCACCTTCGGGATTCTAGGAATTGGTTTGTGTCTTTTGATCATGGGCGCCATGAGACATCATCGGTGTATTCCTCCCAATAGAACATTGGGGGAACAACCTAGTCTAATGACACCTAAAGGCACCTTTGAGGCATTTGGAGTCGCCACCCAATTTGCAAGAAATTGGGAAAAAGTCTCTCACCTCTAACGGTCTAAACCACAGATATGGTGTCCGGAACTTCCCTCTTATTTATGCTTTGGTTAATTATAAATGAGTTTTTAACCTCTTAAAATTATATCTCTCCTCTCATGCGATTGATGCATTTAAATTAAATAGCGCATTCCAAGCATACGAAAGTGATAAAAGAACAGTGATAAAGAAAGCGATAAACACACAAGCACGCAATTACAAGAGAAATGGGGGCGGAATACAACCCCAATAAAAGGGAATTAAAAATATAAATGGGACGGAATACAATCCACAAAAATAAATAAAGTTAACCCAAAATTAATTACAAGGGCCCAAAAAGAAATGAGCTTAAATTTAAAACACTCACACAAAATAAGAAAAGGCATACATAAATCGGGGCATTATTTTGGGAACATTGGTTCCTTCGCACTTGATCAAAACTTAAGAACATTGGTTCCTTCGCATTTATTTAAAGAGGGTTCGAAGAGTCATTTTTATTGTTGAGTGAAAACAGGGATGAGTGATCCCATTTTTAGAGAAAATCGACTCTTCGTTTTAATTGCGATATTTTTTATTGTTTGGCTAAAACAAGGGACATTGGTCCAAATTTTGTTAGCAAAAATTCCAATTTAATTATAGAAATATTTTTGTGATTTTTTATCGCACGCGTGCACAAATAAGATAATTATTTACAAATAAACACAACAAAAAGATAGGCAATTAGAGAGATCTCACCAAACCGATGTGACCCCCAACGTGTCGCGACCCATTCGGGGGAGTCGCGGGGACCCTCACATGACGCGACCTAAATTAAATCTCAGACAGAAAATAATATCAAAAACATTAGTAATGGTTCTAAAAATTAATCAAGTAAAAACGAAATAAATATTAGGCAAGATAATGACAACAATAGAATTATAGTAATGGTAACAACAATTAATCATGGCATGGTAACAACAATATAATAATAATAATAATAATAATAATAATAATAATAATAATAATAATAATAATAATAATAATAATAATAATAATAATAATAATAATAATGGACAATGATAATAAATAATGGTGAAATAATATAAATAAATATGATAATAATAATAATAATAATAAATATAATGATAATGATAATAATAATAATAATAACAATGTAACATCAATAAACACAAAATGAATATATAGTAATGATAATAATAAAAATAGAATATTAACAATAGTAAATAAATAATAATAATAATAGTAATAGAATAATAATGACGATAATAATAATAATAATAATAATAATAATAATAATAATAATAATAATAATAATAATAATAATAATAATAATAATAATAATAATTATAATAATAATAATAATAATAATAATAATAATAATAATGATGATGATGATGATGATGGGATGGCGCCAGAAATCACAAGAAAATAAACTAAATTCACAGGTAGATGCCAACAGTGGCTAGATCAAAGAAAATATTAGGCGAAAATCATGGTATTAATAGCGAAAAGGGAAAAATATTCACAACCATAAATAATATACAAATAAATAAATGAAAATAATCCAAGTGTTTACCCTCAGAAATTTTATAGATTGAAGAAAGCGGTGTCTTGATCCGTCTCCCTTGTCGAATTTACAGTGATAACCACCCGAAAAAATAAAATCTATGTTTTTAATTAAATTGGTTCAAGAAAATATTTTTGGTGGGATGAATAAGCAAAGAAAATTAATTTTTCTAACTCAAATCAAACCCAATATGAAATGTTGTTAGAGAAGGAAAGATTAAAGCTTGAAAATAAAACTCAAAAATATTTTGAAGAATTTTTGAGGAAGAAACCAGTTTTTGGAGAGAAGAAGCTTGAAAGAAAAGCCAAAAAAATTCCCTTGAATAAATCTGCCGTCCTCTCAAAAAAATGAGTATTGAATCCCATTTTATTGTGTGCCCTGGCTCAAAATGGAAAGAGATAGAGGAGCTTTATTTTAGTTGATCGAAAATAGGATAAAAACGTGAAAGAAAATCGAAGAAAACAGACTGAAAATCGCAGAAAACCGGCGAAAACGACGCAAAGAGCAGGTGATCGCGTGGAGTGGGGCGAAACATGCGTGCCAGGAGCAATCGCGCGCAGTGCAGGGGCACCGCGCGTGCCTGCACGGGATATCGCGGAGGGACACGCGTGGTGTCCCTCATGTGCGTGCGAAGCAGCAAGTGGCCGCGTGGTGGCCAAGTGACCACCGCGCGGCCACTTTGGCCAAAATTCAAAAGTGGCCGCGTGATGGCCACATTGCCATCACGCGACCATTAAATGAATAAGTGGCCACTTTGGCCACTTATTCCACTTTTAAAGCGCATATATATATATATATATATATATATATATATATATATATTTGGAAAAAAACCTTTTAAATTCCTTTTTTTTCAATTAAATTAATTAACTAATTTAAAATTCCTCTTTTTCAATTAAATCAATTAATTAATTTAATTCAATTAAATTAAATAACTAATTTAATTTTCCTTTTTCAATTAAATCAATTAATTAATTTAATTCAATTAAATTAAATAACTAATTTAATTATTTTTTTTCAAATATCGAAAATAACACTTTCCAATAATATTATTTTTAGAATTAAAATTAATAATAATTTTTTTATGATGAAGAAAAACAAGGGTCTCGACAAGGGAAACATTATTTTTGACACCTCTGCCTGTAAGCCGGTATCATTCTCATCATCGGGTAATCCTGATCTTGGACCGCCTCGGGACCCAGTGTCTACAGTTGCCCCCAATTTTTGGGAACTTACAACCTAGGCGCCTAAGTGAGCCAAAATTCAGAAAAAAGGGAAGAGACACGTACCTGAGGCGGTCGCTTTCCCGAGACTGGGTGGTTGTTGAAGTGGTTGTCGCCGTGTCGTCAGCGTGTTGTCTATTGTTGTAGCGGAAATGCCGTGATCGTGTAAACCTTTCTGAAATGGTAGTACCGTTGTCATGCAAACCTTCCGTAGAATGGTAGTACCGGTAGCGTGCAAACCCTTTGAAGCAGTAGTACCGAGATCGTGCAAACCCTCCTTGGAGTAGTAATACCGTCCTCATGCAAACTATTTTTGAAGTGGTAGTACCGTTGTCGTGCAAAACTTTTGTAGAATGGTAGTGCCTCTATCGTGCAAACCCTTTTTGAAACGGTAGTACCGTTGTCGTGCAAACCTTCCGTAGAATAATAGTGCCGGCAGCATGTAAACCTTTTGAAGCAGTAGTACCGAGATCGTACAAACCCTCCGTGGAGCAGTAGTACCTTCCTCGTGCAAACTATTTTGAAGTGGTTGTACCGTTGTCGTGCAAACCTTCCGTAGAATAGTAGTACCGGCAGCGTGCAAACCTTTTGAAGCAGTAGTACCGAGATTGTGCAAACCCTTCGTGGAGCAGTAGTACCCTCCTCGTGCAAACTGTTTTTGAAGTGGTAGTACCGTTGTCGTGCAAACCTTTTGTAGAATGGTAGTGCCGCCATCGTGCAAACCCTTTTTGAAGCGGTAGTACAATTGCCGTGCAAACCTTCCATAGAATGATAGTGCCGGCAGCATGTAAACCTTTTGAAGCAGTAGTACCGAGATCATGCAAACCCTCCATGGAGCAGTAGTACCTTCCTCATGCAAACTGTTTTGAAGTGGTAGTACCGTTGTCGTGCAAACCTTCAGTAGAATAGTAGTACCGGCATCGTGCAAACCCTTCCAAGATTTGAAGTAGTAGAACCGAGATCGTGCAAACCCTCCGTGGAGCTGTAGTACCGTCCTCGTGCAAACTGTTATGAGATTCGAAGCAATGCCCCTTGGGAGGCCTTTGGCTGATTGTTTATTTTGATTGATGATTGAGCTGATGTTGATTTGATGATTGGACTGATGTTGGATTGATGTCATCGCTTGCCCTTTGTCGGTGCTAGCATCGAGTTTCTTTTTCTGCAAAATTTAGAAGGTAGATATGCAGGTATAAATGGTGAGCATGCATGTGAAATGTATGTGTCATGTAGCAATGCAGGATAAGAGTTCATCCGAGTGGATTCGGAGGCGTCAGCTGGTTTGGTTGTCAGTTACGGCAGGATCTGTGCCCCCTTGGATTGCCTTTGAATTTCATGCCTTTAAGGGATTATGTGGTTCTCCTCTGGTGCCTGTAGTCATTATTTGAAGGTAGTGCGTCCCTCATGGATTTTCACATAGCTTTTCTTAGCGGGAGATGCGTCCTTGTCGGATTTTCATATAATCCTGTGCCTTATTTTTTTGCCTGGAATGGACCCAACCCAATCCAGCGGCTTTTATTTATTTAATTTTTTGTAGGGCAGACTGCCTGTCGCAAGGTTTTCACCATGCCCTTCGGCCTAACTTTTGCTTAGAGCGCCAGTCACAGTTTTCATATCTAACGGCCTTTTTTTTTTGGTGTGAGAGAAGTTGGAGTTGTTGCGAAAGATCTTTCGAGTACGATTGGCATGTGCTTATGTCTTAGATTATGGTTGTATGAACTTGGCTCTTTACTAGTGTAGACACCGGGTCCTGAGTCAGCCTAGATCGAAGTTACCCAATGATGATAATTGCCTTCACAGGCTTAAAAGGTTAAAAGTGATGGTTTTCTCGTCAAATTTGCATTTTAGAGTGAAAAACTAAAAAATAATAAAAACATATTTAAAAAATTAATTTTAAAAAATGGGGGCTTAAAATTATGGTTTTTTTAGTCAATTTAAAATTGAAAAAAATTAGGAAAAAATAAAAAAAAATAAAAAAATTTTTCGGACCGCGAGTGTCGGGCGCGGCAGCGCGCTTGCGGCAGCGCGCAGGCGCGCTGGCGCCCAGCTCGCAGGCGCCTGGGCGCCCAGCGCGCAGGCGCCCAGGCGCCCATCGCGCAGCGCGCGCAAAGGCGACGCTCAGCGTCGCCGATGCTGCGCGTCGCTAAAGGCGCGCGCAGCATCGCGCACGCTGAGCGCCGCACGGAGCGCTCGTGCGCGAGCGCCAGCGCGCGAGTTTCGCGCAGAAGCCCGCCTCGCCGCGTGAGTGCCCGTCGCTCTATAGCGACGGGCGGTGCCCCTTGTGGCGACGGTCTCCTGGCCGTCGGTATAGGGTCTGTTACCCTATTTTCCATTTTTTTCAGCCTTTTTTCCGATTTTTTCACCCAAAAATCTGTTTTTATCCCAAAATTAAGGGTTTTTGACTTCAAATAAAATTCCAAAATATTTTCTATAGATTATTAATTAATAAAACTTGATTTTATCCCCAAAAATAAAGGAATTTGAATAAAATTAGGTTTGGTTTCCTTAATTAAATTAGGGCAACATTTCTTATTCTTTTAAATAGTTTAGGATGAGAAATTAGAGGGGGAGGTTCCACATTTTTGAGACCTAATTTTCCAGAATTCCTCTCTTCTATTTTCTCTTCAAAATTTCAGATTTTCTCTTTTTAATTAATAAGGTTTAATTGAAATTGAAAGATTAATTTTCAATTGTTAATTATTCCAATTAATTTCTTTGTTTTTGCTCCATAAACACAAGAAATTAATCATTATTTTGACACCAATTTCTTTTTAATCTTAAGCATACAAATCAATTCCTTTGTTTTTCTCCATAAACAAAGAGAATTAATTTTATTGCTGAATTATTCTTTCAAGCAATTTTCCGGAAAATCATCACTTTTCCTTCATCAAATCCAATATTCTGAGGGTAAATATTCTTGGCTCCATTTCTATTTCATTTCTATTTTATTTTATTTACTCATATCCATTTTATTATTTTTATTGATTTATTTATTGTTTTCATCTATTCATTTGTTGTATTGATTTTATATTTGTTCCATTTAATTGTTTATATATGATTTGATTTTTATTCATGTGAATATTTTGTTTTTTTTAATTCCTAACATGTAAATAATTTATTTTGATTCCTCATTATTTTTAACATGCAAATAATTAATTAATTTAAATTAATCTTTTTGCCATGTAAATAGTTTGTATTAATTATGAACCCATCAATTAACCTTGTTACATATCATTATTATTTCCATCATTCCTTTGTTTACTAATTTTTATCATTTTTACATGATTTTATTATCATTTGTTTATTTATTCATTCATTATTTTTCACTTATCATCATTTATTTTCATCATGTGTATATTTTCATGTACTAATTAATTAACATGTTTTATTTTATTTTCATCACATCATTTAATCATTTATCATATATAATCCATGTTTCTCATTTTATTTTGGTTTGTTAATATTTTTGATTCCATTATTATTCTTTTCATATCATCTTACTTTATTTTAATTTGTTATTCATTATTTTGTATGTTTAATTGATTTAATTGATTGAATCACTAACATTGTTTTAATTGTATTTTGTTTTTATGTCTAAACTCATTTTTTCGCTTGGGCGTTTTTGCGAGCACATCGGGAGGTCCAAAAAGGCTCATTTGGTTTGTAATATTTTATTTAATTTTGCCATATAATTTTCTTGTAAAATTCTTTATTTAGGCTCGCTAGAAAGAAAATCACAAAAACATTTTTATTAA
This sequence comes from Excoecaria cochinchinensis, assembly GCA_947683425.1. Taxonomy (NCBI): domain Eukaryota; kingdom Viridiplantae; phylum Streptophyta; class Magnoliopsida; order Malpighiales; family Euphorbiaceae; genus Excoecaria; species Excoecaria cochinchinensis. Next base: position 7,165,455 of record CANTUQ010000043.1, read on the forward strand.
TTAACTTGACATTTTTTTTTCTAAATAAAAGGGGACCAATGTCCTAGTTTTTCATACCCAAATAAATCATTACATCAAAACTGTTTCATAATAAATATGCATGCGAGGACCAATGTTCTCACTATTAAAGAATAACCCGTTTTATGCATGTATTTCACTTTTATAAATGGGAGTTGTATTCCGCTCCTAGTGTTATTGTAATTTATGTTTTAAATGCTTTATTTTGGATTTTGCTTACATTTACCGCTTCTGAAATGAATGAATGCGCCTTCAATTAATTGCATCGTGTGGAGAGAGAGCGAATCAATGGTATTAAAATTTGATCATAAAATAATCGAGGTAGAAATAGATGAGAAATCCCGGACCCAGCTCTGGTCTTTGGGCTCGAGAGGTTAGAGGTTATCCTCCAAAATACTTCTTGGGTCACGAGGCTTTAGCGCTAATCCTAGGCCTCATGGCCCAATATGGATAAAATGCGCAAGTCTTAGGCTCTCCGAGGCGAGAGAAACTTTCCCAATGTTCTATTGGGTGGCGACTCCATGATACCTCCTTGTTGCCCAACATAGACGCACTTGCGATTCATTTGCAAGATGCCAACGGACCCGCAAATGCCCCGGTCGCCCACGTGCGGGCGGTCCGAAAGGGCGGCGCTCGGGATCCGGTGCGCGTCACAGTGGCGACTCCACTGGGGACGTTTATGGTTCGAGATTTCGATTCGAAAATACCTCTTTTAACATTTATGATTAAAATTTAATTCATAAATTCACCTTCTCTCAAATTTGCATTTGCATATCATTAGAGCCTTAGAATACGCTAGTTTGGTCCCTCTTCTAGCCCCGGTGCGTTCCTGAAGCACCTCCTCATTTTCACTCAATTTGGGGAAGTGTTAAGGATAATCACCAGCCCAAGCCACGTACCTTAATGGTATATCAAAATGGTGACCCGATCGGTCGTTACGCTCGTGATGAGCTAGACCCGTCGGCAGGGATCATGCTTGGGTAGCCTTAAAGTAACATCTCCCTTGTCCAAAGCTCATATAATGGCCCTAGCTACTTTCCACAGGTGATATGAACCATAATCCCATGCTTGCTGTATGGACCCTCATGTATTGGGTGAGTCCAGATGTCTCGCTTGGTAACCTAGCCAAAGGCTTCCATGCCCCGGTAGGGCCATGTCGAAATTTGTGGAACGTCTAAATACATGACGATCACTATCCATCCGCTTGTACATTAGTATAGGAGTGTTATGCTGTCGGTTTTTCACCGCGCACCATACGTGTCCATTGGGTTCCCCGTTAACCCATGGATCAAGCCCACCTAGGAAAGAGACCGCATTACCACGTGTGTGAGAGATATGAGGTTGGAAGGATCTATCTACTTGCATGAGTTTGTCTATGTTGCATAGCACGATCATGCATCTTACATGTCATTCATGCATCATCTTAACAGGTATTTTTTGCAGCCATTATAGATTTGTCCAGGTGGTCTAAAGGTCTTGACAGGTGATTAATTAGCAATTTATTTTCTTTCTGAGGATCAGAATACGTGGGCTCAGAGAACGACAAGTCGTCATCTTTTACAACATTTGATAGAAAGTAACATGACCAACCCATCAGGAAGACCGGGTGCAACCCATGCCCTCATTATTGATGAAATGGATAGGAGGGCACAAGACTTAGAGAGCAGGCTGAAAGAATTTGAAGCCAGGTTGAAGACTATAAAGGAAGACTTGGCTGCCACAATGACACCGTCTACCAAGGCACAGCATACTGATTTTTCCATGCCACAGAGCAAACAGGGTCTAGCTGCAATAGCATACATGCCAAGAATCGGGTTCAGAGGAAAGATGCCTTGTGTTCTGCAGTCAAGAAAAAAAGACAAAGGACATGTTTGTAATGAGGGGTTTAAGATGACGACACAGGGTGACCCCAAGAAAAGAATGGACATTCTCGAGGAGGCAATTCAGCGATCCAAACGTGCTACTGCCCAAGCTGCCAACAAGAAACTCGCCTTGATTACGATAAATTCAGAGAGGAAAAGTGGTCTATGCAGAAGTGACAATACCGTCGGCATTCAAAAGATCAAAAAAATGCCGGTGGCTGGAGTGGCCCAGAAATATTGCTTTGGTTTTGACGAATCTTTCCCTCAGAGGACGTCAACTAAGCCAACTATGGGTTATGGGATAATGGATTCTCATCAGTACCCCACAGGTCTATTTAATGACTGGAAAATCCCGAGGAAGCAAGTCCAAGATCTTGAGCCATCTAGAATTATTGAAGGGTGCCTAAGTCAGTGCAATAGCAACCGAATAAGTGGTGGAGACATGAAGATGCCAGCTAGGGAGGTGACCCGAAATGACTGCATCATCTTAGAAAAGCCTTTGTCAAAGCATTTTGCCTATTTTGTTAAGCAAGGGAAGTTGCAATCAAAACGAGCTAGACCCTATAAAAGCCAAGGGCGTCCAGGTCATCGGGTAGGTCAATATTGCATCTATCATCAGCAGGCTGGACATGACACTGATGAATGCCGAGCTTTGAGGGAGCGGGTTCAAGGCCTCATCGACAAGGAGTCAAAGGAAGGAAGGATGGGCCCCGAAGTTAATTAGAGACCGTTGGCAACAACACCTGCGTTGGCAGAAAGAGGAAGATGATAGTTTAGACTCTCTTTCTTAGTTCTGAACTTGTTTTTAATATTAATGACGTTTTCTAGTTTTATTAGTGAATCAAACAATTTCCTTCATTTGTGTGATGTTTTTAACGATTTCATTACACATGATCATAATTCATTTATATTTGACATTGGCTCGATTGATGCTACTCTATTTATTCTTGGAACCTCAAAAATCTTGATGGCATCTGACATAACTTTTGAAGAGTGAGAAAATTTGAGAGAATTAAAACAAGATACGAAAAAGTCTTTGCCTGGACCCATGAAGATGTGCTTATGAAGCTGTCGAACATGCTATGCTAAACATATCCTAATCATGGACAGATGACACAAGAAGCTCAGAAGATTCAAGCTGAAATAGGTAGAAATGGCTGAAAGTGGAGATCCGTCAGTAGGAACAGGACCAAAATTCATACTGAAATGCAATGCCCGACTTGATGGAACAACAATAACCCCAATGGTTAAGATGAAAGGTGCACGCATGTGTAAAACTTCAAGATTTGAGCAGAGCTTATTGGGGAGCGAAAAATATATATAAAAAAAATTGTCAAAAGAAAAAGGAAAAGAAAAAAAAAGAAGAACAAACAAAAGAAAAAAAAAACAAAAAAGACAAAAAAAACAAAAAAAAAAAAACAAAAAAAAAAAAAGAGAGGGAGAAGAAAAGAGAGAATTAATCAGGGGGTAAGCGAATGTTATTTGGAGGCAAGGTCTCCTCAAATCCCGTTGATTTACACGTGCTTGTATTTTGCCTTTTTTCTTGATGACCAAAAAGGACCACGAAGATTGTATCGACTTGCAATAGGTACAGGTTGCTCGAGCTTGGAAGAAGACATCACAGGAAAGGTGTTCCTTACAATCCCAACGAATAGGGTCATGCCAAGGCAGCCTCCTACTCTACACATGGGTCAAGTGTGAAAGAACAATTCATGGTTAAAGTTAGGAAACTGCTCCAGAGGTGACATTAAGGACCACAAGTCCTCTCTGTGTTTCCCTCAAGCTAATGGGGCAAGAGAGGCTGCTAACAAGGAGATCTCAACCAAGTAGATCCAAAACTACAAAGGTTGGACAGAGAAGCTGTCTTTCCCATTCCCAGGCAAGAGAATCACCATTATAACCTCTAAAAAATTCACCTTTTATAAGGGGGGCAGAGGCAGTATATCCGAGCGTGGTAGAGATCAAATCTTTAAGCACAACCATGGAAGCCTAAATTTTTAGAAGTCAGCTAGTGCAACAATGGCATCAGCAGTTAAACACATCAGACAAGGATAGATCAAGAGATCATCCAGGAAGGAAGCCAAAAAGCCACCGTGAAAAGAGGGAGATTCTATCTTTCAGCAAATGAGTATAATGCGGCAAGTTCAAGCCGATATGAGAAGGCTCCGTTGTTTTTCAGAGACGGTTATCCAGGATAGCAATGACAGAAGTGGTGAAGATGATCAGTATTAGTAGACTCAAAAATGGGTCCATGGCTAAAGACTTAAAAATCAAAAGAAGGGAATAAAAGCCCGCGGGTCGAAAACCGAAAAAGGCGGCCTTGCTAAAATTGGGCGCCTCGTCAGGGTGAAAACCGAAAAAAGGCATCCTGGTCAAAAATTAGAGGCTTGAGAGAAAATATCCAATCAAGAAAACCCGAGAGGGCTGATTGGTAACAGGAGTTGATGCTATCAAGATTTGGCTCTATGAATGAATGCAGTTTGACATTTTCGAATCAGTGTTAAATGGTGATTACATATATTGAAATTGTATTGAAACAAGCACAATGTTGTGAAATGAAATAAAACTAAATTCATTCATTGATATTATTTCCTAGTTCTGTTCTAAAAAGGAAGATATTGCTTAAAGTCTATACAAATCTGAACTAGTCCTTACTACGGCTCTCGCCGGCCAGGTGCCTTAGTGGCCAAGTCCTATTATCAATTGCAGGGCTAGGTGTCCATTTTCTATATATACGCTGGTTAAAGTTACAGAATGACTCCCAGAAAAAAAAAAAAAAATAAAAATAAAAAAAAGAGGTATAGTAGTTTTTCTAGAAGTCCAGTCCAATAATATGGAGAAGCAAAGGCTAAAGACAAGGCTTCACCTCGAAAGGATAGGGAACGTCTCACTACATCGTTAATCCCTTTAAGTTATCAAGCACAATAGATGGTTTCCAAGAACCAGATCCCTATCTGCTACTTCACCCAATCTAGCAACACATTTATCAAGATATGCCATACAATGCAACCGATGCTAAAGAGAAAATGTCTCAGAGAATAACTGCTGATTACCCTAAGAAGGGGCTTTAATGGTAGCTCCAACTTTTCCTGCAGCTGTAAAAAAAAAAAAAAAAAAAAAAAAAAAAAAAAAAAAAAAAAAAAAAAAAGGCCGTTAGAGATGAAAACCGTAACTGGCTCTCTAAACAAAAGTTAGGCCAAAGGGCAGGGTGAAAACCTGGAAACAGGCAGTCTGCTCTAAAAAAAAAAAACAAAATGAACAAAAGCCGCTGGATTGGGTTGGGTCCATTCCAGGCAAAAATTAGGCAAAGGGTTGTGTGAAAATCCCCTAAGGGACGCATTTCCCACAAAGAAAAGCTAGTGTGAAAATCCACAAGGGACGCACTACCTTTAAAACAATGACGTTCAATGCCTGGAGCAATAGGGCGACGGTATTTCGGATGATCTTCTTTCAATCATATAACATACAACACAGAACATGAAACAGAATCTCGGGTAAATGATCATTGACCAGGGGGGCAAGGATATATACCGGACATCTCTTTCAGAAAACTTGTCGACGATCCTCAGGATTCAGGGGGCATTGTAGAGCAGGAAGGCTACAACCTCAGCGAACCATGGACCACCTAGGGCACAGTCTATACATTGTTGCAAGCATTTGCATTCCATATCATGCACACGTGATTTCTTGTATATTCCTATGCATACAATCTTGCAGGAGAAATCGGCGGGGAACACCAACAAAAGCCGAGTGACGACACCAGTCCAAACATCTAAAGGAGCACAGTTCTAAAATTCACAGCGGTTAGCACGATGGCGGCACTACCCACAAGAGGTTAGCACGACCACGGCACTACCAATTCACAGCGGTTAGCACGATGGCGGCACAACCCACAAGAGGTTGGCACGACCACGGCACTACCAAAATTCACAGTGGTTAGCACGATGGCGGCACTACACACAAGAGGTTAGCACGACCACGGCACTACCAATTCACAGCGGTTAGCACGATGGCGGCACAACCCAGAAGAGGTTGGCACGACCACGGCACTACCAAAATTCATAGCGGTTAGCACGATGGCGGCACTACCCACAAGAGGTTAGCACGACCACGGCACTACTAATTCACAGCTGTTAGCACGATGGCGGCACAACCCACAAGAGGTTGGCACGACCACGACACTACCAAAATTCACAGCGGTTAGCACGATGGCGGCACAACCCACAAGAGGTTGGCACGACCACGGCACTACCAATGCACAGCGGTTAGCACGATGGCGGCACAACCCACAAGAGGTTGGCACGACCACGGCACTACCAAAATTCACAGCGGTTAGCACGATGGCGGCACTACCCACAAGAGGTTAGCACGACCACAGCATTACCAGCTACAACCAAAAGACAACAACAACTATCATTACAATTCCATCAAGCAGGAAAGAGGGCCGACTCAGGTACGCGTCTCTTTCCTTTTCTTCTTTGAGTTTAGGCTCACCTAGACACTAGTGTACTAGCTTCCCCTAAACTGGGGGCAACTGTAGACACCGGGTCCTGAGTCAGCCTAGATCGAAGTTACCCAATGATGATAATTGCCTTCACAGGCTTAAAAGGTTAAAAGTGATGGTTTTCTCGTCAAATTTGCATTTTAGAGTGAAAAACTAAAAAATAATAAAAACATATTTAAAAAATTAATTTTAAAAAATGGGGGCTTAAAATTATGGTTTTTTTAGTCAATTTAAAATTGAAAAAAATTAGGAAAAAATAAAAAAAAAATAAAAAAATTTTTCGGACCGCGAGTGTCGGGCGCGGCAGCGCGCAGGCGCGCTGGCGCCCAGCTCGCAGGCGCCTGGGCGCCCAGCGCGCAGGCGCCCAGGCGCCCATCGCGCAGCGCGCGCAAAGGCGACGCTCAGCGTCGCCGATGCTGCGCGTCGCTAAAGACGCGCGCAGAATCGCGCACGCTGAGCGCCGCACGGAGCGCTCGTGCGCGAGCGCCAGCGCGCGAGTTTCGCGCGGAAGCCCGCCTCGCCGCGTGAGTGCCCGTCGCTCTATAGCGACGGGCGGTGCCCCTTGTGGCGACGGTCTCCTGGCCGTCGGTATAGGGTCTGTTACCCTATTTTCCATTTTTTTCAGCCTTTTTTCCGATTTTTTCACCCAAAAATCTGTTTTTATCCCAAAATTAAGGGTTTTTGACTTCAAATAAAATTCCAAAATATTTTCTATAGATTATTAATTAATAAAACTTGATTTTATCCCCAAAAATAAAGGAATTTGAATAAAATTAGGTTTGGTTTCCTTAATTAAATTAGGGCAACATTTCTTATTCTTTTAAATAGTTTAGGATGAGAAATTAGAGGGGGAGGCTCCACATTTTTGAGACCTAATTTTCCAGAATTCCTCTCTTCTATTTTCTCTTCAAAATTTCAGATTTTCTCTTTTTAATTAATAAGGTTTAATTGAAATTGAAAGATTAATTTTCAATTGTTAATTATTCCAATTAATTTCTTTGTTTTTGCTCCATAAACACAAGAAATTAATCATTATTTTGACACCAATTTCTTTTTAATCTTAAGCATACAAATCAATTCCTTTGTTTTTCTCCATAAACAAAGAGAATTAATTTTATTGCTGAATTATTCTTTCAAGCAATTTTCCGGAAAATCATCACTTTTCCTTCATCAAATCCAATATTCTGAGGGTAAATATTCTTGGCTCCATTTCTATTTCATTTCTATTTTATTTTATTTACTCATATCCATTTTATTATTTTTATTGATTTATTTATTGTTTTCATCTATTCATTTGTTGTATTGATTTTATATTTGTTCCATTTAATTGTTTATATATGATTTGATTTTTATTCATGTGAATATTTTGTTTTTTTTAATTCCTAACATGTAAATAATTTATTTTGATTCCTCATTATTTTTAACATGCAAATAATTAATTAATTTAAATTAATCTTTTTGCCATGTAAATAGTTTGTATTAATTATGAACCCATCAATTAACCTTGTTACATATCATTATTATTTCCATCATTCCTTTGTTTACTAATTTTTATCATTTTTACATGATTTTATTATCATTTGTTTATTTATTCATTCATTATTTTTCACTTATCATCATTTATTTTCATCATGTGTATATTTTCATGTACTAATTAATTAACATGTTTTATTTTATTTTCATCACATCATTTAATCATTTATCATATATAATCCATGTTTCTCATTTTATTTTGGTTTGTTAATATTTTTGATTCCATTATTATTCTTTTCATATCATCTTACTTTATTTTAATTTGTTATTCATTATTTTGTATGTTTAATTGATTTAATTGATTGAATCACTAACATTGTTTTAATTGTATTTTGTTTTTATGTCTAAACTCATTTTTTCGCTTGGGCGTTTTTGCGAGCACATCGGGAGGTCCAAAAAGGCTCATTTGGTTTGTAATATTTTATTTAATTTTGCCATATAATTTTCTTGTAAAATTCTTTATTTAGGCTCGCTAGAAAGAAAATCACAAAAACATTTTTATTAATTAACTTGACATTTTTTTTTCTAAATAAAAGGGGACCAATGTCCTAGTTTTTCATACCCAAATAAATCATTACATCAAAACTGTTTCATAATAAATATGCATGCGAGGACCAATGTTCTCACTATTAAAGAATAACCCGTTTTATGCATGTATTTCACTTTTATAAATGGGAGTTGTATTCCGCTCCTAGTGTTATTGTAATTTATGTTTTAAATGCTTTATTTTGGATTTTGCTTACATTTACCGCTTCTGAAATGAATGAATGCGCCTTCAATTAATTGCATCGTGTGGAGAGAGAGCGAATCAATGGTATTAAAATTTGATCATAAAATAATCGAGGTAGAAATAGATGAGAAATCCCGGACCCAGCTCTGGTCTTTGGGCTCGAGAGGTTAGAGGTTATCCTCCAAAATACTTCTTGGGTCACGAGGCTTTAGCGCTAATCCTAGGCCTCATGGCCCAATATGGATAAAATGCGCAAGTCTTAGGCTCTCCGAGGCGAGAGAAACTTTCCCAATGTTCTATTGGGTGGCGACTCCATGATACCTCCTTGTTGCCCAACATAGACGCACTTGCGATTCATTTGCAAGATGCCAACGGACCCGCAAATGCCCCGGTCGCCCACGTGCGGGCGGTCCGAAAGGGCGGCGCTCGGGATCCGGTGCGCGTCACAACTAGGAAGGTGCTGTAGGGTTTACTTTACAGGACGCAGCAAGATGAGTTGACTGAAGTGCCTGAGTGGCGAGAATGGCAGAGGGTAGTTGGTAATAATGTGCTGGTTTTATGCCGGACCCGGGCAACTTTGAGCGTGCAAGACGAATTGCTCTGGTCATACCAATACATCTTTGCATAAATGTATATATTTCAATCTGATTTCATAACACATGATCACTATTTGGCATTAACTCAAAAAATATGAGACTTCACCTAACCTCGGGATAGATCTTGAGAGCATCAAACTCCTGTTATCATCAGCCCTCGTGGGTTTTCTTGATTGAATATTTTCTCTCTTTTTTTTTTAGCCTTTACCATGGACCCTCTTTCCGTCCGTCAGTATTGGTTCAGTTCGCTTTCATCTTCGTTAGCCGGGGAGACTGTTGCTTCTGAGAGTGGTTCCCCTTGGTATCAAAGTTTTGGTCTTAGCCCTTATGCAGACAGGTTGAGGTGATGGGTTGCTTATTTGGGGGCTTGAATGTGAAATCTCGCGCTTAGCATTTATTGGCTTTGGCGGTTCGAACCCTGGGATGACCTTTCAATGGCTGAGATAGGGTGACAGGTTGGGCTTGGATCATCTGGGGTACTTTTATCGGTTTTGGTGGTTTAAGCTTTCAAAATGGTTTTTGACGACTGGGATTGGGTGGATGGTTTGTGGGTTAGCCTTTTTGGTCCTTTTCAGTAGTTAAGAAGAATGGCAATGTGCAGGCATGTGCAGATCAACGGGGTTTGAACAAAACTTGCCCCTAAATAGCATTCCCTTGCCCCCTGATCAATTCTCTCTTTTCTTCTCTCTTTTTTTTTATTTATTAAATTTTTTTTCTTTTCTTCTAATTTTTTTGTTTTCTTCTAAATTTTTTTTTGCTTTCTTTTTTTTTTGCCCCAATTTTCTTTTAGCAAGCTTTGTTCGAGTCCTGAAGCTCACACATGCGTGCGCTTTTCTTCTTAACCATCGGGACCATTGTTGTTCAATTCGGTCGGGCATTAAGTTTTGGCAATAATTTTGGCTATAAGGGTTTTGGATGGTTTAGAGTCTATCATAATTGGTTTTGGGGTGCACATTTCAAGGGGTCGAGAGGAAAAAGGTCATATGGCTTGGTTCTGATGGGTTGTATATTTCTCGTTGTGGTTTTGAGTTTTATTTGTCTAACTCCTAGTGTAGCTCTTGAAGTTTGATTTTATTCAGCGGCACCATATGTAGCTCAGGTGTTGTGGATGCAAAGAAATGGCTTTCAAAATTCGGTTCATCGTCATATTGGCACGTGGAAGTAGCGCGGTCTTCAGAATGTCATTGTTAACTTTCGGCATGTCATACCAGGTCCAGGCAAAGGCTTTATTTTTTTTTTACATCTCTCAAAATTATCCTCGCTGCAGGAGTTATACCAGATGCTACCAAGATTTTATTTGCATTCCCCAAAGTTTCGAGACTAGATGGAGTCGTATTAATTGCGTTAATGTCAAAATTAATGGATGCATTGTGATCATGAGAAATGAAATTATTAGAAACATCATACAAATAAGCAAAAAGCATTCATTGCATTTAATAAAACTAGAATTAAAAACTGTCATCATTAAATAGTTCAGGAATAAAAAAGAACATCTAGATAGCTACTTCTTTCTTCTCTTACCAACACGGATGCTATGGTCGATGACCTGTCACTTTCGGGGACCATTCTTCTCATTTCTTAGCTCCTCATCAATTAAGTATAGGACTTGTCTTCTCAAAGCTCGGCACTTATCGGTCTCATGCCCCGTATGCTGATGGTAGGCACAATACGGATCTGCTCGGTGACTAAGATGCCATTGGCTTCTGGCGTGTTTTGCAAGCTTCGGCTGTAGATTCCCCTTACTCATAAAATGAAAGAAGTGCTCAGATAAAGGCTTATCCCATATGGTATAACAATCCTGAGTCGTCCCAATGTTTGAAACCTTGGTGGTCCCAACATCTCTCACACTGTTATAGCCGAGGCTCGAGTTTTCCTGATTATCATCTCCAATGACATCAGCCCCTCCTTCAAGGGCCACTAGCTGCTTGCCAATAACAAGATCCTGTACTTGACCTTTCGGGGTCTGGGTATCACCCTTTAGACATCTAGCATGTCGATGACAGCTCCTATGCCCTCAACTTCTGGCTGGATTGGCTAACCATGAGCGCAGGTCTCCCTCCCCATCTTGAGGAAAAGATTCATCCATGCCGAAACAACCCTCCTGAACTGTTCTAACCATTGATGCTTCCTTTATCCCTTGTGTGCCGGCACAAGTGTCGCACCTATGCGGTTGTCCTCCTTTATTTAAGCCTATAAAGACTTTCTCCGGAGCAGCCCGGGCAATTGCGAGTTTAGACTTTGAAATTTCCTCTTCGAGGACATCCATCTTTCTCTTCAAGCCACGCTTCATTGCCTGAAGCCCATTTTCTGAAACATGCCCCCCGCCTTTTTACTCAGGTGATATGGTAGTGGGTGACTCCCCAACGGGTCCTATTGGTGGTAGGTGTGATCCCTCAGTTGGGTCATGATTTTTCTGCAACATAGTAGGAGCAGTAAGGTGTTTTTCGACAGGTGACACCACAACGATAGCCAAATTCTCCATAATGGTCATTGTCTGTGATTCAAACTTCTCAAACGCCCCTTCTATCTCCTTTACTGCATCTTTCCTTCCCTCGGAGACTTCATTCATGATGGGTCGAGGAATTACTTGCTCATCCTTTTCCTTCACCATGAGATCATCTTTCAGATCGAGAATTCTTTTCGGCTCAAGAGGTGTTGCTGCTCTGGGCTCAACATCTGGTTGTCACACAGTAGGGATCGCTATGGGAGCCTCTTCCAAAATAGGCAATTCAACTTGTTCAATAGCAGGGGCCACAGACAGTTGGCTGGCATTTGGTGTCATTTGGGCAACAATGTTTTCTATCATGGCCAATATCCTCCTTTCAAAATCCCCAAGCCTCTTATCTAGGTCTTGAACGCCAAAGCTCCGGTCTCTCGTGGTAGTTTTGCTATCGAAGATGATCCACTAGTCGTTAAGAGTTACTCAAAATCCCAAACAGGCACTAATTCTAGCAATCCAAAGGGCGAGTCTATCGTCACTAGTCGATCGTCAGAACCTTTGATCCACTTGGATGAATCTATAGTGGCTGAAAGATCAAGATTGTTAGAATGATGCATGATCGTTAGTTATGAAGCATGTCGCAACCACATATGAGCAAGTAGATCCTTCCGACCTTATTTCTCCCACACACAAGGTCGAATAGTCCTTTCCTAGGTGGGCTTAGTCCATGGGTCAACAGGGACCTTATGAACGCGCATAGTGCACGGTGAAAAACCGGTAGCATAACACCTCTTAGTCTAATGTGCATTCACATGAGTTTTGGCCATCTCATATTTGGACACTTCAATCTCATCATGATGGGCCCACCGGAGCATGAAAGCCCTTGATAGAAGACCATTTGATTTGGTTGATTTTGTCTAATACGTGACGGCCCATATCACAAGCATCGTATTAAGGAGCATGCTCCCTAGAGGAAGTTTCTATTTGCCATTACATGGGCTTTGGTCAAGGTGATTGTTTGGTCTACCCAAGCATGGTCCCTGCCAACGGGTCTATCTCATCACGAGCATGACGACCGATCGAGTCTCCATTTGATATACCAAAAGGTACAGGGCTTGGACTGGTGATTATCCCTAACACTTCCCTATAATGAGTGAAAGTAGGGTCGTGCTTTGAGAACGCACCGAGGTAAGAAGGGACCAACTAGCGTAATTCTAATGCTCTAAGATGCAATGCAAATTATTGAAAAGAGATAGAATTTTAAGTTTTAAAAACCCAATTATACATTTTAACCAAAGTACTTTCGGAGCAAAGTCTCAAACACAAAGTCCCCAGCGGGTCGCCACTGTGACGCGTGCCGAAAGTACCCAGCAAGGGCCCTCGCTTTGAATCCGCCTTTGGAATTCGAGGAATTGGTTTGCGTCTTTTGATCATGGGTGCCATGAGACATCATCGGTGTATTCCTCCCAATAGAACATTGGGGGAATAACCTAATCTAATGACACCTAAAGGCACCTTTGAGGCATTTGGAGTCGCCACCCAATTTGCAAGAAATTGGGAAAAAGTCTCTCACCTCTAACTGTCTAAACCACAGATATGGTGTCCGGAACTTCCCTCTTATTTATGCTTTGGTTAATTATAAATGAGTTTTTAACCTCTTAAAATTATATCTCTCCTCTCACGCGATTGATGCATTTAAATTAAATAGCGCATTCCAAGCATACGAAAGTGATAAAAGAAAAGTGATAAAGAAAGCGATAAATGAAAGCAATAAACACATAAGCACACAATTATAAGAGAAATAGGGGCAGAATACAACCCCAATAAAAGGAAATTAAAAATGTAAATGGGACGGAATACAATCCACAAAAATAAATAAAGTTGTCCCAAAATTAATTACAACGGCCCAAAAAGAAATGAGCTTAAATTTAAAACACTCACACAAAATAAGAAAAGGCATACACAAATCGGGCCATTATTTTGGGAACATTGGTTCCTTCGCACTTGATCAAAAATTAGGAACATTAGTTCCTTCGCATTTATTTAAAGAGGGTTCGAAGAGTCATTTTGATTGTTGAGTGAAATCCGGGATGAGTGATCCCATTTTTGGAGAAAATCGACTCTTTGTTTTAATTGCGATATTTTTTATTGTTTGGCTAAAACAAGGGACATTGGTCCCAATTTTGTTAGCAAAAATTCCAATTTAATTATAGAAATATTTTTGTAATTTTTTATCACACGCGTGCACAAATAAGATAATTATTTACAAATAAACACAACAAAAGGATAGGGAATTAGAAAGATCTCACCAAACCGATGTGACCCTCCACGTGTCGCGACCCATCCGGAGGAGTCGCGGGGACCCTCACATGACGCGACCCAAATTAAATCTCAGACAGAAAATAATATCAAATACATTAGTAATGGTTCTAAAAATTAATCAAGTAAAAACGAAATAAATATTAGGCAAGATAATGACAACAATAGAATTATAGTAATGGTAACAACAATTAATCATGGTGAATATAATATAAAAAAATATGATAATAATAATAATAAATATAATGATAATGATAATAATAATAATAACAATGTAACATCAATAAACACAAAATGAATATATAGTAATGATAATAATAAAAACAGAATATTAACAATAGTAAATAAACAATAATAATAATTATAGTAATAGAATAATAATGACGATAATAGTAATAGTAATAATAATAATAATAATAATAATAATAATAATAATAATAATAATAATAATAATAATAATAATAATAATAATAATGATGATGATGATGATGATGATGATGATGATGGGATGGCGCCAGAAATCACAAGAAAATAAACTAAAATCACAGGTAGATGCCAACAGTGACTAGATCAAAGAAAATATTAGGTGAAAATCATGGTATTAATAGCAAAAAGGGAAAAATATTCACAACCATAAATAATATACAAATAAATAAATGAAAATAATCCAAGTTTTTACCCTCAGAAATTTTATAGATTGAAGAAAGCGGTGTCTTGATCCGTCTCCCTTATCGAATTTACAGTGATAACCACCCGAAAAAATAAAAATCTATGTTTTTAATTAAATTAGTTCAAGAAAATATTTTTGGTGGGATGAATAAGCAAAGAAAATTAATTTTTCTAACTCAAATCAAACCCAAGATGAAATGTTGTTAGAGAAGGAAAGATTAAAGCTTGAAAATAAAACTCAAGAATTTTTTGAAGAATTTTTGAGGAAGAAACCAGTTTTTGGAGAGAAGAAGCTTGAAAGAAAAGCAAAAAAAATTCCCTTGAATAAATCTGCCGTCCTCTAAAAAAAATGAGTATTGAATCCCATTTTACTGTGTGCCCTGGCTCAAAATGGAAAGAGACAGAGGAGCTTTATTTTAGTTGATCGAAAATAGGATAAAAACGTGAAAGAAAATCGAAGAAAACAGACTGAAAATCACAGAAAACCGGCGAAAATGACGCAAAGAGCAGGTGGTCGCATGGAGTGGGGCGAAACACGCGTGCCAGGAGCAATCGCGCGCAGTGCAGGGGCACCGCGCGTGCCTGCACGGGATATCGCGGAGGGACACGCGTGGTGTCCCTCATGCGCGCGCGAAGCGGCAAGTGGCCGCGTGGTGGCCAAGTGACCACTGCGCGGCCACTTTGGCCAAAATTCAAAAGTGGCCGTGTGATGGCCACTTTGCCATCACGCGACCATTAAATGAATAAGTGGCCACTTTGGCCACTTATTCCACTTTTAAAGCGCATATATATATATATTTGGAAAAAAACCTTTTAAATTCCTTTTTTTCAATTAAATTAATTAACTAATTTAAAATTCCTCTTTTTCAATTAAATCAATTAATTAATTTAATTCAATTAAATTAAATAACTAATTTAATTTTCCTTTTTCAATTAAATCAATTAATTAATTTAATTAAATTAAATTAAATAACTAATTTTATTTCTTTTTTTTTTCAAATATCGAAAATAACACTTTCCAATAATATTATTTTTAGAGTTAAAATTAATAATAATTTTTTTATGATGAAGAAAAACAAGGGTCTCGACAAGGGGAACATTATTTTTGACACCTCTGCCTGTAAGCCGGTATCATTCTCATCATCGGGTAATCCTGATCTTGGACTGCCTCGAGACCCAGTGTCTACACTATGTTATGCATCCAGGCAGTTCTAAGATGTATCAAGATTTAAAAATTTCATATTTGTGGCCTGGAATGAAGCGTGAAGTGTCAGAATTTGTGAGCAATTGTTTGATCTGCCAACAGGTGGAAGCTGAGCATCAAGTTTCATTTGGATTGCTTCAGCCTATTTCTATTCCGGAATGGAAGTGGGATAGAGTGACAATGGATTTCATGTTAGGACTGCCACTCATAAGAAGGAAGAATGATTCCATATGGGTGATCATTGATAAGCTTACCAAGTCTGCTCATTTCTTACCAGTTCGGATGGACTATCCCTTGAGTAAATTAGCTGAGATCTATATTAGCGAGATAGTAAGTGTAACACCCCCTACCCACTTGTAGCACACTGTATGGTAACATAGGCAGTATGCGACGCTGAGAGAGGGATGCTACCGACAAAACATACAGCAACCAAAAATATAAGCAGAATTACATAAGTATTTTTTTTCAAACATAAGCATTCGCACAATACAAAAGACATTTATACTTGACAATACATTTCTCATCAACATCTTATTACATTTCAAACACTTAATACTATAATAATAAGGGATTATATAAAAAATATGGGCTATACTCTCTAAACACTAACTACTACTACAGACTTGGTGGCCTGACTGCTGCGGATTATCCTCGGCAACACAATTCACTCCAAACCTGCATGGATAAACATCCATGTTAAGCATAAAAGCTTAGTGGGGAAAAACACATAGTATGGACGACCATTCACAATGGTCATAGTCATAACACCTAATAAATAACAAAAATCCCGTCATTTAAAAATATAAATACATGTTTCAAACAAACTTGAACATCTCATTTAATCGATACATAAAATTGATCATAAACGAAATATTTTATCCATAATCATTCACAAGGCCAAACAGGGTGAGAATGTTAATTAATACATGCTTTTCATGTTTAATTATTCATATATCGCATGTTACACATATCATCATATTCAGCCTATAATCACTTTTCAAATTATAGAACTTCTCACACATCAAAGAGTCATAGGTAAGCAGCGACTAATTTAACTTCATGTTCCGGCATACAAATGCATATCGTACTTATAGTTACTTTTATTTAATCACTTGCTTCAAATCATTTCATTATCTTCATGACATTAACTCATGTTAGTATTTCAAAAGAAATATCCGGAACATGTAGGCTTTCAAAGGAATTATCACAGTTTTGCATAAGGATCCTTACCGAATCCAAAACACATATGTGCGCGAAGCGCAAACTCATGCTACATATAAGTCACAGCATACACTGCGTTCACATTCTTATTGAGTGCATAATCTTACACAAATATTCACATATCTTTATCAATTTACACTTATGGTTCAACTCACATATTCATGTTCATTTAATGCCTGCTGAGTCAAGAGGAGTGGATAAGTGAGTGAACAGACAGTACCTTACGGGTACGAATCGAATACTGACAGTACCATACGGGTACGAATCGAACAACGATATTACATTTCTCGTTCAAAAACATTTTATTTTCACATCCAAAACATTTTCTGAGGGGATCTTAAACAAGATCCAAAACACATTAGGGGGTTCGCGAGGAACCAAACGGGGACCTGATCAGGGTCCAAACAGAACAGAGGGCTGCAGCTAACAGAACTCTATATGCATGCCTATCTATCCACGACTCGACTAACGCAGGCTAACACATAATTGTTTCCTTCAATGATGTACATGTTATATTTCAATACTTTTTCAGAAGTACAGATTCTTATTATAATTGCATAATAATCATATGCATAATTCATTCCTAACTAAAGCAATGGCTCACATAGAATATAACAAGCATATCCTTTAACTCCATTCACCTTAAATTTTGATACATACTTAACCATTTATTTCAACTATAGCTTACATGGTATGGCATATCCCGGTATGTTATAAGTAAATCACAAATCAAAACCCATTTCAAATAGGTCAATCAATATAGATCCATAGAATAGAAAAGAGTCGCGCTCGCGACCTCAGTCACGATCGTGACAGAAAGCTAGATGGCCTCTATCGCGCTTGCGACACCAGTCGCGCTCGTGACAGAGCCAAGCATCACACTCCTGTCAATACTCAATTGCATACCACTTTACATAAAAACATATTTACCCTTATAATTTCCATAATAATTTCATGCACAACACTCAAGTACTTCAACGCAAGTATCTTAACCATTCCATTTATTAAGAATCATTCCGAAATCAGACAGTCATAGAAAAACCGTTTGTGCTACAAAGGTTATTTTCAATTTCAGTTTATGACACACCTAAAACAATCATTTAATACAATCTTAATATCACTTACAAATTCTGGACTATAAATAAGACTGCTTGAGACTTGAATCATTAATGGTTCAACAACTTTTATAGTTCTTCATATACGTGCCACATTTGTTGAACATATAGTCATACTTTCACGTATCTCATTCACCTCAATCATACCCATAATTCCGTCATATATAATCCAACTTCAATACATGCATACCTATGGTTCATATTCACATTAAGCAAACTCACTTCATTTAATGCCCTTCGTATGTGTAACACTTAGTCTCAACCCTTAATCATATATATATACTTGTTACTAGAATACAAGCTTATATGGATTAGGGCATTATAATCCTTGAATGTCGTTTAACTTGACTAAATCCCATTTCATATAATTGTACATTATTAGTCTACCACTAGTCCTAATAATATTCATGTGTATTATCAAAGTGATATCTATTATCATAATCAATTAATAATCCTAAACATGTATTAGATAAACCCCCGGAATGTTTCGGTGTAATACGGGTTCAATTAGTGAAGAAAAATATATAAAAATATACAAATTAGTTGAGAGGGAAGGTAGGGCATTGATCCATACCAACCATGGGCTCAAAATGAAGAAGAAAAGGCTTCATACATGTTGTTCTGTCGCGAGGTCGCGACTCTATCGCGATCGCGACAGTAGCTCCCCTCAGGTGCCTTACGAGACTGGTTTTCACTCAAGAATTGCATCGCATAAACCGACCTCTAGTCCTCATTTTTTGGCAATGTGTCCTCGCAACATTTGTTTCTTTATGTCTTATCTTTCAAATGGGACAAGTTCCAGGTCATTTTGACTCCTAAATGAAGATATATACATTAAATACTACAGACTATTCAAATCATCCCCGGCTAAACAAGAACATGTCCGTTTATTGCCATTTTTATGCCTCTTAGAGAGAGAATTAATTTATGGTCTCTCTTAGAATTTTAAAACTGAAGATGTTATGGTTTGAATGGCACAACTATCATACAATTTGGAGTTGTCAAACGCCAGATATGATCAAAAAACAACACACAGAGGTCTGATAGGACTTAAAAAGGATTTTCCCTAAACTAGAGTTCATACTTTAACAACGATCTCATAACAATACAACCAAAAAATTTCAACAGAATTAAACTATATATATCATCTATATCATCTATCAATTAACACATATTCACACACAATTTCCATATCCATATAATCACACATCAAATAAGCAAAACTACACACAGCCAGATATATATATCCCAAACAACATATAAGCAACCAAAGCTCCCAAACCTGATTGCCAATCCTTCTATCTTCAAGATTCTATCTTTCCTTTCCCTTGTCTTTCTTCCTTTCCTCAATCACTTGCAAACATCCAAAACAATAAGTCAAATTAACCCATGCATATAACCTTAAACCCATCAATCCCGTGAGAAGGAGAAGAAGAAGAAGAAACCCAAACAAACTTACCTCTTTGTAGCAACTCAAATCTCAACCCTAGCTCTTAGATTGAAGAATAGCACATGCAAATGAAGAAGGCAGAAAATGGAGATAAGAAAGAGAGGAGAGAATGTGAGAGAGAGAGTAAGGAAGAGGGCAAATCTGATGGCTTCTACAAGAAGTAAAAAATTCTGTCTTTTCTCTCCCCAATCCCCTTCCAAAACCCATTAATGCACTCACCAGCTGCTCCACATGTCAGCCACTTATTGGACCATCACTTCCACTAACTACACTTTTACCTTCAGCTCCTTCTAATTCTCTAATAGATCCTTAATAAATTACTTTTTACTCACCATATAAAAAATCTGCCAATTAATACTTTTATTCCTTTACAATTATGCCCTCATTTCACTAATAAAATTGCTCGATTTTCCTTAATTCACTTGCATAAATTACCAAAATACGCATAATGTCCAATTAAACTTACTAATTCCAACTAGGCCACTTTTGGGGTGTGACAAACCTCTCCCCCATAAGAAATTTCGTCCACGAAATTTACAATTATCAGAGTATTCCCGTACCGTATTCCTCGTCGCTACTACACTTAGACGTTAACATTCTACTATTAAATAACTCATACAACTTAGTCATCACTTATCACATCTTACACTATATCACTCATGTATCACATCTCAATATCCTTATAATGGAAATACTCTTAAACAAAGTCAGATTTGAACTTATCGGAACTACCTTACCAAATCGAGCAAACCTTATCTCATAAATCATTACTCGATCCCTAACACGTATCATGATTAAAATTATACCATTAGTTGGGATCCAACACAAAGGTTTCTTATTTAACAGACTTACATTTACACATAAAGTCTTATCACCACAATGTCTAATACCTCAAATTGTCAAACCACACTAATTATCTTTATTCAATACATTGCCTATTAACTCTCTTAGTTACCACTTCTGAACTCAATCTGCAAAATAACCATCTCATATCTATTACTCATTCACTTTCGACACTATTGATAGCCTACACTTCACATTTTCTCAACATCTCCACTAAACGATCTTGGACTCATAGCATAGACTGTCAGCCACTTTTAATTGAGTTTAATCCAAATGCTTGCCACATATGAATGAGGGATGTGAGTGAAATGAATGTATAATGATTTATGTATGCAAAATGATGCATATGCGATTTATGCAGTAAAAATATACTTTCCCATCCCCATGCTGATACATGCTTATGTTTATAAAATCTCAATTAAGATGGCTGACATATGCATAGAGTGCCACCAATCTTTCCAAATCAAAACCATTTACATCCTTACTCTACATTCCTTTAAAATATGAAATTTCTTCAAAAATTCCAAGCATACCAGAAGAAACTCCTTAACAAAATTTCTTATCATACTGCTAATACCCGACTTTCATATCTTTCAACTATAATCAATCCAAAATAGACAGATCACGATTTATTGGCTCTATGCACTCTAACCTTACACCTAACTTGCACATAGCTTGCAATCAATACAGAAAGAGGACATCCGCTTTGGCCAACACAAAACTATACAGACAAACTTTAAACTCTTAGTTATCCAGAACCGACTAAACCTATGCTCTGATACCACTAAATGTAACACCCCCTACCCACGTGTAGCACACTGTATGGTAACATAGGCAATATGCGACGCTGAGAGAGGGATGCTATCGACAAAACATGTAGCAACCAAAAATATAAGCAGAATTACATAAGAATTTTTTTCAAACATAAGCATTCGCACAATACAAAAGACATTTATACTTGACAATACATTTCTCATCAACATCTTATTACATTTCAAACACTTAATACTATACTAATAAGGGATTACATAAAAAATATGGGCTATACTCTCTAAACACTAACTACTACTACAGACTTGGTGGCCTGACTGCTGCGGATTATCCTCGGCAACATAATTCACTCCAAACCTGCATGGATAAACACCCATGCTAAGCATAAAAGCTTAGTGGGGAAAAACACATAGTATGGACGACCATTCACAATGGTCATAGTCACAACACCCAATAAATAACCAAAATCCTGTCATTTAAAAATATAAATACATGTTTCAAACAAACTTGAACATCTCATTTAATCGATACATAAAATTGATCATAAACGAAATATTTTATCCATAATTATTCATAAGGCGAAACAGGGTGACAAACTTAATTAATACATGCTTTTCATGTTTAATTATTCATATATCGCATGTCACACATATCATCATATTCAGCCTATAATCGCTTTTCAAATTACATAACTTCTCACACATCAAAGAGTCATAGGTAAGCAGCGACTAATTTAACTTCATGTTCCAGCATACAAATGCATATCATACTTATAGTTACTTTTATTTAATCACTTGCTTCAAATCATTTCATTATCTTCATGACATTAACTCATGTTAGTATTTCAAAAGAAAAATCTGGAACATGTAGGCTTTCAAAGGTATTATCACAGTTTCGCATAAGGATCCTTACCGAATCAAAAACACATATGTGCGCGAAGCGCAAACTCATGCTACATATAAGCCACAGCATACACTGCGTTCACATTCTTATTGAGTGCATAATCTTGCACAAATATTCACATATCTTTATCAATTTGCACTTATGGTTCAACTCACATATTTATGTTCATTTAATGCCTGTTAAGTCAAGAGGAGTGGATAAGCGAGTGAGCAGACAGTACCTTATGGGTACGAATTGAATACTGATAGTACCTTACGGGTACGAATCGAACAACAATATTACATTTCTCGTTCAAAAAAATTTTATTTTCACATCTAAAACATTTTCTGAGGGGATCTTAAACAACATCCAAAACACATTAGGGGTTCACGAGGAACCAAACGGAGACCTGATCCGGGTCCAAACAGAACAGAGGACAGCAGCTAACAGAACTCTATAGGCATGCCTATCTATCCATGACTCAACTAACGCAGGCTAACACATAATTATTTCCTTCAATGATGTACATGTTATATTTCAATACTTTTTCAGAAGTACAGATTCTTATTATAATCGCATAATAATCATACGCATAATTCATTCATAACTAAAGCAATGGCTCACATAGAATATAACAAGCATATCCTTTAACTGCATTCACCTTAAATTTTGATACATACTTAACCATTTATTTCAACTATAGCTTACATGGTATGGCATATCCCGGTATGTTATAAGTAAATCACAAATGAAAACCCATGTCAAATAGCTCAATAGATATACATCCATAGAATAGAAAAGAGTCGCGCTCGTGACCTTAGTCGCGACCGCGACAGAAAGCTAGATGGCCTCTGTCGCGCTTGTGACACCAGTCGCGCTCACGACAGAGCCAAGCATCACACTCCTGTCAATACTCAATTGCATACCACTTCACATAAAAACATATTTACCCTTATAATTTCCATAATAATTTCATGCACAACACGCAAGAACTTCAACGCAAGTATCTTAACCATTCCATTTATTAAGAATCATTCCGAAATCAGACAGTCATAGAAAAACCGTTTGTGCTACAAAGGTTCATTTCAATTTCAGTTTATGACACACTTAAAACAATCATTCAATACAATCTTAATATCACGTACAAATTCTGGACTATAAATAAGGCTGCTTGAGACTTGAATCATTAATGGTTTAATAACTTTTATAGTTCTTCATATACGTGCCACATTTATTGAACATATAGTCATACTTTCACGTATCTCATTCACCTCAATCATACCCATAATTCCCTCATATATAATCCAACTTCAATACATGCATACCTATGGTTCATATTCACATTAAGCAAACTCACTTCATTTAATACCCTTAATATGTGTAACACTTAGCCTCAACCCTTAATCATATATATATACTTGTTACTAGAATACAAGCTTATATGGATTAGGGCATTATAATCCTTGAATGTCATTTAACTTGACTAAATCCCATTTCATATAATTGTATATTACTAGTCTACCACTAGTCCTAATCATATTCATGTGTATTATCAAAGTGATATCTATTATCATAATCAATTAATAATCCTAAACATGTATTAGATAAACCCCCGGAATATTTCGGTGTAATACGGGTTCAATTAGAGAAGAAAAACATATAAAAATATACAAATTAGATGAGAGGGAAGGTAGGGCAATGATCCATACCAACCATGGGCTCAAAATGAAGAAGAAAAGGCTTTATACATGTTGTTATGTCGCGAGGTCGGGACCCTGTCGCGATCGCGACAGTAGCTCCCCTCAGGTGCCTTACGAGACTGGTTTTCACTCCAGAGTTATATTGCAAAAACCGACCTCTAGACCTCATTTTTGGGCAAAGTGTCCTTCATAAAATTTGTTTCTATTTGTCTTATCTTTCAAACGGGATAAGTTGCAGGTAATTGTCACTCTTGAATGAAGAGATATACATTAAACACTACAGACTATTCAAATCAACCCGGCTAGACAGGAACACGTCCGTTTATTGCCATTTTTATGCCTCTTAGAGACGGAATTAATTTATGGTCTCTCTTATACTTTTATAGCTACAGATGTCAAGGTTCGAATGGCGCAATCATCATACAATTTGGAGTTTTCAAACGCCAGATATGATCAAAACAACACACAGAGGTCTGGTAGGACATAAACAGGATTTTCCCTAAACTAGGGTTCATACTTTAACAATGATCTCATAACAATACAACCAAAAATTTTCAACAGAATTAAACTATATATATCATCTCTATTATCTATCAATTAACACATATTCACACACAATTTCCATATCCATATAATCACACATCAAATAAGCAAAACTACACACAGCCAGATATATATATCCCAAACAACATATAAGCAACCAAAGCTCCCAAATCTGATTGCCAATCCTTCTATCTTCAAGATTCTATCTTTCCTTTTCCCTTGTCTTTCTTCCTTTCCTCAATCACTTGCAAACATCCAAAACAATAACTCAAATTAACCCATGCTGTCACACCCCAAAATAGCCCTGGTCGGAATGTGTATGCTAAGTCGGGAATGCAAGGGTATTTCAGTAATTTGTGCATGAGAAATTTGGATAAAAAGGACTTATTGGTAATTAATTAATTATGTATGTTAAGAAGAGAAATGTTAGTGTGTGCATGTGGTATACGGTTGTAGGGTGTTTTGGTTGTGGCTTTGATCTAGTGAAGTGTGAGTTTGGTACCTTGGCTTGAGATATTTATCTAAGGAAAAGATTGGGTGCATGTGAGTGTATGGTGCCATGGTTGGAAAGTTAGAGTGGGTTTTGTGGTCCATTTGGGAGCTGCCAAGTGGGCTTGTTAGGCGGGCATTGAATGAAGAAAAAGAAGAAGTAAGAGGAAGAGAGAAGAGGGAACACAGATTTGGGTTTCCCGTCCCCTCCTCTCACGCCTCCTCTTCTTCTTCTCTTCTCCTTTCTCTGCTTTCCCTTTCTTCTCTTTTGGCTTGGGGTTGTGTTTGGCTTGGATGGTGTTTTTCTTGAAGAGGTAAGTTGGAGTTTAAGGTGCTATTCTTCTTCTTCTCCTCCTTCTACTGGTTTTGCTTCAGTTAGGGTTTGGCTAAGGATTTTGTGGGTTTCTTGTTTGTGCAAGCCTTGGATTGCAAGAAGAAGCTTAAGGACAAGTTGAGGATTGAGGATTGAAGCTGGAAGTGTGATTTTTGGATCTTCAATTCCAGGTTTGGGAGCTGTGATTCTTGTATTTGAGCTTCTGTGTTTTTGCCCTAATTCTCACCTAGGGTTGTAAATGTATTTGCATTGTGTAATTTCTGGAATTGGTGTGTTTTGGTATGTGTATATGAATGATTATGTGAGTAGATGTGTTAGTAATGCATGTTAAGGATTGAATTGAAGGTACTGAGTTTATGGTTTGAACTTACAGTAAATTTTAGGGTTTATGTTCTTGAGTGAATTGAATGTGTTTATGCATGATTTTGGTTGTTTCGATTGTTGAATTAAGTTGTAATTATCTTGTTTATGCTATATGGGACATCGATTGGAAGGTAAGATGAATTTGGTGGTGTTTTGAATCAAATTGAAAATGATTTTGTTGAGTTCTTTGAATTCTGGGCATGTTGGGAACGGAAAATCGCGATTCTGATAGAATTTTCGTTTCCAGTGTTCATGTGTGTCGTGACTGCCTTATGAGAGGCAAGTCACGAGTCGTGACTTAGAGTCACGACTCGTGACTCACTTGTGAGGCAAGTCACGGTTGTGACTTCCAGTCACGACGCGTGACTCTATCTCTCAGTCACGACGCTTGATTTTTCGGCGTGCTGAAGGCAGTCGCGGGGAGCGACTTCCAGTCACGACGCGTAACTGCCCTGAGAGGCAAGTCACAAGACGTGACTTAGAGTCACGACTCGTGACTCCCTGGTGAGGCAAGTGACTTCCTTATGGGCATGTCATGAGACGTGACATGGCTCGTGAGCGACCCCTTTCCGCCCCATTTTCTGAATTAGCCCGGTTTCAACCAAAATGAATTTCCTATTTCTTCTGTATGGACTTATATTGATGTATGATTCATGTCATACTTTATATGCTCTTGTATGGCCTGTTCTATTTTGTCTTGTTTCTCAAGTGTCTAGTTTCCTGATAAAATGACTTTCAAATGCTTTTATGACTTTTTCCCTTACTGTGTGCTATTTTACCTTGTTTATATGAATGGTTATCTTAATTCATTTGTGATTAGCAATATGTTATGCATATCCTTGATCAGATTCTCCTCTAAGAATATTCTGCCATGCTTAAGTATATATTGTCTCATTCTATGATTAAGATTATGCGTTATTAATCATTGGCATAATATGATTCCACATGTGTTCCTGACATGCTTTAGTATATTGAGTAGTGCTAAAATGTGATTGAGTGAACTATTGCATGCTTCAGAATATGAATTGTATGAGGTACGATTGATAGTATGCTATGCCAATTTATTTGAATAATATGGTTAATGTCTGAATGCATTATTATGCTTTAGCCTTTGAACTCGGTGTGTTATGTTTAAATGTAATTTGGATTATGCATGATTTATTCTTAGTTATCCTCACCCAACGCATGATTAGGATTTTGTATTGATAATCATTGGCATAGTAGTGCTTCTATACCTAATTCTTGGCATGCTTTAGAACATTGTTTAATATTAAAGTGTATTGACTGTATTATATTTTGTATTGGGAATTGTATGATATATGACCGACTTTATGAGCATATTTATATGTCTGTCGTACTCTGGTTTATGCATGATGTATATATATATTTATGCGATGTGCGATTCGAAACGTGAATTGTTTTATGCATGACCTGCGAGAGTATGTCTAGTGGACAGTTAGGCATGCCTAATAGAGTCTTATGTAGCTGCAGCGCCTTTTGAATGATTTGGACCCTGATCAGGTCCCCGTTTGGTTCCTCACGAACCCTTTATCTGTGCGGATCCTCGCGATCCTTTTTAATGTGTTTGGATCTTGTTTAAGATCCCCTCTCTGTGAAATGTTTTAAAAATAAAATGGTTTTCGATTCGCACCCGTAAGGTGGTGATAGTTTGACTCGCACCCGTAAGGTAGTGATAGTATACTCGTTATCCACTATTGTGAGTCAGCAGGTGCTTTGTTGGTTTATTTTTACTTTGAAATAACTATAAGAATGTGATATCCGAATGAGTACGATAATGAATTGGGGAAATCAGTTTGTTAGTATATGAATGTTGATTTGAGCTTCAGAATGTATGTCTTTTTGTTGTAATCATGATTTGGATATCTAACACCTTCATCCGTACTTGTCATGTGATTTGTTATAAGTTTCTGAATGCTTTGAATATGATTCGACTAATGTATTTATGTATGTGACTTAAGCATGGTTTTGTTATTTATAAACATGTGAACCGAAGCAGTTGTGACGGTAAGTATGTAATGTTTAACTTTACTTTCTGCATGGTGATGATATCAATGTGATGTTATGTGATTATGTCTTCGGTCACCGCTATTATAGTGGTTTCGGCATGAATTTATATATATGAAAGTTGCGCAGCGGTGATGTGGTGCTTTGGATGCCGTTCCTTGGATTTTGGCTAGTGTGTGTTTGGGATGTTAAAGTATGTTTAGATAACTAGTGTCTTCGGTATGATAGATGGGTGCATTACTGCCTGATAACTGTTTTGCATGTGAATGGGTTTTCCGTTAATGCATGGGCACTTTGGCATAATAGTTGTATGTGTATTTATTTCATGTGACTATGCTCGCTAAGTATATGCATGTGAGATTGTATATAGTTATGCATGATGATACTTGTATTGTGTGTGGTATTAGGTCTGTTTTGGCTTGTTTTAGAGATAAGTATATTGATGTGGATGTGAGTTTTCGAATGAATGCCTTTACTATGCCAGCATGATCATATTTAGGTTATGAATATCCGCTTTTGCCATTTGAATGTGTTATGCATTGGCGACCATTGTGAATGGCCGTCCATACTTTTGTGTGTTCTCCCCACTAAGCGTTTATCGCTTAGCACGGATTTCCTTTCCGTGCAGGTGGCAGGTTTGGTTCTGTTCGAGTCGTGCATCTGCAAGGTCGGCCATATTGAAGTTAAAGTTCTGTATTTTGTTCAGCTTCTGTACTTCACTTTTGTATTTTTGTATTATTGTATATGTAATTATATGTAAGAATCTTGGGATTACTTTTGAGTAATGTAATCGTTAGTATGTTTTCATGTTAAGTTATTCCTTTGTTTTATCATTCGCTTTATGTTTTTGCATAGTGTCTGCGTGTATGTGAGTTATTGCATGATCAGTCTGTGCCCGCATGTTAAGTCAAGTTTTTAATTAACCCATATTTTTGTATGTATGTTATGTATGAATGTATGCTTCCGCATCGTGCATGTGCATATCTGTGTGAGTGTTCGTCGTGTAGCGCGCCCGTCGGCGTCCTTCCAACGGGGGCGACGATGGGGGTGTTACAGTTAGTGGTATCAGAGCCCAGGTTTGATGGTTCTGGGTGTGTTATTTGTTATGTGTTGAGTCTTTGCATGAGAGTCGGTTTTGTGTCATGGCCTAATGCAGATGTGTCTTGTTTTATGTTGTGTCTAGATGGAGTCTGATCCGAGTGAGAATGTGGGCGAGACAACAGAAAGTGTGAATCGAGTTAGTGCTGATCAGAATGTTTCTGAGCGTTTTGCAGTTGAAGATTCTGGTCGTGTTTCTGATGATAGGACTCTAGTGCAAGGGTTGATTCGGATTTTGGATAGATTGTCTGCTCCTCGAGCTTCTCAAGAATTTATTCAGAATGTACCTCAGAAGAGAAAAGGATCGGTTAGTGAAGTGCCAGTAGGGAAAAGGGTTCGAGAGGCATCGATGTGTCAACAATGTCAGAAGCAACATGAAAACAAGTGTAAGAAGAAGTGGGTACCGCCTATATGTCAGCACTGCCAGAAGCGACATCGGGGCCCATGTCAGAAGCTCTCAGGTGCTTGTTTCAGGTGTGGCAACATGGAACATCAGATAATCGATTGTCCTAAGAAGATGAGTGAGAGTCTAGCTCGGCAAGCTAGAAAGGATGTGGAAGATTTGCTCAGAGCTTCTCGAGCGCCCACAGAGTTGGTAGCGTCTAGCAAGGATTCGAAGGAGACCGCAGGTTCTTCTGGTAAGTTACATTACAAGCTTTTGTCTAAGTAAGTTTTGTTTGTTTGGGGTTGTTTGGATGTAAGTGTTTTGCTGTGAATTTCGAGGACGAAATTCTTTTAGGAGGGAAGAGTTGTCACACACCAAAATAGCCCTAGTCGGAATGTGTATGCTAAGTCGGGAATGCAAGGGTATTTCAGTAATTTGTGCATGAGAAATTTGGATAAAAAGGACTTATTGGTAATTAATTAATTAAGTATGTTAAGAAGAGAAATGTTAGTGTGTGCATGTGGTATACGGTTGTAGGGTGTTTTGGTTGTGGCTTTGATCTAGTGAAGTGTGAGTTTGGTACCTTGGCTTGAGATATTTATCTAAGGAAAAGATTGGGTGCATGTGAGTGTATGGTGCCATGGTTGGAAAGTTGGAGTGGGTTTTGTGGTCCATTTGGGAGCTGCCAAGTGGGCTTGTTAGGCGGGCATTGAATGAAGAAAAAGAAGAAGTAAGAGGAAGAGAGAAGAGGGAACACAGATTTTGGTTTCCCGTCCCCTCCTCTCACGCCTCCTCTTCTTCTTCTCTTCTCCTTTCTCTGCTTTTCCTTTCTTCTCTTTTGGCTTGGGGTTGTGTTTGGCTTGGATGGTGTTTTGCTTGAAGAGGTAAGTTGGAGTTTAACGTGATGTTCTTCTTCTTCTTCTCCTTCTACTGGTTTTGGTTCAGTTAGGGTTTGGCTAAGGATTTTGTGGGTTTCTTGTTTGTGCAAGCCTTGGATTGCAAGAACAAGCTTAAGGACAAGTTGAGGATTGAGGATTGAAGCTGGAAGTGTGATTTTTTGATCTTCAATTCCAGGTTTGGGAGCTGTGATTCTTGTATTTGAGCTTCTGTGTTTTTGCCCTAATTCTCACCTAGGGTTGTAAATGTATTTGCATTGTGTAATTTCTGGAATTGGTGTGTTTTGGCATGTGTATATGCATGATTATGTGAGTAGATGTGTTAGTAATGCATGTTAAGGATTGAATTGAAGGTACTGAGTTTATGGTTTGAACTTACTGTAAATTTTAGGGTTTATGTTCTTGAGGGAATTGAATGTGTTTATGCATGATTTTGGTTGTTTTGATTGTTGAATTAAGTTGTAATTATCTTGTTTATGCTATATGGGACATCGATTGGAAGGTAAGATGAATTTGGTGGTGTTTTGAATCAAATTGAAAATGATTTTGTTGAGTTCTTTGAATTCTGAGCATGCTGGGAACGGAAAATCGCTATTCTGATAGAATTTCCATTTCCAGTGTTCATGTGTGTCGTGACTGCCTTTTGAGAGGCAAGTCACGAGTCATGACTTAGAGTCACGACTCGTGACTCCCTTGTGAGGCAAGTCACGGGTCGTGACTTCCAGTCACGACGTGTGACTCTATCTCTCAGTCACGACGCTTGATTTTTTGGCGTGCTGAAGGCAGTCGCGGGGCGTGACTTCCAGTCACAACGCGTGACTACCCTGAGAGGCAAGTCCCGAGACGTGACTTAGAGTCACGACTTGTGACTCCCTGATGAGGCAAGTCACGAAACGTGACTTAGAGTCACGGCTCGTGACTTCCTTGTGGGCATGTCACGAGACGTGACATGGCTCGTGACCGACCCGTTTCCGCCCCATTTTCTGAATTAGCCCGATTTCAACCAAAATGAATTTCCTATTTCTTCTGTTTGGACTTATATTGCTGTATGATTCATGTCATACTTTATATGCTCTTGTATGGCTTGTTCTATTTTGTCTTGTTTCTCAAGTGTCTAGTTTCTTTATAAAATGACTTTCAAATGCTTTTATGACTTTTTCCCTTACTGTGTGCTATTTTACCTTGTTTATATGAATGGTTATCTTAATTCATTTGTGATTAGCAATACGTTATGCATATCCTTGATCAGATTCTCCTCTAAGAATATTCTGCCATGCTTAAGTATATATTGTCTCATTCCATGATTAAGATTATGCGTTATTAATCATTGGCATAATATGATTCCACATGTGTTCCTGACATGCTTTAGTATATTGAGTAGTGCTAAAATGTGATTGAGTGAACTATTGCATGCTTCAGAATATGAATTGTATGAGGTACGATTGATAGTATGCTATGCCAATTTATTTGAATAATATGGTCAATGTCTGAATGCATTATTATGCTTTAGCCTTTGAACTCGGTGTGATATATTTAAATGTAATTTCGATTATGCATGATTTATTCTTAGTTATGCTCACCCAACGCATGATTAGGATTTTGTATTGATAATCATTGGCATAGTAGTGCTTCTATACCTGATTCTTTGCATGCTTTAGAACATTGTTTAATATTAAAGTGTATTGACTGTATTATGTTTTGCATTGGGAATTGTATGATATATGACCGACTTTATGAGCATATTTATATGTTTGTCGTACTCTGGTTTATGCATGATGTATATATATATTTATGCGATGTGCAATTCGAAACGTGAATTGTTTTATGCATGACCTGCGAGAGTCAGTCTAGTGGACAGTTAGGCATGCCTAATAGAGTCTTATGTAGCTGCAGCGCCCTTTGAATGATTTGGACCCTAATCAGGTCCCTGTTTGGTTCCTCGCGAACCCTTTATCTGTGCGGATCCTTGCGATCCTTTTTAATGTGTTTGGATCTTGTTTAACATCCCCTCTCTGTGAAGTGTTTTACAAATAAAATGGTTTTCGATTCGCACCCGTAAGGTGGTGATAGTTCGACTCGCACCCGTAAGGTAGCGATAGTATACTCGTTATCCACTATTGTGAGTCAGCAAGTGCTTTGTTGGTTTATTTTTACTTTGAAATAACTATAAGAATGTGATATCCGAATGAGTACGATAATGAATTGGGGAAATCAGTTTGTTAGTATATGAATGTTGATTTGAGCTTCAGAATGTATGTCTTTTTATTGTAAGCATGATTTGGATATCTAACACCTTCATCCGTACTTGTCATGTGATTTGTTATAAGTTTCTGAATGCTTTGAATATGATTCGACTAATGTATTTATGTATGTGACTTAAGCATGGTTTTGTTATTTATAAACATGTGAACCGAAGCAGTTGTGACGGTAAGTATGTAATGTTTAACTGTACTTTCTGCATGGTGATGATATCAATGTGATGTTATGTTATTATGTCTTCGGTCTCCGCTATTAGAGTGGTTTCGGCATGAATTTATATATATTAGAGTTGCGCAGCGGTGATGTGGTGCTTTGGATGCCGTTCCTTGGATTTTGGCTAGTGTGTGTTTTGGATGTTAAAGTATGTTTAGATAACTAGTGTCTTCGGTATGATAGATGGGTGCATTACTGCCTGATAACTGTTTTACATGTGAATGGGTTTTCCGTTAATGCATGGGCACTTTGGCATAATAATTGTATGTGTATTTATTTCATGTGACTATGCTCGCTAAGTATATGCATGTGAGATTGTATATAGTTATGCATGATGATACTTGTATCGTGTGTGGTATTAGGTCTGTTTTGGCTTGTTTTAGAGATAAGTATATTGATGTGGATGTGAGTTTTCGAATGAATGCCTTTACTATGCCAGCATGATCATATTTAGGTTATGAATATCCGCTTTTGCCATTTGAATGTGTTATGCATTGGCGACCATTGTGAATGGCCGTCCATACTTTTGTGTGTTCTCCCCACTAAGCGTTTATCGCTTAGCACGGATTTCCTTTCCGTGCAGGTGGCAGGTTTGGTTCTGTTCGAGTCGTGCATCTGCAAGGTCGGCCACGTTGAAGTTGAAGTTCTGTATTTTGTTCAGCTTTTGTACTTCACTTTTGTATTTCTGTATTATTGTATATGTAATTATATGTAAGAATCTTGGGATTACTTTTGAGTAATGTAATCGTTAGTATGTTTTCATGTTAAGTTATTCCTTTGTTTTATCATTCGCTTTATGTTTCCGCTTAGTGTCTGCGTGTATGTGAGTTATTGCATGATCAGTCTGTGCCCGCATGTTAAGTCAAGTTTTTAATTAACCCGTATTTTTTTATGTATGTTATGTATGAATGTATACTTCCGCATCGTGCATGTGCATATTTGTGTGAGTGTGCATCGTGTAGCGCGCCCGTCGGCGTCCTTCCAACGGGGGCGGCGATGGGGGTGTTACACATGCATATAACCTTAAACCCATCAATCCCGTGAGAAGGAGAAGAAGAAGAAACCCAAACAAACTTACCTCTTTGTAGCAACTCAAATCTCAACCCTAGCTCTTAGATTGAAGAATAGCACATGGAAATGAAGAAGGCAGAAAATGGAGATAAGAAAGAGAGGAGAGAACGTGAGAGAGAGAGTAAGGAAGAGCGCAAATCTGATGGCTTCTACAAGAAGTCAAAAATTCTGTCTTTTCTCTCCCCAATCCCCTTCCAAAACCCATTAATGCACTCACCAACTTCTCCACATGTCAGCCACTTATTGGAACATCACTTCCACTAACTACACTTTTACCTTCAGCTCCTTCTAATTCTCTAATAGATCCTTAACAAATTACTTTTTACTCACCATGTAAAAAATGTGCCAATTAATACTTTTATTCCTTTACAATTATGCCCTCATTTCACTAATAAAATTGCCCGATTGTCCTTAATTCGCTTGCATAAATTACCAAAATACCCATAATGTCCAATTAAACTTACTAATTCAACCTAGGCCACTTTTGGGGTGTGACAAACCTATCCCCCTTAAGAAATTTCGTCCTCGAAATTTACAATCATCGAAGTATTCCCATACCGTATTCCTCGTCGCTACTACACTTAGATGTTAACATTCTACTATTAAATAACTCATACAACTTACTCATCACTTATCACATCTTACACTATATCACTCATGTATCACATCTCAATATCCTTATAACGGAAATACTCTTAAACAAAGTCAGATTTGAACTTATCGGAACTACCTTACCAAATCGAGCAAACCTTATCTCATAAATCATTACTCGATCCCTAACACGTATCATGATTATAATTATACCATTAGTTGGGATCCAACACAAAGGCTTCTTATTTAACAGACTAACATTTACACATAAAGTCTTATCACCACAATGTCTAATACCTCAAATTGTCAAACCACACTAATTATCTTCATTCAGTACATTGCCTATTAACTCTCTTAGTTACCACTTCTGAACTCAATCTGCAAAATAACCATCTCATATCTATTACTTATTCACTTTCGACAAAATAAACTCCTTAACAAAATTTCTTATGATACTGCTAATACCCGACTTTCATATCTTTTAACTATAATCAATCCAAAATAGATAGATCACGATTTATCGGCTCTATGCACTCTAACTTTACACCTAACTTGCACATAGCTTGCAATCAATACAGAAAGAGGGCATCCAATTTGGCCAACACAAAACTATACAGACAAACTTTAAACTCTTAGTTATCCAGAACCGACTAAACCTATGCTCTGATACCACTAAATGTAACAGCCCCTGCCCAGGTGTAGCACACTATATGGTAACATAGGCAGTATGTGATGCTGAGAGAGGGATGCTGTCGACAAAACATGCAGCAACCAAAAATATAAGCAGAATTACATAAGTATTTTTTTCAAACATAAGCATTCGCATAATACAAAAGACATTTATACTTGACAATACATTTCTCATCAACATCTTATTACATTTCAAACACTTAATACTATACTAATAAGGGATTGTATAACAAATATGGGCTATACTCTCTAAACACTAACTACTACTACAGACTTGGTGGCCTCACTGCTGCGGATTATCCTCGGCAACACAATTCACTCCAAACCTGCATGGATAAACACCCATGCTAAGCATAAAAGCTTAGTGGGGAAAAACACATAGTATAGACGACCATTCATAATGGTCATAGTCAAAACACCCAATAAATAACAAAAATCCCGTCATTTAAAAATATAAATACATGTTTCAAACAAACTTGAACATCTCATTTAATCGATACATAAAATTGATCATCAACGAAATATTTTATCCATAATCATTCACAAGGCCAAACGGGTGACAATCTTAATTAATACATACTTTTCATGTTTAATTATTCATATATTGCATGTCACACATATCATCATATTTAGCCTATAATCGCTTTTCAAATTACAGAACTTCTCACACATCAAAGAGTCATTAGTAAGCAGCAACTTAACTTCATGTTCCAGCATACAAATGCATATCATACTTATAGTTACTTTTATTTAATCACTTGCTTCAAATCATTTCATTATCTTCATGACATTAACTCATGTTAGTATTTTAAAAGAAATATCCGGTACATGTAGGCTTTCAAAGGTATTATCACAGTTTCGCATAAGGATCCTTACCTAATCCAAAACACATATGTGCGCGAAGCGCAAACTCATGCTACATATAAGTCACAGCATACATTGCGTTCACATTCTTATTGAGTGCATAATCTTACACAAATATTCACATATCTTTATCAATTTACACTTATGGTTCAACTCACATATTCATGTTCATTTAATGCCTGCTAAGTCAAGAGGAGTGGATAAGCGAGTGAACAGACAGTACCTTACGGGTACGAATCGAATACTGACAGTACCTTATGGGTACGAATCGAACAACAATATTATATTTCTCGTTCAAAAACATTTTATTTTCACATCCAAAATATTTTTTGAGGGGATCTTAAATAAGATCCAAAACACATTAGGGGTTCGCGAGGAACCAAACGGGGACCTGATCGGGGTCCAAACAGAACAGAGGGCTGCAGTTAACAGAACTCTATATGCATGCCTATCTATCCACGACTCGACTAACACAGGCTAACACATAATTGTTTCCTTCAATGATGTACATGTTATATTTCAATACTTTTTCAGAAGCACAGATTCTTATTATAATTGCATAATAATCATATGCATAATTCATTCCTAACTAAAGCAATGGCTCACATAGAATATAACAAGCATATCCTTTAACTCCATTCACCTTAAATTTTGATACATACTTAACCATTTATTTCAACTATAACTTACATGGTATGGCATATCCCGGTATGTTATAAGTAAATCACAAATCAAAACCCATTTCAAATAGCTCAATCAATATAGATCCATAGAATATAAAAGAGTCGCGCTCGCGACCTCAGTCGCGATCGCGACAGAAAGCTAGATGGCCTCTATCGCGCTTGCGACACCAGTCGCGCTCGTGACAGAGCCAAGCATCACACTCCTGTCAATACTCAATTGCATACCACTTCACATAAAAACATATTTACCCTTATAATTTCCATAATAATTTCATGCACAACACTCAAGTACTTCAACGCAAGTATCTTAACCATTCCATTTATTAAGAATCATTCCAAAATCAGACAGTCATAGAAAAACCGTTTGTGCTACAAAGGTTCATTTCAATTTCAGTTTATGACACACCTAAAACAATCATTTAATACAATCTTAATATCACGTACAAATTCTGGACTATAAATAAGACTGCTTGAGACTTGAATCATTAATGGTTCAATAACTTTTATAGTTCTTCATATACGTGCCACATTTGTTGAACATATAGTCATACTTTCACGTATCTCATTCACCTCAATCATACCCATAATTCCGTCATATATAATCCAACTTCAATACATGCATACCTATGGTTCATATTCACATTAAGCAAACTCACTTCATTTAATACCCTTCGTATGTGTAACACTTAGTCTCAACCCTTAATCATATATTTATACTTGTTACTAGAATACAAGCTTATATGGATTAGGGCATTATAATCCTTGAATGTCGTTTAACTTGACTAAATCCCATTTCATATAATTGTACATTATTAGTCTACCACTAGTCCTAATCATATTCATGTGTATTATCAAAGTGATATCTATTATCATAATCAATTAATAATCCTAAACATGTATTAGATAAACCCCCCGGAATGTTTCGGTGTAATACGGGTTCAATTAGTAAAGCAAAATATATAAAAATATACAAATTAGTTGAGAGGGAAGGTAGGGCATTGATCCATACCAACCATGGGTTCAAAATGAAGAAGAAAAGGCTTTATACATGTTGTACTGTCGCGAGGTCGCGACTCTATCGCTATCGCGACAGTAGCTCCCCTCAGGTGCCTTACGAGACTGGTTTTCACTCCAGAATTGCATCGTATAAACCGACCTCTAGTCCTCATTTTTGGGCAATGTGTCCTCACAATATTTGTTTCTCTATGTCTTATCTTTCTAATGGGACAAGTTCCAGGTCATTTTGACTCCTAAATGAAGATATATACATTAAATACTACAGACTATTCAAATCATCCCCGGCTAGACAAGAACATGTCCGTTTATTGCCATTTTTATGCCTCTTAGAGAGAGAATTAATTTATGGTCTCTATTAGAATTTTAAAACTGAAGATGTTATGGTTTGAATGGCGCAACAATCATACAATTTGGAGTTATCAAACGCCAGATATGATCAAAACAACACACAGAGGTCTGATAGGACATAAAAATGATTTTCCCTAAACTAGGGTTCATACTTTAACAACGATCTCATAACAATACAACCAAAAATTTTCAACTGAATTAAACTATATATATCATCTATATCATCTATCAATTAACACATATTCACACACAATTTCAATATCCAAATAATCACACATCAAATAAGCAAAACTACACACAGCCAGATATATATATCCCAAACAACATATAAGCAACCAAAGCTCCCAAACCTGATTGCCAATCCTTCTATCTTTAAGATTCTATCTTTCCTTTTCCCTTGTCTTTCTTCCTTTCCTCAATCACTTGCAAACATCCAAAACAATAAGTCAAATTAACCCATGCATATAACCTTAAACCCATCAATCCCGTGAGAAGGAGAAGAAGAAGAAACCCAAACAAACTTACCTCTTTGTAGCAACTTAAATCTCAACCCTAGCTCTTAGATTGAAGAATAGCACATGCAAATGAAGAAGGCAGAAAATGGAGATAAGAAAGAGAGGAGAGAACGTGAGAGAGAGAGTAAGGAAGAGGGCAAATCTGATGGCTTCTACAAGAAGTAAAAAATTCTGTCTTTTCTCTCCCTAATCCCCTTCCAAAACCCATTAATGCACTCACCAACTTCTCCACATGTCAGCCACTTATTGGACCATCACTTCCACCAACTACACTTTTACCTTCAGCTCCTTCTAATTCTCTAATAGATCCTTAACAAATTACTTTTTACTCACCATATAAAAAATCTGCCAATTAATACTTTTATTCCTTTACAATTATGCCCTCATTTCACTAATAAAATTGCCCGATTGTCCTTAATTCACTTGCATAAATTACCAAAATACCCATAATGTCTAATTAAACTTACTAATTCCAACTAGGCCACTTTTAGGGTGTGACAGTGAGACTACATAGTGTACCTTATTCCATTATCTCAGACAGGGATCCAAGATTCACCTCCAAGTTTTAAAAGAAATTATAAGAAACTTTGGGCACAAGACTTCATTTCAGCACTGCTTTTCACCTCCAGTTGGATGGACAGTCAGAACGAGTGATTCAGATACTTGAGGACATGTTAAGATGCTGCATCCTTATCTTGGGAAGTTATTGTTTCATCATTTCTTCTTGAACAAACACACATTTTCTTTTAATTTGATCATGAAATTCGAGGGATCATAGCACAGTTCTTTCATTTTCTGGAAAATCAACACACTGAGGGTAATATTCTGGGCCCAACCTTATATTCCATTAAATGTCAAGTAATTATTTTCAGAACTTTTATTCACAATGCTGATTTCATATTAGTTTGCATGTTTAGGTATTTATTTATGTTTATCTTGCCATAATTGATTGAAAATAGTTGAAAAACCATGTAGGAAAAGGCATGTTGTAGGTTTTCCTCTATTAATGCATGTTTATGTCTTTTTATGTTAATATCTGTGATCTTTTATTATTTTTTAGTTTTTGTGGATTGAATAAATTTCTGGAGTTCTAGGTGTGATTTTACAATGCTTTAGATCAAGATATGAGTGTTTAAATGTATTTTTGCATGAAAAATGACGTGAAATGCATGTTCCTATTGTGATACGTGCCGAACCCCAGCGGCCCCAAAAATTCGCTTTTAGGGTATTCGATAGAGGTTCATAAAACTTTTAAAAGATTACAAGGGCATCTATTGTGGGCAACAAGGAGGTGTTTTGGAGTCGCCACCCAAGAAAACATTAGAAAAGGTCGTCTAGCCTCACTGAGCGTAAGAGAATGCATGTGTGTCTATTTTGCGCAATCAGAGATATTTTGGAATCCTCCTTCCAATAGAACATTGGAAAAATTCATCTAATCTCGTGAAGCCTAAGAAGACGCATATATGTCTATTTTGGGAAAGCCAGAGATATTTTGGAATTCCGTTTCCAATAGAACATTGGAAAGGTTCATCTAATCTCATGGGCCCTAAGACAATGTAACTTGGGCCTATTTTGGGCAACAAAAGATATTTTAAAATTTCCCTTCTAATAGAACACTAGAAAGGTTCATCTAACCTCGTTGAGCCTAAGACCATTTATTCATACCTTGATTAAGTTAAAATTGAGTTTTGAATTTAAGCTTTCACTCTATTTTCTCATTCAGTGCAATACAATAATTAAAGTGCAAGCAATCACATAGTGGAAGCGGGAAATAAAAGTGAATTATATATAAAGTAAATAAAAGCACAATAATTTACAATAAAACACGGGGCGAAATACAACCCCCACTATAAATGAAATGTAAATCATATATAAAATGGAGTATTTATTAAGGATGAGGACATTGGTTCTCGCATGCATACTTAAGAGAAAAATTATTAAAGGTGTATATTTGGATGGAAAACTAGGACATTGGTCCTATTTTTATTAGAAAAAATTTCAAATTAATTAATATAAATATTTTTGTGATTTTCTTTTAAACGTGTTTAAAATAAATAATTTTATTTTATATTACATGGCAAAATAAATAAAAAGCCAAATAAAGAAAATAATACAAATAAAAAAAATAAATGGTCAAACCAAACGAGTCTCTTGGATCCCCCCATTTGATCGCGAGAATGCCCAAAAAGGGAAAACAAATATTGGAGTAAAAAAAAAAATACAAATAAGAGATTAGAATAAATAAAAAATGCATTATGAATAACAAATAAATTAAATGACATGATGAAGCAAATAAAACAACATATCAATAAATTAATAATAATAATAATAATAATAATAATAATAATAATAATAATAATAATAATAATAAATGAACAAGTAAGTAAATAAAAAAGGAACGAAAAATGTTAAATCTATAAACAAGACAAGATAAAATAAATAAATATACAACAGATCTAAAGATTAAAATAATTGTGAATGCAAAATAAAAATAATACAATAAAAAATAAACAAATGAAAAATAAAACTATGAGATCGGGTCTAGAATGTTTACCCTCAAAATTTGTATTTAATGGAGAGAAAAATATGATTGATTTCCTCATTTTTGATCGACAAAATTAGAAATAAAAATAAGAAAAATTAAAATTTTATTCCAAGAAAGAAAATTGCTTAAAAAATAATGGAAGAAAATAAAATTAATTATCAAGAACAAAGAATTGATTTATTTGACTTAAGGATGATTATTGATTAAAATTGTAAAAAAAAATAATGGAAGAAAAGAAAAAATTTCAAAGAGCAAAGGATTATTTTCTTTGTCTCAAGAATGATTATTGATTAAAAATTGATTTTTATTAAGAAATTTATTTGAAGAAAAAGAAAACTCAAGAAAAAATTTTGGAGAGAATTCCTTTGATGAAGAAGAATAGAAGAAAAGAAATTTTTAACCAAAAAGAATTCTCCCCCTTTCTCTTTCCAAAATTTTCTATTTATACGCATGAAAAAATGGAAAACCTAATTAATTAAAGAAAAATTAATTAATTAAAATATTCCTTATTTATATTTTAAAAATGGAAAAAAATCATGAAAATTCTTAAAAAAGGACTAAAAAATAAATTTTGGGAAAAAAATCTCGAAAAAAGGCCAAAAATCACGTTTTCTGCGGATTTGGGTGGATAGGGCGACCGATGGGCGTTTGTGGGCTTGCGGAGCGGCCATTGCGTGCAGACAGGCGACACCCACATGGTCGCTATGCAGGGTGCTACGCACAGGCAAGGCGGGCGCCTGCGTTGCCTAGGCGTGCCGCCGAAGGCCGAATTTTTTTTTTTTAAGAAAAATTTGACTAAAACACTATAATTCCAAACTCCTTTTTTATTTTTATTTTTTTAATTTTTTTTTAATTTTTTGGTTATAAAAAGCAATTTTGACAAGGAAATTATCACTTCTAATATTTTTGCTTGTGAACAGGCATTACTTTCATCACTGGGTAACCCTGATCTAGGCTGCTTCAGAACCCAGTGTCTACAGTTGCCCCCAATTTTGGGGAAGCTAGTGCATGGGTGTCTAGGTGAGTCAAAATTCAGAGAAGATGGAAATAAGTGCGTACCTGAGGCAGTCCTTACCTTTTCGTTGTGTTGAAGGTCGCGGCGGGTTGGATTAACGCCCATTTGCTAATGTGCTGAGCCACTCTCTTGGTGGTCTATTGTCGTCGTCTTATTGGTACTTCAAATCCCTTTTAATTTGGTATTGAATGGATGCCCCCTGAAGGGCTGGTTGTTCCCTATAGAACTATTTGCAGAATATGAATATCATCCTTGAGTCGCACCGAGTCGTTATCTAGACTACAAAGTGCGGATATTCTTGAATCCCACCGAGTCGTTATCTAGACTACAAAGTGCGGACATCCTCTTCTTAGAGATCCCTTACCAACTGTGATATACTAGATACCGTTCCCTTTATTATCTCCAACAGGAGTCTCCTTATTGAAAAGACTTGTGTGCCTCTTAAGAGGGTTTTGTGCTCGCATGGAGACTTTGAAAACTTATGCCCACTGATAGGCTTAAATGCTTACTGAGAGACTTAGATGCTGACTAAGAGGCTTTAATTGCTCACTGAGAGGCTTAGATGCTCACTGAGAGGCTTTGATGCTCACTGAGAGGCTTTGGTTGCTCACTGAGAGGCTTTGAATGCTCACTGAGAGACTTTGATGATCACTGAGAGGCTTTGATTGCTCACTGAGAGGCTTTAATTCCTCACTGAGAGGCTTTGATGCTCACTGACAGACTTTGATTGCTCACTGAGAGGCTTTGATGCTCACTAAGAGACTTTGATTGCTCACTGAGAGGTTTTGATGCTCACTGAGAGACTTTAATTGCTCACTGAGAGGCTTTGATTACTCACTGAGAGGCTTTGATTACTCACTGAGAGGCTTTAATTTCTCACTGAGAGACTTTAATGCTCACTGAGAGACTTTAATTTTGAACCTCCTGAGTGGAAACTAGATTTGAGCCTCTGGAGAGGAAATTAGATTTGAGCTTCCTTAGAGAAAAATTATATTTGAGTAGGCTCGTAGGCGAATGGGTTTCAATGTCTTTGGTGTCTTTTAAAATGATTATTTTCTTTGTAAATTTTTGGGATTTTCACATTTTAAGTGTATGTTGGATTTTCAAGGCCTTGAAAATTTCTTCTTTTTTGTATTGTTTTGTTTTATTAAGAATTTGTATTCTTTGTACATTTGAATTTGGTTTTTTGTACACTTATTGTGTGGTGTGTATGAGCATACATCTTATGATAAAGAGACTTACCTGTTTGGCGCCAACTAAGGTATGTGTGGGTAGTCTAGCTCTTCGAAGGGGTCTTCTTTTCTGTAGCTTTGCATGATTCTTTATTGCCCTCCGCATGGTGTGCCTGAACAGGCTTGTTTGTCTAGCTGTTCCTCCTCTGTACATACCCATATGATTTTATGCCGAATATAGTGGCCAACAATGTTGAGCTGAATCCATCTCGTGGATCATTTTTGCGTATGAGGTCTATTCATACCCTTCCCTCAGAATTATCTTCACAGCAATGTATACAAGAGATTGTGTGTGCTTATGGAATTATGTGTGAATATATACACAAAACTATATACATACAACACATGCCAAGGGTTAATGTACAAAAATTATGTATACACAACTATACATGTAAAGGATTGAATGCATATGATATGTGCTTGTGATATGCATGTTAAACATGTGCAAAGAATTATGCGTTACATGTATGCAAAAATTATATACACGAAATGTGCATGAAGAATTGCATATACAAGGTATATACAAAGTTCATGCATGTGTGAATGCATGTTGGGCATCATGAAGGGCTATGCACGTGTAAAGTTATGCGAAGAGATATGCAAAAGATTGTACACGCAAAATGCACGTGAAATGCCAAAATGGATAGACCACATCCTAGGTGGTTAAGGGATTCGTTGAGGGTATCGCTCATACTGTCTAATGCCCCCAGTGATCTAGAAGAGTATCATCTTGGCTTAGGAACTCTAACCCTTAACCTTTTTTGAGAGAAGTGTCCCGTATGCATCTTTGCCCCCCCGGTCAACGAGCATACGCCTT
The DNA here is from genome assembly GCA_947683425.1 of Excoecaria cochinchinensis. NCBI lineage: Eukaryota > Viridiplantae > Streptophyta > Magnoliopsida > Malpighiales > Euphorbiaceae > Excoecaria > Excoecaria cochinchinensis. The sequence goes on from CANTUQ010000043.1 coordinate 7,209,305, forward strand.
TTTCCATGAGTTGTACAGCGTCTTGCCCCCAAGACTTTGACTCATGTCCTGAATTATACACTATCTACCTAAAGGGAAGTTATTCGGACCGTCTTATCACTCCAGGCATTGGAAGTCATTGTTTTAAAGGTAGTACATCCCTTGTGAATTTTCACACTAGCTTCTCTTTACAGGAAATGCGTCTCTTTTGGGATTTTCATATAACCCTGTGCCTAATTTTTGCCTGGAATGGACCCAACCCATTCCAGTGGCTTTTATTCATTTTATTTTTTTGTAGGACAGATTGCCTATTTTCAGGTTTTCACCCTGCCCTTTGGCCTAACTTTTGCTTAGAGAGCCAATTACGGTTTTCATCTTCAACGGCCTTTCTTTCTTTGTTTCTTTCTTTCTTTTAAGGGTATGGTTGCAAGAAAACTTGAAACTACTATCAAAGCCCCCTCCTAGGGTAATCGGTAGTTATTCATTGAGGCATTTCCTCCCTTGGTAGCGGTTGCATTCCTTTGCCTCTCTCGACAAAGGTGTTGCTAGATTGGATGAGGTGGCGGATGATTTTGCCCCTAGCTCCCCCTTTCTGCTATGACTCTAGATGGTTCTTTAGGATGTGTCCCGTTGTGTGGGCTTCATGAGTCTACCTTTTACATTACCGCCCGTTGTGCTCAATAGATCGAAGGGATTCAAGATGTAGTGAGGCATCCCCTATCTTTCCAAGGCAGCACCTTATCCTGGACCTTCACCTCCAAGTACCATAATCTCTTGACACAGCTGCCTGCAAAGACTATTATACCACAGATCAAAGACTGCACCTTTGCTTTCACAAATGCATACAATAGGTGGGTGCTTAGTCCCGTAATTGACAACAGGACCCATCGACTTAGACATCTGGCCAGTGAGAGCAGTAGCAGAGTGTAGTCATTTAGATTTCATACATTTAATAAAGAATAACTCTTCCCTTTTTATAAAAGAACTAGAAAATAATGATTATATGAGTTGAATTATTTTAGTTTAACGTATTTGCAAAGATTGTGTACATTTTGGTATGATTTCTCTATACATGATCATTATCTAACATAGATTCAAAATACAAAACTACATCTAATCTCAGAGTAGATCTTGAAAGCATCAAACTCTTGTCTCCAATCAGCCCTCTCGGGTTTTCTTGATTGGACATTTTCTCTCAAGCCTCTAATTTTGCTCAGGGTGCCTTTATTTTGCTTTCACCCTGACAAGGTGCCCAATTTTAGTAAGGCCTCCTTTTTTCGATTTTTGACCCGCGAGGCTTCTATTCTCTTCTTTTGATTTTTAGTCTTTAGCCATAGAACCTCTTAAGTCTATCGATGTTGACCGGTTCTTTGAACTTATTACCATCACTGTCTGTCAGAATTGCTGCTCCTTTGGATTACAATCTCTTAAAAATAAAAAGACCTTCCCATGTTGCTTTGAAATTTACCTCATATGTCTGAAATACCTAGTCTCATTTGCTTGAAGACTAAATCTCCCTCTTTCAGCCGATGCTTTCTGACCTTTTTCCCAAATGATCGAGCAAGTCTTTTCTGATAGATCTGGTTGTGATAATAAGCCTGCGACCTGTTCTTGTCTAGCATGTTCAGCTGCAGTAATCATTGTCGGGCCCAATTGGCTTTCGGAATCTATGCCTCCATAACTACCCTTAAATACTTGAGTTCTATCTCAACAGGCAACACTGGCTCTATCCCATATACCAAGTAATAAGGCATTGCTCCTGTAGAGGTTCTGATGGTGGTTCTCTAGCTCCAAAGTGCAAAAGGCAACTTCTCTACCTAATCCTTATAATTCTGAACCATCTTGGCCAAGATCTTCTTTGACATTCTTGTTAGCAGCCCCTATTACCCTATTGGCTTGAGGGTAATACGGAGAGGAGTTGTGATGTTCAAAGCCATACTTCTGGAGTAGCTTCTTAGTTTCAGCCATGAATTGCACCCCATTATCACACACAACGTGATATGGGAGACAATATTAAATTATTCTCAATGAACTTGGCCATATCTACATATCAATTTCTTCCTTTCTTTTTTTTTCGAAATTTTTTTTACAAGCTTTGTTCAAATCCAGATACTTTACAGATACACGCACTTCTCTTCTTGACTATTATGATAATGCTAACCAACCAAGTTGGGTGTTGTACTTCAAAAAGAAATTTGGCCTCATTCTTGCTTGTGGATCTCTTCTTTATCCTTTTCTGCCCATTCTGGCCCGAGTCTTCTGAGCTTCTGCTTGACTGGTCCATGACCGGGGTATGTTGGGACAGTGTGTTCGGCAACTTCACGATCATCTCCTAGCATGTCTTCGTAGGTCTAGGCAAAGACCTTTTCATTTTTTTTCTTTTTTTTATTCTCTCAAATTTTAATATCTCTTCAGGAGTTACATTAGATGGTATCAAGATTTCCTTTAGGTTTTCCAAAGTTTTAAGATTAAACGGAGTAGCATAAATTGAATCAATATCAAATATGAATAAGTCATGATCATGATTATGCATAGTGAAATTATAAGAAAAATCACACAAGTAAACAAAAATGTTCATCTTATTAATGAAACAAAAATTAAAAATGTCATTATTAAATAGTTCAAAAATAAAAAGAACATCCAAATAGCTAACATCTTCCTTTACTACTGACACAAATTGCTTGAAAATATTCTAACACCTCAAGCTCCCCTTCTCTGGACGGTGCCCCTAAAATTGGCGATGTTGTAGCCTTATAATTGCTCTATCTCTTTCTCTTCTTCCTTTAGGCCAGGCATCAATTGTTGAATGCGATCTCTTAGAGGACAATAGTAGTCTATTTTATGCCCTATGTACTAGTGATATGCATTATACCAGTCTATTATGTGTCTAGGTTGTCCTTGACTTGGGGCAGGCCTGGCTGGCAAGGGTTGTAACTTTCCTTCCTTGATGAGACGGGTGAAGTGCCAAGATAATGGCTTACCCAAGATAGTGAGGTGGCACCGAGTTGTTCTAGTGGCTGGGACTTCTGTAGCCCTAACATTTCCCTTATTATTGTTGTGGCTACCTAAGCTTCCATTTTTCAGAGTATGTGTCATCGCTAGGTCTCCACCCTCTTCAGGCACAATGTTACATTCTAGAGTAGGTCTCATATCTTCTCTTTCCTTGACTGGTGAAATAAGTGGAATCTTGCCTCTGGGTTCAGAAGTAAATGGAAGCACTGCGGCTGTTACTGTATGAGCCTTCCTGATCGTGGTCGGTTGAACTTGGTTAAGAGCATTTGCCATAAGCTGGGATTGAAGAATGAGCATCATGGCATCCATTCTTTCCTTAATCATGGCCAACAACATTTTTATAAGCTCTTAGAACCTTTTATCAATCCCTTGGGCAATTAGGTCACGAGTCTCTTTAGTCTGTTGCGAAGGTTCAGCCATTTCTAGTGCCCGCGAATGTCTTAGTAATGATGTTAGATCTCTGTCCACCAACCCAAACTCTGATTTTCTCTTTAGACAACTATCCGGATCCCCAAACCACCTAAGTAAACGGTTTATAGTGGCCAAAAGGTTAAGGGTTAGAATGATGCATGCGATGCATGGAAAAATTTATGCACAAGATGACATGCACATGTGAAAAAAAATATACAAACAAAAGGATATACACATACACGAAGGAAATTAATTTTTTTGTTTTTTTATATTATTTTGTTATTTTTTTACATGCATGAATGACACGTAATGCATGAGCATGATGTGCAACATTCACAACCACATGCAAGCAAGTAGATCCTTCCAACCTTATCACTCCCACACACGAGGTCGTGCGGTCTCTTTCCTAGGTAGGCTTGATCCATGGGTTAATGGGGAACGCAATGGACGAAAAGCGGCACCATAACATCTCTTAACTAATGTGCATACGTATGCCTTTTAATCATTGTATATTTAGGCAGTCCGAATAAATGACATGGGCCTATCGGAGCATGAAAGCCTTTGATTAGGTGACCAACCAATCTATTTGGGTTTGTCCAGTACATAGTGATCCATACAGCAAGCATGGTATTATGGTTCATACCACCTAGGGGAAGTATCTATTTTCATTACATGAGCTTTGGCCAAGGTGATGATACTTTAGGTCTGTACAAGCGTGGTCTCTGCCGACGGGTCTAGCTCATCACGAGCATAACGACCAATCGGGTCTCCATTTAATATGCCATGAAGGTACGAGGCTTGGGCAAGTGATTATCGTTTACACTTCCCTACATTGAGTGAACATAGGGTCGTGCTTCGAGAATGCACCGGGGCTGATAGAGGGTGCAAACTAGCGTAGATCTAAGGCTCTAGTGATATGCAATGCAATTTTGCAAAGGGACAAAATTTTAAATTAAAACTCAATTATATGTTTTAACCAAGCTACTTTCGAAGCGAAGTATCATTTAAGTCCCCAGCGGAGTCGCTATTGTGACGTGAGCTGAACCCCGGCGGCCCCAAAAACCTGCTTTTAGGGTATTTGAGAGAGGTTCATAGAACTTGTAAAAGATTATAAGGGCGTCTATTTTGGGCAACAAGGAGGTGTTTGGGAGTAGTCACCCAATAAAATATTGGTAAAGGTCGTCTAGCCTCACTGAGCCTAAGACAGCGCACGTGTGTCTATTCTGCACAATCAGAGATATTTTGGAATCCTCCTTCCAATAGAAAATTGGAAAGATTCAACTAATCTCGTGAAGTATAAGATAATGAATATATGTTTATTTTGGGCAAGCCAGAGATATTTTGGAATTCCCTTTCCAATAGAATATTGGAAAGGTTCATCTAACCTCGTAGAGTCTGAGACACTGCAACTTGGGCCTATTTTGGGTAACAAGAGATATTTTGGAATTTCCCTTCCAATAAAACATTGGGAGGGTTCATCTAGCCTCGTTGAGCCTAAGACCAGAGATGGTTCGGGACTTTCCATTTATTCATACCTTGATTAAGTTATAATTGAGTTTTGACTTTAAACTTTCACTCCATTTTCTCATTCAGTTCAATGCAATAATTAAAGAGTAAGCAATCATGTACTGGAAGCGTAAATAAAAGTGAATTAAATATAAAGTAAATAAAAGCACAATAATTTAAAATAAAACTAGGGGCGAGAATACAACCCACACTGTAAATGAAATGTAAATCATACATAAAAAGGGGTATTTATAAAGGATGAGGACATTGGTCCTCACATGTATACTTAAGAGAAAAAGTATTAAAGGTGACAGTTTATTTGGATAGAAAACCAGGACATTGGTCCTATTTTTGTTAGAAAAATTTTCAAATTAATTAATATAAATATTTTTGTGATTTTCTTTTAAACGTGTATAAAATAAACAATTTTATTTTATATTACATGGCAAAATAAATAAAAAGCCAAATAAAGAAAATAATACAAATAAAAAAAATAAATGGACAAACCAAACGAGTCTCCTGGACCCCTCCCCCCCCCCCCCCCCCCCCCCCCCCCCCCCCCATTTTCTCGCGAGAATGCCCAAAAAGGGAAAATAGATATTAGAGTCAAAAACAAATACAAATAAAATAATGTTAGTAATTGAATAAGAAAAATCAATCAAATGCACAAAATAAGAGATTAAAATAAATAAAAAATGCATTATGAATGACAAATAAATTAAATGACGTGATGAAACAAATAAAACAACATATCAATAATAATAATAATAATAATAATAAATGAACAATTAAGTAAACAAAACAGGAATGAAAAATGTTAAATCTATAAACAAGACAAGATAAAATAAATAAATATACAATAGATCTAAAGATCTAAATAATTGTGAATGAGAAATAAAAATAATATAATAAAAAATAAACAAATGATAATTAAAACTACGAGATCGGGTCAAGAATATTTACACCCAGAATTCGGATTCGTTGGAGGGAAAAATATGATTGATTTCCTCATTTTTTATCGATAAAATTAGAAATAAAAATAAGAAAAATTCAAATTTTATTCCAAGAAAGAAAACTGCTTATAAAATAATGGAATAAAATAAAATTAATTTTCAAGAACAAAGAATTGATTTCTTTGTCTCAAGGATAATTATTGATTAAAATTGTAAAAAACATAATGGAAGAAAAGAAAAAATTCCCAAGAGCAAAGAATTATTTTCTTTGTCTCAAGAATGATTATTGATTAAAAATGATTTTTATTAAGAAGCTTATTTGAAGAAGAAGAAAACTCAAGATAAAAGTGTGGAGAGAATTCCTTTGATGAAGAAGAAGAAAAGAAAAGAAATTTTTAACCTAAAAGAATTCTCCCCCTTTCTCTTTCCAATTTTTTTATTTATATGAATGAAAAAATGGAAAACCTAATTAATTAAGGAAAAAACCCTTAATTAATTCAAATATTCCTTATTTATATTTTAAAAATGGAAAAAATCATGAAAATCCTTAAAAAAGGGATGAAAAATCAATTTTGGGTGAAAAATCCGGAAAAAAGGCCAAAAATCACGTTTTCGGCAGATTTGGGCAGACAGGGCGACCGATAGGCGTCAGTGGGTGTGTGAAGCGTCTGCTGGGTGACACCCGCACACGGGCTATGTGGGGCGCTGCACGTAGGTAGGCGACGCCGGCGCTCACGCTTTTTAGGCGCGCCAGCGCGCCACCGACGGCCGAAATTTTTTATTAAATTTTTTTTAAGACAAATTTGACTAAAACACTATAATTCAAAACTCCTTGTTTATTTTTATTTTTTATTTTTTTAATTTTTTTTACTTTTTGGTTCTAAAAAGCAATCTTGACAAGAAAATCATCACTTTTAACTTTTTTGCCTGTGAACATGCATTACTTTCATCATTGGATAATCCTGATCTAGGCTGACTCAGGACCCGGTGTCTACACCTATTCTCAGGACTACGTCTAGGACGTGAGTCAAGGGAAAAAGGCTTTAGCGACGCCCGTCATGCGTACCAAGTGACGAGACGTAGAGGTGCCTTCCTTCCATCCCGCGCGCCTCTGTCTGCCCGTCCTTCCTGTCTCTTGGCCGTCTATGGGTTTCTATTTAGCCAATTCTATTTGTTTTTTACATTTATTTTCCATTTATGTTATATTGCATGATTCACTTTATTTTCTTATTTTTAGTATGTAATTTTTATCTAATATTATTGATTTATTTTTCCATTTATTGTTCCACTTTTATTTCAAGTATGTGATTGTTTATTTATTTAAGTGTTTATCTTTTATCAATTATGTTTATACTAATTTATTAGTTTTCTCTTGTCCTTTTTGGCCCAAATACCTTGCACACGTGCATTTCCTAAGGGGTGGGCACCTGGAGGCATAGGATGTAGTTATAGTAATTTTTGCACTTTATTTATATTTTAGTTTTCTTTTCTTTATTTTATTTTGGGGTTGTAATAATAAAGGAATTTTCATGCACTCTAACATAAAAATTCACCCAAAAGTTTTGTACCAATAAAATGGAATTTTTTCTAATAAAATGAACCAATGTCTAGTTTTTCATCCCAAAATGACACATAAGAAAGAGTTCTTATTTTTATCAAAATTAGATCACCCATCCCTCTTTTCCTAAAACTTATATAATGACTCTCCATTTTTTATAAAACATGCATGCGAGAACCAATGTTCTCATTCGAATTCCCTATTTTATGTATGTTTGTTTTGCTATTTTTAGACTATTTTATCTTATTTTTTGTAGCTTCATTTACATACTTGTATTGAACTTTTTTTTATTTATTTTTGTGAAATCGTGTGAGAAAAGAGATATAAAGTTAATCTTAAGAACTCATTTGTATAAAAAAATTTACCAATGTATAAGTATGAGTGATGTTCCAAACCATCTCTGGTTTTGGCTACATAAGGTTAGAATAACTTTCCCAATGTTTCATTGGGTGGCATCTCCATAATACCTGCCTTGTGGTGCCTAACTGATGCCCTCGTAAGTTGATTGCCAACAATGGAATAGGGATGCCCCTATCTATTGCGAAGCGACTAATCTTCACGAGTTTAATGAACCTTCTCAGACCCTAAAAGCGGGCCTCCGGGGTCGACGGGGTTCCGCGTGCATCACACTATCATTTTTTTTATCTATATAAACTGATAGGCATATTATTATCTGTGAATATAGTTTCACTTTAGTTTAATTTTTGAACACTTAATTGTATATCTACATTAATAGTTTTAGATCAAGATCTTAAGTTCAATAGCATAACTCTTTGAAACACTATAAATGTCACCTTTTTTAGCAAATAACAATAATAAAAAAGTATCCAAGATGACTTGGCGTTATTATTTAATATTGAGTACTTTAGATGCATTCTATAATTAATTTATGGATGGACAATGAGTAGAATGAGACAACCATTCTGTAACAGATTGAAATTATGTTATTACTCTATTGTGTTTCCTGTTGGGGTTAAAAATTTAGTTTCCTTTTAGCTGCAACTTATGTATTGTATTTTCTCTAGTTAAGGCAACAGAACATGATAATTATCAAAATTGCCTTGAGAAAAATGTTTTGGTTTAGCGTGTCTAGCAAAAGCTTCAAATATCTTTCTTAAGGTGAGTAGCTGTATTTGAGTTTCTTATCAATAGTGGTCTATAAGAGATGTTGAAGAAACTAGAAGTAAAGTTTATGGCTTGTGATGTACCATAACTATAAGAAATTTATATTGACATTTCATAAAATATTCCTAATTGCAAGAAATTACATTACAAATTAAAAAGATAGTGTCGCTTTTGATTTGAGTTATAGGCCAAAGCTGAAGGTTTGGGACAAATTTATGAATAATGTAATTTTTTTAAAAAAATTAAAAATGGTGCGAATGGAACTTTTTTTTTTTAAATATTGGGGTTTCTCACAAAACCACAACACATTACTGCGGCTTTTGTTTACATTGAAACTCCAATAGCTTATTGCAGTTTCAGTGTCATCATCGATCTAAAATTGCAATAGCCTGCTGTAATTTTAGAGCTGACATTGACACTAAAACTGTAACAGACTATTGTGGTTTCAGGTATGTTAGAAATTATTCTTCAAAAAAATCATCATGAACTGGATGAGAAAATAAACATAGAGAGACTATATATAATTGCAATTTCCTGTGATAATTTTACAATTACAAAGAGAGTGGTAACTGGGAAAGAAAAAAAATCTGTGTGTTTCGAAGCAAAAAATGCCATAGATCTTGTGGAAAAAATTCTATAAGTCAAATTTATTTTCTTGTTATCAATCTCTCAAGATATTCAAAATTGGTAATAGTTTATATTGGAACGTCTATTATTTGTTGGGTTTAATTTGAATTTGAATTATATTTACATCCATTCATTTTTTTATTTGATTTATTAAATTACAAATGTAAATTAAAATATATAAAATCAATAAAGTAAAGAACACTGCAAAAATACCAACTATAAAAGTAAGATATTTTACCAATTTTGGTGTGTTTATTTAATTATCATGTAGTTTTAGATAATCATTGAAAACTATAAATAGCTATGTTTTATTGTTACATTGTATTAATAATATATGAATATAATGAAACCATAATGTAGATAACAGGTCCGTAGGCGGTCCAAGATTAGGATTACCCAATTATGAAAATAAAGACCGATTCATCGGCAAAAAAGTGAGAATCGATCGCTTTCTTGTCAACATTGTTTTTTTAGGAAAATAAATAAAAAAATATATATTTTGAAAATTAAAAATAAAAAAGGAAGGTTGAAATTGATAGTCTTTTGTCAAAAAAAGGTTAAAAAAAAATTCGGCAACTCGCAGCCACGGGCGCGGAGCGCGAGAGGAACGCCCGCGCCTCAGCGCTCGAGGCACGGCCGCAGGCATGTCCAGTGCCCTTACTCGCCTATCAGCCCCCCCGTTTCCGCCGAAAATCGACTTTTTGGCCTTTTTTGGGTTTTTAACCCATTTTTTAAGAGTTTTTTATTTTTTAAACTATTTTCCTAATTAAATTAGGATTTTCTCTTGATAATGGGTATAAATAGAATATTCTGGAGAGAGAAAGGGGGATTTTTTTTTGGGGAGAGCTTGGAGAGGGTTTTTCTTGAGAGAAAAACCCATTTTTTAGAGGAAAAAAATATTATTTCTTCATCTTTCTTGATTTTTCTTAGATCTTTTGAGAGGGTTTTTCTTGAGAGAAAAACCCATTTTTGAGAGCAAAAAAAAAATTAAAAAAAAAATTCTTTCTTCATCTTTCTTGATTTTTTTTAGATCTAGAAAATGTTTGGTGAGTTTGGATTAACTAGACGAAGAAAAATTAATTTTCTTAGCTTGGGTTTTCTCATCAAACATCAAAAATCATTTTTTGAGTTTTATAGTTCTTGGATTTTTTTTAGATAAAAACTTAAGATTTTTGAAATTTTTTTAAGTTTATTTTTGAATCTTGATAAGGAAAAAATAGATTGAGACATCTTGCTTTCAAATCATCAAACCTAAGGGTAAAGATTCTTAGATCTATTTATTTTGCTACTTCACTTTATTTTATTTACCTCATTTTATTTTTTGCATTGACAAATGTATGAATATTGACTTGATGAATGTATGTTTCTTTTGAGTTGAGATTTATTTTTTTCTTAGTATGAATTTTCCACCTTTATTTTGTTTTTGGTATGAAAATGGATAAATATACATGATTTTGGGTGTGAAAAATCGGTTTTGTTGATTACATGTTTATTTACCTCCCTCTTATTGATTTATTTAATTTCATTGGTTTATTGTTATTATTATTATTGCTATTATTATTTATTGTTCTTATTGTCATTATTAATATTATTATCATTACTGTTAATTTTATTTTCATTATTATTATTATTATTATTATTATTTTTAGTGCCATTATTATTATTATTATTATTATTATTATTATTATTATTATTATTATTATTATTATTACTATTATTATTATTGTTGTTGTTATTGTTGTTGTTATTGTTATCGTCGTTGTTGTTATCATTATTATTATTATTATTATTATTATTGTTATTATTATTTTTATTATTGTTATTGTCATTATTATTATGTTCTTGCATCACTCACTTTTAATTCCCTTTGCATGTGAGTGTTTTGTGCATTAAATTAATGTACTCAATTTAGTCCATTTTATTTTCTACATGTATGCTAATCATGTTTTATATTTCTCTTGTCATTATTCTTATGTGGTTAATTTTAGAACTAGTACTAATATTTTTATTGTCATTTTTTTCTTGTTTGGGGCTTAAAATGTGATCTTACTTGTGTGAGTATTTTCATGACCAAACGGAGGGGTCACAACTTGTAGAAGACCATATCGTTTGGGTGAGACCTTACCAACCCTTTATTTGTGTGATTGTGTTTGTTTATAAGTAAAATAATTTTACTTGATATGCATGTAACATAAAAAATCACAAAAATATTTTTATGACTAAATTGGGAATTTATTAATAACTTAAGACCAATATCCTCAATCTTAGCCAAGGAATGCAAAATATCACGAATTAAAACGAAGAGTTAAACTTTCTAAAAACGGGAGTAATTTGTCTCAATTTTCAAGCCAATAGCCAAAATAACTCTTCGATCCCCTTTTAAGTGAGTATGAAAGAACTAATGTTCCTAAACCAAATAAATATCCCGATTTATGCATGTGGATCCTCTTGATTGATTTTGCTTGATTGTTTACCTTTATGTTTATATATATCTTATGGGCCCTTGTAATTAATTATTTTTGGGGCAATTTTATTTAGCTTTCTCTCATTTGGGGATTGTATTCTATCCCATTTTCCATTTTAATTTTGTTTAGCTTTTCTTGTCATTTGGGGGATTGTATTTGTCCCAATTTGTCCTTTATAAATGGTGTGGCTTTGTGTGTTTACCGCTTTATTTATCGCTTTCTTAGTGCTTGTAATGCGCCTTTAATAAAATGCATCGAATCGCGTGAGAGGAGAGATAGAATTTTCTAATCTAAAAAACTCATTTATAATTAACCAAGGCATAAATAAGAGTGGAGTTCCGAACCACTCTCTGGTTTAGACCATAGACGTTAGTTGACTTTTTCCAATTTCTTGTAAATTGGGTGGCGACTCCAAAATACCTTAAAGGTGCCTAAAGGTTTCATGAGGCTAGATGAACTTCCCCAATGTTCTATTGGTGGGAATTTGAAAATGTCTCATGTTACCAAAGATCAAATGATGCGAACCAATCCCTCGAGGCCCAAAAGCAGGCCAATAGAGGGCCTTTTCGATTCGGAGCGAGTTATAGTGGTGACTCCACTGGGGACTTTGTGACTTTGCTATGAAAGTGTCTTGGTTAAAATGTATAATTGAGTTTTTCAAACTAAAATTCCATCTCACTTTTAAAATTGCATTGCATCATGTTAGAGCCTTAGAATTACGCTAGTTTGGACCCCTATCTTACCCTGGTGCATTCCCGAAGCACGACCCTATATTCACTCAATGTGGAGAAGTGTTAAGGATAATCACAAGCCCAAGCCTAGTACCTTTTGGTATATCAAATGGAGACCCGATCGGTCGTTATACTCATATTGAGCTAGACCCATTGGCAAGGACCATGCTTGGGTAGCCCTAAAGTAACATCACCCTGACCAAAGCTCATGTAATGGCAATAGATACTTCACCTAGGTGAAATGAACCGTAATACAATGCTTGTGATGTAGGCTATCATGTATTGAACAAAATCAAACGAATTAAGTGTTCTTCTATCAAAGGCTTTCATGCCCCGGTAGGTTCACCTTAATTTGATTGAAATGTTTAAATACATGATGGCTGAAACCCATACGTATGCGCATTTTTGAGAGACGTTGTGCTACCGATTTTTCGCCATGCACCATATGCATCCGCTGGGTTTCCCGTTTATCCATGGATTAAGCCCACCTAGGAAAGAGACCACGTGACCTCCAGTGTGGGAGTAACAAGGGTGGAAGGATCTACTTGCCTGCATGTGGTTGTGAATGCTACACAGCATGCTCATGCATTACGTGTCATTCATAAGCATGTAAAAAAATGTCAATTGACAAAAATAGACAAACAAATAAAAACTCATACATTTCATTCCGTGTGTGTACATTCTATTCTGTGCACATAATTTTCACATGTACATATCATCCTGTGCATAAATTTATTCCATGCATAGCACGATCATGCATTATATGTCATTCATGCATCATTTAACTCCTTAATTTTTTAGCCACTGTAGACCCTTTACCCAAGTGGTTTTGGGGTTCCGACAGTCACCTAATTAGAGGACCTTTTTTCTACTATTAGGATAAGGGATCAAGGGCAATTAATGGAAATTCAAATTTTTAAAAATGGCAAATTCTTCACAACAGACTGAAGAGACTCGTGCCCTAATTGCCTAAGAGATAGATAGAAGACTCGAAGAGCTTGAAAAGAGGTTATTAGCCATGTTTAAGGGAAGAATGGATGTCATAGCGCTCATTCTTCAAGCTCAGCTTATGGCGACTACCCTTAACCAGGTTAAGCCAGCCACGGTAACAAAGGCTTATACAGCAATGGCTACAATGCTTCCATCCACTTTCGAGCTTAGGGGTAAGGCACCACTTGATTCACTAGTCGGCCAAGTGGGAAAGGCAAAAGGACTAGAGCCTTTATAGTCAATGGGCCTTCCTAGCTCCTCAAACACTGAAAGGAACCTAGCTAGTCATGAAGAACAAATTATGAAGTCCAAGCTTGCAACTACCCGAGCACCTCCTAACAAGACTATTACTGGCCCCGCAAGTCTAGGAGTTGGTTGCTATGATAATAGCAGTCGTACTCGAATGACAAGGAATGAATCAACAACTGAGATGACTCAAAGGCACTACTCTAATTTGGGCAGATCATTATCTTGGGTCCTTAAGAAGCTGATGAAGGAGGGGATGTTACAACCAATGCCTCCTAAGCCTGCCAGAAACTAGGGGCAGCCCAATCGCGAATCAGTATTGTGCCTTCCACTAGCACACCAGGCATTTAACAGACCATTATCGGACTTTGAGGCATCGGGTTCAAGACCTCATTGATAGTAAGTAGATCTCTAACCCCGAGAAGCAAAAGAAGAAGAGGAAGACAGATTGAGTGCCTAAATGGGGAAGGAAAAAGGCTCCCACAGATGATAATGGACCATCGACTATAACATCGGTGCTGGCAGGAAAGGCAGATGATAGCTATTAGATGTTTTTTCTATTCTGGAACTATCTGATAATGACATTTTTAATTCTAGTTTTTATTAAATGAAATGACTGATTCTGCTTATTTGCGTGATGTTTCCAATGATTTCATTGTGCATAATCATGATCACGACTCATTCATATTTGACATTAATTCAACTGATGTCATTCCATTTAATCTCGGAGAATTTGGAGAACCCAAAGAAAATCTTGATAGCATCTGATTTTACTCTTGAGGAGAGATTAAAGTTTGAGAGAATAAAAAAAGTGTGAAAAAGTCTTTGCCTGGACCTATGAAGACATACCGGGAGATGATCGTGAAGTCTCCGAACACGCTATACCGGCATGTCACGATTATGGACTAGTCATGCAGAAGCTTAAAAGACTCAGGTCAGAAGGGGCAGAAAAGGTTAAAAGGAGAGATCCACAAGCAGAAATAGGACCAAATTTCTTATTGAAGCACAATGCTCGATTAGGTTGGTCAACATCATCCCCAATGGTTAAGAAGAGAAGTGTGTACATGTGTAAACTATCAGGATTTTAACAAAGCCTGTCCAAAAAAAAAGCAAAAAAAAATAAAAAAAAAAGGGCTGAAAAATAATATAAAAAAATACTAACAGAAAAAGAAGGATAAGAATTGATATGTAGATCTGGCTGAAAACCGTTGATGTGGGGCAAAGGAAAGTCATCCTGAGGGCAAGCTTTGTTTAAATCCCATTGATCTACACATACTTGTACTTTGCCATTCTTCTTAGCTATCAAAAAGGACCAAAAGACTGATTCGCAAGCTATCCACCCAGTTCATCAGTGTAGATGGTGTGCAGTACAAGAGGCAAGCTGATGGCATATAGCTAAGATGCTTAGATGAGAAGAAGGCCAAGAAGGTTATAGAGGAGACCCATGCTAGGGTCAGTAGAGCTCATATGAATGGCCTAACTCTGGCAAAGTAAATCATGAGACAGCGTTTCTATTGACTTATAATGGATATGGATTGCTCGAGCTTAGAGAATAGAGATCTTAGGGGAAGTGCGCCCTTCAGCCTCCAATGGACATATGTTCACCATAGTTGCTATCACCTACCTCACCAAGTGGATAGAAGTCGGGTCCTGCAAGAAAGTCGACGCTCGGTGTATGGACAACTTCATCGAAAGGAATCTGATATATCGATTTGGTCTCCCGCACCATGTAGGGTTCAAGGACGGGGGGCAATTTATGGCTAAAACTAGGGAGTTGCTCCAGAGGTATGACATTGAGCACCACAAGTCCTCTCTATATTATCCTCAAGCCAGTGGGGCAGGAGAGGTTGCTAATAAGAAGATCTTGGTCAAGATGGTTCGAAACTACAAGGATTGGGCAGAGAAATGGCCTTTTGCACTTTGGGGCTAGAGAACTACCGTCGAAACCTCTACAAGAGTCACGCGTTATTCCTCGATATATGGGACAGAAGCAGTACTGCCAGTCGAAGTAGAGCTCAAATCTTTAAGGGAAATCATGGAAGCCTAGATTCTAGAAGCCGACTAGGCGCAAGAACTGTTGCAGCAGTTAAACACATTAGACGAGAACAGGTTATGGGATTGTTATCACAGTCAAATCTATCATAAAATACTTTGCTTGATCATTTGGGAAGAAGTCAGAAAGCACCCACTGAAATATGGAGATTTAGTCTCTAAGCAAATGAGTTCGAATGTGCCAGAGGGCTGAGGTAAATTTAGGCCAGCATATGAAGGCCCATTTGTTGTTGAGAAGTTATTGCCTAAAGGAGCAGCGATTCCAACAGATAGTGATGGAAACGAGCTTGGAGAACCAGTCAACATCAACAGACTAAAGAATTTCCATGGCTAAAGACTAAAAATCAAAAGAAAAGAATAAATGCCCCGCAAGTCGAAAAATGAAAAAAGGCGGCCTTGCTAAAAATGGGCGCCTCGTCAGGATGAAAACCAAAGAAAGGCATCTTGGGCAAAAATTTGAGGCTTGAGAGAAAATGTCTAATCAAGAAAAGCCGAGAGGGCTGATTGGAAACAGGAGTTTGATTCTTATAAGATCTACTCTGAGATTAGATGTAGTTTTGCATTTTTAATCTATGTTAGATAATGATCATATATGGAGAAATCATACTGATATGTACACAATTTTGCGGAAAGATATAAAACAAAGGCCATAAACTCATATGTTCATTATTTCCTAGTTCTTTTATAAAAAAAAAAAGAAACATAGTTCGTTGTTGAATGCATATAATCTAAATACTATACTCTGCTCTCGCCGGCCAGCGCTTAAGTCGATGGGTCCTATTATCAACCGCTGGACTGGGCACCCGCATCTCGTATGCACTAGTAGAAGCAAAGGGGCAATCTTGGATTAGTTGCATCATAGCATTTACAGGCAGCTGGGCCCAGAGGCCATGGTACTTGGAGGTGAAGGTCAAAGATAAGATGCCATTTGAAAAGGATAGGAGGGGCCTCACAATATCTTGAATTCCCTTTGAACTATTAGACACAGTGGGCGGTGATATAGAAGGTAGCCTTATAGAAACTGCGCAATGAGACACACCCTAAAGAACCATTCGGAGTCACAACAGAAAAGTGGGGACTGGGGGCACATGAAGCTAATATCCTCATCTGCCCCCTCGCCTAATCTGGTAACATCTTCCTCGGGAGAGGCAAAAGAATACAATCGCGGTCTGGGGAAGAAGATGCCTCAATGGGTAGCTACTGATTGCTCTAGAAGGGGGGCTCTAATAGTTGCCTCGACTTCTCTTGCAGCTATACCCTTCATAAAAAAAAAAAGAGGCCATTAGAGATAAAAATCGTGACTGGCTCTCTAAGCAAAAGTTAGGCCGAAGGACAGGGTAAAAGCCTAGAAATAGGCAGTCTGTCCTACAAAAAATAAAGTGAATAAAAGCCACTGGAGTGGTTTGGGTCCATTCCAGGCCAAAGTTAGGCAAAGGGTTATGTGAAAATCCCCAAAGGGACATATTTCTCGTAACGAAAAGCTAGTGTGAAAATCCACAAGGGACGCACTATCTTTAATTAATGACTTTCGATGCCTAGAGCGATAAGGCGGCATCACTTCGGATGACCTCACTTCAGGTAGATAGCGCGTAATGCAGATCATGAGCCAGAATCATGGGGGCAAAGATGTTGTACCGCTCATAACAAAAGGGTTCATGCTCATTGACCGGGGGCAAAGATGCACACCTGATAGTTCTCTCTGAAAAGATTATGGGTCAACATCCCTAAGCTAAGATGACACTTCTAGATCTCTGGCGGCATGATCGAGTAGCCAGGCTGTATCCTAAGCGGACCCTTTAACCACCCAGGACGTGGTCTATCCATTTTTGCATGCATTTCATGTCATAGAATTCTTTAGCAAACATCTGTATATGGCCTTTTACACACGCATGAACAATCTCTTGTACATATTCCGGTTCCCACAGCTTTGTAGAAAAAGTCCAAATGAAGACCATATGCATGAAAGCGGGTCAAGGACAATTACAACTCAACCGTGGTTTCACACGTCGACAAGCTGACGTTTATCAATCACACAACCAACCGTGGTTTCACACATTGACAAGCTGACATTCATCAATCACGCTACTCAACCATGGTTTCACACATCGACAAGCTGACAATTAACAATCACGCAACTCAACCATGCTTTCACACGTTGACAAGCTGACGTTTATCAATTATATAACTCCATTGTGGTTTTACACGACGGCAAGCTGACGTTCATCAATCACGCATTTCAACCGTGGTTTCACATGTCGATAAGCTGACATTCATCAATTATGCACTCCATCGTGGTTTCACACACTTCGACAAGCTGACTTTCATCAATCACGCATCTCAATTGTGGTTTCACACGTCGACAAGCTGACATTCATCAATCATGCATCTCAATCATGGTTTCACATGTCGACAAGCTGACGTTTATCAATCACGCAACTCAACCGTGGTTTCACACATTGACAAGCTGATGTTTATTAATCACATAACTCCATCGTGGTCTCACACATCGACAAGCTAACGTTTATCATTCATGCATCTCAACCGTAGTTTCACACGTCGATGAGCTGATGTTCATCAATCATGCACTCCATTGTGGTTTCACACGTCAACAAGGTGACGTTCATCAATCATGCATCTCAATCGTTGTTTCACATGTCGACAAGCTGACATTTATCAATCACGCAACTCAATCGTGGTTTTACACGTCGACAAACTGATGTTTATCAATCACGCAACCCAACCGTGTTTTCACACGTCGACAAGCTGATATTTTTCAATAACGCACCCAACTATGGTTTCACATGTCAACAAGCTGACGTTTATTAATCACGCAACTTGACCGTGGTTTCACGCGCCGACAAGCTAGCGAAAGCTAATCGCACTGCGATCATAAACGACAGTGCAGTAGGAAGGTCACCGCCTTATGTACGCGCTTCTTTCCTTTTTTTTTTGAAATTTTGGCTCCCCTAGGCACCTACATGCTAGTTTTTCCAAAATTGGGGGCAACTGTAGACACCAGATCCCAAGGCGGTCCAAAATCAGGATTACCCAATGATGAAAATAAAGACTGATTCATCGGCAAAAAAGTAAGGATTGATCGTTTCCTTTTCAACATTGTTTTTTTAGGAAAATAAAAAAAAAAAAATATATATATATATATATATATATATATATATATATATATATATATTTTGAAAATTAAAAATAAAAAATGAAGGTTGAAATTGATAGTCTTTTGTCAAAAAAAGGTTTTAAAAATAAATTTCGGCGACTCGCGGCCGCACCTCAGCGTCCTGCTCGCCTGTCAGCCCCCCCCCCCCCCCCCCCCCGTTAATGCCTAAAATTGACTTTTTTGCCTTTGTTGGGTTTTTAACACATCCTTTCAATGATTTTTATTTTTTAAACTATTTTTCTAATTAAATTAGGATTTTCTCTTGATAATGGGTATAAATAGAATATTTTGGAGAGAGAAAGGGGGATTTTTTTTGGGGAGAGCTTGCAGAGGGTTTTCCTTGAGAGAAAAACCCATTTTTGAGAGAGAAAAAAAATTCTTTCTTCATCTTTCAGGATTTTTCTTAGATCTAGAAAATATGTTGTGAGTTTGGATTAACTTGAGGAAGGAAAATTAATTTCCTTACCTTGGGTTTTCTCATCAAACATCAAAAACCATTTTTTGAGATTTATTGTTCTTGGATTTTTTTGTGATAAAAACTTAAGATTTTTTAAATCTTTTAAAGTTTATTTTTGAATCTTGATAAAGAAAAAATAGATTGAGACATCTTGCTTCCAAATCATCACATCTGAGGGTAAAGATTCTTGGATCTATTTATTTTTGCTATCTCATTTTATTTTATTTACCTCATTTTATTTTTTGCATTGACAAATATATGAATATTGACTTGATGAATGTATTTTTTTTAGTTGAGATTTATTTTTTTCTTAGCACGAATTTTCCACATTTATTTTCTTTTTGGTATGAAAATGGATAAATGTACATGATTTTGGGTGTGAAAAATCAGTTTTATTGATTTTCTCTTTTCTATTATGATTTTTGCGATGACTTTTTCTGCATATTTTTATTCTGTATTACATTGTTATTTACCTACCTCTTGTTGATTTATTTAATTTCATTGGTTTATTGTTATTATTATTATTGCTATTATTATTTATTGTCCTTATTATCATTGTTAATATTATTATCATTACTGTTAACATTATTATTATTATTATTATTATTATTATTATTATTATTATTATTATTATTATTATTATTATTATTATTATTATTATTATTTTTATCATTATTAGTGCCATTATTATTATTATTATTATTATTATTATTATTGTTGTTGTTGTTATTATTATTATTATTATTATTATTATTATTATTATTATTATTATTATTATTGTCAATATTATTATGTCCTTGCATGACTCACTTTTAATTCCCTTTGCATGTGAGTGGTTTGTGTATTAAATTAATGTACTCAATTTAGCCCATTTTATTTTCAACATGCATGCTAATCATGTTTTATATTTCTCTTGTCGTTATTCTTATGTGGTTAATTTTAGAACTAGCACTAATATTTTTATTGTTGTTTTTTTCTTGTTTGGGGCTTAAAATGTGATATTGCTTGTGTGAGTATTTTTGTGACCAAACGGAGGGGTCACAGCATGTAGAAGACTATATCTTTTAGGTGAGACCTTACAAACCCTTTATTTGTGTGATTGTGTTTTTTTATAAGTAAAATAATTTTACTCGATATGCGTGTAAGATAAAAAAATCACAAAAATATTTTTATGACTAAATTGGGATTTTATTAATAAATTAAGACCAATGTCCTTGATTTCAGTCAAGGAATCCAAATAATCACAAATTAAAATGAAGAGTTAAACTTTTTAAAAATGGGAGCAATTCGTCTCGGTTTTCAAGCCAATAGCCGAAATAACTCTTTGATCCCTTTTTAAGTGAGCATGAAGGAACCAATATTCCTAAACCAAATAAATATCCCAATTTATGCATGTAATTCCTCTTGATTGATTTTGCTTGATTTTTTAACTTTATGTTTATACATATCTTATGGGCTCTTATAATTAATTATTTTTGGGGCAATTTTATTTAGCTTTCTCTCATTTGGGGATTATATTTTGTCCTAATTTCCATTTCAATTTTGTTTAGCTTTCCTTGTCATTTGGGGGATTGTATTTGACCCAATTCCTCCTTTGTAAATGGCATGGCTTTTTGTGTTTACTGCTTTATTTACCGCTTTCTTTTATCGCTTTCTTAGTGCTTGTAATGCGCTTTTAATAAAATGCATCGAATCGCATGAGAGGAGAGATGAAATTTTCTAATCTAGAAAACTCATTTATAATTAACCAAGGCATAAATAAGAGTGGAGTTCTGAACCACTCTCTGGTTCAGACCAAAGTTGTTAGATGACCTTTCCCAATTACTTGTAAATTGGTGGTGACTCCAAAATATCTCAAAGGTGCTTAAAAGTTTCATGAGGCTAGATGAACGTCCCCAATGTTCTATTAGGTGGGGATTCCAAAATGTCTCATATTATCTAAGATCAAATGACGCGAACCAATCCCTTGAGCCCTAAAAGTTGACCAATAGAGGACCTTTTTGATTCGGCGTGTGTCACACATAATATATTATTTTATAATACATAATAGAGATAAATTATTGTTTACATATTTGTAATGGTTCCTTTAATTCACGGTTATATCATATAATGACATAATAATGATAATTAATAATTATTTTTATATTCTTACTAATAGGTAATTGTAAGATGTTTGCATCTGCCATTTTTTTTTATTTTGCATATAGGGCAAATAAGTTATGGAGTGACAGATTTCCAGTATAATATTTCTAGTCCAAATGCCACTGTAAGGAGATTGAAAATTGAAAAATAAGTCAACTCTTGTTGAACTGGTCCATAAGAGCCATGTTAAACTAGGTTTAGGTATCAACGATATTATTTTCAGAAATATATATAAGAGTCCAATGTACTACCGAGGGTCATTATGTTGGACGTTGATGGACTTAAAAGATAAAGATGACATTGATATGATATATAATAATTTAAAGAGATGCAATAATTACAAGTTAGTGGAATTAATTATTATAGTGGCTGAGGGTGGTGTAGGAGCCAATTTATCGACGTATGCACCTAGTAGTCAAAAGACAAATGAGGCATTACACATGGAAAACATTGAGGTGCCTCAGTAATTCTGTATAAATGATGTCGATCCTAGTTAGCTTAGGCAGTTTGTCACTCGACAAGATGTTGAAATGCTTTCTCAATCTATTTTCGGTGGAGAACCAAATATATATATAGGACAGAGGAATATTATGTATCAGTTCGGTGGAGGGACAATACAAAATTTAAATTAATGCTGACCATGACATTTAGTTAGCCAGGACTAGATGCATGTCTTAGTCAGCCTAAGCACTTTGTCAGTCAGGTCCTAGTCAGCCTAGGCACTCTGACAATCGACTGGATGGTAATTTACTTGGTTAATCTATATTTGGCATGACACTAAATGATTGTGCAAAGAATGGGAATTTTGCTGATCCATATGAAATAGAGGTAAATAATAGTTCAGGACACAGTTGTCCATGATAATCAGTTAGCCAATGGCCAAATAGATGTCCTACTCAACCTAGACAGTCTTTCGCTTGATTTTCATGGCAAATCCATAGTTGGCATGACACAAGTTAGTTGTGTAAATGAAGGGAATTTTGTTGATGCATGTGGAACAAAGGCAAGTCATAGTTAAGGATACAGTCGTCCACAATGATCAGTTAGCCAGAGGTTAGATGTAGGTCCTGGTTAGCATAGACAATCTATTAGTTACCAGGATGGTTAAGAGTCTAGAAATAAATTGTCAATTAACTTGGGAGGCAGGCATAGATGAATTCATAGATAAGGCAGTGAATAATGATTATCTATCCCTTAATAATGATCCTGAAGATGAGACTGGAAAGATAAGTGATGATAATGATGACTTTGATTTGGCGATGGTGATGAGTTTAAGGATACTATATATGTTAGTCTATTAGCACCACTAGGTTTCACACATGCAATGAGAAAGCTAAGTGTGGATAAGTCGAGGGAATAATGTAGTAGGGAAACAAACGTGTCCAACTTTAACTTTCCATCACAACACTGTACATGCATCAACTTCAACACTTCACAAGTTGATATGTCATAAGGTGTTTGTTTAAAGACGTGGGATAGTAGCTCAGAGTTATCTGTAGGTTTGGTTTTCAATAGCAAGGATGATTTCTATTCTTGTGTGAAGAAGTGCTCTATCATAAGAAATGTTAACTTTAGGGTTATTGAATCTAAAGCAAATATATTGGGCAGTGAGGTGTGTTAATGGTGAAGATGGGTGCAAATCGAGGTTAAGAGCAATGAGGAAAGGAACAAATCCTTTCTGGACAATTACTGTAACACTCTATACCTGAACATTGGTTCAAGTATTGGTGTACGACCAGGAACAATGTTTCCATTTACTTAATATTTTAATTATTCCTATTAGTTGTTAATTAACCAATTTAAGCTCAATCGATCAATTTCATCCCCACCGTTTCATGGTGACTATAAATTTAATTTTGCATTGTTTACTATTCATTTGGTCGAAAATCGACAGTATAACATCTGCCTCGTGGCCTAACCCTCCAGCAAATTTAAAGAAAAACACTCACAAATATGTGCACAAGCTCATTCACAACCTCCACCAAATCCATCATCACAATTGTAACGCCTTAAAAATTCTGATTACGTGAATAGTATTTCCCAGGCAGTGAATAGTGACACCGAGGTGAATAGTTCCACTCGGGGCTCACAGAAATTTTTCTTCACCACTAGGAAGTACAATTCATGAGGAGTCCGATGCTATAATTTGAAATGAAATTGAGGTCAAATAGACCCTTAAAAGTCAAAAATAAACATAAATAGCGAGTCTGCTTGAATAGTGATCCAGTTGACTAGGGTTTGACTAGTTTGAAAAAAACTTATTCTGGACCTCAAAAAATTATTCTGATTACATGGGACCATTAGAAATAATCTCAATGAATTTTTGGATGTGAAAAATGAATTTTTGGATAACTTTGAAAATTCGAGTTTCAGACTGGTAATTTCACCTTTGGACCGGGAAATATATCGAAATAAACTTGTTTTGACCCAAAATTTTAAACACACCCTAATAATATTTTTACATATTTTTGGACTAATTTTAATGGTAATTTTATTGCAAAAATATCTAACAAATCATAGTTTGATAAGCAGCAAAATTTGGACCATTGGTTTGAATAGTACCAAATGCATCTAGCCATTCATTTTAGAGGGCTGTAATTAAAGGAATTGGGTAGAAATTGGGCCAACAAAAATCGACCTTCTTCCCCATCTCTTCCATCCCATAACTTCATCTCCATGAAACCACTATAGCCAACCTTCTCAAGCTTCATTGCTCCACCAAATTCCACCCTAATTTCGTCAAAATCTACATCATCATCATCATTCTCACCTTAGATTAAGTTTAGAGGAAGAAGTGAATGGAGAAAATTGAAGAATTCCAAGTTGGATAAAATTGCCAAGAGGAAAAGAGAACGAGAAGGTGATTTGAGGTGATGGGAAGCCATTTAAGGTAAGTGGATATTTATACTAGTTTATTTCATTGGAATTAGGTTACGCAACGTGTGGGAAATGCATGAAATACATGATAAATTTGGATTAGTGATTAAATGGTGAAATTGAATAATAAATAAGTAAATTAGTATATTAAAAATGAAGAAAACAAGCTTGAATTACCAAGTGAGAATTTGGCCACCATTATTCCCAATAGAGGGAATTTTATATTTATGAAATTAAAATGATAAAATGAGGAAAATATGTGTAAATAACCTTAAGAATATGTAAGAAGATGAAGTTAGGAAGAAATGAATTCATAATACCTAAGAACATGGAGTGATTGAACCATATACTAGTGAAAATAAGTATGAACTTTGATGAATACTTAATAAACATGCATAAATTGATCATTTGAACAAGTGATGGAACTAGATTTGATGATTAAATAGCAAATGGGATTTTTTTATGGATGGCCGAATGAGGAAAGTGTGAATAATCCTTGATGTTTTGATGTGTAATAGTTAATTAGAGCATAAAATGATTTAATGAACATGAATGTGATAATAATTCATGAAGAAACAATATGAATAGAGAAGATGTTTTAATGGCCGAACGGATTACATAATGAGTGTTGCATGCATTTCATTCATTTAAGATCATAAATGATGAATATGTGATGATAATGGAAAAATATATTATTGAGATGCTATACTACGAATAACCTGTGAAATGAATGGTAATTTTTATTGGGTTTCTTCGCAATAATTCAAATTAACGCAGCGGAATAAAATTGAAACCCAAATAGAATCTATGTATTTTCAATTGATTTCGAAAAGAGGGAATAAGATTTACCAACCGTTTGAACGAAATTAACTCCTTAACTCGGACTACAGGCGCTGCCTCAATCACGAATACCCTGTACCGGTATCCACACGTACGAACCGACGAACAAAATTCGCAGTGGTACTAGCTCCCTTACGTTGCGACTGGAGTTTTATGTTTTTTTCTTTCTCAAAGAAAAATATGGTGGCTAGGTTTTTCTCTCTTAGGAATGACAGCCACTCTCAATCCTTTTTCTCTAAGGAAAAACGAGATTGGGGTTAAGCTCTTCTTAACATATATCCACATATATATATGTATAAATTTTAAACCCTAAAGAGATAAATAGGGATATTATCTCTTATTCAAAATTAAGAGATATTATATATATATATATATATATATATATATATATATATATATATATGTATTTATTTCTTATTCGAAATAATAAGAAATATTATATTAATACATATTGTTATCTCATATTCAAAATGCGAGATATATTTATATGTATATATATAAATATGATTCTGAAATTAAATTAAATCCACATTATAATTTCGAAATACCCTAATTAAAATCCATTTTGTTCATTTTGGTCTTGGTGTGTGACTTAATAGGTTTATATTAAGTTGGCAGTGGGCCTAATCTCATAATAAGGCCACAAGTCATAATTGGTCTCTAGCAAGACATTATGACTACCTAAATAATATTATATCGTTAGTCCGATTTTAAGCTGACAATAGAACATGCCATCATCCTTTTGTCACACAATATTTTGTTTGAACATAAGTCATGGTCCATGTCAAACTTATATTGTTCAAACATATAATTTCCCGATCACTAAGTAGACTGATAAATTCAAATGAAATTGATCACACTATCAATTCATTTGGGCACGGCCATGCATTTTTAGAGTCCTACTTATCGAAGGGCCCAACAGATATCTCTCTCATAAGAGAGGGACAAATTCCATCTTGATTATTCACTTTCCTCTGCATAATTCTCATTATGTCCGATCATAAATTTTATAATTATCCGATTAAAGATAACGTTTGATTATGTCAAAACATAATGTTCCTTACGTAGGAAACCGTGATAACCTCAGGTCAAAGGATTCAATAACATATCTATTTTAAGATCACTTATGACACAATCCCATGTAGTGATCTTACAGTGGGTGTATCCAGTACTTTATTCTCTAACAAATACCTATAGATTTGATTTATATCATCATATTGCAGACACCGGGTCACGAGACAGTCTAGATCAGGATTACCCAATGATGAAATTAAGTGTGCCGATTTATAGGCAAAAATGAAAGTTAAAAGTGATGATTTCCTTGTTAAAATTGATTTATTAGAAATAAATAAAAATGTATTTTAAAAAAATATTTTAAGTGTTTTAAAAATTATTTTGGGACAAAAAGGGGATATTTTGAAATTATTTTATTTTAGGGAAAATTTAAAAAAATAAAAAAATAAAAAAAAATTCGTGGGTGCAGGGCGCGTAGCGCGCTTGCCTGCGCGACGCGCGCCTGCTGCTTGGCCGACGCCCGTCGGGCGCGCCAATGGGCGCCGGTCACCCCTGTGTGCCCCTCCGGTGTTTTTCCATTTTTTGGCCTAAAAATTGATTTTTTTCTTCATTTTTTTGTGTAATTTAATGTTAAAACCTTTTATTTTCCAAACCCTTCAAATTCATGAGTTTTTTTGTGGTTATTGGAATTAAATTAATTTAATTCAATTTAATAAAAATTTGATTTTCTTTGGGTTTTTTTATATATAAAAATGGTTTTTTAGTGAGGATTTAGGGGGATTTTTCTTAAGAAAAATAGACTTTCTCACTTTTTTTCTCTCTTCTTCTTCTTCTTATTTTTTTTCTTTTTCTTCAAGAAAAATTCTCCAAGTATTTTAATCTATTTTTTTAAGTAAATTTTTAAGACAAATAAATCAATTATTTGTTCTTGTGACTTATTGATTTTCATAATTTTTTTCCTTAAGACAAATAAATCAATTATTTGTTTTTGGGATAAAATTTCATTATATATTTTATTTTTTTCTAAATAAAAGCAAGGAATTATCATCCAACTTCATTCATCACATCACATTTGAGGGTAAACATTCTTGGCTCAACTTTTAATTTTCAATTTATTTTTGTTTAAAATTAGTTAGCTATCATGTAAATTCTTTTAGATCTATTATTTATTTTATTTTTATTTCTTAATCTTTTATTTAATTGTTCATATCATTATTTTTTATTTCTTAATCTTTTATTTAATTGTTCATATCATTATTTTTTATTTCTTAAACTTTTATTTAATTGTTCATATTATTATTTCTTATTTAATTGTTCATGTTCATATTCTTGTCATTATTTTTGCTCATATATTATTATTATCATTAGTATTATTATTATCATCATTATTATTATAATTTACTATTATTATTATTACCATCATTATATTATTATTATTATTATTATTATTATTATTATTATTATTATTATTATTATTATTATTATTATTATCATTACTTGCATATTTAATTTGATTGTTCATATTCTTTGATGTTGTTATTATTATTCCTATTATTATTATTATTATTATTATTATTATTATTATTATTATTATTATTATTACTTGCATATTTAATTGGATTGTTCATATTCTTTGATATTATCATCATCATTATTATTTGTTATTATTATTGTGATTAGTGTTATCATTATTATTATTATTATTTGTCATTATTATTATCATTATTATTTTTTATTAGTTTTGTTTCTTATTATAATTTATTATTTTTATCGTCATCATCATTATTTTCATGTTTTCATGCATGTTAAATTTTATTGTTTTTTATGTATATTAAATTGTTCATGTGTTAAGTTTTATTTTATTATGCCATCTAATTAATTTGTCATACATTATGCATGTTGTTTGATTTGAATTCATTTTTTACATGTTACATGTTTAATTCATTTTTTCATTACTAACATCATCTTTCATTTGTTATTTTATTTCAATAATTATTTTTATGTATGAGCCTTTTCAATGCCAAGTGGGAACCCATGGAGGTTTGAAGACACCATTTTGGTCGAGTTTATATTTTTAGCCTTTTTAGCATTTTTAGTATTATTTTGCTTTTATTATTTAATATGTAATTTATAATAAGTTTGTTTATTTTCATGCACGTTAATTAAAAGTCGTATAAAGTTTTATATTAATAAATTGGGATTTTTTGTAATAAAATGGGACCAATGTCCTAGTTTTTTTTATCCAAATAAATTATCACTTCAAAATTATTTTCTTTAAATTATGCATGCGAGGACCAATGTCCTCACTCTTGATAAATAACCAATTTTATGTATGAATTGTATTTTATTTACAATGGGGGTTGTATTCTGCCCCTAGTTTTGTTGTAATTTATTTTTATGTACTTTATTTTAATTATGCTTTCATTTACCGCTTTCTTTATGTGACCAACTTGCACTCTAATTATTGCATCTAAACGTATGAGAAAAGGGATGAAAACTTAGATTCAAAACTAAATTTTAACTTAATCAAGGTATAAATAAATGAGAAGTCCCGAACCATCTCTGGTCTTTGGGCTCAACGAGGCGAGAGGACCATTTCAATGTTCCATTGCAATGGGATCTCTAAAACACCTCTTGTGTCCCACCAAAAGACTTAAATTTACAATCCTAGACTCTATAGGGTTAGAGGGTCATTCCAATGGTCTATTGGGGTGAATGCCTCCAAGACCCCTTTAGTTTGCCCAAAATGGATATTATGCGCCGTCTTAGGCTCATTGAGGCGAGACGAACTTTCCAAATGTTTTATTGGGTGGCGACTCCAAGAAACCTCCTTGTTGCCCAAAATAGATGCACTTGTAAATACCTTACAAGTTCTCATGAACCTCTACCGATCGCCCTAAGAGTGGGCCTTCGGGGCGTCCTGCGGGGTTCGGCGCGCGTCACAGTGGAGACTCCACTGGGGACATAAGAGACTTCGATTCGAAAGTACCTTGGTTAAATATTATAATTGAGTTTTAATTTAAAAATTTTATCCCTTTTCAAATTTGCATTGCATCCATACTAGAGCCTTAGATTATGCTAGTTTGGTCCCTTTTCTAGCCCCGGTGCATTCCCAAAGCACGACCCTATGTTCACTCAATGTGGGGAAGTGTTAGGGATAATCACCAGCCCAAGCCTCGTACTTTATGGTATATCAAATGGAGACCCAATCGGTCGTTATGCTCGTGATCAGCTAGACCCGTTGGCAGGGACCATGCTTGGATAGCCCTAAAGTATCATCATCCTTGACCAAAGCTCATGTAATGGCAATAGATACTTCCCTTAGGTGATATGCTCCTTAACACAATGCTTGCTATGTGGGCCAATATTTATAGAACAAAATCAGCCAAATTAAGTGGTCTTTTATCAAAGGCTTTCATGCCCCGGTGAGCTCATCTTAATATAGTTGAAATGATAAAGGCCAAAACTCATACATATGTGCATTAGGCAAGAGATGTTATGCTGCTGGTTTCCCACCACGCACCATACGTGTTCATTGGGTTCCCTGTTGACCTATGGACCAAGCCCACCTAGGAAAGAGAATACACTACCTCGTGTGTGGGAGTGATAAGGTTGGAAGGATCTATCTGCTTGTATGTGAATGTCCATGCTGCATCAACATGATCAGGCATTGTATATATCATTCATGCATCATTCTAATAGTTCAAATCTTTCAGCCATCATAGATTAGCCTAAGTGGACTAGGGGTTCTGACGGTCGACTGGTGAGTATAGATCTGCCTCATGGATTGACAGAATTAGTGTCTGATTGGAATTATGAGCCACCCTCAACGACCAGAGAGTCATCTATAGAATCACAAATGGCAGAAGAGACCGGAGCCTTAACAACTCAAGACCTTGCTAGGAGGCTAGAGGATTTTGAACGAAGAGTGTTGGAAATGATGGGAGCTATGGCTGATAGGATTGCTCATCCTCCTGCTCCACAACCACCAACTGCTCCACATCCACCTATTGCTCCACAGCCCCCGATGATTCACGCTGGGGGGCAAGTTGAACCACCTACTAGCAGAGAAGCCCCTGTTATAGTTAATGCTCCCTGCCAACCTGCTAGTGAACATATGGCTATTGTGCCTGCTGAGACAAGAAGGGCAATAATCCCCAATCCCAATGATGATTTTGTGATGGAGGAGGAAGATGAAGAGGCAGTAGCACCTCAATTTTTGGGGGCCAGAGCACCCAGGACAGAAGATGAGGCGATGAGAGGGTTGAGGCAATAGATTGAAGCAATCACCCGCATGCTATCAGCTGGAAAGGGGATTAACCCTGAAGACAGAGATTTAGGGGATGAAGAGCTGCTGCCCCAAAGGTTCAAAATGCCAGAGCTGCCGAAGCTTGATGGCACTTCGGATCCATCCGCACATATTAAGCAGTATACCCTGGTGATGAAAGGCACGTGGTTGACTAAGAAACAGAAGGTGGATTATTTCTGCCTTAGTCTGGTGGGTCCAGCTATGGACTGGTACCGTGGATTAGATAGGAGGTCCAAGGAAGATTGGGACCTTTTGACTGAGGAGTTCATGAAGCAATATGACTGCAGTACCAAAATGGAGGTCACCTTAAAGGACCTCGAGCTTTTACAGCAGAAGAATGATGAGTCGTTCCATGAGTACCTTACAAGATGGAGAAATAGGGCCATGGAGATGAAGAGAAAGGCTGACAGTGCTGACCAAATCGGTCTATTTATTAGGAACTCTTGCCCTTACTTGAGGGACTTGCTCAGCTTTAAAGGGCTCAGAGACTGGGAGTCCCTTAAGGACATTGCTGTAGAAGCTGAGGGGGCTTACCTAGCAAAGAAAGTAATTCAAAATAACTTTACTGGGAAAGGCTATGGCAAGCAGTCAGGGTACAAGCCAGGTGGTGCAGGAAGCAGCAATAATAGAAGTGGTAAGACGGCCGAGGTTTCAGCCACTGAGGTTGGATAGGTTCAGAGGTATTACTCCAATTTGGGTTGCTCTCTGTCTTGGGTGTTGGAAAAATTGACAAAGAAGGCAAGCTGAGACCATTGCCACCTAGGCCAGCCATGAATCAAGGAAAGCTGGGGCACAAAGAGGATCAATATTGCGCTTATCATTAGCACACAGGGCATCTGATAGATTACTGCAGAACTCTGAGGAACAAAGTTCAAGATCTTATTGATGCCAAGGAGATCACTGACCCTGGGAAAAGAGACAAGAAGAAGCGGGCAGGGTATAATGCAGTTCCACCACCATGAATGTGATCGGAAGAGAAGATGATGTTTTTAGTTGCTTTTTATTCCAAGAACACTTTTTATGACAGTATTTGCAGTATTTATAATTTCAATAAAGTGAACAATCTTTCATATTTGTATAGTGTCTCTGATGATTTCATTTCTCATGATCACGACGCATTTATTTTTTGATATTAATTCAATTAATATGATTACATTTAATCTCGGAACTTTGGAAAACCCAAAGAAAATCTTGATAGCATCTGATATAACTCTTGAAGAGAGAAAATTCTGAGAGCTAAAAAAAACTAGTTGCAATTAGGGTATTGGATGAAAACTCACTAAGAGCACTAGAACCTTTCTGATTACCCGTCAAAGCGATCCCTGGATAAGACGAAACCTAGAAAATGATTTAGGCAGCCCTTTTTTGTATAGCTCTCTAAATGACTATTTCCTACCCTTATTCTGCAATCGCTTGCTAGCCTGTTGAGCTTTATGGAGGTATGCTAAATGCATGCCAATTTTGTTGCTACACATGTTAAAACTATCCCCTCGCCTAAAATGATTTTTGCCTCCCCTTAGAAGAATGGTCGTTTTAGTAAGGATGGATGTACATCAAAGACAATTCTACATCATTGACAATTCTTTGGGTTATCAAAAATTGCCCTGATATGATTGAGTTTACACTTTGGGAAGAGGGTTTAGTCATGTGTCAAAGACATGAGCTCGCAAGAAAAGAAAAAAAAGGAAAAAGATGAAAAAGATAGATGAAAAAGCAAAAAAAAAAAAAGAAAGAAAATGTAGAGCTCAAGATAGTAACCTCTTGATGAGTTTCAGTGGCAATCGCTTTAACTTGATTGTTATGCTGAGCTTGATAAGCTAAAAATATTATCAAATCCTAATCCTATCGCAAAATGAGTTATACCTTTATAGTACGCCATTGAGTTGAGCGGCCATATCTTCTCTAGCAACCTGATCCTCCTTTGATAGCCATCTACCTAAGCCTAACATTACAACAAAAATAAGACCTCTTAATTCCTGGTTCAGTCTTATCCAATTAGCGGAGATGACCTTCTAATAAGGTTCAGTACGTAAGAAGAGGCATATAGTGTTTCTTGAGCTTCAAGCAGGGAGCCACAAGTGCATTTATGCATTTGAGTTGAGTCTCGTCCCCAAAGTTGCATCTAGAATTTGCTTAAAAAAAATTAATTAAATTAAGAGCAGAGAGAAAATCTTCAACCATGATAGTTCTAGAGGGAGAGTTGATAACAGGAGTTTGATGCTTTCAAGATCTATCCCGAGATTAGATGAGGTCATATGTTCTTTGAGTTAATGCCAAACAATGGTCATGTTTAATGAAATTGAATTGAAGCACATGCATTTATGCAACCATATATTGGTATGATCATAGCAGCTTACTTTGTATGATCAAAGTCATCCACTATCCACCACTCGAGCGCCTCAGCCGACTCATCCTATTATCAAATGTGGAGCCGATCCTACAACACCGTGCCCCAAGACTCCTGAAAGATTCTCGGGCAATATCTTCAGGCTCTTCAGCAATTAGCTAAAAAAAAGGCCCTTAGAGTGAAAACCATAACTGGCGCTCTAAGCAAAAATTAGGCAAAAGGATAGGGTGAAAACCTGGAAACAGGCAGTCTGTCCTTAAAAAAAAAAGCCGTTGGATTGGGTTGGATCCATTCCAGGCAAAAAATAAGGCACAAGGTTATGTGAAAATCCGCAAAGGACGCATCTCCCGCTAAGAAAAGCTAGTGTGAAAATCCACAAGGGACGCACTACCTTCAAATAATAACTACAGGTACTGGATGAGAATCTCGCAATCCCAAAGGGCATGAAATTCAAAACCAGTTTAAAAGGCATCGATCCTATTGCAAATTGCAGCTAGCCCGGCTGTCATCTCCAAGTCCACATAGATGAATTCTTATCCTGCATGACTCATGAATTTCACTTGCATGCTCACTATTTTTCCTGCATATTTTAGTTTCCCTATTTTGCAGAAAGAGAGATTTGATACAGACACCAACAAAAGTATAGTGACGACATCAGCCCAAACAATCAACTAAAGACCTCTCAAGTGGCAACCAGCAGAAAATGAAAATCCAAGTATCAGTCCAAACATCAATCGAAGTAATCAGCCAAAAGGCTCATAGATGGCACCACTTCATCAAATCGAAGGGTTAGCACGATGACGGCACTACCACTCCACGGAGGGTTAGCACGATCACGGCACTACCACTTCATAAAATCAGAAGGGTTAGTACGATAGCGGCACTACCATTCTACATAAAGTTAGCACGACCACGTCACTACCACTTCAGAAGGGTTAGCACGATAACGGCACTACCACTCCACGGAGGGTTAGCACGACCACGACACTACCACTTCACCAAATCAGAAGGGTTAGCACGATGGCGGCACTACCATTCTACGGAAGGCTAGCATGACCACGGCACTACCACTTCAGAAGGGTTAGCACGATGACGGCACTACCACTCCACGGAGGGTTAGCACTACCACGGCACTACCACTTCACCAAATCAGAAGGGTTAGCACGATGGCGGCATTACCACTCCACAGAGCGTTAGCACTACCACTTCAGAAGGGTTAGCACGATGACGGCACTACCACTCCACGGAGGGTTAGCACGATCACGACACTACCGCTTCAACAATGGACGACACGCTGACAACATGGCGAAATCACCCCGACAGCATCATCCATTCCGAAAAGACGGCTGCCTCATGTACATGTCTCTTTCCTTCTTTTATGAGTTTAGGCTCATCTAGACACTAGTGTACTAGCTTCCCCAAAACTGGGGGCAACTAATGATGAAATTAAGTGTGCTGATTTATAGGAAAAAATGAAAGTTGAAAGTGATGATTTCCTTGTCAAAATTGATTTATTAGAAATAAATTAAAATGTATTTTTAAAAAATATTTTAAGTGTTTTAAAAATTATTTGGGACAAAAAGGGGATATTTTGAAATTATTGTGTTTTAGGGAAAATTTTAAAAAAAAATTCGCGGGTGCCGGGCGCGCAGCAGCGCGCGCTCCTGTGGGCGGCTGCTGCACGGCCGATGCCCGTCAGGCGTGCCGACGGACGGGCGTCGGTCGCCCCTCCGACGGCCGATATGCTGTTTTTCCGTTTTTTGGCCTAAAAATTGATTTTTTCTTCATTTTTTGTGTAATTTAATGTTAAAACCTTTTATTTTCCAAACCCTTCAAATTCATGAGTTTTTTGTGGTTATTGGAATTAAATTTATTTAATTCAATTTAATAAAAATCTGATTTTCTTTGGATTTTTTTATGTATAAAAAGGGTTTTTTAGTGAGGATTTAGGGGGGATTTTTCTTAAGAAAAATAGACTTTCCCACTTTTTTTCTCTCTTCTTCTTCTTCTTATTTTTTTCCTTCTTCTTCAAGAAAAATTCTCCAAGTATTTTAATCTGTTTTTTTAAGTAAATTCTTAAGACAAATAAATCAATTATTTGTTCTTGTGACTTCTTGATTTTCATAATTTTTTTCCTTAAGACAAATAAATCAATTATTTATTTTTGGGATAAAATTTCATTATATATTTTATTTCTTTCTAAATCAAAGCAAGGAATTATCATCCAACTTCATTCATCACATCAAATTTGAGGGTAAACATTCTTGGCTCAATTTTTAATTTTCAATTTATTTTTTTTTTAAATTAGTTAGCTATCATGTAAATTCTTTTAGATCTATTATTTATTTTACTTTTTATTTCTTAATCTTTTATTTAATTGTTCATATTATTATTTCTTATTCTTATTTCTTATTTAATTGTTCATGTTCATATTCTTGTCATTATTTTTGTTCATATATTATTATTATCATTAGTATTATTATTATCATCATTATTATTATAATTTACTATTATTATTACCATCATTATTTATTATTATTATTATTATTATTATTATTATTATTATTATTATTATTATTATCATTACTTGCATATTTAATTTGATTGTTCATATTTTTTGATGTTGTTATTATTATTATTATTATTATTATTATTATTATTATTATTATTACTTGTATATTTAATTGGATTGTTCATATTCTTTGATATTATCATCATTATTATTATTTGTTATTATTATTGTGATTAGTGTTATCATTATTATTATTATTTGTCATTATTATTATCATTAGTTTTTTTATTAGTTTTGTTTCTTATTATAATTTATTATTTTTGTCGTCATCATTATTATTTTCATGTTTTCATGCATGTTAAATTTTATTGCTTTTTTATGCATGTTAAATTGTTCATGTGTTAAGTTATATTTTATTATGCCATCTAATTAATTTGTCATACATTATGCATGTTGTTTTATTTTAATTCATTTTTTACATGTTACATGTTTAATTCATTTTTTCATTTCTAACATCATCTTTCATTTGTTGTTTTATTTGAATAATTATTTTTATGTATGAGCCTTTTCAATGCCAAGTGGGAACCCATGGAGGTTTGAAGATACCATTTTGGTGGAGTTTATATTTTTCGCCTTTTTAGCATTTTTAGTATTATTTTGCTTTTATTATTTAATATGTAATTTATAATAAGTTTGTTTATTTTCATGCACGTTAATTAAAACTCGCATAAAATTTTATATTAATAAATTGGGATTTTTTGTAACAAAATGGGACCAATGTCCTAGTTTTTTTTATCCAAATAAATTGTCACTTCAAAATTATGTTCTTTAAATTATGCATGTGAGGACCAATGTCCTCACTCTTGATAAATAACCTGTTTTATATATGAATTATATTTTATTTACAATGGGGGTTGTATTCCGCCACTAGTTTTGTTGTAATTTTTTTTATGTACTTAATTTTAATTATACTTTCATTTACCGCTTTCTTTATGTGACCAACTTGCGCTCTAATTATTGCATCTAAACGTATGAGAAAAGGGATGAAAACTTAGATTCAAAACTCAATTTTAACTTAATCAAGGTATGAATAAATGAGAAGTCTCGAACCATCTCTGGTCTTTGGGCTCAACGAGGCGAGAGGACCATTTCAATGTTCCATTGCAATGGGAATTCCAAGACACCTCTTGTGTCCCACCAAAAGACTTAAATTTACAATCTTAGGCTTCATAGGGTTAGAGGGTCATTCCAATGGTCTATTGGGGTGAATGCCTCCAAGACCCCTTTGGTTTGCCCAAAATGGATATTATACACCGTCTTAGGCTTACTGAGGCGAGACGAACTTTTCCAATGTTTTATTGGGTGGCGACTCCAATAAACCTCCTTGTTGCCCAAAATAGACGCACTTGTAAATACCTTACAAGTTATCATGAACCTCTCCCGATCGCCCTAAGAGCGGGCCTTCGGGGCATCCTGCGGGGTTCGGTACGCTTCACACATATGTAATCATCCCATGATTATCAATGCAAATCTATACTAATCTTAATTTATCTTTATGCCCTTTAGTGATAAATGACTACGGACGACTTGAATAACATTGTTATTCATAAACATTACAATAATGGAACATGCCAATAATATTAATGTGAAAAAAACCAATATATATAAATGAAAATGTAATGATTACATTAAGGTCCAAATGTTTGGCCTAGGGCATAACCACTAACAATCTCCCACTTGCACTAGGCCCAATCATACATATATCTAATACCCATTGACCTAGTATGTCCATCATGTTTGGCTTGTGGGAGAGCTTTGGTAAGTGGATCAACAATGTTATCATCTGTAGGTACTCTTCAAATCTTGACGTCTCTCCTCTCAATTATTTCTCTAATGAGATGAAAATGCCTGAGTATATGTTTTTATCTCTGATGAGATCTGGGCTCCTTAGCCTGTGCCATAGCACCATTGTTATCACAACAAAGATCCACAGGGTTGCTGATACTAGGTACTACTCGTAATTCAGCAATGAATTTCTTGATCTATACTACTTCTTTAGCTGCATACTCAGCTTCTGTTGTAGAATCAGCGAAATAGTGCATTGTTTAGAACTTTTCCAGCTTACAATGCCTCCATTTAATACAAACACATATCCTAACTGCGATCTAAAGTCATCTTTGTCAGATTGGAAGCTTGCATCTGTATAACCATTTATTACTAGCCCATCTTCCAATCCTCCATATATTAAGAATGCATCCTTAGTTCTTCTCAAGTACTTAAGGATATTCTTAATAGCTATCCAGTAACTTTCACTGGGAACTGACTGGTATCTGGTCATCATGCTCAAAGCATACGAAACATCTGGTCGAGTGCATAACATGGCATACATGATTGATCCTATAGCCGAAGCATAAGGAATCATACTCATGCGATCTCGCTCATCAGATGTCATTGGACATTGAGTCTTGCTAAGAGTAATGCCATGAGACATTAGCAAAAATCCTCTTTTGGAATTTTGCATACAGAATCTATTTAGCACCTTATCTATACAAGTGCTTTGACTCAGACCAATTATCCTTTTAGATCTATCCCTATAGATCTTAATCCTAAGGATATAAGCAGCTTCACCCAAATCTTTCATTGAAAAGGATTTCCCTAACCAGTCTTTTGTCTTTTGCATGATAGGAATGTCATTTCCAATGAGTAATATGTCATCGACATATAATACAAGAAACATCACAGTGTTCCCACTAATTTTCTTGTATACACAAGGTTCATCCTCATTTTTTATGAACCCAAACTCTTTACTATTTCATCAAAACGAAGATTCCTACTCTTATAAGCTTGCTTCAATCCATAAATGGATCTTTGCAGCTTACATACCTTTGTAGAATTCTCAGGATGGACAAAACCCTCAGGTTGTGTCATGTACACATCCTCAAGTAAGTTTCCATTAAAAAACGCTGTTTTGACATCCATTTACCATATCCCATAGTCATAATATGCAGCAATGGCAATAAGAATTCTTATTGATTTAAGCATTGCAACTGGTGAAAAGGTTTCATCATAGTTAATACCATGAGTTTGTTTGAACCCTTTTACAACAAGCCTTGCTTTAAAGGTATTTACTTTGCCATCCATGTCGGTTTTCTTTTAAAAACCCATTCGCACTTAATGGTTTTAATTCCTTCAGGTGTATCAATTAAGTTCCAAACTTGATTATCATACATGGATTGCATCTTAGATTTCATGGCTCTAGCCATTTCTCACATTTTGGATCTGAAACAGCATCTTGATAGGTTGTAAGCTCATCTTTATCCATGAGCATTACTTCATGACTATCTGTCACGAGAAATCCATATCTCTCGGGTTCATGTCGTATCCTATCAGATCTACGTGGTACTTGTGTAACAGGTATAGGTTCCACAACAGTTTGTGAAACTTGTTGAGTTTCCATTAATGGTTCCATGTTATCTTGTGGTTCTAGAATTTCTTCAAGTTGTACTTTACTCCCATTGGTTCATTTAGAAATAAATTCTTTTTCCAAAAAGACACCATTTCGAGCAACATACACCATTTCGAGCAAAAGACACTTATAAAAGTAATATCCTTTAGTTTCCTTAGGATATCCCATAAAAAGACATTTATCAGATTTTAGTGTTAATTTATCTGAGACCTGTCGTTTGACATAAGCCTCACAGCCCCAAATTTTTAGAAAAGATAAACTAGGAGTTCTCCCAGTCCATATCTCATATGGTGTCTTTTTAACCGCTTTAGATGGAACTCAGTTCAAAGTGAATGCGGCTGTTTCTAATGCATAACCCCAAAAGGATAATGGAAGATCTATTTGAATCATCATAGATCAAACTATATCTAATAAAGTTTGATTCCTCCTTTCAGATACACCATTCCATTGTGGTGTTCCTGGGGGAGTTAATTGTGAGACAATTCCACAATTTCTTAAATGATTATCAAACTCTTGGCTCAAATATTCACCACCTTGATCAGAATGAAGTGCCTTAATAGTTTTACCAAGCTGATTTTGTACTTCATTTTGAAAGGTTCTGAACATTTCAAATGATTCATGTTTATATTTCATTAGATAGACATAGCCATATCTACTGAAATCATCAGTGAATGTAATGAAGTACTGAATTCCTCCCCTGGCATGTATGCTTAATGGGCCACATACATCAGAATGTACAAGGCCTAATAAGTCAGTGGCCCTTTCACTATGTCCAGAGAATGGATCCTTTGTCATCTTGCCTAATAAACATGATTCACAATTATCAAATGATTCAAAATCAAATGATTATAAATGCTCATCTTGATGGAGTTTAGATATGCATTTCTCATTTATATGACCAAGGCGACAATTCCATAAATACGTTGTATTTAAATCATTTGGTTTGGATTTCTTTGTAGTTATGTTATAAATATCATGATTATTGAATATTTCTAGATTTAAGACATAAAGCGCACAATATGAATCAGCAATACCATAAAGCATGTCATTATAATAAATAGAACATTTCTTATTCTTAATAAGAAAAGAAAAACCTTTATCATCCAAACTTTAAACTGAAATAATATTCCTACTCAAAGTAGGAACATAATAGCAATTGTCCAAAACTAACAAAATCCCATTGGGCAAAGTCAATTCATAAGTGCCTACAGCTAGAGCAACAACTTTTGCTCCATTTCCCACTCATAGGTCCACTTCACCCTTTCTCAGTTGCTTACTCCTTTTGAGTCCCTGCATATTTGTACAAATGTGAGATCCACATCCAATATCTAATACCCAGGAAGTAGAAGTAGATAAATTAATTTTTATAACATAAATACCTGAAGATGTAGTCTCACCACTCTTATTCTTCTTCAATTCTTCCAAGTAAAGCTTGTAGTTCCTTTTCCAATGACCAGGTTTATTGCAGTGGAAGCAAACTTCCTCCTTTAGAGGTTTAGCCTTGGGCTTGGGTTTAAGCTTAGGCTTACCACCAACTTTTTCCTTAGCTTTTGCCTTAGCCTTAGCCTTACCCTTAACTTTCATGCCTTTCCCTTTGTTAACCATCAG
This sequence comes from Excoecaria cochinchinensis, assembly GCA_947683425.1. Taxonomy (NCBI): domain Eukaryota; kingdom Viridiplantae; phylum Streptophyta; class Magnoliopsida; order Malpighiales; family Euphorbiaceae; genus Excoecaria; species Excoecaria cochinchinensis. The sequence continues at coordinate 7,249,704 of CANTUQ010000043.1, forward strand.
AACATGGCCAGGCTTCTTATTGATGCTTTACTCAGCTATTTTGAGCATGGTGTGCAGCTCAGCTATAGATTTCTCCATATTATTCATATTGTAGTTCATGATAAAATGGTCATAACTATCAGGCAATGAATTAAGGATCAAATTCGTTGCCAATTTTAAACTGAGGGGAAATCCAAGCCTCTCAAGGCGATCAATATAGCCCTTCATTTTCAAAATACGAGAGCTAACTGAAGAACCTTCAGCCATCTTGCAAGAATGCAAAGCTTTGGTAGTCTCATACCTTTCTTGCCTAGCCTGCTGTAGAAATGTCTACTTAAGATGAGTACTCAACTCATAAGCCTCCATATTTTCCAGATGCTTCTGAAGCTCTGGAGCCATGGTAGCTAACATAAGACAGTAAACATCCATAGAATCATCAATATGTTTCTTGTGTTTCTCTTTGACCGCTCTTGTAGCATCAACAGGTGGGTCATTGGGAATAGGCTCATCCAGTACATATAGCTCCCTTTCTTGCTTGAGGATAATTCTCAAGTTTCTGAACCAATCAAGGAAGTTTGTGCCATTTTCCTTAAGTTTGTCCTTCTCAAGAACTGATCGCAGTGACATAGTAGAAGTATTATTTGATGCCATTAATCTACAAACATGCAAGATAAATAATATTAGTACTAATTTGATTTTAGGTTTTCTTATAAACTCCCACTAAAATAATAACCCTCAATAATAATTACAATAATTATAATAATTTAGTTGGCTAAGATCCATATTTCACCAATCTCTAAGTCAGCTTTAGCATGACACTTATAGTTAAGTTATTTAGGTAGGTAGCTCATTTACCAATTATATCTTATATAACTCTTAGATCATTTATGGGATTTTGACATTATATGTCCCAGTATGTTATAATCCCATCTTATGCCCTCAGGCCCAAAACCGTTTTGATAGCCTAATTAAGTCTAACCATTTCAAACATATGAGTAGCACCATTAGCCATCCTGCCTTACTAGGATAACCTAATGTACTTTGCTTTAGCGGAACCCACATTTTGGTGATCTTAGTATTGATAAGAGTTTTTAATAATGGGTGGCATATGACTTAAAATTATGGCGAAGGATTTTAATTTTTAACTTATGATGTCTAATTATTTATATAAATCATGCATCATTTCATACATGGCATCTCATACACATATATCATCATTCATCGCATCATATACTAATAACATATGTATAATATTTATAAAATCGTGTCATAGCATGGCCAAAATCTATTTTGATCCTCATAAGCCAATATGAAGATCAAAGGTCAATCCTAGGTGTTTTTACATGGACTTGATCAACAGCTTCCATCTTGCACCTCCATCTCCATGGACTTGGATTGATCTATATTGTTGCTCTTCGTTTTCATTACAATAATGATACAAAGAAATTATACTACAACTATTAAGTAAAATAAATATTATAACAAAATTAATGACACGCAGGTCATATTTAAAATTACAAACCCTTAAACCACATGAGGTTCAATTGGCCATGCTATGCACTATGCAAAGATATCATTCATACATAAAATAAATCAGGTTATATTTATATCATGCATAATATACCTCCTTTTTTTTTTACAAAATTGGTATATTAAAATTATCGAATAATAATTTGAACGATATAAAGGCGCTACGAAGAGGTCATAAGTGTGCAAGTACGACAGAGGTGAGGGATTGAGTTCAGTCACGGGTGCGACTTGGCTCGCGATCGCGACAGAAGCAAATTGCCAAGTCTATTGCGATCGCGACACTTCTGAAGGTTTGAAATAATTTCTTAATTGACTAATTCATTATATCAATGGGTATGAATGATGAATAAACATGTATATTAGAACTATTAATGTATTATGCATTTGAATATATGCACATATATCTATGCTATGATGAATGAATTATGAAGTAAATATAGTGTAAATAAGAAATGTGATGATATCTATTGAATGTTACTCAATGTGAATAAACCGAATTAATAAATTAGCCTGCCAGTCAAGTAGTGGATAGATAGGCATGCCTATAGGGTCTAAGCACTATAGCCAAAGTGTTCAATTCCTTTAGAATCTCAATACGTATTGAATCCTCTGGATTCTTAAAGTGTATATATATTTCTATTTGATTATTTTTGTACGTACGGGTACTAATGCAATAGTTTATATATCCAGATACAAATATGATTATTGTACTCTTGAGTACTAATTCGATACCCGTTATCCGTGTCTTTGAATTACAGGCAAGTTTTAATAATGAAATAAGCTATAAAGTATAAGTGAATGCGATATGATTGAGAACATGAATGTATTTTGCTAAAGATTGGCATGTGATAATGTGGTTTGAATGTGAGTACATAGCATGCTTAATGATTAATGGAAGTGTACCTAAAGTATGATTTTAAGGCATGCATTAGAGCAAAGGTTGATTTTTGAGCATGTATTATTGTACCTGAGTATGCTTTGACTATATATATGTGTGTGCCTACTCTGTATGTTATTTCCCCACTAAGCATTATCGCTTAGCATGGATTTTCAATCCGTGTAGGTTTAGAAGCTAAGTGAGTTGGAGGATGGCTCTGCATACCAACGGTCAACACTAGGACATTTCGTTAGTGTAGGTTTTGTGATTTTGTATTATGTAATTATGCTTAATCTTTTGAGTATCTAATAAGTATACAAATATTATGTAACAACTGACTTAGTAATGTAACTTGGGTATATATGATGTAATCTAATATGAAAGCATGAGATTAAGTAAGCCTAGTGAATGTTTTCCACTGCATGTAAAAGAAATTAATTGGTATGGAATTGTGTATGCTAATGGTATTATGTGAGATGTGCATGTGATGAGCGTCGTGGCAACCATTCTCTACTACCACAGCAAAGCTGTGCAAATGGTCGGGGATGGGGTGTTACAATTAAAATGAATGAATATATAGTTAATCTTTGAATTATTTTATGTTAATTGAATTTAAATGTATTTTTGTATTTATTGTGCTTATTGGAGAATCAATTTGTATATTGCATGTCATTTAATGTAATAAAGTGTTTATTTAGTTATTTAATGACAAATTTATAATCGAATTAATTTTTAGGGATTTTATGATAAAGTCTCTAATTTAATTAATTGATGGACTATATTGTAATTTGCCTCTAGAAAGATTTATTGATGGATTATGTTGTAATTTGACTTGTAGTTTAGTTTCTAAGTGATATAAATTATTATATTGAATTTAATGATTAAATTTTTTTTTTAGTGAGTTAGAATATTGTAATATTCATATTGTTATGCTTAATATGCATAAATGAATAAAAGTGAATAATGTGACTAAATTGTAATTGCATATCAATTAATGAAGTTAGTTGCATTTGAATGGCAAATTTGCAATAAAGTGTAACTTAAGAACTAAATTGTAATTTGTCTCTAATAACACTAATTGATGGATTTTATTGCAACTTGATTTATGGAATTGTTTATATTAGATCTTATGACTAGATGGCATTAAACAAGATATTATTTATAAATATATGTTGTTATGTTTATTATGCATTAAAATGATTATTTGGAAATCTTTAGAATTGTAACCAGCACTGAACGTATTTAAGCTCAGCATGTATGTTTAATGACTACATGTAGGTTGATAAGCGATTTGTTGGAGTAAGTACGCCTCGCTTTTAGGAGCAAGCCGAGTGAAGATTATTCTTTTGTATAGACATGTGTAGTAGGATTTTAGACTCTTATACATATATAGTTTTGGATTTTAGTCTTGTAATGGCATGTATATGAATACTCTATATTATTGGAATAGTTAGATATAATAATAGATTTATTATTGTTGGACTAGAATGAGTAGTTATGAATGAAGGATTTAAAGAAATTCTTAAGTTAAGATTGTTGTACCCCTAAGTTGGGCTGTGTTAATGCTTGAATCGCAGGTTTTGGGTAGTAAAGTTTTTAGTTGTTATGCTGCTGGATTTTTGACCAAATAAATAGTAAATAAGTCAGTTATGGGCCAATCGGCAAGTTTTTACATGGCTATTAATTTAATGTTCTTTGTTTAGTATCAAAGTTAAATAAAGTGTTGTTCGACATCGTAAACTTGGAATTAAGTATACAATTGGTTAAGTAAGATTTGAGAAATTTTACCTGCATTTTTAAGCTGCGATATAAGTTTGAACTATTACATTATTGCAGTTTAGCTTGTATAAAATACATACGTATAGTATGTTTGTAGAGTGGGTGTTACATTTTGTGGTATCAGAGCAAAGGTTTAGGCGGTTCTAGCCAATAAGATATTTGGAAAATATGTGATATTGTTTATAAGGAATGAAATATGTGCTGGTTAATATGGACATCTTTAATTAGTCATAAGTATGGATGATTCGGAAGGAGTTGAATAGAAAATATGAGACAAGAAACTAAGCTGTTCAAAAGTTATGAGGTTTAAAGTATATGAACGTAGGAAGAAGGTTGTGGTACTTTAGGTACCTATTTGTTATCCTTTATAGAGGGGCAATCATTGAACACTTTATGCATCGGATGGGCTAATATGCATTGCTATTACATGAGATGCACATTTGCATAATATTGCATACATGAAACATCATACATTCATTGTATTAGCATCATGTGACCAGTCACGACAAACACCAAATTTTATGCATATGCCCTAATAGAAAGGAAACTGACATTGCCCTTTGATGGTTCAAGGTCATGTGTTTCCAGTAGATCTTATTGAGTTGCCTTTTGATGAGTTTGATTTAATTTTGGGTATGGATCGGTTGAGCAAGCACCGAGCAGTAGTTAACTGTAGGAAGAAAATAGTTATGCTTAGTAGTTCAGAGAAAGCTAAAGTGACTGTGAGGGGTGTGTGTTCTAACCCGCTAGTAGATGTGATATATGTTATCCAAGCTTATCGTTGTGAGGCTTTCTTACCCCTTGTGTTGGATTCGAAGAGAGAACAAGTGAGAATTCAAGATATACCTGTGTTAAGGGAATTTCCTGATGTCTTTCCAGAAGAGTTGGCTGGTGTACCACCTGTTAGGGAAGTGGAGTTATCGATTGACCTTGTGCCTTGTACTACACCTGTGTCTAAAGCGCTGTGACTCGCGCAGAACCTTGCAAAGGCCCTCTTATGCGAGACCCACTTTTAGGGCTCGAGGGATTGGTTCGCATCTTTTTGATCTTGGGCATCATGAGATATTTTAGATGCCTCCTTCCCAATAGAACATTGGAAAGGATCATCTAGACTCATGATGCCTTTAGGCACCTTTGAGGTATTTTGGAGTCACCACCCAATTTACAAGAAATTGGGAAAGGTCTCTAACCTCGGGGATCTTAAACCAGAGAAGGTGTTCGGAACTTCACTCTTATTAATGACTTAAGTTTATAATTGAGTTTTTAAGAAATTAAAATTCCATCACTCATCTCACACGATCATGCATTGAATTTAAAGCGTATTGCAAGCATATTGGAAAGCAATAAGGCGATAAATAAATAAATAAATTACATGTAAAAAATTGGGATAGAACAATCCCCCAATAATAAGAAAGCATAATAAAATTTACCCAAAATTAATTACAAGGGCCCAAATGAATAAATGAACACATAAAAAATAATTAGAATATATCATACATAAATCGCGAGATTTATTGAATTTTAGGAACATTGGTTCCTTTTTATTAACTTAAAAAATTAGAGAACTATTTTTGGATATTGATTGAAAAAATCGGGATGAGAGATCCCATTTTATGAAAACTAGTTCTCCATTTGATAGTGAGATTTTGTTGGCTAAAATAGGACATCGGTCCATTTTATTAAGAAAAAATTCCAAGTTATTAATTATTATATGAGGCATGATTTTCTATAATACGGAGAATTTAAAAATACATTTTACATACAACATAAAATAATATAATAAAGAAAATATAACAAAAAAATGCAAACCCTAAATTCGAAGGCCTTTGATCACCCGATCCACCATCTCGTACACAAATGTAACTCGCATAAATAAATAAATTTTGAGGCAACAAAACAAAAAATAAAAATAAAATAAAACGTTAGTAAAGTAATTAAGTAGATAATATATAAGAAATAGTCAAATAAAGATTAATAAATAAACAAAACAAATAAGTCAATAAAAATAATCAAACGGTGACAAATGATTTGATGATAACATTAATAATTATTAATAGAGATAAATTGAATAAAAGCTAAAAATTGATAAAATGAATTAAGATAGAAATTAACAATGAAAAATAGAGCAAATTATATTACATCACATGCATTTTTGGCAACTTCCTACGTTCGGGCACTTGGACAAATGTATATATAATGCGCTACGAAGAGGTAGCATGGCGGTCCCCCTATTCTATATGCGTTCGGGTAAAATAGGAGAGAAGATGCTCGGGTAAGGAAGAGCTGAAGGAAAGGCTGGAAAGGGGGGTGAGGACAAACGTGCATGACTCGTGCACACTTGCACGAGTCGTTCAGGTCCTTCACGACTTGTGCACACTTGCACGAGTCGTGCAAGAGGAGCACGACTCATGCAAGTGAAGCACGAGTCGTGCAGGTCCTTCACGAATTGTGCACACTTGCACAAGTCGTGCAAGAGGAGCACGACTCGTGCAAGTGACACACGAGTCGTGCAGGTCCTTCACGACTCGTGCAAGTGACGCATGAGTCGTGAAGTCTTTCGACCAGGGGGCAAGAGTCATGAAAAAATGCATGACCTGATCGGGAAAAAGGACTCGGACACAGAGTACAATTTGATCGGGAAACACAGCTCGGGTAAAATAAGGACACAATTCGATCGACCAATCACGATTCGAACAAAAGCAAAGGCAAATTCGATCAGGCAAGACAGAAAAAAGGAGGCACGACTCTTGGATGATGAACACGACAAGGACAGAAAATCATGACTCATGAAAAAAGATAAAGACTCAGACAAATAAGAAATAGAGTTGAACAGAGCAATATTAACAGACTAACAAGTATGATAATAAGCCATCAAAACATGCATAATAGAATGACAAGCATGCCGATAAGTCAAGGTAAATATTTAGTATTCATATCTGATAACAAACAGTAACAAATATATGATATACAAACTAATAAAATTAAACGACGAATATATACAGTATGTATATCATAGGAAACTTAGTAAAGAAAAATAAGAAATGAAAGAGAAGAATGAAAAAAGAGGAGGTTTACCCAGTATTTACCCTCAAAATGACTTTATATTGCAAGTGAGGAAGTGTTAGTTTCCTTCATTGGTTTGTTTGAAAAGAAAGTAAAAATAGAGACTAAGAAAAATTTTAAATGAGAGTTACGTTAAAGGAAATAATGGAAGATGCTTGAATCTCAAATGCCAGGAATTAATTTCCTAGGTTCAAGAACAACCTTAGAATACTTTGAGAACCAAAAATCATTTTCTTGGCTCTCAAAGCTCCTCTCTGTCTTTTTTCTTGCTGGGTTTTCAGTGCTTTCCAAAAACAAACCCCTTCTTGAGGATGAAGGCAAATCTACCTTTTATTCCCTGCCTTGTCCCAAAATGGGAAGAAATAAAACAAATCCTTTCATTCCGCTAACAAAAAATATCATTAAAATGTGAAACAAATGTAACAGACTGAAGATATTGACCAAAAATCGCTGGTGAAAACAACAGCACGGGGGAGCAGAAAAATGTGTGTGTGAGGCAAGAACCTCACCTGTGAGAAGCGCCTCACTAACGTGAGGCTGCATCTCACGTTAGTGAGATGGGCCTCACTAACACGAAGCTGCATCTCACATTAGTGAGATGGGCCTCACTACACAGGCCCTAAAATCTTTTTATTTTTTTTAAATTTTAATCTTAACTTTAAAAATGAAAAGTATTTTATTTTATTTTTTCGAGGAAATCATCACTTCTATTTGTCTTTTGCCCGTGAACAGGCATCATTATCATCATTGGGTAACTTCGGTCTGGGCTGCCTCTGGACCAGGTGTCTACAAGCGCCTTATCGAATGGCTCCTGCTGAGTTGAGGGAATTGAAGATGCAGTTACAAGAGTTGTTGGATAAGGGTTTTATAAGACCAAGTGTGTCTCCTTGGGGAGCACCCATGTTGTCTGTAAAGAAGAAAGATGGGACTATGAGAATGTGTATCGATTATAGGCAGCTGAATAAGGTAACAGTGAAGAATAGATATCCTTTACCAAGGATTAACGATCTGTTTAATCAGTTCAAGGGAGCAGGTGTATTTTCTAAGATCGATCTGAGGTTTGGTTACTATCAATTGCAAGTAGAAAAGGAGGATATACCAAAGACTGCGTTTAGGACTCGTTATGGCCATTACAAATTCCTAATAATGCCATTCGGGTTGTCTAACGCGCCTACAGCATTCATGGATTTGATGAATAGAGTGTTCAGGCCGTACTTGGATCAGTTTGTGGTTGCGTTTATAGATGATATATTGGTATATTCCAAGAATGAGTAGGAGCATGAATAGCATTTAAGGACTGTGCTTCAGACTTTGAGAGAGCATCAGTTGTATGCTAAGCTCAGCAAGTGTGAGTTCTGGCTAAAAAAAGTGTCTTTCCTAGGTCAAGTTGTCTCTTCTGAGGGAATTAAGGTTGACCCGGCTAAGATTGAAGCAGTAGTGAATTGGAAACCACCCAAGAATGTGCCTGAGGTACGAAGTTTCTTGGCTTTAAAAGGGTATTATCGTCGTTTTGTGAAAGGGTTTTCAGTAATTGCTTCTCCACTCACTAAGTTACTGCATAAGGGAGTAAAGTTTAAGTGGTCAGATAAGTGTCAAGCCAGTTTTGAGCGATTAAAGAGGATGTTAGTAGAGGCACCAGTCCTAACTCAACCTACTTCGGGTAAGGAGTATGCTTTGTATAGTGATGCCTCTAGAGTACGATTGGGATGTGTGTTGATGCAAGATGGGAAAGTGGTAGCTCATGCTTCAAGGCAACTAAAGCCGCATGAACAGAATTACATGACTCATGATTTGGAATTGGCTACAGTAGTGTTTCCCTTAAAAATTTGGCGACATTACTTGTATGGTGAAAAGTGTAAGATCTTTACTGACTATAAGAGTCTCAAGTATTTGATCTCTCAGAAAGAGTTGAACTTGAGACAGAAAAGATGGCTAGAATTGTTCAAAGATTATGACTGTATAATGGATTACCATCTGGGTAAGGCTAATTTAGTAGCTGATGCATTGAGTAGAAAGTCAGTTTCAACCTTGCTATTACAGAAAGTTAAGTGGGGATTTGTTTCTGATGGTGCATTAATGGCACAATTGAGAGTAAGGCCTATTTTGAGAGATGAATTGGTAAGTGCATAGAAAAGGGATCCCAAGTTACAATAGATTATGCAGTTAGTCAGAAATAGAGATAAGACTGACTATTCAGTGAATGAATAAGGTGTGTTATTCTATAGAGATCGATTATGTGTTGCTTATGATAAGAAGTTGAGGAAGAGGCTTTTACATGAAGCGTATAACATAATTTTCACTATGCATCCAAGTGGAAATAAGATGTATCGGGACTTAAAGCAGTTCTATTGGTGGCTTGGAATGAAAATGGATGTTGTGGATTATGTTTCTAAGTGTCTGAATTGGTAAGTGCATAGAAAAGGGATCCCAAGTTACAATAGATTCTGCAGTTAGTCAGAAATAGAGATAAGACTGACTATTCAGTGAATGAAGAAGGTGTGTTGTTCTATAGAGATCGATTATGTGTTGCTTATGATAAGAAGTTGAGGAAGAGGCTTTTACATGAAGCGTATAACATAATTTTCACTATGCATCCAAGTGGAAATAAGATGTATCGGGACTTAAAGCAGTTCTATTGGTGGCTTGGAATGAAAATGGATGTTGTGGATTATGTTTCTAAGTGTCTGAATTGGTAAGTGCATAGAAAAGGGATCCCAAGTTACAATAGATTCTGCAGTTAGTCAGAAATAGAGATAAGACTGACTATTCAGTGAATGAAGAAGGTGTGTTGTTCTATAGAGATCGATTATGTGTTGCTTATGATAAGAAGTTGAGGAAGAGGCTTTTACATGAAGCGTATAACATAATTTTCACTATGCATCCAGGTGGAAATAAGATGTATCGGGACTTAAAGCAGTTCTATTGGTGGCTTGGAATGAAAATGGATGTTGTGGATTATGTTTCTAAGTGTCTGACCTGCCAGTAAGTGAAAGCAGAACATCATGTTCCACATGGTTTGTTTAATCCCATTCAAATTCCACAGTGAAAATGGGACAACATTACTATGGACTTTGCCACAGGATTGCCAATGACATCAAACCAGCACGATACCATGTGGGTAATAGTGGATCGATTCTCCAAGTCACCTCACTTTATACCGATTTGACTTGATTACTCCATGGATCGGTTAGCTGAATTGTATGTGAAAGAGATTGTCAGGCAGCACGGTATTCCTTTGTCGATTATTTCAAATAGAGATCAAAGGTTCACCTCTAAGTTCTGGAAAGATTTGTAAGCTGCTTTGGGTACTAGATTGAATTTCAGTACAGCTTTCCATATGCAGACTGATGGACAGTCTGAAAGGGTAATTTAGGTATTGGAAGATTTGCTCCGGGCATATGTATTGGATTTCTCAAAGAGCTGGGATCAGTATATTCCATTGTTAGAGTTTGCTGACAATAATGGATATCAGGCGAGTATTGATATGGCACCATATGAAGTCCTTTATGGTAGGAAGTGTAGAACTCCGATATGTTGGATAGAGTTCACTGAGTATAAGGTTATTGGTCCTGACTTGGTACTGGATACTGAAGAAAAAGCAAAGATAGTTCAGCAGTGACTGAAGGCTGCGAGTGATAGATAGAAATTGTATGCAGATTTAAAAAGGAAAGATATTGAATTTGAAGTGGGTGATAAAGTATTTCTGAAAGTGTCCCCCTGGAGGAAAGTACAATGATTTGGTAAGAAAGGGAAGTTAAGTCCGAGGTTCATTGGGCCATATGAGGTGTTAGAGAGGGTGGGATATGTGGCTTATAGGTTGGCTTTGCCTCCATCCTTATCTAAGCTTCATGATGTCTTTCATGTATTAATGCTTTGGAGATATCCTTCGGATGAATCCCACATTATTCCAATGCAAGATTTGCAAGTGCAACCAGACTTTTCCTATGATGAAAAGCCCAAAGCAATTATGGAAAAAGAAGTAAAATAGCTTTGGAATAAGCAAGTTCCATTGGTTAAAGTGCTTTGGCAGCATCATGGGATTGAAGAGGCAACATGGGAACCGGAAGCAGCTATGCGGGAATAGTACCTTTACTATTTAATGTAGGTATGAATTTCGCGGACGAAATTCTTATTAGAAGGGGAGAGTTGTAACATCCCGATTTGTACTCTAGTAGTAAAATTGCTCTAATGATGTTAATGTGGTAAAGCTAGTTTGAAGTTTGCTTAATTAAGGACTTAAAAGTGATAAAATGTGGACTTGATTGCATAAATAAAAAACTTTAAGTGGCCAAGCTATAATTGTGCATAATTAGAGTTAATTGAGGTTAATTATTATTAATGGAGAGAAATTTCACTAATAGAGATTAAGGGAATGTTGAGTGGAATCCGTATGTCATGGTGTGGTGATGCCACCTATTTTAATCCATACAGTATATAGGTTTGAAGAGAGAGATAATTCAGTTGGCTGTGTTCTTTCTTTCTTCGGCTGGGTTCCTTCAATTCTCCTTGTTTTCTTCTTCATTAGTTAGAAACCCATGAGATTCTGTTAAGTGATCAAGAGATTTTGAGTTTCATAGTTGTTGTTGGCATTTCAAGTAAGTGGTCTAGTAATTAGCACTTCATCTTCATCTACTCTTTTCTTGCTATTGATTTGTGAGTGAATTGGTAATTGATCTTTGGCTCTAATTCTGGAATTGGATATTGTTTGTAGCTGTTGAACCAAGAAATAACAAAGGTAAGGAGAAAGTTGTTGAATCAAGTGCAAAGTGAGCATTAGGAGCAAAGGATTGTGAGGTTTGGGAATATAACTTTGTATGTGTTATTTAGTGAAGTATGAAATTGAGATTGCTTAATTGAGTATGTGGATTGAGAAGAATAGCAAATGTGAGCTTTTATGTTATGATGTAGTAGATTGACATGATGAATTGATTGGCTAAAGTAGTTGGTTGAACTGTTTTATAAGCATGATGCTCTGTTTTGAGTAACTAGGGTTAAAGCTGTGCAAATTATGTGTATTTTGTGCTTGTTGATAAATGGAACCTGTCGTGAAACTTGTGAATATGTTAGGGTAGGAATGTGCATTAAGGGGTGTTTTAAGTTGGTGAATTTGAGCTTGACTAGTTGTGCTAATAAAACTGAATTTGGTAGGGTAATTGACCTATGAGTTCATATGAGCTGTAACTTGTGTAGTTTAGCTCTGTTTTGAATGAGATATAAAGTGTTTATTTCTTAAGGGATGTACCTATAAAAGTGCAAAAGAAGCTATATCGATTTGGGGACTGTATGGTCTTCAAATACGTGTACTTAAACTGGTTAATTTGGTAGGAGGGCTTTCGAAGCTTGTAAGGTTCCATTGTCCCCAATTCCTGAAATATAAGACTAAGCATAATGTGAGTTAGGCCATTGTACTCTTAATATGTAGATAAGTAAGTGTTTAGAAGATCATGTTAGCAAGTAACAAGGTTAGGATGGGTTATGAGAGTTATAAGTGTAAGGGTTTCAAGGTGTGGAAGCAAGAGGTTAGAGTAAGGGAGCTTTGGATGGAAAATCCAGTTCCGTCGCGAGCGTGATAGAATGTTCATTTAGATAGATGTTGGCTTCTGTTGAGAGAGCACGCAAGTGCGCAAGCGTGATAGAGGTGAGGGATTGAGTTCTATCATGGGTGCGACTCAGCTCGCGATCGCGCCAGAAGCAAATTGCCAAGCCTATCACGAGCGCGATATGGGATACGAGCGCGACAATTCTGAAGGTTTAAGATAATTTCTTAATTGACTAATTCATTATATCAATGGGTATGAATGATGAATGAACATGTATATGAGAACTATTAATGTATTATGCATGTGAATATATGCACATATATCTATGCCATGATGAATGAATTATGAAGTAAATATAGTGTAAATGAGAAATGTGATGATATCTATTAAATGTTATCTCAATGTGAATAAACCGGATTAATAAATTAGCCTGCGAGTCAAGTAGTGGATAGATAGGCATGCCTATAGGGTCTAAGTGCTGCAGCCAATGTGTTCGATTCCTTTGGAATCTCAATGCATATTGAATCCTTAGGATTCTTAAAGTGTATATATATTTCTATTTGTTTATTTCTGTACCTACGGGTATACTATAGTGTGTATCTCCGGATACAAATGCAATTACTATATTCTTAAGTACTGATGCGATACCCGTTATCCGCGTCTTTGAATTGCAGCCAAGGCTTAATAATTAATTAAGCTATAAAATATAAGTGAATGCGATATGATTGAGAACATGAATGTATTTTTCTAAAGATTGGCATGTGATAATGTGGTTTGAATGTGAGTAAATAGCATGCTTAATGATTAATGGAAGTGTACCTAAATTATGATTTTGAGGCATGTATTAGAGCGAAGGTTGATTTTTGAGCATGTATTATTATACTTGAGTATGCTATGACTATATATATATATATGCCTACTCTGTATGTTGTTTCCCAACTAAGCGTTATCGCTTAGCATGGGTTTTCAATCCATGTAGGTTCAGAAGCTAAGTGAGTTGGAGGACGGCTCTACATAGCAATGGTCAACACTAGGACACTTCATTCGTCTAGGTTTTGAGATTTTGTATTATGTAACTATGCCGAATCTTTTGAGTATGTAATAAGTATACATATATTATGTAATAACTGACTTAGTAATGTAACTTGGGTATATATGATGTAATCTAATAGGAAACCATGGGATTATGTAAGCGTAGTGAATGTTTTCTTGTGCATGCGAAACAAATTAATTGGTATGGGATTGTGTATGTTAATGGTATTGTGTGAGATGTGCATGTGATTTGCATCGTGGCAACCATTCTCGACTGCCACAGCGAAACTGTGCAAGTGGTTAGCGATGGGGTGTTACAATTGAAATGAATGAATATATAGTTAATCTTTGGATTATTTTATGTTAATTGAATTGAAATTTATTTTTATATTTAATGTGCTTATTCGAGGATCAATTTGTATATTGCATGTCATTTAATGTAATAAAGTGTTCGTTTAGTTATTTAATGACAAATTTATAATCGAATGAATTTTTAGGGATTTTATGATAATATGTCTCTAATTTAATTAATTGATGGACTATATTATAATTTGCCTCTAGAAAGATTTATTGATGGATTATGTTATAATTTGACTTGTACTTTAGTTTCTAAGTGATATAAATTGTTATATTGAATTTAATGATTAGATTTTTTTTATAGTGAGTTAGAATATTGTAATATTTATATTGTTATGCTTAATATGCATAAATGAATAAAAGTGAATAATGTGACTAAATTGTAAGTGCATGTCAATTAATGAAGTTAGGTGCATTTGAATAGCAAATTGGCAATAAAGTTTAACTTAAGAACTAAATTGTAATTTGTCTCTAATAAAGTTAATTGATGGATTATATTGCAACTTGATTTATGGAATTGTTTATATTGGATCTTATGACTAGATGGCATTAAATGAGATATTATTTATGGATATATGTTGTTATGTTTATTATGCATTAAAACGATTCTTTGGAAATCTTTAGAATTGTAACCACCACCGAACGTATTTAAGCTCAGCATGTATGTTTAATGGCTACATGTAGGTTGTTAAGCGACTTGTTGGAGTAAGTATGCCTCGCTTTTGGGTGAACCCGAGTGAAGATTATTCTTTTGTATAGACATGTGTAGTAGGATTTTAGAATCCTGTACATGTATAGTTTTGGATTTTAGTCTTGTAATGGCATGTATATAAATACTCTATATTATTGGAACAGTTTGATATAATGATTGATTTATTATTGTTGGACAGGAATGAGTGGTTATGAATGAAGGATTTGCAGGAATTCTTAAGTTAAGATTATTGTGCCCCTAAGTTGGGCTGTGTTAATGCTTGAATTGCAGGTTTTGGGTAGTTATGCTTTTAGTCATTATGCTGCTGGATTTTTAACCAAATGAATAGTAAATAAGTCAGTTATGGACCGATCGGCAAGTTTTTACATGGCTATTAATTTAATGTTCTATATTTGGTATTAAAATAAAGTGTTGTTCGACTGCGTAAACTTGGAATTAAGTATACAAAGTAAGATTTGAGAAAAAAAAATTTTACCCGAATTTTTAAGCTGCGATACAAATTTGTACTATTATATTATTGGAGTTAACTTGTATGAAATACATACGTATAGTATGTTTGTAGAGTGGGTGTTATATTTTGTGGTATCAGAGCAAAGGTTTAGGCGGTTCTAACCAATAAGGTAATTGGAAAATATGTGATATTGTTTACAAGGAATGAAATGTGTGATGGTTAATATGGACATCTTTGATTAGTCATAAGTATGGATGATTCGGAAGGAGTTGGATAGAAAATATGAGATAAGATACTAAGCTATTCAAAAGTTATGAGGTTTAAAGTATATGAACGTAGGAAGAAGGTTGTGGTACTTTAGGTACCAATTAGTTATCCTTGATAGAGGGGAAATCATTGAATACTTTATGCATGGGATGGGCTAATATGTATTGTTATTACATAAGATGCACATTTGCATAATATTGCATACATGAAACATCATACATTCATTGTATCAGCATCATGTGATCATTCACGACAAACACCAAGTTTTATGCATATGACCTAATTGAAACAAAACTGACATGGAATATAGTAAGTGCATGGAAGTGAGGTAGATGTACCTGTAGAAAGATAGTAGTAGGTTAGAACTAATAAGGGGTTAGGTGATTGGATTGAGTACATGCACATGCTAGTTGAGAAAAAGGTTTGAATGATACATTGTTACACCAGGATATTTTAGTGAACAAAGTGTATAGAGATTGTCCCATCTGTGCTCAGGGTTTTGTTATCCTGGCTAATCTTTTGAACTCCCTTTCCATGAGTTTTACGGTTTTAGGGATGAATTGGTTATCTGCCCACCAAGCGACTATTGATTGTAAATGGAAGAGAGTTACTCTTAAAGCTTCTGATGTTCAGGAAATCACTATTGTGGGTGAGAGAACAAATTTCTTCTCTGATGTTATTTCTGTTATTGCTACTAAGAAACTTTTAAGAAAAAGATACTTTGCCTATTTATACTATGCATTGGAAACTAAGAAAAAAGAGCCTAAGGTAACAGATGTACCTATAGTGTCTGAATTTATTGATGTGTTCCCTGAAGAATTTCCAGGCTTACCACCTGATAGGGAAGTTGAGTTTATTATTGATGTAGATTCAGGCACTGCACCTATCTCTATTGCTCCTCACAGGATGGCACCTGCAGACCTTAGAGAATTGAAAATCCAGTTGTAAGTTAAGGAAGCAGATGTACCCAAGACTGCTTTTGGCACCAAATATGGTCGTTATGAGTTTTCGGTGATGCCTTTTGGGCTTACGAATGTACCTGCAACATTCATAGATATGATGAATAGGATCTTTTATCCTTATCTAGATCAATTTGTAGTGGTATTCATTGATGACATTTTGGTGCACTCTAAGAATCTAGAAGAACATGACAAGCATCTACGAATTGTTCTTTAGACATTGACAGAAAAGCAGCTTTATGCAAAGTTTAGCAAGTGTGATTTTTGGTTGAATGAAGTATCTTTCTTGGGACATGTAGTGTTAGCCAAAGGTATTAAAGTGGATGCCAAAAAGATTGAAGCAATTGAAGAGTGTGTCATAAATTAAGAGTTTATTGGGTTTGGCAGGATACTACGAAAGATTTGTAAAGATTTTCTCCATAATAGCAGCGCCTATCACTCGACTATTACAGAAATAGGTTAAGTTCAAGTGGATTGATAAGTGTCTGGAGAGCTTTGAGAAGCTTAAGAGTTTTTTGATAGAAGCTCCAATTTTAACTTCACCTGAATCTAGCAAGGGCTTTGTGGTTTATGGTGATGCCTTCAGAAATTGTTTAGGCTATGTATTGATGTAGGAAGGCAAGGTGATTGCATATGCCTCCTAGCAGCTCAAGATTCATGAGAAAGAATAATCCCACGCATAGTCTTGAGCTAGTAGCTATTGTGTTTGCCTTGAAGATATGGAGACATTACCTATATGGTGAAAGTGCTACATCTATTCAGACCATAAAAGTCTTAAATATCTGCTTACTCAAAAGAAACTCAAATTGAGATAAAGGCGTTGGTTAGAGCTGATTAAAGATTATGATTGCTTCATAGACTAGCATTCAGGAAAAGTTAATGTTGTTGCTGATGCCCTTAATAGGAAGTTTATAACAGCCTTTTGGGCAATAAAAGTTAGATTGGGCATGGCACAAGATGGATCGATCATAGCTAAAATGCAAGTGAAGCCTGACTTTCTTCAATAAGTAAAAGATGCACTGAAGCATGATGATCATCTAATTATTATAGTGAATCGAGTGAAGGATGGTAATGAAAGTGACTTTTGTTTAGGCACAGATGGCAGCTCTTATTATAAAAAGAGATTATCTGTGCTTGACCAAGTAGAATTGAAAAAGAATATTCTTATCGAAGCCCATCATAGCAGTTTTGCAATGCATCCTGTGGTAACAAGATGTACTAGGACTTAAAAGAGCATTATTGGTGGTCAGGTCTGAACTATGATGTAACTGAGTTTGTAAGAAAGTGCTTGATCTGCTAGCAAGTAAAAGGGGAGCATCAGGTTCCATTAGGTTTACTGCAGCCTATCTCGATACCAGAGTGGAAATGGGATCGGGGTATTATGGATTTTGTAATGGAATTCCCACCTACAAGAAGGAAGCATGATTCTATCTACTTAGTAATTGGCAGACTCACCAAGTCAGCTCACTTCTTACCCATGAGGATAAATTAGCTCATGACCAATCTAGCAGAGATATACATTACCTATGAGGATAAACTATGGATAAACTATCTCTTGACCAATTTGGTAGAGATATACATTAATGAAATAATGAGACTTCTTGGAGTGCCATCTTCTATTATTTTTGATAGAGATATGAGATTCACTTCTCAATTTTTGGAAGAAATTGCAACAAACATTGGGAACGAAGCTTCATTTCAGCATAACTTTTCATCTCCAGATTGATGGAAAATTGAAGAGGGTGATTCAGATTATTGAAGTTATGTTGAGATGTTGTGTACTTGAATTTAAATGTGCATGGGATAAGTTTTTGGCATTGGCTGATATTGCCGACAACAATAGTCATCGGACAAGCATTATAATGACTCCTTATGAAGCATTGTTGGAAGGAAGTGTAGAACTCCTTGGTATTGGACAGAATTGAATGAGAAGAAGCTAGTGGGGTCAGTTTTGGTTTGTGAAACTAAAGAGAAGGTGCGGGTTATCAAGGATAGATTGAAAGAAGCAATGGATCGTTAAAAGTCTTGTGCAGATTTGAAAAGAAAGATTTTGAGTTCCATGTTGGAGATGAAGTGTTTCTCAAAGTATCTTCATGGAAGATGGTCTTGAGATTTGGTAAAAAGAGCTAGTTAAGTCCAAGATCTCGGAGCCTCATGAGATTTTGCAGCGATTGGGATCCACAATTTTTCAACTCAAGTAAAATTTTGAGGACAAAATTTTCTTAAGTAGGGCAGAATTCTAATGGGCCAAATACCAAATTAGATGTAAGTAGTATTTTTTGATGTTGGTCAGCGTGCCCGGGGTATTAAATACACATGTGGACAAAATATATTTTATTTGACCATCGAAAAATATTATTTCCAACTAGTTTGTGGGTAAAATTTGAAGTGAATTTGAGGTCAAATAGGTCTCTAAATGCTACAAATGAGAAATGGTTCTTTTCAGTTTAAATAGTAACCGGGTCTGACAAACTTTGATCGGACCTTTTAAAATCGTTTTTGACCTCTAAAAATTTATTTGAAGGCATGGGTAGACTCTAAATAATGTATAGAATTTATTAATAGTAAAAAAAATTTACGGTAACACTGAAAATTGAGCTATTAGACTGATTTAAGTGAACCGAATTGGAAATAGACTCCGTTTGGGTTGAAATTTAAAATTTGGCCTAATTTATATTTATTAAGAATTATGGAAATAATTTTGGGAGAATTTGAGCTTGGAAAAAGAGAAAATTAATTTAAGCGTGCAAATTGGGCCATAAAAGTGGTTTGGGCTTTGGACCCAACTTGGTTGAATCTTAAACCAACCCAAAACCTTAGTATAAAAGACCAAGAATCTGTTCTCGAACCTAGATTTTAGCACACTCACGTTTTTCTCTCATCTACCTAAAAAACGTGACTTCTTTCTCTCTTTTTCACTTTGATTTCTTCAAAATTCTTCCATCCTCCTTACATCCAAGTTTGATTATTGTTCTCAGCCCCGTTAGAATATGATTTCAGCCATTAATTTCTGGTTTTGGTGAAGGATACGTGATTAATAATAAAACTTGGGTTTTTGGGCATTTTGAAGGTAAGTGAAATTAATGGTTTATATTTGGTTTTTATAGCTCTAATAGGTTGTATTTAGTTATTTTAATGGTTTAATTGAGTTCTTAAAGTGAGGTTTTATTGGGTTTTCCTTATGGGTGTTTCGGCCATGGTGTTTCAATGCGAAGGAGGAGATTCTTCTAAGTCTAAAGGGAAAGAAAAGGAGCTTTAGTGAAAGAGAAAGAGAATTGAAGTAACTGGCTATAAATTCTATGGATTTTCATTGATTCTTGTTTGAAAATTTGATTATATAACTTAGGGTTTTAGTGAATTTTGTATTTTAAATTGAAATTGATAGTAGAAGTGTGTTTATGGAAGTGTTAATTAAGGTTTGGAATGATTTAATCAAAGAAGAAAATTTGGATTTTTGGTTTTCTCCGTGTGGATGAATTGTGTAGGCTTAAGTACTTGAGTTTATTTTGTGTTTTATTTATAATTTAATGTGTATAAATGTTAATTAGGTGGTAGTCTAGATTATTTAATGCTTAAGTAATAAAAAAATAATTTAGAGGTGAAAATGATGTAGTGGCCGAATTATTCATGCAAGAGTATATGGGTTTAAATTCTCTTTAAATGTTAATTAGTTATGAACATATTCTAATTAAGGTATGTTTTGGCTTAAATAATGTTTAATGGGGAAAAATTAAAAATTGAGGAAAATTTATAGGTTGGCCGAATTGTTTAAGTGTATGTATCAAGGTGTATTTTGTGTTTTAATTTGATTTACTTTTAAATAATGTTAATTAGTGTGTAATTAAGTTGATTACATGATTGAAATATGAAAAATGAATTTTTTAGTAAAAATTGTATAATGGCCGAAGTGAATGTGTTTGAATTTTATATGAATAATTGTTAATTGTTTAGTGATAAGTTATATAAATGCATATGAATGTGATTTGTGGTGTATAATAGTTATATGAGATTTAATTGAATTTATTTGAATATTTTAAGGTGAAATATTCTATTATGTATATATTAAATATAATGAAATATTGAATGTTTATGTGCAATTATAGTATAATTGTGCTAGAATTCTACATTTAATGATTTAATGTTAAATTGTTGAGAAAAGATTGGATTGAATGTAAAACACTAATTAAGTATATTAGTACTTTAAATGAAATAATATGGTAATTTGAGTATATTAGTACTCTAAATGATATAATATGGTAATTTAAGTACATATTATGTATTTAAATGAAATGAAAAATTTGAGTAATTAATTGCCCTTAGTAATAGCCTAGTAGTCAAATCTAATTCAGGATATAGGTGGCTAGCCATAGAGATACCTATACCGCGGCACAAGTCATGGCGACTTGCTTTGATTTGGTAGATTCGCGATGGTCTTCCATAGTGATTCAATATTTAAAGTGTAGCGTTCAGTGATGAAGTGAATGAAATGAAAATATAAATGCATGGGTGCTCTTTCGGGATTACTCTTTATTGTAGTGGACATATGGGGTCCACATCTCTTATATCCGGATCGGAGGTTTCCGCCGGGTTTATACTAAGGGAAAAAATGAACAAAAATGTGCAATGCATCAAAAGAATTTTAAATGGCATAAGTGATTGAAATGAATAAATATATAGTTAATCTTTGGATTATTTTATGTTAATTGAATTTAATTGTATTTTTGTATTTAATGTGCTTATTGGAGGATCAATTTGTATATTGCATGTCATTGAATGTAATAAAGTGTTTATTTAGTTATTTAATGACAAATTTATAATCGAATGAATTTTTAGGGATTTTATGCTAATATGTCTTTAATATAATTAATTGATGGATTATATTGAAATTTGCCTCTAAAAAGATTTATTGATGGATTATGTTGTAATTTGACTTGTAATTTAGTTTCTAAGTGATATAAATTGTTATATTGAATTTAATGATTAAATTTTTTTTACAATGGGTTAAAATATTGTAATATTCATATTGTTATGGTTAATATGCATAAATGAATAACAGTGAATAATCTGACTTATATTTTAATTATGAATTTCACAATATTCAATTAAATTTACCCGACACATTGTTATTATTCTTAATTACATTGTTTTATCTTTCAATTTCATTCTTTTAAACACTTGTTAACCTTTATTTTAATATTTTAATTCATAACTCTAAATGTCTAAATCATTTTACATGACGTAACATTTTTCTTACATTTAATATTATTGCCATTTTTAGTGACACTAACATTTACATTAACACTACTTTAGCAATATCTTGGAGAATAACAATAATATTAACTTTATTCTATTAATGTAACATTATTATTTCCTCATTGCCAATTAATTATATAATTAACATCCATATTACTTGTCACTTACCTTTTTAATTCTTTATTATATATTACTATTAACAGATTATATTTAAATCCATAGACTTTCATTAATTTACAGTTTTGTCCTTCACTTTTCACTTATTTACATTAATGCCATAATTAACTCATTATTATACTTTTTTCCTTATCTAATATGCAATTTACCATTTAGTCCTAAGAATATTATTCTTATACCAATTTACATTTACGTCTTTGAAATATTACTAGAATTATAATTTTACCCATAAACAATTATTTATTTCATTTAATTGTTTACATGCAATAATAGTCTTAATATCAATTAAATCACTCATTTAAGGACATATATATAATTAATACACATAAATTTTATATTTGCATTTAGGTTCCTTAACTATGGTATAATTACAACTAGGTCCGCATATTATGTCACATTTGCATTTAAGTCCTCCAACTATGTCATATTTACATCTAGGTCCTTTAACTATTATTAAATTATGATTTGACCCCTGGCTTTCTCTTATTTACAATTATGCCACCAATTTGTCTTATTAACTTATTTAACTCCTTATTTAACATGCAAATTACCATTTAATCCTTGAAATATCATTTTCATGTCAAATTACATTTTAATCCTTAAACATGACTATATTATATTATTAACCTTTATTTAATTCATTTATGCACTACATTACCATTTTTATCATATTGTCTCAATCCTTCACATAATTACCAATTAGTCTTTAAAATACTACTATTTTCCAGTCAAATTTCACTTCCATCTTTATCCTATCTTATCTTATCTTTTCTCATCCATATCTTATCTTATCCTTATCTTTTTCTTGTCTTATCTTATCTTAACACTCATCTTGTCTTATCTTACCTTATATTATCCTTATTTACATATATAACCATTTAATTATCCATTTTTTCCATTATTATCCTTTTTAATTAACTTAAGAACTAAATTACTATTTTATCCTTAAACTTTACATTTCTTTCCTTTAAGTCCTTTTTCAATTCAATTTCCAATTTTACTCTAAATTAATCACTTTAATTCCATTTTTACAATATTGCCCCTAGTGCAATTCTGGTAGAAATCTTCGGACTGGATACAAGAGACGTGAACCCTATAGGTTCAATACATTTTAGAGGGACCTTAAAAGACCACCCCTACATTTCAGTTCAATACAATTTAGTAAGACCGCCACTGGCCTATAATAGGTGAGGCGTCATTCGTACCACCGCGGTACAATGTCCCTAAAGCTAGCCAACTATATCCTGAGCTAGATTTGACCACCAAACTACTACTAAGGGCATCAATCATTTCATTTATACATTTCAAGTTACCATATACACAATTAATGGAATCTCACAATACCATTCCATTCTTTTCAGTCTCAATCAATCATTATACACTTCATTTCCATTCCATTACCATTTCGTGCCATTAAATTCATCAAACCTTCAAACTACATATTGATATTTCCATACATATTATTCGGCCAAGATACCCTTAATTTACCATGAATTATTTTCATCTTATTTTTTATACATTTGATTAGATTTCATTTTTTTTAAGATGATTAGATTTCATGTTAATTAACCTAGTTATGCCTTTATATGTCATAATATCATAACATATTCATGTATAATACCATACATACAATTCGGTCATGATGACATACATTTACCATAAATTATTTTTATCTTATTTATCATTCCTTTAGCTAGATTATATGTTAGTTAACCTAGTTATACCATTAAAACACATCAAAATCACATTTTTTACTATGTATACCATTTGGCCTAAACATACATCATCCATTATGTTTAATTTTTTTTCTTTATCCATTCAACTAACTAGATCTCATGCTAAACATTCCTTATACATCATTAAAATGCCATAAAATCATGATATACCATGGAAAACCATGGACATACCATTTGGCCAAACTATACCCACATCATCAAAGTTTTATCTTTTCATTTTAATCATTTAAAATATCATTTTTAACCTTTTTAAGCATAACTATATGGTTTAATTCAATTAAACATGCATATTTCGCATACTTTTTATTTAAACATAACTAAAAAACATACTTTTAACATAAAAAAATTAGGATATTGTATCCACTAACCTTATATTCATGATCTCGACACTTAGATCTTCATTTCTTTCATTTCTCACCATTAAAGCACTTTCCTTTTTTTGATTTCTCCATGTGGCCGAATATAAACATCAAAGAAACCACTATAAATTTACTTCCTTTTTGCAATATAATTACATAAACATACTCTAAACATCCTAAAATACCTATTTGAACCTTTAAGCTAATTAAAATATATCAAATTTACATACCTCAATTTGACACATAAACTTTTTCACTTATTTTCTCCCACTTTTCCACTTCAAATAAACTCTAATCACCACCATTAGATTCTAGAGAGGCTAAAATTTTCTTAAGAGGATTGAATTTTTGGAGAGATGAATAGAGAAATGAAGTAAAATGGAGGAAGAATCATGAATACAATTCAGCCTTAAAGGAAGGAGGAGGAGGGCGGCTGAATTCTGAAGATTTCTCTAGAGAAATCTGGTTTAGGGGGTTTATATAGGTTGGGTAAATGAATCAGACAAGGTCCAACCAAAGTGGTTGAACCAGTTTCAACCAATTTTGATTTTTAATCCATTTTCCAACCCAAAAATGTTTTTTTTATCATTCCCTCAATTAATTTTCTCCTAAAATAAATTCCATAATTCTTAGAATATAGAATATAGCATCCACAAAAAATTTGAGTTCAATCGGAATCCGTTTGAGGTCCAGTTCACTTAAACCGGTCCAATTTGACACTTTTTCAGTATTGTCGTAAACATCAATTTTTCACTATCAAAAACTTCTAAATATTACTTAGAATCATTTTATACCTTCAAAATATCATTTTGACTCCATTTGCTATTTTTAAAAATTTAGCCAAAATTTAGTCAACCTTGGTTACTATTTGAACCGAACTAGAGGCTTTCTTCAGTTTAACTTTTGGCGACCTATTTGACCTCTTTTTCACTCTAAATTATGCCACTAGACTCCTTATAACTTGTAATTTTCAATGGCACAATAAAATATTTTTAGCTACCTGTTGTCATTTTCAGCTAAAGAACATCACAAGGGGCCACCCATCCTAGGATTTCTCTACCTTTTGCACATTCAACCTATAACACCCCATACCTATACGTAGGGGAGCTCACCCGTAAGGGGAGTGAGTGCTTGTATAGATAAGCGTGTCAGCAAGCACAAACAACATACATAACTAAAAGCGTTCAGTAAATAACATAAAATCGGAGTAAATTAAAACTTTACAATCATATACTAGGTAAATAGAAATTCTCAAATCTCATTCATTTATATAACAAAATATTCGTTACAAAAGGGGGGTACACTATCATTCTTAAATCATTACAAAAAAACATAACTGAAAGTATTACAAAATCTTATATATAACAATGATTTACATCAGGAAACAAAATATAAAAATACAAAGCCACAAGATGATATCTCTCTAATGTGTTGGCACTGATTGTTGCGGATCGGATTCCTCAAAAACTCGGACAGTTTCCACACCTGCACGGATGAAACACTCATGTTAAGCAATAACACTTAGTGGAAAAAATAAAAGATGAACGACCACTCACAGTGGCTGTCAAGGCAGAGCACATACATATGGCACATACAAACGGAGGTATAATCAAATCAGACTTATATATATATATAAAAAGCATTCTTACATTAACACAAATTCACAATATTTCTTAAACATATCTGAAATAAATGTATGCCTACAAATTAAAAGTAGCGGATAACGAGTGAACATATTAGTACTCGTGGGTATGAACAAAAGCAACTTCTTTCATTTAATTCAAAAACATTTTTACATTGGGGATTTTGAACAGGACCCAACAGAAGAAGATCGCGAGGACCCAAACGGTGACCTGATCAGGGTCCAAAACACTAAAGGGCTACAGCTTACAGAACTCTGTAGGCATGCCTATCTATCCACTAACTTGACTCTTGCAGGCTAGGCATAATTCAACACAATGAGAATATATAGAAGAGATTGAACTAAATAATAATTCATACATAAAGGCATTAGTAAAATAGGAGAGAGTAATCATATAAAATAATACAAAAATAATTAACAAAGAAACATAGGAGACGATCGCGCTCACGATAGAGGCAGAATTCGCTCTGTGCTACGCTCGTGATAGCCTTCATACTCATGCGAAAAATGAAAGGCAGGCCTCTGTCTCGCTCACGATATGCGTTGCGCTAGCGACAGAGGGTGGGGAAGGTCACTATCGTGCAGGCGCGTCCGCAATGGCAATCAGCCCGGCAGCTGCTTGGCAGTCGAGCTCTCTGTCGTGCTGGCGACCGAGGTCTCGCCTGTGATAGAGACACTCCTGGAAAGGAGCTCGGATTACTAGGCTCTATCACGCTTGCGATGAGTGTCGCGCTCACGATAGAGTCGAGTTTTTAGCTCCTTCGCCCAAAAATCTGCAGAAACTCCTAACTAATGCATGCCCAACTTGTAATTCATCCATCAAACTTCAACATAAACATCCATAGGCACTCAAATCACATTATACAACATAAAACCCAAGTTTTATGCTAATTAAAAGCAACTAACAAAAGATCAAAGAATAATGTTTATCATTAAAACTGAAATTCCAGAATTTTGATCCAAAATCTATAAAAACTCACTTCTTTCTCCAAATCACAACACTCATCTTAAATTTACTCAAATAAGCAAAACCAACAACAATCATACTATTATAAGAAAGTAAACTTCATAATTTCTAGGAATTGAAGCAATAATTCAAAGATAGAGAAATTATGCAAAAATAAGCAAATTCCCAAACCTCAAATCCCAAGCTCCTCGATCGTCAATTGGCGACACTACTACCGACAATCTCCTTCCCCTTAGGATCTCGAGGAGGAATCTCAGCTACAACAACCCAAAACACACAAAAGCTCAAACACAACCACAAACCCACATAACCCAATAGGAAAGAAAGAAGAAAAAGAAGAAAAATAAGAAGAATACTTACACAAACTCTGAAATTTGTCAATACCCACCAAGAATCACATCATAAAGGGGAAGAGAGTGAGCAAAGAGGATAAAGAAGGGTTAGCTAAGGCAAAGAAACGGGAGTGAGAGGAGGAATGGGAAATCTATTCTTCTCTCTCTCTCTCATTCTCTTTTAATTAAGTCAACCCATCCCACTCTCCTTCTTCTCTCTCCACATGTCACTATCTTGTGGTGTGTCTTGACAACTCACACTCTAATCCTTCTCTTCCTCATAACACCCAAATAAATTAGATAATAAAAAAAATAAAACATACAAATATACCCTTAAAACTCACAAACAGACATGCTCAAAACTACTAGGGTTGGAATCGGGGTGTTACAACTCTCCCCTCCTTAAAAGAATTTCATCCTCGAAATTCTCACTTGAAGTGAAAAAATGCAGATACTGAGATCTCATTGCTAATTTCGGTTCCCAAGTAGTTTCTTCAACCCCATGATGTTGCCATAACACTTTAACCAACAAAATCTATTTATTTCTAAGCTATCTCACTTCCCAAGCCAAAATTGCCTTCTGTTCCTCATCATATGAATAATATGCTAAACCCAAACATCCTGAACCAATAACACATGAGAAGCATCTGGTCTGTACCAACGAAGCATCGACACATGGAATACATCGTGCAGCTTGGCTAACTCCATCGGTAAAGCTAAGTGGTAGGCAACTGGACCAACCTTATCCAAAATCTCATACGGTCCTATAAACCTCAGGCTCAATTTGCCCTTTTTGCCAAAACTCAAAAATTTTCACCACGGTGACACTTTAAGGAACACTTTATCCCCAACATCAAACCGGATATCTTTCCTCTTCAAATCAGCATAAGATCTCTGTCTATCCTTGGCTGCCTTCAAATTTCGTTGTACCACTCTAATTTTTTCTTCAGTGTCCCTAGCTAATTTCGAACCAACAAAAGAACATTCCGTCAGTTCTATCCAACAAATTGGAGTTCTGCACTTCTTTCCATACAGAGCTTCATATGGTGCCCTCCCGATGCTCAGCTGATAACTATTATTATATGTGAACTACATCAAAGATACATATCTGTCCCAACTACCCAAAAAATCTAAAACATAACCCCGAACCATATCCTCAAGAATCTGAATAACCCTCTTTGACTGTCCGTCTATCTGAGGATGGAAAGCAGTGCTAAAATTTAGTCGGGTACCCAAAATAGCTTGTAATTCTTTCTCTAAGTCAATGGCAAACCCGATACAAAATCCATAGCAATGTTGTCCCAGTTCCACTGAGGGATAGGTAAAGGATTGAGCAATCCAGATGGAACTTGGTGCTCAGCCTTTACCTACTGATAGGTCAAGCACTTGGAGACAAAATCCACAATATCTCTCTTCATCCCGGGCCACCAGTAGAACTGTTTCAGGTCATGATACATCTTTTCACTTCCAAAATGCATAGTGAAAATCGTCGAGTGTGCCTCCAGTAAAAGTTTCCTCATCAAATCATCATCGTTAGGCACACACAAACAATTTCTAGAACATAGCACCCCATCCTTAATAGAAAAATCAATCTGACTCCCACTCTAAACTACTTGCATCACTTGCTGCAATTTTGAGTCATTCATCTAAGCATCAATAATCAACTGCTTCAGAGTAGGCCTAACTTTCAGTTGAGCAATCAATGCCCCATCGGAGTCAAACCTCAATCTACCTCGTTGCAAAGATAAAGCCGAAATCGACTTCCTACTCAAGGCATCTGCAACCACATCTGCCTTACCCTGGTGGTAATCTATTATGCAATCATAGTCCTTAAATAGCTCTAACCACCGTCTCTGCTTAAGATTTAGCTCCTTTTGAGTTAGGAGGTACTTTAAACTCTTGTGATCCATGAAGATCCTATAAGTCTCCCCATACAAATAGTGTCGCCAAATCTTGAGAGCAAACACAACTGCCACCAACTCCAAGTCATGTGTCGAGTAATTCTGCTCATGAGGCTTCAATTGCCTAGATGCATAAGCTATCACCTTACCTTGTTACATCAGTACACAGCCAAGTCCAATACCAGATGCATCACTATACATAGTATACTCTTTACTTGAAATGGGTTGAGTAAGTACAGGAGCCTCAACTAACATCCTCTTTATTTGATCAAAACTCGCCTGACACTTGTCGAACCACTCAAACTTCACACCTTTTCGTAGTAGTCTATTCATCGGTGCGGCAATAACTGAGGATCCTTTCACAAATTATAATATCCAGCTAAACCCAAAAAGCTCCTAACCTCAGGAATATTCTGAGGTGCTTTCCAATCCACAATGGCCTCAATCTTTGATGGATCCACTCGGATGCCTTCCGGGGAAACAATATGTCCTAGAAAAGACACCTCTCTCAACCAGAAATCACATTTGCTAAGCTTAGCATAAAGCTAGTGTTCTCTCAACACTTGAAGTACCAATATCAAATGTTCCTCATGCTCATTTTCATTCCTCGAATATACCAAAATATCGTTAATGAAGACAGCTACAAATCAGTTGCGATATGGCCTAAACTCTTGGTTCATCAGATCCATAAAAGCCATTAGTGCATTGGTCAAACCAAACGGCATCACTAAGAACTCATAATGACCATATTGGGTCCGAAAAGTAGTCTTAGCCACATCCATGTCCTTAACCCGCAGTTGATAATAACCTGACCTCAGATCAATCTTAGAGAAAACTCTGGCTTCCCTAAGCTGATCAAATAAATCCTCTATCCTTGGTAATGGATACTTGTTCTTCACAGTAACTTTATTGATCTTGCGGTAATCAATACACATTCTTAAGGTGTCGTCCTTCTTCTTAACAAACAAAATCGGAGCACCCCGTAGAGAAACGCTTGGCCTAATAAAGCCTTTATCCAATAGCTCATGTAATTGAGTTTTCAATTATCTTAATTCCACAGGAGCCATTCAATAAGGAGCTTTAGAAATAGGAGTAATGCCTAGCATAATCTCTATGGATAGTGCCACCTCTCTCTCTGGTGGTAAAACCGACAACTCTTCAGGAAATACATCCACAAACTCTCTGACCACTGGAATATCCTGAAGCTTAACTTGAATCCGTCTAGAATCCAAAACCAAGGCCAAAAATGCCTCACATCCCTTTCTCATATAACGCCTTGCTTGCATAGCTGAGATCACATTACCCATGGAACTGGAACCCAATCCTCTCACAACCACTGAAAACTGACCACTCTTAAACACTACCATCTTCCTATGACAATCCACTACTTCTCGGTGCTGGACAACTAGTCCATGCTCAAAATCATATGAAATTCATAGAAAAGCAAACTAATCAAATCTGTAGGAAACTCAACACCTTGCACCACAAGGGGACAATTCCTATACACTCTACTTACATTGACACTATGCACTAAGGGACTGGTCACATAAATCTCATAATCTAATTGATCCACATTAGGGAACTTAGTACACAACTTATCAGAACACAAATATGAGTGTGTGGACCCAGGGTCTATCAGAGCATGTAGTTCAGTATCAAAGAGTAGAAACTTACCAGTAATCACTTTCAGTGCATCCTGCTCCTCCCGAGCTCTCATGGCATATGCTCTTGCCGGTGCCACAAGCGGTCGATCTACCGTGTCACACCCCAACCTATAATATGGAGACTTCTATTCGGATTAGAGGAAGAAGAATCCAAGATAGATAGGAGTGTCACATCCCACTAGAGTAAACAAGTAAACATCGCATAAATAGAGTGACATATCCAGGATAATTAAAAACTTTGAAAGAAAGAAGAGTGATACATTAGTGTGTAAATATTTACATAGAGTAGAAATATTACATCAGAATCTTTATCTATTATTACATATACATATTACACAGATATACAAAAATTCCACAGAAACTGAACAAAATACAAAACTTCTAGCTCCTATATGTGGCCGACTCTGCAGATGCGCAACTCGAACAGAAGCAAACCTGCCACCTGCACGGGGAAAAGAACCCGTGCTAAGCGATAACGCTTAGTGGGGAAAACAAACATAATAATATGGACGGCCATTCACAATGGTCGTCGAGGCATAACACACACAAATCTCATACACACATAGTTCTTACCGAGAAATGTATATGCTTACATATAATAGCTGTGCATTCAAATGTTTCTTATCATATTCATATACTTATAGGTGCGACACAAACCAAAACAACATCACCATACAAGATGTAAGTATATTCATGCATAACTACATATAACTTTACATGTGTGCACCTACCTATACATTATATGTCAGTATCAATACACTTATATGCCATTACTTATATCGTTATACCAGTACAGGTCCTCATATGCATACATTTACCGAACACGTTGGAAAAATCAAGCTTTTGAAGGTACATCATGCATAGATACATAATCACAATACCATCACACTTCCGTTGCGCAACATTAATCTTTAACATAAGCAACAATACGATATTGCATTCCAATCACGGTGTTCCAGAGAGCCAATAATTATGCACTTATTAGTTCACATATCTATAATCATAACTGATCAGAACCGCATACTTATAAACACGATATAACAAATCATGCACCTGCTGACTCACAATAGTGGATAACGAGTACTGAATGGTACCTTACGGGTACGAATCGAACACATAATATAATGTACCATACAGGTACAAGTCGGAAGGCAACATTTCATTGAACAGGACCTTAAACAAGATCCATACACATACACATAATAGGGGTTCGCGAGGAACCATTCGGGGACCTGATCAGGGTCCAAATCGTTCAAAGGGGCGCTGCAGCTACACATACATAGACTCTATTAGGCATGCCTAACTATCCACTAAACTGACTCTCGCAGGTCATGCATAATAC
The DNA here is from genome assembly GCA_947683425.1 of Excoecaria cochinchinensis. Classification (NCBI taxonomy): domain Eukaryota; kingdom Viridiplantae; phylum Streptophyta; class Magnoliopsida; order Malpighiales; family Euphorbiaceae; genus Excoecaria; species Excoecaria cochinchinensis. Next base: position 7,281,623 of record CANTUQ010000043.1, read on the forward strand.
ATATCATATTTCAAATCACATAATTTATATCATTGCACATAATCAGCAATAGATGAGACATATGAATAAGGTCATAAAATCAATCATGCATCATACAATTTACACTTAAGCATAACATAATAATCTTAGAAAGAGATCATAAGTATAGATATGCATAATACATTCAATTATATTAACATACATCATAAAATAGTAAAAGAATAAACATAAAGGCATCACAAGTTAGGAATTCAAACATTGGAATCACCAAAGAAAACTCATTCAACACAACACATCTGTCGCGCTCGCGATCCCTGTCGCGCTCGCGACAGAGACAATAGTCTCTTCGCTGCGCGCGCGCGACGGACTTCGCGATCGTGGGAAGGAGAGAAGGGCCCGGCTCTGTCGCGCTCGCGATGTTATCGCAATCGCGACAGAGGGCAAGCATTGCTATCGCGGGGTCGCGACAAGTCGCGTGCTCGCGATAGCACAGGCCAACAATATGCTCTGTCGCGATCGCGACGGTTGTCGCGCTCGCGACAGAGAGCAGACAAGCTATTGCTGTCGCGGGGTCGCGACAGCGTCGCGTGCTCGCGATGGCACAGCATCAAAATCACCGGTCTCTGTCGCGCTCGCGACATTGTCGCGATCGCGACAGAGTCATGATTCCGAAAATCTGCAGAATTTTGCAAGATCTTTCCTTCCCCAAACTCACCCACAAACACACGAAACACATCCAAAGGTCTCTTACCTCATCTCCAGCCAATCACACATCATTGACAACATAAATCCAACATTCGTATCAAGTATTTCAATAAAACATGCCATTAACAATATCCATATACACAATCTATAATAACAACATTATTCGTCAATCATCTCAATCGCACCAACATTAAATGCATTCATACACATGGTACATCATGCTAAGATTACTCATGAGACCATCACATAATAGCACTCATCCATAAACAAACCTTCATGGAGTTATATCTATTATTAATTACTAGTTAAATCACCAATCTTAATCATATCCCAAAGACAACTACTTATATACCCACTTAAATACCCTAAACATGCATAAGAACTGATGGGAAAGGTACAGGATTGATCCGGGTCAACCCTAGACCCAAAAATAGAGAAGAAAAGGCTCAAAACATGCTTTTCTGTCGCGAGGTCGCGACCCTTGTCGCGCTCGCGACAGAGGCTCGCCTCAGCAACCTTAACAGACTGCTTTTTACTACTAACTAGCATCGTGAAAACCGACCTCTAAACCTCATTTTTAGGAAAAGTGTTCTTCTTAACAAATGTTCTCCTACGTCTTAACTTGCAAACAAAACAATTTTCAGGTCAATTAGACCTCTATAACTCGAGATATGAACTCCACAACCTATACTGGTCAAACAACCCGACACAAAAAGAAACCCTACGGTGTTATAAAAAATTCAGGGTCTTAGAGCAAGAATTGGCCCGAGGTTATTTATAAGACTTTTAAAGCAATGGCATTCATGGTTCTAATGGTTCAAGAATCGCATGATTTGGAGTTCTAAAACTCCCAATACAGCCTAATTACCAAAGAAATGTCAAGTGCATTCTAACCCAGTTTCACCCAAAAACCTACTCACATGCACAATTGAGCAATTTACCAAAACTCACTACCATCATTATCTATCATCAACCACACAATCAAGAAACTTATATCATACATGAATATATAAACAAAAATTCATATATATAAAATAAAATTTCCCAAACCTGGAAATCAAAGATCCAAAGTCACTCTCTAGCTTCTATCTACAATCTTTTCCTTGCCCTTGAGCTTCCTCTTGTTACCACCAACTTACACAAACCAAAAATCCAGAAATTACTTTTAATTCAAAACCCTAACTCACACAAAATCAAAAGAAATAAAAAGAGAGAAAGGAGAACCCAACCATAGGAACCCTAAAACCCCAACTTACCTTAACAATCTTACTTCCCAAGCTCCACTAAATCACTTCCAATTTATTCAAAACCAAGAGATTGAGCAAAGAAAGGGAAGAAAAGGAAAAGAAATAGAGAATAGGGAGAATGAGAGAGCAAAAACGGGAACTCTTTTTCCCTAACACTTAGTCTTTCTTTCACATTAAATGCACACCTACCCAATGCCACTTGTCCACTTCCTATAGGTCCACATGTCATAATCTTCAATCCCACTTTGACTTACTCACACATGCACCATACACCAAACACACACAAGTACCTCCTACAATAATATCTCCACGTTACCAAACCTAAGTCACACCCTAACATTTCTTATAACCCACTTTTCATCCAAGGTACCATGCTCATAAATCATTCAATGAAATCTCTTAGCCCATTAACATCCTACTACCATACACCACTAACACACCATAATAATTCCTTCACTTAACTTATTTAATTAATTTCTTAGCAAATAAATCTTTATTATCCATATTACTCATGCATAAATTATGAAAATACCCTTCACTTAACCGACTTAGCTTGCCGATTCCGACTAGGCCCGATTTGGGGTGTTACATACCGACTCAGATGAAGCACCCTCTCTAAGCCGGCCACCACGACCTCGACCTCGACCTCGACTGGCCTGAGGGGCATTAGACCCTGCTCTACTAGCTTCTTGCCGCCCTTGTAAATTCTTAGACAAATTTTAATAGTTTACCAAGAAGTGATATGTGCTGCCACACCTAAAGCAGCCACCAGTCAACCAACGGCACTCACCCCAATGGCGCTTACCACAATAAGAGCACTCTGGTGCAACATCATCTTGGCCACCCAAACCACCTCTACCAACTCCAGAACCCTAAGAAGACCCTTATCTTCTACCTCTCGAAGCAGGACTAAGGGTAAACTCATTTGAAGGATTCCCTCATAAACCCCTAGACCTCTTCTTAGAGGATGAACCTCCATGATAAGCATTCCTCTTCAGAGCCCTATCCCTTAAAATAGTCTCTGTGTAACACCCCAAAACTGCCCTCGTAGTTTGAGCCTGTCTGAGTCTATTTATGCCTGTCAATGTTTATATGTGTGTGCGTACTTGTGTGCATGGTGATGTTTCATGCATGTTAATTTATGTAAGTGTGTGGTGATTTTAGTGATGTTTGAGAAGAGGAGTGGAGTTAGTGTGTGCTTAAGGATAGGGATGTAGGATGTAAATAAGTGATGATAGTTGTGTGTAAGTGAGAGTTTGGGAGTAGGCTATGCATGTGGGATCACTCCCTATGGGAGAGTGACACTTGGCTTAAAGATTAGGATGATTTAAAGGGTGTATGAGAGAGAGGACAGCTGTAAACCACTTTGCTTCTTCTTCCTCTTCCCGTTGCCGTCCTCTCCCTCACGCCATTTTCATCTTCTTTTTCTTTTTCTTCTTCTTTCCTTCTCTTTCCTTGCATATTTCTGTTCTTCCCTCATTCCTTGGGTGATTGTTATAGCTGGGTTTGTGTCTCTTTAATTCACTGGTGAGTTTATGAAAGTTGTGTCTTAGGTTCTTCTCTTTCTCTTCTCTAGGTTTAATTTTCAATTATGTGGTATCTTAGGATTAAACCTGTTTGTGTTTGATTTGTGGTTTAGAGGAACTTCCTAGATCATCTAAAGGGAAAGAAAAAGCTAGTAGAAGCATAGCTCACGACTAGGAGCAAAGGAGATCAGGTTTGGGAACGTTTGTATGATTTGTGCATTTTGCTTGATATTGGTGTTATTATGAAATTGATGAACCATATTAAGTGGAATTGTATGTGTATGATGTGAATATTGTTGATTTGAAGTGAGTTGTTTCAAGTGTAAAGTATTGAGTTTAAGATTGTTGAATGAAATTCATTTAGGAAGAAATATTGCTTTTGTGAAATTTTAAGTTTGATCTTGTAGTTATTTGATTTGAGCATGTTAATTGACTTGTATATTAGGATGTAAGTGAGAAAGAAAGGATGAAGTGCTGGGTTGTGTTTTTGGATGTGGTTTAGAGTAGTTTTGCTGGAAATTGTCGTAACAGGGCGTGGGTCACGGTGGCAACCGATTTGGTTACCACCGTGAGGCCTGTCAAGGTTGCATTCTGTCCAGAAGTTTTTGGTATGTCATAGTGGCAATAAATATGGTTACCACCGTGACCTACCACGAATTTGTATTCTGTCCAGGATTTTGGTATGTCACGGTGGCAATGAATTTTGTTACCACCGTGACCTACCTCAGATTTGCATTCTATTTTGGGATTTTGGTATGTCACGGTGGCAATGAAAGTGGTTACCACCGTGACCTACCTTAGTCTTGCATTCTATTTTGGGACTTTGGTATGTCACGGTGGCAATGAACTTCGTTACCACCGTGACCTCCCTCAACATTGCATTCTGTCCGGGTTTTTGGTATGTCACGGTGGCAATGAATGTTGTTACCACCGTGACCTACCTTAGTCTTGCATTCTGTTTTGGGACTTTGGTATGTCACGGTGGCAATGAACTTGGTTACCACTGTGACCTCCCTCAACATTGCATTCTATCCGGGTTTTTGGTATGTCACGGTGGCAATGAATGTGGTTACCGCCGTGACCTACCTCAGGTTTGCATTCTGTGTTTGGGCTTTGATATGTCACGGTGGCAATGAATTTGGTTACCACCGTGACCTATCTTGTTTTTGTAATGAATGCTTATTTGTTAAATGTAAGGTCTAAGTGTGGGGTTAATGGTTATGCATACTCAGTGACATTGAATTAACGCTTCACTTTGATAAGATATATAGTGTTTCTGAATAATGGATGATTATAGCCTGCAAACCAAATAAGCGGATAGCTAGGCATGCCTAATAGAGTTATGTGTAGCTGTAGCCATGTGTCCGATTTGGACCCTGATCAGGTCCCCTGAATTGATCCTAGTGATCTTCCTGTCGAATCTTACCTAAGATTCTATGTGAAAGTATTGTAGAACAAGAATGAAAACAATGCCCTGATGCCCTCGGGCGTCTATGTGATGTGAATTGATATTGATGCCTTCGGGTATCTATGTGTACTCGTTATCCACGGTTTTGCTCGAGCAGGTTATTTTATGTTTTTCATGTATGAATTCTGAATGATGATATGTTGATTATTCAGATTTATTTTATGTGATACTAACTTATGAGTGTGCCATCAGCATATGCTTTGCCTATTAACGTCACTGTTAGTGGCAGTTATGCATTTTTGTGTTCCCCACTAAGCGATTTCGCTTAGGACGGGTGTTTAATCCGTGCAGGTGTGGAAGGTTTTGGTAAGCTCAGTCAGGGCGCACCGCATCGGGAAGGCCATCGCAATTAGGAATCGAAGTTTTGTCTTATAGGTTTTCCTGTCTTTTGTATTAGATATAATGTTTTATGTGCCCTTTTGGAACAATATTTTCGAGCCTTTGTATATGTAATCTTTGTAATATGTATAGATTTTGTCTATGTATATAAATGGAAAGAAAAATTTTATTCTGTTCAGTATCGCTGTGTGTCTCTTCTAAGAAGCTTTATTTTGTCTCGTTATTATGTATTTCTCTATATTATTGCTGTGATCTTCGTTTTGAATTGTGACACTCCTATCTACCGGGACCCTTTTCCCTCCTTCGGGGCAGAAGTCTCCATGTTATAGGTTGGGGTGTGACAATTGGTGGTATCAGAGTTGTTTGGTTTAGATGTTTCTAGGTTTAAGTGTGTTAGTGAGTTTGTTAGAGTTGCGTTGGCCTGATGCGCCCTATGTCTATGTTTTGTAGCGTGATGGAGTCCTCGCATGAGACGCCGGAGGGTTCGGCTGGGAGTGTGAATCCTCTCGAGCGAGATCCATCAGTTGGGTATCAGGCTCAACCTCCTAGAGGGCAACCAGAAGTGCCTATGGTTCCGTTGGAGGCGATGCTTAAGGTCTCACAAGACATGGCTAGAATGTTTGAAAGAGTGACAGCACCGGTTGCACCTATTGAGAAATTGAGGAAGCATGGAGCAGAGGATTTCTTTGGTACGGGTATGGACGAGTTCGATAAAGCGGAAATGTGGATTGAAAGGATGAAAAGGGTGTTAAGGGAGATTAAGTGCCCACCTGATCAAGAAGTGGAGTGTGCAGTGTCCTTGTTACAAGGTTCCGCTTATGATTGATGGAGGTTAGTGACCAGCCAACCTCAAATTTTTGAACTTATAACCTGGGAGTTCTTTAAGAACGAGTTCCAGAGTCGGTTTGTGACTAAGGCATATACGGACGCCAAGTGGGCGCAGTTTCTAAGTCTTAAGCAAAGGACGATGTGAGTGGCTGAGTATGAGAATGAGTTTAATAAGCTTAGCAAATATGCACCGCCAAGGGTTCTTACTGATGAGTTCAAATGTCAGCACTTTGAGTTAGGCTTGAATGAGTCCTTAAAGGTGATGTTAGTTTCTCTGATGTCAGCCCCAAATGTTAGGTATTATCAGTTAGTTCAAGCAGCCTTGAGGGCGGAGCGTTCAGAGAATATCATGAGAGAGAAATCTCAGAGGAGGAAGTCTGCTTGGGGTGGATCTTCTTCTAGAAAGAGACTAAGGGAATCACAAGGAAACCCTAATGATGAGTCTGTTGCTAGTCCGGCCTCAAGAGGGAAAACACAGGGTTCTTCTAGGGGATCGGGCGCTGGTAGGGGTGACGGTATTCCCCGATGTGCCCATTGTAACAAGCTACATTGGGGCGAGTGTCGGTGGTTAACAGGAAGTTGCTTCAGATGTGGCTCCTCGGACCACTTCCTTGCGAATTGTCCGAGTCGGTATGAGAATCCTTCGGGACAACAAAAAGTTAGTCGGGCTGGGTCTAACGTACCCCAAGGCAGCCGTAATAGAGCTAGAGGAAGGGGTCGTGGTGGACGGCCTCGAGATAGAGAGCCCTCAGAAACAGTGGATCGTCCTGTGCCGGTAGTTGGGAGGGCCTATACCATGAAGGCTTGAGAGGAACAGAATGCTCTAGAAGTGATTGTCGGTAAGTTCTCTTTGTTAGACTCTGAAGTTTATGTTTTGATCGACCCGGGTTCTACCCATTCTTATGTATGCTCTGGTAAGATATGGGACGGTTTGGGAAGTAAGGAGCAGTTAGGGTATGAGATTTGTGTATCCAGTTCATTGGGACAAAGTGTTATGGTAGATCAAGTATGTCGGGCGTGTCCTTTAAAGATTCAGGGTATAGAGTTCGCTATGGATTTAATTTGTCAGCCGTTTCATGAATTTGACGTCATCTTGGGTATGGATTGGTTGGATAAGCATCGGGCTGTTGTGGATTGTCATAGGAAAGTGATGGTTCTGAACGGTAGGGATCAGTTGTCTGTGATTGTAAATGGAATTGGGAGCAGTTCTTTGCATAATGTGATTTCAGCAATAAAAGCAAGAAGGTTCATTAGAAAGGGATGTGAAGCATTTTTAGCATTGGTATTAGATTCTCGGAGAGGACAAGTGAAGATTCAGGACATTCCTGTGGTCAGAGATTTTGTGGATGTTTTTCCGGAAGAACTATCGGGATTACCTCTCGAGAGAGAGGTTGAACTGTCAGTAGAGATTGTACTGGGGATGGCTCCAATTTCTAAGGCTCCTTACCGGATGTCTCCGGTGGAACTGAAAGAGTTGAAAAGCCAATTACAGGAGTTGTTGGACAAAGGGTTTATTCGGCCTAGTGTGTCACCGTGGGGTGCACCAGTGTTGTTTGTTAAGAAAAAAGATGGAACGTTACGGATGTGTATTGATTATAGACAGATTAATAAGGTGACTGTAAAGAACAAGTATCCCTTGCCGAGGATTGAAGATCTCTTTGATCAGTTGCGAGGAGCGGGAGTGTTCTCCAAGATAGATTTGAGATCGGGTTATTATCAGTTGAGGGTAAAAAAGATTGATGTGGCAAAGACGGCTTTTCGGACGCGTTATGGCCATTATGAATTTTTAGTGATGCCTTTTGGATTGACTAACGCGCCTGCAGCCTTTATGGATTTGATGAACAGAGTTTTTCGACCGTATTTGGATAAGTATGTTGTGGTGTTCATCGATGATATTTTGGTGTATTCAATAAATAGAAAGGAACGTGAGGAGCATCTTCGTTAGTATTGCAAAAGCTAAGAGATCATCAGCTTTATGCGAAGCTCAGCAAATGTGAGTTTTGGTTGAAAGAAGTGGCTTTTCTTGGACATGTAGTTTCCGAAAAAGGTATACGAGTGGATCCGAGTAAGGTTGAGGCAATTGTTAATTGGATGCCTCCGAAGAGTGTGCCGGAGGTAAGAAGTTTTCTGGGTTTGGCAGGTTACTATCGACGTTTTGTTAAGGGATTTTCAGTGTTAGCCTCTCCTTTGACCAGGCTACTTCGGAAGGAAGTTAAGTTTGTGTGGTCTGAAAAGTGTCAAGCCAGTTTTGATCAGTTGAAAGATATGTTAGTTAAGGCTCCTGTGCTTACACAGCCGGTTTCGGGTAAGGGATACATCATGTATAGTGATGCTTCCGGGATTGGTTTGGGTTGTGTCTTGATGCAAGAAGGTAGAGTTGTAGCCTATGCGTCGAGACAGTTGATGCCTCATGAGCAGAACTATCCGACCCATGATCTGGAGTTAGCGGCGGTAGTATTTGCGCTTAAAGTGTGGTGACATTATTTGTATGGGGAAACATGCCGGATTTTTACTGACCATAAGAGTCTCAAGTACTTGTTAACACAAAAAGAGCTGAACTTGAGATAGCGAAGATGGTTAGAACTGTTTAAAGATTACGATTGCATCATCGACTATCATCCGGGCAAGGCTAATGTAGTGGCAGATGCCCTCAGTAGGAAATCTATGTCTGCACTACTTCTTAGCCGTGTTAAATGGAGGTTTGATTCTCAAGGTGCTTTAGTTTCTCGACTTAGCGCTAAGCCAAGTTTAAGGCAAGACATTGTGAAGGCACAGTTAGATGACCATGTGTTACAGCGGGTATGTCAAGCAGTGAAAGATGGCAAGCAGTCTTGTGACGCGCGCCGGATCCCGAGCGCCGCCCCTATGACCGCCCGCACGTGGGCGATCGGGCAATTGCGGGTCCGTTGACAGCTTGCAAATAAATCACAAGTGTGTCTATGTTGGGCAACAGTGAGGTTTCATGGAGTCACCACCCAATAGAACATTGGGAAAGTTTCTCTCGCCTCGGAGAGCCTAAGACTGCGCTTAGTATCCATTTTGGGCCAGCCAGAGGGGTCTTGAAGGAGTTAACCTCTCGCCCTAAGGAGCCTAAGATTAACGCTAAAGTCTCGTGGCACAAAAAGGTGTCTTGGAGGAGTGAACCTCTCGCCTCGTTGAGCCCAAAGACCAGAGCTGGGTCCGGGATTTCTCATCTATTTCTACCTCGATTAATTTATGATTGAATTTTAATTATCATTAATTCGCTCTCTCTCCACACGATGCAATTTGTTGAAGGCGCATTTATTCATATTTGGAAAGCCATAAATTAGCAAGTAAAGCAATGAATTACAAGGAGCGAAATACAACTCCATTTTAAAAGTGCAAACATGCATAAAACCGGGGAATTTATTAATTATGAGGACTTTGGTCCCCGCATGCACAATTAAAGAAAATATTTTAGATGTGATGATTTTATTTGGGATGAAAATTAGGACATTGGTCCCATTTTATTATGAAAAATCTAAATTAATTTAGTAAGAAATATTTTTATGATTTTTATTTAGGTGCGCATAGGAAAACATTTCATTCAATAAATATATACAAGGAAATTAAAAATATGAACAAAATGAGAATTACAAATGTATAAAGGAAATACCAAACCCCGCAACTCCTCCTTCACGTGCATGGATGCTCAAATGAAAGTAAAAACAATGATGTGCAACCAAAAATCAAACAAAAGAAATTCATGTTAGTGATTAAGCCAACAAAATAATATGACATAAAAAGATAATATGTACCATGAAAATATAATATGCATAAAATAATTATGATGTAATTTAACATGCATAGAATAATTAAGATGCAATTTAACATGCATAAGGTGAGGAAGTATCATGGCACATGCAACTTATTAATAATAGTGATTAACATGCATGGCTAGCATAAAATAATGATTATAACACTCATACATGCAAAAGAAAGCATAATAATAAACATGATATAGCATTAAGAAATTAAAGGTATTAACAACCTAAAACATGCACAATTACATGAACAAAGAATAATTTGACATGAAAAATAAGATAATAGAATTTAAAGAGCTTACTTGTTATATGAACAATTGAAGATAAAAAAAATAAGAAGAAGAATATGGAGACTAAGAGAATTTACATGTTTGATATGTTAATTGGAAGCAAAAATAAATGAAATTAATAAGAGAATTAATGAGTAAAGCCAAGAATAATTACCCTCAAATTCAGTTTTGAAGAATCAAAGGTAGGAGTGTTGAATTCCTTGTCTTCTCTTGTGAAAATTCTTGGAAAATAGCTTGAAAACTTCAAGAAAAGCTCTTGGAAACAAGTGTGTAAGATGGATTTTTTTCTCTCAACTTAAAACTCCAAAATTCCGTTTTTTTTTTCTCCAAAATGTTCCTAATTCGTCCTCCTTGTTTTTGAATTTTTTCTAGTGTTTTAACCCTCAAAAACTACCCAAAAACCACCCAAAACTGTCCAAAAACCGCTAAAAATCGTGTTTGGGTCGAAAAATGGGCGAAGTGGGGCGAGAAATCGGCGTGAGGGGCGATTTCCGTGCGCCTCGCGCACGTTTCCGTGCACGTTCCGCGTTGATGCGCGGAGTCTCCGCACACGACGTGCGCGGAGCGAGCGACGCCCAAGGCGTCGCTCGCGCAGAGCGACCGACGCCCAGGGCATCGGCCGCGCTCCGCGCAAGCTCCGCGCACGGAAATTCGCGACGGGCCTTGGCCGTCGCCTTTCCGTCGTGATTAATTTCCCCTATTTTCCACTTTTCTATTTTTTTTCATTTTTTAATCATTTTTTTCGCCTTTTTTTTTATATAAAAATACCCTCAACCTAAAACACACTTTTTCTTCTTCAAAATAATTTAAAAAAATATTTTTAAAATATTTTTAAAATACATCCTTTACTCGTAAAAAAGACAAGGAAAATCACTTCCGAGCTTCAATCTTTTTGCCTATAAGCCGGCATAGCTAAATTTCATCATCGGGTAATCCTGATCAAGGCTACTATGGACCCGGTGTCTACAGTTGCCCCCAATTTTGAAGAGACTAGTGCATGGGTGCCTAGGTGAGCCAAAATTCAGGAAAAGGAAAGAAACGCGTACCTGAAGCGGCGATCTTCCTGCTTGATGGAGTTATGATGATAGCTGCTGCTGTCTTTTGGTTGTAGCTGGTAATACCGTAGGTGCGCTAACCTCTTATGGGTGGCGCCGCTATCGTGCTAAACATTGTGAGTTGGTAATGCCGTGGTCGTGCTAACCTCTTGTGGGTCGTGCCACCATCGTGCTAATCGCTGTGAATAGGTAGTGCCGTGGTCGTGCTAACCTCTTGTGGGTAGTGCCGCCATCGTGCTAACCGCTGTGAATTGGTAGTGCCGTGGTCGTGCTAACCTCCTGTGGGTAGTGCCGCCATCGTGCTAACCGTTGTGAATTGGTAGTGCCGTGGTCGTGCTAACCTCTTGTGGGTAGTGCCGCCATCGTGCTAACCGCTGTGAATAGGTAGTGCCGTGGTCGTGCTAACCTCTTGTGGGTAGTGCCGCCATCGTGCTAACCGCTGTGAATTGGTAGTGCCGTGGTCGTGCTAACCTCTTGTGGGTAGTGCCGCCATCGTGCTAACCGCTGTGAATTGGTAGTGCCGTGGTCGTGCTAACCTCTTGTGGGTAGTGTCGCCATCGTGCTAACCGCTGTGAATAGGTAGTGTCGTGGTCGTGCTAACCTCTTGTGGGTAGTGCCGCCATCGTGCTAACCGCTGTGAATAGGTAGTGCCGTGGTCGTGCTAACCTCTTGTGGGTAGTGCCTGTTAGTGGTTATGCCCTAGGCCAAACATTTGGACCTTGATGTAATCATTACTTTTTCATTTATATAATGGTTTTCTTCGCATTGATATTATTGGCATGTTACATTATTGTAATGTTTATGAATAACAATGTTATTCATGTTGTCCCTAGTCATTTATCAATAAAGGGCATAAAGATAAATTAAGACTAGTATAGATTTGCATTGATAATCATGGGATGATTATATATGTTGATATAAATCAAATCTATATGTACTTGCTAGAGAACAAAGTACTGGATAAACCCACTATAAGATCACTTCATGGGTTAATGTCATAAGTGATCTTATAATAGATATATTATTGAATCCTTTGACCTGAGGTTATCATAGTTTCCTACATAAGGATCATTATGTTTTGACATAATCAAACGTTATCTTTAATCGGATAATTATAAAGTTTATGATCGGACATAATGAGAATTATGCGGAGGAAAGTGAATAATCAAGATGGAATTTGTCCCTCTCTTATGAGAGAGATATCTATTGGGCCCCTCGATAAGTAGGACTGTAAAATGCATGGCCGTGCTCAAATGAATTGATAGTGTGATCAATGTCATTTGAATTTATCAGTCTACTTGGTGATCGAGAAATTATATGTTTGAACAATTTAAGTTGGACATGGACCATGACTTATGTTCGAACAAGATATCGTGTGACAAAAGGATAATAACATGTTCTATTGCAAGGTTAAAATCGGACTAACGATATTTATATTATTTGGGTAGTCATAATGTCTTGCTAGAGACCAATTATGACTTGTGGGCTTTTATGGGATTAGGCCCACTGCCAACATAATATAAACCTATTGGGTCACACACCAAGAGCAAAATGAATAGAATGAATTTTATTGGGTTATTTCGGAATAAAACATAAATATATGTATTTATATTTAATTTCGAAATTACATATTTATATATATATATTTATGCATATAAATATCTCTTATTTTGAATATGAAATAATAATATGTATTAATATATTATTTCTTATTATTTAGAATAATAAATAAATAAATAAATATATATATAAATATATGTATATATATATATATTATATCTTAATTTTGAATTAAGAGATAATATCATCATTTATCTTTTCCTAAGAGGAAAAAGATTTGAAATATATATACAGTTATATATGGGATATATGTTAATAAAAAGAGTTTAACCCTAATAGAAACACTAATCACGTTATTCTAAATAACTAGGATTAGAGTGGCTGTAATCTTCATCTTTGAGAAAGAAAGAAAAGAAAAACAGTGCTATCGTTCATCTTTGAGAAAGAAAGAAAAGAAAAACAGTGCTATCGTTCTTCTTTGAGAAAGAAAGAAAAGAAAACAGAACAGAGCCACCATTATTCTTTGAGAAAGAAAGAAAAGAAATCCATTCGCATTCAAGGGAGCTAGCACCCCTGCGACTCCTGCTCATTTGTTCGTGCGTGTGGATACCGATAGAGGACGTTCGCGTAAAGGCAGCGTCTTCAGTCCGGATTAAAGAGTTATTTCGTTCTAAAGGTTAGTAATTCAATCTCTTCCTTTTTGAATCAATCGAATCTACTTGGATCCTGTTTCGGGTTTCGAATTTTTCCGCTGCGTTTAATGTTGATTCAATCCGATGAAACCCAACAGTGGTATCAGAGCCACTTGTATATTCGATTGATTCAAATTTATATGTATGTGATATGTATAATTTTGCTTCTGTTGACATGTATGTCGATACACTGGTTTTGATAATTGATTACTGTTTTCACTGTTAAAAACATAATCTTGTTTTCTAAGGGCTACGAATTCAATTATGTGTTAATTGATTATGTTAATGCGATTAACTTATTGTATTAACGTGTTTAATACGAAAATTTCAATGATCCTATTCTGTGTCTGTTGAACGATTGATGATTTGATCAAAAATCGTTTAATTTTATGACAGAGAATACGGCCACGAGACGGATATTGGATCACGTCGTGATCTTCATATGTGTCTTTGCATGGTGCATAGCATGGCCAATTGAACCTTTTGTGGATGAATTTTATTTTATCCTTTTAAGGGTTTGTAATTTTAAATACGACCTGCGTGTCGTTAATTTTGTTGTAATCTTTATTTTATTCAATAGTTGTAGTAAGATATCTTTGTATTATTAATGTAATGAAGACGAAGAGCAACAATGGAGATCAATCCAAATTCATGGCGATGGAGGTGCAAGATGGAAGATTTTGATCAAGTCCATTTTTCACACCTAGGATTGACCTTTGATCTTCATATTGGCTTATGAGGATCAATATAGATTTGGCCATGCTATGACACGATTTTATATATATTATGCATATGTTCTTAGTATGTGATGCGATGAATGTTTATATATGTGTATGAGATGGCATGTATGAATTGATGCATGATGGATATAAATAATTAGACATCATAAGTTAAAACTAAATCCCTCACCATAATTTTAAGTCATTTGCCACCCATTATTAAAACACTTGTCAAGACTAAGATCACCAAAATGTGGGTTCTGCCAAAGCGAAGTGCATTAGGTTATCCTAGTAAGGCAAGATGAGTAATGGTGCTACTCATATGTTTAAAATGGTTAGACTTAATTAGGCTATCAAAACGGTTTTGGGCCTAAGGGCATAAGATGGGATTATAACATGCCGGGACATATGATGTCAAAATCCCATAAATGATCTAAGAGTTATATAAGATATAATTGGTAAATTAGCTACCTACCTAAATAACTTAGCTTTAAGCGTCATGCCAAAGCTGACTTAGAGTTAAGTGAAATATGGATCTTAGCCCACTAAATTATTATAATTACTGTAATTATTAATGAGGGTTACTATTTTAGTGGGAGTTTATAAGAAAACCTAAAATGAAATTGGTACTAATATAATTTATCTTGCATGTTTGTAGATTAATGGCATCAAATAACACTTCTGCTATGTCACTGCGATCTGTTCTTGAGAAGGACAAACTTAAAGAAACTGGCACAAATTTCCTTGACTGGTTCAGAAACTTGAGGATTGTCCTTAAGCAAGAAAGGAAATTGTATGTGCTGGATGAGCCTATTCCCAATGAGCCACCTGCTGATGCCACAAGGGCAGTCAAAGAGAAATTCAAGAAACATGTTGATGATTCTGTGGATGTTGGCTGTCTAATGTTAGCTACCATGGCTCCAGAGCTTCAGAAGCATCTGGAAAACATGGAAGCTTATGAGTTGAGTACTCATCTGAAGCAAACATTTCAACGGCAGGCTAGGCAAGAAAGGTATGAGACTACCAAAGCTTTGCATTCTTGCAAAATGGCTGAAGGTGCTTCAGTTAGCTCTCATGTTTTGAAAATGAAGGGCTACATTGATCACCTTGAGAGGCTTGGATTTCCCCTCAGTTTGGAACTGGCAACGGATTTGATCCTTAATTCATTGCCTGATAGTTATGACCATTTTGTCATGAACTACAACATGAATAATATGGAGAAATCAATAGCTGAGCTGCATGCCATGCTCAAAACAGCTGAGCAAAGCATCAGTAATAAGCCTGGCCATGTTCTGATGGTCAACAAAGGGAAAGGCATGAAAGTCAAGGGTAAGGCTAAGGCTAAGGCAAAAGTTGGTGGTAAGCCTAAGCCCAAACCCAAGCCCAAGGTTAAACCTCCAAAGGAAGGAGTTTGCTTCCACTGCAATGAACCTGGTCATTGGAAGAGGAATTGCAAGCTTTACTTGGAAGAATTAAAGAAGAAGAAGAATGGTGAGACTACTTCTTCAGGTATTTATGTTATAGAAATTAACTTATCTACTTCTAATTCCTGGGTATTAGATACTGGATGTGGATCTCACATTTGTACAAATGTGCAGGGACTCAAAAGGAGTAGGCAGCTGAAAAGGGGTGAAGTGGACCTACGAGTTGGAAATGGAGCAAAAGTTGCTGCTCTAGCTGTAGGATCTTATGAGTTGACTTTGCCCAATGGGCTTTTGTTAGTGTTGAACAATTGCTATTATGTTCCTAGTTTGAGTAGGAATATTATTTCAGTTTCAAGTTTGGATGATGAAGGTTTTTCTTTTCTTATTAAGAATAAGAAATGTTCCATTTATTATGATGATATGCTTTATGGTATTGCTGATTCATATTGTGGGCTTTATGTCCTAAACCTAGAAACATCCAATAATCATGATATTTATAACATAAGTACAAAGAAATCCAAACCAAATGATTTAAATACAACATATTTATGGCATTGTCGCCTTGGTCATATAAATGAGAAACGCATAGCTAAACTCCATTCAGATGGAATTTTGCAATCATTTGATTTTGAATCATTTGAAAATTGTGAATCTTGTTTATTGGGCAAGATGACAAAGGATCCTTTTACTTGACATAGTGAAAGGGCCACTGACTTATTGGGCCTTGTACATTCTGATGTATGTGGCCCATTAAGCATAAATGCCAGGGGAGGATTTCAGTACTTCATTACATTCACTGATGATTTCAGTAGATATGGCTATGTCTATCTAATGAAACATAAACATGAATCATTTGAAATGTTTAGAACCTTTCAAAATGAAGTACAAAATCAACTTGGTAAAACTATTAAAGCACTTCGATCTGATCGAGGTGGTGAATATTTGAGCCAAGAGTTTGATAATCATCTAAGAGATTGTGGAATTGTTTCACAATTAACTCCACTAGGAACACCACAATGGAATGGTGTATCTGAAAGGAGGAATCGAACTTTATTAGATATGGTTCGATCTATGATGAGTCAAACAGATCTTCCATTATCCTTTTGGGGTTATGCATTAGAAACAGCCGCATTCACTTTGAATCGAGTTCCATCTAAAGCGGTTGAAAAGACACCATATGAGATATGGACTAGGAAAATTCCTAATTTGTCTTTTCTAAAGATTTGGGGCTGTGAGGCTTACGTCAAACGACAAGTCTCAGATAAATTAGCACCAAAATCTGATAAATGTCTTTTTGTGGGATATCCTAAGGAAACTAAAGGATATTACTTTTACAATCCTTCTGAGAACAAAGTGTTTGTTGCTCGAAATGGTGTCTTTCTAGAAAAAGAATTCATTTCTAAAAGAACCAGTGGGAGAAAAGTACAACTTGAAGAAATTCAAGAACCACAAGAAAACATTGAACCATTGGTGGAAACTCAACAAGTTTCACAACCTGTTGTGGAACCTGTACCTGTTACACAAGTACCACGTAGATCTGATAGGACACGACTTCAACCCGAGAGATATGGATTTCTCGTGACAGATAGTCGTGAAGTAATGCTCATGGATCAAGATGAGCCTACTACCTATCAAGATGCCGTGTCAGGTCCGGAATCTCAGAAATGGCTAGAAGCCATGAAGTCTGAGATGCAATCCATGTATGATAATCAAGTTTGGAACTTGATTGATCCACCTGAAGGAATTAAAACCATTGGGTGCAAATGGGTTTTCAAAAAGAAAACCGACATGGATGGCAAAATAAATACCTTTAAAGCAAGACTTGTTGCAAAAGGATTCAAACAAACTCATGGTATTGACTATGATGAAACCTTTTCACCAGTCGCAATGCTTAAGTCTATAAGAATTCTTATTGCCATTGCTGCATATTATGACTATGAGATATGGCAAATGGATGTCAAAACAACGTTTCTTAATGGAAACTTACTTGAGGATGTGTACATGACACAACCTGAGGGTTTTGTCCATCCTGAGAATTCTAAGAAGGTATGTAAGCTGCAACGATCCATTTATGGATTGAAGCAAGCTTCTCGGAGCTGGAATCTTCGTTTTGATGAAACAGTCAAAGAGTTTGGGTTTATCAAAAATGAGGATGAACCTTGTGTATATAAGAAGGTTAGTGGGAGCGCTGTGATGTTTCTTGTGTTATATGTCGATGACATATTACTCATTGGAAATGACATCCCTATCATGCAAAAGACAAAAGAATGGTTAGGGAAATCTTTTTCAATGAAAGATTTGGGCGAAGCTGCTTATATCCTTGGGATTAAGATCTACAGGGATAGATCTAAAAGGATAATTGGTCTGAGTCAAAGCACTTATATAGATAAGGTGCTAAATAGATTCAGTATGCAAAATTCCAAGAGAGGATTTTTGCCAATGTCTCATGGCATTACTCTTAGCAAGACTCAATGTCCAATGACATCTGATGAGCGAGATCGTGTGAGTATGATTCCTTATGCTTCGGCTATAGGATCAATCATGTATGCCATGTTATGCACTCGACCAGACGTTTCGTATGCTTTGAGCATGACGAGCAGATACCAGTCAGATCCCGGTGAAAGTCACTGGATAGCTGTTAAGAATATTCTTAAGTACTTAAGAAGAACTAAAGATGCATTCTTAATATATGGAGGATTGGAAGATGAGCTAGTAATAAATGGTTATACAGATGCAAGCTTCCAATCTGACAAAGATGACTTTAGATCGCAGTCAGGATATGTGTTTGTGTTAAATGGAGGTGTTGTAAGCTGGAAAAGTTCTAAACAAAGCACTGTCGCTGATTCTACAACAGAAGCTGAGTATATAGCAGCATCAGATGCGGCTAAAGAAGCAGTATGGATCAAGAAATTCCTTGCTGAATTGGGAGTAGTACCTAGTATCAGCAACCCAGTGGATCTTTATTGTGACAACAATGGTGCTACTGCACAGGCTAAGGAGCCTAGATCTCACCAGAGATCATAACATATACTCAGGCGTTTTCATCTCATTCGAGAAATAATTGAGAGAGGAGACGTCAAGATATGCAGAGTACCTACTGATGATAACATCGCCGATCCACTTACCAAAGCTCTCCCACAAGCCAAACATGATGGACATACTAGATCAATGGGTATTAGATATATCTATGATTGGGCCTAGTGCAAGTGGGAGATTGTTAGTGGTTATGCCCTAGGCCAAACATTTGGACCTTGATGTAATCATTACT
Source organism: Excoecaria cochinchinensis (assembly GCA_947683425.1). NCBI lineage: Eukaryota > Viridiplantae > Streptophyta > Magnoliopsida > Malpighiales > Euphorbiaceae > Excoecaria > Excoecaria cochinchinensis. Next base: position 7,300,508 of record CANTUQ010000043.1, read on the forward strand.
TTTTCATTTATATAATGGTTTTCTTCGCATTGATATTATTGGCATATTACATTATTGTAATGTTTATGAATAACAATGTTATTCATGTTGTCCCTAGTCATTTATCAATAAAGGGCATAAAGATAAATTAAGACTAGTATAGATTTGCATTGATAATCATGGGATGATTATATATGTTGATATAAATCAAATCTATATGTACTTGCTAGAGAACAAAGTACTGGATAGACCCACTATAAGATCACTTCATGGGTTAATGTCATAAGTGATCTTATAATAGATATATTATTGAATCCTTTGACCTGAGGTTATCATAGTTTCCTACATAAGGATCATTATGTTTTGACATAATCAAACGTTATCTTTAATCGGATAATTATAAAGTTTATGATCGGACATAATGAGAATTATGCGGAGGAAAGTGAATAATCAAGATGGAATTTGTCCCTCTCTTATGAGAGAGATATCTATTGGGCCCCTCGATAAGTAGGACTGTAAAATGCATGGCCGTGCTCAAATGAATTGATAGTGTGATCAATGTCATTTGAATTTATCAGTCTACTTGGTGATCGAGAAATTATATGTTTGAACAATTTAAGTTGGACATGGACCATGACTTATGTTCGAACAAGATATCGTGTGACAAAAGGATAATAACATGTTCTATTGCAAGGTTAAAATCGGACTAACGATATTTATATTATTTGGGTAGTCATAATGTCTTGCTAGAGACCAATTATGACTTGTGGGCTTTTATGGGATTAGGCCCACTGCCAACATAATATAAACTTATTGGGTCACACACCAAGAGCAAAATGAACAGAATGGATTTTATTGGGTTATTTCGGAATAAAATATAAATATAGGTATTTATATTTAATTTCGAAATTACATATTTATATATATATATTTATGCATATAAATATCTCTTATTTTGAATATGAGATAATAATATGTATTAATATATTATTTCTTATTATTTAGAATAATAAATAAATAAATAAATATATATATATAAATATATGTATATATATATATATTATATCTTAATTTTGAATTAAGAGATAATATCATCATTTATCTTTTCCTAAGAGGAAAAAGATTTGAAATATATATACAGTTATATATGGGATATATGTTAATAAAAAGAGTTTAACCCTAATAGAAACACTAATCACGTTATTCTAAATAACTAGGATTAGAGTGGCTGTAATCTTCATCTTTGAGAAAGAAAGAAAAGAAAAACAGTGCTATCGTTCATCTTTGAGAAAGAAAGAAAAGAAAAACAGTGCTATCGTTCATCTTTGAGAAAGAAAGAAAAGAAAAACAGTGCTATCGTTCATCTTTGAGAAAGAAAGAAAAGAAAAACAGTGCTATCGTTCTTCTTTGAGAAAGAAAGAAAAGAAAACAGAACAGAGCCACCATTATTCTTTGAGAAAGAAAGAAAAGAAATCGATTCGCATTCAAGGGAGCTAGCACCCCTGCGACTCCTGCTCATTTGTTCGTGCGTGTGGATACCGATAGAGGACGTTCGCGTAAAGGCAGCGTCTTCAGTCCGGATTAAAGAGTTATTTCGTTCTAAAGGTTAGTAATTCAATCTCTTCCTTTTTGAATCAATCGAATCTACTTCGATCCTGTTTCGGGTTTCGAATTTTTCCGTTGCGTTTAATGTTGATTCAATCCGATGAAACCCAACAGTGCCGCCATCATGCTAACCGCTGTGAATTGGTTTTTTATTTTTTTATTTTTTGCTCCTTTAGATGTTTGGACTAGTGTCATCACTTGGCTTTTGTGGGTGTTTCCCGCCGATTTCTCCTACAAGATTGTATGCATAGGAATATACAAGAAATCCTGTGTGTATGTTATGGAATGCAAATGCTTGCAAAAATGTATAGATCGCGCCCTAGGTGATCCATGGTTTGCTGAACTTATAGCTTGTCTGCTGTACCATGCCCCCTGAATCCTGAGGATCGTCGACAAGCTTTCTGAAAGAGACGTCCGGTGTATATCCCTTGCCCCCTGGTCAATGATCATTTACTTGGGATTCTATTTCATGTTTTGTGTTGTGTGTTGTCTGACTGACAGAAGATCATCTTGAAATAATGCCGCCTTATCGCTCCAGGCATTGAATGTCATTGTTTTAAAGGTAGTGCGTCCCTTGTGGATTTTCGCACTAGCTTTTCTTTGCGGGAAATGCGTCCCTTATGGGATTTTCACACAACCCTTTGCCTAACTTTTGCCTGGAATGGACCCAACCCAATCCAGCGGCTTTTGTTTATTTTATTTTTTTGTAGGGCAGACTGCCTGTTTCCAGGTTTTCACCCTGCCCTTTGGCCTAACTTTTGCTTAGAGAGCCAGTTACGGTTTTCATCTCTAATGGCCTTCTTTGTTTTTTTTTTTTTTTTTTTTTTTTTTTTTTTTTTTTATTTTAGAGAAGGTTATCACCAAAGCTTCTGTTAAGAGCAAATAGGACATATCTGATGAGCGATAATCATTAGATGAAAAATTGATATAACTCTTTTTGAGACAGAACTGAAAGATCAATGAAAATATATTCTTTTATTCCTTGCAAAATTGTGTACATTTCTATATGATTTCATCATGCATGATTTTTCATTTGACAAGAATTCAAAAGCATGTGACTACACCTAATCTCGGAGTGGGTTTTGTCAGCATCAAACTCCTGTTATCAATCGGCCCTCTCGGGTTTTCTCGATTGAATATTTTCTCTTGGCCCTTAATTTTTGCCCAGGATGCATTTTTTTCTGTTTTCACCCTGACAGGGCGCCCAATTTTAGCAAGGCCGCCTTTTTTTGGTTTTCAACCCGCGAGGCATTTATTCTCTTCTTTTTTTTTTTTTTTGGTCTTTAGCCTTGGAACCTTTTTAGTCTATCGACATTGACCGGGTCTTTAAACTCATTCCCATCGCTGTCTGCTAAAATTGCTGCTCCTTTTGTTAGCAACTTTTTCAAAATGAAAGGTCCTTCCCAGGTTGGTCTGAATTTTCCTCGTATGTCTGGAACTCCCGGCCTCATCATCTTAAAGACCAAATCCCCCTCCTTCAACGGATGCTTTCGTACTTTCTTGCCAAATGACCAAGCCAGCCTCTTTTGATAAACTTGGTTGTGGTAATAGGCTCGTAACCTGTCTTCATCCAACAGATTTAGCTGTGACAATCGCTATTGTGCCCATTCTGTCTCCGGAATCTCGGCTTCCAGGACTACCCTTAATGATTTTAGCTCAATTTCAACCGGCAGGACTGCTTCAGTTCCATACACCAGAGAGAATGGTGTTGCCCCCGTAGAGGTTCTGACTGTTGTTCTATAACCCCAAAGTGCGAAGGGTAGCTTTTCTGCCCAATCCTTTTAGTTCTGAACCATCTTGGCTAAAATTCTCTTCACATTCTTATTCGCCGCTTCAACTGCACCATTCGCTTGAGGACGGTAAGGAGAAGACTTATGATGTTGGATCCCATATTTCTTGAGCATCTGTTTAGTCCCTGCTAGGAATTGTACCCCATTATCAGACACAATGTGATGTGGGAGACCATATCTGCATATCAAATTCCGCTCAATGAATTTAGCCATATCCATTGCATCAACCTTCTTGAAAGATTCAGCCTCAACCCACTTAGTGAAGTAGTCAATGGCAACTATGATGAATCTATGCCCATTAGAAGCAGTAGGATGGATTTCGCCTATGATGTCTATTCCCCATGCTGCAAATGGCCATGGAGATGTTAAGTTATGTAACTCTGAAACTGGCACATGCCTCAAATTCGCGTACTGTTGGCATAACTGGCATTGCTTCACAAATTTTGAACAATCTGTATCCATTGTGAGCCAATAAAACCCTTGGCGCATGATCTTCTTTGCTAAGACTAAGCCATTCATGTGAGCTCCACAAACCCCGGCATGAACTTCTTCCATAACTCTTTTAGCTTCTTTCTCTGCCAGACATCTTAACTGGATACCATCAGCTTGCCTTTTGTATAAAGTGCCATTAACACTGATGAATTGAGTGGATAACTTCCTGATCATTTTTTGGTCCTTCTCAGTGGCTTCCTCTGGAAAGACTGATCTCTCTAAATAATTCTGAATGTCATAATACCATGGATTTCCATCAGTGGCCTCAATGTCCATCACCTGTTCCGCTTCAAAACCAGGTCTTTCCGAACTATATATCAGCACGGGTTTCATCGCAACTCCTATTGGGTTGTCCCACATAGACACTAAAGTTGCTAGAGCATCAGCTAACTGATTTTCGTCTCTGGGGATGAAGTGAAAAGTGCAAATCTCAAATTGGCTGCTCAATGCTCTCAAGTGCTTTACATAAGGCAACAACCTTTCTTCCTTGACTGACCACTCTCCTTTAATTTGATGAATTACCAAGGAGGAATCCCCAAATACTTCTGCGGCCTTTGCCCCCAGAGCAAGCACTGCTTCCAATCCAAAGATGCAAGCTTCGTATTCTGCTTCATTATTGGTAGCCTTATACCTCAGCTTCTTAGCCAATGGTAACCTTTCACCATCTGGGGTCGTAAGAATAACTCCTACGCCTGCTCCCTTATTATTGACTGCTCCATCAAAGAATAACTGCCACCCTTGCTCTGCTATGGCCGTTACATCTTCATCTGGGAAGTTGTATTCAAACTGATCTCCCTCAATAGGATGCTCGGCTAAGAACTCCGCTACAGCTCTTCCCTTAATGGTTTTCCTGGTTATGTACTCAATGTCAAATTCCTGCAACAGCAGTAACCATCTTCCCATCTTCCCTAGTAAAGAGGGTGCTTCTTGGAGGTATCTAAGCGGATTATGTTTGGCAACCGTTTGTACCTTGAAGGAATGAAAGTAGTGTCGCAACTTCTTAGAAGCCCAAATAACTGCTAAACAAATCTTTTCTACCTCCACATATTTGGCTTCGTAAGGCAAGAACTTCTTGCTAAGATAGTAAACGGCAAACTCTACACCAAAATCGTCTTCCTGAGACATCATAGCACCCACTGAGTTATCTTCCACAGCCAGGTACAGGATTAATGGTTTGGCATGGCGTGGTGGTCTTAACACCGGAGGATTTAACAAATACCTCTTAATGGTGTCAAAGGCCAATTGGCAGTCATCGTTCCATAGCACCGGCTGATTCTTCCTAAGAAGCTTGAAAATAGGCTCACATACCGAAGCTAGCTTGGCAATAAATCGGCTGATGTACTGAAGCTTTCCTAGGAAACTTCTAACGTCCTTCTCCTTCTGGGGCACTGGCATCTCTCTTATGGCTTTGACTTTATTGGGATCTACCTCGATTCCCCTCTGGCTTACCACATGGCCTAACAACTTTCCTGATGTAACTCCAAAAATGCACTTCTTGGGATTGAGTCGCAGATCATACTTGCTAATCCTTTGAAAGAACTTTTCTAATGCCTCAAAGTGACCTTCCCTGGTAGCCGACTTAATCATCATGTCATCGACGTACACCTCCACTTCTTTGTGGATTAAGTCATTGAGAACCTTGGTTGCCATCCTCTGATAGGTTGCTCCTGCATTCTTCAACCCAAAAGGCATAACCCGATAGGCATATGTCCCCCACTCGGTGATAAAGGCTGTCTTGATCCGGTCCACTATCTTGTTAAGAATTTGATTGTACCCTGCGTATCCATCCACAAAGCTGTACATCATGCAAGCAGCAGCACTATCTACTAGCACATCAATATGAGGAAGAGGGAAATCATCTTTCGGATAGGCCTTGTTCAGGTCTCGATAGTCAACGCATACTCGAACCTTACCGTCTTTCTTGGCTACAGGAACCACGTTAGCTAACCAGGTCGGGTATTGAACCTCTATCAGGAACTTGGCCTCAATCTGCTTATGGATCTCCTCTTTCACTTTCTGTGCCCATTCTGGCCTAAGTCTCCGGAGTTTTTGCTTGATTGGTTTAAACTCTGGGTAAGTTGGGATGGCGTGTTCGGCAACATCTCGATCTATTCCCGGCATATCCTCATAGGTCCAGGCAAAGACTTTTTTATATTTTTTTAATATTCTCTCAAATTTTATTCTCTCTTCAGGAGTTATGTCTGACGCTAGCAAGATTTCCTTTGGATTTTCCAAAGTTTTGAGATTAAATGCAGTTGTGCCAGTTGAATTAATATCAAAAATGAATGCATCATGCTTATGATCATGCGAAATGAAATCATCAGAAACATCACACAAGTAAGCAAAGTTGTTCATCTCATTAACATAATCAGAAACATTAACATTGTTCTCAAAGAGTTCTGGTATAAAAAGAGAATCTAAATGACTATCAACTTTAGTCGACACTGATGCTGCAGATGACTGTGCTTTGGCTCTTGATTTGGTGAAATCTTGAGATCCTCAATCTTCGGCTCTGGTTCCACTATCTTCTCCTTCCTTTTGAGCTTAGTGGCTAATAGCTTATCAGTGACGATCTCTTCAGGCTCATCCCTGTCCCATATGCTGCATTGGGTCATAATCTCCTCATCCCAAAAGTTCTCTACAGCTTTAACAACTCCGATCTCCCAATCAAAGACATCGTTGAAAATTTCAAATCCAGGGATAATCTTCCCATCTAGCCACTGCGGTTCTTCTTCTCCAGTATAGGCACAAACCGATGATGATGGCACAAAGCTCTCCGAAATATGGGGAATCTTCCCTGACCCTTTCTTCTTACCATATTCTCCTTTGTAGCCCAACCCCTTTCGATCTTTCTGACCACGTGTAGTGATAGCATTCTGCAGCCCTTGTGACTCTTTTCCCAAACCAGCCCCTGGGAGGAAGTGCATCTTCTTCAGCATATTCACCACTTGAGGGCTACCTTCTAGGTTTTGCTCTTCTCCGATCATCGATACATGAAAGCCACTGAATGGCTTATTAGAGATCTCCAAGGCAGACACTTGGTTCTCTCTTGCTGCTTTAATGGTCACTACTTCTCCTTCATGGGGTATTTTAATTATCTGGTGTAATGTGGATGGTACTCCCCCTAACTTGTGGAACCACGGTCTACCAAGCAGAGCTGAGAAGTTTGCTGGAATCGGCAAGACCACAAAATCTGTTTCTGTCTCAATGGGCTCTGTCTTTACCAAAGCTTTGAAAATTCCCGATGCTTGCCTCCTGGAGTTGTCGTAGGCAGTGATGGTCAGGTCAGATTTGCTTAACATACTCTCATCCATCACAAAGGCCTGAAGTGCCACCAAAGGGCAGACATTTATCGATGACCCGTCATCAACCATGACACAAGCGGTGTGTTTACCATTGATCTGTGCCTTGATGTACAAAGGTCGGTTGTGGTTGCGACTCTCTGTTGGTAGGTCTGCATAAGAAAAAACCAACTTCTCCCCGGATCCCCCCTTTACAAGGTCTAAAAGCTCGGATGGAGAGATTGTAGTTGCTACGGTGGATACGCTCAATGCTTCGACTAACTTCTGTCGGTGCGAGGGGGACTGTCTCAAGAGGTCCCAAATAGATATCTGAGCCGTGGTCTTTTTCAGTTGCTTCACTATTGAATTTTCTTCCGGCTCTTTCTCTGCGATTGCTTGTGCTGGGTCCTGCTGCTTCTCAGCTTCTGGAATGACCCTCCCACTTCTTGTTACTGCTTCTACTCTTTCTTCTTCCTCTGAATCCCACGGATCCGTAAACTCTCCATTTTTCTCATCTTCGTCATCTCCACTCTCACTAGTGGACCAACAGTCTATCGCTGCCACGGAAACCCCTTTTTCATCCACTGCAGGGCGAGTAATAGCGACATACTCATTTCCATATAGATCTTGCATTACGTACCACTCCGGTAGGCTCGATCCGATCATAAAGACTGGAGGTGGCACTGTGTTATAACCAGACTTCTTCTTGCTTTCTCTCTGCTCAGGATCGGTGATCTGCTTGTTGTCAATCAGATCTTGGACCCGATGTCTTAGCGTTATACACTCATCTGCCCGGTATGTTGGTGGAATGCGCAGTATTCATTCTCTTTGTGCCCTGGCTGTCCTTGGGCCTTGGCCGGCTTAGGTGATAGGGGCCGCAGTTTTCCTTCTTTTATTAGCCTCTTCAGCACCCATGATAAAGGCTTACCCAAGTTGGAGAAATACCTCTGACTTACGCCGGTTGCAGACACCTCGGCAGTCTTCCCAACTCTGTTACCACTGCTTGAACCTACTGGTTTGGCCGTCCCCTGATTGCTGTATCCCCTTCGGGCATAGGACTCACTATTTGCCCTCTTGGATAAATATTCTCCTTCTGCTTCTATGGCAATGTCCTTCAAGGACTCCCAATCTTTGAGTCCCTTCATTTTCAGACCATCTCTCAAATAAGGGCTGGCATTTCGAATAAATAGCCGGATCTGATCAGAAGTGTCCGGTTTGCGTTTCATCTCCATAACCCGGTTTCTCCACCGAGTAAGGTACTCGTGGAAGGACTCCCCAGCCTTCTACTGTAACAACTCGAGATCTTTCAAAGTGACCTCCATCCGGGTACTGCAATCGTACTGCTTAAGGAACTCTTCGGTCAACAAGTCCCAGTCCTCCTTGGATCTCCTGTCAAGCCCATGGTACCAATCAATAGCAGCTCCTGTGAGACTCAAGCAGAAATATTCTATCTTCTGCTTTCTTGTTAAGGTCATTCCCTTCATGACCAGCGAGTATTGCTTGATGTGTGCGGCAGGGTCAGAGGTTCCATCAAATTTGGGAATGTCCGGCATCTTAAAATTCTTGGGAATTAGGTCATCCCCAGTGGAGTCGCCACTGTGATGTGCGCCGGATCCTGAGCGCCGCCCCTATGACCGCCCGCATGTGGGCGATCGGGCAATTACGGGTCCGTTGACAACTTGCAAATAAATCACAAGTGCGTCTATGTTGGGCAACAGTGAGGTTTCATGGAGTCGCCACCCAATAGAACATTGGGAAAGTTTCTCTCGCCTCGGAGAGCCTAAGACTGCGCTTAGTATCCATTTTGGGCCAGCCAGAGGGGTCTTGAAGGAGTTAACCTCTCGCCCTAAGGAGCCTAAGATTAACGCTAAAGTCTCGTGGCACAAAAAGGTGTCTTGGAGGAGTGAACCTCTCGCCTCGTTGAGCCCAAAGACCAGAGCTGGGTCCGGGATTTCTCATCTATTTCTACCTCGATTAATTTATGATTGAATTTTAATTATCATTAATTCGCTCTCTCTCTACATGATGCAATTTGTTGAAGGCGCATTTATTCATATTTGGAAAGCCATAAATTAGCAAGTAAAGCAATGAATTACAATAATACAAGGAGCGGAATACAACTCCATTTTAAAAGTGCAAACATGCATAAAACCGGGGAATTTATTAATTATGAGGACTTTGGTCCCCGCATGCACAATTAAAGAAAATATTTTAGATGTGATGATTTTATTTGGGATGAAAATTAGGACATTGGTCCCATTTTATTATGAAAAATCTAAATTAATTTAGTAAGAAATATTTTTATGATTTTTATTTAGGTGCGCATAGGAAAACATTTCATTCAATAAATATATACAAGGAAATTAAAAATATGAACAAAATAAGAATTAAAAATGTATAAAGGAAATACCAAACCCCGCAACTCCTCCTTCACGTGCATGGATGCTCAAATGAAAGTAAAAACAATGATGTGCAACCAAAAATCAAACAAAAGAAATTCATGTTAGTGATTAAGCCAACAAAATAATATGACATAAAAAGATAATATGTACCATGAAAATATAATATGCATAAAATAATTATGATGTAATTTAACATGCATAGAATAATTAAGATGCAATTTAACATGCATAGAATAATTAAGATGCAATTTAACATGCATAAGGTGAGGAAGTATCATGGCACATGCAACTTATTAATAATAGTGATTAACATGCATGGCTAGCATAAAATAATGATTATAACACTCATACATGCAAAAGAAAGCATAATAATAAACATGATATAGCATTAAGAAATTAAAGGTATTAACAACCTAAAACATGCACAATTACATGAACAAAGAATAATTTGACATGAAAAATAAGATAATAGAATTTAAAGAGCTTACTTGTTATATGAACAATTGAAGATAAAAAAAAAATAAGAAGAAGAATATGGAGACTAAGAGAATTTACATGTTTGATATGTTAATTGGAAGCAAAAATAAATGAAATTAATAAGAGAATTAATGAGTAAAGCCAAGAATAATTACCCTCAAATTCAGTTTTGAAGAATCAAAGGTAGGAGTGTTGAATTCCTTGTCTTCTCTTGTGAAAATTCTTAGAAAATAGCTTGAAAACTTCAAGAAAAGCTCTTGGAAACAAGTGTGTAAGATGGATTTTTTTCTCTCAACTTAAAAGTCCAAAATTCCGTTTTTTTTTCTCCAAAATGTTCCTAATTCGTCCTCCTTGTTTTTGAATTTTTTCTAGTGTTTTAACCCTCAAAAACTACCCAAAAACCACCCAAAACCGTCCAAAAACCGCTAAAAATCGTGTTTGGGTCGAAAAATGGGCGAAGTGGGGCGAGAAATCGGCGTGAGGGGCGATTTCCGTGCGCCTCGCGCACGTTTCCGCGCACGTTCTGTGTTGATGCGCGGAGTCTCCGCACACGACGTGCGCGGAGCGAGCGATGCCCAAGGTGTCGCTCGCGCAGAGCGACCGACGCCCAGGGTGTCGGCCGCGCGGAGCGCACGCTCCGCGCACGGAAATTCGCGACGGCCCTTGGCCGTCGCCTTTCCGTCGCGATTAATTTCCCCTATTTTCCACTTTTCTATTTTTTTTCATTTTTTTCACTTTTTTTTTAATTTTTTATATAAAAATACCCTCAACCTAAAACACACTTTTTCTTCTTCAAAATAATTTAAAAAAATATTTTTAAAATATTTTTAAAATACATCCTTTACTCGTCAAAAAGACAAGGAAAATCACTTCCGAGCTTCAATCTTTTTGCCTATAAGCCGGCATAGCTAAATTTCATCATCGGGTAATCCTGATTAAGGCTACTCGGGACCCGGTGTCTACAAGTCTTAGTACCAGGTTGATGGTGATGGAGTACTTAAGCATGGAGACCGTTTATGTGTTCCCGATGTGGGCGAGTTAAGGAAAAAGCTACTACAAGAGGCTCATTCATCGGTCTTCACTATGCATCCGAGAGGTGACATGATGTACCATGATCTGAAACAGTTTTATTGGTGGCCAGGTATGAAAAGGGACATAATAGAGTTTGTTTCAAGATGTCTTACGTGTCAACAAGTGAAAACCGAGCACTAAGTACCATCGGGATTACTTCATCCCTTACCCATTCCACAATGGAAGTGGGATGATATCACGATGGATTTTGTGTCCGGTTTTCCAATGACGCAGCGTAAGCACGATTCTGTGTGGGTTATAGTGGATCGGTTATCAAAATCGGCGCATTTTCTGCCAGTTCAATTGGATTACTCCATGGACAAGTTAGCGGAACTTTATGTGAATGAGATAGTCAGATTACACGGGATTCCGGTATACATTGTGTACGATCGAGATCCCCATTTTACATCCATGTTTTGGAAGGAACTCCAGGCAGCTTTAGGAACTCGGTTAAGCTTCAGTACTGCATTCCATCCCCAAACCGATGGTCAATCGGAAAGAGTTATCTAGGTTTTAGAGGATATGCTTCGGGGTTGTGCTTTAGAGTTCGCGGGAAGCTGGGATCGATATGTACCTTTGATGGAATTTGCATATAATAACAGTTACCAGGTGAGCATTGGTATGGCTCCTTATGAGGTTTCATATGGACGAAAATGCAGGACACCAGTGTGTTGGATTGAATTATCAGAAAAGGCTTTGATAGGTCCGGATATAGTAAGAGATACTGAAGAGAAAGTAAGGGTTGTTCGACAGAATCTAAAAGTAGCTAAAGATAGACAGCATTCTTATGCTAATCTGAAGCGCAAAGATATTCAGTATGAAGTGGGTGATAAGGTGTTCTTGAAAGTGTCACCATGGCGGAAGATTCTTCATTTTGGAAAGAAAGGCAAGTTAAGCCCGCGCTTTATTGGACCGTATGAGATTTTAGGAAAAGTGGGTCTAGTAGCGTACCGGTTAGCTTTACCTATAGAGTTAGCTAGATTGCATGATGTCTTTCATGTGTCTATGCTTCGTCGTTATCGAGCAGGCCCTTCTCATGTGTTATCAGTACAAGATATCCGGGTTCAGTCAGATCTTTCGTATGATAGAGAGCCAAAAAGGATCTTGGATAAAGAAGTCAGACAGCTTCGGAATAAGCATATGCCATTGGTTAAAGTCCTATGGCAGTATCACGGTGTGGAGGAAGCTACGTGGGAACCGAAAGAAGTTATGAGATTACATTATCCTCAGTTGTTCGGAACAGGTGAGAATTTCGAGGACGAAAATCTGTTAAGTGGGGGAGTATTGTAACACCCCAAAACCGTCCTGGTAGTTTGAGCCTGTCTGAGTCTGTTTATGCCTGTCAATGTTTATATGTGTGTGCGTACTTGTGTTTATGGTGATGTTTCATGCATGTTAATTTATGTAAGTGTGTGGTGATTTTAGTGATGTTTGAGAAGAGGAGTGGAGTTAGTGTGTGCTTAAGGATAGGGATGTAGGATGTAAATAAGTGATGATAGTTGTGTGTAAGTGAGAGTATGGGAGTAGGGTATGCATGTGGGATCACTCCCTATGGGAGAGTGACACTTGGCTTAAAGATTAGGATGATTTAATGGGTGTATGGGAGAGAGGACAGCTGTAAACCACTTTGCTTCTTCTTCCTCTTCCCGTTGCCTTCCTCTCCCTCACGCCATTTTCATCTTCTTTTTCCTTTTCTTCTTCTTTCCTTCTCTTTCCTTGCATATTTCTGTTCTTCCCTCCTTCCTTGGGTGATTGTTATAGCTGTGTTTGTGTCTCTATAATTCACAGGTGAGTTTATGAAAGTTGTGTCTTAGGTTCTTCTCTTCCTCTTCTCTAGGTTTAATTGTCAATTATGTGGTATCTTAGGATTAAACCTGTTTGTGTTTGATTTGTGGTTCAGAGGAACTTCCTAGATCATCTAAAGGGAAAGAAAAAGCTAGTGGAAGCGGAGCTCACGACTAGGAGCAAAGGAGATCAGGTTTGGGAACGTTTGTATGATTTGTGCATTTTGCTGGATATTGGTGTTATTATAAAATTGATGAACCATATTAAGTGGACTTGTATGTGTATGATGTGAATATTGTTGATTTGAAGTGAGTTGTTTCAAGTATAAAGTATTGAGTTTAAGATTGTTGAATGAAATTCATTTAGGAAGAAATATTGCTTTTGAGAAATTTTAAGTTTGATCTTGTAGTTATTTGATTTGAGCATGTTAATTGACTTGTATATTAGGATGTAAGTGAGAAAGAAAGGATGAAGTGCTGGGTTGTGTTTTTGGATGTGGTTTAGAGTAGTTTTGCTGGAAATTATCGCAACAGGGCGTGGGTCACGGTTGCAACCGATTTGGTTACCACCGTGAGGCTTGTCAAGGTTGCATTTTGTCAAGAATTTTTTGGTATGTCACTGTAACACCCCCATCGCCGTCCCCGTTGGAAGGACGCCGACGGACGTGCTACCGACGCTCACTCACACAGATATGCACATGCACAATGCGAAAGCATGCATTCATACATAACATACCTACAGAAATACAGGTTAATTAAAAACTTACCTTACCTTGCGGCACAGACTGAACATGCAATCACTTATGCACACACAGACACTAAGCTGAAGCATACACAGAAGCATACATAATAACCAATCAACGGAAGCATAATCGAAATAATAAAACAAAGGAATAACCAAACATACAACATACTAACTATTACATTCCCAAAAGAAAACTCAAGGACGAAACATAATTAATTACATATACAATACTACAGAATTACAAAAGCTGAAATACAGAAGCTGAACAAAAATACAGAACTTCTAACTCCTACGTGGCCGACCTTGCAGAAGCGCGACTCGAACAGAACCAAACCTGCCACCTGCACGGAAAGGAAATCCGTGCTAAGCGATAACGCTTAGTGGGGAGAACACACAAAAGTATGGACGGCCATTCACGATGGTCGTCAAAGCAAAACACATTCAGATGACAAATGCAGATATTCATAACAAATATGATCATGCTGGCATAGTAAAGGCATTCATTCGATAACTCACAATCAAACCATAACCTCATGTCCAGGATAGACCATTACAGACATACTACAGTATACGTCACAAGCATCATCATGCTGAACTACATATTATATCACATGCATAAACCTACATGGGTATCAAATAACAACATCTTACCGTGCGGCGCCACAAGAGCTTTACACAAGCAATTGACATAGCTAAATACCTATGCAGGAACTGACAACCCAATCATCATGTTGAGAGTGCTAGCTATTGAGCATCCTTAGACATGCCAAACACATACACTAATCAAATATCCAAAGGATAACATTTAGAGCATCACAATACTGCTGCGCAACTCTAATATATTAAGCATCCTGCAAAAACACTCTGATAGTGGAGACTGAAGGCATAATCAATTAGTATTACATTCATATTATCAACATGCAGAAAGTACAGTAATCATCACATACTTACCATCACAACTGCTTCGGTTCACATGCTAATAATTAACAAAACATGTTCAAGTCACATACATAAATACTCTAGTCGCATCATAATCAAAGCATTCAGAAACTTATAACAATTCACATGACAAGTACGGATAATCATGTTAGATATAAAGTCATGTTTATTTAAAACAGACATACATTCTGAAGCCCATAGTCACATTCATATACATATAAACTGATTTCTGAAATCATTATCATGCTCAAACGGATATCACATTCAGATAGTTATTTCAAAGTAATACCAACCAATAAAGCACCTGCTGACTCACAATAGTGGATAACGAGTGTACGCATGGCGGTACCTTACGGGTACGAATCGACGCATGGCGGTACCTTACGGGTACGAATCGACGCATGGCGGTACCTTACGGGTACGAATCGAAAACCATTTTATTTATCACAAAAGCATTTTACTGATGGGGGATCTTAACCCGATCCAAATTCATTAAAAAGGATCACGAGGATCCGCACTGATGGGGGGTTCGCGAGGAACCAAACGGGGGACCTGATCAGGGTCCAAACATTCACATGGCGCTGCAGCTACTGAAGACTCTATTAGGCATGCCTAACTATCCACTAGACTGACTCTCGCAGGTCATGCATAAATCAGAGTACAATAGACATATAAATATGCTCATAAGGTTGGTCATATCTCATACATTCCCATTGCAAATCATAAGACAGTCAATATACTTAACATTTAAACACGGTTCTAAAGCATGCCAAGAATCAGGTATAGAAACACTATCATACCAATGATTATCAAAACATAATCATAAACATGCATTAGGTGAAAATACTAAGCATAAACCATGCATAGTCCCAATTACATTTAACATAATACAATGAGTTCAAAGGCTAAAGTATAATATCAATCAAAGCTCATACAAGACATATTCAGAAGCATGCAATAATTCCCTTAATCACATTTTAGCAATACTCATCAAATTAAAGCATGTCAGGAACACATGTGGCGTCATATTATGCCCATGATCAAAAACACATAATCTAAATCAGGAAATGATACAATGCTCTTAAACATGACATGTTATTCTAGATAAGATCCCGATCAAGGACAGGCATAACATAATGCTAAACATAACTAAAATAGGCTAACCAATCAGATAAGATATCACACAGTAGAGAAAAGAGTCATAAAAGCATTTGAAAGTCATTTCATAACAATCTAGCCACGGGGCACAAATCAAAACAGAAAAGCTATACAGGAGCATATAATACTATGACATAGTTTATACAGCAGTGAAGACCCATACAGAAAAGATAGGAAATTCATTTTGGTTAAAACTGGGCGAAATCGGAAAGAGGAGCTGAAGAGGGGTCGGTCACGAGCCGTGTCACGACTCGTGACTGACCTCAGAAAGGTCACGAGACGTGACCTAGTGTCACGTCTCGTGACCTGCTAGAGAGTCACGGGACGTGACTCTTTGTCACGCCTGGCTTCACAAGAGTCACGCCGTGACTCTATGTCACGAGACGTGACTTTCCTCTCACAGAAAGAAACAGTCACGCTTCGCAAGCCTTGCCCTTCACATGAGTCACGCCGTGACTCTAAGTCACGAGACGTGACTTCCCTCTCATAGAGAGAGGAGTGTAACACCCCCACCTCCGCCCCCGTTGGAAGGGCACCG
Source organism: Excoecaria cochinchinensis (assembly GCA_947683425.1). Lineage (NCBI taxonomy): Eukaryota > Viridiplantae > Streptophyta > Magnoliopsida > Malpighiales > Euphorbiaceae > Excoecaria > Excoecaria cochinchinensis. The sequence continues at coordinate 7,316,769 of CANTUQ010000043.1, forward strand.
GCGGGCGCTCTACAGCACGACACTCACTCACGACGCGATAAAGCATACAGCGGAAGCATACATGCGCTAAGCGGAAGCATTCAATAACCATATAATAGAAATATACTTCAACATAATTAAGATATAGAGTTATGAATACAATATTCCAAAAGGTTACAATTTTAAAATCCTTACAAAAATAATAATACATATACAAAAAGAATTACAGGAGGAAACAAAAGAAATAATAAACTCGACTCCTATGTGGCCTGCCTGCAGATGCACGACTCGAGCATTCCCAAAATCCTTCACGCTACCTACACGGGATAAAAGCCCGTGCTAAGCGATAACGCTTAGTGGGGAGAAACAAACACAACAGAACACTATACAAGGAAACATGCACTAACATACATAAATCGTTATGCATTAGAGTACAAAAATATAACTATATAATCAGGATAATATAACGCAATGCACTAAACTATTACACTATTCGGAAATCACACTACAATCAGAACACTCACTTTATCAATGCAAGAGAATTCACACAATAGCCTGAAATCAATGGTTGAGGATACGGGAACACGGCACGGGAGACCGAAGCCTCAAAAACACTTTAATACCCGAAGGTAGCGCGAGAGACCGGAGTCTCAAAACATTTTATCACTACACGATTGATGACCATCTCGGAGGTCGACCGCTTCGCCCAAACGGGGCGGACAGAACAGCTGAACACTAACCCTTCTTAAGCATGCTTAATTATCCTATACCTTGACACTTCAGGCTCGACAACACAACAACTCACAAGACAATACATAACAAAAACAATATTCAAATTAAGACTCTTATATAATATAAATCCATATAACGGACACTAGTACAATAGTATCACTAGTCAAAAGCACACACATATACCATGCAATAGTGAGAAACCGTGCAAAGCGGAACAAACGAAACACATTCAGAAAACAAGGCAAGCAGAAAGGGCCTCTGTCGCGATCGCGACAAGTGTCGCGCTCGCGACAGAGCACGGGGTACTTCCTCGCGAGGTCGCGCCAAGGGGCCTCCTCGCGACGAAGCACTCGCGGCAGAATTTCTCGGAACCGAGCTCTGTCGCGCTCGCGACTAGTGTCGCGATCGCGACAGTGACCAGTTCCTTCCTCCTCGCGCGCACGCCCGCGCGGAGGTTTCCGCGACCGAGCTCTCTGTCGTGCTCGCGACAGCATCGCGATCGCGACAGAGGGCTCTTCAAGAACAAGGGGCCATGACCGCCTTCTGTCGCGATCGCGACAGAACCCAGATTTGCCCAATTCTGCACTTTTTCCTACTCATTTCACACACAACTCTTCGTACATACACACAACATATTCAAAACACTTACCTCTCGCCTCCAGCACATCACCGCATCATTCACAAGCCAAATAAACACATTTACACTATAATCAACTATAATTTCCACAAGAACTCACTCACAATCAAACTCAAATACACTAACAGGGCATGCTCAAATTCTGACAACGCATAACATCGTCACTATATCACTTGCACTTCACTATAAGTCACTACACAATTTAAACATGCATTCATAAAATACTCAAGATTACCAATGACATGCAATCACCACTTAGAGTTGATCCAAGGAGTAAACTAGGGAAAAACCACAATCCACAACACAACTCACAACACTTACATGCCCTTAAACCCAACTCAAGCACTACAAATCAGACTCCCATACCTGGAAAACGAAGCTTCAAACCGAGCTCCTCACGAATCCACTTTATCCTTGCCTTTGCTCTTCCTCCTCTCTTCCGATTCTTGCACAACCCAACCAAGAACACTTAATTCAAACTCAATCACAACAAAACCAGAAATCAAAGAACAAGAAACCTCTAACCGAACTCAACCACTTACCTTTAACACTTCCAGCTCAAACCTTCAAAGATCCCACTCAAAGCTCCAAGAAAGCACAAGAGAAAAGAGATGAGAGCAGCAAAAATGGACAAGCAAGAGAGAGAGAACGGGAAAGAAGAAGAAAAGAGGAAGAAATGAGCTAGCTTCCACGGGAAGCTAGGAAATTCTGCCCCTCCCTTTCCTCTCTCCTACTTTCCATTCAATGCTCACCAACCCCTTGCCACTTGTCACAATCTTAGAGAATCAAGCCATCAATCTTAACTCATCCACTCTTGGCACCATACACTAAACACACACAAGCTTTTCTTACACAAATATCTTCTATGCACCATACTACACTCACACCATAACAATTCCAATAAATCCACTTACATCCAAGGCACCATGCTCACAAACCATACAAAAACAGCCCTTAGACCACTAACACCCTACAACCCTACACCACAAGCACACACTAATAATTCCCTTCACTTCACTTAACACTTAATTAATTAATTCCTTTAACACATACTTCCTTATTAACCAAAATTCCTCTTATACATATTACGAAAAGACCCTCACTTATCCGACTTATCGCATAAATTCCGACCAGGCCCTATTTTGGTTGTTACAGTCACGCTTCGCGACTGGAGTCACGCCTTACCTTTACCAGAGTCACGTCGTGACTCTAAGCCACGAGACGTGACTCTCCTCTCACAGAGAGAAGCAGTCACGCTTCGCGACTAAACGCCTGACGATTTTCATCTGGCCCGCCGAGAAGTCACGCATTGTGACTGGGAGACAGAGTCACATGGCGTGACTGGAAGTCACGCCTCGTGACTTGTCACTCACAGGAAGTCACGACACACTGGAAACGGGAATTCCACAGAATCGCGATTTCCTGTTTCCAGCAACCCAGAATTCAAAGAACCCCATCAAAATCATTTTCAATCTGATCCAAAACACATCCAAACTCATCTTACCTTACAGTCGATCTTCCAAACATCATAAACAAGATAATTGCAACTTAATTCAACAATCAAATCAACCAAAATCATGTATAGACATATTTAATCCCTTTAAGAACATAAACCCTAACAAATAACAGTAAGTTCAAAACCTAAACTCAGAACTTCAATTCAATTCCTATCATGCATTACTAACACATTTATTCACATAATCATGCATATACACATACCAAACACACCCATTTCCAGAAATTAAGCAGAGCAAACTCATTTATAAGCCTAGTGAGAAGAAGGGCAGAGACAATCAACTGAGATTGAAGAACAGAGAAGTTCAAAAACGTTGCATGCAATCAAACACTCCCAAACCTGGAATCGAAGATCCAAAATCACACTTTAAGCTTCAAGATCAGTCCTCAATCCTTTCCTTGCCTTTGCTTTGCTTCCTCTTACAATCCAAAACTTGCACAAACAAGAAACCCACAAATCCTTAGTTCAAACCCTAACAAATAACAGTAAAACCAGGAAGAAGAAACACAGCACGTAACAAATCTTAAACCAACTCACCTCTTCAAACAAAGAACAATCCAAGCCAACTCAACTCCAAGCCAAACGTGAAAGAAAGGAAAAGCAGAGAAAGGAGAAGAGAAGAAGAAGGGCAGGCGTGAGAGGGGAGATCGGGGTTGCAATCTGTGTTTTCCTCTCTCACTCTCTTACTTCTTCTTCTATTCTTCATTCAATGCCCACCAAACAATCCACATGGCAGATCCTAATAGGACCACACAATCCACTTAACTATTCCAAATTAATTATTGCTCTTAAGTCCTTAGACAAATTACACTTCACTCACTTACACATTATTTCCTTACAAACTTAATTATCTTTTCAATTGGTTCCTTAACACTCTAAATTTCTCAATCACAAATTACTGGAATACCCTTCCGATCCCGACTTAGCATGCATAATCCGACTAGGGCTATATTGGGGTGTGACAGTCACGGTGGCAATGAATATGGTTACATCTGTGACCTACTACGGATTTGTATTCTGTCAAGGATTTTGGTATGTCACGGTGGCAATGAATTTGGTTACCACCGTGACCTACCTTAGATTTGCATTCTGTTTTGGGATTTTGGTATGTCAGGGTGGCAATGAAAGTGGTTACCTCCGTGACCTACCTTAGTCTTGCATTCTGTTTTGGGACTTTGGTATGTCACGGTGGCAATGAACTTCGTTACCACCGTGACCTCCCTCAATATTGCATTTTGTCCGGGTTTTATGTATGTCACGGTGGCAATGAATGTGGTTACCACTGTGACCTACCTTAGTCTTGCATTTTATTTTGGGACTTTGGTATGTCACGGTGGTAATGAACTTGGTTACCACCGTGACCTCCCTCAACATTACATTCTGTCCGGGTTTTTGGTATGTCACGGTGGCAATGAATGTGGTTACCACCGTGACCTACCTCAGGTTTGCATTCTGTTTTGGGGCTTTGATATGTCACGGTGGCAATGAATTTGGTTAACACCGTGACCTATCCTGTTTTTGTAATGAATGCTTATTTGTTAAATGTAAGGTCTAAGTGTGGGGTTAATGGTTATGCATACTCAGTGACATTGAATTAACGCTTCACTTTGATAAGATATATAGTGTTTCTGAATAATGGATGATTATAGCCTGCAAACCAAATAAGTGGATAGTTAGGCATGCCTAATAGAGTTATGTGTAGCTGTAGCCATGTGTATGATTTGGACCCTGATCAGGTCCCCTGAATGGATCCTAGTGATCTTCCTGTCGAATCTTACCTAAGTTTCTATGTGAAAGTATTGTGGAACAAGAATGAAAAGAATGCCCTGATGCCCTCGGGCATCTATGTGATGTGAATTTATATTGATGCCTCTGGGTATCTATGTGTACTCGTTATCCACGATTTTGCTCGAGCAGGTTATTTTATGTTTTTCATGTATGAAGTCTGAATGATATATGTTGATTATTCAGATTTATTTTATGTGATACTAACTTATGAGTGTGCCATCAGCATATGCTTTGCCTGTTAACGTCACTGTGATTGGCGGTTATGCATTTTTATGTTCCCCACAAAGCGATTTCGCTTAGCACGGTTGTTTAATCCGTGCAGGTGTGGAAGGTTTTGGTAAGCTCAGTCAGGGCGCACCGCATCGGGAAGGCCATCGCAATTAGGAATCAAAGTTTTGTAGTATAGGTTTTCCTGTCTTTTGTATTAGATATAATGTTTTATGTGCCCTTTTGGAACAATATTTTCAGGCCTTTGTATATGTAATCTTTGTAATATGTACAGATTTTGTCTATGTATATAAATGGAAAGAAAAATTTTATTCTGTTCAGTATCGCTGTGTGTCTCTTCTAAGAAGCTTTATTTTGTCTCGTTATTATGTATTTCTCTATATTATTGTTGTGATCTTCATTTTGAATTGTGACACTCCTATCTACCGGGACCCTTCTCCCTCCTTCGGGGCAGAAGTCTCCATGTTATAGGTTGGGGTGTGACACTCTGAGTGCTTCACTTGTAAAGCCGCTTGCACAATTTGATAATAGCTAACTATTGGGGCACTCATCAATGATATCAACATTGCCCTCAAAGTCTCATTTAGGCCCATTTCAAAATGCTGACATCAAAAATCTTCTGTAAGAACACTCGGAGGAGCATACTTGCTAAGTCGATTAAATTCCTTCTTAAAGTTGGCTGCAGACAAAGCCTTTTGCTTAAAACTCAAGAACTGCGCCCATCTATCTTCCTTGTACGCCCTAGTCACATACTTATTATTAAATTCCCTTTCAAAGAACTCTCATGTGACTAGGTCAGGCAACTGAGGTTGACTCAGAACTAATCTCCACCAGTCATAAGCGAAACCCTGCAAGAGCGAAACTGCACATTCAACTTGCCTATCCCGGGGATAGCGAATCTCTTTTAAACTCTTAACCTTCTCTATCCATAGCTTTGCCTTCTCGAACTCAACCAAAATTGTCCCATAAAAGTCCTCAACTCCAGACTTCCTCACATTCTCTATCGGAGCTCTCGGAGATATCACCCTCTCTAAGACTCGAGCCATATCCTGAAATATTTTTAACATAGCCTCAAAAGGAATGGCTGGAGCCTCAGGTTGCACTATAGCCGGTTGAACATAACTAGATATAGATGGATCTTGCTCTAGGGGATTAGCACTTTTCACTGACCCCTTTAGGGACCCATGCCTAGACTCCATATAACAATAAAGAATAAAGTTATCAACATCAGGCTAACACTCCTAGACAAAATTCTATTCTACGGTCGCCCATAAAGGACTAAACCTTAGCTCTGATACCAAAAATTGTAACATCCCATACCTATACATAGGGGAGCTCACACATGAGGGGAGTGAGAGCCCGTATAAATAAGGGTGTCACAAAACACAAACGACATACATAACCAAAAGCGTTCAGTAAATAATATAAAATCGGAGTAAATTAAAACTTTATAATCATATACTAGACCAATAGAAATTCTCAAATCTCATTCATTTATATAACAAAATATTCATTACAAAAGGGGGGTACACTATCATTCTTACATCATTACAAAAATACAAAACTGGCAGTATTACAAAATCTTATATATAACAAGGATTTACATCAGAAAACAAAATACAAAATACAAAGCCATAAGATGATCTCTCTCTAATGTGTTAGCACTGATGGTTGTGGATCGGACTCCTTAAAAACTTGCATAGCTTCCACAACTATACGGATGAAATACCCGTTCTAAGCAATAATGTTTAGTGGGGAAAATAAAAGATGAACGACCACTCACAGTGGCTGTCAAGGCAAAACACATACATATAGCACATACATAGGGAGGTATAATAAAATTAGACTTATATATAAAAAAAAACATTCTTACATTTAAATAAATTCACAATATTTCTAAAACATATATGAAACAAAGGTATGCTTGCAAACTCAAAGTAGCGGATAACGAGTGAACACATTAGTACTCTAGGGTACGAATAAAAGCAACTTCTTTCATTTCATTCAAAAACATTTTCACATTAGGGATCTTAAACAAGACCCAACAGAAGAGGATCGCGAGGACCCAAACGGTGACCTGATCAGGGTCCAAAACACTAAAGGGCTGCAGTTTACAAAACTCTATAGGTATGCCTATCTATCCACTAACTAGACTCTTGCAGGTTAGGCATAATTCAACACAATGAGCATATATAGAAGAGATTGAATTAAATAATAATTCATACATAAAGGCATTAGTAAAATAGGAGAGAGTAATCATACAAGATAATATAAAAATAATTAACAAAGAAACATAGGCGATGGTCGCGCTCGTGAAAGAGGCAAAATTCGCTATTTACTGCGCTCATGACAGCCTTTGCTCTCGTGCGAGAAAGGAAAGGCAGTCCTCTATCTCGCTTGCCACATAGGTCGTGCTCGCTATAAAGGGTAGGAAAGGTCACTATCGCTCAGGCGCGTCCGCGACGGCAATCAGCTCAATAGCTACTCAACAGTGCGACCGATGTCTCGCCCGCGATAGAGAAACTCCTTTCAAGGTGCTTGGATTATTAGGCTCTGACGCCCTCGCGATGAGTATCGCGCTCATGACAGAGTCAAGTTTCCAGCTCCTTCGCCAAAAAATCTGGAGAAACTCCTAACCAATCCATCCCTAACTTGTAATTCATCTATCAAACTTCAACATAAACATCCATAGGCACTCAAATCAAATTATACAACACAAAACCCAAGTTTTATGCTAATTAAAAGCATCTAAGAAAAGATAAAAGAATAATTTTGAGCATCAAAATTGAAATTCTAGAATTTTGATCCAAAATCCATAAAAACTCACTTTTTTCTCCAAATTACAACACCTATCTCAAATTAACTCAAATAAGGAAAACCCACAACAATCATACTATTATAAGTAAGTGAAAGTTCACAATTTTCAGGAATTGAAGTAATAATTCAATGATAGAGAAATTATGCAAAAATAAGTAAATTCCCAAACCTCAAATCCCAAGCTCCTCGATTGTCAATTGGCGGCATTACCACCAGTAATCTCCTTCCTCTTAGGATCTCAAGGAGGAATCTCAGCTACAATAACCCAAAACACATAAAACCTCAAATACAGCCACAAACCCACATAACCCAACGTGAAAGAAAGAAGAAAAGAAGAAGAAGAAGAAGAAGAAGAAGAAGAAGAATACTTACACAAGCTCTAAAATTTCTCAATACCCACCAAGAATCATAGCATAAAGGGGAAGAGAGTGAGCAAAGAGGATAAAGAAGGGTTGGCTAAGGGAGAAAAACGGGAGGGAGAGGGGGAACGGGAAATCTATTCTTCCCTCTCTCTCTAATTCTCTTTTAATTAAGTCAACCCATCCCACTCTCCTTCTTCTTTCTTCTCCACATGTCACTATCTTGTGGTGGGTCTTGATAACTCACACTCTAATCCTTCTCTTCCTCACAACACCAAAACAAATCACACATAAAAAAAAAACATACAAATATACCCTTAAAACTTTCACACACACATGCTCAAAACTTGTAACATCCCATATTAGGGCCTACAAGAATTTCGCATGGTTAATTGGATAATTAAGAGTACTTTGGTAATTATGCAAGTGAAATTGGATTAAATTGAAAGTGAATTAAAGTTTAGCAAAGGAAATATTTGTTTAGTGAGTGATTTGCAATTATTAAGGAACCAAGTGAGATTTACCATGGGTTAAAGTGTAAGTCAAGATAATTGATTAAGGGAACCTATTCTAATGTGACATGTGGCTTGAGTGGTTGAAGGCATTTAATGGGATTTGAAAGAGAGAGAGAGGGAAGGGCAGAAATTATGCTTTCTTCCCGTAAAAACCAAGTTGGCTCCTCTTTCTTGCTCTTCCTGACCTCTTCCTCTCTTCCTCTTTCAATTATTTTCTACTCTTCACTCTTACATGTGTTGTTCTTCAACTTTGAGCTGGGTCTATAGAGGTTAAGAGCTGGTTTGAAGAGGTAAGTGGTTAGTGGTCTTCTTCTTCTTCTTTTGGTTTCGATTTGGGTATTTGATGTTTGATTAAGAGAATTTCTGGGTTTGTTTGTGCAATAATTTGAAGAGAGAAGGAAGAGTAAAGGTAAGGAAAAGGTTGGGTCTTGAAGATAGTAGTTGAGCTGCAATTACAGGTTTGGAAGTTGTTCTGCCCTATTCTCATTTCGGATTGTGTGTGTTTTGTGTTCTAAATTGTGGATTTTGAGAGATTGGTATGTGTTAATGCATGTGTTAGTTACAGTGGGTGGATGGCCTTACATGTTAGTGTTGTGATGGTTTGCATGTTGATTTTGAAGTGAAATGGCATGAGTTAGTGTAAGTTTTGATCTTGAAGTTCTTGAGCTGCATTTAGTGTAACTCGTTAAATTTCCTATTAAGTTAGTGTAAATTGAGTGTATGATGATGATTGACATGTTTTTGAGTGCTTTAGAGGTACGGTTTTTCATGATTTATGCATGTCAGATGGTTATGGGTAAGTTTGATTGATGTTGGAAGATTTTAGTTTTTGCAGTTTTCTAGAGATCTGGAAAATGCTACTCTATCGTGAGCGCAACAAAGCCGGGTTTGACCAATTCGGTTGGACATGGTTTGATTCAATTTTACCCTTATAAATACATCTATTCACTAGATTTCTCTAGAGAAACCCTAGAGAAACCGACCCCCCTCCTCTTCCCTTTGGCCAAAGTGATGTTTCTCCATTTTTCCTCTATTTTCATCATTTTTCTTTTAATCTCTCCTCACATCTAAGCCTCCTAAACAAAGTTAAAACTCTCTAGAATCTAGCGATGGTGATTGAACTCCATTTGGAGTGATAAAAGTGGGAGAAAATAAGTGAAAAAGTTTATGTGTCAAAATTGAGGTATGTAAAGTTGATATTTTTAAATTGGTTTGAAGGTTCAAATAGGTATTTTAGGATGTCTACAGCATGTTTATGTGATTATATTGCAAAAAGGAAGTAAATCTATGGTGGTTTCGTTGATGTTTCTATTCGGCCATTTAAGGAATATAAGGAAAGTGATGGTGTTTTAAGGATCCCAGGCAAGGAAAGGATGGTTATGGTGTGGAAAATAAGAAAATAAGGTTAGAGGATGCAATATCCTCCTTGTTCCATGGTAAAAGTATGATTTTTAGTTATGTTTAAACATAAAGTATGTGTAATATTTATGTTTAATTGAATCAAACCATGTAGTCATATTTAAGAAGGTTAAAAATGAGATTTAGAATGTTTAGAATGAAAAGAAATAAAACATATACCATGGACAACATGTAGGCCGAATGGTATAAATAGATAAAGATGATATTTTTATGTGTTTTAATGTGATTTAATGATAAAACTAAATAAATTAACATGTAATCTAGTTAATGGAATGAATTAGAGAAGCAAAAATTCACAGGATGGATGATGTGTGCTTTGGCTGAATTGAATAAGTGAGTAAAAAGGTGATTTTGATATGTTTTAATGCAAACTAATGATATAATAAGTTAATTGACATGTAATTTACCTAAATAAATGATAAAGGTGATGAAAATAATTTATGATGAATGATGAACATGTTAGCCGAATTGATCCATGTATGTAAAGATATGATTTTGATGTGTTTTGACGTGAAATAATGTCATGGCTATGATATTTGGCATGTAAATCACCTAAATAAATGTTAAAAGTGATGAAAAGAATTAATGGTGAAAAATTGACATCATGACCGAATGGCATTTATGTATGTATCCATGTGTACCAAGATGATTTCATGAGTTTTATGGCATGAGATGACACATGGATGAAAATTAAATGTATAACGATCGATTGTATGGAAAAGAATGGAATAAAATGATGAAATTCCATGAAAAGTATGACTGGTAACTTAAAAATGTGAAAAGTGGAATTTTGATGCCCTATATGGTAATTTGATAGTCAAGTCTAGTTCAGGATATGATGGCTAGCCATAGGGACAAAAGACCGCGGGTGTGAGCATAACGTCTCACTTACTATAGGCTAATGACGGTCCTATTCTGTATTGTTCTGTCTTAATATAGTATTGATCTATATTTCTGTGGTCTGTATTTAAAGACAGGGGTGGTCCTTCGGGGTCCATCTGCTAAATACAGGGGTGGTCCATCGGGGTCCCTCTAGTATATTTGTAAGCCTTTGAGGTTCACGTCTCGTTTATTTTGATCATAAATATCTGCCAGTTTTATACAGGGACAAATGGCAAAAGTAAGTGATATGAGTCTAAATAGCTCATATTTAATCTATGTTTTAGGTTTAAAATAATGTTTATGTGTAGTTAATTGTGTTAGAATTAAGTATGTTTTATGTTTTTGTTTAAGTTTTGTGTGTGTAGGAGAAAATGGAGAAGATTGGAGAAAAGAGCAAAAATGAGCTAAGGAAGAGAAGAATCTGTCGCGAGTGCGATAGGAGTTGCCAAACAAAGAAGGAAAGAAGAAAGGAAGAGAAGAAAGCAAAGGAGAGAAGTAATCTATCGCAAGAGCGATAAGAGTCGCGAGCGCGACAGGACACGCACAAAGGAAGAGAGCCAAAGAGAAGAAGAAATGGAGCTGGTGTACGTTGTCGCGAGCAAGGCAGCTCGTCGCGAGGTCGCGGCATGGTGCGGAGGAAAGCCAGCGCAAGAAAGGTGGAACGAAGATTAAGGCGAGCTCTATCGCGAGCACAACAGACCTCGCGATCGCGACAGAGAGGACCGTTGGGCAGTTGAATTCAAGGTTTGCTTTGAAATGTCATGTCTCTCCACCAAGTCTTGTAACCTTTTGAAGAGACACCTGAAAGGACATGTCTTTTAGAACATTGTAAATATAACTTTTAACTTTAGATTTTAGAGGTTGTTGAATTTTATTATTAAGAATTTTCTGTAAGTTTGAGACTACATTTTTAGTTAAAGTTTTTAAGTTAGGATTTTATGTTTTGAAGAGAAGAATATTGCAAGGAAGAAGATATCCTTTGTGGAAGGGAAAAGGGTTGAAAGATCTCTTTCTTCATTTCTCATCTATTACGTCTTCTCTGTAATTATTTAATGATGAATTTAAGAATTTGAATCTTTAATGTTATATTTTATTATTCATATCAATTTGATATTCTTTCTTGTAGAATTTTCTATTAGTATTTTATGCATGATCATTATAAGTAAGTGTTTAATTGAAAGATAAATTCTTAGTTAAATCTAATAGAAGTTCATCATTGAAGTATTAAATGGTTGTTATAGGTTGTTTATTATTCCTAAAATTTGCATATATAACACTTTAATTCATTAATGAAAATTGTGAATTAGAATTATAAATGCATGTTTTAGGCACTCTAGTTTATGTTGAGAGATTAAGTTGGAATCTTATTCAACTTGGCTTGCATGACAAGAATACACTAATAATCAAGAATAATCAATTCAAGTTCTATTTATTATTACATTATTAGCATTAATCATTTGTCTTCTCTGATAATCAATAATTAGGTTAGATAGTATTAGATATAGTATTTCCACTTTCATGTATAAAATATTGATCATTGTAAACAAGATTAAAATTGAGTAGTAATAGTGTGTAATATTTATCACATTCCTCGTGGGATCGACATCTTTTGTACTATAACATGTACACCGTATACTTGCGGAATTCGCACTTAGAAATAGGCTAACAAGTTTTTGGCACCGTTGCTGGGGAATGATTGATTATTTATTGCCATTATGAATCTTGATTTATGATTTTGGATTACAATTTTTAATTAGTTTTGTTTTGTGTTGTTTTTACAGGATTTTGATAGTTCATGCCTAGTACAAGGAGTTCTCAAGAAGAGCTTGAACCTTTAAATCCTGAAATAGAGAGATATTTGGCATGTAACCGGAAATCCAACAAAAAGAAAAATAAGAATAAGCGACCTATCATGGCTGAAGAGGAGAATCCACCAAGGTTGATGGATTTTGCTACACCCGCATTGAGTGGTGCTCAACAAGGTGTGGTAAGGCCTATGGTAAATGCTAACCAAATTCAAATAAAACCTTCTCTTTTGCAAACGATTCAAATAGCATTCAGTTTTATGGTTTGGCAAATGAGGATCCTAATGCTCATTCAGCAAATTTCTTGGAAATATGTGATATTTTTAAAATTAATGGAGTTTCAAATGATTCAATTAAGCTTAGGCTTTTTCCTTTCACATTGAAGGATAAAGCCAAGGCTTGGTTGAATTCATTAACTAGAGGATCAATAACTATTTGGGACCAATTGGCCCAAGCATTTTTATCCAAATATTTTCCTCTAGCCAAAACTGCAAAAATTATAAAAGATATCACAACTTTTGTGCAACATGACAATGAATCTTTGTATGAAGCTTGGGAGAGATTTAAAGAATTGCAGATGATGTGTCCTAACCATAACCTTCCAAGGGAGTTGCTCATGCAGACTTTTTATAATGGAGTGAACCCTACAACTAGGGGTACCATAGATGCTGCAGCTGGTGGCTCACTTATGAGGAAAACAATAGAAGTTGCCTTTGAATTGTTAAAAGAGATGGCTATGAACAATTGTATGTGGCCCACCGAAAGAGTAAGAGAATCTAATTCTAATGCTAGGGGGGTACATGCCATAGATTCTGTGGTAGGTTTACAAGCCCAAATTGAGGCTTTAACTCAAAAGGTTAGTAGCCTAGGAATGGGGGGTAGTTCACAAAAGGTATGCACCATTTGTGGCCAACAAGGTCATACAAGTGAGGTATGCAATTTGGGAATAGGTAGTTCGAAGGAACAAGTTAGCTTTATCCAAGGGGACGTGGTAACCCATACTCAAATACATATAACCCTGGTTGGAGAAACCATCCTAATTTTTCATGGGGGAATAGTAGTAACCAAAATAGGGGTGTAGGATTTTAACCACCTTAAGATAGGTTTGGAGCTTTAGAGGTTAAAATGGATAGGTTTTTAGAGGGGATTAGCTTAAAGTTTAGCTCAAAAGAAGAGAACCAAAAAAGGCTAGAATCAAAGTTTGACCAAATCACTAAATATCAAGCCTCATCCAACCATAACTTGGAAGTGCAAATAGGGCAAATTGCTAAGGCGTTACCTTCACGAATGCAAGGAAATCTACCAAGTAATACAGAGGAGAATCCAAGGGAACATCTTAAAGCCATTAAATTGAGATCAGGTAAATCCTATAACAATGAATTTATTTCTACTAATGTGGATGAGAATGTGCAGGAAAAATAAAAAAATTTCAGAAGGATGAACCTTCTGTCGCGAGCGCGACTGAAGAGGGGCAGGCAGACATCGTGAGCACACTACCTTTCGTGAGTGCGAGCAATGAGAATCCGCTTACTGTCGTGAGCGTGACACCTGTCACGAGCGCGAGTGAAGGGGTGACCAAATCCCAAACTCCACAAGTTTTTCAACCTCGTCCGCCTTTTCCACAACGTTTGAAGCAACAACACCAAGATAAGCAATTCCAATCTTTTATTGATAAATTGAAACATTTACACATCAATTTAAAATTTATTGAGGCCATTACACAAATTCCTAACTATGCAAAATTCCTTAAAGACTTAATTTCTATGAAAAGAAGTTGGGAGGATATATCCACTATAGAGTTGACTGAGGCATGTAGTTCAATAATTTCAAATAATTTGCCTACTATGCTTAAGGATAATAGTAGTTTTACTATTCCTTGCACTTTAGGGGATGCTGATTTTCCTAAATGTTTATGTGATTTGGGGGCAAGTATAAATCTTATGCCTTTGACTATCTTTAAGAAGTTAGGATTGGACTATGTTAAACCTACTTCTATGGTTTTGCAATTAGCTGATTAATCTATTAAGAAACCATATGGTATAGTGGAAGATGTGCTTGTGAAAGTTGATAAGTTCATTCTACCAGCTGACTTTGTTATTCTAGATTTTGCATATGATGTAAAATGTCCATTAATATTACGAAGACCTTTCATGAGAACTGGTAGAGCTTTAGTTGATGTCCTTGAGGGCACTTTAATTTTAAGAGTGGGGGAAGATAGTGTGGAATATCATATGGATAAGTCCATTAAATATTCCATGGATGAGAATGTGTGCATGAAAATAGATGTCATTGATGCTTGTGTTTTGGAAGTGTTAGACAATGCAGGTCAAGAAGAGGTTCATTTTGAAGAAGAAGTGCATGAAGAGGTGGAGCAAGAGAGCTCAAGGCCTGAACTTCTATGTAGAAATGAAGCTCCATTGCCACATTCCATTATAAGTCCTCCTCATGTAGAATTGAAAGAGCTACCTAGTCATTTGAGGTATGCATTTCTTGGTCCAAACCATACTTTACCTATTATTGTTTCTAACAAACTCACTAGTGTACAAGAGTCTTCATTGTTAGAAGTTATTAAAAAGAGGATAAAGAGTATAGGTTGGCAAATTTCTGATTTGAAAGGAATTAGTCCTAATGTAGTCATGCATAGGATTAACATGGTAGATGAATGTCAACTAAAAGCTGATAGACAAGGAAGACTTAATCCCAATATGAAAGAAGTGGTTAAGAAAGAAGTCATTAAGTTATTAGATGCTGGGATTATCTATTCGATTTCGGATAGTTCTTGGGTAAGTCCTATTCATTATGTAACAAAGAAAGGGGGTATGAAGATAGTTAGAAATGAGATTGGGGAATTGATTACTACTAGAACCACCACCAGTTGGAGGGTGTGTATTGACTACAGGAAGTTGAATTCAGCTACTAGAAAGGATCATTTTCCTTTACCATTCATTGATCAAATGTTAGAAAGGATAGCTGGCCATTCTCATTATTGCTTTCTAGATAGTTATTCGGGATATTTCAAAATATTTATATACCCTGGTGACCAAAAAAAAAACACCTTTACTTGTCCATATGGGACTTTTGCTTATAAAAGAATGCCATTTGTGCTATGTAATGTACCAGTAACTTTTCTAAGGTGCATGACTTCTATTTTTGGGGATATGATAGAAGACATCATGGAAGTGTTCATGGATGATTTTTCTGTGTATGGGGACTCATTTGAGTTATGTTTAAGTAATTTGGATAAAGTATTGGCTAAATGTGAGGTGACTAATTTTGCAGTAAATTGGGAGAAATGTCATTTTATGGTTGAAGAAGGAATAGTTCTAGGCCATAAAATTTCAAGTAAAGGGATTGAGGTAGATAGAGCTAAAACAGAATTGATAGAAAAATTACCTCCACAAATAACACTTAAGGGTGTAAGGTCATTTTTGGGACATGCTGGTTTTTATAAAATGTTTATAAAGGACTTTTCCTTAATTGCTAAGCCTTTAACTAATTTGTTAGTTAAGGATGTACCTTTTGAATTTTCTCATGGATGTATGCAAGCTTTTGATACTTTAAAGAATGCTCTTGTAAGTGCACCCATAATAATTTCTCCTAATTAGGAATTACCTTTTGAAATTATGTGTGATGTAAGTGATCTTATTGTTGGATGTGTGTTAGGACAAATACAAGGTAAACATTTGCATGTGATTTACTATGCTAGCCATTCATTGTCATCACCTCAAGTCAATTACACAACTATTAAAAAAGAAATGTTAGCAATTGTCTATGCATGTGATAAGTTTAGGTCTTATTTGTTAGGATCTAAAGTTATCATCTATACGGATCATACTGCATTAAGGTACTTATTTTCTAAAAAAGATGCTAAGCCTAGAATAATTCGTTGGGTTCTTTTATTGCAAGAGTTTGACCTTGAAATTAGAGATAAGAAGGGATCTGAAAATTTAGTGGCTGGTCATTTATCAAGGTTAGAAAATGATGAAGGACCTATAGGAGATAGCAATGAGATTAATGAATCCTTTCCGGATGAGTCGCTTATGTCTATTGAGCAAGTAAATACTCCTTGGTTTGCAGATTTTGCTAACTTTCTTGCTGCAGGAATTATACCTAATGATTTAACATGGCAATAAAAGAAAAAGTTCTTTAGTGATGTCAAAAATTATCTTTGGGAAGAACCATATTTATTTACAATAAGTAGGGATGGTATTATACGTAGGTGTGTTAGTGAGGATGAGTATGTAAACATTTTAACACATTATCATTCATCTTTGTATTTTGGTCATAATGGTAGTACTAAGACTGCCTCTCATGTGCTAAAATGTGGTTTCTTTTTGCCTACCCTATTTCATGATGCTAGAGTTTTTGTAGCTCAATGTGATAAGTGTCAAAGAGCTGGGAACATTGGGAAGAGAGATGAAATGCCTTTGAATAATATCTTGGAAGTAGAGATATTTGATGTGTGGGGGATCGACTTCATAGGTCCTTTTCCTACATCTTTTGGACAAAACTACATTTTGGTTGGTGTTAACTATGTATCAAAATTGGTTAAATCAAAAGCAATGCCAACTAATGATTCCAAGGTGGTGATCAAATTCTCAAAGAAGCTCTTTTCAAGGTTTGGAGTGCCAAGAGCCATCACAAGTGATGGAGGTAAGCATTTTATTAATCGCTCTTTTGATTCTTTATTGCATAAATATGGTGTGTATCATTGGGTAGCTACTCCATATCATCCACAAACTAGTGGTCAAGTAGAGGTATCTAATAGGGAACTTAAATGGATCTTAGAAAAGATAGTTTCTAGCTCTAGGAAAGATTGGGCACATAAGCTTAATAGTGCATTATGGGCATATCGCACAGCATTTAAAGCACCTATTGGAATAGCACCATATAGGTTAGTCTATGGAAAAGCTTGCCATTTGCCTGTTGAGTTAGAGCATAGAGCATATTGGGCCATTAGGACTTTAAATTATGACATTAAAGATGCTAGTGTTAAAAGATGTTTACAACTTAATGAACTAGATGAGTTAAGACGTATTTCTTATGAAAATGCTAAGATATACAAAGAAAGATCCAAAAAATGGCATGATGCTCATATTAGATACAAAAGTTTCAAGATTGGGGATAAGATCCTTTTATACAATTCTAGGTTGAAACTCTTTCCTTGAAAATTGAGATCTAGGTGGAGTGGACCCTTTGAGGTTAACTAAGTCTTTGACCATGGATACTTAAAGCTTAAAAATAGTTAAGGAGAATTATTTAAAGCAAATGGTCAAAGATGCAAGGTCTATTTCGAGGAAACTTTTCATGGTAGGGAGGTCTCCTATATCTCTTTACAATTGATTTGAAAGTTACTTACATATTCTTTTTATTTTGTAATTATTGTATTTTAAATTGTTTTGTATGGTGTTCCTTAGACTTTAGTGTGATTTTTGCATTATATATATTACTAATATTGTTTATTTTTTATTCTACATGGTGTCTTAGATAGTGAGTAATTTTTGTTATTTAAATTTACAATGTTACATTGACAAAGAAAAAATTGTTCTTTGAAAATTCCTCACTGTCGCGAGCGCGACAGTGGAGGAAGGATGTTTTCGCAGGTTACTTTCGCGATTGCACCAGGCATGGAGCGCACGACAGGAAAAAGCTAAGTTGGGCAATTCCATTCTGTCGCGAGCACGACAGAGAGGTGAGAAATTTTTTTATCGGGTGATCGCGATGGGTTTCGCGAGGTCGCCAGAGAGCGTGGAATTTGAATTCCTTTGAATTTTTAACCGTTAGAACCCTAATTTTTTCTCCCCTATAAATAGTTTAAAACCCTTACTGCAGCATTTCTCTCATACTTTTGAGTTGTCTCTCATTTCTCTTTGGTTTTTCTTTCAAATTCTCTAAAAACTTCTTCTTATTCTCTTATATTTCATGAGTTTCCTTATTTTTGTTCTTCATCTACCTTTTTTGTGAGTTTATTTTGCAAAGTTTCTCTTTATTTCTCTAACACTCAAAATGGTGAGAACAAAAATTGTTGCCAATAAGGGAAAGAAGGCTGCTGGAGGATCAAGTTCAAACCCAGATCCAATTCGCCTGCAAAATAGGTTTGAGTGTCCTTTCCCAATTTTTTTTTAGGAAGAAGGTGAAAAGTTTGTTTATTTTGCAAAGAAATCTTATGTTGGTATGTGGCATGTGGATTTTTCATTGTTAAATCATTTGGGTTTAACAGAACAATTTGGAAAATATTTTAAGTCTATGAAGTGGAGTAAATTTGTTCATTTAACTCTTCCAATTAAACAAGAATGGGCCCTTAAATTTTTTATTTCCCTTGATTATGTTGATAAGGGTAGAGATAAAATGAAGTTTAGACATCAAGGACAAGAGTATGTTTTTGGGTTTCCAAAAATGCATGATTGGTTTTGTTTTCCACTTAATGGAAAACGATTTGATGCACATATCTTTGATCCTAGGCCTATGTGGAAGAGATTAACTGGTTTAGATTCCTTTAATAATAAAAACTCAACTAACCACCAAATTAAGGATGATGCATTAATGCTTTTTCACAAATATCTTTGCCATGCCTTATTTAGTAGAGTAGAGAGTTCTAAGGTTCAAACCAAGGATTTGTTTGTACTAGATTTATTACAGTCTAGGGAAACCCCTAGCTCAATTGATTTTATATTTGATGGCCTATATCATGCCTCCACTGCTAAGAGTAAAATTGTTGGGATGTGTCACATGGTGATAGTAATTATCTTAGGTCGTTTAGGGGATTTGTATAACTTTCAATTAGATGAGGATGAACATGTTGCCATGCTAGATGTTGTTTACTTAAGGCTGGCTAATATTTTAACAAAAGGCGGTTGGCCACCTAAGTTTGTTGATAGAGGTGTGCAGGGTGACAGTTCACGCCTAGACAAAGGAAAAGGGAAAGCCCCTAAATCGTCCACAGCTGCTGGAGCGCATAATGAGTCTGCTGATGATGAAGATTCTGAGGAAGGAGAAGCTGCCAGATTTGGTGCTGGTGAAGGTGATTCTACTGGTTGGCAGCAGGTGCTTACAAGATTGGATGGAATGGAGGCTGCCAACCAAAGCATGGCTGCAAGGATCGACTCCCTTAAGGCAATATTAAATGCAGTCCACAAGGGTCAGAAAAGTTTGAGTCGCAAGCTCCTCTCCTACTTCGAAAAACAGAATGTCTAATTTTTTCCTTCTCCGCCTGATTCCCCTAGTGGGAGTTGAGATGAGTTTTCTCCATACACTTTTAGTTTTTTGTGTTATTTTTATTTTCTCTTTATTGTCTTTTGTGTTTTGCTTGTTTATATTATTTGTTTATTTGTTTTCACACAATGAGGACATTGTGTCCTTCAAGTGTGGGGGCATTATTATTGTTTATTTGATGTTTATATGTTGTGTTTACTGTAGCTTGTGTTATGCATGTGCTGCTAGTTTTAGGTTATTGTGTTTATGTATATATGTATATGTTGTTTTATGCATTTGATTTTGGAGCTTATATATTTGATATATATTTGGGAATATATGCATGAGTAAGCTTCTATTTCTTTTAATTAAGTCTATATATGCCATATCTTGAAAAATATCATTTTCATTTTACTTTGGCAAATTTAATGTACATAGTGATGGTCATGACTTGGCAAAGCACTTTAGTGTAGGGTAGTTTTAAGTTGAGTATCTTTTCACATGTATATAAGGATTATTTTGCCAATGCATTACTTAGGGTAGTTTGACCTATATCTTATGTGAGCTTTTGAGCCTTATACATAGAAAATTTTC
This sequence comes from Excoecaria cochinchinensis, assembly GCA_947683425.1. NCBI lineage: Eukaryota > Viridiplantae > Streptophyta > Magnoliopsida > Malpighiales > Euphorbiaceae > Excoecaria > Excoecaria cochinchinensis. Next base: position 7,337,231 of record CANTUQ010000043.1, read on the forward strand.
TTGTATGAGAGCCTTAGTATGCCATATCCTCTAGAACTTATCTTTAGTAAATTTTGACATTACATATAGTATGGGATGTGCATGAGAAATGAAAAGGGCAATTAGATTAAACCATTTTTGCTTGCTTTAAAACCTAACCTTTTTGACTTTAGGTAGCCATTTTTAAGCCTTTACCTATTTTTGTTGTTAAGCATTTCATTAACCATATCTTTTTCTAAACAATAACTACTTATTTTGTTACCATTGTTGTGGTGAGAATTAGGATTGTTATACCATAGAGATACATTTGTTAGTATAAGCATGAAAATAGTGATGTACAAGTTGAATTCCCTTATTTATTTCTCAAAAGCCCATTATTAGAAAAGTTTAATTTCTACAAGGAAAAGAAAAATAAAATAAGTGGGATGGAGCATAAAATGCACCCACAAAATAAAATGAAAAAAAAGAGAAAAAGAAAATAAAAGCAAATAAAACTAGAGGAAAAATATGGACATTAAGAAGGGAGTTAGAATAGAAAGTTGGAACATCATGCTATACTTAGTTTTTACATCTCTTGTGGTATAGTGATACTTATTCTCCACACAATATAAGCTACTTAAACCAAAATTGTCCTACCTTTACCTAAGCCAAGTTACAATAATTTTAAGACCCTTTGATTTCATGTACTACTTTATACTAGTAGTGGAGATTTTTACTATTTATAAGCTTATGGTATGCAGTGGCATATTTAAGGAATGAGAGAAACACTAACCTTTAAACACATTGAGTGATTGAGTGCTTAAGAAATATAGTGTTTGAGTGAGAATTATTTTAGGCAATGTCTTGTGTGAAATAATCTTTACATGTGTTAAGATATTCAAATTCTTGAGGTCAAACATTCTTGTGTTTTGAAACTTTATGGTTTTCCAAAATGTGCATGATTCTTCAAGTATGATGGATAATGGTATTGATTGAGATGTTGCATATTTAGACTAATTTGTTAAGGGATAAAAGCTTATACATGTCATTTCCAAATGTTTATCAAATATAGAAGTAAGCTCCAAAATTGTGTGCATATTATTATGTGTTATGTGTTTGTGTTGTTTGAGTGTTTGTCATGTTTTGCTTGGGGACAAGCAAATGTTTAATCGTGGGGATTTGATATGAGTCTAAATAGCTCATATTTAATCTATGTTTTAGGTTAAAATAATATTTATGTGTAGTTAATTGTGTTAAAATTAGGTATGTTTTATATTTTTGTTTAAGTTTTGTGTGTGTAAGAGAAAATGGAGAAGATTGGAGAAAAGAGCAAAAATGAGCTAAGGAAGAGAAGAATCTATCGCGAGCACGACAGGAGGTGCCAAACAAAGAAGGAAAGAAGAAAGGAAGAGAAGAAAGCAAAGGAGAGAAGTAATCTGTCGCGAGCGCGATAAGAGTCGGGAGCGCGATAGGATGCACAAAGGAAGAGTGCCAAAGAGAAGAAGAAAGGGAGCTGGCGTGCGTTATCGTGACCAAGGCAGCCCGTCGTGAGGTCACAGCATAGCGCGGGGGAAAGTCAGCGCGAGGAAGGTGGAGCAAAGATGAAGGCGTGCTCTATCGCGAGCGTGACAGACATCGCGATAGCGAAAGAGAGGAACATTGAGCAGTTGAATTCAAGCTTTGCTTTGAAATGTCATGTCTCTCCACCAAGTCTTGCAACCTTTTGAAGAGACACCTGAAAGGACATGTCTTTTAGAACATTATAAATATAACTTTTAACTATAAATTTTAGAGTTGTTAAATTTTATTATTAAGAATTTTCTGTAAGTTTGAGAGTACATTTTTAGTTAAAGTTTTTAAGTTAGGATTTTTATGTTTTGAAGAGAAAAATATTGCAAGGAAGAAGATATCCTTTGTGGAAGGGAAAAGGGTTTAAAGATCTCTTTCTTTATTTCTCATCTTTTACTTCTTCTTTGTAATTATTTAATAATGAATTTATGAATTTGAATCTTTAATGTTATATTTTATTATTCATATCAATTTGATATTCTTTCTTGTAGAATTTTCTATTAGTATTTTATGCATGTCATTATAAGTAAGTGTTTAATTGAAAGATAAATTCTTACTTAAATCTAATAGAAGTTAATCATTGAAGTCTTATTTGAGTAATCATAATATTAAATGGTTGTTATAGGTTGTTTATTATTCCTGAAATTTTCATATATAACACTTTAATTCATTAGTGAAAATTGTGAGTTAGAATTATAAATGCATATTTTAGGCACTCTAATTTATGTTGAGAGAGTAAATTGGTATCTTATTCAACTTGGCTTGCATGACAGGAATACACTAATAATCAAGAATAATCAATTCAAGTTCTATTTATTATTACATTATCACCATTAATCATTTGTTTTCTCCGATAATCAATAATTAGGTTAGATAGTATTATATAGTATTTCCACTTTCATGTATACAATATTGATCATTGTAAACAAGATTAAAATTGAGTAGTAATAGTGTGTAATATTTATCACATTCCTCGTGGGATCGACAACTTTTGTACTATAACCGGTACACCGTATACTTGCAGAATTAACACTTAGAAATAGGATAACAATAAGCTTGATATGGTTGATTTGTGATTAAAATTATATTTGTGTGAAAAAAAGGGACTTAATTGGAATAATTAAAAAGTTTTGAGGGCATAATGGTAATTTTGATCATAAAAAGGTTAATAAGGTTAACAATAGAAAAATGAATAATTAAATGGTTATACATATAATTAAGTGAAAAGATAAGATAAAGATATGATATGGATAAAGATATGATAAGGATAAAGGTAACAATAGGGATAAGGGTAAAATGGTAATTTAAGTTTAAATGGTTAATTAAGGCTTAATAAAGGAAAATTGTAATTTAATGGCTCATTGGGTAAGTTAGTTATTATTTAAGGACTAAAATGTAATTTGTCATGAGAATGATATTCTAAGAATCTAATGGTAATTTGTATGTTAAATAAGAAGTTGAATAAGTTAATGAGCCAAATTAGTGGCATGATTATAATTAAGGTAAACAAGAAAGGTAAAATCGTAATCTGAATTAGAAGTCAATTTAGATTAGAATTCTAAATGAATTAGAAGTAAATTTGGATTTGAATTCTAAATGAATTAGAAGTTAACTTGGAATAGAACTCTAATTGGATTAGAAGTCTAATTGGATTAGAACTCTAATTGGATTATAATTCAAAGTGAATTAGAATTAGAATTTTATATTTAATTAAATTATTTATAGAGAAAATGATTAAGGAAAATAATGATAGCATAATTTGAATATTTTACATAATTAAATAATGTTTAAAAAGGTAAATAAGATGAATTAATGGCATTTTTTAATTTTGGTAAAGTTTAAGGACCTATTCGTAATTTTGCAATATTTAGGGGCTAAATTGTAATTTTGTTAAATTGATAAATTAATTTGGTGTCATAATTATAAATATGAGAAAGTTAGGGGTAAATCATAATTTAACAATAGTTAAAGGACCTAAGTGTAAATATTGCATAGTTAAAGGACCTAAGTGTAAATATGGCTTAGTTAAAGGACCTAAGTGTAAATATGATATAATATGAGGACCTAATTGCAATTATACCATAGTTAAGGGACCCAAATGCAAATATGTAATTTTATGTGTGCTATAAATGTATATGTCCTTAAAGGAGTGATTTAATTGACACTGAGAATATCATTGCATGTTAGATAATGAAATAAGGATAATAATAACTTAACTAATGGCATTATTGTAAATAAGTGAAAAGTAAAAGGGTAATGCGGTAAATTAATGGAAATCTAGAAACTTAAATATAAATTTGTCAATGACGATGAAATTGAGGGATTTTAATGATAATTGATAGATAAATTTGAATATTAATTGTATAACCAATTGACAATAGAGAAAACAATAATGTTTATATTAATATTAATAGAAATATTACTGTTAAAGCTAATATCATGGAAATGGCAATATGATTAAATGTAAGAGAAATAGATGAGTAATATGAGCATTAATAAAAGAATAGAAATGTCTTTGGACTAGTAAAGGATTATTACTGATCAGAAATAACTGAAATGTAAATTTAAATATGTAATATTAAATTGAAGATAAGATAATCTAATTAAGATAAATAATAATAGGTTAGGTAAATTTAACTGAATAACATGAATTTTATAATCAAGTCACAATGAATTTAGAGTGTGTAATAGAAATATGTAAAAGACATTATTATAAAACTGATACAGGTATTATAGATTGGGTTAATTATCTAAAGTATAAAATATGATAATTCATATTGTACGTGAGAAATTTTTGTAATGGAGTCACCTAAAAATATTAGTAACGAAACTAAAGACATAAAAGAAAGTAGAACTGTCAGTAAGTGTTGAAAGTCAATAGTGAAATGATAATTCTGAGATGATGATAAATTGTCAATGTGAGTAATTTAGGTACTGGTGTAAAAATAGTATTGTTAGGCGTGGTAATAAGGAAATTAAATGTAAAATAGTATTGATAAATATTTAATCAAATAATGATAATAGAAATTGTGTATAAAGTTAAGTGGATAATGATGTTAAGTCTACAAATAAGTTAGTGGATTAAGTAATAGCTTTGACAATTCAAGTATATAATATGAAATATAACTGAGTAAAATTAATTAGGAAAATATAGTAAATGTATTATGTTTATAGCTTAAAAATGGCATTGTCAAAGAAATATTAAAGGTATAAAGAAAACGATAACGGTTAATTAGTACCGTAAATAACATCGATGATGACTATTCAATAGATATGTCAGTAATTGATATTGTACCCAAGTGTAGACTGTAACTGATGTATAAGCTATAAATAAATAATGAAAGACAAATGAATAAGTTAATAAGATATTTACAAATGTTGTTAATATAATTGATCATTGAATTAACGGACTGAATATAATAGTAGTAATGTGAAATTTAACAGTACATATAAAAATGATTCTGATAAAAATAATAGTAATGTTTAAAATATGGTTATTGAAATAATGAAAAAAGAACAAGATAATAAATGAAGCAAGAAATCTATTAGGACATTAAAGTAAGGCATAAATTACCTAAAAGTATTAAGAATTAATGTTCATATAATAGATACAAAGATATATTCTTGTGTGTGCATGCATGTAGTAATGGTATGGAAAATTTAAGATATTTATCCACCATTGGGAACTTTAATGCTTAGCGCGTAGTGTGATTACTGCGTGCAGGTTATAGAAAGATAGGAAGTTTAAAGTGCCCAAGGTTTAACGACAGTCGAGAAGTGAATTGAAAGCAAAGGTAAGGTGAATTAAGCATGGCATGTACACGACTGCAATGGGTGAACAAAGATTGTACTGGATAAGTATATGAATGGTGTGTTAGTGTAATTGTTATATTATTGTATATGCATGTTTGTGATTATAGGAAAAAAAAAATCACCGAATCTAATAAGTACATTATAGTATAGTGTCTTGACATCCAATGTCCGTACCATTTGCCGGTATAAGGGTGTTACATTTATTTTGGTGTTAGAACAAAGGTTTAGGCGGTCCTAAATTCGAAGATAGTGTATTGAGGACGAAGTGATACATATACATGCCATGAATAGGTATTGATGACAGAAGTGATTGAATGTATTTAAGAAAATACTAGAATAACTCAAGGTTACTGAATTATAAAGGATGTAAAGTATGGTGACTGATGGAAAGTAAATGGATCTCCTGACTTGAATGTCCCCACAGCATAATGGTTGTGATTGATGATTATGGTACATAAGGAAAATTTTGAGGATGAAATTTTTATAAGTGGGGGAGAATACTAGGTTAGCAGTATTCAATGAATTTTATGGAGTCCGTAATGTGATTCTGGTATAGAGTGATGGCCTGAGTATCTCTTATTACAATAGAATTAAAAAGTTAAGTATGCTTGAGGCATAATAATCCCGGGATGGGTGGCCTTGGGATAGCTATACAGTTGAAATTGACAATAGTTACTGAGAAATTTTTAATTTTTAATATTGATCTATGCACTGTCAAGAGTCTAGTGGTAAAATTTGGTTCAAAAATGCGGTCAAATAGGTCCCCGAAAGTCAAATTTGAAGTTGCCCTGTAGTTCGATTCGATTGAACCGAAATTTGACTTAACTTTTACCGAATTTTTAAAAAATAGTAAATGAGCTTAAAAGTCTTAAAAGTGGGAAGTGTGCAAGCTTAAAATAATTTTTAAAAATTTTTGACAGCATTATATTTGCATTTTACGGTAGAACCGAACAGAATTGAGCCGGACCGATTTAGGGGAACCGGGCCCCAAATGGACTCTGATTGAGCTAAAATTTTGTGTGGAGGCTATATTTGATATTTTAAGAATTATGGATTTACTTGGGAGTGAAAATAAGTTGAAGAACTTATAGATGCCTTGAAACAGTGAAAACGGACCAGAAAAACAAAAATTGACCCAAACCGGTTCGACCACTTCGGTTGGACCTAGTCCGATTCAATTTTACCCATAAGAATACATCTCTTCACCAGATTTCTCTAGAGAAAGCCTAGAGAAACCGACCTCCCTCCTCCTCCCTTTGTCCAAATTGATGTTTCTCCACTTCTATTTTCTTCATTTTTCTTTCAATCTCTTCTCACATCTAAGCCTCCTAAACAAAGTTGAAACTCTCTAGAATCTGGTGATAGTGATTGAAGTCCATTTGGAGTGCTATAAGTGGAAGAAAATAAGTGAAAAAGTTTATGTGTCAAAATTGAGGTATGTAAATTTGATATTTTTAAATTGGTTTAAAGGTTCAAATAGGTATTTTGGGATGTCCAAAGCATGTTTATGTGATTATATTGCAAAAAGGAAGTAAATTTATGGTGGTTTCTTTGATGTTTCTATTCGGCCACTTAAGGAATATAAGGAAAGTGATATTGTTTTAAGGATCTAAGGCAAGGAAAGGATTTTTAAGGTGTGGAAAAACAAGAAAATAAAGTTTGTGGATACAATATCCTCCTTTTTCCATGTTAAAAGTATGATTTTTAGTTATATTTAAACATAAAATATGTGAAATATGCATGTTTAATTGAATCAAACCATATAGTCATATTTAGGAAGGTTAAAAATGTGATTTAGAATGATTAAGATGAAAAGAAATAAAACATATACCATGGACAACATGTAAGCCGAATGGTATATATAGATAAAGATGAGATTTTTATGTGTTTTAATGATATAACTAGATAAATTAACATGTAATCTAGTTAATGGAATGAATTAGAGAAACAAAAATTCACAGGATGGATGATGTGTGCTTTGGCCAAATTGAATAAGTGAGTATAAAGGTGATTTTGATATGTTTTAATGCAAACTAATGATATAAATAAGTTAATTGATATGTAATTTACCTAAATGAATGATAAAGGTGATGGAAAGAATTTATGATGAATGATGAACATGTTGGCCGAATTAATCAATGTGTGTAAAGATATGATTTTGATGTGTTTTGATGTGAAATAATGGCATGGTTATGATATTTGGCATGTAAATCAACTAAATAAATGTTAAAGTGATGAAAAGAATTAATGGTGAAAATTTGACATTATGATCGAATTGTATGTATGTGTGTATCCATGTGTACCATGATGATTTCATGAGTTTTATGGCATGAGGTGACACATGGATGAAAATTAAATGTACAATGATCGAATTGTATGGAAAAGAATGTAATAAAATGATGAAATTTCATGAAAAGTATGACTGGTAACTTAAAAATGTGAAAAGTGGAATTTCAATGCCCTATGTAGTAATCTGGTAGTCAAGTCTTGTTCAGGATATGATGGCTAGTTATAGGGACAAAAGACCACGGTTGTGAGCATGGCATCTCACTTATTATAGGCTAATGACGGTTCTATTCTGTATTGTTTTATCTTAATACAGTATTGATCTATATTTCTGTTGTTTGCATTTATGGACAGGGGTGGTCCTTCAGGGTTTCATGGTAAAGACAGCACCTTTGGGGTCCCTCTGGTATGTTTGTGAGCCTTTGGGGTTCATTTCTCGTTTATCTTGATCATAAATGTTTGCCAGTTTTATATAGGGGCAAATGGCAAAAGTAAGCTTGATATGGTTGATTTGCGATTAAAATGATATTTGTGTGAAAAAAGGGACTTCATTGTAATAACTAAAAAGTTTGAGGGCATAATGGTAATTTTGATCATAAAAAGGTTAATAAGGCTAATAATGGAAAAATGAATAATTAAATAGTTATACATGTAATTAAGTGAAAAGATAAGATAAAGATATGATATGGATAAAGATATGATAAGAATAAAGATATAATAAGAATAAGGATAAAGATAGGTATAAGGGTAAAATGGTAATTTAAGTTTAAATGGTTAATCAAGGCTTAATAAAGGAAAAATGTAATTTAATGGCTCATTGGGTAAGTTAGTTGTTATTTAAGGACTAAAATGTAATTTAGCATGAGAATGATATTCAAAGAATCTAATGGTAATTTGTATGTTAAATAAGAAGTTGAATAAGTTAATAAGCCAAATTAGTGGCATGATTGTAATTAAGGTAAATAAGAAAGGTAAAATTGTAATCTGAATTAGAAGTCAATTTGGATTAGAATTCTAAATGAATTAGAAGTCAATTTGGATTTGAATTTTAAATGAATTAGAAGTTAACTTGGAGTAGAACTCTAATTGGATTAGAACTCTAATTGAATTAGATTTCAAAGTGAATTAGAATTTTAATTTAATATTTAATTAAATTATTTATAGAGAAAATGATTAAGGAAAATAATGATAGCATAATTTTAATATTTTATATAATTAAATAATGTTTAAAAAGGTAAATAGGATGAATTAATGGCATTTTTTTAATTTTGGTAAAGTTTGAGGACCTAATTGTAATTTTTCCATGTTTAGGGGCTAAATTGTAATTTTGTTAAATTGATAAATTAATTTGGTGTCATAATTTTAAATATGAGAAAGTTAGGGGTAAAATCATAATTTAACAATAGTTAAAGGACCTAAGTGTAAATATGGCATAGTTAAAGGACCTAAGTGTAGATATGGCATAGTTAAAGGACCTAGATTTAAATATGATATAATATGAGGACCCAAATGCAAATATGTAATTTTATGTGTGCTATAAATGTATGTGTCCTTAAATGAGTGATTTAATTGACATTGAAAATATTATTGCATGTTAGATAATGAAATAAGCATAATAATAAGTTAACTTATGGCATTATTGTAAATAAGTGAAAAGTAAAAGGGTAATGCTGTAAATTAATGGAAATCTAGGAACTTAAATATAAATTTCTCAATGACAACGAAATTGAGAGATTTTAATGATACTTGATAGGTAAATTTGAATATTAATTGTATAACCAATTGACAATAGAGAAAACAATAATGTTTATATTAATATTAATAGAAATATTACTGTTAGAGCAAATATCATGGAAATGGCAATAGGATTCAATGTAAGAAAAATAGATGAGTAATATGAGCATTAATAAAAGAATAGAAATGTCTTTGGACTAGTAAAGGATTATTACTGATAAAAAATAACTAAAATGTAAATTTAAATCTGTAATATTAAATTGAAGATAAGATAATGAAATTAAAATAAATAATAATATGTTAGGTAAATTTAACTGAATACCGTGAATTTCATAATCAAGTCACAATGAATTTAGAGTGTGTAATTGAAATATGTAAAAGACATTGTTATAAAACTGATACAAGTATTATAGATTGGGTTAATTATTTAAAGTATAAAATATGATAATTAATATTGTATGTGAGAAATTTTAATAATGGGGTCGCCTAAGAATGTTAGTAACGAAACTAAAGACATTAAAGAAAGTAGAACTGTCAGTAAGTGATGAAAGTCAATAGTGAAATGATAATTACTGAGATGATGATAAATTGTCAATGTGACTAATTTAGGTACTGGTGTAAAAATAGTACTGTTAGGCATGGTAATAAGGAAATTAAATGTAAAATAATATCGATAGATATTTAATCAAATAATGATAATTGAAATTGTGTATAAAGTTAAGAGGATAACAATGTTAAGTCTACAAATAAGTTAGTGGATTAAGTAATAGCTTTGACATTTCAAGCATATAATATGAAATATAACCAAGTAAAATTAATTAGGAAAATAGAGTAAATGTATTATGTTTATAGTTTAAAAATGGCATTGTAAAAGAAATATTAAAGGTATAAGGAAAATGAAAACGGTTAATCAGTACCGTAAATAACATCGATGATAACTGTTCAATAGATATGTCAGTAATTGATACTGTACCCAAGTGTAGACTGTAACTGATGTATAAGCTATAAACAAACAATGAAAGACAAATGAATAAGTTAATAAGATATTTACAAATGTTGTTAATATAACAGGTCATTGAATTAGCAGACTGAATATAATAGTAGTAATGTGAAAGTTAACAGTGCAGTTAAAAATGATTCTGATAACAGTAATAGTAATGTTTAAAATATGGTTATTGAAATAATGAAAAAGGAATAAGATAATGAATGAAGCAAGAAATCTATTAGGACATTAATCGTAATGCATAAATTACCTAAACGTCTTAAGAATTAATGTTCATATAATAGATACAAAGATATATGCTTGTGTGTGCATCCATGTAGTAATGGTATGAAAAATTTAGGATATGTATCCACCACTGGTCATTTTAATGCTCAGTGCGTAGTGTGATTACTGCGTGCAGGTTATAGAAAGATAGGAAGTTTAAAGTGGCCGAGGTTTGATGATAATCGAGATGGAAATTGAAAGCAAAGGTAAGGTGAATTAAGCATGGCATGTATATGACTACAATGGGTGAACACGAGATTGTACATGATAAGTATAAGAATGGTGTGTTAGTTTAATTGTTATATTATTGTATATGCATGACTGTGATTATAGGAAAAAAAATTCACCGAATCTGATAAGTGCATTATAGTATAGTGTGGTGAAATCCAATATTCGTACCATTTGCGGGTATTAGGGTGTTACAACTGCACTAGGGAATGACCCCGAAGGATCACTTCATCATGTAACATATGACATATGACGTGTGACATATGACATATAACAGAGGCTATGAGAGACCATCGCGATTTGTCATAGCAAAGCAAGTCGTCATGACTTGCACTGTGATATGGGTGTCCTTATGTCTAGCCAAATATATCCTAAACTAGATTAAACCGCCAGACACTACTAGGGGCAGTACTTTTAAAAAAGCTTTCAAATCCACTTTTCATTCTTTTAATACTTTCGTTTTACATATAATGTATAACTTATCACTGCATTTTTCATACTTTAACACTTTCACTTTCATTTTATGTTTCATTTTCATTTCAGTCACTTCATTATCGTTTCAATACCCTAATCGATCACTATTCTGATCAATTAGGCACATTTCTCATCATATACTTATTTTTCATAATAAGTATATGCAATCCATTGAATGGTTATAAATTCAATTCTTATCATTTCATTTTCAATTATTTCTATGTTTATCATTATTTTCAGTTTGATCATAATGGAATATCATACTCAAAATAGTCATATATATTCCATAAATTCCTAATAAATTTACGGACACTTGTTTTCATGTTTAAATTCATTTTAGGTCATTAAACTTCAAATATGTTCAAGGTATACCCGAGTATACACTAGGGTACCCTTTGGCCAAGGTGAGCACTTCACCTTACAATCTTTTAGTTTCATTTTAACATTTCAAATGTCATTTTAAGGGTTCTTAGTCACTTTTCTAAGCATATAACCAAATAAGCTTACATTTAACATAAATTCATTTAAGACAATCATTTCACTTTCATATGTTTCTTTTCATTAAACTTTCCCTTTCACTTCTAATTCATTCATTCTATCCATTTTACATCTCATATGACATGTATACCATATAGCCTATCACATTTCTTTCCTTAACCCATTCGGCCACTTTTCTCTAACATTTTAGCTTTTATCCATTCACTACTTAATCAACTATATTAGGCCACAATTCACATGTGTATATCATTTAATTTCATTTAAACACTAGGTATACCTCAAATATACCTAAGTATACCATTATGTCACATTATGCCCAACACTTGCCATTAGTTTTCTTTCAAATTAATCACTCTAATTAACTTAATTACACTCCTTAAAATCATTTAACACTTCAATTTCAATTACACATGCATTTTACTTATAGTCACTATATAAACATAACATAAAACCCTAATTTTCCAAAGGAAATACATGGATTAGGTAATCACAAACCTCACATCCATGCTATAGCCTTCATAAGCTCCTTATTACTTATGTTTGGCCCTTGAAAAGCTATTTTCCTCCATTTTCCTCAACATGGCCGAATTTGCACAATAAGCAAACATCAATTAATTTCTTTCTGTTATCACATATAACCTTATAACTATACTCTAGACATCCTAGAGTACCCATAAAAACCATTAAATCAAATAAAAAACATCTAAATCTCTTACCTCCCTTTAGAGACATAACCTTCAATCCTTGCTTTACCATGCTTTTAATCCATTAAATGGATACTAGAGGTTGCTATTATCTTATAGAGGGGCTGAATTACATCTTAGACACTTGAATTTAGCAAGAAATCAAGCAAGAATGAAGAAATTTTGAGAGAAGAGGAGAAGAGAGCACTTCAGCCAACTAAGGGGAAGAGAAGGCAGAAGATATAAGAACTACACACCTAAAATTTCTGTCATTTAAGTGCTTTTATAGTGGCCCAAAATGGTCCAACCTATAAAGCCCAATTGCACTTTTAAGCCCATTAGGCAACTTTTCGATGGTTGTCTCACTTCCCAACTCCAAATCATTTCATACTTGATTCTATAATTCATATCATGTGAAAACTAGGCTGTACACAAAATTTCACCTTAATCAGAGTCCGTTTTCGGTCCAGTTCAATCAAATCGGTCCGATTCAATAATTATCAATGTTCCCAAAAAATTTCCTTTTCAATACCAAAAATTTCTACATATCATTTAGAGCCTATTTGGAAATGTTCATCAATTTTGGACATCATTTGCTATTTTTAAAGCCTCGGTCAAACCGAATACTATTCAAACCGAAAACCATATCTTTTTCCTTACTTTCTAATGGTCAATTCCTCATAAAAATGACTCCATAAGTCTTAAAATATGTTCATTAGACTCCAATAAGATTTTGGGGCCAATCAGAAATCATTATTCGGTCTATAATTATTTACCAATCTAGTAACCCAATTTTCCAGTGTCACTAAAATTAAATTTTTCATTACCATAGGATTCTACTTATCACTACGAGTACATCTATATTCTCATAATATTTTTCTGAGATCTGTAGCACTCTCTACTGTTAAGTCAAGCACCAAGTCAACCTAATTACTATTCACATCAAAACCGTTATCTTTTCTTATTTTCGACTTTCGGAGACTTATTCGACCTTGATTTCACTAAAAAATTTAATCCCGAACTCATAGTGACTTATACTTTCCAATAATCAAATAAAATATTTTTTTACTCGGAGAGGTACTATTCACCTTGGTGTCATTATTCACTATCGAAAAATACTATTCCCGGCTAGCCCAGTATCGCGGCCATTACTTAATTAATCAAAAATTATCTAATAAAATTAAAATGAATTAGCATGCTATATTAGTTATTTATGAGTAATGTAACCTGGCTAAAATTGCTTATTGAAATATTAAGCATGCGTATGCCATTTTTGATGCTATGTTAATATTAAATGATATGACATTAATGTATATATATGTTATATGAATTAAATAATGATTATTTTGGCTTATCAAATGGACTATATGCGTATGGAGTTAATTTGTAAGATAATTAGTGTGGCTATTATTAAATGTGGTAATGATAATAATTGGATTAAGGACTATTAGCTTGTGAAGTTAGGTCTTGGATAGATTGTTTATACGGATTAAGTCAGCATAATTGGGCATGTGAAATAGTAATGTAAAACTAATTGTATAACAATATATGAATATGTTTTTAAACAATACTAAAAGGTAAAATTATGTATATTATATATATACATGAGCATTGAATTTTTCTAGTAATGCGTTGACTAATAAGAAAATGATACAAATCTTTATTCATATAAAATAGTATGATATATGATAATTAATTATGGATTTTACAAGTGTGTATGATCATTATATGATCATGGTAAATGAATGTGAATATGATGAGAATATTAGTGATGAGAATAATACACAAATGTGAGTATAAGCCTGCTTGGATCGAGTTGTGGATAGATAAGCATGCCTATAGGAACTGTTGAATATTGTAGCCTATGTGTCTTGATGGCCATTTAGATGAAGACTGGATCCCATTTGGGTTCCTTACGTATTTCTAGATCCTGAATTGGATCCTTATATGTTTTTAGATCACTGTAGATCCCCCACATGTTACAGAAATGAGTGTACCTTGGGGTACTTATACGTTTCTTCCTGTTATCCACCACTTTGAAAAATGCAGGCCATATATGAATAAAATAATATTAAATGAGTAATAAGAAATATGAGATTAAGCATTTCACATACATCTAACATATAAATTACTATCAGCTTGTTCTTTATGTACCTTTTTGTGTTTTTGGATCCCGATTGGACCCTTGTGCGTATTATGCGATAGTACCCCCGGTTACCTATGTATTCCTTTTTGTTTTTCCCCTTGGGAATGCAAGCCACTAGTGAACGAAAGAATATTGAGGAAATAATCTGAAATGTAAATGAGTAAATGTTTATGTAATTTGTTGTACATGTATGATTCTCTGATGATTGCAAAACTAATGTTTAAAAGTTAATGAAAGAAATGGTTAGCCGTTGGGATATGTTTAATATGTTAAGGGTTATGAATATGGTTGCTTATACAAAGTCATTATAGAAAATTATTTAAAATGTTTAATATATGTATTTGTTATAATCAAGTAACTAGTAGGTAACCTATTTGAATGCATTCATTTGCATATGTTGAAGGTGCTTATACATGTGAATTTGGAGTGGACATTTTGATAAAAGCTTTAGTAATTTAGGATTCATGCCTATGATGACTAATATGAGTATGTTTTGGAAGAAACCCATGTGCCTCGAATATGTATGAACATTCTTATATCTCTTCTAAGTGGGTATGATAAGTAAATATGGAAGCTTAACTCAAGGTTAAGCATATTACTATAAGTGATTAATTTAATAAAAGAATATGTATGATCAAATAATGGGGTAAATGTATTTGTAAGACTTACTTATATGTCCAAGTTATGTATTTGTCATGATCTAATGAATTATATATGACTTTGTATTACGTTATCATTTGTGTGTATTATTGATGACCACTGTGAGTAGTCATCCATATTGTAGCACCCTACACTCGTAAGTAGTAAGGATATCGGATGTCACAACACTGCACTGAAATACACTGTAATGCACTCAATAGATTCAGTAGAATTTTTTTTTCTACAATAACAATCACAACATACATATACAAAATTAACAGTACACTAACATACAATTCAAATACTTATATCATATGTCATTGCTTTAATCTACTACGGTCGTATACATGCCATGCCAGTCCTTCTATTCTGACTGTTGAATCCTTCTTTCGGTCATCACTATATCTTCGGCCACTTCAAATCTACCATAACCTGCGTGCAGTAACACTCTACTCGCTGAGCATTAAAAATGGCCAGTGGTGGATACATATCCTAAATTTTCCATGACTAATTAAATATATACATGCATGAGCACACAAGTATTTTCTTCATTTAAACTATATGAACTTTAGTCTTTTAATCTTTTTCTTAACTTATGCCTTCATTTAATTTCCTCTTAAATCTTTTACTTCAGTCATTTCCCGTTATGTCTTTTGGTATCATTTCCGTATCTATACTTTAACATTCTCATTTCATTTATTAATATCATTATTGTCTATACTGGAAATTTTATAAATTTTTACCCTTATGACCAATCCACTAATTTAATAATCTGTCACTTAATCGCTTTCTTTACAGTACTAATATTAGAGTTGTACTCATAATACATTTACACTGTTTATCATACTTAATTTCATTCAGTTACATTTCGTATAATATTCCTAAATTATCAATACTATTAATACAGTAATATTTGAAGTGCTCATATTATTTACTTTACCTGTCAATCATATTTTAATCATTTAATTTACTTTTCTATCGTCAATTTATACTTTAGTCCCTAAACTTTCACTAAATTATAGTATTACCTTAAATTTTGACTTATTTACAATAATGCTATTAAATAACTTCATTAACCCAATTATTTAATTATTTGACATGCAATTTACCTTTTAGTCCCTTAACATCATCTTCATGCCAAATTACACTTTAATTCCATTATCTTCACATATTTATAAAATTACCACTAGTTATTCTTAATTTCACATTTTGTTCATTATTTAACTTACAATTTAACATTTAGGCCTTAAATCACTACTTTTATGTTAAATTACATTTTAGTACCTCATCTATGACAAATTTATAATTAAGTCCTAAACTATAGTTTATTTACACTAAGGTCCTTGAACTTTCCCATATTTATACAAATGCCACCAACTTATTTTCTTTATTTATTTATCCCATTATTATTTTTTTTAATCTAAAATATTTACATTATACTATCATTATTTTCCTTAACTAATATTTCCATAAATAATTTAATTATTTTCCTTATCAAATTGAAATTGTAATTTACTTTGAATTCTAATCCAATTAGAGTTCTAATCCAAGTAGACTTCTAATCCATTTAGAGTTCCAATCCAATTAGAGTTCTAATCCAAATAGAGTTCTAATCAATTTAGAGTTCTAATCCAATTAGAGTTATAATCCAAATAGACTTCTAATCCATTTAGAGTTCTAATCCAATTAGAGTTCTAATTCAAATATTATTCATTAATTATATCTAAGTCCTTTAACTTACCATACTTTTATAAAATTTCAATTGGGTTCTTATACTTCCTTTACATTATCAGTATGCCATTTATTACTCTTATTATTCACTTAAATCATCATTTGACTTACAAATTACCAATTAGTCCTTAAATCAACATTCGCACGTCAAATTATACTTTAGTCCCTGACTTTACATTCTTTTACACAATTAAAATTTTAACTTGATTGTTCTATCAAATTTCACTTATTAACTTAATTTTACACACAATTACTATTTTGCCCCTAAACTTTTATCAAATTACAATATTGCTCTTCTTTTTTACTTTTATTTACAATTATGCCATTAATTAACTAAATTTCCACATCTAATCACTTCTTAACTTATAAGTTATCAATTAATCCACTAACCAATCATTTTACGGTAAATTACATTTTAGTCCTTAAACTTTTTATCTTCTTTCAATTTAATCTTCTCTTCATACTTTTTTAGCATATATTATAATAAATCTATTTTTAATCAATTTCTTTAAATTTTTCCCTAGTACCACCCAGTAGGAATCACTAGACAGGATATACGGGACTAGACTCTATAGCCCTAACCTACCGAAGTGGCCACTAGGGGGCCAAATTACACTTCGGTAGCATCGGAGTGACCATTAGGGGGCCAAACTACGCTCTGACGTCACTACACTTACACTTTACACTATAGTAACACTTATAAATAGACCGTCATTGGTCTACAGTTGCAAGTCGTTATAACTTGCTATCACAGCATACACTGACGTCCCTATGGCTAGCCATCTATATCCTGAGCTAGATTTACTACTAGATCACTAAGGGCAATACATATTCATCATTCAATACATTTTTCATTTATAATACAATTTAAAATAAATCGATAGTATTAATCAGTACAGTACAGTTTCACTTTCAGTTCATTTTTTTTCCATCAGTTCCATTCTGTGACGGAGCCGGAACCTAGCAAAGGCCCTCATTGAACTCGCTTTTAGGGCTCGAGGGATTTGGTCCGTGTCTTTTATGATCTTGGGCATCATGAGTCATTTTGGATGCCTCCTTCCCAATAGAAAATTTGAAAGGATCATCTAGTCTCATGACACCTTTAGGCACCTTAAGGCATCTTAGAGTCGCTACCCAATTTATATGAAATTGGGAAAGGTCTCTAACCTCTATTGGTCTAAACCAGAGATTGGTGTTCGGAACTTCACTCTTATTAATGATTTAAGTTTATAAATGAGTTTTTAAGAAATCAAAATTCCATCTCTCATCTCACGCGATAATGCAATAAATTTAAAGCGCTTTCATTCACATAGGAAAGCGATAAATAAAGCAGAAAATAAATAAATAAATTACAAACTAAAAAATTGGGAAAGAACAATCTCCCAAAATAAATAATAGAAATAAATCAAAGAAAATGGGACAGAACAATCCCCAAAATAAAAAATGGAAATAAATAAAACTTGCTTAAAATAATCAAGTAAATAAGCACATAAAAATTAAAATACAACATACATAAATCGAGTTATTCATTAAATTTTAGGAACATTGGTTCCTTTTTATTTATTAAAAAATTGGAGAATTATTTTTTTGGGCATTGATTGAGAAAACCGGGATGAGTGATCCCATTTTATGAAAACTAGTTCTCCATTTGATAGTGATGTTTTATTGGCTAAAATAGGACATTGGTCCCTTTTTTATTAACTTAAAAAGTCCCAATTTATTATGTATGAAAGCGTGATTTTCTATAGCGCGGATAATTAAAAATATATTTTTACATACAACACATAGAAATAATATAGTAAAAATAACACAACTATTAAAATGCAAACCCTTAAATTGGATGGTCTCTAATTCTCCGATTCTCCAACCCGAGCACGAAGTGTAACTCACATACACAAATAAATTTGAGGCAACAAAACAAAAATAAAATACAATGTTAGTAAAATAAATTAAGTAATTAATGTAATATGAACAAATAAATTAATTGAATAAAGTAATTAAAATAATTAATAGATTAATCAAATAATAATCAGTTAAACTAATTAAATATAAATAAATAGAAATAAATAGGCATAAAATAATCGCATTAAAGAGAAAAAAAGTAAAAGAAGCAAAGATAGCATGCAGCAAATAAAGGAAAACAAGAAAATGGGACAGTGAAGAAAACACATCTGTGTTTTCTTATGAAATACAGCTGTGTTTTTGCTCTGTCAAGCAAAAAATCACCATTACACAGGGAAAAAGCTGATTTTAATTTTAAAAAGTTAAAAACCCCAAAACTAAACCACAACAAACAGGCATACAAATGAATCAACAACCAATAATGGCATTAATAATTAAGACAGAAATTAAATAGACAGAAATAACATAGAGCAGATTATATTCAAGCATTTACGTAAGGACACCTAAACGAACCGGAAAAGAGAAAGCGAAACAAAATGAGAGGAAGGGTGGCGCACGACTCGTGCGTCTCTTGCATGACTCGTGCAAGAGGCTCACGAGTCGTGAACCTCTTGCATGAGTCGTGCAAGAGTCTCATGCAAGAGACGACTCGTGCAAGAGGTTCACGTCTCGTGAACATCTTGCACAAATCGCGCAAGAAGTTCACGAGTCGTGAACAATTTGGATGACAAAGAAATAGAAAGCACAGACAGCAAGAAAAGACTCACGACTCGCACGCAACGCTCAAGACTCAGACAAAAACAAAGAGACGCTCAGAAAAATGTAAAAATAGGGATGAACAGAGTAACTTCAACAGATTAACAAATTTGGCAAAATGCCATCAAAACATGCATATAAAGCCACAAACATGTTTGTTTAATCATAATAGCTACTGATAATCTATGTCTGATAACAAATGATAACAAACATGCAAATAACAGATTAACAAAATTAAATGAAAAATAAACAGAGTATGTACAAAAAGAAGAACTAACTGGTAAAGAAAATGAGAAAGAGAAAGAAAAGGGAAGAAAAGGAAAGAAAGAAACAAAGAGACAGTGATCCAACTATTTACCCTTAGAATGTTATTTGATATTTGATCTGCAAATGAAGAAGCTTTGTTTTTCCTCGTTGCTTTTCTTGAAAATGAAGTTAAAAACAAAGACTCCAAAAACCTTTTTAATGGAAACTACGTTCAAGAAAATCAAATAATGAACTTTCAAATGTTCGAAATTCTTTTCTTTTTGCTCTCAAAATAATCGCAGCATGTTTTTTTTTCTCTTCTTCTTTCTTTTTTCTAAGTTTTTCTCTCTATGTATTTTCTCTCTCGTTTTGTTTTTTTTGTTCTCCAATAATTTCCCCCTCCTTTTCAGCTCAGTTTTTCAACGCTTTAAATGTTATTTGACAGGATTAGTTCATTCCTTACCAAATCAAACGTAAACTCCCTTTTTTTAAACCAAATCTACATGAAAAATGGAAGAAAAACGTGCTGAAGAGGAGCACACATGAGGCAGCAGGTGAGAGGAACTTCTCACTTGTGAGCTGGGCCTCACGTGGTGAGGCAGCATCTCACCCAAATGAGATGGGCCTCACCAGCGTGAGGTTCCATCTCACATGGGTGAGATGGGCCTCACCCACAGGCCCCCAAAACTCATCTCATCCTTTTTTTTTAAATAAAGTTAAGAAAAATGAAAAATATATTTTTTTTATCGAGGAAACCATCATTTCCATTTGCTTCTTGCCCGCGAACAGCCATCATTTTCATCATTGGGTAACTTTGGCCTTGACTGCCTAAGGACCCGGTGTCTACAGTTGACCCCAATTTTGGGGAACATAGTGCCTGGGTGAGCCAAAACTCAAAGAAAGAAAGAAGAGACGCGTACCTAAGGCAGCTGTCTTTCCAAACAGAGCGATGTTGTGGTGGTGGTTGTTGCCATATTGTCGGCGTGTTAACCTTTGTATAAGTGGTAGTGCTGTGATCGTGCTAACCCTCTGTTGAGTGGTAGTGCCATCATCGTGCTAACCGTTCTGAAATTTAAAGCAGTAGTGCCGTGATCGTGCAAACCCTCTGTTGAGTGGTAGTGCTGTCATCGTGCTAACCATTCTGAAGTGGTAGTGCCGTGGTCATGCTAACCTTTCGTAGAATGGTAGTGCCGCTATCGTGCTAACCCTTCTGAGATTTGAAGTGGTAGTGTCGTGATCGTGGAAACCCTCTGTTGAGTGGTAGTGCCTTCGTCGTGCTAACCTTTCTGAAGTGGTAGTGTCGTGGTCATGCTAACCTTCATCGTGCTAACCCTCTGTTGCTGCAGCCTCAGTTTTGTTTGGACCCCGATTAGGTCCCCGTTTGGTTCCTCATGAACCCCTCAGTATTTGGATATTGTTTAAGGTCCCCTCAGTAAAATGTTTTGTAATTAATAAAAGGAAATGGTATTCGATTCGTACCCGTAAGGTACTGTCCGTATACTCGTTATCCACTATTTGTGAGTCAGCAGGTGTTCTATTATTTTGTTATGTTACGATACGATTATAAGAATGTGCCATTCGAATCAGTATGATGATGAGATGAATGATCAGTTAATGTAATTATGAATGTGAATATGTATGTGAGCTTATGTTATCGAAAGTATGGCTTTTATATGCAAGAATGTATATTTACTTGCTATGATTATCTGCATTTACCATTGTGAATGTGTTATGCCTTGACGACTATTATTAATGGTCGTCCATACTATTTGTGTGTTTCCCCACTAAGTGTTTATCGCTTAGCACGGTGTTTTTACCCGTGCAGGTGCGGAAGATCTTTTGCTTTGGGAGAGTAGCCGTCAATGAAGCCAACACATGAAGATTTAGTGTAGGGCTTAGCTTTTGTAATTTTTGATGATTCTTTTGTACAGAACTCTCATGTATCAGTTTTTGTAGTAGCTTCCGCATTTGTATCTTCTGGATATGTAATTATCTTTTGTTTTAGCCAGTTTGATCAAAACATTATTGTAATGATTTTTGTTATATTAATGTATGATCAGCTGTGGTTCTTGTTGTCTCGTAAAGTTTTTAATTACCCCGTATTTATGAATGTATGATTTGTGTTGTATCTGTGTGTATCTGTGTGGTAGCACCTTGACTTATACAACATCTCACTCCTTATCGGATGGGATCGCCTACGTATGGGTAGGGGGTGTTACAGTTCTTGGTATCAGAGCCTAGGTTTAGGCGTTTCTAGGTGTTGATGATGAGTTGTTGTGCATCGATGTGTATATGTCTAGGACTGTGTTGGCTGATGTGGTTGTCTTATTATATGTTTTAGATAGATTCCAACACTGTTCATGGATAACTTGAGGAGTTCGCCGAGAGTGTGAACCCTAAAGTTGTTGATCCTTCGGTATCTGTGTCGGCTCAACCTGCTAGGGTCCAGCCCGAGGCTGCAATCATGCCCTTTGAAGCTATGCTTAAGCTATCTCAGGATATGGCTCGAGTCTTGGAGAGAGTGATAGCCCCTAAGGCCCCGATTGAGAGTTTGAGAAGGGCTAGTGTTGAACATTTCTATGGCACGGGTTTAAACAAGTCAGAATTGGCTGAGAAATTGTTAGACAAGGTGAAGCGTGCTTTGAGAGAAGTTCGGTGTCCTCCTGATCAGAAAGCAAAGTGTACAGTGGCTTTGTTACAAGGGTCAGCTTTTGAATGGTGGGAGTTAGTTTGCAGACATCCTCAGTTACCAGATCCAGTCACATTGGATTTCTTCGCAAGGGATTTTACTAGCAAGTATGTGACTTAGACCTATAAGGATGCTAGGTGGGCACAGTTTTTGAGTTTGAAACTGAGGGCTATGTCAGTCTCAGAGTTTGAGAAGGAGTTCAACCGTTTTGCTAGGTATGTTCCTGAAGGTATAATGATAAATGAGTTCAGAATTAGGCATTTTGAGGCAAGGTTGAATGAGTCCTTGAGAGCTATGTTGATTTCCTTGATGAGCACTCCGGGAGTGAGTTATTATCAGATTGTGGAAGCTACTGTTAGGGCTGAGAGGTCAGAGACCGTTCTGAGAGAGAGGGCTCAGAGGAGGAATCCTTACCGTGGTGGTTCGTCTTCCTCATCCTCGGGTAAGAGGTCCCGGAACCCACAGGATGAGTCCTCATCTAGTCCGGCTACAAGGGGTAGGAGACAGGGTTCGGCAGCGGTATCTGGTTCTGGTAGAGGTGGTAGATCTGAGTCTATGCCCATATGTTCGCATTGCAGTAAAGCTCATCGGGGTAGTGTAGGTGGCTCACAGGTGGGTGTTTACAATGTGGGAGCACCGAGCACTTTCTAGCCAATTGTCCAAGGCTAAATGAGGATTCGGGTTCTTAGAGAGAGGCTAGCCGAGTTGGCTCCAATGCCAGGCAAAGCATAGTAGGGGCCGAGGTAGGGGTCGAGGCGGTCGACCTAAAGAGGGTGCTGCATCAGAGACAGTCGAGCGATAGTTACCTATTCTAGCAAGAGCTTATACTGAGAGAGCCAGAGAGGAACAAGATGCACCCGATGTGATTGCTGGTAAGTACCTACTCCATGACACTGAATTGTATGCTCTAATTGATCCTGGTTGCACACACTCATATTTTTACACGGATAAGATTATTGATAAGTTGCATGTGGTAGATTAGCTAGAATTTGAGATATGTGTGACCAGTCCATTAGGGCATAGTGTCAATGTGAGTAGAGTCTATAGGAATTGTCCCGTTGTGGTTGAGGGAGTTGTGTTTTCGGCGGATTTGATTGAGTTGCCTTTTAGAGAATTTGATTTGATTCTGGGTATGGACTGGTTGGGTAAGCATCGGGTTGCGGTTGATTGTCATAGGAAGATGATTGTGATTCGGGATAAGGATCAGTCTTCTGTGTTTGTTAAAGGTTTGAGTGCTAGTTCTTTGAACAATGTAATTTATGCGATGTAAGCTAAGAGATTTATTAGGAAGGGTTGTGAGGCTTTTCTAGCGATTGTGTTGGATTCCAAGAGGGATCAAGTTCGGATTGAGGACATCCCTGTTGTGCGGGAGTTTAGTGATGTGCTCCCTAGTGAGTTGCTGGGTTTGCCTCCCGAGAGAGAAGTTGAGTTGTCCATAGAGATTATGCAGGGTACAACTCCCATATCGAAAGCACCTTATGGGATGGCTCCTGTAGAGTTGAGAGAACTCAAAACTCAACTACAAGAGCTATTGGATAAGGGGTTTATTTGACCCAGCATATCTCCTTGGGGAGCTCCAGTTTTGTTTGTCAAGAAAAAGGATATTTCTATGCGGATGTGTATCCACTATAGGCAAATTAATAAGGTCACAGTGAAGAACAAGTATCCCTTGCCTAGAGTCGAAGATTTGTTTGATCAGCTTTGAGGTACGGGTGTCTTTTCAAAGATTGATCTTCGATCAGGGTATTATCAGCTTCGGGTTAAGGATGAGGATGTGGTTAAGACTACATTCCAGACTCGGTATGGCCACTATGAATTCCTTGTGATGCCGTTTGGTTTGACCAATGCTCCAGCGGCATTCATGGATTTAATGAACAGAGTGTTTAGGCCATACTTAGACCGGTTTGTCGTGGTGTTTATAGATGACATCTTGGTGTATTCCAAGGATGAGCGTGAGCATGAGGAGCATC
This sequence comes from Excoecaria cochinchinensis, assembly GCA_947683425.1. Lineage (NCBI taxonomy): Eukaryota > Viridiplantae > Streptophyta > Magnoliopsida > Malpighiales > Euphorbiaceae > Excoecaria > Excoecaria cochinchinensis. The sequence continues at coordinate 7,361,820 of CANTUQ010000043.1, forward strand.
ATCGGTTAGTATTGCAAGTTTTGAGAGAGCAACGGTTGTTTGCAAAGCTTAGTAAATGCGATTTCTGGCTTCGGGAAGTGTCGTTCTTGGGTCATATTGTTTCGGCTAGGGGTATTCAAGTTGATCCGGCTAAGATTGAGGTGATAGTTGTAACAACCCGATTTGGCCCTAGAAGTTTTGGTTAAATTTTTAGTCGGATTGTATCAAGTTTTAGAGTGATTGTCTGCGAGAGAGTTCTGTCGCTAGTGCGACTAGCATCGCGAGCACGACATAACCCTCTAGCAGACAGTCAGCTTAAATGGAATTTTTAACATGTGGCATCGTAGGAGTTTGACAAGTGGCATTGTAGGAGGCTGACACATGGCTACAAGGGAGTGTGACACTTGGCATTGGACTTTTGTTTTAAGTAAATGAATATATTTATTTTGGTGATTAGTAGCACTAATGAGGGTTAATTGGCATTTATGGATTTTGGATGAGCTTTGACCGGCTGCCCTTGGATTTCTCTCTAGTTTTCTTTGCTTTTGGCATTTAGTCTTTTGCTTTTCTTTGGGTTTTGGCCGTGCTCCTCTTGCCTTGCCATTTCCTTTCCTTTTCTTCTTCATTGCTTCTGCTACGGTACATGTATGTGTGTGCGTTAGAGTCCGCGTAGCGCCCCGATATTCCTTCCCGGGGGTATGGGGGTGTTACAATAGTTGATTGGAAAATGCCTAGGAATGTTGAAGAAGTGAGGAGTTTTCTTGGTTTGGCGGGTTACTATCGTCGGTTTGTAAAGGGTTTCTCAGTTATCGCTGCTCAGATGACAAGATTGTTAAGGAAAGGAATTAGATTCGAGTGGTCGGATAGGTGCCAGGCTTGTTTTGAGCGGTTGAAGAAGTTGCTAGTCGAGGCTCCTATACTTACTCAACCCATCTCGGGTAAAGAGTTTGTCATGTACAGTGATGCTTCGGGTGTAGGCCTTGGATGTGTATTGATACAAGGAGGTAAGGTTGTGGCTTATGCTTCCCGTCAGTTGAAGCCATATGAGAGGAATTATCCGACGCACGATTTAGAGTTGGCGGCTGTGATCTTTGCACTAAAGATTTGGCGCCATTATCTGTATGGGGAGAAGTGTAGGATCTTTACAGACCATAAGAGCTTGAAGTATCTCCTCACGCAGAAAGAGTTGAACATAAGATAGCGCCGTTGGCTTGAGTTGTTTAAGGACTACGACTGCATAGTGGATTACCACCCGGGTAAGGCCAATATAGTCGCTGATGCTTTGAGTTGAAAGTCAGTTCAGCCTTATTTTTGAGGCGGTTCAGATGGAGGTTCGGTTCAGATAGGGCTTTGGTTGCTCAGTTGTGAGTGAAACCTACCTTGAGACTGTAACACCCCCTTCCCATACGTAGGCGATCCCATCCGAGAAGGAGTGAGATGCCGTATGAGTAAAGGTGCCACCAAGCAAATATAAAGTAAAGCATACATTCATTCATAACATACATACAGAAATACGGTATAATTAAAACTTTACAGAAAGGAAAGCAATAACTGATCATTCATTAATATAATAAAGCATTACAATAATGTTCTGATCAACTAGCTGATACGAAATAATATTACATATCCAAAATATAATTACAAAAGCGGAAGCTGAAACAAAACTGATACAGAGAGTTCTATACAAAAAGAATAATCACTGATACAAAAATGAGCCTACACTAAAACCCTTCTGTGTTGGCTTGATGACGGCGACTCTCTCAAAGCAAAACTTCTTCCGCACCTGCACGGGTAGAAACACCGTGCTAAGCGATAAACGCTTAGTGGGGAAACACACATAAATAATGGACGGCCATTCACAATGGTCGTCAAGGCATAACACATTCACAAAGGCAGAATGCAAAGGCTATAACATAATCCATACAAACATGCTCATATTTAAAAGCCATACAATCAGCATCTCATAATCGTATCCATTCCAGAATAATCCAACATGTGTTTCATCAATAAACTCATTTAGATATTCCATTTAATAGCCAAATCAGATCAGAACAATTCTATTAAACATTTAAAGAACACCTGCTGACTCTAGATAGTGGATAACGAGTGTACTGAAGGTACCTTACGGGTACGAATCGAATACTGAGGGTATCACACAGGTACAAGTCAAAAGTCATTTCATTAATCAAAACACATTATTATATATATATACTGAGGGGATCTTAAACAAGATCCTAATACTGAAGGGTTCGCGAGGAACCAAACGGGGACCTGATCGGGGTCCAAACTGAACTGAGGGCTGCAGCTAAAGACTCTATTAGGCATGCCTAACTATCCACTTACTTGACTCTAGCAGGTTAAGCGTCATTCAAATCACATTTTAGGGTACGAAATAGAATTCATCAGAAATTCATGGTATCATTTATATCAAAGCATATAAAAGTTTGTCATGCATCATACCGCGATATAAGTCCATTCAGAAGAAACACCAAATTCATTTCTGAGTCAAAAGCCGGGAAATTTCGGAAAAAGGGCGGAACGGGGTAACAGGTGAGGTTGGCTGGTCACGAGGCGTGACTGGCCTCCTCACAAGGCAAGTCACGAGTCATGACTGAGGGTCACGCCTCGTGACTTGCTTTGTCCCTCGCAGATCACGCAATGTGATCTCGCAGATCACGCGGTGCTCACGCAGGTCACGCGACGTGACTGGACGTCACGTCTCGTGACTGGCTACTTCATCAGCTATCAAGCGATGTGCCTTATCTTAAGCTGGTCACGAGGCGTGACTGGAAGTCACGTCTCGTGACTGGCCTCATTTTAGCTGGTCACGAGCTGTGACAGCAACCACAACTCGTGACTGGCCTCAAACTGGCAGGTCACGAGTCGTGACCGAAGGTCACGTCTCGTGACTTGCCTCTTTTTCTTGGCAAGTCACGCGACACACGATCTGGAAATGGGAACTTCAACAGAAACGCGATTTTCCCATTTCTAGAATTCTCAGAACCCAGAAATCCATCCCGAATTTGATTCAAAACCAAACAAACTTGTTCTTACCTTCCAGTAAACATTTCAAACAATATAAGCAACATATATACCACTCAATTCAGCATTTAATCATCCAAATCAAGTATATATGCATTCCAGTTCATCAAGAACATAAACCCTAGAAATTTACAGTAAGCTCAAAATCACATAAATCATAATCAATAATTCCCAAACCTGAAATCTAAGCTTCTAACACTTAGTCCCACTGCTCCCAGCAACCTCCTTGCCTTTGGGATCGCGTGGAGCCTCAGCTAAACACAAATATTCAACAATGCAACCCTAAATTAAACCTAAACTCAAGGAAGAAGAAGAAGAGTAAATACAGTAAGACAAGGACAAAGATATGTACTTACCAAGTTAGAAGCAAGAGTGAGCAATTTCCACAACACAACTTGATAAACAGTTAACAGTATTTGGGAAAGGGAAAAGGAGGAAGAAGATGAAGGTTGAAGAGGAAGAACGTAAATCTGATCTTCCCTTCTTTCTTACTTCTTTTCTTTATTCATTTTCCCTATCCTAATACACATGTCATTTTCTTGGTGGTGGAACTTACTCACTCACACCCTAACTCCACACATCACACACATCTAATGCAAACACAACTAAAAACACCCTACAATGGTATGCTCCAATGTACACAAGCAATTCCCAATTAAATCACATACTAATGCCATGTATGCACCCACATAATAATAAACCCCAAAAACATACATTTTTACTAAAATACCCTTATGACATGCTGAACACATGCACATGCATGCTCACACAGACAGGCTCATTCTACTAGGGGGCAAACGGGGTGTGACAACTCTCCCCTACTAATAAGAATTTCGTCCTCGAAATTCTCACCTGAACTGAATAACTGTGGATATTGAGCTCTCATCAACTCCTCTGGTTCCCAAGTTGCTTCTTCAACTCCATGATGGATCCACAACACTTTAACCAAGGGGATCTGCTTACTTCGCAACTGTCTCACCTCTCGGGCTAGAATAGCTCGAGGTGCCTCATCATAGGAGAAGTCTGGCTGAACCTGAATATCCTGAACTGACAGAACATGCGAAGGATCTGATCTGTACCGACGAAGCATCGAAACGTGGAACACATCGTGCAACTTTGCTAACTCCATCGGTAACGCCAATCTGTAGGCTACAGGTCCTACCTTAGCCAAAATCTCATAAGGTCCAATGAAACGAGGACTAAGCTTGCCTTTCTTGCCAAACCGAAGTACTTTCCTCCAAGGTGAAACCTTAAGGAAAACCTTGTCCCCGATCTCAAAATGCACATCTTTCCTTTTTAAATTGGCATAAGACTTCTGTCGATCCTTGGCTGCCTTCAAATTCCGCTGCACCACTCTGACCTTCTCTTCAGTATCTCTAACCAAGTCTGGTCCAATTATAGATCTCTCGGATAGCTCGGTCCAACAAACCGGAGTCCTACACTGACGACCATACAAAGCCTCATATGGTGCCATACCGATGCTCGACTGAAAACTGTTGTTGTAGGCAAACTCCATAAGCGATACATATCTGTCCCAACTACCCGGAAAATCCAAAGCACAAGCCCTCATCATATCCTCCAGAATCTGAATGACTCGCTCTGACTGACCATCGGTTTGAGGATGGAACGCTGTACTGAAGTTTAACCTAGTGCCCAAAGCTCTCTGTAACTCCTTCCAAAACTTGGAAGTAAACCTCTGATCCCGATCTGAAACTATGGACAAAGGCACACCATGCAACCGAACTATCTCATCCACATAGATACTTGCCAATCTGTCCATGTAGTAGTCCACTCTAACTGGCAAAAAGTGAGCTGATTTCGTGAGCCGATCCACAATAACCCAAACTGAGTCATGTTTCCTCTGAGTCAAAGGCAAACTAGAAACAAAGTCCATGGCGATATCATTCCATTTCCACTCAGGAATAGATAAAGGCATAAGCAAACCCGAAGGAACCTGATGCTCGGCCTTTACCTGCTGACAAGTCAAGCACTTGGAAACAAAATCCACTATATCACGCTTCATACCGGACCACCAATAGAATTGCTTCATGTCTCTATACATCTTCTCACTGCCCGGATGCATAGTAAAGACTGAACTATGCGCCTCACTCATAAGCTGACTCCTCAAATCCTCAGACTCTGGCACACACAAACGATCTCTGAATATAAGCACCTCATCCTGAACTGAGAACTCTGACTGCTTACCCGATCTGATCTCATGCACAATCCGCTGAAGTCTCACATAATCTCTCTGAGCATCCACAATCCTCTGTCTCAAAGTAGGCTTCACATGCAACTGAGCAATCAAAGCCCCATCTGAACCAAATCGCCATCTGAATCGCCTCAAGAACAAGGCTGAAACCGATTTTTGACTCAAAGCATCAGCGACTACATTAGCCTTACCAGGATGGTAATCCACAATGCAGTTGTAGTCCTTAAATAACTCCAGCCATCGGCGCTATCTCATGTTCAACTCCTTCTGTGAAAGGAAGTACTTCAAGCTCTTGTGGTCCGAGAAGATCCTACACTTTTCCCCATACAAGTAGTGACGCCAAATCTTCAAAGCAAAGATCACAGCTGCCAACTCTAAATCATGCGTCGGATAGTTTTTCTCATGTGGCTTCAACTGACGAGAAGCATAAGCCACTACTTTTCCTTCCTGCATCAGCACACATCCAAGACCAACACCCGAAGCATCACTGTAAATGACAAACTTCTTACCCGAAATGGGTTGAGTAAGAATAGGAGCCTCAACAAGCAACTGCTTTAACCGATCAAAACAAGACTGACACCTGTCTGACCACTCAAATCTGACTCCTTTCCTCAACAATCTAGTCATCGGAGCAGCAATCACAGAAAATCCCTTAACGAACCGACGGTAGTAACCTGCTAAACCGAGGAAACTCCTCACTTCCTGAACATTTCTAGGCGCTTTCCAATCAACTATCGCCTCAATCTTGGCTGGATCTACCTGGATACCTCTAGCTGAAACAATGTGACCCAAGAATGACACTTCTCGAAGCCAGAAATCACACTTGCTAAGCTTAGCAAACAACTGATGCTCTCTCAACATCTGCAAAACCAATCGGAGGTGCTCCTCATGCTCACTCTCATCCTTGGAATACACCAAGATATCATCAATGAACACTACTACAAATCGATCTAAGTATGGCCTAAACACACGGTTCATCAGATCCATAAAAGCCGCTGGAGCATTTGTCAAACCAAACGGCATCACAAGAAACTCATAATGGCCATACCTAGTCCGAAATGCAGTCTTAACCACATCTGCATCCTGAACTCGTAGCTGATAGTACCCTGATCGAAGATCTATCTTGGAGAAGACACCCGCACCTCGAAGCTGATCAAATAAATCCTCAATCCTAGGCAACGGATACTTGTTCTTCACTGTAACTTTATTAATCTTCCGGTAGTCAATACACATCCGCAGGGATCCATCTTTCTTCTTGACAAACAAAACTGGAGCTCCCCAAGGAGATATGCTAGGTCGAATAAACCCTTTATCCAATAGCTCTTGTAGCTAAATTTTAAGTTCCTTCAACTCTACAGGAGCCATCCGATAAGGTGCTCTCGAAATAGGTGTAGTACCCGGCATAATCTCAATGGACAACTCAACCTCTCTCTCAGGAGGCAAACCAGGCAACTCGCTCGGGAATACATCACTAAACTCCCGCACTACAGGAATGTCCTCAATCTAAACCTGATCCCTCTTAGAATCTAACACAACTGCTAGAAAAGCCTCACAACCTTTCCTAATAAACCTCTTGGCTTGCATCGCAGAAATCACATTATTCAATGAACTAGCACCCAAACCCTTCAGAAACACAAGAGACTGACATCTATCCCGAAGTACAACTGTCTTCCTATGGCAATCAACTACAGCCCGATGCTACCCAACCAGTCCATACCCAGAATCAAATCAAACTCTCTGAAGGGTAACTCAATCAAATCCGCTGGAAGCACGACTCCCTCAACTATCAAAGGACAACTCCTAAAGACTCTACTCACACTGACACTATGCCCTAATGGACTGGTCACACAAATCTCATAATCTAACTGATCAACTGCATGCAACTTATCAACAATTTTATCTGTGCACAAGTATGAGTGTGTGGAACCAGGTTCAATTAGAGCATATAACTCAGTGTCATGGAGTAGGAACTTACCAGTAATAACATCAGGCGCATCCTGCTCATCTCTGGCTCTCATAGCATATGCTCTAATGGCACCCTGAGGAGGATGCTCAACAGTCTCAGAAGCAGCTCCATCTCTATGCCGACCACCTCTACCTCTACCTCTGCCTCTGCCACGGGTAGCCTGAGAAGCATTCGAACCGACCCTACTGCCCTCTCCCTGGGAACCTAAATCCTCATGCAATCTCGGACAACTGGCCAAAAGATGCTCAGAACTCCCACACCTGAAGCACGCACCAGAGAGCCACCTACACTCTCCCCGATGAGTCTTATTACAATGAGGACAAACTGATGTAGTCTCAGATCTACCACCTCTACCAGAGCCTGATACAGCTGCAGAACCCTGTCGTCTACCTCTAGAAGCCGGACTAGATGATGACTCGTCCTGTGGGTTCCTAGATCTCTTACCCGAAGAAGATCCTCCACGAGAAGAGTTCCTCCTCTGAGCTCTCTCTCTCATCACAGTCTCAGACAACTCAGCTCTCACAGCAGCCTCTACAATCTGATAGTAGCTAACCCCAGGTATACACATCAAAGAAATCAAGGCAATCTTCAAAGACTCATTTAACCCTACCTCAAAATGCTTGCATCTAAAGTCATCAGTCATAACTCCACGTGGGGCATAGCGAGATAACCTGTTGAACTCTTTCTCATAATCTGCTACAGACATGGCCCTCTGTCTCAAACTCAAAAACTGTGCCCATCTCGAATCTCTATAAGTCTGAGTAATATACTTCTTTGTGAACTCACCCTCAAAGAACTCCCAAGTAATCGGATCCGGTAGCTGAGGATGCCTGCAAACCAATTCCCACTACTCAAAAGCAGACCCTTGCAGAAGAACTAACGCACACTCTGCCTGCTGGTCAGGAGGACACCGAATCTCTCTCAAAGCACGCTTCACTTTATCTAACCATTTCTCTGCCATCTCAGATTCATTCAAACTAGTGCCATAGAAATCCTCAACTCCTGCCCTCCTCAAATTCTCCATAGGTGCTCTAGGAGCAGTCACTCTCTCCAAAACCCTAGCCATGTCCTGATGCAACCTGAACATAGCCTCAAAGGGCATGGCTGCGGCCTCGGGCTGGACCCTAACATGCTGAGCCGACACAGAAATCGATGGATCTACGGCTTGAGGGTTCACACTCTTGGAGGATTCCTCAAGTGATCCACGAGCAGAATTAGAAGCCATCTAAACAAACAAGAAACAACCGTATCAGCCAACACAGAACTAGACACATACACATCTAAGAAACTCAGAACAATCACAACAACACCCAGAAACGCCTAAACCTATGCTCTGATACCACAAACTGTAACACCCCCTTCCCATACGTAGGCGATCCCATCCGAGAAGGAGTGAGATGCCGTATGAGTAAAGGTGCCACCAAGCAAATATAAAGTAAAGCATACATTCATTCATAACATACATACAGAAATACGGTATAATTAAAACTTTACAGAAAGGAAAGCAATAGCTGATCATTCATTAATATAATAAAGCATTACAATAATGTTCTGATCAACTAGCTGATACGAAATAATATTACATATCCAAAATATAATTACAAAAGCGGAAGCTGAAACAAAACTGATACATAGAGTTCTATACAAAAAGAATCATCACTGATACAAAAATGAGCCTACACTAAAACCCTTATGTGTTGGCTTGATGACGGCGACTCTCTCAAAGCAAAACTTCTTCCGCACCTGCACGGGTAGAAACACTGTGCTAAGCGATAAACGCTTAGTGGGGAAACACACATAAATAATGGACGGCCATTCACAATGGTCGTCAAGGCATAACACATTCACAAAGGCAGAATGCAAAGGCTATAACATAATCCATACAAACATGCTCATATTTAAAAGCCATACAATCAGCATCTCATAATCGTATCCATTCCAGAATAATCCAACATGTGTTTCATCAATAAACTCATTCACATATTCCATTTAATAGCCAAATCAGATCAGAACAATTCTATTAAACATTTAAAGAACACCTGCTGACTCTAGATAGTGGATAAAGAGTGTACTGAAGGTACCTTACGGGTACAAATCGAATACTGAGGGTACCACATAGGTACAAGTCAAAAGTCATTTCATTAATCAAAACACATTATTATATATATATACTGAGGGGATCTTAAACAAGATCCTAATACTGAAGGGTTCACGAGGAACCAAACGGGGACCTGATCGAGGTCCAAACTGAACTGAGGGCTGTAGCTAAAGACTCTATTAGGCATGCCTAACTATCCACTTACTTGACTCTAGCAGGTTAAGCGTCATTCAAATCACATTTCAGGGTACGAAATAGAATTCATCAGAAATTCATGGTATCATTTATATCAAAGCATATAAAAGTTTGTCATGCATCATACCGCGATATAAGTCCATTCAGAAGAAACACCAAATTCATTTCTGAGTCAAAAGCCGGGAAATTTCGGAAAAAGAGCGGAACGGGGTAACGGGTGAGGTTGGCTGGTCACGAGGCGTGACTGGCCTCCTCACAAGGCAAGTCACGAGTCGTGACTGAGGGTCACGCCTCATGACTTGCTTCGTCCCTCGCAGATCACGCAACGTGATCTCGCAGATCACGCGGTGCTCACGCAGGTCACGCGACGTGACTGGACGTCACGTCTCGTCACTGGCTACTTCATCAGCTATCACGCGACGTGCCTTATCTCAAGCTAGTCACGAGGCGTGACTGGAAGTCATGTCTCGTGACTGGCCTCATTTTAGCTGGTCACGAGCTGTGACAGCAGCCACAACTCGTGACTGGCCTCAAACTAGCAGGTCACAAGTCGTGACCGAAGGTCACGTCTCGTGACTTGCCTCTCTTTCTTTGCTAGTCACGCGACACACGATCTAGAAATGGGAACTTCAACAGAAACGCGATTTTCCCATTTCCAGAATTCTCAGAACCAAGAAATCCATCCCGAATTTGATTCAAAACCAAACAAACCTGTTCTTACCTTCCAGTAAACATTTTAAACAATATAAGCAACATATATACCACTCAATTCAGCATTTAAACATCCAAATCAAGTATATATGCATTCAAGTTCATCAAGAACATAAACCCTAGAAATTTACAGTAAGCTCAAAATCACTTAAATCATAATCAATAATTCTGAAACCTGAAATCTAAGCTTCTAACACTTAGTCCCACTGCTCCCAGCAACCTCCTTGCCTTTGGGATCGCGTGGAGCCTCAGCTAAACACAAATATTCAACAATGCAACCCTAAATTAAACCTAAACTCAAGGAAGAAGAAGAAGAGTAAATACAGTAAGACAAGGACAAAGATATGTACTTACCAAGTTAGAAGCAAGAGTGAGCAATTTCCACAACACAACTTGATAAACAGTTAACAGTATTTGGGAAAGGGAAAAGGAGGAAGAAGATGAAGGTTGAAGAGGAAGAACGTAAATCTGATCTTCCCTTCTTTCTTACTTCTTTTCTTTATTCATTTTCCCTATCCTAATACACATGTCATTTTCTTGGTGGTGGAACTTACTCACTCACACCCTAACTCCACACATCACACACATCTAATGCAAACTCAACTAAAAACACCCTACAATGGTATGCTCCAATGTACACAAGCAATTCCCAATTAAATCACATACTAATGCCATGTATGCACCCACATAATAATAAACCCCAAAAACATACATTTTTACTAAAATACCCTTATGACATGCTGAACACATGCACATGCATGCTCACACAGACAGGCTCATTCTACTAGGGGGCAAACGGGGTGTGACAGAGACAGAGGATTGAGGATGCTCAGATAGGTGATGAGAGGCTACAGCGGCTTGTGCAAGAGGTAAGTTCGGGTAAGAAGTCAGATTTCTCAGTTCTAGATGGGGTGCTCATGCATAAAAACCGCTTGTGTGTGCCTGAGATTGAGGAATTGAGAAAAGAGCTGTTGAATGAGGTGCATAGTATGGTTTTTACCATGCATCTTGGGAGTGAAAAGATGTACCGCGACATGAAGCAGTTTTATTGGTGGTTCGGCATGAAGAGGGACATTGTGGATTTTGTGTCCAAGTGCTTGACATGTCAGCAGGTAAAGGCCGAGCATCAAGTTCTTTCGGGATTGCTTACGCCTTTATTCGTTCCTGAGTAGAAATGGGAGGATATTGCCATGGACTTTGTATCTGGTTTGCCTTTGACTTAGAAAAAGCACGACTCAGTTTGGGTGATAGTGGATAGGCTGACGAAATTAGCTCACTTTCTGCCAGTTAGAGTAGACTATCCGATGGACAAGTTAGCCAGTATTTATGTGGATGAGGTGGTCAGATTGCATGGTGTGCCGTTATCTATAATATCAGATCGAGATCCGAGGTTCACTTCGAAGTTTTTGAAGGAATTGCAAAGGGCTTTGGGTACCAAGTTGAACTTCAGTACGGCATTCCATCCTCAGATAGATGGTCAGTCAGAGATTCAGATTCTGGAGGATATGTTGAGGGCATGTGCTTTGGATTTTCCGGGTAGTTGGGACAGATATGTGTCGCTTATGGAGTTTGCCTACAATAATAGCTATCAGTCGAGCATCAGTATGTCACCATATGAGGCTTTGTACGGTCGGCAGTGTAGGACTCCAGTTTGTTGGACCGAGCTATCCGAGCGATCAGTTATTGGGCCAGAGTTGGTTAGCATTACTGAAGAGAAGATCAGAGTTGTGCAGCAGAATTTGAAGGCGGCTAAGAATCGACAAAAGTCATATGCTAATTTGAAGAGGAAAGATGTGCAGTTTGAGGTCGGGGATAAGGTTTTCCTTAAACTTTTGCCTTAGAGGAAGGTGCTTCGATTTGGAAAGAAGGGAAAGCTTAGTCCTCGCTTCATTTGACCGTATGAAGTTTTGGCTAGAGTTGGTCCAGTAGCCTATAGATTGGCTTTACCGATGGAGTTGGCGAAGTTGCACGATGTTTTCCATGTTTCGATGCTTCATCAGTACATATCAGATCCTTCACATGTTTTGTCAGTTCAAGATGTGCAAGTGCAACCAGATTTTTCATATGATGAGGAACCGAGTGCCATCCTAGCTCGAGAAGTGAGGCAGTTGAGAAGCAAGCAGATTCCTTTGGTAAAAGTTTTATGGAATCACCATGGAGTTGAGGAAGAGACTTGAGAACCGGAGGAGTCAATGAGAGCTCAGTATCCGCATTTGTTCAGTCCAGGTGAGAATTTCGAGGATGAAATTCTGGTTAGTAGGGGAGAGTTCTCACACCCCGTTTGCCCCCTAGTAGAATGGGCCATCTGTGTGTGCATGCATTGAGTGTATTTTGGCATGTCATAAGGGTATTATAGGTAAATTGTATGTTTAGTGGGTTTATTATAGTGTGGGTGCTCATATTGTGATAGGGTGTGAATTAGTTGGGTTGTGTTTGGGTGTGCTTGAGCATTCCATAGTAGGATGTGTTTATGGGGTTGTGCTTGTGTGTGTGTGTTCACACATTTGTAGGGTATTATAAGTGGGGATTGCATTGTGTGTGTGTAATGTGTGTTGTTAGGGTGTGAGTTATTAAAACCCACCAATCATGTTGTGCCATGTGGAAAGGCAAATAGTGGGGGGTTGGATAATTGAGGAAAGAGAAGGGGATGAATAGAAAATCTGTTCTTCACTCCTGTTCTCCCCTTCTCTTCTCTCTTTTGCTTTCCCTTCTACTCCCTCTTATTCTTCCTTTCTTTGGTTGGTTCCTTGTTGGTTGGATTTGGTGGATTTTGATAATTCTTAGAAGTAATTGGTGAGTTTTCTGCTTTTCCATTTTCTTCTTCTTCTTCTTCTTCATATTTTCTGGGTTTAGATTTAATATAGGGTTTGTATTTTGTGTGTTTTGTTGGGTTATGGTTAGTTGAGCCTCCTCGTGAGCCTAAAGACAAGGAAAAGGCATCGGGAAGTGGTGCTCATTAGCTAGGAGGTAAGGAGATTCAGGTTTGGGAATTTTGTGATTTTTTTTGCATTTTTGTGGTTGTTGCCCCTTTGATGAAATTTCTGGAAAAATATGGTGATCTTGATATGCATTGTAGTTTAAATGTTATGGGTTTTGATTTATATGTGTTAAAAAGGCTTGAATGTGGTTTATTGAACTTAATTGTGTTCTTGATGGAGATGATGATGAATAGTGCTGATATTTCAATTTGTCTAAATTTATGTTGTTATTGGCATGATTTAATAGGAATTCTTGGTTTAGATGTTGTATTTTATGTTGTTAATGATGTGTGGGCGGCTAGAGATGATGTAAGTTGATGTTTTGATGTTGGTTTGAGATTTGGGTGTTTTGAAGAGGGATTTTCTGCAGATTTTCGGGGCAAGGGCTGGAATTCGCGACTCTGTCACGAGCGCGACATTGTCGCAATGTCGCGATAGAGCCCGGTGAAAGCAGCCCTTGCACTCGTCTGAGCTCTCCGCCGAGCCGTACAGCAGAGCCTCTGTCGCGAGCGCGACGCCTGTCATGAGCGTGATAAAGAGCTCGGCTGTCGATATGCTGGGCGATCTGTTTCGGGCTGGCAGCTCACTATTGCGAGCACGACAGTGAGATGCCCCTGTTCCCTAGCGAGATCGCGATGACTGTCGAGGTCGCGACCTGGGCAAGTCTGCCTCTGTCGCGATCACGATAGTGCCTTTTGTCTTCCTTGCTTTCTGATTTTGCCTTTTCTTCTAAAAATAAGTTTCAAATGTCTTTTCCATGGTTCACCCTTACTGTATGCTGTATGAAGGTGTTTATATGTCTATTATATTGCGAATTATACATGATGAATTATATGCCATGCTCCGAGACATGATCTGGTTTATGCATGACCTGCTAGAGTTAAGTGAGTCGATAGTTAGGCATGCCTAATAGAGTCTTTTAGCTGCAACCTCAGTTTCGTTTGGACCCCGATCAGGTCCCCGTGAACCCCTCAGTATTTTGATCTTGTTTAAGGTCCCCTCAGTATTCGATTCGTACCTGTAAAGTACTGTCTGTATACTCGTTATCCACTATTTGTGAGTCAGTAGGTGTTCTATTATTTTGTTATGTTACCGATACGATTATAAGAATGTGCCATTCGAATGAATATGGTAATGAGATGAATGATCAGTTAATGTAATTATGAATGTGAATATGGATGTGAGCTTATGTTATCAAAAGTATGGCTTTTATATGCAAGAATGTATATTTACTTGCTATGATTATCTGTATTTACCATTGTGAATGTGTTATGCCTCGACGACTATTGTGAATGGTCATCCATACTGTTTGTGTGTTTTTCCACTAAGCGTTTATCGCTTAGCACAGTGTTTTTACCCGTGCAGGTGCCGAAGATCTTTTGCTTTGGGAGAGTCGCCGTCAATCAAGCCAACACAGGAAGATTTACTGTAGGGCTTAGCTTTTGTAATCTTTGATGATTCTTTTGTACAGAACTCTCATATATCAGTTTTTGTAGTAGCTTCCGCATTTGTATATTCTGGATATGTAATTATCATTTGTTTTAGCCAGTTTGATCAAAACATTATTGTAATGATTTTTGTTATATTAATGTATGATCAACAGTGGCTCTTGTTCTTTCGCAAAGTTTTTAATTACCCCGTATTTATGAATGTATGATTTGTATTGTATCTGTGTGTATCTATGTGGTGGTACATTGACTCATACGACATCTCACTCCTTATCTGATGGGATCGCCTACGTATGGGTAGGGGGTGTTACATTCTGTCTGTTTTGCTTATGCGTTTGCTTGACAACCCTCATCTATCGGGGTCCTTCTTCCTCTTCGATGGATGAAGCTCCCAACGTATAGGTAAGGGGTGTTATATTTTCTGGTATCAGAGCATCGATTTAGGCATTTCTGAGCAAGTGTAAGATAGAGTGTACGTTTAGTGTTGTGTTGGCTTGATGCAGATTGTTATGTATGTTTTGTATTTAGATGGAGTCTGCTCGCGGATCACTTGATGGGTCATCCGAGAGTGCGAATCCCCGAGAGCAAGATCCGTTTGTTTTTTGTCCGGCTCAGCCACCTAGGGTGCAACCTGAGGCCCCTGCGGTCCCCTTTGAGGTTATACTCAAGAGTTCTACGGATATGTCCAGGGTTTTGGAAAAAGTTACTGCCCTTAGAGCTCCGATTGAGAATATGAGGAAGTTTGGAGCGGAGGACATCTATGGAACCAGCTTTGATGAATCGGATAAAGCTGAGAGGTGGATTGAAATGGTTATTTGGGTGCTAAGGGAAATTTAGTGTCCTCTGGAGGAGGAGGTGGAGTGTGTGGTGTCCCTATTGCTGGGCTCAACTTATGATTGGTGGACATTAGTGCTTAGGCATCCTCAGCTTCTCGAGCCTGTGATATGGGAGTTCTACGAAATAGAATTTCGGAGTAAGTATGTAACTAAGGCATTTAAGGAGCTAAGATGGGCGCATTTTTTGAGTCTCCAATAAAGAATGTTATCTGTGGCTGATTATGAGAAGCAGTTTAATCGACTCAGTAAGTATGCTTCGCTAGGAGTTCTCACTGAGGAGTTTCGATGTCAACAGTTTGAGGCAGGTTTGAATGAGTCTTTAAAGGTGATGTTGGTTTCGTTGATGTCTTCACCGGATATCAGTTATTATCAGATAGTTCAAGCAGCTTTGAGAGTGGAACGCTTTGAGAATATTTTGAGAGAGAAGGCTCGGAGGAAAAAGTCCTCTCGTGGAGGTTCTTCTTCTAGAAAGAGGTCGTGTGAGTCTCAAGGAAATCCTTCTAGTGAGTCTCATGCTAGTTCGACTACTAGAGGGAGGAGACAGGAATCCTTTAGAGGGTCTGGCACGGGTAGAGGAGCTTCGAGTGGTAGAGCTGATGGAGCGCCTCAGTGCTTCCATTGCAGTAAGCACCATTAGGGCAAATGTCGGTGGTTGACGAGAGGATATTTTAGATGTGGTAGCACAGACCACTTTCTAGTCAATTGCCCGAATTTGCATGAGAATTCTCAAGGTCAACAAGAGGTTAGTCAAGCGGGGTCGAATGCTCCTCAGGGCAGTCGTGGTAGAGGTAGAGGACGAGGTCGTGGTGGACGGCCTCGGGAAAGAGAGCCCTCTGAGACAGTTGATCGCCCAGTACCGACGGCCGTAAGAGCATATGCGATCAGAGCTCGTGATGAGCAGGATGCTCCAGAAGTGAATGCCGGTAAGTTTTTACTTTTCAACATTGAAATGTATGCTTTAATAGACCCGGGGTCTGCTCATTCTTATCTGTGTTCTGATAAGTTGTGTGATAAATTGGCTAATGAGGATAAACTGGATTATGATATATGTGTGACTAATTTGTTAGGGTAGTGTGTTAAAGTGAATCAGGTGTATCGGGATTGTCTTTTGATGGTACAAGATAAGGAATTTCTGGTTGATATGATTAGTTTGCCATTTCATGAGTTTGATCTAATTCATAGTAGGGATTGGTTGTCTAAGCATCGAGCTATAGTTGATTGCCATAGGCAAATGGTTGTGCTTAAAGACAGGGATCAGTTACCCATGGATGTAAAAGGTTTGGGAAGTAACTCGATGTACAATGTAATTTTGGCTATGAAGGTAAAACGGTTTATGAGGAAGGGATGTGAAGCGTATTTGGCTTTGGTTTTGGATTCTCAGCGAGGGCAAGTAAAGATACAAGATATTCCAGTAGTAAGAGAATTTGTGGATGTGTTTCCAGAGGAATTACAGGGTTTGCCACCAGAGAGAGAAGTATAAATGTTTGTAGATATTGTGCCAGGTGCAGTTCTGATCTCTAAGGCTCCGTATCGGATGGCTCCGGTGGAATTGAAGGAATTAAAAAATCAATTGCAAGAGCTTTTAGATAAAGGTTTCATTCGACCGAGTGTGTCGCCTTGGGTTGCTCCGGTTCTATTTGTCAAGAAAAAGGACGGTACCTTGAGAATATGCATTGACTACCGACAGATCAATAAGGTCACAATTAAGAATAAGTATCCGTTAACACGGATCGAGGATCTTTTCGATCAGTTGAGAGGAGCGGCAGTGTTTTCTACGATTGATTTAAGATCTGGTTATTACCAGTTGAGGGTTAAGGATGCAAATGTTGCGAAGACAGCTTTTCGGATGCGGTACGGTCACTATAAATTTTTATTGATGCCATTTGGGTTGACTAATGTGCCCGCAGCTTTCATGGATTTAATGAACAGGGTGTTCGGACAGTATTTGTAGTGTTTATTAACAACATCCTGGTTTATTCCAAGAATGAAAGGGAACATGAGGAACATTTGAGGTTGGTATTGCAAGTGTTGAGGGACCATCAGCTCTATGCTAAGCTTAGTAAGTGTGACTTTTGGTTAAAAGAGGCAACATTCCTTAGGCATATGGTTTCGACTAAAGGTATTCTGGTAGATCCATCAAAAGTTGAAGCAATTGTGAACTGGTTCCCACCTAAGTCTGTGCCAGAAGTGAGAAGTTTTTTGGGTTTAACTGGCTATTATAGGCGGTTTGTTAAGGGATTTTTAGTGATCGCTTCACCTTTAACTCGGCTTCTTCGAAAAGAGGTTAAGTTCAAGTGGTCCGATAAGTGCCAAGCAAGTTTTGAGCAGTTGAAGGATATGTTGATTAAGGCTCTTGAACTTACTCAACCCGTTTCAGGTAAAGAGTATACTATGTACAGTGATGCCTCAGGTATAGGATTGCGCTGTGTTCTGATGCAGGACCGCAAGGTGATAGCCTATGCTTGCAGACAATTGAAAAGCCATGAATAGTATTATCCGATGCATCATTCGGAATTAGCAGTGGTAGTGTTTGCTCTTAAAGTGTGGCGGCACTATTTGTATGGGGAAACTTACAGGATCTTTACAGATCACAAGAGCCTGAAATATGTGCTCACTCAAAAAGAATTGAACTTGAGGCAGCGAAGATGGTTGGAGTTAGTCAAAGACTATGACTGTATTATTAATTACCATCCGGGAAAAGCAAATGTAGTGGCAGATGCTCTAAGCAGAAAATTAATTTCGGCTCTGTCTTTGGGTAGAGGTATGTGGAGATTTGATTCAGAAGGAGCATTAATTACTCAGTTAAAGGTTAGACCGAGTTTGAGACAACTGATAGTGGACGCAAAGTTGAGTGACCCTGTATTGCAGCGTGCTTTTCATTTGCTAAAAGATGGTACGCAAACGGAATTTTCTGTGGATTGTGATGGAGTTCTCCGATATGGAAACCGGTTGTGTGTGCCTGATGTGAATGATATGAAGAGAAAGTTTTTGCAAGAAAGTCATTCGTCGGTTTTCACGATGCATCCAGGAGGAAACAAGATGTACAGAGACCTTAAGTAGTTTTATTGGTGGCCGAGTATGAAAAAGCACATAGTGGAGTTTGTTTCTAAATGTTCGGTGTGTCAACAAGTGAAAGCTGAGCATCAAGTTCCAACAGGATTGTTGCATCCCTTACCTATTCCTTAATGGAAGTAGGATGATGTTTCGATGGATTTTGTAGTTGGTTTACCATTGACACAGCGCAACCATGATTCAGTGTGGGTGATAGTCGACCGGTTGTCTAAATCAGCACACTTCTTACCCATTGGTTAGACTACTCCATGGATAAGTTGGCAGAGATTTATGTGAATGAGATAGTAAGACTTCATGGAGTCCCACTCTTTATTGTGTCTAATTAGGATTCGAGGTTTACGTCAAAGTTTTAGAAGGAATTATAGTCAGCTTTGGGTACTCGGTTAAATTTCAGCATCGCATTTCACCCTCAGACCGATGGCCAGTCAAAAAGGGTTATCCAGGTTCTTGAAGATATTCTTCGGGGATGTGCTTTGGAGTTCTCAGGTAGTTGGGATAAATATGTGCCTTTAATGGAATTTGCGTACAATAATAGTCATCAAGAGAGTATTGGAATGGCTCCCTATGAAGCTCTCTACGAACGGAGATGTAGAACCCCAGTGTGTTGGATGGAGTTTTCAGAACGATCTATAGTGGGTCCGGAGATAGTTAAAGACACTGAAGAGAAAGTTAGAGTTGTGCAATGGAATTTGAAGGCAGCTAAAGACAGACAACGATCTTATGCCAATTTGAGGCGAAGGGATATCCTATATGAGATGGGCGACAAGGTATTCTTGAAAGTATTGCCTTGGCGAAAAGTTCTTCGGTTTGGTAAGAAGGGGAAATTAAGTCCTAGATTTATTTGGCCTTACGAGTCTTGGAAAAGATTTGCTCGGTAGCATATCGGTTAACGTTGCCAGTGGAATTAGCTAAATTACACGATGTTTTTCACGTGTCTATGCTCCACCGCTACCGATCCGATCTGTCTCATGTATTACAAGTGTAAGATATTCGGGTTCAGCCAGATTTCTCATTTGATGAAGAACCGAAGGAAATTTTGGCTAGGGAGATCAAACAGCTCCGTAACAATCAAATCTCTTTGGTTAAGATACTTTGGCGACATCATGGAATCGAAGAATCAACTTGGGAACCAAAAGAGGTTATGAGAGCTCAGCATCCTCAGTTCTTTGGATCAGGTGAGAATTTCGAGGATGAAATTCAGTTAAGGAGAGGAGTATTATAGCGCCCCATTCCCATCCTAGTAGTTTGAGCCTTGTGTGGGTGTGATTTCGTATGTATAATTTTGGCATGTGTAATTTTTTTGAGTATGTGTTATGGTTTTAGCTATGGTTATTTTATAGTTTGGGGTTTTGCTTGGGTGTGAGTATGTGCAAAGGATTAGGATGTGTTTTAGTAAGGTTGGTTTTGGATGTATGTGAGAGGATGGTAGTTGGGTGTGTCTTGGGGAGGTCCTCTTGTAGGAGGGTGACATGTGGCAAGTGGGGAGGATATTTTAGTGGGAAGAGAGAGTGAGGGATAGCTGCTCTCTTTTGTCCCCTTCCCGTTTCTTCTTCTTCCTCCTCTTTCCCGTTGCTCTGTTCCTCTTCTTCCTTTTCTCTTTGCTTCCTCCTAATTTCCCCTTTTAGCTGCAAGTTTATGTGAGTTTTGGGTAGCTCTAAGCTAGTTTTGTAAGTGGTAGCTATTTCTTCTTCCTTAACTTCTTCTTTCTTTTGAATTTGGTTATTTTTTGTGTTTGGGGTTAGAGTTTTAAATTCTATTTTGATGGGTGTTTTGGCTCAGAAATCCCTCCTAGAGAGCCTAAGGGCAGCAAGTGGAAGCAAACTCGCTTGATTAGAGCGTAGGAATCTAAGGTTTTGGAATTTCTGTTTTCTTTGTGCATTGTATGTGATTTTGTGTTCTTTGTTGAATTGTTGGAAATTGATGAGACATAATATGTGTATTTGTGTCTAAATGATGTGGGTAATGATTACCTTGAGTTGAGATGTTTGGATTATGAGTAATTGAACCAAGATATGAATTTGTGGTTGAACTTAGAGAGAAATTTTTGGTTTTTTAAAGTGAGGATTTTGATGTTATTAGTTGTGTAATTAAATTATTAATTGTGGTTTGAAACTTGGGTTTTAGGGTAATTAAGATGATTTGAATGATTAATTTGTGTGCGGTTGAGGTTTGAAGTCAATTAGAGGTTTGGGTGATTTTGGGAGTGTGATCTTTTGCAGATTTTCGCGTAAGAGTTGGAAATCCCGACTCTATCGCGAGCGCGATGGAGCTCGGTGAACACAGCCCTTGCGCGTGGTCGAGCGTTGGGTTGCTAAGCCATGACAGTGAGAGCTCTTTGTCACGAGCGCGATGTATGTTGCTAGCAAAATAAAACGTTCGGCTGCCGAGCGGATTTGGGCAGTCCTCTATCGCGAGCGCACGCCTGTGCTTGAGCGCGATGGATTATGGTTGCTGCTCACTATCACGAGCGCGATAGTGAAATGTGCTTTTGTCTCCATGCGAGCATGAAGACTGCCGTGATCGCTACTTGGGGCAAGCGCCTCTGTCACGAGTACGACAGACGTCGCGAGTGCGACACCTCCTGGCTTCAACCTGAGTTTTCTTTTACGCTTTGAAAATTTAGTTTTTGAACTTGTGATGCTTTTAAAAGTATGCATGGAAAATTTTATGAATTATATGAATGTGATTTGGTGAATTATGCATGACCTGCTAGAGTTAAATAAGTGGATAGTTAGGCATGCCTAATAGAGCTTTTGTAGCTGCAGCCCCATTATGATTTGGACCTTGATCAGGTCCCCGATCGGATCCTCACGATCCTTCTATCTTGGATCTTGTTTAAGATCCCATGCGAAAATATTTTTGGAACAGAAAGAAAAGAATGATTTTGATACCTTCGGGTATCCATCTGCTATGAATGAATTGTTCATGCCCTCGAGTATCTATTCATATGCTCATTATCAACCATTTTGTATGAGCAGGTTTATGATTGTTAATGTGCAATTTGGGAATAATGCGCATAGTTATGGTTTTATTTAAAGTATATGAATATATGAGTATGATGAAGCAAATGCACCTTCTTGTCTTGAATTGTCTAATAAGAATTCATTATTCTGTTTGTGCCATGAGCATGTGACTTTCTGTTGACACCACTGTGAGTGGTCATTGTGCATTTGTGTTTTACACACTAAGCGTATTCGCTTAGCACAGGTGTTTCATCCGTGCAGGTGTGTGGAAGTTATTGGAGATTTTGGGCAGGTCGATCCGCTCTAGCAGAGCCAATACAACTAGGAGAGAGAGATTTTGTAGTATAGGACTTTGTACTCTTTTTGTATATGTACAAGATTAAACTTTTTGTAATGATAACTTTCAGTTGTAAACCTCATTCTGTATTCTGTTTTGATAACCTATATGTATATTATCTTTTGTGCTGAGGCACTTTTGTACTTTTTGATATGTAAAGACAGTTATGTTATATTAATAAAGTTCAATATTTTGTTCGGCAGCTTGTTCGTTAGTTGTTTTAAGAAACTTTAAATTACTCTGTTTTGTATGAATGTTTCAGATTCTGTCTGTTTTTCTTATGCGTTTGCGTGACAACCCTCATATATCGGGGTCCTTCTTTCTCTTTGAGGGATGAAGCTCCCTACGTATAGGTAAGGGGCGTTACAAGTATTATGTACATAACTGATACTATAAAAATTCCCATCTTCCAAAATACATAGCGGAAGCATTACAAAAGAATAAATACAATAAGAGAGCTCAACATATTACAAAAGAACTTAGAAACAAAACTAAGCTATAACACTTCAATCCTTCTGTGTTGGCTGGACTTGCAGAGACTCTCCCAAACCTCAACTCCTTTCGCACTTGCACTGATGAAACACCCGTGCTAAGCGATAACGCTTAGTGGGGAAACACACAATAATATGAACGGCCATTCACAGTGGTCATTAAAGCAGAACACATACAAATGGCACATGCTTATAATCACATATACAAAATCATAACTTGATCATTATCAATTTTATTCAAAAGCTCATAATCAAATTCATATATCATACTGATTTCACATGCTCATAATCACAATAAAAGGCCTACTGAGTCACAATAGCGGATATCGAGTCAATACATAGGGGTACCCGAGGGTACAATCGAAAAGCAACATCTTTAATTTTCTCATTCAAAACATTTTCACATTGGAGGATTTTAAACAAGATCTAAACACATTGAGGATCGCGAGGATCCAAACGGGGACCTGAACAGGTTCAGGAACACATTGGGGCTGCAGCTACTGAACTCTATTGGGCATGTCTAACTATTCACTAATTTGACTCTTGCAGGCCATGCATAAATCATCCAATAATATTCATATGGTTCATAAAATCATCCATGCATAAGTATAATGGCATCATAAGTTCGAAAAATAAATATCGAAAGCACAAAAGAAATCCCGTTTTGAAAAGAAGGTGGTGTTGCCTCGCATGCAAAGGAACAGATTGGCTTATGTCGTCCTCGCGACATGCATTGCGCTCGCGACAGAACGTGCCAAAAAATTGCTATCGCAGTCGCGCACTAGCGACAATGCTGCCCAGCTTTAGCTCGGCATTACGCGCTCTGTCGCGCTCGCGACAACAAACGTGATGCTATAGCTTGGCAGAACAGAGCTCGGCCTACCGTGAGAGCTGGAATCACCCAGCTCTCTCGCGCTCATGACAGACATCGCACTCGCGATAGAGTCGCATTTTCCAGTTCTCCAGCAATTCTGCAGAAATTCATCTCTTCTAAAAATCACACCCAAAACACCAATGAACCCAAAACTTCAACCCAACTCAAATCAAGCATCCCAATCATAAACAACACAAAACCAAACTTTTATATCAAAAATCACAATTAAATCATGCCATTAACACAATCAAAATCTTTAATGACACAAACAAGAAATCTTACTTCAAAACTTCAATCAAAAGCATATTTTGGTTCAATACTCCACATCCAATACATCTCAACACAAATCATTCAAAACCCATAACATTTAGACAATCATAAACAACTTTAACCTTAGAATTTTCCAGAAAATAAAATCAAACCAAACAATCAAATTATACACCAAAATTATAAATTTCCCAAACCTTGATCTCCTTTGCTCCAAATCAAAGGGCTCCACTTCCACTAGCCTTCTCCTTACATTTAGGTTCTCTAGGAGGAACTTCTGAGAAAACACAACCCAAAATACACAAAAATCAAAATCCTAACCCAAGAACACACACTAACAAAAATCAAAGGAAAAGAGGAAGAAGAAGAAGAAGAAAACCACACTAGAACTTACCAATAAACCCTTGAGTTGATCAATTTCCACCAACACCCACTTGAATCAAAACTAGGGCACAAGGAAGGAAGAAGGAAGAGAGGAGACGGGGTAGGGAAAGGGGAAAACGGGAGGGGGCTGAAACTAGGCTCTCTCTCATTTTCTCTGTCACACCCCAAAATAGCCCTGGTCGGAATGTGTATGCTAAGTCGGGAATGCAAGGGTACTTCAGTAATTTGTGCATGAGAAATTTCGATAATAAGAACTTAATGGTAATTAATTAATTAAGTATGTTAAGAAGAGAAATGTTAGAGTGTGCATGTGGTATACGGTTGTAGGGTGTTTTGGTTGTGGCATTTATCTAGTGAAGTGTGAGTTTGGTACATTGGCATGAGATATTTATTCAAGAAAGAATTGGGTGCATGTGAGAGTATGGTGCCATGGTTTGAAAGTTTAAGTGGGTTTTGTGGTCCAATTGGGAGCTGCCATGTGGGCTTGTTAGGTGCACAGTGAATGAAGAAAGAAGAAGTAAGAGGAAGAGAGAGGGAACACAGATTTTTGGCATTCCCGTTCACTCTTCTCTCACGCCTCCTCTTCTTCTCCTCTTCTCCTTTCTCTACTTTTCCTTTCTTTCTCTTTGGCTTGGAGTTGTGTTTGGCTTGGAGTGTGTTTTGCTTGAAGAGGTAAGTTTGAGTTTAAGATTTTCTACGTGTTCTTCTTCTTCTTCTTCTTCTTCTTCTCCTACTGGTTTTGCTTCAGTTAGGGTTTGGACTAAGGATTTTGTGGGTTTCTTATTTGTGCAAGCTTTGGATTGCAAGAAGAAGCTTAAGGACAAGTAGAGGATTGAGGATTGAAGCTAAAGTGTGATTTTGGATCTTTAATTCCAGGTTTGGGAGCTGTGATTCCTGCATTTGAACTTCTGAGTTATTTTTGCCCTAATTCTCACTTAGGTTGTAAATGTGTTTGCAGTGTTTAATTTCTGGAATTTGGTGTGTTTTGGAATGTGCACATGCATGATTTATGTGAGTAGATGTATTAGTAATGCATGATAAGGATTGAATTGAAGTTACTGAGTTTGGGTTTTGAACTTAGCGTAACTTTTAGGGTTCATGTTCTTGAGGGAATTGAATGTGTTCATGAATGATTTTGGTTGTTTTGATGTTGAATTAAGTTGGTGGTACTTCATTTTTGATGTATGGAAGATCGATTGGAAGGTAAGATTAGATTGGTAGTGTTTTGAATCAAATTGAAATGGTTTTTGTCGAGTTCTTTGAATTCTGGGCTTGCTGGGAACGGAAAATCGCGATTCTGGTAGAATTTCCATTTCCAGTACGTGTGTGTCGTGACTGCCCTGAGAGAGAGGCAAGTCACGAGTCATGACTCCCAGTCATGACACGTGACTCTGTCTCCCAGTCACGAGGCGTAACTTCTCGGCGGGCTGGAAGTAGTCGCGGGGCGTGACTCCCTGTCACGACGCGTGACTGCCCTGTGAGAGGCAAGTCACGACTCGTGACTTAGAGTCATGACTCGTGACTCCTTGTGAGGCATGTCACGAGGCGTGACATAGAGTCACGACTCGTGACCTTCCTTTGAGGCCAGTCACGAGTCGTGACATGGCTCGTGACCCACCCCTTTCAGCCCCATTTTTCTGATTTAACCCAGTTTCAACCAAAATGAATTTTTTATTTCTTCTGTATGGACTTGTATGGACATATACTACTGTATGATTCATGTCATACTTTTGTATGCTCTTATATGGCCTTTTCTGTTTTGCCTTGTTTCCCAAGTGACTAGTTTTGTTATAAAATGACTTTCAAATGTTTTTATGGCTTTTTCCCCTAATGTGTGCTATATTACCTTGTTTATATGAATGGTTATCCTACTTTATTTGT
This sequence comes from Excoecaria cochinchinensis, assembly GCA_947683425.1. Classification (NCBI taxonomy): domain Eukaryota; kingdom Viridiplantae; phylum Streptophyta; class Magnoliopsida; order Malpighiales; family Euphorbiaceae; genus Excoecaria; species Excoecaria cochinchinensis. Next base: position 7,387,554 of record CANTUQ010000043.1, read on the forward strand.
GATTAGAAGAATGTTATGATTATCCTTGATCAGATTCTCGTCTAAGAATAATCTGCCATGCTTAAGAGTATATTGTATCATTCCACGACTAAGATTATGCGTTATTAATCATTGGCATAATATGATTCCACATGTGTTCCTAACATGCTTTAGTAAATTGAGTAGTGCTAAAATGTGATTGATTGACTTATTGCATGCTTCAGAATATGAATTTTATGAGGTATGATTGATATTATGCTATGCAAAATTTATTTGAATAATATGGTTGATGTCTGAATGCATTAGTATGCTTTAGCCTTTGAACTCAATGTGTTATACTTAAATGTAATTTGGATTATGCATGATTTATACTTAGTTATCCTCACCTATCGCATGATTAGGATTTTGTATTGATAATCTTCGGCATGGTAGTGCTTCCATACCTAATTTTTGACATGCTTTAGAACATTGTTTAATGTTAAAGTGTGTTGACTGTTTTATGTTTTGCAATGGGAATTGTATGATATATGACAGACTTTATGAGCATATTTATATGTCTATCGTACTCTAGTTTTTGCATGATGTATATATATTTATGCGTTGTGCGATTCGAAACGTGAAATGTTTTATGCATGACCTGCGAGAGTCAGTCTACTGGATAGTTAGGCATGCCTAATAGAGTCCCTTTAGCTGCAGCCCTTTGGACGTTTGGACCCTGATCAGGTCCCCCGTTTGGTTCCTCACGAACCCTTTATGTGTGCGGATCTTCGCGATCCTTTTTAATGTGTTTGGATCTTGTTTAAGATCCCGCTCAGTAAAATGTTTCAATTGTGACAAATAAAATGGTTTTCGATTCGTACCCATAAGGTACCATTTGGCCGATTTGTACCCGTAAGGTACTATCAGTACACTTGTTATCCACTATTGTGAGTCAACAGGTGCTTTGTTGGTTTGTTTTACTTAGAAATATCTATAAGAATATAACATCCGAATGAGCATGATAATGATTTGGGGAAATCAGTTTATATGTATATGAGCGTGGATTTGAGCTTCGGAATGTATGTCTTTATATTGTAAGCATGATTGGATATCTAATACCATTATCCGCACTTGTCATGTGTTGTGTTATAAGTTTCAGAATGCTTTGAATGTGATTCGAGTAATGTATTTATGTATGTGACTCAAGTATGGTTTGTTATATATAAGCATGTGAACCGAAGCAGTTGTGGCTGTGAGTATGTAAGACTTAACTGTACTTTCTGCATGGAGATGATTTGAATGTGATGTTGTGTGATTATGTCTTCGGTCTCTGCTATTAGAGTGTTTTCGGCATGATATTCTATATATTAGAGTTGCGCAGCGGTAATGTGGTGCTTTGGAGGTCGTCCCTTGGATTTTGGCTAGTGTGTGTATGGCATGTCAAAGTATGTTAGACAGTTAGTATTCTTAACATGATAGTTGGGTGCGTTATCATATGGTAATTGTGTCGCATTTGATTGGGTTGTCAGTTCATGCATGGGTACTTAGTTATGACAATTGCATGTGTAAATTTCATGTGACTATGCCCAGTAAGTATATGCATGTGTGATTGTATATAGTTATGCATGATAATACTTGTATCGTGTGTGGTATTAGGTCTGCTTTGGCTTGTTTTAGACGTAAGTGTATGGTTATGGTTGTGAGTTTTTGAATTAATGCCTTACTATGCAAGCCTGATTATTTATGTGTTATGAATGTTGTATTTGCCATTGTGAATGTGTTTTGCCTTGGCGACCATTGTGAATGGCCCTCCATATTCTTCTGTGTTCTCCCCACTAAGCGTTTATCGCTTAGCACGGATTGCAGGTGGCAGGTTTGGTTCTGTTCGAGTCGCGCTTCTGCAAGGTCGGCCACGTAGGAGTTAGAAGTTTTGTATTTTGTTCTGCTTCTGTACTTCAGTTTTTGTATTTATGTATTACTGTTTATGTAAATATATGTAAGATTCGTGAGATTACTTTTGAGTAATGTAATCGTTAGTATGTTTATATGTTAAGTTTCCTTTGTTTTATCATTCGCTTTATACTTCCGCTTAGTGCATGCGTGTGTGTGAGTTATTGCATGATCAGTCTGTACCCGCATGTTAAGTCAAATTTTTAATTAACCTGTATTTTCGTATGTATGTTATGTATGAATTTATGCTTTTGCATTGTGCATGTGCATATCTGTGTGAGTGAGCGTCGGGTAGCGCGCCCGTCGGCATCCTTCCAACAGGGGCGGCGATGGGGGTATTACAGTTAGTGGTATCAGAGCCCAGGTTTGATAATTCTGGGTGTGTTGTTTGTTATGTGTTGAGTCTTTGCATGAGAGTCGGTTTTGTGTCGTGGCCTAATGCAGATGCGTCTTGTTTTGTGTCGTGCCCAAATGGAGTATGATCTTAGTGAGAATTTGGGCGAGATAACAGAAAGTGTGAACCCAGTTGGTGCTGATCAGAATGTTTTCGAGCGTCCTCCAGTTGAAGATTCCGGTCCTATCTCTGATAATAAGACATTAGTACAAGGGTTGATTCGGATTTTGGATAGGTTGAATGCTCCTCGTGCTTCTCTAAAAGTTGTTCAGCATGTACCTCAGAAGAGAAAAGGATCGGTTAGTGGAGTGCCAGCAGGGAAAAGGGTTCAAGAGGCATCGATGTGTCAACAATGTCAGAAGCAACATGGGGACAAGAGTAAGAAGAAGTGGCTACCGTCTATATGTCAGCACTGCCAGAAGCGACATCGGGGCCCATGTCAGAAGCTCTCAGGTGCTTGTTTCAGGTGCAGCAGTATGGAACATCAGATAATCGATTGTCCTAAGAAGATGAGTGAGAGTCTAGCTGGGCGAGCTAGAAAGGATGTGGAGGATTTGCTCAGATCTTCTCGAGCGCCTACGGAGTTGGTAACGTATGGCAGGGATGCGATTGAGATCGTAGATTCTTCTGGTAAGTTACATTGCAAGCTTTTGTCTAAGTAAGTTTTGTTTGTTTGGGTTGTTTGGATGTAAGTGTTTCGCAGTGAATTTCGAGGACAAAATTCTTTTAGGAGGGAAGAGTTGTCACACCCCAAAATAGCCCTGGTCGGAATGTGTACGCTAAGTCGGGAATGCAAGGGTACTTCAGTAATTTGTGCATGAGAAATTTGGATAATAAGAACTTAATGGTAATTAATTAATTAAGTATGTTAAGAAGAGAAATGTTAGAGTGTGCATGTGGTATACGGTTGTAGGGTGTTTTGGTTGTGGCATTTATCTAGTGAAGTGTGAGTTTGGTACATTGGCATGAGATATTTATTCAAGAAAGGATTGGGTGCATGTGAGAGTATGGTGCCATGGTTTGAAAGTTTAAGTGTGTTTTGTGGTCCAATTGGGAGCTGCCATGTGGGCTTGTTAGGTGGGCAGTGAATGAAGAAAGAAGAAGTAAGAGGAAGAGAGAGGGAACACAGATTTTTGGCATTCCCGTTCTCTTATCTCTCACGCCTCCTCTTCTTCTCCTCTTCTCCTTTCTCTGCTTTTCCTTTCTTTCTCTTTGGCTTGGAGATGTGTTTGGCTTGGAGTGTGTTTTGCTTGAAGAGTTAAGTTGGAGTTTAAGATTTTCTACGTGCTGTTCTTCTTCTTCTTCTTCTCCTACTAGTTTTGCTTCAGTTAGGGTTTGGACTAAGGATTTTCTGGGTTTCTTATTTGTGCAAGCTTTGGATTGCAAGAAGAAGCTTAAGGACAAGTAGAGGATTGAGGATTGAAGCTAAAGTGTGATTTTGGATCTTCAATTCCAGGTTTGGGAGCTGTGATTCCTGCATTTGAACTTCCGAGTTGTTTTTGCCCTAATTCTCACTTAGGTTGTAAATGTGTTTGCATTGTTTAATTTCTTGAATTTGGTGTGTTTTGGAATGTGTAAATGCATGATTTATGTGAGTAGATGTATTAGTAATGCATGATAAGGATTAAATTAAAGTTACTGAGCTTAGGTTTTGAACTTAGCGTAACTTTTAGGGTTCATGTTCTTGAGGGAATTGAATGTGTTCATGCATGATTTTGGTTGTTTTGATGTTGAATTAAGTTGGCGTTACTTCATTTTTTATGTATGGAAGATCGATTGGAAGGTAAGATTAGATTGGTAGTGTTTTGAATCAAATTGAAATGGTTTTTGTCGAGTTCTTTGAATTCTGGGCTTGCTGGGAACGGAAAATCGCGATTCTGGTAGGATTTCCGTTTCCAGTACGTGTGTGTCGTGACTGCCTTGAGAGAGAGGCAAGTCACGAGTCATGACTCCCAGTCACGACACATGACTCCGTCTCCCAGTCACGACGCGTGACCTCTCGGCGGGCTGGAAGTAGTCGCGGGGCGTGACTCCCAGTCACGACGCGTGACTGCCCGTGAGAGGCAAGTCACGGCTCGTGACTTAGAGTCACGACTCGTGACTCCTTGTGAGGCATGTCACGAGGCGTGACATAGAGTCACGACTCGTGACCCTCCTTTGAGGCCAGTCACGAGTCGTGACATGGCTCGTGACCGACCCCTTTCAGCCCCATTTTTCTGATTTAGCCCAGTTTCAACCAAAATGAATTTCCTATTTCTTCTGTATGGACTTGTATGGACTTATACTGCTTTATGATTCATGTCATACTTTTATATGCTCTTATATGGCCTTTTCTATTTTGCCTTGTTTCCCAAGTGACTAGTTTTGTTATAAAATGACTTTCAAATGTTTTTATGGCTTTTTCCCCTACTGTGTGCTATATTACCTTGTTTATATGAATGGTTATCCTACTTTATTTGTGATTAGCAGAATGTTATGATTATCCTTGATCAGATTCTCCTCTAAGAATAATCTGCTATGCTTAAGAGTATATTGTATCATTCCACGACTAAGATTATGCGTTACTAATCATTGGCATAATATAATTCCACATGTGTTCCTAACATGCTTTAGTAAATTGAATAGTGCTAAAATGTGATTGATTGACTTATTGCATGCTTCAAAATATGAATTGTATGAGGTATGATTGATATTATGCTATGTAAAATTTATTTGAATAATATGGTTGATGTCTGAATGCATTAGTATGCTTTAGCCTTTGAACTCAATGTGTTATACTTAAATGTAATTTGGATTATGCATGATTTATACTTAGTTATCCTCACCTATCGCATGATTAGGATTTTGTATTGATAATCTTCGGCATGGTAGTGCTTCCATACCTGATTTTTGACATGCTTTAGAACATTGTTTAATGTTAAAGTGTGTTGATTGTTTTATGTTTTGCAATGGGAATTGTATGATATATGACCGACTTTATGAGCATATTTATATGTCTATCGTACTCTGGTTTTTGCATGATGTATATATATTTATGCATTGTGCGATTCGAAACGTGAAATGTTTTATGCATGACCTGCGAGAGTCAGTCTAGTGGATAGTTAGGCATGCCTAATAGAGTCCCGTTAGCTGCAGCCCTTTGGACGTTTGGACCCTGATCAGGTCCCCCGTTTGGTTCCTCGCGAACCCTTTATGTGTGCAGATCTTCGCGATCCTTTTTAATGTGTTTGGATCTTGTTTAAGATCCCCCTCAGTAAAATGTTTCAATTGTGACAAATAAAATGGTTTTCGATTCGTACCCGTAAGGTACCCTTTGGCCGATTTGTACCCATAAGGTACTATCAGTACACTCGTTATCCACTATTGTGAGTCAGCATGTGCTTTGTTGGTTTGTTTTACTTTGAAATATCTATTAGAATATAACATCCGAATGAGCATGATAATGATTTGGGGAAATCAGTTTATATGTATATGAGCCTGAATTGGAGCTTCGGAATGTATGTCTTTATATTGTAAGCATGATTGGATATCTAAAACCATTATCCGCACTTGTCTTGTGTTGTGTTATAAGTTTCAAAATGCTTTGAATGTGATTCAACTAATGTATTTATGTATGTGACTCAAGCATGGTTTGTTATATATAAGCATGTGAACCGAAGTAGTTGTGGCTGTAAGTATGTAAGACTTAACTGTACTTTCTGCATATGTTATGTGATTATGTCTTCTGTCTCCGCTATTAGAGTGTTTTCGGCATGATATTCTATATATTAGAGTTGCGCAGCGGTAATGTGGTGCTTTAGAGGTCGTCCCTTGGATTTTGGCTAGTGTGTGTATGGCATGTCAAAGTATGTTAGACAGTTAGTATTCTTAACATGATAGTTGGGTGCGTTATCATATGGTAATTGTGTCGCATTTGATTGGGTTGCCAGTTCATGCATGGGTACTTAGTTATGACAATTGCATGTGTAAATTTCATGTCACTATGCCTGGTAAGTATATGCATGTGAGATTGTATATAGTTATGCATGATAATACTTGTATCGTGTTTGGTATTAGGTCTGCTTTGGCTTGTTTTAGACGTAAGTATATGGTTATGGTTGTGAGTTTTCGAATTAATGCCTTACTATGCAATCCTGATTATTTATGTGTTATGAATGTTGCATTTGCCATTGTGAATGTGTTTTGCCTTGGCAACCATTGTGAATGGTCGTCCATATTCTTGTGTGTTCTCCCCACTAAGCGTTTATCGCTTAGCACGGATTCCTTCCCGTGCAGGTGGCAGGTTTGGTTCTGTTCGAGTCGCGCTTCTGCAAGGTCGGCCACGTAGGAGTTAGAAGTTTTGTATTTTGTTCAGCTTCTGTACTTTAGTTTTTGTATTTCTGTATTACTGTTTATGTAATTATATGTAAGATTCGTGAGATTACTTTTGAGTAATGTAATCATTAGTATGTTTATATGTTAAGTTTCCTTTGTTTTATCATTCGCTTTATGCTTCCGCTTAGTGCATGCGTGTGTGTGAGTTATTGCATGATCAGTCTGTACCCGATTAACCCGTATTTTCGCATGTATGTTATGTATGAATGTATGCTTCCGCATTGTGCATGTGCATATCTGTGTGAGTGAGCGTCAGGTAGCGCTCCCGTCGGCTTCCTTCCAACGGGGGCGACGATGGGGGTGTTATATTCTCTCTCCTAACTATTTATAGCCCCCTCTTTCTCTTTCCTTGCCACAAGTCAAATAGGGGTTGGTAGGATTTAATCACTCACAGCTTAATACCCTCTTCTACACTACACCCAAGTCTAACCACACTAACTCACACACTAACTCCATACATACACTCACACTCTAACAAACCCAATAAACATGCATAAAACTCAAATTAAATAACACATGCCAAAAATACACATACACACTTGCATGCAATATGGCTCAAACTACTAGGGTAGGAAACGGGGTGTTAAATAAATAGAATTGATTTTAGTAATAATGATTTGTATGTAATATGATTAACTTGAAGGGAACCTTACGAGAAAAGTATGTACAAAGCAAAATTATGAACTTGCAATTGTATTATGTGCAAGTGTTTTAAAATGAAAAGAATTTTATAATTCTTCTTTTGTTATTTATTTTTGTTCTTACTGTGTTTCGTCCAGTAGCATCCTTCACTTGTCATTGTATATCGGCTATATTATCATACGATATGTGATGTACGAGTAAGGGGTGTTACATTTAGTGGTATTAGAGCATATGTTTAATCGATTTTGGACAACTAAGAGTTTAGGAACATGTCTTGTAAATTGGGTGGCGACTCCAAAATACCTCAAAGGTGCCTAAAGGTTTCATGAGATTAGATGAACTTTCCCAATGTTCTATTGGGTAGGAATTCCATAATATCTCATGTTGCCTAAAATCTAGACTTGAACTCTCTTAGACCCTAATAGCGGGCCTCTAAAGAAACATTAGCGGGTTCAACGCGCATCACATATACATATTTATATTTATATAGAAGTATGAGAATGTTTGAGACTTGATTTACGTGTCTAACTGATAATATTTAACCAATAATTTATGCGAATTAAGGTTGCCGATTTTGAAAATAACAATTAAGTTGGATTTGGCAAAAATTGTATGCATGACAAAAATTCTTATATTAAATTATCAAAAAGGTGACTTATATTATATAATGTTATGTTTCCAAGTAAAAAAGGTAGTCTAGATTTAAATATTATTGTAACACCCTTACTATCCTCATGCCTATCACACGTTATGAGTGCTCGATTACCATGGAAAAATTCTGGTAATTTTTATTTTAAACCAATATATCCTTTCAATTATCTTAATTAAATCTTGTTATTATCATTAATGACTTAGTAATGTCAAAGGTAACCGATTGTCTAGGGAAAAAATTAGCAGCATAACAGCTATAATATCAACAAACCACCCTACAAAACAAACAATACGCAGCCCATCTCGGGCACCACAATCACAAATGTAACATCTTATCCACCAATCCAAAACCATCATAATATTTATTAATTACACATAACCATAAACATTTGTTCATATACATGCTATTACAATATCCCAACAGAGTTACATAAATCCATATACATATCCCAAAATTCAAACAAAAAGATTCTTCACTAGCTATACTTCTGCAACTCCAAATCTCGAGGTATGCTTACTCCTCGCAAAAACCTGTTGTACCTGCACACAGTCAATAAAACTATGTGCTGAGCATTAAAATGTTCAGTAGTGGTTACAAATTTAAAACTTTCCACTAGCCAAGCATTCACACACACACACATGCATAACAATTATTTTATAACACTCGTTTTTATTTCTACTATATAATTCTTATTCTTGACTAAACTAACACTTTCATCCTTTCATTTTAATATTACTATTAATTTATCTTATTGCTAACTAAATTTTTTTACTAACAAGTCAATTTATTCTCAAGTTCTGAAATCATTAATATCATTTCATGTCACTTTCAATTTATCAATTATAATTCAAATGTTATCGTATTGCCCCTAGTACCACTTCGGTAGAAATCTGTGAACCGGATACATGGGACATGAATCCTAAGGCCCACAAGTAACCCCGAAGGATCACTCAACACTATCACAAAACACTTTATCACTTTTCACTATTGTAGTCCGTCATTGGCCTACCCAATGGAGTCGTCATGACTCTAACCGCGATATGGATTCCCTATGGCTAGCCATTATATCCTGAACTAGATCAACTACTAGACACTATTAAGGGCAGAAAATCTTATCAATTAAATTCTTTCCCTTAGCTTATTTTCATTCTTCGCATTAACCCAATTAACACTAAAAATATCTTACATTCACTTATAAATATAACGTATTTATTAATTCAATTCCAATCATCACATCTTTCCAAATAAAATCACATTCAATTAGTTCCAATAATTTCCATAAAATTATTATACACTTGAAATATCTTCTATAATCATTTTACACTATTATTTTCCACCAATTTAAAACATACATTAAAAATACATAATAAAATCTCATTCGATCTAATGGACCCTTAATACTATCAATTTTATTTTTATTCATTTATCACTCAATTTATTAATTTACATCTCAATATACCTATAGATGTCACAATTTAACAATAAACGTCAATTATACTTACAATTAACCAACATAAGCTATTCGGCCAACCAAGCAACTCACCCTACAAATTTTTTTGTTCCAATTCTAACTTCCTAAAATACAATTATCAAGTTAATTTCAATTTATCACACACAATATACAAAATTCACTTAAAACATAACCTAAATCATGCAATTTTTAAGGGAAACTATCGAATTTAGTAACCACAAAGCTTTTATACATGCTTTAGGCCTCCTATTCTTCCCTCTCCTTGCCTTTTGCCTTTTAGTAACATTTTCTATCTTTTTCCCCTTCAATGGCTGAATCCCATTAATGAAAAATCCATCAAATTCTTTCTTCAATAATTAAATCTAACAACATAATTAACTTATATACACCCTAAACTACTTAATTGAACCATTAAAATCAATTAAATTCCATACATTTTACTTACCTCAATTTACACCTCTCACTTTAGAACCTTGAATTCTTTACTAATTCTTCGCCAATTGAAGTTTTGCACTCACCAATTAGCCAAAAAAGAGGTTAAATTCTAGTAGAGAGGCTTGAAATTGAAGGACTGATGGAGGAAAAATGAAGAAAATGGAGAGGAAACGAAGAATAAGCTTTGTCTTTGGAAAAGCATAAAGAAGAAGGCAAAACATGTGAGAGACTTCTAGTGAAATCTGCATTTATTTAGCTATTTATAGTGGTAGGTAAGGGCTGCATTTGACTTTCACTCTTGGTCCAACAAAAAGTAAACTTAAAACCCATTTATGCAATCACAATTAAATTCTCTCACTTCCCAACTTCAATTTCACTTAATTTTGATTCTATAATTCATAACATATTTTTATTAGCTTACACTTAAAATTTCAACTCAATCGGAGATTGTTTCTCGGTCTGATAATTATTTACCTTATCCGATAGCTGACTTTTCACTGTCCTTAAAATATTACTTTCTTAACACCAAAAGATTCTACTCATTGTTATGAGTGCGACCATATTTTTAGAATAATTTTTTTTTAGGTCTGTAGCTCAAGATATTGTCCGATCAATACACAAGTCAAAATTAGGTCAATACGGACTGGAGGAGCCACAGACGGCTTGGCCATCCCTCACCACCGATAGCCTGGCCGTCTATCACCCAACAAATGCCCATCTATCAGCACAAATGGCCGCCTATCGTGATAAAGGCCCAATGCCCCTTTTTTTCACCGTTTTGGCCATTCCGGACCTGTTTAACCTCAAATTTTTGCCTACAGACTCATCATAACTTTTATTTTTTAATGATCAAATAAAATATTTTCTACCCACAGATGAAATTTTCACCCCGGGTCTACTGATTGACCTCAAAAAATATTATTTACGACTAACTCGACTTTTGGGCCGTTACAATTATGATTTAGTAGTAAATTATGATTCTTCTGCTTATTTTATGTTTATTATATAATTTTTTTATGCATAACTTAAATTTTTTTGTGAATTAGGATAGGTAGTGTACATAATCTACTCAAATGAATTGTTAATATCAAGTTTGAATTTATCACATTGGAAAAAAAGTAAATTTAGCAGAGTATTCTCACTAAGCTTCTAGCTTAGCATGTGGTTCTTTTTTCACGCGCAGGTTACAGGAAAGAAGTTTTGAGATTGACGTAAAAGTCCAATAGTTTTGCTAATATTAGAAAAATATATGAATTAAGACAAAATAAGTTTTAAGAAGAGGCTATTTATATGTATTTTAGGCTTATTAGCTTGATTTTGGCATGTACACTGGATATAAAATTTTAGAGCATTATTGTAACATGAGTTTTGTACCGAATAGTTATAATTAAGTTATTAGCTTATGATGGTTTAATATTGCTTATACAGATAATCTATGTCTTATATGTAATAATTTAGAAATAAATGTATTATGTTGCGAACAGGTATAAGGTTATGGTTTGTTTTTATATATACATAGTGAAATTAAGAATTGAATGCTGATAAGCATTTTAATTGCTTGGAAAGGTATAGGTTGATTTGCAATAGAGGACGGGAAAAAAAAACATTTGTTAGAGTTTATTTTGGAGTTTTGGAGTTAGCTGTATGATTTTAGAAGTGTAAAGAAATTTTTCTTTAGAGGAGGTTAGGAAATATTATGGTGAAACTCTGCCGAAATTTTGTAAGAATGAATAATAACAATTGCCAGGATTTCTAATTTAAAATGAAATTTTACTATTTGAATATTTATGGATCATAAGGTAGTTATAAAATTCTTATCTGGGAGGTCTATCGGACCAGGTATAGGATGTTAGATGATTAATCTAATATGCATAGGATTAAACATTAAATGAGAAAGGCTAGATGAATTAAATTTCATGAAACATGTAGAAATTTATGTCAATAAATTACTTGATCTTAAAAATAAATTTTGAGAAAGAAAGAAACATAAATGAAATTGAGATGCTTTAATTTGTATGCGAAAGGGAGAATAGGTGTTGATAGAAAAGATAAGGAAAATTTTGAAGCTAGGGTGAAGAGAGTTAAAATGCAGTAAAAGGTTTATATAAGGCTGATGGGCTGACGACCATTCTGTGAGTCCAACTCCCATTGGAAAGTTTGTGGCTTTTAATTAATAAATAACATAAGAAAACTAATGGTCATTGACACAAATGAACATCTATTGAAGCATTCTGTTGACTTTAAACATCCAATAAGCATTGGGTGTTAAGAATGCCTGTTTACCTATTCTGTACATCAACCTAAAAATTGGCATGCAAAAACCAAAGGGGGTTGGGTAATGTGAACCTCCATTAAGATGTTATAATTCTAAAGAAATCAACTGGCGTTTGGTATTACAAATACCCGTTTACCTCTTTCATTTATGAAGTGTTGCATTTGTGCCATCAAAACCAATAGGTGTTAAATGAGCTGAACCCCTATTGGGTTTTGACTTGTGATTTAAAAATAGGAAATTTTGATAGATGGTTATTTTAAGCCTACACCAGCATCAACCTTTTTACCCAAAATACTATATATTTGAACTTTAAGCACTAATGGAGTTTTACAAACCATATTCTAACACAAGAACTAACATGTACACAAAAACACAACCTAAATATTTAAAATATAAACCAATGCATAAAAACACAAACAATAAATGTAACACCCTTATACCTATAAATAATATGGATATCGGATGTCACAACATTGCACTACATTGCCAATCATTGATGATACACTTCAAAGCTCTGAATTTTTTTTTTATAACGAACACAAAAATACATACACAATAACATAACAACACATTAACACATAAATTACCTATCCATACCATAGCTTTCCCCAACAACGCTCGTATACATGGCATGCAAATCCTTCAGTCCCTACTGTTGCTCAATCTTCAATTGCTTCTACTTCTTCGGCCACATCTCACTATTATAACCTGTACGCATTTAACACACTACGTGCTGAGCATTAAAATGCCCAGTGGTGATACTTATCCTAAGTTTTCCATACTAATCCTACATACTTGATCACTTAATTGTTTTACTGTATTTAGATTTTGGAGAAGATTATTTTTAAATCTTTTAAATAGTTTATAACATACTTTTGTGACTCTCACTGTCTTTATCTTTATCACTATCACTATTATCACTAATCAATGACTTTACCTTTAGCACGACACTGTAACATATTAATCGTTATCATGCTATTGATAATTTCACTATCACTTACACTGTTAACCATTACACTTATCGATTTCACTATAATTTACACTGTTGATCTTTAATGTTGTTAATTTCACCATTATTTGTCAATTTCAGTGCTTTGCCTTATTTATTGGTTATATTCTTTTCATTACTATTATCACTAACTTTATCATGCGCACTAATGACTCTTGCTGCTTAACACTTTGTTCGATTTGTCATTTACGATCAATTTCATATGTATCTCTTTTAATATACTTTTATCTCTTTGAAATTGATCAATTTCATACGATCAATTTCATATGTATCTCTTTGTAAATAACCTATTAGATTCCTTTCTTAATGAATGTTCAATTATAATTTAATTTTGGATACTAAATTGTTTATCAACTTACTTAATAATTTATCATTATTTCACTACTAGTAACACTGATCAAATACTATTACTTTCTTGGCATTTCTAACATTTCCTTTAGTCTTTTACACTACACTAACTCTCTTACGTTAATATCATTTACTATGTTAAATCTTCCAATAAATCATTTACTTAAATTAATTTTGATTGCATTAATTCTTATGTGGTTATCACTATACTTTAATCACTATCTTATTTCTTCCTTTACTATTTCGATTCTACACTTATCAACAATTTTACTTTACAATATCACTTATCAATTTCATTTCACTTAGACACTCATTTTGTTTAACAATTTTCACTTATCACTTAACTATCAATTGACTTATAACTGTCTCTTTTTACTATTCATTTGGTCCACATATACGTCATTATAAATTTCATTACTAATATGTTATTTCTTATTTGACTTTAGTTACTTATATTATTATTCGCAATAATGACCTATCGATTTCCTTTTATCTTAACAGTATTTATTAATCACTCTATCATTTATCACTTTTATTAAGATAATTTTTATTTCCTAATATACTCAATTAAGCACTTCTAATATTCTAATTATTTTGGTTACACTTAATTTGCCAATCCTACTTATTACCTTTATTCAATTAATTTACAATGTTCTTTTATCCACTATAGCCTCTTAATAATTAACTTTAAAATTTAATCTCTCTATGTTTCTTACAATTTAAAATACTATCTTTCCATTTCACTTGATTTATATTATCATTATTATCTACCTTATCATTTATTTATTTCCAAATATCATCTCTTAATTTACATATACATAAAACCAATTTATTCATTTACTCAGTAGTCTATTTCTTTTCCATTTACGCTTAAATATTATTACTAGCATTGTTATAATTAATTACGTTTAAATCCAATAAATTTTACTTATTTATAATAACGCCACTAATGTACCTATTTATCCTTCATTGTCACTAGCATATTAATTCAATCATTAATTTAGTTTAATTTATTTAAATCACATACTCATAACTAGCCATTGTATACACAAATCAATTAAATTCAATACACATTTAATAATTAATCAAACAATGTAATTCTATAATTCTTAATTGTTTGTTCACTAATTATCAGATGCGCACAATTATTAACTCCCTAATTACATATTTATATTTTAATCCCTTTCTTAGTCTCATTGTTGCCAATTTGCCATTTAATCCCTTATTTTACGCCAATTTACAATTTAGCTTTTAGTTATTTTGTATTTAATAAATTGTCACTACTTAATTTCATTATTACACTACTCAATTATTTAGCATACAAATTTCCATCTAGTCTCTACTATAATGTTCTCTTTACATTACACTATAGTCCCCACATTATTCATAAATTCCAATATTTCCACCTTAATCATTATACTTACAATCATACCACTAGTTATAATTAATCTCACTATTAATATTATTATTAACTCACGAATTACATTTTAATCCTTAAATTAGCCATTTAAATCATTCATTCACTTATGCATAAATTCTCACTACTACAATATAATTAATTAAATATAATATTTTTCACTCTTTCCTCAATATAATGATTCACTTAAATTCATTAATTAATTAACTATACTACTATTTTGCCAATTAACATATTTTTATACTAATTCATTAATTAATCTCATTTTAAACATATTATTTATTAAATCACTTTAATTACATTAAATATACATATTCCATAATTACTCCACCAACTAAAATTACCTACACTTAAGTCCTTAATCTTTTCACTTAATTCCATATACATCCCTAACTTTTCCATTAATTACATCTATGTCCCATCTTTTACATTAATTACATTCATGTCCTTACTTTTACCATAATGCTATCCACGTCCTTTCTTTTTCACGAATTCCCTTTATGTCCTCATTTTCCACTTAATTACCATTTTGCGCTCACTTATTCAATAATTACCCTTTTTCTTCTTCTATTCGGGTTTGTTTTAGGTATATGGTTTTGTTGCATTGGTTAATTGAGTACTTGTTTTGGTTGGATTTATGCAAGAATCTGAAGAGAGAAGGACGAGTAAAGGCAAGGAAAAAGTTGGATCTTGAAGATTGTGGTTGAGCTGCAATCACAAGTTTGGGAGTTGTTTGTTCATCTTCTCTTCGGATTATAGAGTATTATGTTAATTCCTGTAATTTGGGTGTTTGATATGTGTAAATGCATGTGTTAGTCGAGTAGTGAATATGATTTGAAATGATAGGGTTGTGATGGTTTGCATGTTTGTTTTAAAGTGAATAAGTATGAGTTGTGTGTGAATTTCTGGGTTAGGTTGAAATGCTTTAATCTCAAGTTATGTTAGTCGATTATGTATTATCATAGTGCAGAGTGAGTTATTATGATTATAAGCATATTTTTGAGGGCATTAGAGGTATGTTTTCATATGATTTTACATGATGTATGCTTATGGGTAAGTTTGGATTTGTTTTGAGAGCTTTGAGTTTTTTGTGTTTTAGCTGGAGATTGGAAACCATGACTCTATCGCGAGCGCAACAGAATCGGGTATTTCAGTTTATTGCGTTAGCTGGATTTCTAGTGCAGGGGCGAATTGCTCTGAGTCGTGAATGGCAGCACGACTTGGAGGGGTGCTTGGCACTTTCACGAGTCGTGAAAGTTTCCAGCATGACTCAGATGGAAAAGCTTGACATGAGTCGTGCACAAGGGCATGACTCGTGATAGCTTCCTTCGATAGGGCGAGTGTTTGGCTTCGTCACTAGTCGTGACAGTACGCACGACTCATGACAGCCTTCTCTCTCGCAGATCGTATCTGGCTACTGTCGCGAGCTAAACGTTGAGCCTGCTGCCTGCCCTGTTTTTCGAAAATGACTTTATGTCTCATTTGCATGGGTTCATACTACTACATGGTACATGACTTTGCTTATGCATGTATAATGTTATGGTTTCTTAATTATAAGTTATATGTTCATGATTAATAAGGTTCAAATGATTTATATGTCTCCGAAATTGATCGGTATATATGTATATATGAATTATGTGGTTATGCTCGCATTATACTCTATTGTATAGCAGTGATTTTAGAGTATAGATAAGTTGTTATTTTTGAGCCTGATCAGTCATTATAGTGGATAGTAAGCATGCTTATTAAGGGTTAGAGTGTGAGTGCAGCTGCTATATGGTGACCCCATTTGGGTCTTATAAGTCGATCCCGTTTGGGTCTATATGGTTCGAGACTTTGGCCTCCCTTTTTACCTTCGGGTATATATGATTCGAGACTCATGTCTCTATATGCTTCCGATAATGTGTCCTATCAGTATCATTAGTACCCGTATCCACTAGTTTAGTGAGTATCATGCTATTTTTTTTATGTTTTCCAATAATGTGGTAATTGGATACACGCTACATGTTTATATATTTTATATGACTATTTATGATGCAATATTTGTAGTTGGATATTGATGATTATTTACTTTTTATTCGTGAGTATGCTATATGTTTATGTATATGATGTACAACTAGATGTAAAGCAGTTTGATGATTGTTTACTCATTATCTCTAAGTATATGTTATAAATGTGTGAAGTTATTATATGAGCATACAATGTTTGGATTGCATAAATATATGGTTATATAAATTTTCTCATGTGTGGTAAGCTAATGGTTATGCTTTTGAATATTATTATTTTGGTGGACATGTTTCTCTTGGTTTTGTTCCTCCCCACTAAGAGTTATCGCTTAGCACGGGTTGTTTTCCCATATAAGTGGCAGGTTTGGTTTGGAGTCAGGTGTCTACAGGTCGGCTACTAGGAGTTCGTAGATGAAGTTCTTTTTGTCTTTTGTTATTACAATTGCCCATGTATATGCATATGTTTTGTAGAGAGATATTAATCTAAAAGTGTAGCTTTTTGTAAAGAATATTCTAGTATATGTATATGAAAAGGTTTACAAATCTCTTTTGTAATATTGTACCGACTTCTAATATTATTAGATGTTTTAATGTCTTTTTGATCTTAAACGTTTTTCGCTTTCGTTATATGCATGATTATTGGTGTTTGCGTGCGTAGCACTCCGGTATCCTTCCAACGGGGGTATCGGGGTGTTAGATCCTCTTTATGGATTTTTACAAGACCCTAGGCCTAATTTTTGCCTAAAATGGATCCAACCCATTTCAGCAGCTTTTATTATTGATTTTTTTGTAAGACAGATTGCCTGTTCCCAAGTTTTCACCATGCCCTTAGTCTTATTTTTGTTTAGAGAGCCTTTTTTTTTAATTTTTGAATTGTAAGAATCTTAGTCACGCAATTTAATTTTATCTAAGCACTACATGAATTTTAACCTATGAAAGTTATAAATTCACAACTACAATATAAAAATTACTTAAATAATTACACTCAATAAAAAATATATACGATAAATAAAATATAAATATGCTTAATTTCGACCCTACAAAGCAAGTTTATTGTTGTAGGATTTTTGTGGGCTGTGTTATAATTACTGATAAAGTGTCGCAAACAAATCTTGTGAAATGCTAGAGGTTCCTTCTAGCTACTTTGTTCACCTCGAAACACTGGCAGTATCCTAGGGTGTCAATCAAATATAACATTAATGCCCATATGTTGGGTTACATGCTTCCTTATTAAGGTCATTAACCAAGACTAGTTTGATTTATTCTATGACTCAACAACAACAAATGCAATTGGGAACAACATATTATTACCATTGACAGAGTTTGCTATCTGTTAGAATTTCCTGTAACGCCCCAAATCTCGAGTTTGATAACAATAACTTTCAGACAGTAAATAGTACCTTTCGAGATGGATTATGAGGATCAACTTTAGATGAAATGAGTTCATTAAAGAGCTTATAAGTTGGAAATAAATCAGGCTAATAGATTTTAAAGTGAATTGTAGCAAGTTGACCGAAAATCACAGTTGAGTTGAGATAATTAACAGTCAATCTCAACTCGATAATTGAGATGTAAAATAAATATTTAAGCTATTGATGGGATTAGATAATTAGAGCTAATAAGAATAAAAAAACAATACTACTAAATGAATAATTTCCATTAATAGATAATTAAAATAAATAAATAAATATATATATAATAAATAATAACTAAAATCATCCTTAGGTCCTAAATTCTTCTAGAGAAAACTACTTTTGCAGAAAGAAAAAGAAAAGAAAAATGGGAATAGGGAAAGAAGAAAGCAAAAACAAGGGGGAAAGAGAGGGAAAAATCGGGAACAGGAGGAAAAGAGAGACGGAGGTAGGAGGGAAGCCTCACCAACACTAGCGATAACCTGACGGCAAACCTTCATCGCTGTTGTTTCCCCCACCATAGCCACCACCACTGTTTCTTCTTCTTTTTCTTCTTTACAGTTTGAGATTTCTCTCTCCTAAAAATCGAAAGCTTCTCTTCTATTTTTCGGCCACCTCCGACATTGCGTGGCGATCTGAACAACACTAGTGACTCTAAAAAATTAGATGAGTCATTTTATGGTCTCTAATTTTCTTCACTCGCCGTCAGTAAGTAGATCAAAATTAGGCATACCAAAATCTTTCAGCGAGGATTTCGACCAAACCATGACACCTTGAGGTGAGTGGTCACTTCTAAAAGGCCCATAACGCTTTGAGCTTCGTTCTGTTGAGGCTCTGGTGATGATGACCAATTAACGAAGATATGAGTTTGATCTCAACAGAAATAGGTTAAAATTGTTGAAAATCAACTTGAAAATGGTATGTACACTACCAAAAATTACTTATCTATAATTTTTTTTTAAGTAAAATGAGTAAGCTAGGGAAAATCTTAATTTCTGTTGTTCCTAGTATTGAGTGTGATTTTTATTGAATTACTTATTAAATTTATATTAGTGATTGAATTATGTGGAATAAGGTTTTGGTCTTATGAGAATGTTTATGCTTCAAATGAGATAAAAAAAATTGTTTGATTTACTAACAGGCATGGGAGTTATTTTTAAAAAAAATGTAAATTATAGAATTTGAAATATTCAAAAAGGGAAAAATCTTTATGGAGATGAATTGGTTTTGCGATATTATTTTAAAGTCTATCAAAAAGGAGAAAAGACCTAATGTGTGCTACGTTTAGGATGGACGCTTATAGTAGTTTTTATAACACCCCTTACCCGTACATCGCACACCATATGATAACATAGCCTGTATACGATGACAAGTGAAGGATGCTACCAGATGAAGCACAATAAGAACAAAAACAAATAACAAAAGTAGAATTATAAAATTCCTTTCATTTCAAAACACTTTCACATAATACAATTACAAGTTCACAATTTTGCTTTGTACATACTTTTCTCGTAAGTTTCCCTTCACATTAATCATATTACATACAAATTATTATTACTGAAACTAATTCCATTTACATACAACTAATCAAATATAAAATCTATTTAAGGAACTTCTATAGACTCGTTGGCCTTGACTGATGCGAAATGTCCCCGACAACATGTCTATCTTCGGTACCAGCACAGATTAAACACTCGTACTAAGCTAATAGCTTAGTGGGGAATACATATGATATGGATGACCACTCACAGTGTGTAACACCCTTTACCTATACATAGGAAGCTTCATCCTTTGAGGAGGATGAAGGGTTCCTATAGATGAGGGTTGTCATGCAAAACCTCAAGCACAAATATACAAAAAATAAATCATACACTCAAAGCAGTGAAATAAAATTTCTTAAACAATGAACCTAGGCTGAAAACAAAAGGGTACTATATTATTAATGTATCTAATAATCTTTACTTATCAAAATATAAAAGTCTCGTAGCACAAAAGATCGCTTACAAATTGGTATCAAACCAACATACAAAAGAAGAACTTACATCAATAGTTTCATTACAAAATCATTAAACTATTACATATACAAAAAGAAGTACAATCCAGAACTACAAAATCTCTCTCCTAGTTGTGTTGGCCCTTCTGAAATGGGTCACCCTACTCACGGACTCCCACATCTTCCACACCTGCACGGATGAAACTCCCATGCTAAGTGAAAATGCTAAGTGAAAACGCTTAGTGGGGAAAAGCACAATGAAAATGACCACTCACAGTGGACATCGAATATAAATTACATACCATAGCACATACTTTAATCTATACTTAAGCAATTCAACATACTAAAGATGATAATATCTTTTACCATTCAATCAAACATAAAGTGCCAAATCAAAACTCATAATCACATAAGACCTGCTTATTCAAAAATAGTGGATAGCGAGTAACGCATAATCATTCAAAATGCATGGATACCCGAGGGTATCAAAATTATTCTTTTCTTTTTATTTCAAAACATTTTCGCATGGAATCTTAAGCAAGATTCAAGTTAAATGGGGATCGCGTAGATCCAATTCAGGGACTTGATGCAGCAAACTGAACTCTATAGGCTTGCCTATCATCCACTTAATTTGACTTTCACAGGTTATGCATAAAGAAATCACCTTTAAATATCTCATACTGTTTATATCAAGCACTAGAAAATAAGACATACATAATCCAAATATATTCAATATGCAACATGCGATACAATTTACCATAAATATCATTTGGCTAAATTGAAATGCCAATTAATATCATTTACTAATTAATAATACTCAAAGAAATATTAAAAACCTAAATTAAAAGAAAAAGGATCGAAAAAGACACAAGTGAACACTTTACAGAAATTAGAGGCAGAAGCATTTTACATGGAGGTATAGTTCACCCATACTGCCGTGTGAAACGGGGGAACACGAGTCATGCATGAGGGACACGACTCATGTCACTTCCCAAAATGTCTGTCGCAAGTCGTGTTCCCAAACACGACTTACGGTAGAGCTCCTCCCAGCCAGCACGAGTTGTGCTGCACACGCACGAGTCGTGCTGCGCTCTGCTGCTCGCCCACTCTTCGCTGAACTGCATGATTTGTGCATGCCAAAGGCAGTACAAGTCATACTGTCTTGCACGAGTCAGACGAGCGACCCATCTTCAGAAAGACACGAATAAAGAACTTGAATCCAGCATGCGATGACACAGGGGTATGCCCAATCATACCGCCGTGTGAAACGCACCAAACCCAAAAATTTCCTAGAAAAATCACCCAACTCAAATATAAACTTACCATAAATCAAACATTCAAATCATTAAAATCAACTTAAAAACTCACCTTTTTGAAGTTCATAACCCAAGGAAATCATGCCATGAACATAATTAAATCATCCAACTAAAATCATACTCTAAACTTTAACAACTCAACATACTAAGGTTTCATAGTATACCCTCATCAAGAACATTATTGCTCATACAATTTCCCAGCAACTCAAACAGGAACAAAATACATAAAAATGCACAAAATTCCCAAACACACATAAAACTATAAATGTTCCCAAACCTCAAATTCTTCGACTCTAATCTCGGGCTCTGCTTCTACTCGCAATTTCCTTGACTTTGGGCTCTTTAGGAGGGTTTTCTGAGCAAATAAGCATCAGAGCAAACTTCAAAACTCAAACACCCAAACCATACCCAAATACCAAAATTAGAGAGAACAAGAGAAAGAAGAAGAACAATAAGCTAATACTTACCTAGAACAACTCAAGATAACCCAAAACTCACTAAGATTGCTGCAAAAGAGGAAAGATTGCAAGAAGAGTAAGAAGAACACAAGAGGAAGAAGAGGAACGGGAAGAAGAAAGAAAACAGGAAAGGAGAAGGGAAATCTAACTTTTCTCACCTCTCTCCTCACTCACTTACACATTCTTGTTGGGTTTGATCGCAATAATTCAAATTAAAATAGTGGAATAAATCGAAACCCAAAACAGGATCCATGTATTTTCGATTGATTCAAAAGGAAGAGATTAAGATTTACCGTCCTTTTTTAAACACAGGAAATCAAGATTAACTCCTTATCTCGGACTACAGGCGCTGCCTCAATCACGAACACCCTCTACCGGTATCCACACACATGAACCGACGAACAAAATTCGTAGGGGTGCTAGCTCCCTTACGTTGCGATTGGATTTTATGTTCTTTCTTTCTCAAAGAAAAATATGGCAGCTAGGTTTTTCTCTCTTAAGAAAATCAGCCACTCTCTATTCTTTTCTCTCTTGGAAAAACGTGATTAGGGTTAATCACTTATTAACCTATGTCCAATTATATATCTGTATATATTTTAAACCATAACGAGATAAATAAGGATATTATCTCTTATTCAAAATTACGAGATATTTCTATATATATATATCTTTATTTATTTATTTCTTATTTGTAATAATAAGAAATATTATATTAATGCATATTATTATCTCATATTCAAAATACGAGATTTATTTATATGTATATATATATATATATATAAATATGATTTCGAAATTAAATTAAATAAAATTCACATTATAATTTCAAAATACACTAATTAAAATCCACTTTGTTCATTTTGGTGTTGGTGTGTGACCCAATAGGTTTATATTAAGTTGGCAGTGGGCCTAATCTCATAATAAGCCTACAAGTCATAATTGGTCTCTAGCAAGACATTATGACTACCCAAATAATATAAATATCATTAGTCCGATTTTAACTTGACAATAGAACATGCCATTATCCTTTTGTCACACGATATCTTGTTTGAACATAAGTCATGATCCATGTCAAACTTAAATTGTTCAAACATATAATTTCCCGATCACTATGTAGACTGATAAATTCAAATGACATTGATCACACTATCAATTCATTCGAGCATGGATATGCATGTTTTA
Source organism: Excoecaria cochinchinensis (assembly GCA_947683425.1). Taxonomy (NCBI): domain Eukaryota; kingdom Viridiplantae; phylum Streptophyta; class Magnoliopsida; order Malpighiales; family Euphorbiaceae; genus Excoecaria; species Excoecaria cochinchinensis. Next base: position 7,410,846 of record CANTUQ010000043.1, read on the forward strand.
CAGTCCTACTTATTGAGGGGCCCAATAGATATCTCTCTCATAAGAGAGGGACAAATTCCATCTTGATTATTCACTTTCCTCTGCATAATTCTCATTATGTCCGATCATAAACTTTATAATTATCCGATTAAAGATAACGTTTGATTATGTCAAAACATAATGTTCTTTATATAGGAAACTGTGATAACCTCAGGTCAAAGGATTCAATAACATATCTATTATAAGATCACTTATGACACTATCCCATGTAGTGATCTTACAGTGGGTCTATCCAGTACTTTGTTCTCTAACAAATACCTATAGATTCGATTTATATCATCATATATAATCATCCCATGATTATCAATGAAAATCTATACTAGTCTTAATTTATCTTTATGCCCTTTAGTGATAAATGACTAGGGACAACATGAATAACATTGTAATTGATAAACATTACAACAATGTAACATGCCAATAATATTAATGTGAAGAAAACCATTATATATAAATGAAAATGTAATGATTACGTCAAGGTCCAAATGCTTAGCCTAGGGCATAACCACAAACACTTCTCATGCCACATGGCAGCCCCCTATTGGAAGACTACCCCAACATATACACAAAACTCATCCTCTCATATACACATAAACCTAACCTCACTAAACATACCCTACTCCCATACAGTTATTCACACCCAAGCACAAGTCTACAACACCTAATACTTCAATTTAAATCATACACATACACATAATAACGCATGCCACACTTGAACACACACACAAAATCACACACACAAACGGCTCATACTACTAGTGTGACTACGAGGCGTTACACAGTGGTCATCAATAACACACACGAATGATGACATAATACAAAGTCATATATAATTCATTAGATCATGGCAAATGCATAACTTTGACATGTACGTAAGTCATACAAATACATTTACCCCGTTATTTAATCATATATATTCTTTTATTAAATTAATCACTTATAGTAATATGCTTAACCTTGAGTTAAGCTTCCATATTTACTTATCATACCCACTTAGAAATAATATAAGAATGTTTATATATATTCGAGGCACATGGGGTTCTTGCAAAACATACTCATATTAGTCCTTATAGGCATGAATCCTAAATTACTAAAACTTTTGTCAAAATATGCACTCCAAATTCACACATATAAGCACCTTCAACATATGCAAATGAATGCATTCAAATAGGTTACCTACTAGTTACTTAATTATAACAAATACATATATTAAACATTTTAAATAATTTTATATAAAGACTTTGTACAAGAAACCATATTCATAACCCTTAACATATTAAACATAGCCCAATGGCTAACCATTTCTTTTATTAACTTTCAAACATTAGTTTTGCAATCATAAGAGAATCATACATGTACAACAAATTACATAAACATTTACTCATTTACATTTTAGATTATTCCTTAACATTCTTTCATTCACTCGTTGCTTGCATTCCCTAGGCAAAAAATAGAAAGGAACATATAGGTACCTAAGGGTACTATGACATAACACACATAAGGATCTAATCGCGATCCAAAAACACATATAAGTACATAAATTACAAGCTCAAAATAATGCATCTGCCACACGCATATGAAATGCTTAATTTCATATTTCTTATTACCCATTTAATATTCTTTTATTCATATATGGCGTGCAATTTTCAAAGTGGTGGATAACGGGAAGAAACATATAAGTACCCAAAGGTACACTTATTTCTATAACATGTGGGGGATTTATCGCGATTCAGAAACACATAAGGATCCAATTCAGGATCCAAAAACACATAAGGAACCCAAATGGGATCCAGTCTTAATCCAAATGGCCATTAAGACACATAAGCTGCAGTACTCATAGGTCCCTATATGCAAGCTTATCTATCCACGACTCGATCCAAGCAGGCTTATACTCACATTCGTGTATTATTCTCATGATATTCACATTCATTTACCATGATCACATAATGATCATATACACTTGTAAAATCCATAACTAATTCTCATATATCATACTATCTTATATAAATAAAGATTTGTATAATTTTCTTATTAGTCAATACATTACTACAAAAATTGCATGCTCATATATATATAATATACATAATTTTACCTTTTAGTATTGTTCAAAAACATACTCATATATTGTTATACAATTATGTCTACATTACTATTTCACATGCCCAATTATGGTGACTTAATCCATACAAACAATCTATCTAAGACCTGACTTCGCAAGCTAATAGTCCTTAATCCAATTATTCTCATTACCATATTTAATAATAGGCACACTAATTATCTTACAAAATAATTCCATATGCATATAGTCCATTTGAAAAGCCAAAATAATCATTATTTAATTCATATAACATATATATACATTAATATCATATCATTTAATATTAACATAGCATCAAAAATGGTATACACACGCTTAATATTTCAATAAACAATTTTAACCGAATTGCATTGCTCATAAATAACTACTATAGCATGCCGATTCATTTTTAACTTTATTAGGTAATTTTTGATTAATTATAGCACTAAGTACTTCACTAATTACTCCTATCCATAACCTATTCACTTATGTTTCCAAGTGGTAACCACTCATATGTTCATCATACAGCTCTAGACATGTATTAGATAAGTTTCAGAAAGTTTCGGTGAAGTTCGATTCGCGATGAAAAACGTACTATATAGTCAAAATAAGGGTGAGGGACGGCCAGACCTGAGAGACAGGCATCCCACACCTAAGAGATAGGCATCCCACACCTGAGGGTCGGGTATCCCTCACTTGGCCTACCCGTCCCTTGCCAAAATGGCTCATGAGGGACGGGCTAACCCGAAACAGCTCTTGAACAAACTTTATTTCACCAAAACAGATTGAAACCTCAACTTACACATCCAAAATCACATAGCAAACATCATTTTCAACTAAAATGGTCTCATAAAAATTAATCCTCATGATATTAACTTTCTAATGGAATAAATTTCGGTTGTCATTGGCTGGCTATGCGAACACAGCTTGATACATGCAATTTAAGCTTTGGATGAAAGAGAAAAGTCTTCATTTTTGCATGTGTTCTTAGGCTTCTTCATCCTCAATTCCCCTTGCTTTTCTTCCTCATTCTTAGACTTAATTCTTCATGCATATAGGTGGATAATTAGTAATTGAGTTTGGTTGGTTAATTTTCGAATTGTGTTCTTGAACAAGGTAAGCAATTCTAGTTCTTCATTTTCTTCTACATCTTCTTATTTTGAATTGAGATTGAATTGGTATTGATCCCTTGTTTCCAATTCTAGAATTTAGATGATAGTTGTAGAGGTTGAATCAAAGAAAGACAAGGGTAAAGGAAAGATGGGAGCGCCTAGCACTAAGTGATAAAAATTGGAGCTAAGGAGAAGAGGTTTGGGAAACTAGCTTAATTGTAAGTTAAAATGTTAATTATCCAAAGTTGGAATGTGTATTAGTTCTATGTGTTACATGGAACTGAAAATATTTGTTGATTATGTTTGATTGATTGTAATGTGTTGATAAGAAGTTGAACCCTAATTTTGGAAACATGGATTTTGTTGTATGTATGTTATGATTGAAAGAATATGTCATGTGAATTGAGTGTGCCGAGAGGTTTATGTTTGTGTTGTGAATGTTGGTTTGAGTATGATGAAAATTATGGTAAGAGAGTAAATTTGAAGCATGATAAGTTGGAAGATATGGAATTGGAATGAGTCCTATTTTGACTTAGTTGAATTATTTAGGTCATATAGTGAGTTTTATAAGTCTAGCATGAATGAGACCAATTGCATTGAGATTAAAATGTGCACATCTTCAAATGTTGTAGAAATGGCTTTGTGGTTTTGATAACTCTAAAGTGTAATAGCCCGAATTATACCCTAGTAGCATATTGGTTAAATTGTGGTAATTCGGTAAAGTTAATTTGAAGTGTATTTAATTTAGGACCTAAGTGTAAGTGTAATGAGGACCCAATTGAATAAAATAAATAAGTTTAAGTGGCTAAAGTGTTATTGTGCATGATTGAGATTAGAAGTTGGTTTAATTAACATTAATGGAAGACAGATTTTGTTAATTTGGATTAAGGTAAGTGTTGGTGGATTTCTGGGTGTCAAACTCAGCTTGTGACACCTCATCCTAATTCATGCAATATATAGTATGTGGATGAGAGAGAAATGGATAGAATTTGTATGTTGTTCAGCCATTTCTCATGTGTTCTTCTTCTTCATCTGTTCCTCTCTCATTTCTTTAGAGTGACTCTTTGAATTTCTGTTGAATTGGATCATGTATTGTTTGTGACATGCTATATTTCTTCAAGTCAAGGTAAGTGGTTTATATAGTTTGTACTTGTTCTTCTTCTCCTCCATCTTTTTCTGTAAAATTTTGTATTGATCCATTGTTTCCAATTCTGGAATTTGGATTGTGCATGTGGTGGTAGAAACAAGAAGAGTAAAATGAAAGATGAAGCTTGGTGAGTCAAGGATCAAGTGAGCTCATTGGGAGCATAGGAGTTTGAGGTTTGGGAACAAACTGATTTGTGTATGCTAATTAATAGATTGTGTTTAAATGTGCAAATTATATTATGGGATGTATTGAATTGAAAAAATGAACATATTAAGTTATAGTGAAAACTATTATTCAAATTGACCTAGTTTGAACCTTAATCTTATATGAATTGTGGAATTGCTGTATTTTGTGAGCAAATGAATTAGCTGAGAAATTGTGAGTGGTATGGTATGCATGATTGGGTTCGAAATGTGTAGCTTGAATTTATTGTGAAAGTGATGTTGAATGAGTATAGCATAGTGACCAAAATATGAATCCGTGAATTCTATGTCTTTAAATGTTGTAGTAATAGTCTTGCTGAGTGGGGGACTCTAAAGTCTGCAGAATTACTTATAAGTAAAGCTAGAATCTCTATAGGAGGGTTTTTGGGACAAGACATGCTCCCTAGACCGTAACTCCTTGAATTTGGGTATAAATGCTATCTAAGTTGTTGCAATTGGAAGTTTTCTCATATATGAGTAAACTATTAGTAGAGCATGTTGGTTAAAAATGCCATTAAAGTTGGTTTAGAAGTCTTGTGTATGAAATACGAAAAAATGTACCCGTAGGGTAAGTTCTGTGTAGGTCTCTCTTGACCTTTAGTTACTATTTTGCCCATAGATCGAGTTATAGTGATGAAAATTGGTTGCTTCATATTGGAACCGAAACCTAAGATCTATACCTGAAAATGTCTCTAAAATGTGGTTGAGCAAATTCTAGCTCTAACTGTCCCAAAAGTGGCTAGAATAGATGTGTCTCTACTTTGACTGGCTCATTTGAGCAGTTGAGGTTATATAGCTCATATCTAACGTCTTGAATGTCCAAATTACCTGTAACTTGTTCCATTTGAAACTTAATATCCTAGGGAACAGATGTTAAGAAGAGCATTTTGTCTAAAAATGTGGTTTTGGCATCTTTATAGGCTTTACAAAATTGGGTAGTGAAGCAGTCCCGAGATTCTGCTTCTATTTTGCTAAATTTTGGTATGTCACGGTGACAACCAATTCATTGCCATCATCACCAATGCCTAGAGAAGGCAGAATGCTTATTTTTGGACCTCACGGTCACAATAAAGTCATTACCACCATGACCCCCTATGTTTTGACTATTTTATGTGTTTTTCTTCCCGGATTGAACACGTATCGCACCGAAACTTTCTAGGATCTTTTCATTGCATGTTTAGGACTATAAAATGAGTATAAGAATAATTATCACTTGGAAAATACACATGAATATGATTATGATTAATAGCAAACTATTAAAGTAATAATGTACAGTTGTATGAAATAGAATTTAGTCAAGTTTAATGACATTATTGAGAATTATAATACCTTAATCCATATGAGCATGTATAATATGAACAAGTATGCATAATTATGAATTGAGATTCAGTTATACACATAAGAAGGATATCAAATGAAATGAGTTTGCTTAATGTGAATATAAACCATATGTAGGTGTGTAATGAGGTTGGACTGTATATGATGGAAATATGGGCATGATTGAAATGAATGAGATGTGTAAGAGTACGACCTAATGTTTGTAATAAACACATGTAAATTTAACATACTCAGTTATTATTATGGAATATCCAAATATGTAGACGTTAAATTAATTTTGTTGATGTTATACTGGTGTAAGCAACGTGTCCCGGAGCGGTCCGGATCAGAGGTTATCCTGTGATGAAATCAGTATCCTAGCCTATATAAATGGTTTGGATTTGGGGGTTTTAGTCCCGCGTTCCATGAGAAATGAGTCTTTTTACCTTTCGTAGGTAGAGGGGGAGAAAACGGGGGTTTTTTCGAGTCAAAAAGCTTTTTTTCCTCCACAGACGGCCAGCCCGTCTGTGAAGTTAGCCCGTCGCTTGGGGTCACCGACGGCTTGTGGTATTTTCTGACGCCTGTGGGAAAGTCACCGCCCCTGTCAGAACGCCGCCTGGTTTCCTGGAGCACGCAGCCTTTTCGACACCCGTCGGTGGATGTGGCAGGGCCGTCGGATGAATCCTTGTGTCAGAAGGATTCTTCCAATGCCCGCCTCTATACACCGACGCCCGTCGGTCGTGCCTGGCTTATAAAAGCTCCGGATTTTCAATACAAAAGGGGGTTCCAAAAATTTTCAAGAGGGGAAACTCTGCCAAAATTTAAGCATACTTTCTCTCTCTTCCAGCAAACACATTTCATAAAGAAATTTATTTCAAAAGAGGATCAAATCCATCCAAAGGGACTAAAAACCAATTAGTTTTCCTTTAGATTTTGATTCGAAAGACAATACTTTGAAGGTTTGAGAAGGAAGTAATCTGATTTCCTCTTTTCAATCCTTCATCTTGCTTTTCGTGGAACACGTGGGGCTCTAATCAACACAAGAATTTCACCCAAAGCGATTATCTGAGGGTAAATATTCCGGATTCGTTCTCCATAGCATTTCATATTTATTCTTTATTTGTTAATTCTTCCAATTTTTTCATTATTTTTCTTTATTTTGACTCTCATTACTTGATTTTATTGTAAAATCTACTTTTGGCCTTAAAAGGAATTTTTCTCTTTCTGTTTTTTCGGAGACAGTGGTGACTGACGGGTCATCTCCTTCACCGACGCCCGTCGGTCACCTCACCTACAGACGCCCTCCTTTTGAGTGACAGACAGACACGTCGGTCATCTTCACTGACGCCCGTCGGTCACCTAAAAGAGGCCGTAGGTAGGTTCTGTCTCTTCCCTTTTAAAGGATTTTCTATCTTTTTCAAGTCCCTTTGAATTCCCTTATATTGATTTCATGTATATTAATATCTTTTAACTTTCTATGAGTGTATATTGATTCTCTTGGACTATCCCGAGCTTGAGCGGCTATCTACCATATTCGGAGGATTCCGTCCGGTTTAGTTTCCTAACCCTCTCGATTATTTCCTTCATTTGTTATTCATTGATTATTCTATGTATATGGATGTACTCTTTTCATATCTCGTTAATGTATAAAAATGACTCAATGTTTTATATTCAATAAAATGAGGTTTACACAAAGGCATGGGGGGTCCAACGCCCCATTTTTATCCAATAAAAATCATTACGAACAAAAATATCCAATTTTTATAATGATGCATGCGAGGACCAAAGTCCTCAAAATAAACGATGCCTCGATTTATGTATGTATCGCACCTTTATAAAGGGAGTTGTATTCCGCTCCTTGTATTATTATAATTTATCGTCTTTTGATATTTACTTGCTCATTTATGGCTTTCCAAACATGAATAAATGCGCCTTTAATAAATCGCATCGTGTGGAGAGAGAGCGAATCAATGATAATTAAATTTTGATTATAAAATAATTGAGGTAGAAATAGATGAGAAATCCCGGACCCAGCTCTCATCTTTGGGCTCAAAGAGGCTAGAGGTTTACCCTCCAAGACACCTTTTTGTGCCATGAGACTTTAGCGCTAATCCTAGGCTCCTTAGGGAGAGAAGTTTACCTTCAAGGACCCCTCTGGCTGGCCCAAAATGGATACCAAGCGTTGTCTTAGGCTCTCCGAGGCGAGAGTAACTTTCCAAATGTTCTATTGGGTGGCGACTCCATGAAACCTCCTTGTTGCCCAACATAGACGCACTTGCGATTTATTGCAAGCTGTCAACGGACCCACAAATGCCCCGATCGCCCACGTGCGGGCGGTCCCATGGGCGGCCGCAGGGATCCGGCGCGCGTCACAGTGGCGACTCCACTGGGGACATTTATGGTTCGAGATTTCAATTTGAAAATACCTCGCTTAACATTTATAATTAAAATTTAACTCATAAATTCTCTTTCCCTCAAATTTGCATTTGCATATCATTAGAGCCTTAGAATACGCTAGTTTGGTCCCTCTTCTAGCCCCGGTGCGTTCCTGAAGCACGACCTCATTTTCACTCAATTTGGGGAAGTGTCAAGGATAATCACCAGCCCAAGCCACGTACCTCAAATGGTATATCAAAATGATGACCCGATCGGTCGCTATGCTCGTGATGAGATAGACCTGTCGGCAGGGATCATGCTTGGGTAGACTTAAAGAAACATCTCCCTTATCCAAAGCTCATGTAATGGCCGTAGTTACTTTCCACAGGTGAAATGAACCCTAATTTCATGCTTGCTGTATGGATCCTCGTGTATTGGGTGAGTCCAGATATCTCGCTTGGTAACCTAGCCAAAGGCTATCATGCCCCGGTAGGGCCATGTTGAAATTTATGGAGCGTCCAAATACGTGACGATCATTATCCATTCGCTTGTACATTAGCATAGGAGTGTCATGCTGCCGGTTTTTCGCCGTGCACCATGTGTGTCCATCGAGTCCCTCGTTGACCCTTAGGCTAATCCCACCTAGGAAAGAGACTGCACGACTATGTGTGTGGGAGAAATAAGGGTGGAATGACCTACTTGCTTGCTTATGCTCTGTGAATGTTGCATATCACGACCATGCATTATACCCGCATTTTATGCATCATGCCTAACGTCTTGTCCCTGCAGCCATCATAGATCTGCCCAGGTGGACTAGATCACCAACCGGACGACTGATCCGAGTTCCTACTCCTAACCTGTCAGATAGAGAGGGTCTACCAGAAATCTTATCAGAAATCAGCGATACTGTATCTCAGATGGCAAACTCGCCTAGAGGGAATGACGCCACTAGGGCCATGATTACAGAAGAAGTGGGCCGGCGATTTGAGGAATTCGAGGGCAGAATGATGAATATGTTGACCGCCTTAGCACAGTAGAATGCTCCACAGAATCCTCCTCCTCCTCCTACTCTAGTGAGACAAAATGATAGCTGCCAAGCTGAAAGGGAAAGATAAGATAGTAGAATTAGAGCCGAGAATTGGAGGTTTGAAGATTTCCTCCGACATGCCTGAGGGGCCTCTGCTGAATCAGGAAGCCAGTGATCAAGCCGCAACAACATCAACCTCAGGAGTGGCAGAAGAAGACTCTAGTTTAGACTGTCTTTTTATTCCAGAACTCTTTTATGATGTAAATGACAATTATAATATTATTAATAAGGCAAACAATTTCTCTTACTTGTGCGATGTTTCTAATGATTTCAACATGCATGAACATGATCATATTCCATCAATTTTTGACATTGATTCCACTGATACAACGCCTTTTAATCATGGAACCTCGAAAAATCCGAGAGAAATTCTAATAGCATCAAATATAACTCCTGAGGAGAGAAAAAATTTTGAGAGAATAATAAGAAAACATGAAAAAGTCTTTGCCTGGACCTATGAGGACATGCCAGGAATTGACCGAGATGTGGCAGAACATGCTATCCCAACTTACCTAGATTACAAGCCTGTGAAGCAGAAGTTGAGAAGGCTCAGGCCAGAATGGGCAGACAAGGTTAAGGAGAAAATTCGATAGCAGATTGAAGCCAAGTTCCTTGTTGAAGTGCAATATCCTACATGGTTGGCAAATGTGGTCCCTGTAGCAAAGAAGAACGGAAAAGTCAGGCTGTGTGTAGATTATTGAGATCTGAACAAGGCCTGCCCCAAAGATGATTTTCCACTACCTCATATCGATGTATTGATAGACAGTGCCGCCAATTGCGCGATGTACAGCTTTGGAGATGGTTATGTGGGCTACAACCAGATCCTGAACAAAATAGCTGACCGGGTTAAAACCACTTTCATCACGGAGTGGGGGACCTACGCCTACCGAGTCATGCCTTTCGGCCTGAAGAATGCAGGGGCCACGTATCAGAGGATGGCGACAAAGATCTTGAGTGACCTGATCCACAAAGAAGTGGAAGTGTATGTCGATGACATGATGGTCAAGTCAGCCACCCGAGAGGGGCACTTTGAAGCTCTAGAGAAGTTCTTCACCAGGATTGACAAGTATAATCTGCGACTTAACCCCAAGAAGTGCATTTTCGGAGTGACTTCAGGAAGACTATTGGGACATGTCGTCAGTCAGAGGGGAATAGAAATTGACCTGGACAAGGTGAAGGCCATCAGAGAGATGCCCGTGCCACAAAAGGAGAAGGATGTAAGGAGTTTCCTGGGCAAGCTGCAGTATGTTAGCAGATTTATCGCCAAGCTCACTTCGATATGCGAACCTATTTTTAAGCTACTTAGAAAGAATCAACCTATTGTTTGGAATGAAGACTGCCAGAAAGCCTTTGACAGCATCAGAGAATACCTGTTGAATTCGCCAGTGCTAAGGCCGCCGCAACCAATCAAACCGTTTATCCTGTATCTTGCAGTAGAAGGTAGTTCAGTGGGCGCCATGATGGCTCAAGAAGATGAATTTGGGGTGGAATTTGCAATTTATTACCTCAGGAAGTAGTTCTTGGCTTATGAGATAAAATATGCTGAAGTAGAAAAGATCTGCCTCGCAGTAATTTGGGCGTCAAAGAAGCTGAGACATTACTTCCACTCATACAAAGTTCAGGCAGTGGCCAAGCAGAATCCATTAAGATATTTGGAGGATGCGCCGTCTTTGCTTGATAAGATGGGGAGGTGGCTGCTCTTACTACAGGAGTTCGATGTGCAATACATCACTCGCAAAACTATTAAGGGGCGGGCCATAGCAGAATTTCTTGCCGAGCATCCTATTCAAGGAGACACTCCCGAGTTTACCTTTCCTGATGAGAGCATAGTCACAATTGCTGTCCAAGGATGGCAGTTACACTTTGACGGGGCAGTGAATAACAGCGGGGCCGGAATCGGAATCGTCCTGACAACCCCAGATGATGAGAAAACTCCCCCTAGCAAAGAAGCTGAGGTACAAAGCAACCAACAATGAAGCCGAATATGAAGCATGCACTTTCGGGTTAAAAGCTTTAGCGGCATTGGGGGCAAAGAATATAGAAGTCTTCGGTGACTCATCCTTGGTGCTTAATCATATCCGAGGTGAGTGGGCTGTAAAAGAAGAACGACTGGTCCCCTACGTTGAATATTTGAAAGAGGTATGTGGGCAGTTTGAGACTTGCACTTTCCACTTCGTGCCGAGAGATGAGAATCGTCTGGCTAATGCGTTGGCAACCTTAGTGTCAATGTGGGATAACCCCGAAGGAGTGGCTATGAAGCCAGTGCTAATTTCGAGTTCTGATAAGCCCAATTTTGAAACCGAGCCTGTAATGCAAGTAGAAATGGCGGACGGGAAACCATGGTACTTCGACATCATGAATTACTTGGACAATAATAAATTTCCAAAAGAAGCTACTGAGAAAGACCAGAAGATGATCCGAAAGCTATCTACTTAGTTTATATCCTTGGAAGGGGTATTGTACAAAAGACAGTCGGACGGGATTCAACTCAGGTGCTTGAATGAAAAGGAAGCCCGCAAGTTGATGGAGGAAACCCATGCAGGTGTCTGTGGGGCCCACATGAACGGTTTGACCTTGGCTAAGAAGATCATGAGGCAAGGCTTTTATTGGCTTACGATAGACAATGACTGCTCGAAGTATGTTAAACAATGCCAGTTGTGCCAACAATATGCAGGCTTGAGACACTTGCCAGTATCAGAATTACATAACCTGACATCACCTTGGCCTTTCGCTGCTTGGGGGATAGATATCATTGGAGAGATTCGCCCTACGGCGTCTAATGGGCACAGATACATCATAGTCGCAATCGACTATTTCACCAAATGGATAGAGGTGGAATCCTTCAAGAAGATTGATGCAAGGGATATGGCCAAGTTCATAGAGAGAAATTTGATCTGCAGATATAGCCTCCCTCATCATATAGTGTCTGATAATGGGGTGCAGTTCATGGGAGAAACCAGGAAGCTCCTCGAGAAGTATGGTGTCGAGCATCATAAATCCTCTCCCTACCGACCACAAGCGAATGGAGCAGTAGAAGCCGCTAATAAGAATATGAAGAAAATCCTGTCCAAGATGGTCCAAACCTACAAAGACGAGGCTAAAAAGTTACCTTTCGCCCTGTGGGGATATAGAACAACGGTAAGGACGTCTACAAGCGCTACACCATTTTCCCTGGTATACGGAATGGAAGCAGTGTTACCAGTTGAGATATAGCTCAAATCACTGAGGGTGGTCATGGAAGCCCAAATCCCAGAGGCCGAATGGGCGCAGCAGAGGCTACAACACTTGAATTTACTGGATGAGAGTAGGCTGAAAGCTTATTATCATAATCAGATTTACTAGAAGAGATTGGCAAGAACTTTCGGGAAGAAGGTAAGAAAGCATCCGCTGAAAGAAGGGGACTTGGTGTTCAAGCAGATGAGGCCAGGCATACCAGATATTAGAGGGAAATTCATACCAACTTGGGAAGGGCCGTATATCCTTAAGAAACTGCTGTCCAAAGGAGCTGCAATCTTGTCGGATAGTGATGGGAACGAATTCAAAGAGCCGATCAATGTCGACAGACTCAAAAGGTTCCATGGTTAAAGACCAAAATAAAAAGAAGAGAATAAAATGCCCTGCAAGTCGAAAACCGAAAATAGGCGGCTGTGCTAAAATTGGGTGCCTCGACAGGGTGAAAATCGAAAAAAGGCATCCTGTGCAAAAATTAGAGGCATGAGAGAAAATGTCAGATCGTGAAAACCCGAAAGGGCCGATTGGTAACAGGAGTTGATGCTATTAAAATTTGGTTCTTTGTATTAACAGCGCGTAAGCAGCTGAGCAAATGCCAAAATTGATCATGTATGCTGAAATTGTATGAAAATGTACACAAATTCGTGAAATAGAATGAATATTATTCTTTTCATTTTTGTCATTTCCTAGTTCTGCATTAAAAAGAAATGTAGCACCAAAAAGATACATATCTAAGCTAAGCTAAGTCCTGCTGCTGCTCTCACCGACCAGATGCTTGAGCCCTCGAGTCCTGTTATCAGATGCTGGACTAAGGATCCACTTCTTGTACTCACTAGTCAAAGACACGGAATGATTGCCGAACCTCGGGATAACAGTCTTCACTGGTAGTCTTCCCCACAGCTCATGATATCGAGAAGCAAATGCAGCCGAGAGAGCTCCTCCCCGGAAAGACAAGGGAACCCTCACTACATCCTTGGTCATCCCGAGCTGGCTTGTACATCGAGAGGTGATGCAGAAGGTGGCCTGACGGAGGCCTCAGAGGGGAACACACCCCGATGGCCCATCAATGACCACATGAGACAGTGGGAGCCAGGCAAACATAAAACTGATGTCGTCATCTGACAGCTCACCAAATCTGGTAATGCCTTCACCAATAGCGGCACACCCATGAAGTCGTCGACGCGGCAGAAAGTGGCTCGGCGAGTACTGTGGAGTAACTCGAGGGGGTGGCTCAGATAGCATCTTTAGTTTCTCTTGCAGCCAGATCTATAAAAAAAAGGAAAAAAAAAAGAGAGAAAAAGAAAGAAGAGAAGAAAAAGAAAAAAAAAGGCCGCTGGAGTAAGTAGGGTTTACTTCAGGCAAAAATAAGGCACAGGGTTGTGTGAAAATCCGAAAGGACGCACCTCCCGCTAAGAAAAGCTAGTGTGAAAATCCATAAGGGATGCACTACCTTTAAAATAATGATGTACCTGGAGCAATAAGGGGCTGCCGGCAAAGGTTGTAGTGGATCCAGAGCTCACAGCGTCCAACCCCAGAATGATCTCAGCCAGGATGAGCGGCAAGGGTAATAATCCCAGATGAAAGTAGCCCAAGACTCCGAACAGGCGAGAGTCACCTGTCAAATCCCCTGGAACAACAGTGAGGAAGTTCACCATGCAAAACAAGAATATGATGCTTACCCGGTAGGTGGGGATGTCGGTGAACTGATCCAGAACCTCGATCAATGGTCCCAGAGCGAAGGAAGGGCCCGGGTGAATCAACCGGACGGCCTCAGAAGAAGGTATGCCGAGGGCCATGGCTATGTCCCTGATCTGTAATAGACCGCAGCAGGGGACGCAAGGCAGAGCACTAGGAGGGAACCAGGCTCCCAGGATGATAGCTAACTCTTCAGGCAAAGGGCACAGTTCCTGGTAGGTGAAGCGGAAGACGTGAAACCGGGGTTCCAGAAGTGGGTAGCCGCCAGAAGGAGGTTTTGGTCGACTTTGACCCAGCACAGGTATTTCAGCCCGAACAGAGAGGAAACGGCACCTTCTTCCCAAGTGTGTTTGTCATCTAAAATACGGTGCATCCTTTGGGCTAGAGAAGAAGACATGTTGAGAAAGATGAAAGGCTCAAGATGTTGGAAAATGAAGAGACATAAGAAGGGCAAAAATTTTGAAAAATTTATAGGGAAGTGTCACCGATGGCCTACCCGCCCCTACACAGCGACGACATGCCCGCCTATCCTTAGGGACGGCCTACCCGCCTCTCCTAAGAGACGGTCTGCCCGTCGATGTAGATCCACCTGGCAGACGTCGGCATTGCATTCATCATGCGCATTAACTTGCATTTATGGCATGACAGACGGCCAGCCCGTCGGTCGCTTCTACAGACGCCCAGCCCCTCGGTCACGAAATTCTATATAAGGGCGAGTGACAGACGGTGCAAACGCTGCTGTCCCTTTCATTTCTTCTCTCAAACTGTTTTTTTTTTGCGTTTTTTACCAGTTTTTCAAGCATTTCCTCTTATTTTTTCGCAATTTCTTCATATTTTCGCATTCTCTACTCACCGGGTGCTTGGATATTTATTTTTCTCCAGTTTCTACACTTCTCGCGACTACAAGTAAGTAAATAACTACTTTCTTTTGAATTTTATTTAATTTACTTCTTCATTTCTTTTTCTTTTAACTTTAGAAATGTTTAGAAAATTTTAGATGACTTAGGAATTTAGGGAGAATGCTGCCCATTTTTCTTTATTATTTTAGTGCAATTAAACCTGATATTTTTTTTTTGCATGATCACATAGAAATAGAATTTTTCTATAACTTTAGTGTTTTAGAAATAGATAGTTTCTAGCGCGCTTTTCTGTGTATATATTGCTTGTGAGGCCTGAGGCCGTTATTTTGTGTTTTTGGGGACTCACTCTTGCCGGGGTGTGTCCCATTTACATGCGTATATTATTGTCGAGGCCTGAGGCCTATTTTGTTGCCTTTTTATGCAGGAGGTCGGGCATACCCCTGCCGGGGTGCTACCCAAATTTTTATTATTTATTCTAGAATTGAATATTTTCATGTATAATGCATGCTTTGGGACCTAGAAAGCCCATTTCATTTACTCGTTTCAAATTATTTTCATGCTAATCGCATGTTGTTTTTTCCTTGATATGTGCAAAGCATGTGGGCCTTTGCCCTTTTCATTTATTATCAATTTCTCTATTTAGTTTTCAGGCTGCCATTGCCCTAGTAAGGCCCAAGTTGGCCGTCCCCTTTGAGAATAAGTCTAATAATACTTGTTTTATCAAATTTTCGCTATCTAATTTTTTCGTCTTTGCAGGATGCCTCCCAGACGTAGAGTACCGCAGGCCCAGCCCGAGATCGTAGTTCCGGATTGGATGGATGCTGAGTCAGCTCAGAGGTATAGAGCATTGGCTAAGGTAGAGCTTCGGGCCAGCTGTTTTGTATCCCGGCCGTTCCTGGAGGCCCTAGGGATGGCCCCAGAGTTTGACTTGCTCGTCGAGGGTGCTGGGTGGACAGAGTTCCTTGAACCCTCCTTCCAGACTTTTCCAGAGGCTACTCGCCAGGTCCTGGCCACTCTTCGCTACATCGATTTTTAGAGTGCAGATACAGACCCAGGGGTAGTTCAGTTTTGGTTCGACGGCGACCACTTCAGTATCATTAGACAGAGATTCGCTCAGGCCATGGGGCTCCCTACAGAGGAGGGGGTCGAGATCCAACGGCGAGCTATTAGACGCGCCCATTGGGCGGCTATTGCCATATCGGGAGTGCTGTATGATCATGATACAGCAAAGAGCATTGTACTGCTGTCTCAGGCACTCCGGTATTTGCACAGAGTGCTGTCCAGTTCGTACCTCGGTCGAGCTGGTAATCCAGGGTCGCTTAATGCGGCTGAGATCTGGAGCCTCTGGGCCATGGTGGCAGGCCAGCGTCTCAACATTAGCCATGAGATCTTGGCCAACTTGACCAGAGTCGGCAGAGGGTTGACACCTGTGGTGATAGTGGGAGGAGTTATCACCCGGCTACTTTTGGGGTTGGGAGTTGCCCCTGACAGGTTGAGAGGACCCTTGGCGGAGGGGATCCATGTAGATGCCGCAGCGGCAGTACAGATGGGGATGATCTCCCAGATTTCAGGCCAGGCGGGGGCCTGTAGGGTGTTGACCATTCATGAGACCCGGCGGATGTTCTCGCTTCCACCCTTGGGTCCAGATCCAGATCACCCGGAGCACCCAGAGGATCAGCCTCTACATCCAGAGCCCCAGCCTCAGCCCGAGCCTCAGCCAGAGCACCAGCCTCTACATCTAGAGCCAGAGCCTCAGCCTCCTCAGCCTCAGACTGTGCCACCGCCGCAGCAGCAGGAGCAGCCCAGGACCCCATCGGACTTCGATATAGAGATCACGATGGATGATCTTTTTGCAGCCTCACCAGCATCCCGAGCACCGACTCCTGTCCCATCGCCGGGCTTCAGAGTGCATAGGACTACCCACGGGCCCCCCGAGAGATATCATCCTTATTCTAGAGGCGACCCGAGGGCATCCACCTCTATAGCACCGCCTCCAGAGCCACCACAGGAGCATCCACCTCCATGTTCGCAGCTTTAGAGCGACGACAGGACGAGAGGGACAGAGCTATTCATGAGAGGTTGGACCGCCAGCAGGCTGCTATTCAGCAGTAGTCCCAGTCAGTGGAGCGGTTGGCCCGAGAGCAGGCTGGCTACATTGAGCATACTATGCGGGAGCAGGCTCGGGTTATGGATGCTTTCAGGGATGAGCAGGCTCGGGTCGTGGAGACCCTCAGGGGTGAGCAGTTGAGGCTGATTGAGCAGGTTGCTCAGGGTCAGAGGGAGCTCAGACAGCAGCTCGCTCATGATTTGTGGACGTCACAGGACCAGTCATCTCAGAGGGGTGACATGACCCTGCAGATGATTAACGAGTCACTTGACTCTCTGAGATCCCGCGTCCAGGCGATAGAGGGGATACTCCCACCTTTATCTCAGACCATGAGGGAGTTCAGGGACCAGACAGAGCAGCGCCTAGAGCACATGAAGGGGGCCGCCAGCGAGCAGACCACTCAGTTGAGCAAGCGTTCAAGAAGTTGGGAGGCACAGTATCAGAGACATTAGAGTTCATCAAGACCTGCACCCAGCCTTTCTTGGATGGCCACGCTCAGATCCGATTCAGGCGGGCCCACGATGCCGAGGCAGGACCCTCCAAAGCTCAGCCTCCACCTCCGGCACGGTCAGCTCCACCTCCGCCCGGGACAGTGCATATATCGGATGATGAGGACCCCGATGAGCCCTCTGACTACACACCTCTATGACGATTAGGGAGTCATATTTTTTGTATACTTGTACTTTGTATATACATTGTACAAAATAAACATTTTTAGTGAAAAACTTTTATTTTCAAAATTTATGATTCATTCATATAGTAGATGAATATATACCTTCACAATCACTCATACTCTAAAATAAAAATGGCAAAAAAATGGTGAATAACAACTCAATAAAAGAGAACAAATGAAACATGGCATAAAAGATAAAAGCGAAAATTCAGCCATTAATAAACAGGTTAAAAGATGACCACTCGAACATGAACTAACAAAACCTTTTTATCACACAGGTACAGAGAATATCGCTTCACTTCAGATCGAAGCTGCAGTTAAAGAAATACTGCTCTTCACCAAACCGGGATTGTAGCCAAAGCCTGTTACGTCTCACAGTTCGCGCGGCAGCCAGAGAGTGCTATGCACCTTGCAGATCAAATGGGGGTTAGTGTAAGCACCGTGTCCCGGAGCGGTACGGATCAGAGGTTGCCCTGTGATGAAATCAGTGTCCAAGCCTGTATGGGAGGTTGGATTTAGAGGTTTTAGCCCCGCATTCCATGAGAAGTGAGGTTTTTATCATTCCTGGGCCGAAGGAGAGGAAAATAGAGGTTTTTTTCGAGTCAAAGGGCTTTTTGTCCTCCACAGACAGCCAGCCCGTCTGTCGAGCCGGCCCGTCGCTCCGAGTCACCGACGGCTCTAGGTATTTTTCGACGCCCGTCGAAAAATCACCGCCCCTGTCAGAATGCCGCCTGGTTTCCCGGAGCATGCAACCCTTCCGACGCCCGTCGGTGGATGTGGCAGGGTCGTCGGACGAATCCTTGTGTCAGAAGGATTCTTTCGACGCCCGCCTCTATACACCGACGCCCGTCGGTCGTGTCTGGCTATAAAAGCTCCGGATTTTCATTTGAAAAGGGTTGGAAAAATTTTCAGAAGAGGAAACTCTGCCCAATTTCAAGCACATTTTCTCTCTCTTCCAAAAACACTTTTTCTAAAGAAATCTATTGAATCAAGGATCAAATCAATCAAAGGGAACTAAAAGCTAATTAGTTTTCTTTAGATTTTGACTCCAAAATCGATTTTCTTTGGGATTGAAGGTGAAATATCTCATTTTCTCTCTTTAATCTTTCATCTTTGCTTCTCGTGGAACGCGCGGGGCTCTAACCGACACAAGAATCTCACCTGAAGCGATTATCTGAGGGTAAATATTCCGGGTTATTTCTCCATATTTATTTCTCATTTTGTGGAATTTTTTAATATCTATCATTATTTTCTTTTATCTTGACTCCCTTATCTCTTTTTGGGATAAAATTCTTTTTTTTTTTTGACTTTGAAAAGGTTTTTTTCTCTCCCTCTCCATTCTATTTTTTTCGGAGATAGAGGTGACCGACGGGTCATCTTTATCACCGACGCCCGTCGGTCACCCACCTACAGACGCCCCTCCTTGAGTGACAAACGGGCATATCGGATACCCGAACCGATGGCCGTCGGTCAAACAAGGAAGGTCGTCGGTGGGTTCTGTCTCCCTCCTTTTAAATCCTTTTTTTATCTCTTCCAAGTCTCCTTGACTCCTTATGTGTTAATTTTATGTATATTAACCTCTCTTAACTTTCTGTGAGTGTATATCGGTCCTCCTGGATTATCTCGAGCTTGAGCGGCTATCTACCATGTTTGGAGGATCTCGTCCGGTTTAGTTTCCTAATCCTCTTGTTTCATTTCTTTTATTGATTATCTTATGTATATGGATGTACTCCTTTCATATCCCGTTGATTTATAAAAATGACTCAATGGTTTTATATTTAATAAAATGAGGTTTACACAAAACAAGGGTCCAATGCCCTATTTCCATCAAAAAAAGATCATCACAAATAAAAATCCCCAATTTTAATAACGATGCATGGGAGGACCAAAGTCCTCAAAATAAGCAATATCCCGATTTATGCATGCTTCGCACATTTATAAAAGGGAGTTGTATTCCGCTCCTTGTATTTATTGTAATCTATTGCTTTCATTATTTACTTGATCATCATTTACGGCTTTTCGAATGTGAATAAATGCGCCTTTTAATCAACTGCATAGTGTGGAGAGAGAGCGAATTAATGACATTAAAATTTGATCATAAACTAATTGAGGTAGAAATAGATGAGAAATCCCGGACCCAGCTCTGGTCTTTGGGCTCGAGAGGTTAGAGGTTATCCTCCAAAATACTTCTTGGGTCACGAGGCTTTAGCGCTAATCCTAGGCTCTTTAGGGTGAGAAGTTCACCTTCCATGATCCCTCTGGCTGGCCCAAAATGGATACCAAGCGCAGTCTTAGGCTCTCCGAGGTGAGAGTAACTTTCCCAATGCCCTATTGGGTGGCGACTCCATGATACCTCCTTGTTGCCCAACATAGACGCACTTGCGATTTATTGCAAGCTGTCAACGGACCCGCAAATGCCCCGATCGCCCACGTGCGGGAGGTCCGAAAGGGCGGCGCGCGGGATCCGGCGTGCGTCACAGTGGCGACTCCACTGGGGATGTTTATGGTTCGAGATTTCAATTCGAAAATACCTCTTTTAACATTTATGATTAAAATTTAATTCATAAATTCGCTTTCTCTCAAAATCGCATATCATTAGAGCCTTATAATACGCTAGTTTGGTCCCTCTTTTAGACCCGGTGCATTCCTGAAGCACCTCCTCATTTTCACTCAATTTGGGGAAGTGTTAAGGATAATCACCAGCCCAAGCCACGTACCTTAATGGTATATCAAAATGGTGACCCGATCGGTCGTTACGCTTGTGATAAGCTAGACCCGTCGGCAGGGATCATGCTTGGGTAGCCTCAAAGAAACATCTCCCTTGTCCAAAGCTCATGTAATGGCTGTAGTTACTTTCCACAGGTGAAATGAACCTTAATCTCATGCTTGCTGTATGGATCCTCATGTATTGGTTGAGTCCAAATGTCTTGCTTGGTAACCTAGCCAAAGGCTATCATGCCCCAGTAGGGCCATGTCGAAATTTATGGAGCGTCCGAATACGTGACGATCATTGTCCATCCGCTTGTACATTAGCATAGGAGTGTTATGCTGCCGGTTTTCCGCCGCGCACCATACGCGTCCATCGGGTCCCTCGTTGACCCTTGGGCTAATCCCACTTAGGAAAGAGACTGCACGACCATGTGTGTGGGAGAAATAAGGGTGGAAGGACCTACTTGCCTGCTTGTGCTCTGTAAGTGTTGCATATCACGATCATGCATTATACCTGCATTTCATGCATCATTCTAACTTTTGTCCCTGCAGCCATCATAGATCTGCCCAGGTGGACTAGATCACCAACCGGGCGACTGATCCGAGTTCTTACTCCTGAGCTGTCAGATAGAGAGGGCCTACCGGAGATCTTATCGGAAATCAGTGGTACAGTATCTCAGATGGCAAACTCGCCTAGGGGGGAAGACGCCACGAGGGCCATGATTGCGGAAGAAGTGGGCCGCCATTTTGAGGAATTCGAGGGCAGGATGATGAATATGTTGACCGCCTTGGCACAGCAGAACGCTCCACAGAATCCTCCTCCTCCTCCAGTGAGATAGAATGAGCCTGAGGAAGAAAGGGTTGAAAGGCGAGAAGAGCCCGTTAGGCCGCCGCCGATAGAGTTAAGATCAATGGCCTCGGGAGAGTTGAGAAGAAGGCCAGTGTTGAGAATTGATGATGATAGAGATATCGAGGATGATAGGTTGAGCATGGCATCTGAGAAGGGGAAGGCACCTCAAGCGGATGACTTTATTTTAAAGAAGATGGAAGAGAGGTTCGAGGCTATGGCTCGTATGATAGGCAGAGCTCATGGGATGAATCCGGAGGATAGGGAGTTGGACGGAGAGGACCCGATCCCTTATAACTTCAAAATGCCGGATGTGCCGAAGTTTGATGGTACTTCTGACCCCATCGCACATGTGAAGCAATATTCTCTGGTCATGAAGGGGACCACATTGTCCAAGAAGCAGAAAGTGGAATACTTTTGTCTGAGTCTGACCTCTCATGCCATAGACTGGTATCATGGCTTGGACCATCGCACTAAAGAAGATTGGGATCTGCTCACTGAGGAGTTTCTGAAGCAGTATGACTGTAATACCAGAATGGAGGTGACTCTGAAAGATGTTGAGCTACTTCAGCAGAAAATCGGGGAATCTTTCCATGAGTATCTTACCCGATGGCAGAACCGAGTAATGGAGATGCGCTGAAAGCCTGACACCCAGGATCAGATTCGTCTTTTCATTAAGAACGCGAGCCCGTACTTGAAGGAGGGATTGAGGATGAAGGGGTTGAAGGACTGGGAGTCTCTCAAAGATATAGCCATCGAAGCAGAGGGAGAGTTCTTAACCCGGAAAGCTAACAATGACAATTTCGCCAAAAGGGCTAACCCCGGTCAAGGAACCAGTAGGCCGGTGGGTCCCAGTAACAGCACTAGAAGAATGGGTGAAGTGTCTGCTACTGAGGTAACCACCCAGAGAAAGTTTTCGAACTTGGGAAGACCGTTATCCTGGGTCCTGAGGAGGTTGATGAAGGAGGGAAAATTGCGCCCTCTGACTCCTAGGCCAGCTTTGACACAAGGGAAACCAGGACATAAGGATAACGAATTCTGTGCACTCCACCAGCACTCAGGCCATATCACTGATAAATGCAAGGCGCTCCGGCACTCTATCCAAGACTTGATTGATAGCAAGCAGATCTCTGACCCTGAAATGAGAGAAACTGAGAAGAAGCCCGGTTACAATGCCGTACCACCACCCGTGTTTATGATCCAATCTAACCTGCTAGAGTGGTACGTGCTACAAGATCTATATGGAAGTGAGAAGTCCACTGCTGATGATTCCGAGGGTAGAAAGGAGAAAGCAGTTGTGGCAACCCTTGATTGCTGGTCTAGCAGTGAAAGCGGTGGAGAAGCCGAGGATGAAGAAGGGTTGAACCTTGATTTGTGGGGCTCCGATGGAGACGAAGGAGAGATAAGCGCTGTGACGAGGAGTGGAAGGGTGATCCCCAAGATTACGAAGCTACCTGAGCCGGTACAGCCATCAGCAGAGAAAGAGCCAGAGGAGGGGCAGATTGTTAGGCAGTTGAAGAAGACCGCGGCTCAGATATCCATTTGGGATCTGTTGAGGCAATCCCCCTCTCATAGGCAGAAGGTAGTAGAAGCTTTGGTTGAGGCCATAGTCGCCACCACTATTTCCCCATCGGAACTTTTGGGTTTAATTAAGGGAGGATCCGAGGAGAGATTGGTCTTTTCTGACGCTGACCTACCTGTTGAAGGACGCAACCACAACCGACCCTTGTACATTAAAGCGCAGATTAACGATAAGCACACTGCTTGCGTTATGGTGGACGACGGGTCTTCTATCAATGTGTGCCCTTTGATAGCTTTGCAAGCTTTTGGTTTAAGCGAGGATATGCTCAGCGGATCAAATCTGACTATCACAGCCTACGATAACTCGAGGAGGCAAGCCTCAGGAACCTTCAAGACTTTGGTCAAGACAGGACCTATCGAAGTGGAGGTTGAATTTGTAGTTCTGCCCATCCCTGCTAACTTCTCAGCTTTGCTTGGGAGACCCTGGTTTCATAAATTAGGGGGAGTGCTATCCACACTGCATCAGGTGATAAAGTTCCCACACGAAGGGGAGGTGGTGACTATCAAGGCGGCTAGGGAAAACCAGGTCTCAGCGCTGGAAATTGCCAATCAGCCATTCAGCGGCTTCCACGTGTCTATGCTAAGGGAGGAGTACGGGTCAGTGGATAGCCCAACTGTGGTTAATATGATGAAGAAGATGCATTATC
Source organism: Excoecaria cochinchinensis (assembly GCA_947683425.1). NCBI lineage: Eukaryota > Viridiplantae > Streptophyta > Magnoliopsida > Malpighiales > Euphorbiaceae > Excoecaria > Excoecaria cochinchinensis. The sequence goes on from CANTUQ010000043.1 coordinate 7,434,551, forward strand.
TTCCCGGGGCTGGATTGGGCAAAAACTCCCAAGGATTGCAGACCGCAATCACCCCTCGAGGGCAGAAGAACCGGAAAGGCCTGGGGTATAGATGTGGCTTCGGCAAGAAGAGGGTGGAAGACAAGATCCCCCACATTTCAGAGAGCTTTGTGCCAGCATCCTCAGTTTGTGCGTATACTGGTGAAGATGAGCCGCAATGGGTAGAGGGGAAGATTGTCCCTGGCTTCGAGATTTTTAATAATGTGTATGACTGGCATGTCGGGTTCGTCAAGACTGCTGAAGACTTCTGGGATGAGGAAGTAATGACTCAGGGTATCACTTGGGACAAGTGCGAGCTTGAGGAGGTCGTTACTGAAAAGATGGTAACTGCCAGGCTAAAAGGGAAGGAGAAGATAGCAGAGTTAGGGCTGAAAGTTGAAGATTTGAGGATTTCCCTCGACGTGCCTGAAGGGCCTTTGCTAAATCAGAATGTTAGTGAGCAAGCTGCAACAGTATCAACTTTAGGAGCGGCGGAAGAAGACTCTAGCCTAGATTGTCTTTTTATTCCAGAACTCTTTTATGATGTAAATGATAACTATAATATTATTAATAAGATAAACAATTTCACTTATTTGTGCGATGTTTCTAATGATTTCAACATGCATGAACATGATCATATTCCATCAATTTTTGACATTGACTCCACTGGCACAACGCCTTTTAACCTTGGAACCTCGGAAAATCCGAGAGAAATTCTAATAGCATCAAACATAACTCCTGAGGAGAGAAAAATTTTTGAGAGAATAATAAGAAAACATGAAAAAGTCTTTGCCTGGACCTACGAGGACATGCCGGGGATTGATCGAGACGTGGCGGAGCATGCCATCCCGACTTACCCAGATTGCAAGCCTGTGAAGCAGAAGTTGAGAAGGCTAAGACCAGAATGGGCTGACAAGGTTAAGGAGGAAATTCGACAGCAGATTGAAGCCAAGTTCCTCGTGGAAGTCCAGTATCCTACATGGCTGGCAAATGTGGTCCCTGTAGCAAAGAAGAACGGAAAGGTCAGGGTGTGTGTGGATTATCGAGATCTTAACAAAGCCTGCCCTAAAGATGATTTTCCATTACCCCATATTGATGTATTGATAGACAGTACCGCCAATTACGCGATGTACAGCTTTGGGGACGGTTATGTGGGCTACAACTAGATCCTGAACAAGATAGCTGACCGGGTTAAAACTGCTTTTATCACAGAGTGGGGCACCTATGCCTATCGGGTCATGCTTTCGGCCTGAAGAATGCAGGGGCCACATACCAGAGGATGGCAACCAAGATCTTAAGTGACCTGATTCATAAAGAAGTGGAGGTGTATGTCGATGACATGATGGTCAAATCAGCCACCCGAGAGGGACACTTTGAAGCTCTAGAGAAGTTCTTCACCAGGATCGATAAGTATAATCTGCGACTTAACCCCAAGAAGTGCATTTTCGGAGTGACTTCAGGAAAGCTGTTGGGACATGTCGTCAGCCAGAGGGGGATAGAAATTGACCCAGACAAGGTGAAAGCTATCAGAGAGATGCCTGTGCCACAAAAAGAGAAGGATGTAAGGAGTTTCCTGGGCAAGCTGCAGTATGTTAGCCGGTTTATTGCTGAGCTCACTTCGATATGCGAACCTGTTTTCAAGCTGCTTAGAAAGAATCAGCCCGTAGTCTGGAACGAAGACTGCCAAAGAGCCTTTGATAATATCAGGGAATATCTGTTAAATCCGCCAGTGCTAAGGCCTCCACAACCTGTCAAACCGCTTATTCTGTACCTGGCAGTAGAAGACGGTTTAGTGGGCGCCATGATGGCTCAAGAGGATGAATTTGGGGTGGAGTTTGCGATTTACTACCTCAGTAAGAAGTTCTTGCCTTATGAAATAAAATATGCTGAAGCGGAGAAGATCTGCCTCGCAGTGATTTGGGCATCAAAGAAGCTGAGACATTACTTCCACTCATACAAAGTTCAGGCAGTAGCCAAGCAAAATCCGTTAAGATATTTGCAGGAGGCACCGTCTTTGCTTGGAAAGATGGGGAGGTGGCTGCTCTTGCTACAAGAGTTTGATGTGCAATACATCACCCGCAAGAGTATTAAGGGGCGAGCTGTAGCCGAATTTCTTGCTGAACATCCTATCCAAGGGGACACCCTCGAGTTTACCTTTCCTGACGAGAGCATAGGCACGATTTTTGTTCAGGGATGGCAGTTGCACTTTGACGGGGCAGTGAATAACAAAGGAGCCGGAGTCGGGATCATCTTGACAACCCCAGATAATGAAAAACTTCCTCTTGCTAAGAAGCTGAGATACAAAGCAACCAACAATGAAGCTGAATACGAAGCATGCACCTTCGGGTTAGAAGCTCTAGCTGTTTTGGGGGCAAGGAACATAGAAGTCTTTGGTGACTCGTCCTTGGTAATAAACCAGATCCGAGGGGAATGGGCTGTAAAAGAAGAATGACTGGTCCCCTATGTTCAATATCTGAAAGGGATGTGTGAGCAGTTTGAGACTTGCACTTTCCACTTTGTGCCAAGAGATGAGAACCGTCTGGCTGATGCGTTGGCAACCTTAGTGTCAATGTGGGATAACCCTGAAGGAGTGGCCATTAAGCCGGTGCTAATTTCGAGCTCTGATAAGCCTAGTTTTAAAACCGAGCCTGTAATGGAAGTAGAGGCGTCAGATAGGAAGCCATGGTACTTTGATATCATGAATTACTTGGAAAACAATAAATTTCCAGAGGAAGCCACTGAAAAAGACCAGAGGATGATACGTAAGTTATCTACTCAGTTCATATCCTTAGAAGGGGTGTTGTACAAAAGACGGTCAGATGGGATCCAGCTCAGGTGCTTGAATGAAAGAGAAGCACGCAAGATAATGGAAGAAACCCATGCAGGTGTCTGTGGGGCCCACATGAATGGTTTGACCTTGGCCAAGAAGATCATGAGACAAGGCTTTTATTGGCTTACGATAGACACTGATTGCTCGAAGTATGTCAAACAATGTCAGTTGTGCCAACAGTACGCAGACCTGAGACACCTGCCGGTATCAGAACTACATAACTTAACATCACCTTGGCCGTTTGCTGCTTGGGGGATAGATATCATTGGAGAGATTCGCCCTACGGCGTCCAATGGGCACAGATACATCATAGTCGCGATCGACTATTTCACCAAATGGGTCGAGGCAGAATCCTTCAAGAAAATTGACGCAAGGGACATGGCCAAGTTCATAGAGAGGAATTTGATCTGCAGATATGGCCTCCCTCATCACATAGTGTCTGATAATGGGGTGTAGTTCATGGGAGAAACCAAAAAACTTCTCGAGAAATATGGTGTTGAGCGTCATAAATCCTCTCCATACCGACCGCAAGCGAATGGGGCAGTAGAAGCCGCCAATAAGAATGTGAAGAAGATCCTGTCCAAGATGGTCCAAACCTACAAGGACTGGGCTGAAAAGTTACCCTTTGCCCTGTGGGGATACAGAACGACGGTAAGATCATCTACAGGCGCTACACCATTTTTCCTGGTATACGGAACAGAAGCAGTATTGCCAGTAGAGATAGAACTTAAATCACTAAGGTTGGTTATGGAGGCCCAAATCCCGGAAGCCGAATGGGCGCAGCAGAGGTTACAACACTTGAACTTACTGGAAGAGAGTAGGCTGAAAGCTTATTATCATAATCAGGTTTACCAGAAGAGATTGGCGAGAACTTTCGGAAAGAAAGTGAGGAAGCATCCGCTGAAAGAAGGGGACTTGGTGTTCAAACAGATGAGGCCAGGGATACCTGACATCAGGGGGAAATTCAGATCTACCTGGGAAGGGCCTTATATCCTTAAGAAGCTGCTGTCCAAAGGAGCTGCAATCTTATCAGATAGCGATGGGAATGAATTCAAAGAGCCGATCAATGTCGACAGACTCAAAAGGTTCCACGGCTAAAGACCAAAATAAAAAGAAGAGAATAAAATGCCCTGCAAGTCGAAAACCGAAAAAAAAAGGCGGCTATGCTAAAATTGGGCGCCTCGACAGGGTGAAAACCGAAAAAAGGCATCCTGTGCAAAAATTAGAGGCGTGAGAGAAAATGTCCGATCGTGAAAACCCGAGAGGGCCGATTGGTAACAGGAGTCGATGTTGTTAAAATTTGGTTTCATGTATTGACAGCGCGTAAGCAGCTAAGTAAATGCCAAAACTGATCATGTATGCTGAAATTATATGGAAATATACACAAAACTCGTGAAATAAGATGAATATTATTCTTTTCACTTTCGTCATTCTCTAGTTTTGCATTAAAAAGAAATGTAGCACCAAAAGAAATACACATATAGGCTAAGCTAAGTCCTACTGTTGCTCTTGCCGATCAGATGCTTGAGCCCTCGGGTCCTGTTATCAGAGGCTGGACTAAGGATCCACTTCTTGTACTCGCTAGTCGAAGATGCAGAATGATTGCCAAACCTCGGGATAACAGTCTTCACGGGTAACCTACCCCACAGCTCATGATACCGAGAAGTAAATGCGGCCGAGAGATCTCCTCCTCGGAAGGACAGGGGAACCCTCACTATATCTTGGGTCATCCCGAGCTGTCGTGTACATCGAGAGGTGATGCAGAAGGTGGCCTGACGGAGGCCGCAGAGGGGAACACAACCCGATGGCCCGTCGATGACTGCATGAGACAGCGGGAGCCAGGCGGACGTGAAGCTGATATCGTCGTCCGACAGCTCGCCAAACCTGGTAATGCCTTCACCAGCGGTGATACACCCGTACAGTCGTTGACGAGGCAGGAAGTGGCTTGGGGAGTACTGGGGGGTAACGCGAGGGGGTGGTTCAGACAGCATCTTCAGTTTTTCCTGTAGCCAGATCTGGAAAAAAAAAAAAAAAAAGCCGCTGGGGTAAGTAGGGTTTACTTCAAGCAAAAATAAGGCACAGGGTTGTGTGAAAATCCGAAAGGACGCACCTCCCGCTAAGAAAAGCTAGTGTGAAAATCCATGAGGGATGCACTACCTTTAAAATAATAACGTACCTGGAGTAATAAGGGGCTGCCGGCAAAGGTTGTAGTGGACCCAGAGCTCACAGCGTCCAAACCCAGGATAGTTTCAGCCAGGACAAGCGGTAGGGGTGACAGTCCCAGATGAAAGTCGCTCAGGACTCCGAACAGACGAGAGTCACCTGTCAAACCTCCTTGAACAACGGTAAGGAAGTTCACCATGCAGAATAAGAATGTGATGCTTACCCGATATGTGGGGATGTCAGTGAACCGATCCAGAGCCTCGATCAGTGGCCCCAAAGAAAAGGAAGAGCCCGGGGAAATCAGCCGGATGGCCTCGGAGGAAGATATGCCCAGAGCCAGGGCTACGTCCCGGGTCTGGAATAGGCCACAGCGGGGGACGCAAGGTAGAGCGCTAGGAGGGAACCGTGCTCCCAGAATGGAAGCTAACTCTTCAGGCAAAGGGCACAGTTCCTGATAGGTGAATTGGAAAACATGAAACCGGGGGTTCCAGAAGTGGGTCGCCGCCAGGAGGAGGTTATGGTCGATTTTCACCCGGCACAGATATTTCAGCCCAGACAAAGAAGAGAGGGCGCCTTCTCCCCAAGTGTGTTTGTCATTTAAGATATGGTGCATCCTTTGGGCAAGAGGAGAAGACATTTTGAGAAAGATGAAGGACTCAAGATGTGGGAAAATGAAGAGACAAAAATTTTGCAAGATTTTATAGGCAAGCGTCACCGACGGCCTGCCCGTCTATTTCACAGGGACGGCCTGACCGCCTCCCCATAGAGACGGCTTGACCGCCTCCCCACAGAGACGGCCTGACCGTCGGTATAGATCCACCTGGCAGATGCATACGTCAGCATTGCATTCATCACGCGCATTATCTCTCATTTATTGCATGACAGACGGCCAGCCCGTCGGTCGTTTGTACAGACGCCCTGCCCGTCGTCAGGAATTTCTATATAAGGGCGAGTGACAGACGGTTTAAACGTTGCTGTCCCTTTCATTTCTTCTCCCAAACCGTTTTCTTTGCGTTTTTTTGCATTTTTTCAAGCATTTCTTCATATTTTTCGCGATTTCTTCATATTTTCGCGTTTTCTACTCATCGGGCACTTTGATATTCATATTTTCTCCAGTTTCTACACTTCCCGCGACTACAAGTAAGTAAATAACTACTTTTTTTAGAATTTTATGCAATTTATCTCTCCATTTCTCTTCCTTTTGACTTTAGGATGCCTTAAATGCCTTAGGAATTTAGGGAGAATGCTGCCAATTTTCTATATTATTATTTTTGTAATTAAATCCGAACTTTTTGCATGATCACATAGAAGTAGAATTTTTCCATAATCTTGGTGCGTTAGATTTGCATTTCTTTTAGCGCACCATTCTGCGCATGTTTTGCTTTTGCGGCCTGAGGCCATTATTTTGTATTGTTGGGGGCACACTCTTGCCGGGGTGCGTCCCATTTGCATGCGTACATTATTGTTGAGGCCTGAGGCCTGTTTTTTGCCTTTTGTGCAGGAGGTTGGGCATATCCCTGCCGGGATGCTGCCAAAATTTTTATTATTTATTCTAGAATTGAATATTTTTCATGTATAATGCACGCCCCGGGACCTAGAAAGCCCATTCTTATTCACTTTAATTATTTCCATGATGATTGCGTGTTTGCTTGTGCCATGATGCGTGCGAGGCACTTTAAGCTATTTCCTTAGACAGGATGTTTGCTCTTTTCATTTTTTTTATCATTTCTTTATCTTGTTTGGGGCAGCTATTGCCCCGGTGAGGCCTAAATCGGCCTTCACCTCGAAAATAAGTTTAAAAATGTTTGTTTTGCCTAATTTCCGATATTTAATCTCTTCCCTTTTGCAGGATACCTCCCAGACGTAGAGCACCGCAGGCCCAGCCCGAGCTTGTGGCTCCGGATTGGATGGATGATGAGTCGGCTCAGAGGTATAGGGCGCTGGCTCAGGTAGAGTTTCGGGCCAGCCGTTTTGTATCTCGCCCATTGCTAGAGGCCCTAGGATTGGCCCCAGAGTTCGATCTACTTGCCAAGGGTGCTGGGTGGACGGAGTTTCTTGAGCCGTCCTTCCAGACATTTCCAGAGGCTACCCGCCAGGTCTTGGCCACTCTCCGCTATGCTGGCTTTTAGAGTGCAGATACCGACCCGGGGGTGATTCAGTTTTGGTTTGATGGCTACCATTTTAGTATCACCAGGCAGAGGTTTGCTCAGGCCATGGGGCTCCCTAGAGAGGAGGGGGTTGAGATCCCGCGGCGAGCGGTGAGACGCGCCCATTGGGCGGCCATTGCCATACCAGGAGTGCTGTACGATCACGATACAGCGAAGAGCACCGTACTGGTGTCTCAGGCACTCCGGTATTTGCACAGAGTGCTTTCCAGTTCGTACCTCGGTCGAGCTGGTAATCCAGGGTCGCTTAACGCGGCTGAGATCTGGAGCCTCTGGGCTATGGTGGCAGGCCAGCGTCTCAACATTAGCCACGAGATCTTGGCCAACTTGACCAGAGTCAGCAGAGGGATGACGCCGGTGGTGATGGTATGAGGAGTCATCACCCGTTTACTTTTGAGACTGGGGGTTAACCCCGAGAGGTTGAGAGGACCCTTGCCGGAGGGGATCCATGTAGACGCCGCGGCAGCAGTGCAGATGGGGATGATCGCCCCGATATCTGGCCAGGCAGAGGCCTACAAGGTATTGACCATCCATGAGACCCGGCAAATGTTCAACCTTCCACCCTTGGGGGCAGATCCTGATCAGCCGGAGCATCAGCCTCCTCAGCCTCCACAGCCCGAGCCTCAGCCAGAGCCTCAACCACAGCCCCAGCCTCAGCCGGAGCATCAGCCTCCTCAGCCTCCTCAGCCGCAGACGGTGCCTCCACCACAGCAGCAGGAGCCACCTAGGACCCCCTCGGACTTCGACTTTGAGATCACGATGGACGACCTCTTTGCTGCTTCACCGGCAACCAGAGCACCGACTCCAGTCCCATCACCGAGCGCCAGGGTATAGAGGTCTATCCACGGGCCCTCTGAGAGATACCATCCGTACTCCCGAGGTGACCCAGGGGCATCCACCTCTTCGGCACCACCACCAGAGCCAGCACCGCAGCAGCCTGTGCAGCCAGACTTCTCTCAGCTCCTCACCTCCATGTTTACAGCCTTAGAGCAGCGGCAGGATGAGAGGGACAGGGCTATCCATGAGAGGTTGGATCGCCAGCAGGCTGCCATTCAAGAGCAGTCCCAATCGGTTGAGCGTTTGGCTCGGGAGCAGGCGGGTTACATTGAGCATACGACGAGGGAGCAGGCTCGGGCCATGGATGCCTTTAGGGATGAGCAGACTCGGGTCCTGGAGGCTTTTAGAGGGGAGCAGATGAGGATGATTGAGCAGATTGCTCAGGGGCAGAGGGAGCTGAGGCAGCAGCTCACTCATGATTTGGGGACGTCACAGGACCAGGCGTCTCAGAGGGTCGATATGACCCTACAGATGATTGATGAGTCACTTGACTCTCTGAGATCCCGCATCCAGGCGATGGAGGGGATTCTCCCCCCTCTTTCTCAGACCACGAGGGAGTTTAGGGAGCAGACGGAGTAGAGCCTGGAGCAGAGGAGAAGGGCCGCCAGCGAGCAGACCATTCAGTTGAGCCAAGCCTTCAGGAAGTTGGGAGACAAGGTTTCTGAGACCTTAGGGTTTATGAGTACCTGCACCCAACCCTTTTTGGATGGCTACGCTCAGATCCATTTCAGGCGGGCCCATGATCACGAGGCAGGACCCTCCACAGCTCCGCCACCACCTCCGACACGTCCACCTCCTCCAGGGACCGTGCATATATCGGATGACGAGGATCCAGATGAACCCTCGGACTACACACCTCTCTGATCTTCAGGGAGTTATTTTTGTATCTTTTGTATATTTATATTTTCTATATGCACTGTACAAAAATGACATTTCTAGTGGAAAACTTTTGCTTTTTTATTTCATGATTATTTGATTGTTAATTGCTTAATCACATCACAAAAAGTGTATGTTCTCATATTTACTTATATGTCGATAAAAATGACGATATAACAACAAAAAGAAACAACAACAAAAAATGATAATCAATAACATCTCAATAAGAAGAATGAATAAAAGATGAAACATGGCATAGCAAATAAAGCAAAATCACGCCATCAATAGACAGGTCAAAAGATGACCACTCAAACGCGAACTAACAAAATCTTTTATCACACAGGTACAGAGAAATACCAATCCGGACATGGATATCATTCAAAAATACCTCTTTTTGGAACGAGGAACCCAGCGGGGTTTCCTCATCTCACCAGATCGAGACTGTAGCCAAAGCATGCTGCATCTAACCAGATCGAGGTCGTAGCCAAAGCATGCTGCATCTCACCAGATCGAGGTCGTAGCCAAAGCATGCTGCATCTCACCAGATCGAGACTGTAGCCAAAGCATGCTGCATCTCACCAGATCGAGGTCGTAGCCAAAGCATGCTGCATCTCACCAGATCGAGACTGTAGCCAAAGCATGCTGCATCTCACCAGATCGAGGTCGTAGCCAAAGCATGCTGCATCTCACCAGATCGAGACTGTAGCCAAAGCATGCTGGATCTCACCAGATCGAGGTCGTAGCCAAAGCATGCTGCATCTTACAGATCGAGGCTATGGTCAAAGCATACCGCATCTCACCAGATCGAGGTCGTGGCCAAAGCCTGCTGCACCTCACCAAACACCCGCAGGTCGAGATAAGACCGATGAGAGTATTTTCGCATCGCCGAGCGGATCGAGACGAGATCCACTCGGCCAAAGGCACAGAGGGTGAAAAGCCATCGCAGGTACGCTTCCTTTATGACCTTTCTCTGAGTTTTGGCTTAACCAGGCGCTTATGCACTAGTTTCCCAAAAACTGGGGGCAACTGTAAGCACCGTGCCCCGGATCGGTCCGGATCAGAGGTTGCCCTGTGATGAAATCAGTGTCCAAGCCTGTATGGGAGGTTGGATTTAGAGGTTTTAGCCCCACGTTCCATGAGAAGTGAGGTTTTTATCATTCCTGGGCCAAAGGAGAGGAAAACAGAGGTTTATTTCGAGTCAAAGGGCTTTTTGTCCTCCACAGACGGCCAGCCCGTCTGTCGAGCCGGCCCGTCGCTCCGAGTCACCGACGGCTCTAGGTATTTTTCGACGCCCGTCGGAAAATTACCGCCCCTGTCAGAATGCCGCCTGGTTTCCCTGAGCACGCAACCCTTCCGACGCCCGTCGGTGGATGTGGCAGGGCCGTCGGACGAATCCTTCTGTCAGAAGGATTCTTCCGACGCCTGCCTCTATACACCGACGCCCGTCTGTCGTGTCTTGCTATAAAAGCTCCGGATTTTCATTTGAAAAGGGTTGGAAAAATTTTCAGAAGAGGAAACTCTGCCCAATTTCAAGCACATTTTCTCTCTCTTCCAAAAACACTTTTTCTAAAGAAATCTATTGAATCAAGGATCAAATCAATCAAAGGGAACTAAAAGCTAATTAGTTTTCTTTAGATTTTGACTCCAAAATCGATTTTCTGAGGGATTGAAGGTGAAATATCTCATTTTCTCTCTTTAATCTTTCATCTTTGCTTCTCGTGGAACGCTCGGGGCTCTAACCGACACAAGAATCTCACCTGAAGCGATTATCTGAGGGTAAATATTCCGGGTTACTTCTCCATATTTATTTCTCATTTTGTGGAATTTTTTAATATCTATCATTATTTTCTTTTATCTTGACTCCCTTATCTCTTTTTGGGATAAAATTCTTTTTTTTGACTTTGAAAAGGTTTTTTTTCTCTCCCTCTCCATTCTGTTTTTTTCGGAGACAGAGGTGACCGACGGGTCATCTTTATCACCGACGCCCGTCGGTCACCCACCTACAGACGCCCCTCCTTGAGTGACAAACGGGCATATCGGATACCCGAACCGATGCCCGTCGGTCAAACAAGGAAGGCCGTCGGTGGGTTCTGTCTCCCTCCTTTTAAACCCTTTTTTATCTCTTCCAAGTCTCCTTGACTCCTTATGTGTTAATTTTATGTATATTAACCTCTCTTAACTTTCTGTGAGTGTATATCGGTCCTCCTGGATTATCTCGAGCTTGAGCGGCTATCTACCATGTTTGGAGGATCTCGTCCGGTTTAGTTTCCTAATCCTCTTGTTTCATTTCTTTTATTGATTATCTTATGTATATGGATGTACTCCTTTCATATCCCGTTGATGTATAAAAATGACTCAATGGTTTTATATTTAATAAAATGAGGTTTACACAAAACAAGGGTCCAATGCCCTATTTCCATCAAAAAAAGATCATCACAAATAAAAATCCCCAATTTTAATAACGATGCATGGGAGGACCAAAGTCCTCAAAATAAGCAATATCCCGATTTATGCATGCTTCGCACATTTATAAAAGGAAGTTGTATTCCGCTCCTTGTATTTATTGTAATCTATTGCTTTCATTATTTACTTGATCATTTACGGCTTTCCGAATGTGAATAAATGCGCCTTTTAATCAACTTCATAGTGTGGAGAGAGAGCGAATTAATGACATTAAAATTTGATCATAAACTAATTGAGGTAGAAATAGATGAGAAATCCCGGACCCAGCTCTGGTCTTTGGGCTCGAGAGGTTAGAGGTTATCCTCCAAAATACTTTTTGGGTCACGAGGCTTTAGCCCTAATCCTAGGCTCTTTAGGGTGAGAAGTTCACCTTCCATGATCCCTCTGGCTGGCCCAAAATGGATACCAAGCGCAGTCTTAGGCTCTCCGAGGCGAGAGTAACTTTCCCAATGCCCTATTGGGTGGCAACTCCATGATACCTCCTTGTTGCCCAACATAGACGCACTTGTAATTTATTGCAAGCTGTCAACGGACCCGCAAATGCCCCGATCGCCCACGTGCGGGCGGTCCGAAAGGGCGGCGCGCGGGATCCGGCGCGCGTCACAGTTAGCAAGGGAACTTCAGATCAAAGCTGCAGTTAAAGAAACACTGCTCTTTACCAAACCGGGATTGTAGCCAAAGCCTGCTACGTCTCACAGTTCGCGCGGCAGCCAGAGAGTGCTACGCACCTTGCAGATCGAATGGGGGTTAGCAAGGGAACTTCAGATCGAAGCTGCAGTTAAAGAAACATTGCTCTTCACCAAACCGGGATTGTAGCCAAAGCCTGCTACGTCTCACAGTTCGAGTGGCAGCCAGAGAGTGCTACGCACCTTGCAGATCGAATGGGGGTTAGCAAGGGAACTTCAGATCGAAGCTGCTGTTAAAGAAACACTGCTCTTCTCTTCGAGTCCGTAGCTAGAGAATGCTACGTCTCACCAACCCCTACAAGTCGAGACGAGATTTGGTAGGGATATCTTCGCATCGCTGACCAGGCCGAGACGAGGTCTACCCGATAAAAGGCGCGGAAGGTAAGAACCATTGCAGGTACGCCTTCTTTCTTTCTGTCCTTTCTCTGAGTTTTGGCTTATCTAGGTGCTTGTGCACTAGTTTCCCCAAAACTGGGGGCAACTGTAAGCACCGTGTCCCGGAGCGGTCCGGATCAGAGGTTACCCTTTGATGAAATCAGTATCCTAGCCTGTATAAATGGTTTGGATTTGGGGGTTTTAGTCCCGCGTTCCATGAGAAATGAGTCTTTTTACCTTTCGTAGGTAGAGGGGGAGAAAATGGGGGTTTTTTCGAGTCAAAAAGCTTTTTTTCCTCCACAGACGGCCAGCACGTCTGTGAAGTCAGCCCGTTGCTTGGGGTCACCGACGACTTATTGTATTTTCCGACGCCCATCGAAAAGTCACCACCCCTGTCAGAACGCCGCCTGGTTTCCCGGAGCACACAACCTTTCCAACGCCCGTCGGTGGATGTAGCAGGGCCGTCGGACGAATCCTTGTGTCAGAAGGATTCTTTCGACGCCCGCCTCTATACACCGATGCCCGTCGGTCGTGTCTGGCTTATAAAAGCTCCGGATTTTCAATAGAAAAGGGGGTTCCAAAAATTTTCAAGAGGGGAAACTCTGCCAAAATTTAAGCATACTTTCTCTCTCTTCCAGCAAACACATTTCATAAAGAAATTTATTTCAAAAGAGGATCAAATCCATCCAAAGGGACTAAAAACCAATTAGCTTTCCTTTAGATTTTGATTCCAAAGACAATACTTTGAAGGTTTGAGAAGGAAGTAATCTGATTTCCTCTTTTCAATCCTTCATCTTGCTTTTCGTGGAACACGCGGGGCTCTAATCAACACAAGAATTTCACCCAAAGCGATTATCTGAGGGTAAATATTCCGGATTCCTTCTCCATATCATTTCATATTTATTCTATATTTGTTAATTCTTCCAATTTTGCCATTATTTTTCTTTATTTTGACTCTCATTACTTGATTTTATTGTAAATCTCCTTTTGGCCTTAAAAAGAACTTTTCTCTTTCTGTTTTTTCGGAGACAGTGGTGACCGACGGGTCATCTCCTTCACCGACGCCCATCGGTCACCTCACCTATAGACGCCCTCCTTTTGAGTGACAGACGGACACATCGGTCATCTTGACTGACGCCCGTCGGTCACCTAAAAGAGGCCGTCAGTAGGTTCTGTCTCTTCCCTTTTAAATGATTTTCTATCTTTTTCAAGTCCCTTTGAATTCCCTTATATTGATTTCATGTATATTAATATCTTTTAACTTTCTATGAGTGTATATTGATTCTCTTGGACTTTCCCGAGCTTGAGCGGCTATCTACCATATTCGGAGGATTCCGTCCGGTTTAGTTTCCTAACCCTCTCGATTATTTCCTTCATTTGTTATTCATTGATTATTCTATGTATATGGATGTACTCTTTTCATATCTCGTTAATGTATAAAAATGACTCAATGTTTTATATTCAATAAAATGAGGTTTAAACAAAGGCATGGGGGGTCCAACGCCCCATTTTTATCAAATAAAAATCATTACGAACAAAAATATCCAATTTTGATAATGATGCATGCGAGGACCAAAGTCCTCAAAACAAACGATGCCCCGATTTGTGTATGTATCGCACCTTTATAAAGGGAGTTGTATTTCGCTCCTTGTATTATTGTAATTTATCATCTTTTGATATTTACTTGCTCATTTATGGCTTTCCAAACATGAATAAATGCGCCTTTAATAAATCGCATCGTGTGGAGAGAGAGCGAATCAATGATAATTAAATTTTGATTATAAAATAATCGAGGTAGAAATAGATGAGAAATCCCGGACCCAGCTCTGGTCTTTGGGCTCAAAGAGGCTAGAGGTTTACCCTCCAAGACACCTTTTTGTGCCACGAGACTTTAGCGCTAATCCTAGGCTCCTTAGGGAGAGAAGTTTACCTTCAAGGACCCCTCTGGCTGGCCCAAAATGGATACCAAGCACAGTCTTAGGCTCTCCGAGGCGAGAGTAACTTTCCCAATGTTTTATTGGGTGGCGACTCCATGAAACCTCCTTGTTGCCCAACATAGATGCACTTGAGATTTATTGCAAGCTGTCAACGGACCCACAAATGCCCCGATTGCCCACGTGCGGGCAGTCCCATGGGCGGCCGCAGGGATCCGGCACGCGTCACAACTGGTTTTTGTGGATATATGAGTGATTATATATAAGATATTGACTAATGTGATTTATGGACTAAGCTTATGAGTTACTTATTATATGAAGACCAAAAATGTGGCAAAATAGGTGAGTGTAGGTCTATATACATATATATGTATAAATAATGATATGAATCGAATGATGAAGTGTGAGGTATGCACGAAATGCATTTTGTTTTGATAATTATCTATGTCACGGTCACAACCAAATGGTTGTCACCGTGAGGCATATGAATGAAGAGTAATTCTTTATATATCATTATTTAATGTGGTACGATGATATGGAATGGAATCTATAATAGTGTATCAACATCATATAGACTTGTTAAATGATTATGAGCTATATGAATGTGTACTTTGGAAAAGAATGTGAACATGATTGTATGCTTACAAACATATGTGAGCTATTATGCACTATGATCTATTTCATATGACTATATAAACAATGTGAATTGAGTGATAGACAGATAACTGGAAATAATAATTAGCCTGCGAGTCAAGTAGTGGATAGATAGGCATGCTTATGGGGTCTAAGTGCTACAGCTTAATGCGTCCTATTCCTTTGGAATCACAATGCGATTTGAATCCTTATTGGATTTTTCAATGCGAAATTATTGATAATGTTGATATTTTTATACCTTATGGTACCAATGCGAATGTGAGGTATCCACGGATACCAATGTGATAACTCTACCCTTTGGGTACCAATGCGATACCCGTTATCTTCGTCTTTGAGTTGCAGGTAAGGCAAACAAAGATTAATGATAATTATGTGGTCATTTGAAGGAAAGTTTTAAAGATGAGAATACAAATACAAAGTTACATAGTTTGACATGAGATGCATTTATATGATTCATTTGCATGAATGCATATGGATATATATATATACGTAAACTGCGATGCGTAATGTGCTATAATTGTAATAAGTTGTGCATATGTTATATTATCATAGCATGTTTGTAGATGCATGACTTTAGGTGCTTGTCTATTAATTACAAGCAAGGTTAATGATAATATTTAGCATTTTAAAAGAATGTTATATTATTGGAAATGTGAATACGATCCGTTAAAATTTGACTTGTGATATAGCTATATGAACATGACTCATTAGTAAGGCTATGAGTAAACTAAGATGTGTGATACGCTATGTTCATATTAAGTTGATCCCAAAGTGTATATGTGTTCAGATATATATGTGAAAAAGGTATTCTTATGTGCATGGTAACATATCGTTATTCATTTCTAAAAGTGATGAAAATAATGTATAGAATGAATGTTATGTTGTGAATACAACAATGTAAGTTTATACATGATGTGAGAATTATAGTATAAGAGAACATGAGTATGGGACGTATATGTATAATGACTTATTATTGCATCGATAAGAAAGATATATATTGTGTATATGTGTTAATTCAAGGCATGATAGGACTTGATCAAATGATTGTTTTGTATAAGAATGTTATGTTATTTTTCCCCACTAAGCGTTATCGCTTAGCATGGATGCTTTATCCTTGTAAGTTTCTGAAGATAGAGCTTTTGGAAGGCAGTCTTGCATCTCCAACAGCCAACACATTAGGAATCCGTTGTTTATGTAGATCTTTTTGTAATAGGATGGAATGTGTATTTGTAATTGACATGTTAATGAGAACTAAATATTTTGCAGCATAAGTTGTGTTTTTGTAAAGTGCAAATTGCAATAAGACTATAAGAGTTCTGTAATTTAATGCATGAATTATCATAATGCATTTGAACATTGCCTGTTAATGAAATTTATTATTTCTAAACCTTTTATGGAATACTGTTCTATGGGCATGTGATAGTGTTGTAACACTCCACAGCCATCGTAGTAAGATTCTACGTGTGGTTAGGGGGTGTCACATAAAGCCTTTAAATTGTGCGTAAAATTATAGTTGAATTTTTTTAGGAGGGCTTTTGGAACAAGTTGTGTTCCCTGAGCCACAACTCCTTAAATTTAGGTTTAAATGGAATGAAAATTGTGTCAATTGCAAGTTAACTCATAGTTGAGTATTTGGTCAGAAGGATTTGTTGCTGAAAAATGATGTTTGATGAGCTTTTGAGGTCATGTGCTTTGAGGTAAGGAATAGGGTTGGTATAGTGCCTTTAATTTCCTATTCTGCCTCAAATTTTCATATGTCACGATCACAACCAAATCATTGTCACCATGAGGTATGCCTGGATTCAATTCTATTTTGGGGTCGTAGGTATGTCACGGTCACAACCAATTGGTTGTCACCGTGAGGTGCTGTTGATTTCAATTCTATTTTGGAAATTTTGGTATGCCACGATCACAACCAAATGGTTGTCGCCATGAGGTACCTACGAAATGCATTATGTTTTAGTTTGTGTGTATGTCACGGTCACAACCTAATGCTTGTCACCGTGAGGTACCTCCACTTTGCATATTTCTTTCTAAACACTATACAATGAAGTATAAATGAATGAGTTGGTACTTAATTAAGTTTTACAACATTAAATTGAATATATAATGTGAATGAGAATAATGAAATGTGAATTTATATGATGAAGTGTGAGCATGATTAAAAGCCTATATGTACTTATGTGAGATAACTTATGCTACGATATTGTTCTATGAAACTTTATAGATAACTTATTGTGTAAATGAATGAATGTTAACTAAAAATAATAATTTAGCCTACAAGTCAAGTAGTGGATAGTTAGGCATGCCTATAAGTTTAAGAACTGTGGCCGATAGCATCTGATTCCTTTAGAATCCTCAATACAAATCGAATCATTTTTGGGTTCACTTATATTATATTTTACTGAATATTTCTGTACCTATGGGTACTAACATGAGAGTGCGTACCATCGGGTATGAAGTGATTGTTGTACTCACGAGTACTGATGCAATTCCCATTATCCGCATCTATGAATTGTAGGCAAGGCTTTTCATTAACTATTGAATAATCGATATTCAATAATGAGAACTTAACGTGATGTGTGAAAGAGAGTGTGATGTATATAATATTATTATGCAATACTTTGTTACATAATATAACTGCCTAATAATGTCATGTTCATAAGACATGGAAATAAGTATGTATCTTCTATTGCTCAAAGCATGCTACATGTGTGTGTATTATACATTGTATGTTGTTTTCCCACTAAACATTATTGCTTAGCATGGGTTTTCTAATTCGTGTAGGTTCCAAAGTGAAGCAAACGTGAAGGACGGTCTCGCATTCCAAACGGTCATTCTGCGTGAGAGCTCTCAGTTAGAAATTTTCTCTTTTCCCTTTTTGTTTATTTTCATTCATTCTTTCCATTTTATTTATTTTCTCCTTTATCAGTCTGTCAAAATATGTCGACATCGGCTATTAACAAATTGCACCGGCTCTTGGATGACCCTAAAAATTGGGAAATTCCATTTTAGTCCCTTATTCGGATGTGAGACTTTTGAGAAGGGTTAAGCTTGACAAAAATCTCCTCCTAGCTGCAGTCCACTACTAGGATCCTCGATTCCATAGTTTTCAATTTACTCATCAAGAGCTATACCCCCTGGCTGAGGAATTCGTTGCTATTACCGGTACGAGTTTTTCTCTGGGTGAGAGCTCTCAGTCAGAAATTTTCTTTTTTCCCTTTTTGTTTATTTTCATTCATTCTTTCCGTTTTATTTATTTTCTCCTTTATCAGTCTGTCAAAATATGTCGATATCGGCTATTAACAAATTGCACCGGCTCTTGGATGACCCTAAAAATTGGGAAATTCAATTTTAGTCCCTTATTCGGATGTGAGACTTTTGAGAAGGGTTAAGCTTGACAAAAATCTCCTCCTAGCTGCAGTCCGCTACTAGGATCCTCGATTCCATAGTTTTCAATTTACTCATCAAGAGATATACACCCTGGCTGAGGAATTCGCTGCTATTACCGGTACGAGTTTTTCTCTGGGGATACTACCTTGTGTTCCAAACTGCTTGTCGAGCTATCCCAGAGACGTGGCACATGTTTGAGGTATTTCACAATCTATTGTAACAACCCAAAATAGGCCTGGTCGGAATTTGCATGCTAAGTCGGGAATTTAAGGGTATTTTAGTAATTTGTACATGAGGAATTGGATAATGAGGACTTAATTGCAAAGTAATTAATTAAATAAGTTAAGTGAGGGAAATTATTTGGTGTGCATGTGGTGTGTGGATGTAGGGTATTTGTTGTGGTTTTATCTAGTGTGTGTGTGTTGTTTGGTAACAAGGATGTAAGTGTAGACACCGGGTCCCGAGGCGGTCCAAGATCAGGATTACCCAATGATGAAATAGAAGACCGATTTTCGGCAAGAAAGGTGAGAACCGATCGTTCCTTGTCAAAAGATGTGTTTTTCGGAAAATAATTAAAAAATATATATTTTTGGGGAAATTAAAATTAAGATGGAGAAAAAATTATATATTAATATTGTGTCAAAATTAAAAATAAAAAAAAAATAAAAAAATTTATCGCGAGTGCCACTGCGGCAGCGCGGGGCCGCCTGCGCGGCAGGCTGCCCCAGCGCGCAGGGGCGCCTGCGAGGCAGGCCGCCCCAGCGCGTAGGGGCGCCTCGCGCGACCCCCCTGCGCGCGAGGCGGGGCGCTCCGCGCGACCCCCCCTGCGCGCAGGGGCGGGCGCCTCACGCGACCCCCCTGCGCGCGGGGCGGGCGCCTCGCGCGACCCCCCTGCGCGCGGGGCGGGCGCCTCGCGCGACCCCCCTGCGCGCGGGGCGGGCGCCACGCGCGACCCCCCTGCGCGCGAGGCGGGGGGCCTCGCGCGAGGCCCCTGCGTGCGAGGCAGGCTGCCTCGCGCGCTGACCCTGCGCGCGAGGCCTGCTGCCTCGCGCGACCCCCCTGCGCGCGAGGCAGGGGCCTCGCGCGACCTGCCGCGCGCGGTGCCAGGGCACCACGCGCAGGCTGCCGCGCGCCCTTGGCTCCTCCGCGCGACCTGTTTCGCCTGTCCGTTTTTTCGCTATTTTCAGTCTGATTTTCTGATTTTTTCAGTTTTCATTGTTTCACCATTTTATGTTATTTTAGATTAACTAAAAATGAAAGTTTTTTTGTCCCTTGCCATGTTTGGCCAAGACAGGATTAAATGGGGGTTTTCCCCTCATTTTTGAAAAAACGGCAGATTAATTCAAGAGATTTCTTAGCTTTTCCTCTCTATCTTTTTCCACTCTCCAGGAAGCTTTTCTGGCTTCTTAAAAAAAAACTCTTCAAAAAATCTTCAAGTTTTTCTTCAAAAAAATCTTAGTTTTGCCATTACAAAATATTTAATATTGGGTTGATTTGAGCAAGAAAAATTAATTTTCTTTGTTCCTTCATCCCACAAAAAATATTTTTCTCAAGATAATTTGTTTAGAACACAGATTTTGCATTTACTTCAAATATTATTATCACAAAAAATCCGACAAGGAAATCGATCGAGACATCCTATTTCCAATCTCAAAAATTCTGAGGCTAAACATCCTTGAACTCGTCCTCATTTATTTTTTGTATGTTATTTATTGTTGTTAATATTAGTTTTGTTGCTATTATGATATTTATTCATGGTTAATAGTTTCTATTTTTGCTACTGTTGACACCCCTAGCCTTGCTTTTGGTCCAACTCCTCTATGTGGATTTAATTTGATTTTATAGTTTAATTTTTACTTGTTTTGCCGTTGGTCACCAATCCCCATTTATATTATCATTTCCCTTGCTATTTAATATTATCCTCATGTAGCAATATTGTCATTATCACTATTACTATCACTATTTGATCCATCCATTGTTTTTATTATTATTATTATCATATTTGTTCATATTATACTCACTATTATTTATTATCATTGTCCATCATTATTATTATTATTATCATTATTATTATATATTCATTTTATATTCATTGATATTATGTTATTATAATTATTAGTATTATCATTACCTACTTATTGTCATGCTAATGTTTATGTGACACATAATATTATTATTTGTTATCATAATATTATTGTCGTTATCATTATTTATCATTTATTATTATTGTTATATTTTGCACTTGCTTGATTAATTTGCCCAATATTTATTTCGTCTTTACTCAATTAATTTTTAGAATTATTGTTAATATTTTTGATATTATTTTCTGTCTGAGATTTAACTTGAGTCGGGTTATGTGAGTATCCCCGCGGCTCCCCGGATGGGTCGCAATGCGCGGAGAGTCACATCGGTTCTGTGAGATCTCTCTAATTCTCTATCTTTTGTTGTGTTTATTTGTATATATATATTTTTTATTCGTGCACGCGTGCGATAAAAAATCACAAAAATATTTCTATAATTAAATTAGAATTTTCACTAATAAAATCGGGACCAATATCTCTTATTTTAGCCCGACAACAAAAATGTCACAATTAAAACGAAGAGTCAACTTTTCTACAAAAAAGGGATCACTCATCCCGGTTTTCATTCAAACAATCAAAACGACTCTTCGAACCCTCTTTAAGTTAATACGAAGGAACCAATGTTCCTAAATTTCGAACAAGTGCGAAGGAACCAATGTTCCTAAAATAATATCCCGATTTATGCATGTCTTTTTATTTCGATCTTGTGTGAGTGTTTTAAATTCAAGTTCTTTTCTATTCGGGCCCTTGTAATTAATTTTTGGGGCAACTTTATTTACCTTTTGGGGATTGTATTCCGTCCCACTTACATCTTTAATCTCCTTTTATTGGGATTGTATTCTGCCCCTATTTCTATTGTAATTGCGTGCTTGCGTGTTTACCGCTTTCATTTATTGCTTTCCCTATCTATTGCTTTATCGCTTTTATTTACTTCCTTTACGTGCTTGAAATGCGCTTTTACTTTTAATGCATCGCTCGTGTGAGAGGAGAGATATAATTTTAAGAAGTTAGAAACCCATTTATAATTAACCAAAGCATAAATAAGAGGGAAGTTCCGGACACCATATCTCTGGTTTAGACCAATAGAGGTGAGAAACCTTTTCCCAATTTCTTGCAAATTGGGTGGCGACTCCAAAAAACCTCAAAGGTGCCTTTAGGCGTCAATAGGCTAGGTTGTTCTCCTCAATGTTCTATTGGGAGGAACACACCGATGATGTCTCATGGCGCCCATGATCAAAAGACGCGAACCTTCATACCTTCGAATCCTAAAGCGGATTCAAAGAGAGGGCCCTTGCTGGGTTTTAGCCGGGTTCGGCGCGCGTCACAGTGGCGACTCCACTGGGGACTTTGTGTTTGAGACTTTGCTCTGAAAGTGCTTTGGTTAAAATATATAATTGGATTTTTAAAACTTAAAATTATATCTCTTTTCAAAAATTTGCATTGCATATTAGAGCCTTAGAATTACGCTAGTTGGTCCCTTCTTACCTCGGTGCGTCCCCGAAGCATGACCCTACTTTCACTCATTGTAGGGAAGTGTTAGGGATAATCACCAGCCCAAGCCTTGTACCTTTTGGTATATCAAAATGGAAACCCGATCGGTCGTTATGCTCGTGATGAGCTAGACCCGTTGGCGCGGACCATGCTTGGGTAGCCCTAAAAGTTTCATCACCTTGACCAATGCTCATCTAATGGCAAATAGAAACTTCCCTAGGGGGCATGCTCCTTAATACGGTGCTTGTGATATGGGCCATCACGTATTAAGCAAAATCAACCAAATCAAATGGTCTTCATCAAAGGCTTTCATGCCCCGTTGGGCCCACTTTGGTTTAATTGAATTGCCCAAATACGTAATAGCCAAAACCCATGCGCATGTTCGTTAGATTAGGAGTGTCATGCTGTCGGTTTTTCACCGTGCACATCGCGCGTTCATTGGGTTCCCTGTTAACCCTCGGACAAAGCCCACCTAGGAAAGAGACCGCACGACCTCGCGTGTGGGAGTGATAAGGTTGGAAGGATCTACTTGCTTGTATGTGGTTGCGAAATGCTGCATAACTCACGATCATACATTATAACTGTCATCCATGCATCATGCTAACCATTTGAGCTTTTCAGCCATCATAGATTCATCTAAGTGGACTAGGAGTTCTGACGGCCGGCTAGTGAGAACGAACTCACCCTTCGAATTACTAGAACTAGTGCCTTTTTGGGATTCTGAGTCATTCTCAACAAGTAGCGAATCATCCTCAATGGCAGAAGAGACTGGAAACCTAACCGCTCAAGACCTCACTAGGAGACTCGAGGAATTCGAGCGAAGGATGTTGGACATGATGGGAGCAATGGCCGAAAGGATTGCTCAGCCCCCTGCTCCACAAGCACCAGTAGCTCCACCGGTAGCCCCTCCTCGAGGGCAAGCCGAACCACCTGCTGGTGGAGAGGCTCCCCTTATTGGAGGTGCTGCCCACCAACCAGTAGAGGAACCTAAAGTTGCTGCTGTGCCCGTTGAGCCAAGAAGGGCAAGGATCCCTGACCCTAATGAGGATTTTCTGATCGAAGAGGAGGTGGAAGAGATAGCAGCCCATCAAGCCGTGAGGGGTAGAGCACCCAGGGCCGAAGATGAGGCCATGAGGGGGATGAAACAGCAAATTGAGGCACTCACTCGCCTGCTAACAGCTGGTAAGGGAATCAACCCCGAGGACAGGGATTTGGGGGATGAGGAGCTGCTGCCCCAAAGGTTTAGGATGCCTGAGCTACCAAAATTTGATGGAACATCGGACCCGTCCGCGCACATTAAGCAATACACCCTGGTAATGAAAGGCACGGGGCTGACTAAGAAGCAAAAGGTGGACTACTTTTGCCTCAGCCTAGCAGGTCCAGCGGTTGACTGGTATCATGGCCTCGATAGGAGATCGAAAGAGGACTGGGACCTCCTGACTGATGAATTCATGAGACAATATGACTGCAGCACCAGAATGGAGGTCACTCTAAAGGACCTCGAGCTTCTTCAGCAGAAACATGACGAATCATTCCACGAGTACCTCACCAGGTGGAGGAATCGGGTTATGGAAATGAAGCATAAGCCCGACACTGCTGATCAAATCAGACTGTTCATCAGGAACTCCTGCCCCTACTTGAGGGATTTGCTTAGTTTCAAAGGGCTCAGGGATTGGGAGTCCATCAAGGACATTGCTGTAGAAGCCGAGGCGGCCTACCTAGCAAGGAAAGCCAGCCAAAACAACTTCACTGGGAGGAATTTTGGAAACCAGTCAGGCTACAAGTCAGGAGGAGCCGGGGGTAGCAGTAGCAGAAATGGTAAGACAGCCGAGGTCTCATCCACTGGAGCAGAACAGGGCCAGCGGTACTTCTCTAACTTGGGTCGACCTCTGTCCTGGGTGTTGGAAAGGCTAATGAAAGAGGGCAAGTTACAGCCATTGCCGCCCAGACCAGCTTTGAGCCAAGGACAGCCGGGACACAAAAGTGATCAATATTGCGCCTACCACCAACACACTGGCCATCTGACTGACAATTGCCGAATCTTGAGGGGCAAGATCCAGGACCTCATCGACTCCAAGCAGATCACGGATCCCGAGAAGAGAGAAAAGAGGAAGAAGGCAGATTACAATGCGGTCCCTCCACCAGAGATGTGATCGGGCCTAACCAACCTGAGCGGCATGTTCCTCTAAAGCTGCAAATGTTCTTTTTTAGATGCTTTATGTCTCTTCAATTCTAGAACTTTTTATGACAATTTGGATTACTGTAATATGATGAACAATTTCTGTCTATTTGTGCGATATTTCTATGATTTCATTTCCTATGATCACGATGCATCTATTCATTTTGATATTAACCCAATTAATACGACTCCATCTAGTCTCGAAACTTTGGGGAATCCAAATAAAATCTTAATAGCATCTGTTATGACTCCTGAAGTGAGATAAAAACTTGAGAGATAATAAAAAAAAAAAAATAGCCTTTGCCCGGATCTGCTATGACATGCTGAAAATTGATAAGAACATTCTTGAGATTAATACTACTTCCACGAGCCAACATGATGACGAACCGAATTTTGAAAGCCATTTCTTTGCACCCGCAACACCTGAGTCGCATGTGGTGCGACCAAATAAAATAAAACTCCAAGATTTACATCTAAAGTCGGACAAATAAAACTCAAGACCATCACGAGAAATAAACAACCCATCAGAGCCAAGCTATATGACCTTTTTCCTCTCGACCCCTTGAAATGTGCACCCTCAAAACCGATTATGATTGACCCTTAACCATCTAAAACCCTCATAGCCAAATTTCTTGCCAAAATCCTGATGCCCGACCAAATTGAATAACGACGGTCCCGAGGGATAAGAAGAAAAGTGCATGCATGTGTGGGTTTCAGGACTCGACCAAAGCTTGCTAAAATTTTTGGGTGAAAGAAAATTGGGGTGCAAAAAAAACAAAAAACAAAAAAACAAAAAACAACAAAAAAACAAAAAACAACAAAAAAACAAAAAACAAAAAACAACAAAAAAAAAAAAAACAATTGGGGTGTAAAGAAAAGAGAGAATTGATCAGGGGGCAAGGGAATGCTATTTGGGGGCGAGCTTTGTTCAAATCCCGTTGATCTACACATGCCTGCACATTGCCATTCTTCTTAGCTACTGAAAAGGACCTAAAAGGCTAACCCCCGAGCCATTCATCCAATCCCGGCCGTTGAAAGGCCACTCCAAGGTTCGAACCACCAAAACAGATAAAACTACCCCAGATCATTCAAGCCCAACCTGTCACCCCATCTCGACCATTGAAAAGTCACCTCAGAGTTTGAACCGCCAAAGCCAATAAAAACCAAGCTTGATATTTCACATTCAAGCCCCAAGTAAGGAACCCACCACCTCAACCAGTCTGCACAAGGTTCAGGAACAAGATTTTAGTACCAAATCAGCAACCTCTATCAAAAGGAGCAGCCTCCCTAGCTACCAAAATTGAAAGCCAACTCAATCAGCACCGACGAACTAAAGGAGGGTCCATGGCAAAGGCTAAAAAAAAAAAAAAAAAAAAAAAAAAAAAAAAAGAGAAAATATTCAATCAAGAAAACCCGCGAGGGCTGATTGATAACAGGAGTTTGATGCTCTCAAGATCTATCCCGAGATTAGATGAGGTCTCATTTTTTTTTGGGTTAATGCCAGATAGTGATCATGTGATATGAAATCAGATTGAAATATATGCATTTATGCAAAGATGTATTGATGTAACCAGGGCAGTTCATCTTGCATATCCAAAGTCGTCTGGGTCCAGCAATAAAACCAGCACACTGCTACTATCTACCCTCTACCACTCTCGCCACTCAGGCACTTCAGTCAACTCACCTTGCTATCCACTGATAAGCCAACCCTACAACACCTTCCCAGTAAAGGACCAAGCTCATACAACCAAAATCTGAGACATAAGCACATGCCAATCATACCTGAAAGACGTTTCGCAACAACTTCTCTCTCAAAAAAAAAAAAAAAAAAAAAAAAAAACGGCCGTTAGAGATGAAAACCATGACTGGCGCTCTAAGCAAAAGTTAGGCCAAAGGGCAGGGTGAAAACCTGGCGACAGGCAGTCTGCCCTACAAAAAAATGAAATAAATAAAAGCCGCTGGATTGGGTTGGGTCCATTCCAGGCAAAAAATAAGGCACAGGGTTATGTGAAAATCCGACAAGGACGCATCTCCCGCTAAGAAAAGCTAGTGTGAAAATCCATGAGGGACGCACTACCTTCAAATAATGACTACAGGTATCAGAAGAGAACCTCATAATCCCCCAGAGGCATGGAACTCAAAAGCAATTCCAGAGGGCACCGATCCTACTACAAATCGCGACCAAACTAGCTGTCGCCTCCAAAATCCACTTAGACGAATTCTTGTCCTGCATTCCTGCATACATATGCATCTCACGTGCATGCTCACCACTTTTCCTGCATGTTTTGCTTTCTAAGTCTTGCAGAAAGAAAGAATCAAATGGCAACGCCAACGAAAGGGCAAGCGACAACATCGATCAAAACATCAATCCAAGTCAGCCAAAGACTTCTCAGGGAGCAGCAACCAAAGACTTCTCAGGGAGCATCAGCCAGCCAAAGACTTCTCAGGGAGCAGCAACCAAAGACTTCTCAGGGAGCATCAGCCAGCCAAAGACTTCTCAGGGAGCAGTAGCCAAAGACTTCTCAGGGAGCGCCAGCCAAAGACTTCTCAGGGAGCAGCAACCAAAGACTTCTCAGGGAGCATCAGCCAGCCAAAGACTTCTCAGGGAGCAGTAGCCAAAGACTTCTCAGGGAGCATCAGCCAGAGACTCCTCAGGGAGCAGCAACCAAAGACTTCTCAGGGAGCATCAGCTAGCCAAAGACTTCTCAGGGAGCAGCAGCCAAAGACTTCTCAGGGAGCGTCAGCCAAAGACTTCTCAGGGAGCATCAACTGAAGACTTCTCAGGGAGCAGTTAGCCGAAGACCTCTCAGGGGGCGATCAACCGAAGACTTCTCAGGGAGCAGCTAACAGAAGACCTCTCAGGGGGCGATCAACCGAAGACTTCTCAGGGAGCAGCGAACCGAAGACCTCTTAGGGGGCGATCAGCCAAAGACTTCTCAGGGAGCAGCAGCCAAAGACCTCTCTGGGGGCGATCAACCGAAGACTTCTCAGGAAGCAGTGAACCGAAGACCTCTCAGGGGGCGATCAACCGAAAACTTCTCAGGGAGCAGCCAGCTAATCGAAGAGCTCTCGGGGGACAATCAAATGAAGACCTCCCAAGGGGCACCAGCCAGTCAAAGACCTCTCAGGGGGCGCCGATCAGCGAAAGACCTCCCAGGGGGCACCACCTCAGAAAGCATGACACACCAACAATCTCTCCTTGTTTGGGAAAGCGACCGCCTCAGGTACGTGTCTCTTCCCTTCTTTTCTGAATTTTGGCTCACTTAGGCACTTAGGTTCTAAGTTCCCCAAAATTGGGGGCAACTGTAGACACCGGGTCCCGAGGCGGTCCAAGATCAGGATTACCCAATGATGAAATAGAAGACCGATTTTCGGCAAGAAAGGTGAGAACCGATCGTTCCTTGTCAAAAGATGTGTTTTTCGGAAAATAATTAAAAAATATATATTTTTGGGGAAATTAAAATTAAGATGGAGAAAAAATTATATATTAATATTGTGTCAAAAAAAAAAAAAAATTTATCGCGAGTGCCACTGCGGCAGCGCGGGGCCGCCTGCGCGGCAGGCTGCCCCAGTGCGCAGGGGCGCCTGCGAGGCAGGCCGCCCCAGCGCGCAGGGGCGCCTGCGCGCGAGGCTGGCGCCTCGCGCGCCCCCCCTGCGCGCAGGGGCGGGCGCCTCGCGCGACCCCCCTGCGCGCGAGGCGGGGGGCCTCGCGCGAGGCCCCTGCGCGCGAGGCAGGCTGCCTCGCGCGCTGCCCCTGCGCGCGAGGCCTGCTGCCTCGCGCGACCCCCCTGCGCGCGAGGCAGGCTGCGCGCAGCAGCCTGCCGCGCGCGGTGCCAGGGCACCACGCACAGGCTGCCGCGCGCCCTTGGCTCCTCCGCGCGACCTGTTTCGCCTGTCCGTTTTTTCGCTATTTTCAGTCTGATTTTCTGATTTTTTCAGTTTTCATTATTTCACCATTTTATGTTATTTTAGATTAACTAAAAATGAAAGTTTTTTTGTCCCTTGCCATTTTTGGCCAAGACAGGATTAAATGGGGGTTTTCCCCTCATTTTTGAAAAAACGGCAGATTAATTCAAGAGATTTCTTAGCTTTTCCTCTCTATCTTTTTCCACTCTCCAGGAAGCTTTTCTGGCTTCTTAAAAAAAAAACTCTTCAAAAAATCTTCAAGTTTTTCTTCAAAAAAATCTTAGTTTTGCCATTACAAAATATTTAATATTGGGTTGATTTGCGCAAGAAAAATTAATTTTCTTTGTTCCTTCATCCCACAAAAAATATTTTTCTCAAGATAATTTGTTTAGAACACAGATTTTGCATTTACTTCAAATATTATTATCACAAAAAATCCGACAAGGAAATCGATCGAGACATCCTATTTCCAATCTCAAAAATTCTGAGGGTAAACATCCTTGAACTCGTCCTCATTTATTTTTTGTATGTTATTTATTGTTGTTAATATTAGTTTTGTTGCTATTATCATATTTATTCATGGTTAATAGTTTCTATTTTTGCTACTGTTGACACCCCTAGCCTTGCTTTTGGTCCAACTCCTCTATGTGGATTTAATTTGATTTTATAGTTTAATTTTTACTTGTTTTGCCGTTGGTCACCAATCCCCATTTATATTATCATTTCCCTTGCTATTTAATATTATCCTCATGTAGCAATATTGTCATTATCACTATTACTATCACTATTTGATCCATCCATTGTTTTTATTATTATTATTATCATATTTGTTCATATTATACTCACTATTATTTATTATCATTGTCCATCATTATTATTATTATTATCATTATTATTATATATTCATTTTATATTCATTGATATTATGTTATTATAATTATTAGTATTATCATTACCTACTTATTGTCATGCTAATGTTTATGTGACACATAATATTATTATTTGTTATCATAATATTATTGTCGTTATCATTATTTATCATTTATTATTATTGTTATATTTTGCACTTGCTTGATTAATTTGCCCAATATTTATTTCGTCTTTACTCAATTAATTTTTAGAATTATTATTAATATTTTTGATATTATTTTCTGTCTGAGATTTAACTTGAGTCGGGTTATGTGAGTATCCCCGCGGCTCCCCGGATGGGTCGCAATGCGCGGAGAGTCACATCGGTTCGGTGTGATCTCTCTAATTCTCTATCTTTTGTTGTGTTTATTTGTATATATATATTTTTTATTCGTGCACGCGTGCGATAAAAAATCACAAAAATATTTCTATAATTAAATTAGAATTTTCACTAATAAAATCGGGACCAATATCTCTTATTTTAGCCCGACAACAAAAATGTCACAATTAAAACGAAGAGTCAACTTTTCTACAAAAATGGGATCACTCATCCCGGTTTTCATTCAAACAATCAAAACGACTCTTCGAACCCTCTTTAAGTTAATACGAAGAAACCAATGTTCCTAAATTTCGAACAAGTGCGAAGGAACCAATGTTCCTAAAATAATATCCCGATTTATGCATGTGTTTTTATTTCGATCTTGTGTGAGTGTTTTAAATTCAAGTTCTTTTCTATTCGGGCCCTTGTAATTAATTTTTGGGGCAACTTTATTTACCTTTTGGGGATTGTATTCCGTCCCACTTACATCTTTAATCTCCTTTTATTGGGGTTGTATTCTGCCCCTATTTCTATTATAATTGCGTGCTTGCGTGTTTACCGCTTTCATTTATTGCTTTCCCTATCTATTGCTTTATCGCTTTTATTTACTTCCTTTACGTGCTTGAAATGCGCTTTTACTTTTAATGCATCGCTCGTGTGAGAGGAGAGATATAATTTTAAGAAGTTAGAAACCCATTTATAATTAACCAAAGCATAAATAAGAGGGAAGTTCCGGACACCATATCTCTGGTTTAGACCAATAGAGGTGAGAAACCTTTTCCCAATTTCTTGCAAATTGGGTGGCGACTCCAAAAAACCTCAAAGGTGCCTTTAGGCGTCAATAGGCTAGGTTGTTCTCCTCAATGTTCTATTGGGAGGAACACACCGATGATGTCTCATGGCGCCCATGATCAAAAGACGCGAACCTTCATACCTTCGAATCCTAAAGCGGATTCAAAGAGAGGGCCCTTGCTGGGTTTTAGCCGGGTTCGGCGCGCGTCACAGTAAGGCAATTATCTAGTGGATTGTGTGTATTGTACTAAGGATTGAAAATATCTACTTAAGAATTATCTAGTGCGGTAGGAGTATGGTGCCATGGTTTGGTAAGTCTAGTAGTCGAGATTTTGGTCCAATTGAAGCTTGCCACATAGGATGAGTAGGTGAAGGGCATTAATGAGGAGAGAGGGAAGGGAAGAAAGCAGAATTTCTACTTCCTCTCTACGTTTCCCTCTTTCATCTTTTTCCCTCTCCTTTCTTCTTTCATTTTCTGCTCTTCCTTACTTGCCCTAACATGGATATTCAAGAGTTTAAGTTGGATTTGCTGAGTTTGAGCTGGATTTCGAGAGGTAAGTTCTTGAGTTTTAAGTGGGTGTTCTTCTTTATCTACTACTCTATTTTTCTGGGTTTTGTATGTGGTGTGTTTGTTGGATTAAGTGAGTTTTTGGCTGGGTTTTGTGTAAGATTCGGAGGAGAAAAGAAAGAGCAAAGGGAAAGTGAAGGTGGAGGTTTAAAAGAGAATATTTAAGCTCCAATTCCAGGTTTGGGAGCTTTGTCTTGAGTATGTGTGGTTTGGGAGATTATCTGAGTTGTTTCTGTCCTCATTCTCGTTTAGATTGCATGTGTGTTGTATTGTTTAAATTCTGAAAAATTCATGATGGTTATTAGGCTTAAATAAGTGTATATTATATGGGTTTCTAATTGTGATGAATGAGCATGAATGATTGTGGAGTTATTAAAATGTATATGAGGTTTGGTAGTGAGAATGCATGAGTTTGGGAATTTCTTTAAATTTGATGTTTTATGGTGATCTTGAGTTTTGGCATGATTTCTGGAAATTTACTTGACTCATGGAGTTATAATGAGTTGTATGTTGAGTTAAGATTCTTGCTTGTGTTTTGAGATTGTGATGTTAGATGGGTTGTCTTATAGTTGTGATGATAAGGTATGATTTTGGCAATTATGTTCAGTTTTCATCTGACCTCCGTGTATTGTTTTTTTCATAAGTAGAGTTGTAGACCTCTAAATCGTGTGATTCTTGAGCCATCAGAACCATGAATTCCATGCCTATAAAAGTATTAGAAATGACCTTGGGAAAATTCTTGCTCTAAGATCCTGAAAATTTTCCAAAACCATAGTGTCTCTGTTTTGGTCGGGTTACTTGAACACTATAGGTTGTTTAGATCATATCTGATGTTATAGATGTCCAATTGACCTTAAAATTGTCCCATTTGCAAGTTAACATCCTATAGAATAATTGCTAAAAAGAGAGGTTTGCTTAAAATTGAGGTTTAGATGTTGTTTTAGGCTGTACAAAATAGAGTAGTGAAGCAGTCCTGACTTTTTACTTCTGTTTTGCAATTTTTGGGTATGTCACGGTGGCAACCAAAATGGTTACCACCATGACCAATGCCCAGAGAAGGCAGAATGCTTAATTTTGGACTTCACGGTCACAACAAATTTATTACCACCGTGACCCCTTCTATTTTGACCATTTTATGTGTTTTTCTTCCCGAATTGAACACGTATTGCACCGAAACTTTCTAGTATCTATCAGATGCATGTTTAGGACTACTAAATGAGTCTAAAAATAGTTATCACTTGGAAAATAAACATGAATAGGGTTAAGATTAATGGCAAACTAATGAAGTAATGATGTGTAATTGTATGTTATAGAATCAAGTCAAGTTTAATGACATTATTGAGGATTATAATACCTTAATCTATATGAGCATGTATAATATGAACAGTGTGTACATAATTATGAATTGAGATTAAGTTATACACACATGAAGGATATCAAATAAAATTAGTTTGCTGTATGTGAATATGTATAAATGTGATATGTTAAATTATGCGCCATGATGTGAGACATGATTTGTATTATGCATGACCTACGAGAGTTAGTCTAGTGGATAGTTAGGCATGCCTAATAGAGTCTCTTTAACTGCAGCACCTTTGGACATTTGGACCTTGATCAGGTCCCCGTTTGGTTCCTCGCGAACCCTTTTTAATGTGTTCGGATCCTCGCGATCCTTTTTAATGTGTTTGGATCTCGTTTAAGATCCCCTCAGTAAAATGTTTTTAAATGTGATAAAAATTAAATGGTTTTCGATTCGTACCCGTAAGGTACCCTTTGGCCGATTCGTACCCGTAAGGTACTGTCCGTTCACTCGTTATCCACTATTGTGAGTCAGCAGGTGCTCTATTTGCCTTGGTTCTCTTCGATATGATTATCTAAATGTGATATCCGATTGAACAGGATAATGATTTGAGGAATCCGTCTATATGTATATGAATGTGGATATAAGCTTATGAATGTATGTCTTTAGTATGCCAGCATGATTTTATATCCGACGCGATTATCCACATTTGGCATATGATGTATTATGAGTTTCAAAATTCTATGATAGTGATTCGAATATCGTATATATAGGTATGTGACTCAAGCATGTTTTTTTTGTATATAAGCACGAGAATCGGATAAGTTATGGCCATAAGTATGTAAATTAATATGTTTAAGATTGTGAACTTGACCTCTTGATTGATATGAAGGTAGAGCTATGCTATATGTTTCCTTGATTTCTGCCATCGTTGTGATTTCGGTATGTTGACATGCGTTTACATTGCTTGGTGTGATAACATATGTATTATGTAGTGTTATGGAGTATTGCTGTATATATGTTATATCGGTCTCTGTTACTGTAGTGATTTTATGCATGTTTAGATAGTTATAGATTATGCATTCTGCAATTTATGACTTTCTATATTTAATTGATCTCGGTAAGTGTATGCAAGTTTTAATTGTATTTTTGCATGATGATGTTATGAATGTGATGTTATGTTATAATTTCTTTGGTCTCTTCTATTGGGGTGTCTTCGGCATGTTGTCATGTGATTACGTTTTTGGCATGATATTATATGTATCAGAGTGGCGCAGCGGAAGTGTTGTGCTTTAACCTTGTCAGTCGGTTCTCAGCTAGTGTGTGTGTATTATGGCATAATAGTTGTATGTTTAGACCTCTAGTGATCTTGCATGAAATTTGTGTGCATCATTGTATGATAGTGTAGTGCCTCAACTTCGTAACCCGGGTATCAGTTAACGTGTATGGGCATCTCTGCATGATAGTTGCATTGCATGTGAATTAGCATTTGGTTGGTATATGGGTACTTTGGTATGACATTTGCGTGTATATAATATGTGTCTTTGCATGATTTTCCTTCCGATATCTGATACTTCGGTGGAACCGGTAAGTGTTTTCGTACGAGTTTATATGTATTTCTGCAGGATATTATATGGTTGTTTGTTTAGTGTTGGTTGTCTTTGTTCCTCCCCACTAAGCGTTATCGCTTAGCACGGGTTCTTTTCCCATGTAGGTGGCAGGTTTGGTTCGGTTCAAGTCAGGCATCTGCAGGGTCGGCCACATAGGAGTTAGAAGTGTATTGTTATTTTGGTTCCGGCTCCTGTATTTCGAATTCTGTAATTTTGTAGCTTTTTGCTTATGTATTTGATTATGTAAGGATCTTATTGTAATTAAGTTTTCAGTTATTCCTTCATTTTATCTTTCACCTTATGCTTCCGCTGAATGATTGTTTGTATGTATGCAAGTTAATGTATGTTCAGCTATTGTTTCTTTAAAGTTTTAATTTTCGCGGTATCTCCATATGTTTTTATGTATGAATGTATGCTTCTGCTTAGTGCATATGTGCATATGTGTGAGTGAACATCGATAGCACTCTCCGGCATCCTTCCAATGGGGACGTAGGGGGTGTTATATTTAGTGGTATCAGAGCGCCGGTTTGGCTGTTCTAGTTGCCTTTGTTTGTCTGAGTGTCGAGTCCTTGCATGCGAGTCAATTTTATGTCGTGGGTTAATGCAGATGTTTATTGTGTCGTGTTTAGATGGAGTTTGATCCAAGTAAGAATGTGGGCGAGACAACAGAAAGTGTGAACCCAGTTGGGGCAGATCAGAATGTTTCCGAGCGTCCTCCAATTGAAGATTTTGGTTTTATCTTTGATGATAGGATTTTAGTGCAAGGGTTGATTCTTGGATAGACTGACTGCTCCTTATGCTTCTCAAGAATTTGTTCGGAATGTACCTCAGAAGAGAAAAGGATTGGGTAGAGTAGTGCCAGTAAGAAAGAAGATTCGAGAAGCTTCAATGTGTCCACTTTGTCAGAAGCAACACTGGAGTCAGTGTAAGAAAGTTAGGGGAATGCCGACATGTCAGTACTGTCAGAAGCGACATTGGGGCTTATGTCGAATGATAACTGGAGCTTGTGTCAGATGTGGTAGCAAGGAACACCAAATTGTTAATTGTCCTAAGTCGAGAGAGAATCTAGCTCAGAAGGCTAGAAAAGAAGTGGAGGAATTGCTTAGAGCTACGCGAGCATCATCGGAATCAGTCGAAAAATTAGATGCCTCTAAGGATTCAGCCAGAGTATCTGTCACTAACCGCACAGCAGTGATTGAGTCTACAGAGCCTTCCGGTAAATTTATGTGGTAAGCTTTTGTTTAAGTTGGTTTTGTTTGTTTGGGTTATTTGGGTGTAAGTGTTTAGCGGGGAAATTTCGAGGACGAAATTTCTTAAGGGAGAGAGATTGTAACAACCCAAAACAGGCCTGGTCGGAATTTGCATGCTAAGTCGGGAATTTAAGGGTATTTCAGTAATTTGTACATGAGGAATTGGATAATGAGGACTTAATTGCAAAGTAATTAATTAAATAAGTTAAGTGAGGGAAATTATTTGGTGTGCATGTGGTGTGTGGATGTAGGGTATTTGTTGTGGTTTTATCTAGTGTGTGTGTGTTGTTTGGTAACAAGGATGTAAGGCAATTATCTAGTGGATTGTGTGTATTGTACTAAGGATTGAAAATATCTACTTAAGAATAATCTAGTGAGGTAGGAGTATGGTGCCATGGATTGGTAAGTCTAGTAGTGGAGATTTTGGTCCAATTGAAGCTTGCCACATAGGATGAGTAGGTGAAGGGCATTAATGAGGAGATAGGGAAGGGAAGAAAGCAGAATTTCTACTTCCTCTCTACGTTTCCCACTTTCATCTTTTCCCCTCTCCTTTCTTCTTTCATTTTCTGCTCTTCCTTACTTGCCCTAACGTGGATCTTCAAGAGTTTAAGTTGGATTTGCTGAGTTTGAGCTAGATTTCGAGAGGTAAGTTCTTGCTTGTGTTTTGAGATTGTGATGTTTTGGGATTCGGAGGAGAAAAGAAAGAGCAAAGGGAAAGAGAAGGTGGAGGTTTGAAAGAGAAGATTTAAGCTACAATTCCAGGTTTGGGAGCTTTGTCTTGAGTATGTGTGGTTTGGGACTTTATCTGAGTTATTTCTGTCCTAATTCTCATTTAGATTGCATGTGTGTTGTATTGTTTAAATTTTGAAATATTGATGATGGTTATTAGGCTTAAATGAGTGTATATTATATGGGTTTCTAATTGTGATGAATGAGCATGCATGATTGTGGAGTTATTAAAATGTATATGAGGTTTGGTCATGAGAATGCATGAATTTGGGAATTTCTTTAAATTTGATATTTTCTGGTGATCTTGAGTTTTGGCATGATTTCTGGAAATTTACTTGACTTATGGAGTTATAATGAGTTGTATGTTGAGTTAAGATTCTTGCTTGTGTTTTGAGATTGTGATGTTAGATGGGTTGTCTTATAGTTGTGATGATAAGGTATGATTTTGGCATTTCTGTTCAGTTTTCATATGACCTCCGTGTATTGTTTTTGTCAAAAGAGGAGTTGTAGACCTCTAAATCATGTGATTCTTGAGCCATCAGAACCATGACTTCCATGCCTATAAAGGTCTCAGAAATGACGTTGGGCAAATGCTTGCTCTAAGATCCTGAAAATTTTCCAAAACTGTAGTGTCTCTGTTTGGGTCGGGTTGCTTGAACACTATAGGTTGTTTAGATCATATCTGTTGTTATAGATGTCCAATTGACCTTAAATTTGTCCCATTTGCAAGTTAACATCCTAGGGAACAATTGTTAAGAAGAGAGTTTTGCTTAAAATGAGGTTTAGATGTTGTTTTAGGCTGTACAAAATAGAGTAGTGAAGCAGTCCTGACTTTTTGTTTCTATTTTGCTATTTTTGGGTATGTCACGGTGGCAACCAAAATGGTTACCACCGTGACCAATACCCAGAGAAGGCAGAATGCTTACTTTTGGACCTCACGGTCACAATAAATTCATTACCACCATGACCCCTTCTGTTTTGACCATTTTATCTGTTTTTCTTCCCGATTTGAACCCATATTGCACCGAAACTTTCTAGGATCTAACCGATGCATGTTTAGGACTATTAAATGAGTATAAGAATAGTTATCACTTGGAAAATAAACATGAATAGGATTAAGATTAATAACAAACTAATGAAGTAATGATGTGTAATTGTATGTTATAGAATCACGTAACGTTTAATGACATTATTGAGGATTATAATACCTTAATCTATATGACCATGTATAATATGAATAATGTGTACATAATTATGAATTGAGATTAGTTATACACACATGAAGGATATCAAATAAAATGAGTTTGCTTTATGTGAATATGTATAAATGTGATATGTTAAATTATGCGCCATGATGTGACCATGATTTGTATTATGCATGACCTGCGAGAGTCAGTCTAGTGGATAGTTAGGCATGCCTAATAGAGTCTCTTTAGCTGCAGCACCTTTGGACATTTGGACCCTTTTTAATGTGTTCGGATCCTCGTGATCCTTTTTAATGTGTTTGGATCTCGTTTAAGATCCCCTCAGTAAAATGTTATTAAATGTGATAAAAATTAAATTGTTTTCGATTCGTACCCGTAAGGTACCCTTTGGTCGATTCGTACCCGTAAGGTACTGTCCGTTCACTCGTTATCCACTATTGTGAGTCAGCAGGTGCTTTGTTTGCCTTAGTTCGCTTCGATATGATTATCTGAATGTGATATCCGATTAAACATGATAATGATTTGAGGAATCCGTCTATATGTATATGAATGTGGATATAAGCTTATGAATGTATGTCTTTATTATGCCAGCATGATTTTATATCCGACGTGATTATCCGCATTTAGCATATGATGTATTATGAGTTTCAGAATGCTATGATAGTGATTCGAATATCGTGTATATAGGTATGTGACTCAAGCATGTTTTTATTGTATATAAGCACGAGAATCGGATCAGTTATGGCTATAAGTATGTAAATTAATATGTTTAAGATTGTGAACTTGACCTCTTGAATGATATGAAGGTTGAGCTATGATATATGTTTCCTTGGTTTCTACCATCGTAGTGATTTTAGTTTGTTGACATGCGTTTACATTGCTTGGTGTGATAACATATGTATTATGTAGTGTTATGGAGTATTGTTGTATATATATTATATCGGTCTCTGCTACTGTAGTGATTTTATGCATGTTTAGATAGTTATTGTCACACCCCGTCTGCCCCCTAGTAGAATGAGCCATGTGTAGGTGTGCATTTGTGTCTGTTTTGGCATGTCATGAGGGGCATTTTAGTAAAAGTGCATGTATACGGGTTCTGTTAGCATGTGGGTGTGTGCATGGTATTTATGTGTGACCTAGTAGGATTGTGCTAGGGTGTGCTTGCTCACATGGTTGTGGGGTGTGAGTGAGTTGGGTGTGATTGCATGTGCATAAGTGTAGCATAATAGAGTATGTCTAAGTGGGAGAGTTTTGTGTGTGTGTTCACACACTTGTAGGGTATGCATTAGTTGGGAGAGTCTTGCGTATATGTGATGCATGTGCTTTGGGTGTGAGTGATCAAATCCCACTAATAGGGAAGTGACACTTGTCTAGGGTTAGGAAAAGAAAAAGAAAAAGAAAAGAGAAGAGTGGGATGGGCAGTAGCTACCTTCATTCCCGTTTACCTTTTCCCTCACTCTCTTCTTCTTCATTTTCTCTTCCTCTAAGAACCCTAGCTTGGAATCAAGGCTTAGTTGGTGGGAATTGATCATCCTTTAGCATTTTGGAGGTAAGTCTATTGCATTTGTTCTTCTTTTCTTCAATTAGTTCTTCATCTTCTTCCTTGCATTTTCTGGGTTTGGATCTAAGTTAGGGCTTTGTGTTTGTGTGTTTTGATAGTTTGATGCTTAGTTGAGCTTGCTCGTGAGCCAAAGGGCAAAGAGAAGGTTGGATCTAGTGGAACTAAGCTTTAGGAGCAAAGGATTTCAAGGTTTGGGAATTTTCTGCTTTTAAATGTGAAAATGTCCATATTTGTTCTTGATGAATTTCTGGAAATTATGGTGATCTTGATGTGTTTTGTGGTTCCAATGTTATGGGTTTTGTTTTAGATGTGCTAAGGAAGTTCAATTGTGGGTTAATGAATTTAATTGTGATCTTGAATGTGAAGATGATGAATAGTGCTGATATTTTAAATTGGGTAAATTGATATTGTTATTGGCATGATTTAGTTGGTATTCTTGGTATATATGTTGTGGTATATGTTATATTGTGTTTGTTGTGGGTGCTGGATGGCTGGAATTAAGGTAAGAGGTCAAGTGGAGTGATCTATGTGTTTGTGTGTGATTTTGGAGATGAAGGAAATCTGCAGAATTCTGCAGATTTGGAAAACCCGCATCTGTCGCGAGCGCGACAGAGGCCGGTGTTCCGGCCTACCTCCTATAGCGATCTTGTGGCATGACACCACTCTCTATTGCGAGCGCGACAGCATCGTGATCACGAAAGAGCGCTGGTGGCTGTGCTGCTAGCTCGTGCTATTGCGAGTACGCGACCTGTCGCGAGCCCGTGATAATGAAGAGAGCTCTCTATTGCGATCGCGACAACATCGCAAGCACGATAGAGCCGGCTACACGTTCCTTCTCATGATCGCGAGGTCTATCGCGGGCGCGACGTGCGGGAGCTTAGCTCCTGTCGCGAGCGCAATAGCTCTGCTGCCCATCTGGGTTTCCCTTCTCGCATGCTTGTGTGCGAATCTTCGAATGATGATGTTTTTTGATTACATGCAAGATTAATGTTACGAATTATATGAATGGGTAAATGAGTGATATATGAATGAGACTTTGAATCATATGAATTGGATGGAATGCTTTATGCATAACCTGCTAGAGTCTGTATAGTGGATAGTTAGGCATGCCTAATGGAGTCTTATAGCTGTAGCCTCAGTTCAGTTTGGACCCCGATCAGGTCCCCATTTGGTTCCTTGCGAACCCTTTAATGTGTTTTGATCTTGTTTAAGGTCCCTTAATAAAATGATTTGTAAATGACAAAGTAAAATGGTTTGCGATTCGTACCCGTAAGGTACTGTCAGTAATCGGTTCATACGCATAAAGTACTATCCGTTCACTCGTTATCCACTACCTCGAGTCAGCAGGTGCTTAATTACTTTGAACTGTTTTGATAATTATGAGAATGTTTTATCCGAATGTGTACCATGATGAGTTAATATGAATGCAATTATGTATTATCAAATGTATGACTATTTGTGTTCACATGTTCATAATTATATCTAATGTGTATTTCTGATTATGCCACTTAAATGTGTTTTGTTTGACGACCATTGTGAATGGCCGTCCTTTTCATGTGTGTGTGTTTTCCCACTAAGCGTTTATCGCTTAGCACGGTGTGTTTACCCGTGCAGGTGCGGAAGGAGGTTTGCCTTGGGAGAGTCACCGCAGCCAAGCCAACACAGCTGGGTTTTAGTGTAGGGCTTAATTTTGTAGCTTGATGATTCATTTTGTATAGAACTCTCTTTTGTCAGTTTTGTAATAGCTTCCGCATGTGTATAAGTATATTTTTGGATATGTAACTATCTTCTGTACCCGTGGGTTGATCAAACAGTAATGTAATGTTTTCCGTTATATTAATGCATCATCAGCTTCTTTCAGGAATGGTTTTGGTAAAATTTTAATTACCCTGTATTTCGGTATGTATGTTCGTGTATGAATGTATATTTATTCTGTATCTGCGTGGTGGCACCTTTACCCATACGGCATCTCACTCCTTATCGGATGGGATCGCTTACGTATGAGTAGGGGGTGTTACAAGTTGTGGTATCAGAGCCCGGTTTAGGCATTTCTGGGTGTTGTTAACGTGATGTTGTGTATAGATGCGTATATGTCTAGGGTTGTGTTGGCTGATGCGGTTTTCCTTGTTTGCTTAGATGGCTTCTAATTCTGCTTGTGGATCACTTGAGGAGTCCGTTGAAAGTGTGAACCCTCAAGCTAGGGATCCTTCTATTACAGTGTCGGCTCAACCTGCTAGGGTCCAACCCGAAGCCACTGCCATGCCTTTTGAAGCCATGATCAGGCTGTCATAGGACATGGCAAGGGTCTTGCAGAGAGTGGTTGCCCCCAGGCCTCCCATGGAGAACTTCAGAAAAGCTGGGGCTGAAGACTTTTATGGAATAGGATTGGATGAATCAGAGTTAGCGAAGAGGTGGCTAGATAAGGTGAAGAGGGCTTTGAGAGAAGTTAGGTGTCCTCTGGATCTGCAAGCAGAATGTGCTGTGGCCTTGCTCCAAGGGTCGGCATTTGAATGGTGGGAGCTGGTGTGCAGACAACCTCAGATGCCCGATCCTGTTACATGTGAGTTCTTCGTTTAGGAATTCATGAAGAAGTACATAACTCAGACTTACAAGGATGCGAGATGGGCGCAGTTTCTGGTTTGAAGCAAAGGGCTATGTTGGTGAGAAAGAGTTTAATTTGTTGTCCCGATATGCTCTGCAAGGGGTCATGACAGATGATTTTCGATGCAAGCATTTTGAGGCTGGGTTGAATGAGTCCTTAAGGGTAACTTTGATCTCCTTGATGAGCACACCAGGGGTGAGCTACTATCAGATCGTAGATGCTGCCTTGAGGGCTGAAAGGTCAGAGTCGGTGCTGAGGGAGAGAGCTTAGAGAAGGAATCCATCTCGGGGTGGTTCTTCTTCTTCGTCTTCGGGTAAAAGAGCAAGGGATCTGCCAGATCAGTCATCATTCGGTTTATCCACGAGGGGTAGAAGGTAGGGTTCGGCAGCTGTGTCTGGTTCTGGCAGGGGTGATAGATCTGAGGCTATACCTGTTTATTCGCACTGCAGTAAGGCTCACCCGGGAGAGTGTAGGTGGCTCACTGGTGGGTGTTTTAGATGTGGAAGCACCGAGCACCTTCTGGCTAGTTGTCCACAGTTGAGTGAGGATTCAGATCCATAGAGAGGGGCTAGCGGAGTTGGATCTAATGCTACTCAGGCTGCCCGTGGTAGGGGCCGAGGTAGGGGTCGAGGCGGTCGACCTAAAGATGGAGCTGTTTCGGAGACAGTTGAGCATCCTCCACAAGTCGCAGCCAGAGCCTATGCCGTGAGAGCTAGAGAGGAGCAGGATGCCCCTGATGTGATTGCTGGTAAGTTCCTACTCCATGACACTGAATTATATGCTCTAATAGATCCTGGTTCCACACACTCATATTTGTGGAGGGATAAGATTATTGATAAGTTGCATGTGGTAGATAAGTTAGACTATGAGATTTGTGTGACAAATCCATTAGGGCATATTGTCAATGTGAGTAGAGTTTATAGAAGTTGTCCCATGTTGGTTGAGGGAATTGAGTTTTTCGCGGACTTGATAGAGTTGCCTTTCAAAGAGTTTGATCTGATTTTGGGTATGGACTGGTTGGGTAAGCATCGGGCTGTGGTTCATTGCCATAGGAAGGCCTTTGTGCTTCAGGATAGAAATAGATTTCTAGTGTTTGGATTCGAAAAGGGATCAAGTTAGGATTGAGGATATCCATGTGGTACGGGAGTTTAGTGATGTTTTCCCGAGTGATTTTCCCGGGTTGCCCCCGGAGAGAGAAGTTGAGTTAGCCATAGAGATTATGCCGGGTACCACACCTGTATTGAAAACACCATATCGGATGGCTCCTGTAGAGTTGAGAGAACTCAAAACTCAACTACAAGAGCTATTAGATAAGGGGTTTATTCGAGCTAGCATATCTCCTTGTGGAGCTCCGGTTTTGTTCGTTAAGAAAAAGGATGGATCCTTAAGGATGTGTATCGACTACAGGCAGATCAATAAGTTTATAGTGAAGAATAAGTATCAACTGTCTAGAGTCGAGGATTTGTTTGATCAGCTTCGGGGTGCAAGTGTGTTTTCCAAGATAGATCTTCGGTCGGGGTATTATCAGCTTCGGTTTAAGGATGATGATGTGGTTAAGACTGCATTTAGGACTCGGTATGGCCACTATGAGTTCCTTGTCATGCCCTTTGGTTTGACCAATGCTCCAGCGGCATTCATGGATTTGATGAACAGAGTGTTTAGGCCATACTTAGACCGGTTTGAGGTGGTATTTATAGATGATATCTTGGTGTATTCCAAGGATGAGACAGAGCACAGGGAGCATCTTCGGTTAGTTTTGCAAGTTTTGAGAGAGCATTGACTGTTTGATAAGCTTAGTAAGTGTGATTTTTTGCTTCGAGAAGTGTTGTTTTTGGGTCATATAGTTTCAGCTAAGGGTATCCAAGTGGATCCAGCCAAGATAGAGGCGATAGTTAATTGGAAAGCGCCTAGGAACGTTCAAGAGATGCGGAGTTTCCTCGGTTTGGCAGGTTATTACTGTCGGTTTGTTAAGGGTTTCTTAGTGATTGCCGCTCCGAAGACC
This sequence comes from Excoecaria cochinchinensis, assembly GCA_947683425.1. Lineage (NCBI taxonomy): Eukaryota > Viridiplantae > Streptophyta > Magnoliopsida > Malpighiales > Euphorbiaceae > Excoecaria > Excoecaria cochinchinensis. Next base: position 7,477,449 of record CANTUQ010000043.1, read on the forward strand.
AGGTTGTTGAGGAAAGGTGTTAGGTTTGAGTGGTCAGACAGATGTCAGACTTGTTTTGAGCAGTTGAAGAAGTTGATAGTTGAAGCTCCTATACTGACTCAACCCATGTCGGGTAAAGAGTTTGTCATGTATTGTAACACCCCCATCGCCGTCCCCGTTGGAAGGACACCGACGGACGCGCTACACGACGCTCACATATACAGATATACACATGCACAATGCTGAAGCATACATTCATACATAACATACATACGAAAATACGGTTTAATTAAAAACTTACCTTGACTTACCTTGCGGTACAGACTGAACATGCAATAACTCACGCACACGCAGGCACTAAGCAAAAGCATACACAGAGGCATACATATGACCATTCAACGGAAGCATAAGCAAATTAGTAAAACAAAGGAATAACTAAACATAAGGACATACTAACTATTACATTCCCAAAAGAAAACTCAAGATTAAAACATAATTAAATACATATACAATACTACAGAATTACAAAAGCTGAAATACAGAAGCTGAACCAAATACAGAACTTCTAACTCCTACGTGGCCGACCTTGCAGAAGCGCGACTCGAACAGAACCAAACCTACCACCTGCACGGAAAGGAAATCCGTGCTAAGCGATAAACGCTTAGTGGGGAGAACACACCAGACTATGGACGGCCATTCACTATGGTCGCCAAGGCATAACACATTCAAATGGCAAATGCGGATATTCATAACATATAAATAATCAGACTTGCATATTAAAGGCATTCATTACAATACTCACAATCGAACCATAACTTCATGTTCAGGATAGACTAAAACAGACATAATACAATACACATTACAAGCATCATCATGCTGAACCACATACTATATCTCATGCATAAACCTACATGGGTAGCAAATATCAACATCTTACTGTGCAGAGTCACAAGAGCTTTACCCATGCAATTGACATAACTAAATACCCATGCATGAACTGACAACCAAACCATCATGTTAAGAATGCTAGCCATTTAACATACTTAGACATGCCAAACACATACACTAGTCAAATATCCAAAGGATAACATTTAGAGCTTCACAATACCGCTGCGCAACTCTAATATATATTAAGCATCATGCAAAAACACTCTGATAGCGGAAACTGAAGATGTAACCACTTAGTATTACATTCATATCATCATCATGCAGAAAGTACAATAATCATCACATACTTACCATCACAGCTGCTTCGGTTCACATGCTAATATATATAACAAAACTATGCTGAAGTCATATACTTAAATACATCAATCAAATCATTTCAAAGCAATCAGAAACTTATAACAAATCACATGACAAGTACGGATAATCATGTTAAATGTAAAGTCATGCTTACTTAAAACAGACATACATTCTGAAGCCCATAGTCACATTCGTATGCATATAAACTGATTCCTGAAATTCTTATCAAGCTCAAACGGATATCACATTCGAAGGCTAAAACATAATCTATATAAGCGTGCTCATATAATAAAGCCATACAATCAGTATTTCATAATCATATTCATTCAGAAAAATCCGATATACATTACATTAATATACTCATTCAGATAATCCATTTATAGCCAAATCAGATCAGAGCAGTTCAGATAAACATTCAAAGAACACCTGCTGCTAGGTAGTGGATAACGAGTGTACAGACAGTACTTTCCGGGTACGAGCCGATTACAGACAGTACGTTACGGGTACGAACCGATTAAACCATTATACTTTAACTTTCACAGATATTTTCACAAGGGACCTTAAACAAGATCCAATACAGAAAAGGGTTCGCAAGGAACCAAACGGGGACCTGATCAGGGTCCAAATCATTCAAAGGGCGCTGCAGCTACAGAAGACTCTATTAGGCATGCCTAACTATCCACTTACTTGACTCTAGCAGGTTATGCGTAACCCAATTTACATTTCGAATCGCACAATGCATATATAATCAGCATGCATAAACAGAGAACGACGGACATTTAAATATTCTCATAAAGTTGGTCACAAATCATACAATTCGCATTGCAAAACATATTACAGTCCATACATTTTAACATTAAACAATGTTCTAAAGCATGCCAAGAATCAGATTAAGAAGCACTACCATGCCAATGATTATCAATACAAAATCCTAATCATGCATTAGGTGAAGATACTAAGCATAAACCATGCATAGTCCAAATTGCATTTAACATAACACAATGAGCTCCAAGGCTAAAGTATAACAATGTATTCCGACATCAGCCATAATATTCAAATAAATCTGGCATAACAGGATGCCAATCATACTTCATACAAGTCAAATACTAGAGCATGCAATAACTCAATTGATAACATCAGCACTATTCATCTTTCTAAAGCATAACAGGAACACATGTTGAATCATATTATGCTAAAGACCAAGGACACATCATCATAATCGAGGAAAGTTACAGCATAAACTTAAGCATAGCAAATTATTCTTAAAGAAGAAACAGACTAAAATAAGCATAGCATAATTCACATTAAGACAGAACATGTTTGGGACTCAAACAATCGGAAAGTCAGCATTCATAATTCCTTCGCATTCAGAATATGACGTGAAATACATATCACAAAAATAAGCATATTAAAGTCCAAACCATACTGTTAAAATCCCACAATCATTCAACAGGATTACTATAATCCAAAACTGATTCCAAAATACTACATATAACTTATCTTAGATAACATATTATTAATACCAAATAAATTGGAATAATCAGTCATATCATCAAGATAATATAAAACACAGTAGAGGAAAATACCCTGAAAAGCTTTTGAAAACCATTTTATAAAAACTGGTTGCTAGGGGAAAGAAAAACAGAAGCAAAACAGAAGAACCGGAAGACCTCACATCACGTGAGGGCTGCTCACGTCGCGTGAGCATAGCTCACGCCTCGTGAGCATGGCTCACGTCGTGAGCATTGCTCACGTAACGTGAGCGTTGCTCACGTAGCATGAGCAATTTGCTCACGTCGTGAGCATTGCTCACGTAGCGTGAGCAATTTGCTCACGTCGTGAGCATTGCTCACGTAACGTGAGCTACCCCTCTTGCCCTCTTCTTCTTCCCCGAAATCGCAACATGCAGATTTCCATCGCTTTTCCAAAAATTCTTTCAAAAACTTCTCAGAATTCATTCCATCATGCTAAAACTCTTACCTGGTCACTAAAAAACATATCACAACTCACTCAAGATCAAACTACACTAAACATTCCAGAAATTAATCAAGACAATCGAAATCAATTTCCTCAAACACATAAACCCCAAAAATACAGTAAGTTCAAAACCTAAACCCAGTAACTTTAATTCAATTCACATCATGCATTCCTAACACATATATTCACATAATCATGCATATACACATGCCAAATATACCAAATTCTATAAATGCAAACACATATACATCCTAAGTGAGAATTAGGGCAAAAACATTAAGAAATCCAAATGCAGTAAACAGAGCTCCCAAACCTCAAAATCACGTTCCAAAAATCAGGCTTCAAGATCAGTCTACAATCCTTTCCTTGCCTTTAACCTTCTTCTTATCATCCAAAGCTTGCACAAAATCAAAATCCACAAATCACACTTCAAAACCCTAACTCAACCAAAACCAAAACCAGGAGAAGAAGAAGAATAGGAGCATGTACAAAATCTTAAACCAACTTACCTCTTCAAGCAAAGCACAATCCAAGCCAAACACAACTCCAAGCCAAACGTGAAAGAAAGGAAAAGCAGAGAAAGGAGAAGAGAAGAAGAAGGGCAGGCGTGAGAGGGGAGACCGGGCTTACAATCTGTGTTTCCTCTCTCACTCACTTTCCTTTCTTCTTTTCTTCATTCAATGCCCACCTAACATGCCCACATGGCAGATCCTAATTAGACCACAAACTCCACTTAAACATTCCAAACCATGGCACAACACTTGAGTCATACCCAAACATTTCCTTAATAAATATCTTGTCTTAATGCTCTTTAGTCCTTAAACAAATTACACTTCACTCACTTACACAATTCTTTCCTTACAAACTTAATTAATTAATTACCATTAAGTCCTTATTATCCAAATTCTCAATCACAAATTACTGGAATACCCTTCCGATCCCGACTTAGCATGCGCAATCTGACTAGGGCTATTTTGGGGTGTGACAACTCTTCCCTCCTAAAAGAATTTCGTCCTCGAAATTCACAGCGAAACACTTACATCCACACAACCCAAACAAACAAAACTTACTTAGACAAAAGCTTGCAACGTAACTTACCAGAAGAACCTGCAGTCTCCTTCGAATCCTTGCTAGATGCTACAAACTCTGAAGACACTCGAGAAGATCTGAGCAAATCCTCCACATCCTTTCTAGCTTGCCCAGCTAGACTCTCACTCATCTTCTTAGGACAACCGGCAATCCGATGTTCCATACTGCCACACCTGAAATAAGCACCTGAAAGCTTTCGACATGGACCACGATGTCGTTTCTGTCAGTGCTGACATATTGACGGTACCCACTTCTTACACTTGTTTCCATGTTGCTTCTGAAGTCGCTGACACATCGAAGGTTCTCGAACCCTTTTCCCTACTGACACTTCACTAACCGATCCTTTTCTCTTCTGAGGAACATGCCGCACAACTTCTTGAGAAGCACGAGGAGCAGTCAATCTATCCAAAATTCGAATCAATCCTTGTACTAATGCCCTAACTTCCGAAATACGACCAGAATCTTCAACTGGAAGACACTCAGAAACATTCTGATCAGCACTAACTCGATTCACACTTTCCGTTGTCTCGCCCACATTCTCACTAGGATCAGACTCCATCTAGACATGACACAAAACAAGATGCATCTGCAGTAGGCCACGACACAAAACCGACTCTCATGCAAAGACTCAACACATAACAAACAACACACCCAGAACCATCAAACCTGGGCTCTGATACCACTAACTGTAACACCCCCATCGCCGTCCCCGTTAGAAGGACACCGACGGACGCGCTACACGACGCTCACATATACAGATATACACATGCACAATGCTGAAGCATACATTCATACATAACATACATACGAAAATACGGTTTAATTAAAAACTTACCTTGCGGTACAGACTGAACGTGCAATAACTCACGCACACGCAGGCACTAAGCAAAAGCATACACAGAGGCATACATATGACCATTCAACGGAAGCATAAGCAAATTAGTAAAACAAAGGAATAACTAAACATAAGGACATACTAACTATTACATTCCCAAAAGAAAACTCAAGATTAAAACATAATTAAATACATATACAATACTACAGAATTACAAAAGCTGAAATACAGAAGTTGAACCAAATACAGAACTTCTAACTCCTACGTGGCCGACCTTGCAGAAGCGCGACTCGAACAGAACCAAACCTACCACCTGCACGGAAAGGAAATCCGTGATAAGCGATAAACGCTTAGTGGGGAGAACACACCAGACTATGGACGGCCATTCACAATGGTCGCCAAGGCATAACACATTCAAATGGCAAATGCGGATATTCATAACATATAAATAATCAGACTTGCATATTAAAGGCATTCATTACAATACTCACAATCGAACCATAACTTCATGTTCAGGATAGACTAAAACAGACATAATACAATACACATTACAAGCATCATCATGCTGAACCACATACTATATCTCATGCATAAACCTACATGGGTAGCAAATATCAACATCTTACTGTGCAGAGTCACAAGAGCTTTACCCATGCAATTGACATAACTAAATACCCATGCATGAACTGACAACCAAACCATCATGTTAAGAATGCTAGCCATTTAACATACTTAGACATGCCAAACACATACACTAGTCAAATATCCAAAGGATAACATTTAGAGCTTCACAATACCGCTGCGCAACTCTAATATATATTAAGCATCATGCAAAAACACTCTGAAAGCGGAGACTGAAGACGTAACCACTTAGTATTACATTCATATCATCATCATGCAGAAAGTACAATAATCATCACATACTTACCATCACAGCTGCTTCGGTTCACATGCTAATATATATAACAAAACTATGCTGAAGTCATATACTTAAATACATCAATCAAATCATTTCAAAGCAATCAGAAACTTATAACAAATCACATGACAAGTACGGATAATCATGTTAAATGTAAAGTCATGCTTACTTAAAACAGACATACATTCTGAAGCCCATAGTCACATTCATATGCATATAAACTGATTCCTGAAATTCTTATCAAGCTCAAACGGATATCACATTCGAAGGCTAAAACATAATCTATATAAGCGTGCTCATATAATAAAGCCATACAATCAGTATTTCATAATCATATTCATTCAGAAAATTCCGATATACATTACATTAATATACTCATTCAGATAATCCATTTATAGCCAAATCAGATCAGAGCAGTTCAGATAAACATTCAAAGAACACCTGCTGACTCTAGGTAGTGGATAACGAGTGTACAGACAGTACTTTCCGGGTACGAGCCGATTACAGACAGTATGTTACGGGTACGAACCGATTAAACCATTATACTTTAACTTTCACAGATATTTTCACAAGGGACCTTAAACAAGATCCAATACAGAAAAGGGTTCGCAAGGAACCAAACGGGGACCTGATCAGGGTCCAAATCATTCAAAGGGCGCTGCAGCTACAGAAGACTCTATTAGGCATGCCTAACTATCCACTTACTTGACTCTAGCAGGTTATGCGTAACCCAATTTACATTTCGAATCGCACAATGCATATATAATCAGCATGCATAAACAGAGAACGACGGACATTTAAATATTCTCATAAAGTTGGTCACAAATCATACAATTCGCATTGCAAAACATATTACAGTCCATACATTTTAACATTAAACAATGTTCTAAAGCATGCCAAGAATCAGATTAAGAAGCACTACCATGCCAATGATTATCAATACAAAATCCTAATCATGCATTAGGTGAAGATACTAAGCATAAACCATGCATAGTCCAAATTGCATTTAACATAACACAATGAGCTCCAAGGCTAAAGTATAACAATGTATTCCGACATCAGCCATAATATCAAATAAATTTGGCATAACAGGATGCCAATCATACTTCATACAAGTCAAATACTGGAGCATGCAATAACTCAATTGATAACATCAGCACTATTCATCTTTCTAAAGCATAACAGGAACACATGTTGAATCATATTATGCTAAAGACCAAGGACGCATCATCATAATCGAGGAAAGTTACAGCATAAACTTAAGCATAGCAAATTATTCTTAAAGAAGAAACAGACTAAAATAAGCATAGCATAATTCACATTATGACAGAACATGTTTGGGACTCAAACAATCAGAAAGTCAGCATTCATAATTCCTTCGCATTCAGAATATGACGTGAAATACATATCACAAAAATAAGCATATTAAAGTCCAAACCATACTGTTAAAATCCCACAATCATTCAACAGGATTACTATAATCCAAAACTGATTCAAAAATACTACATATAACTTATCTTAGATAACATATTATTAATACCAAATAAATTGGAATAATCAGTCATATCATCAAGATAATATAAAACACAGTAGAGGAAAATACCCTGAAAAGCTTTTGAAAACCATTTTATAAAAACTGGTTGCTAGGGGAAAGAAAAACAGAAGAACCGGAAGACCTCACATCACGTGAGGGCTGCTCACGTCGCGTGAGCATAGCTCACGCCTCGTGAGCATGGCTCACGTCGTGAGCATTGCTCACATAACGTGAGCGTTGCTCACGTAGCGTGAGCAATTTGCTCACGTCGTGAGCATTGCTCACGTAGCGTGAGCAATTTGCTCACGTCGTGAGCATTGCTCACGTCGTGAGCATTGCTCACGTAGCGTGAGCAATTTGCTCACGTCGTGAGCATTGCTCACGTAGCGTGAGCAATTTGCTCACGTCGTGAGCATTGCTCACGTAATGTGAGCTACCCCTCTTGCCCTCTTCTTCTTCCCCGAAATCGCAACATGCAGATTTCCATCGCTTTTCCAGAAATTCTTTCAAAAACTTCTCAAAATTCATTCCATCATGCAAAAACTCTTACCTGGTCACTAAAAAACATATCACAACTCACTCAAGATCAAACTACACTAAACATTCCAGAAATTAATCAAGACAATCGAAATCAATTTCCTCAAACACATAAACCCCAAAAATACAGTAAGTTCAAAACCTAAACCCAGTAACTTTAATTCAATTCACATCATGCATTCCTAACACACATATTCACATAATCATGCATATACACATGCCAAATATACCAAATTCTACAAAAACAAACACATATACATCCTAAGTGAGAATTAGGGCAAAAACATTAAGAAATCCAAATGCAGTAAACAGAGCTCCCAAACCTCAAAATCACGTTCCAAAAATCAGGCTTCAAGATCAGTCTACAATCCTTTCCTTGCCTTTAACCTTCTTCTTATCATCCAAAGCTTGCACAAAATCAAAATCCACAAATCACACTTCAAAACCCTAACTCAACCAAAACCAAAACCAGGAGAAGAAGAAGAATAGGAGCACGTACAAAATCTTAAACCAACTTACCTCTTCAAGCAAAGCACAATCCAAGCCAAACACAACTCCAAGCCAAACGTGAAATAAAGGAAAAGCAGAGAAAGGAAAAGAGAAGAAGAAGGGCAGGCGTGAGAGGGGAGACCGGGATTACAATCTGTGTTTCCTCTCTCACTCACTTTCCTTTCTTCTTTTCTTCATTCAATGCCCACCTAACATGCCCTCATGGCAGATCCTAATTAGACCACAAACTCCACTTAAACATTCCAAACCATGGCACAACACTTGAGTCATACCCAAACATTTCCTTAATAAATATCTTGTCTTAATGCTCTTTAGTCCTTAAACAAATTACACTTCACTCACTTACACAATTCTTTCCTTACAAACTTAATTAATTAATTACCATTAAGTCCTTATTATCCAAATTCTCAATCACAAATTACTGGAATACCCTTCCGATCCCGACTTAGCATGCACAATCCGACTAGGGCTATTTTGGGGTGTGACATGTATAGTGATGCATCGGGTGTCGATCTTGGGTGTGTATTGATGCAAGAAGGTAAGGTGGTGGCTTATGCTTCTCGTCAGTTGAAGCCGCATGAGAGGAATTATCCGACGCATGATTTAGAGTTGGCAGCTATGATCTTTGCTTTGAAGATTTGGCGCCATTATCTGTATGGGGAGAGATGTAGGATATTTACGGATCACAAGAGTTTAAAGTATCTCCTCACGCAGAAGGAGTTGAATATGAGACAGCGTCATTGGCTTGAGTTGTTTAAGGATTATGACTGCATTGTGGATTACCATCCGGGTAAGGCCAATGTAATCGCGGATGCTTTGAGTCGAAAATCGATTTCTGCTTTTTTTCTGAGGTAGTTTAGATGGTGATTTCGTTCAGATGGAGCTTTGATGGCTCAGTTGAGAGTGAAGCCTACTTTGAGACAGAGGATAGTTGATGCTCATAGGGTTGATGAAAGGCTTCAACGGATTATGCAAGAAGTTAGTTTGGGCAAGCAGTCAGAGTTCTTGGTTCAGGATAGGGTTCTTTTATTTAGAAACCGTTTGTGTGTTCCGGGGAATGAGGTGTTAAGAAGACAGCTTTTGGAAGAGGCACATAGTACAGTTTTCACCATGTATCCCGGGGGTGAAAAGATGTATCGGGATATGAAGCAGTTTTATTGGTGGTCCGGTATGAAGAGGGACATAGTGGATTTTGTGTCCAAGTGTTTAACCTATCAACAGGTAAAGGCTGAGCATCAAGTCCCTTCAGGATTGCTCACACCTCTATCTGTTCCTGAATGGAAATATGATGACATCGCCATAGATTTTATTTCCGGGTTGCCTTTTACTCAGAAGAAGCATGACTCAGTATGGGTGATAGTTGTCACACCCCGTTTGCCCCCTGGTAGTATGAGCCATGTTTGTGCATGTGCATTGTGTGAGATTTGACATGTAATAAGGGCATTTTGGGTAGAGATATATGTTTTAAGAGTTTTGTTAGCATGTGGGTGCATGTGTAGTGTTAGTGTGTGAATTAGTTGGGTTGCACTTGGGTGTGTTTACTCAAATGTTTGTAGGATGTACTTGTTAGGCTGTGCTAGAATGTGTGTGTTCACGCATTTGTAGGGTATGCATTAGTTGGGAGAGTCTTGTGTGTATGTGATGCATTTATTTTTGGTGTGAGTGATCAAATCCCACTAATAGGGAAGTAACACTTATTTAGGGTTAGGGAAAAGAAAAAGAAAAAGAAAAGAGAAGAGTGGGATGGGCAGTTGCTGCCTTCATACCCATTTCCCCTTCCCCTCACTCTCTTCTTCTTCCTTTTCTCTTCCTCTAAGAACCCTAGTTTGGAATCAAGGCTTAGTTGGTGGGAATGGATCATCCTTTAGCATTTTAGAGGTAAGTCTATTGCATTTGTTCTCCTTTTCTTCTATTGGTTCATCATCTTCTTCATATTTTCTGGATTTGGGTTTTAATCTAAAGTTACTTTGTTGTGGGTTTTGTTGGGTTATGCTTAGTTGAGCCTCCTCGTGAACCGAAGGGTAAAGAGAAGGCGGGATCTAGTGGATCTAAGCATTAGGAGCAAAGGATTTCAAGGTTTGGGAAATTTCTTATTTTTGTATGTAAATATGTTCATGTATGTGTTCTTGGTGATTTCTGGAAATTGGGTTGTGATATGCTCTTGATATGGCAAGTATGTTATGGGTTTTTGTTTGGGTAAGGTAATTTTGCTTGAGCATGGGATTATTGTAGTGATTGTGAGGATTGATGGGTTTTTGCTGCAAATTTATGAGTATTGATAATTTGTGAGATTGTGAGTTTGAATTGATATTTGTGTTAAATTATTTGTTGATAAATGTTATATTATGGATATTGATGGTGATGGGTGGCTGGATTTGAGGTAAGAGGCCATTGGATTTGATTTATGAGGTTGTGTGTGAATTTTGGGAGAGGAAAAAATCTGCAGAATTCTGCAGACTTTGCAAATCCCGACTCTATCGCGATCGCGACAGAGACCGGTGATCTTGGGCTGTGCTGTCGCAAGCACGCGACCCTATCGCGAGCTCGCGACAGCGAAAGCTATTGTGGTCTCTCTGTCGCGAGCGCGACGGTGTCGCAATCTCGACAGAGCGCAATGATGGCGTGTGCCATCGCGAGCACGCGATCTATCGTGAGCCCGCGATAGCGATGTTTAGACTCTCTGTCGTGATCGCGACATCGTCGCGAGCGCGATAGAGTCAGGCTTCTTTCCCTCCCCACGATAGCGAAGCCCGTCGCGCGCGCGCAGGGAAGAGACTATGGTCTCTGTCGCGAGCGCGGCAGACGTCGCGAGCGCAACAGCCTTGTTATGCTGAATGAGTTTTTCCTTTGTGTGTGTGTGGTTTTGAACTCCAGTTTCTGTGGTGACTATAAGCCTTATATCTATTAACCTATGAATTATACGAATGCAAATACATGATATGAATATGCTTATATGAATGTATACATATATGATTTTGGGATATTATGGAATGAATTGAATGGATTATGCATAACCTGCTAGAGTCAGTTTAGTGGATAGTTAGGCATGCCTAATAGAGTCCTATAGCTGCAGCCTCAGTTCAGTTTAGACCCCGATCAGGTCCCTGTTTGGTTCCTCGCGAACCCTTTAATGTGTTTGGATCTTGTTTAAGGTCCCTTAATAAAATATTTTGTAAATGACAAAGTAAAATGATTTGCGATTCATACCCGTAAGGTACTATTAGTAATCGGCTCATACCCGTAAAGTACTATCTGTTCACTTGTTATCCACTACCTCGAGTCAGCAGGTGCTTAATTGCTTTGAACTGTTTCGATAATTATCCGAATGTGTACCATGATAAGTTAATGTGAATGCAATTATGTATTATCAAACGTATGACTATTTGTGTTCGCATGTTCATATTTATATCTAATGAGTATTTATGATTATGCCATTTGTATGCGTTATGCTTGATGACCATTGTGAATGGTCGTTCTTTTTCATGTTTGTTTCCCCACTAAGCGTTTATCGCTTAGCACGGTGCGTTTACCCGTGCAGGTGCAGAAGGAGTTTTGCTTTGGGAGAGTCATCGCAGCCAAGCCAACACAGCAGAGTTTAGTGTTGGACTTGATCTTTTGTAGTCTTAGATGATTCTTTTTGTATGGAACTCTCTTGTATCAGTTTTGTAATAGCTTCCGCTTCTGCATCAGTATTTTTGGATATGTAACTATCTTTTGTAGCTTTGGGTTGATCAAACAGTAATGTAATGTTTTCCATTATATTAATGCATGATCATCTTCTTTCATGAATGGTTTTGTAAAATTTTTAATTACCTTGTATTTCGGTATGTATGGCCGTGTATGAATGTATGTTTATCTTGTATTTGTGTGGTGACACCTTTACCCATACGGCATCTCAATCCTTATCGGATGGGATCGCCTACGTATAGGTAGGGGGTGTTACAAGTTGTGGTATCAGAGCCCGATTTAGGCATTTCTTGGTGTTGTTAACATGATGCTGTGTATAGATGTGTATATGTCTAGGGCTATGTTGGCTGTTGCGGTTTTCCTTGTTTTTTTAGATGGCTTCTAATTCTGCTCGTGGATCACTTGAGGAGTCCGCTGAAAGTGTGAACCCTCAAGCTAGGAATCCTTCTGTTTCATTGTCGGCTCCACCTACTAGGGTCTAGCCCGAGACCGCTGCCATGCCTTTTGAGGCCATGTTCAGGCTGTCACAGGACATGGTAAGGGTCTTAGAGAGAGTAGTTGCCCCCAGGCCTCCCATGGAGAACTTAAGAAAAGCTGGGGCCGAAGACTTTTATGGAACAGGATTGGATGTATCCGAGTTAGCGGAGAGGTGGCTAGATAAGGTGAAGAGGGCTTTGAGAGAAGTTAGGTGTCCTCTGGAGTTGCAGGCAGAATGTGCTGTGGCCTTGCTTTAAGGGTCGGCGTATGAATCGTGGGAGCTGGTGTGCAAACAACCTCAGATGCCCGATCCTGTTACATGGGAGTTCTTTATTGAGGAATTCACAAAGAAGTATGTAACTCAGACCTACAAGGATGCGAGATGGTCGCAGTTCTTGAGTTTGAAGCAGAGGGCTATGTCAGTTTCGAATTATGAGAAAGAGTTTAATCGGTTGTCCCGATATGCTCCGCAAGGGGTCATGACAGATGATTTCCGATGCAAGCATTTTGAGGCTGGGTTGAATGAATCTTTAAGAGTAGCTTTTATCTCCTTGATGAGCACACTAGGGGTGAGCTACTATCAGATTGCTGATGCTGCCATAAGGGCTGAAAGGTCAGAGTTAGTGCTGAGAGAGAGAGCTCAGAGGAGGAATCAGTCTCGGGGTGGTTCTTCCTCTTCTTCACCGGGTAAGAGAGCTAGGGATCCGTAAGATCCGTTATCATTTGGTTCAGCCGCGAGGGGTAGAAGGCAGGGTTCAGCAGCTGAGTCTGGTTCTGGCAGGGGTGGTAGGTCTGAGCCTATGCCTATTTGTTCGCACTGCAGTAAGGCTCACCGGGGTGAGTGTAGGTGGCACACTGGTGGGTGTTTTAGATGTGGAAGCACCGAGCATCGTCTGGCTAGTTGTCCACAGATGAGTGAAGATTCGGGTCCACAGAGAGGGGTTAGTGGAGTTGGATCTAATGCTACTCAGGCTGCCCGTGGTAGGGGGCCGAGGTAGGGGTCGAGGCGGTCGACCTAGAGATGGAGCTGTTTCGGAGACAGTTGAGCATCCTCCACCAGTTGCAGCCAGAGCCTATGCCGTGAGAGCTAGAGAGGAGTAGGATGCCCCTGATGTGATTGCTGGTAAGTTCCTACTCCATGACACTGAATTATATGCTCTAATAGACCCTGGTTCCACACACTCATATTTGTGCACGGATAAGATTATTGATAAGTTGCATGTGGTAGATCAGTTAGACTATGAGATTTGTGTGACCAATCCATTAGGGCATAGTGTCAATGTGAGTAGAGTTTATAGGAGTTGTCCCCTGTTGGTTGAGGGAATTGAGTTTTCCGCGGACTTGATAGAGTTGCCTTTCAAAGAGTTTGATCTGATTTTGGGTATGGATTGGTTAGGTAGGCATCGGGCTGTGGTTGATTACCATAGGAAGACCTTTGTGCTTCTGGATAGAAATAGATTTCCAGTGTTTGTAAGAGGTTTGGGTGCTAGTTCTGTGAAAAATGTGATCTCAATGATGCAAGCTAAGAGATTTATGAGGAAGGGTTGTGAGGCTTTCCTGGCTGTGGTTTTGGATTCCAAGAGGGATCAAGTAAGAATTGAGGATATCCCTGTTGTGCGGGAGTTTAGTGATGTTTCCCGAATGATTTGCCTGGGTTGCCTCCGGAGAGAGAAGTTGAGTTGTCCATAGAGATTATGCCGGGTACCGCACCTGTGTCGAAAGCACCTTATCGGATGGCTCCTGTAGAGTTGAGGGAACTTAAAACTCAACTATAAGAGCTATTAGACAAGGGGTTTATTTGACCCAGCATATCTCCTTGGGGAGCTCCGGTTTTGTTTGTTAAGAAAAAGGATGGATCCTTGAGGATGTGTATCGACTACAGGCAGATGAATTAGGTTACATTGAAGAATAAGTATCCTTTGCCTCGAGTAGAGGATTTGTTTGATTAGCTTCGGGGTGCGGGTGTGTTTTCCAAGATAGATCTTCGGTCGGGGTATTATCAGCTTCGTGTTAAGGATGAGGATGTGGTTAAGACTGCATTTTGGACTCGGTATGGCTACTACGAGTTCCTTGTCATGCCGTTTGGTTTGACTAATGCCCAAGCGGCATTCATGGATTTGATGAATAGAGTGTTTAGGCCATACTTAGACCGGTTTGTGGTAGTGTTTATAGATGATATCTTGGTGTATTCCAAGGATGAGACCGAGCACGATGAGCATCTTCGGTTAGTTTTGCAAGTTTTGAGAGAGCATCGGTTGTTTGCTAAGCTTAGTAAGTGTGATTTTTGGCTTCGGGAAGTGTCATTTTTGGGTCATATAGTTTCAACTAAGGGTATCCGAGTGGATCTAGCCAAGATAGAGGCGATAGTTGATTGGAAAGCACCTAGGAACGTTCAGGAGATACGGAGTTTCCTCAGTTTGGCGGGTTATTACCGTCGGTTTGTTAAGGGTTTCTTAGTGATTGCCGCTCCGATGACCAGGTTGTTGAGGAAAGGTGTTAGGTTTGAGTGGTCATACAGATGTCAGACTTATTTTGAGCAGTTGAAGAAGTTGCTAGTTGAAGCTCCTATACTGACTCAACCCATCTCGGGTAAAGAGTTTGTCATGTATAGTGATGCATCGGGTGTCAATCTTGGGTGTGTATTGATTCAAGAAGGTAAGGTGGTGGTTTATGCTTCTCGTTAGTTGAAGCCGCATGAGAGGAATTATCCAAGGCATGATTTAAAGTTGGTGGCTATGATCTTTGCTTTGAAGATTTGGCGCCATTATCTGTATGGGGAGAGATGTAGGATATTTACGGATCACAAGAGTTTAAAGTATCTCCTCACGCAGAAGGAGTTGAATATGAGACAGCGTCGTTGGCTTGAGTTGTTTAAGGATTACGACTGCATTGTGGATTACCATCTGGGTAAGGCCAATGTAGTCGCGAATGCTTTGAGTCGAAAATCGATTTTTGCTTTATTTCTGAGGTGATTTAGATGGAGATTTGGTTTAGATGGAGCTTTGATGGCTCAGTTGAGAGTGAAGCCTACTTTGAGACAGAGGATAGTTGATGCTCAAAGGGTTGATGAAAGGCTTCAATGGATTGTGCAAGTAGTTAGTTTGGGCAAGCAGTCAGAGTTCTCAGTTCAGGATGGGGTTCTTCTGTTTAGAAACCGTTTGTGTGTTCCGGGGAATGAGGAGTTAATAAGATAGCTTTTGGAAGAGGCGCATAGTACAGTTTTCACCATGCATCCCGGGGGTGAAAAGATGTATCGGGATATGAAGCAGTTTTATTAGTGGTCCGATATAAAGAGGGACATAGTGGATTTTGTGTCCAAGTGCTTGACATGTCAGCAGGTAAAGGCTGAGCACCAAGTCCCTTTGGGATTGCTCACGCCTCTATCCGTTCCCGAATGGAAATGGGATGACATCGCCGTGGATTTTGTTTCCGGGTTGCCTTTAATTCAGAAGAAGCATGACTTAGTATGGGTGATAGTGGATCGGCTTACGAAGTCAGCTCACTTCTTGCTAGTGAGAGTGGATTATTCGATGGACAGGTTGGCTAGTATCTATGTGGATGAGATAGTTCGGTTACATGGAGTGCCGTTCTCCATAGTTTCAGACCAAGACCCAAGGTTCACATCTAAGTTTTGGAAAGAGTTGCAGAGAGCTTTGGGTACCAAGTTGAACTTCAGTACAGCATTCCATCCTCACACAGATGGTCAGTCCGAATGAGTTATACAGATTCTGGAGGATATGCTGAGAGCTTGTGTCTTGGACTTTCCAGGTAGTTGGGACAGATATGTGTCGCTTATGGAGTTTGCCTACAATAACAGTTATCAGTCGAGCATTAGTATGGCACCGTATGAGGCTTTGTATGGTCTGCAGTGTAGGACTCCGATTAGTTGGACCGAGTTGTCCGAGCGATCAATGATTGGGCCAGAATTGGTTAGGGATACAGAGGAAAAGATCAGAGTTGTGCAGCGAAATTTGAAGGCAGCTAAGGATTGACAAAATTCTTATGCGAACCTTAAGAGGAAAGATTTGCAGTTTGAAGTTGGGGACAAAGACTTCCTTAAAGTGTTGCCTTGGAGGAAAGTGCTTCGGTTCGGAAAGAAGGGAAAGCTTAGTCCTCGCTTCATTGGTCCGTATAGAGTTGGTCCGGTGGCTTATAGATTGGCTTTGCCAATAGAGTTATCGAAGTTGCATGATGTGTTTCATGTTTCGATGCTTCGGCGGTACCGGTCAGATCCATCGCATGTTTTATCAGTGCAAGAGGTGCAAGTTCAACTTGATTTTTCATATGATGAAGAACCAAGAGCTATTCTAGCCTGGGAAGTGAGATAGCTGAGAAGCAAGTAGATTTTGCTAGTTAAAGTGTTATGGAATAACCATGGGATTGAGGAAGCGACTTGGGAGCCAGAAGAGTCAATGAGAGCTCAGTATCTGCATTTGTTCAGATTAGGTGAGAATTTCGAGGATGAAATTCTTGTTAGTAGGGGAGAGTTGTCAAACTCCATTTGACCCCTGGTAGTATGAGCGATATTTTTGAATGTGCATTGTGTGAGTTTTGACATGTATTAAGGGCATTTTGGGTAGAGATGTATGTTTTAAGAGTTTTGTTAGCATGTGGGTGCATGTGTGGTGTTAGGGTGTTAATTAGTTGGGTTGTACTTGGGTGTGTTTACTCATATGTTTGTAGGATGTGCTTGTTAGGCTATGCTAGAATGTGTGTGTTCACACATTTGTAGGGTATGCATTAGTTGGGAGAGTCTTGTGTGTATGTGATGCATGTATTTTGGGTGTGAGTGATCAAATCCCACTAATAGGGAAGTGACACTTGTCTAGGGTTAGGGAAAAGAAAAAGAAAAAGAAAAGAGAAGAGTGGGATGGGCGGTGGCTGCCTTCATTCCCATTTCCCCTTCCCCTCACTCTATTCTTCTTCCTTTTCTCTTCCTCTAAGAACCCAAGTTTGGAATCAAGGCTTAGTTGGTGGGAATTGATCATCCTTTAGCATTTTAGAGGTAAGTCTATTGCATTTGTTCTCCTTTTATTCAATTGGTTCATCATCTTCGTCATATTTTCTGGATTTGGGTTTTAATCTAGCGTTACTTTGTTGTGGGTTTTGTTGGGTTGTGCTTAGTTGAGCCTCCTCATGAACCGAAGGGTAAAGAGAAGGCGGGATCTAGTGGATCTAAGCATTAGAAACAAAGGATTTCAAGGTTTGGGAAATTTCTTGTTTTTGTATGTAAATATGTTCATGTATGTATTCTTGGTGATTTCTTGAAATTGGGTTGTGATATGCTCTTGATATGGCAAGTATGTTATGGGTTTTTTTTTGGGTAAGGTAATTTTGCTTGAGCATGGGATTATTGTAGTGATTGTGAGGATTGATGGGTTTTTGCTCCAAATTTATGAGTATTGATAATTTGTGAGATTATGAGTTTGAATTGATGTTTGGTGTTAAATTACTTGTTGATAAATGTTATATTATGGATATTGATGGTGATGGGTGGCTGGATTTGAGGTAAGAGGCCATTGGATTTGATTTGTGAGGTTGTGTGTGAATTTTGGGAGAGGAAGAAATCTGCAGAATTCTGCAGATTTTGGAAATCCCGACTCTATCGCGATCGCATGAAATTTGTGTAGGTGGCAGTGTAGTGCCTCAACTTCGTAACTCGGGTATCAGTTAATGTGTATGGGCATCTCCGCATGATAGTTGCATTGCGTGTGAATTAGCATTTGGTTGGTATATGGGTACTTTGTTATGACAATTGCGTGTATCTAATATGTGTCTTCGCATGATTCGCCTTTCGATATCTGATACTTCGGTGGAACCGTTAAGTGTTTTCGTACGAGTTTATATGTATTTCTGCAGGATATTATATGGTTGTTTGTTTAGTGTTGGTTGTCCTTGTTCCTCCCCACTAAGCATTATCGCTTAGCACGAGTTCTTTTCCCGTGTAGGTGGCAGGTTTGGTTCGGTTCGAGTCGGGCATCTGCAGGGTCGACCACATAGGAGTTAGAAGTGTATTGTTATTTTAGTTCCAGCTCCTGTATATCGAATTCTGTAATTTTGTAGCTTTTTGCTTATGTATTTGATTATGTAAGGATCTTATTGTAATTAAGTTTTCAGTTATTCCTTCATTTTATCTTTCACCTTATGCTTCCGCTGAATGATTGTTTGTATGTATGCGAGTTAATGTATGTTCAGCTATTGTTTCTTTAAAGTTTTAATTTTCGCGGTATCTCCTTGTGTTTTTATGTATGAATGTATGCTTCCGCTTAGTGCATGTGCGCATGTGTGTGAGTGAGCGTCGGTAGCACTCTCCGGCGTCCTTCCAACGGGGACGTAGGGGGTGTTACATCTATGGCTCCTCGATTGGTGCCCAAAGATCACTTTTTTTAATAAGAGCCCCTGATTGACGCACTCGGCAACTTCACATATGTGCCTACATATCATGACAGTGTAATATTTCTACCCTGTCTCTCTAGGTACCTGACTTTGACCTCTGATGAACTTATTGGAGACCATTGTTTATTTAGCATTGTAGATGGTATTCATCGTAAACTGACCCCATTCCCATTGATTTTGGCTGAGACCATTCTCAGCTTGGATGCTCTCTGTGTCGACCTGGCCGCTTATATGACTGGAAGCTCCTTATTGCTCCAGGTAACATTCGTCATTATTTTAAAGGTAGTGCACCCTTTGTGGGTTTTCACAGTAGCTTTCCTTGTCGGAAAATACGTCCTTTTTCGGATTTTCGCATAATCCTATGCCTTATTTTTGCCTGGAGCAGACCCAACTCATTCCAGTGGCTTTTTGTTCTCACTTTGGCCTTACTTTGTTTTGTTCTTTTCCCTCTCAGGTGTGCCTACAGGAAAAACTGAGGCTATTATCGGAACCTCTCCTTAGGGTTATCAACACCTATTCGCTGAGGCATTTTCTCCCTAGACAGCGGATGTATGACTTTGATTCTCCTTATGAAGGTTTTGTGTGGATAGCCATCGCGGCGGACGGTGGCATTATTTTCAGGAACCCCTGGGTGAGCTTGTATTATTTGACTCGGGATGAATCTTCGGGGTGTGTTCCATTATGTGGGCTTCATAGAGCTACTTTCTGTATCACAACTCAATCTGCCTGATAGTTCGGAGAAACACAAGGTATCATGAGATATCTACTGTCTTTCTGGGGTGGCTCTTTATTTGTTGCATTCACATCCAGTTACCAAGGCCTTCGGGTGCAGTTACCCATGAAGACTATCATCCCAAGGATAGAGGATTGCAACTTCACCACCTCAGCTGAGTACAAGAGATGCGTACTTAGCCCTACTACTGACAACAGGTCCCATTAGCTTAGACACCTGGCTGATGAAGATGATTAGAGAATAGTCATTAGATAAATAAATGATGTATTTCTTTTTATAATATAAATAAAAATTAATAAGAATGCAAAGTGAGTTCTTTTATTCATTGCTAAATTGTGCACATTTCTATATGATTTCATCATACATGATCCTCAATTGAGAAAAACTCAAAAGTACAAGGCTACACTTAATCTTGGGATAGATCTTGTAAGCACCAAACTCTTGTTATAAATCAGCCCTCTCTAGTTTTCTCAATTGAACATTTTCTCTTGGCCTTAATTTTTGATCCAGGGTGCCTTTTTTCGGTTTTCACCTTGACAGGGCGCCCAATTTTAGCAAGGCCGTATTTTTTTGATTTTCGACCCACGGGGCATTTATTCTCTTCTTTTGATTTTTCTTGGTCTTTAGCCATGGAAAATTTTTAGTCAGTCGACATTGACTGGGTCTTTAAATTCATTCCCATTCTGTCTGCAAAACTTGTTTCTTCCTTTGTTAGCAACTTTTCAGCACAAACAAACCTTCCCAAGTTGGCCTAAATTTCCTCCAGACATCTGGCACTCCTGGCCTCATTTGCTTGAAGACTAGATCCCCTTCTTTTAATGGGTGCTTTCTTACCTTCTTACCGAATGACTAAGCTAGTCTTTTCTGATAAACTTGATTGTGATAATAAGCTCACAACCTATCCTCATCTAATAGATTCAATTATAGTAATCGCCGGTGTGCCCATTCTGCCTCTGGAATCTTGGCTTCCATAACCACTCTTAAAGATATTAGTTCAATTTCAACTAGTAAAACCTCTTTAATCCCGTACACTAGAGAAAATGGCATTGCTCCTGTCAAGATTCTGACGGTGGTTTTATAACCCCAAAGTGCAAAAGGTAGCTTTTTTACCCAGTCTTTATAGTTTTGTACCATCTTGGCCAGTGTTCTTTCGACATTCTTATTTGCTACTTATCCGTTAGAAGATAAAATAAAATCTTTTCAAAATCAAATTATCTTTTATAAAATAAAATCAAATCTTTGATACTTATCCTAAGTATAAATGTAAAAACAATTGCATTTACCCACCAAACCACCACCATCCTCCGATCGACGGGAGTGATGTGGGTTAGGAGGCAGCCTTGCCTTTCGAGTGACAGGCACCCGCTCGGGTGAGGGACAAGCTTCCCTTCAACGCGAGACACGGGCACCTACTCGAGTGAGGGACAAGCTTACCTCTAATGCAAGCAGTGGGCACTTGTTCGCGCGAACGATGGGCACCGCACTAACTAACGGGTATCGTTCTTCGAAAAAGTAATTCCTTAAATGCAAAGGGCCCTTTCAAAGGAAAAGAGACAAAAAAAGGTTTTTTGGTTACCAATATCCCTTAAATTTGTGAGTTTTAAGGGTGAAAGCCTACAATTTCACTCCTATACCTATGGAATGGGTATTGATATCTTCATTGGGTAATCTGATCTAGGCTGCCATGAGATCCGGTGTCTACAGTTGCTCCCACTTTTGGGGAAATTGGTGCACTAGTATCTAGATGAGCCAAAATTTTGAAGAAAATGAAAGAAGTGTAATAGCTCGAAATTGAGCCTAGGAGTATTGAGTATGATTAGAGTAATTTAGTGAGGTTAATTGAGGGTTTATAGTAGTTGGACTAAATTGTAATTGAAAATTAGGACTTATTTGCATTAAATAAAATAGTTTAGTGATCAAATTGGTAAGTTTGCATGATTAATGTTAAGTGGAAGATTATATTAATTAAGTAGGATTAATTAGCCTTAACTAAAGAGATAGTGGAAGCCAAGTGTCATTATAGCAAGTTGCCACCTAGCATTGGATAGTTAATGGCATGACACCTTGCAATCACATGCATATAAATGGATTTGTGAGAGGTTGAATTTCAACTTTACTCTTCTTTTGGTTCGATCTCTCTCTCTATTTTGCCATGTCTGTCTCTTCTTCTTGATGCTTTCTTCGTTCTTCTTATGTCTTCATCCATTTTCGTTGGTCTTCTAAGGTTTGAGTTAGTGTGTTGAAGAGATTAAGTGATATAATATAATGGTAAGCTTGAGTTTAGTTTCTTTCTTGTTCATGATTTGAATTCCAGTTTATAGTTCTAATTTTTAGTGTTGTATGTGTGTGTATATGTTGTTTTGTAAGTCGGAGAATCGAGTAGAAGAGCTAAGTGAAAAGAGAAGGTCACTTAGCTTGTGAAGATCGAAGGAGTGCTTCAAGAGGTTTTGGATTCTATTTGTACTTTATGTGGATTTGCATGTGTGAATTATTTGGGAAAGTGTGGGATATGAAGGGTTCAATAGCTCTTCTAATGACTGGGTGTTAATTGGTATAGTATATTGAATTGATGAGGCCTTAATGCTAATTGAATTGTGTTATGCTTGACTGTTTTATGATAGTGTGTAAAGGGCATAGTAATTGTGATGCGTGCCGAACCCCGGGGCGCCCCGAACCGCCCGCTTTTGGGGCTTTTGGGAGGAGATTCATGAAAACTTGTAAGAGTATTACAAGTGCATCTATTTTGGGTAGCAAGGAGGTTTCTTAGAGTCGCCACCCAATAGAACATTGGGAAAGGTCGTCTAGCCTCACTGAGCCTAAGATAGCGCATTTGTGTCTATTTTGGGCAATTAGAGATATTTTGGACACCTCCTTCCAATATTACATTGGGAGGATCGTCTAATCTCGTGAAGCCTAAGACGATGTATATATGTCTATTTTGGGCAAGCCAGAGATATTTTGGACATCTCTTTCCAATAAAACTCTGGAAAGATCATCTAATCTTGTGGAGCCTAAGACAATGCAAATTGGGCCTATTTTGGCAACAAGAGATATTTTTGAGGCCCCATCCCAATAAAACATTGAAATGGTCCTCTAACCTCATTTAGCCTAAGACAAGAGTGGGTTCGGGACTTCTCATTTATTTATACCTTGACTAAGTTTATAGTTAAGTTTTGAATTTATCGTTTCATCCCATTTCTCATTCAATTTAATGCAGTTAGATTAAAGCGCAAATTATCCATTCAAGGGAAACGGTAAATAAAGCATAATTAAAATAAAGTGCGCAAAAATAAATTACAACAAAATTAGGGGCAGAATATAACCCCCATTATAAATTGCAAGCAATTCATACATAAATCGGGATATGTATTAGGAGTGAGGACATTGGTTCTCCCATGCATATTTATTACAAAATGATTTTGAGGCGTCAATTTTTATTTGTTATAAAAATAGGACATTGGTCCTCATTTTAAAAAAACCCCAATTTAATTAATTAAAATATTTAACCATTTTTATTAGCAAGATAATATAAAAAGGGTATTATTCACAATAACGATATAATTCAAAATAGAAAAGGATAAAGTCTAGAAAATGAACCTTGGAGAAGACCCTTAGGTCTTTGCAGTAGCTTCTACATCAAATAGCTCGAAATCCACCAAATAAGTCAAAAATAAAAAAAAAATCACAAAAATAAAGGACATGTTAGTGTAAAATTAAAGAACTAAAATAAATAAGAAATTAAAAAATACGGAGGAAAATGGAAGAAATTGCATAAGAAAACTATTAAAAACAAAAGAAAAAAAGGAAATGGAGTCAAATAGGGAAAGGAAGCCTAGGGATGGCCTAAAGCGTGTGACCGACGAGCGTTCCTGGGCACGAAAGACGGGCTTAAGGGCAACCCTCGATGGCTCGTCGCTCATTTGAGCAACGGCCGTCGGTGGTCCTTATGCTCGTTGGTCGCCTCTGCTCCCGAAAAGAAACCCAAAATTAAAATTTTCTTTTTGTTTTAATTTGAATAAAAATCGATTTTTATGCAAGAAATCACCAGAAATAATCAAATTCAAAATAATAGATCCAAAATGTTTACCCTCGGATTTTTACTTTGTTAAGGTGAATGTTGCAAGATTTTGACTGCTCGAGTTCTACAAGGATCGGATTGTGATCACGCGATCTGGAGAGATTTTTGGTTCCAAAAATCTTAGTTTGAAAAATTAACCAAGAAAAGGAAATTATTTTCTCTTTGTTGGAATTTTGACAGTGGTGAATATCTAAATTTGCTAGATTGATGAAAACGAATGGATCTCGTTTCCTCGGATTAGCATAATTCGAGAATAAAATAAAATAAAAGAATAAGAAATTTTGAAAGAAAATTATTTTCGTAGAAGTCGAAAATGAAATCTCTGTGGAAAATTACTAAGCTTTAGTTTTCTAATCAAGAATTTTTTAGCAAATTTTCCAACCCCCAAAAACTGATTCCTCTTCCCCTATTTATAGGTTTCAGAAGATAATTTAAATAAATTTAAATTTAAGATTTAAATTTGAAAAATATTTCTGAAATCAAATCGTAACCGAATCAATTATCAGAATATTTACAAAATCAAATCTAATATTTGAAAAGATTTAGAGGATTTTAATAAGATTTATAAAATGTTTGATAAATCTAACAAAATCCTAACAAAATCTGGCGATTTCAACAACCTGATCATCGACCGACGGCCATTGTTGGACTACAAAAGGGCATCGGTGGGAAGGGTACTTGTGGTCATTTGACCGGCGAACCACCCACAGACAGGGAGCCGAGCGATGGCTGTCCCTCGCGAGGGGCGAGCGTCGCTCGATCGAGAGACGGCCGTCGCTCAACCGCAAGAGACAGACCCCGCTTCTGAACGATGGCCTGTCACTCGTCGTGAGAGACGGCATCCTCATACGAGCGACGGGCATCCCACCATAGATGGGTAACCCTTCTGTGGACCTAAATTTTCTTTTTTAAAGTTTTCACCATCCGAAATCTCTTGTTGTTGAGAAAAGCCTCAATCCTTGGAAAATCGAAGAATGAAAGCCCCCAAATTTCATCCATTTGTCTGAAAATAGACATTAATCTCTTTGTCAGGTAACTCTGATCCGGACTACCTCAGGACCCTGTGTCTACAGTAATGAATATGGATATATTAATTGTATGTATAATTATGAGATATGAGTGTTAGACTAGCTATAAATCCATGTGGATGGTATGAATTATGTTGATGATTCGCTTAGAGTGCATGTAAATTGAATAGTAATAATAAGGGTTGAAAGAGATATGTGAATAGCACCTTTAGGATTTGTATTCTGTTGCGAGCGCGATAAGTGTTGCAAGTGCAACAATTGTCGTGAGCCCGACAAGTATCGCAGGCACGATAGAGTGCTCCGTAGGAAGATATTGCTGGATTGAGTTCTGTCACGAGCACGAGGGATATAGCGAATGCAACAGTAGTGCTTGTGGCGTTCTACCACATGCGCGAGTTATGCTCCGAGTGCGACAGAAGAGTTATCTTTGCTCTGTCGTGGGCGCGACCCGCGACATTGCTAGAATTTTGAATGCGAATTCTTTGCTTTATTTCTTATGAACTATATTATGTGGCCTATAAATGTCTATATATATAATATTGATAATTGTATTTATGCGTATGAACAGGGATGTTTAGTTCATGAATGACTATATATAAAGTGATGATGAATGCATTTATTTACATGAACATTAATTGCGATAATTAATTCATAGCCTATAATCGAGTCTTGGATAAATAAGCATGCTTATAAGGGTTAGTGTTCGCAGCTGCTAGTGTTGGTACCTAATCGGTATCTAGTGTTTTGAGATTTATATATCTCTAGTGTTAATATTGTTCTCTCCAGTAATCTAGTGATTAGTACCCGAGTGGTATGTAGTGTACCTGTTATTCACTACTATTTTGGTTCAGGCTATACTATGTGGTTACTGCATTTACTGATTTTAATAGTGTGTTATATATTATACTTGCCAAGATTTAATGCCATCTCTTGTAACATTATATGTTAGTGACTTAATGGTATGAAGTAAGGAATAATGGATAATTGTTTATCATGTAATTATAATGTATGTAATGCATGATTTATTTGAAGTCGACTATTGTACATTTATCCCCACTAAGCGTTATCGCTTAGCACAGGTGTTTACCTCCTATGTAGGTTTATAGTGTGAAGCTCGAGTTTTGCGTGGAACATCTGCTGGCCACTAGAAGGAGTCGTGAAGTCTTCTAGTTAGGTTATTCCTTTATTTTGTAATTTAATGTTCTGACTTTTGTATAGCATGATCATGTATATGTAAGTTACTAATTTTTGTACTTAAAGTTGTTAACTGTAATTAGTTAATATTAATGGTAATTTTGGTTTATTAATATTTTAAAACTTTTATAACACCCCATTCTCCCCCTAGTAGTTTGAGCCATAATTGCCATGTGTATGTGTGCATGTGTGAGTGTTTTGGCATGTGTTAAGGGTATTTTGGGTAATATGCATGATTTGTGGGCTTTATTAGAGTGTGGGTGCATGTATGATATTAGGATGTGTGTATTTGGGTCTTGTTAGTGTGTGCATGTTCATAAGGGAGTAGGGTGTGCATTAGTGAGAGTTAGTATTGTGTGTGGTGCCTTGCATGTTAGTTGGGTGTGCATTATCAAAACCCACCAATATCAAGGTGATATGTGGCAATGGGAAATTATGAAGGGGTATATAAAGAGAAGAGAGAGAAATAGAGGGCAGAATTTGCCCTAGCTTTCCTGTTCTCTTCCTCCTTCCCTCTTTTTCATCTTCTACCTTCCCCTTCCTCTTGCTACACCTTGATTTCTTGCTTTCTTGGTTGATTTGTTGGTGGATCTTGGTAATTCTGAAGAGCTTTATTGGTAAGTTAGTGAGTTTTCCCTTCTTCTTCATGTTCTTCTTTTGATTTGGTTAGATGTGTTCTTGACTTAGGATTTTTGTGTGTTTGTTTGATTCTTGGGTTTTTCGGGTTTAGAAGCACCTATTCGAGATCCCAAGGGAAAGGAGAAGGCTAGTGGGAGTGGTGCTCATTGATTTGGAACATAGGAATTTCAGGTTTGGGATTTATTTGAATTTGTGTATTTTTGTGATTTGGCATGTTGTATGAATTTCTAGAAATTTGAGGTTTAATGATGTTTATGTTGATGCAAATGTTATGGGTTTTAGTTTGATTTGAGTTATGATGCATGAAGGATGAATTATTGGGCAAAATTCTAAGTTTGATGAACTTTGCTAAAATTTATGGGTTTGTTGTTCTTGAGAAGTTTGATTATATTAACCCATGATTTTTGTTGTGTAATTGTTGATTTAAGTTGTGTTTATGTTATTTATGATGTTGGGAAGGTTGATTTGAGGTAAGATGATGTTTGTGTTGATTTGTATTTGAGATTGGATGTCTAGGTGTTTTGGAAGTGTGAATTTCTGCAGAAAATCATGTAAGAACTGGAAATCACGACCCTGTCGCCAGCGCGACATTATTGCGACAGAGCTCGGTGAATCCAGCCCTTGCACGAGGCCGAGCGAGCTTGCGTGGCCGAGCTTGTTGGGCTACTGAGCGGCTGTAGTGAGAGCTCTTTATCGCGAGTGCGACAGAGCGCTATGCTGTCGAGCTGTCTGGGTAGTGTCCTGTCGTGAACGCGACAACATTTGTTGGCCGCTCACTATAGCGAGCGTGACGACCATCGCGTGTGCGACAGTAAGATGTGCTTCTATCTCCGGGAGAGAGAGAAGACTGTCGCGATCTCGACCTGGGGCCAGTTTGGGCTCTGCCGCGAACGCGACACCCGTAGCTTCAATTGTGAATTTTCTTTTTTGATTCCGATGTTTAATTTTCGAACTCGTGATGCTTTTAGGTTTATACTTGGACTATTTTATAAAGTATATGAATATTATGGGATGTATTATGCATGGTGTAGAAACCGGGTCCTGAGGCAGCCCATACCAAAGTTACCTAATGATGAAAATGATGCCTGTTCGCGAGCAAGAAGCAAATCGAAGTGATGGCTTTCTCGAAAAAATATATTTTTCATTTTTCTTTCTTTTAAAAAAAAATTTGAAAAATGTTTTTTGGGCTTGGGCAGTGAGATCCATCTCACTGATGTGAGATAGTGAGGCCTAGCCTCACGTTAAGTAGAGAGGCTCAACTGCCCCTCCCTCACGCGCCCAATGACTCCTTTTCTTCTTTCTTGAGAGTTTTGGTGAGAAAGTATGGGTTTATGGTTGGTTTGGTGGGAAACTATCTAATCTGGTCTGGGAGATTAAAAAGAAAGGATTGAAACGAAAAGGAGAAGAAAAGCATTATTGGGGGGAGCTGAACTGAAAAAAGAAATGACAGAGAAGAGGGAGCATTATTGAAAGAGAGAAGGAAAAACGCAGAAAAAAAGGAAAGAAAAAAAAAATAGAGAAAAGAGAGAGAAGGTTAGAGAGCAAAACAAGGATTTTGGATTTTCTAAGAACACTAAAAGTTCATTTTTGAAATCGAAGAAGCCAGAACTTCACATTTGCACATCGAACGTCAATATCTGAGGGTAAATACTGGGATCTTTACTTCTTCTTTCTTTCTTTTCTTTTCCTTCTTCCTCCTCTTTCTCGTTCGTTTATACCTGTTGTTTCCTTCTCTCTGTATATATTGTATATATTTGTTGCTTGATTTATTTAATATGTTCATCGCATGTATATCGTTGTTATGAATTAAATGAATGTGTATATTGATCATAATGCATATTTGATCACGTGATTATGTGTTCGTTGGTCTATTGAACCTCCTCTGTTTACCTCTATTTTTTTCTGTTTCATTGAGTCGTAAGTTTTGTCTTGCTAGATTTGTGGTTGCCGATCGCATTTTGGCTTTGCTTTTGCTTGAATCTTGCTCGTCTGGTCGGATTTCGCATCTCTCGGTTGGAAATTGTCGTTGTTTTTCCTTCACCCGATCGGATGTCGTCGATCACCCCTGATTCCCGATTGGACATTCACGACTCGTGAAGCACATTCACTAGTCATAAATGCTGTTCGCGACTCGTGAGTGGCACTCACGACTCGTGAATTCCATTCACGAGTTGTGAGTGGTTTTGTCCCTCTTTTCCCTCTTTACAATTCCACTTCTTTCGCATTTCCACATCAAATTCTATTTTCATTACATTTGGGCCACTCTATGTCTTTTAGCCATTAGCCATTCACGTGATTTTCCTTCTCATTCATTTTAGTTTTCTTTCTTTGTGGCCATTTTGGTCTTCACGTGATTACTTATTCATGTTAAGTTTTCATCTTATGCCATATTTCGTCCTCTTTTGCTTTATTTTATTTATTCCACTTTACTATTTTAACTTAGGTTTATCATTATTAATATTTCACATTAATATATTTTCAAAGATTATTATTGTTACTTTATCAATATATCTTTTAGTATTATTATCTTTATAATACTCTTTATTATTATTATTATTATTATTATTATTATTATTATTAAATCATATTTATTGTATTGTCAATTGATTATTTATAATTTATTTGTATACTTTTAGTTTTTACTCTATTAATAATTATTAATGCCATTGTTATATTATGTCATGGTTTAATATTTTTTATTAGCTTAGTTAATTAGTTTATTTATTGATTTTCATTTAATTATTGGTTCATATATTATCCATTTAATTTACTTTACTAACATTTTATTCCATTTTTATCTTTTATCGTCTCAAAATTATTTATTTTCGCGAGTTTCATTTCGGCCAGGGTTGGAGAATCGGGGAGATTAGAGTCCACCCAACTTAGAGTTTGTATTTTAAATTTTGTATTTATTTTTACTATATTATTTTTTATGTGTTGCATGTAAAATATATTTTATTAATTGCCCATATCATAGAAAGTCATGTTCTTAATAATTAATAATTTGGGACTTTTCCTAATAAATTTGATCAATGCCCTATTTTAGCCAATAAAACCTCACTATAAAAATGGAGAATTAGTTTTTATAAAATGGGATCACTCATCCTGGTTTTTTCCAATCAATATCCTAAAAATAATTATCCAATTTTTCTAAATAATAAAAAGGAACCAATGTTCAAAAAATTTAATGAATAACCCGATTTATGTATGTTGCATTTTAATTCCCTTTATTTATTTATTTATTTTTATTTATTTCTTTATTCATTTGGGGGATTGTTCTGTCCCATTTCTTTTTTATTTATTATTTATTTTGAGGGATTGTGTTGTCCTATTTTTATTTTTGTAATTTATTTACTGCTTTATTTATCGCTTTCCCTTGTGAATGAATGCGCTTTAATTTAATGCATAATCGCGTGGGATGAGAGATGGAATTTTGATTTTTTTAAAACTCATTTATTAACTTAAGTCATTAATAAGAGTGAAGTTCTGGATACCATCTCTTGTTTAGACCAATAGAGTTTAGAGACCTTTCCCAGTTTCTTGTAAACTGGGTGGCGACTCCAAAATACCTCAAAGGTGCCTAAAGGCATTGTGGGTCTAGATCCTCCTTTTCAATGTTCTATTGAAAAGGAGGCATCCAAAATGACTCATGATGTCCAAGATCAAAAAGACGTGAACCAATCCCTCGAGCCCCAAAAGGCGGGCTCAATGAGCGCCTTGATAGTTCCAGCGCGCATCAAACATGGATAATTTCATGAATTTTATAAATGTGATATGATGGATTATGCATGACCTGCTAGAGTCAATTAAGTGGATAGTTAGGTATGCCTAATAGAGTTCAGTAACTGTAGCCATCAGTTCTGTTCTGGACCCTTATCAAGTCCCTGTTTAGTTCCTTGCGAACTTCAATGTGTTTGGATCTTGTTTAAGATCCCCTCCGTAAAATATTTTAAAATGAGAAAAATGTGACATTGCTTTTCCATTCATACCCGTAAGGTACCGCCATGCGTTCACTCATTATCCACTACTGTGAGGAAGCAGGTGTTATATTGTGTTGTGATTTGTTCTGTTATGCTTATGAGAACGTGAATCCGAATGATTATGATTTACAAGTATGTGAATCTGAATGACTCTATCTATGAGCATATGAATCAGTTAGCATGTGAATGTGACTATGGGCTTTTGAATGCTTATGAATGAGATGCAATTATGATTATGTTTTATAATTATCTGCTTATGCCATCATGAATGTGTTTTGCCTTGACGACCATCGTGAATGGCTATCCATTTTATTGTTATTTGTTTCCCCACTCAGCATTATCGCTTAGCACGGGTGTTTCATCCATGCAGGTGCGAAAGGTGTATAGCTTTTGGGAGAGTCGCCGCAAGTCAAGCCAGCACAGTGGGAATTGATGATAGGACTTAGCTTCTTTTTGCATTATGATTCTTTTTGTAATAGTGAACTCTCATTGTATTTAGTCTTTTGTTCAGCTTTCGCTTTGTATCTCTGAAAGATGTAATTATTTTGGCAACATCAGAACAGTAGTAATAAATATTATTCCATCTATGAATGAATGTTCAGTTTGGTTTCGAAAGATTTAATTTTCGCTGTATTTTTGTATGTTGTTATTATGTGAATGAATGTTATTGTCTCGTTTTTCTTGGTGACACCCCTGCTCTTATGGGTTCTCACTCCATAGCGGATGGGTTCTCGGACGCATGGGAAGGGGGTGTTACAGTTATTGGTATTAGAGGTTTGGTTTAGGCATTTTCTGGGTGTTATTGTGCATAGCTATATGTCTAGGACTGTGTTGGCTGATGCGGTTATCTTTGTGTTTATTTTAGATGGATTCTGATTCAGTACGTGGGTCGCTTGAGGAGTCTGCTGAGAGTGTGAATCCCCATGCAGTAGATCCTTCAGTGTCTATTTCGACTCAAACACCTAGGGTTCAGCCTGAGGCCATAACCATGCCCTTTGAGGTAATGTTAAAGATTTTTCAGGATATGGCTCATGTCTTAGAGAGAGTGGCAGCTCCAATAGGCCCTTTAGAGAGCATGAGGAAAGCTGGTGCAGAGGACTTCTATGGGAATAGCTTGGATGAGTTTGAATATGTTGAGAAATGGATTGAGAAAGTGGAACGAGTGTTAGAGGAGACTAGGTGTCCTCTAGACAGGCAGGTTGAGAGTGTTGTGGCATTGCTTCAGGGATCCGCTTATGATTGGTGGAAGTTGGTCCGTAGGCATCCCTAGTTGCCTGACCCGGTCACATGGGAGTTCTTTGAGAGAGAGTTTACCAATAAGTATGTGACTAGGGAGTATAAGGATACAAAGTGGGCTCAGTTTCTCGGGTTGAAGCAAAGAGCTATGTTGGTTTATGAATTTGAGAAGGAGTTTAATCGTCTTTCTAAGTATGCTCCTGAGGTGTTCTGACAGAGGAGTTCAGATGTCGGCATTTTGAGGACGGTTTGAATGAGTCGCTGAGGGCAATGTTGATTTTTTTGATGTGTACTCTAGGTATTGGGTACTACCAGATTGTGCAAGCAGCAATGCGTGCTGAGAGATCCAAGTCAGTTTTGAGTGAGAGAGCTCAGAGATGGAATCCCCCGCGTGGAGAATCATCATCATCTTCGGGTAAGAGGTCTAAGAACCCGCATAACGAGTCTTCCTCAGGTCCTACTTCAAGAGGTAGGAGGCAAGGTTCTGCCATGGTTTCTATTTTTGGTAGATGTGGTTCTTGTATCAGGACTGAGCCGTTGCCTGAGTGTTCGTATTGCAGCAAGTGCCATCGGGGTGAGTGTAGGTGGCTCACGGGTGGTTGTTTTCGATATGGGAGCACTGATCACTATTTGGCTAACTGTCCAAAGTTGAGTGAGACTTCTGGTGATCAGCGCGAGGATAGTAGAGTTGGATCGAATGCACCATAAGCCAGTAGTGGTAGAAGCCAAGGTAGAGGTCGAGGTGGTCGGCCTAGAGAGGGAGCTCCATCAGAGTCAGTTGATCGTCCTTTGATGGTTCCTGCTAGAGCATATGTCATGAGAGCTCGGGATGAGCATGATGCCCGGATCTAATTGCTGGTAAGTTCCTACTCTTTGACACTGAGTTATATGCTCTAATTGATCCTAGTTCCACACACTCATATTTGTGCACAAGTAAGTTATTTGATAAGTTGCATGATGTTGATCAGTTAGATTATGAGGTTTGTGTGACCAGTCCTTTAGGGCATAGTGTCAATGTGAGTAGAGTGTATAGGAATTGTCCTCTTTTGGTTAAAGGCGTTGAGTTTCCTGTGGATTTGATTGAGTTATCAGTTCGGGAGTTTGATCTGATTTTGGGTATGGATTGGTTGAGTAAGCATCGGGCTTTGGTGGATTGTCATAGGAAAGTGGTTATGCTGTGAAGTAAAGATCAGTCTTCTGTCATGGTGAAAGGATTGGGTTCGAGTTCTTTGAGCAATATGATTTCTGCTATGCAAGCTAAGAGGTTTATGAGGAAAGGTTGTGAGGCATTTTTGGCAGTTGTGTTGGATTCTCAGCGTGATCAGGTTGAAATTGAGGATATCCCAGTTGTTAGGGAGTTTGGTGATGTGTTTCCAAGTGAGTTGCCTGGGTTTCCTCCCGAGAGAGAAGTGGAGTTGTCCATAGAGATAGTGCCGGGTACTTCGCCCATTTCGAAAGCACCTTATCGGATGGCTCTTGTAGAGTTAATGGAACTTAAGACTCAGCTATAAGAGTTATTGGATAAGGGGGTTATTAGACCCAGCATATCTCCATGGGGAGCTCCGGTATTATTTGTTAAGAAGAAGGATGATTCGTTGAGGATGTGCATTAATTATAGGTAAATTAATAAGATCACAGTGAAGAACAAGTATCCTTTGCTTAGAGTCAAGGATTTGTTTGATTAGCTCAGAGGTGTAGGTGTTTTCTCCAAGATTGATCTTCGGTCGGGTTACTATTAGCTTCGAGTTAAGGATGCAGATGTGGTTAAGACTGCATTTCGGACGCGATATGGCCACTATGAGTTCCTTGTGATGCCTTTTGGTTTGACCAATTCACCTGCGGCATTTATGGATTTGATGAACCGAGTGTTTAGGCCATATCTTGATCAATTTGTAGTAGTGTTTATATATGATATTTTGGTCTACTCAAAGGATGAGAGTGAGCATGAAGAGCATCTTCGGTTAGTGCTGCAAGTTTTGAGAGAGCACCGGTGATTTGCGAAGCTTAGCAAGTGTGACTTTTTGCTTCGAGAGGTGTCTTTCTTGGGTCACATTGTGTCAGCTAAGGGTATTCAAGTTGATCCAGCCAAGATTGAGGCGATTGTCGATTGGACAGCGCCTAGGAATGTTCCTGAGGTGAGAAGTTTTCTTGGTTTGGCAGGCTATTATTGTCAGTTTGTGAAGGGTTTTTCAATTATTGCTGCTCCTATAACGAAGTTGTTGAGGAAAGGAGTCAAATTTGAGTGGTCGGATAAGTATCAAGCATGTTTTGAGCATCTAAAAAGGTTGTTGGTTGAAGCTCCTGTACTGACTCATCCCATATCGGGTAAAGAGTTTGTAATGTACAGTGATGCTTTGGGAGTTGGACTCGGATGTGTTTTGATGCAAGAGGGTAAAGTTGTGGCTTATGCATCTCGTCAGTTGAAACCTCATGAGAAAAACTATCCGACGCATGATTTAGAATTGGCAGTGTGATCTTTGCTTTGAAGATTTGGCAGCATAATCTGTATGGGGAGAAGTGTAGGATCTTCACGGATCATAAGAGTTTGAAGTATCTCCTCATGCAGAAAGAGTTGAATATGTGACAGCACCGATGGTTGGAGTTGTGTAATGACTATGACTGCATTGTGGATTACCATTCGGGCAAAGCCAATGTAGTTGCGGATGCGTTGAGTAGGAAATCAGTTTTGGCTTTGTTCTTGAGGTGTTTCAAGTGGAGACTTGATTCAGATGGGGCTTTGGTTGCCCAATTGAGAGTGAAACCGACCTTGAGACAGTCGATTGTAGATGCTCAGAAGGATGATGTAGATTGCAGTGGGTTTTACAAAATGTTCAGCAGGGTAAGCAGTCTGAGTTTTCAATTTTGGATGGAGTGCTTATGTATAGGAATCATTTGTGTGTGCCAGAGAGTGATGAGTTAAGAAAGAAGCTTTTGAGTGAGGCACACACTACGGTCTTTACTATGTATCCTGGTAGTGAGAAGATGTATCGGGATATGAAGCCGTTCTACTGGTGGTCTAGGATGAAGGGAGATATCGTGAAATTCGTGGTGAAGTGTTTGACTTGTCAGTAGGTAAAGGCTGAGCACCAAGTCCCTTCGGGATTGCTCACTCCTTTATCTGTTCCTCAGTGGAAATGGGATGACATCGCTATGGATTTTGTGTCGGGTTTGCCACTGACTCAGAAGAAGGATGATCCAGTTTGGGTTGTTGTGGATCGGCTTACCAAGACGGCTCATTTTGTGCCGGTTAGATTGGACTACTCAATGGATAAGTTGACAAATGTGTATGTGGATGAGATAGTCCGACTGCATGGTGTGCCATTTGTCTATAGTGTCCAATCAAAATCCAAGGTTTGCATATAAGTTTTGGAAGGAATTGCAGAGAGCCTTGGGTATTAAGTTGAATTTCAGCACGGCATTTCATCCTCAGACAGATGGTCAGTCCGAGCGGGTTATCTAGATTTTTGAGGATATGCTTTGAGCATGTTCTTTGGATTTTTCTGGCAGTTGGGATAAGTATGTGCGGCTTATGGTGTTTGCCTACAATAACAGCTTTCAGTCGAGTATTGGGATGTCAACATTTGAGGCTTTGTATGGTCGATTGTGTAGGACTCCGATTTGTTGGATAGAATCGACCAAGTGATCTTTTATTGGGCCAGAGATGATTAGAGATACAGAGGAGAAGATCAGAGTTGTACAGTGGAATCTGAAAGTGGCTAAGGATAGATAGAGATCCTATGCAAATTTGAAGAGAAAGGATATTCGGTTTGAAGTCGAGGATAAAGTTTTCCATAAGGTTTCACCTTGGAGGAAAGTATTGCAATTTGGCAAGAAAGGTAAACTTAGTCCTTGGTTCATTAGACCTTTCGAGGTTTTGGAAAGAGTAGGTCCGATAGCCTATAGGTTAGCTTTACTTATGGAGTTGGCTAAGATGCATGACATCTCCATGTTTCCATGCTTCTACGGTATAGATCGGATCTGTCGCATGTATTGTGAGTTCAGGATGTTCGGATTCAGTCAGATTATTCGTATGATGAGGAACCGAAAGCCATTTTAGCTCGAGAAGTGAGACAGTTGAGGATTAAGCAAGTTCCTCTGGTCAAGGTTCTTTGGCAGCATCATGGAGTCAAGGAAGCGACTTGGGAGCCAGAGGCAACTATGAGGATTCAGTATCCACATTTGTTCAGTTAAGGTAAGAATTTCGAGGACGAAATTCTTTTTAGTAGGGGAGAGTTGTAACATCTTGTTCTCCCCCTAGTAGTTTGAGCCATGATTTCCATGTGTATGTGTGCATGTGTGAGTGTTTTGGCATGTATTAAGGGTATTTTGGGTATTATGCATGATTTGTGGGCTTTATTAGAGTGTGGGTGCATGTATGATATTAGGATGTGTGTATTTGGGTCTTGTTAGTGTGTGCATGCTCATAAAGGAGTAGGGTATGCATTAGTGAGAGTTAGTATTGTGTGTGGTGTCTTGCATGTTAGTTGGGTGTGAATTATCAAAACCCACCAATATCAAGGTGACATGTGGCAAGGAGAAATTATGAAGGGCTATATAAAGAGAGGAGAGAGAAAAAGAGGGCAGAATTTGCCCTAGCTTTCCCGTTCTCTTCCTCCTTCCCGCTTTTTCTTCTTCTTCCTTCCCCTTCCTCTTGCTACACCTTGATTTCTTGCTTTCTTGGTTGATTTGTTGGTGGATCTCGGTAATTCTCAAGAGCTTTATTGGTAAGTTAGTGAGTTTTCCCTTCTTTTTCATCTTCTTCTTTTGATTTTGTTAGATGTGTTCTTGACTTAGGATTTTTGTGTGTTTGTTTGATTTTTGAGTTTTTTGAGTTTAGAAGCGCCTACTCAAGATCCCAAGGGAAAGGAGAAGGCTAGTGGGAGTGGTGATCATTGAATTGGAGCATAGGAATTTCAGGTTTGCGATTTATTTGAATTTGTGCATTTTTGTGATTTGGCATATTGTATGAATTTCTAAAAATTTGAGGTTTGATGATGTTTATGTTGATGCATATATTATGGATTTTAGTTTGATTTGAGTTATGATGCATGAAGGATGAATTATTGGGCAAAATTCTAAGTTTGATGAACTTTGCTAAAATTTCTGGGTTTGTTGTTCTTAAGAAGTTTGATTATGTTCACCTATGATTTTAGTTGTGTAATTGTTGATTTAAGTTGTGCTTATGTTATTTATGATGTTGGGAAGGTTGTTTTGAGGTAAGATGATGTTTGGGTTGATTTGTATTTGAGTTTGGAGGTTTGGGTGTTTTGGAAGTGTGAATTTCTATAAAAAATCGCATAAGAACTAGAAATCATGACCCTGTCGCGAGTGCGACACTGTCACGATAGAGCTCGGTGAATCCAGCCCTTGTTTGAGGCCGAGTGGGCTTATGTGGCCGAGCGGCAGTAGCGAGAGCAGTCTATTGCGAGCGGGACAGAGCGCTCGGCTGCTGAGCTGTCTGGGTAGTCTCCTGTCGCGAGCACGACAGCATTTGTTGGTCGCTCACTGTCACGAGCCCGACAGTGAGACGTGCTTCTATCTCAGCGCGAGAGCGAAGACTGCCACGATCGCGACATGGGCCCAGTTTGGCCTCTATCGCGAGCGCGATAGATGTCGCAAGTGTGACACCTCTAGCTTCAATTGTGAATTTTCTTTTGTGATTTCGATGTTTAATTTCCGAACTCGTGATGCTTTTAGGTTTATACTTGGACTATTTTATGAAGTATATGAATATTATGGGATGTATTATGCATGGATAATTTCATGAATTATATAAATGTGATATGACGGATTATGCATGACCTACTAGATTCAATTAAGTGGATAGTTAGGCATGCCTACTAGAGTTCAGCAGATGCAGCCCTCAGTTCTATTCTAGACCCTGATCAGGTCCTTGTTTAGTTCCTTGCGAACTTTAATGTGTTTGGATCTTGTTTAAGATCCCCTCCGTAAAATGTTTTGAAATGAGAAAAATGTGATATTGCTTTTCGATTCGTACCCGTAAGGTACCGCCATGCATTCACTCACTATCCACTACTATGAGGCAGCAGGTGTTATATTGTGTTGAGATTTGTTCTGTTATGCTTATGAGAATGTGAATCCGAATGACTATGATTTACAAGTATGTGAATCTGAATGACACTATCTATGAGCATATGAATCAGTTAGCATATGAATGTGACTATGGGCTTTTGAAAGCTTAAGAATGAGATGCGATTATGATTATGTTTTATAATTATCAGCTTATGCCATCATGAATGTTTTTTGCCCTGACGACCATTGTGAATGGTTGTCCATTTTATTGTTGTTTGTTTCCCCACTAAGCGTTATCGCTTAGCATGGGTGTTTCATCCGTTCAGGTGCGGAAGGTGTATAGCTTTTGGGAGAGTCGCCGCAAGTCAAGACAACACAGTGGGAATTGATGATAGGACTTAGCTTCTTTTTGTATTATGATTCCTTTTTGTAATAGTGAACTCTCATTGTATTTAGTCTTTTGTTCAGCTTCCGCTTTGTATCTCGGAAAGATGTAATTATTTTGGCAGTATCAGAACAGTTGTAATGAATATTATTCCATCTATGAATGAATATTCAGTTTTAATTTCCTCTATATTTATGTATGTGTTATTATGTGAATGAATTTTATTGTCTCATTTTGCTTGGTGACACCCCTGCTCTTACGGGTTTTCACTCCATAGCGGATGGGTTCTCCAACATATGGGAAGGGGGTGTTACAGCTTTACTTTTATTGCATGGCTATCCATAGTTCTTTGTGTTTGTGGCGTAGCATCCCTTGTCCTCCTTATAGGGCATTGGGTGTTACGAGAAGCGCATACCTGATGCAATGCTTATCTTTTTGCTGTGCTATTTGAAGATCATGGATGGTGGCTTATGATTGTCGCCACTAAGTCATTCTGAAGACTTCAGTTAATCCTTCAGGCATATGATTGTCACCTCTGGGACTTTAGCATATGATTTTCACCACCGGGTCTCTTAGAGGACTATTTTTGGTCCGTCCAGCATATGATTGTTGTCATCGAATCACTAGTAATCTGTCCAGTATTTGATTGTCGCCATCAAGATATCGGCTTATGATTATTCCCATTGAGCCGTAAGCATATGATTATCGCCATGACTCACTCTGTAGACCATAATTTGTTCGTCTGGCATATGACTGTCACCTTCGGGGCATCGACATGTGATTATCGCCGTTGAGCATTAGGCATATGATTGTCACCACCGTTCATTTTGCGGACTACAGTTGATCTGTATTGCATATGATCGTCGCCATCCAGATGTCGACTTATGACTGTCGGCATCGGATCACTGGCATATGATTGTCGCCACTTAACTATTTTGTAAACTGCTATCGATCTGTATGGCATGTGACTGTCGACGTCCAAATGCTGGCATATGATTGTCTCCAGTGAGCCATAGGCATATGATTGTCGCCACAACTCATTTTGTAGAACACTTTGCTCTGATGTAGCTTATCATTAACGCTACTGAACTATGATGAATTCGACTTTTGCGTTGTCATGTAGGCTATTGGAGTGTGTTTCCTGTAATTTCAAATAATCTTATTAATTTGTTATATTAATTGGATCCTTTTAAAGTGTAAGCTCTATGTCTTTTATTTTCTCCTATTATTATTTATCATTTATCTTTCTTGCTCTTTCTTTTCCTTTTTCTCTTTTATTTTATTATTTTGCTGCATCAAGTATTTTCGAATCAAAAAATGAAACTTTAATAAACTGTAAATATTACTAAAATGAAATTTTAACAAAATGTAAATATCACGAAGTAAAATGCAAAGTTTGTACATTAATAGATATATATGCAAATCTCCTTGAATATGTGCTGAAGAGGGGAGTAATCCGATGGCTCATCTGGATCCTAGTTTCTCTCTGATAGATGGATCGACTGAGCACTGGATGAAGATTGCCCTGCCCTAGAAGTCGATGGTCCGGCTCTAGAAGAGGAAGGCTGATCCTTGGATGTTGAGGGTCCAGCCTCGGTGACTGGCTACATAAGAATGACAACTGCTGGTGGAGATCATGGCACAGCCGGTGGCTCCGCTCGTGGAGAGTACTGGAACTGGATTCGGGCATACCCATCCAAGAAAGGCTTAGCACAGGTCTGGAGGAATCCTAGAAACTCACTGATCACTATCGCTAGCTCTGTGAAAACCTGAGTCTGCTCGAAGCTCTGGCATCTGGAGGCATCCCTAATCCTAGTAAGCCTAGCCTCCATCTGCTCTCTCAGCTCCCTGATAGACCTAGAGATGGTTGGTATAGAAGACTCTAAGACTTCCACTCGAAATCTAAGAGAGGTAATAGACTCATCAACAATTTGGATGGCCTCGTCAATCCTCTGGGCTGCAGCCGCCTGTGAGGCACTCAGATCCTGCCTCAAGTCCTCTATCAGTCTCTCCTACGTATCTAGGTACTCGCCTATCAACTTGTCTCTCTCCTCCATGCGCCGACCCATGGCAGCAAGGCTGGTTGTCACCACTGAGATAATGTCCTACTGTACGGATAGAGATAGTGGTTGTGCCTTGGGCTACACTGACCCTGCATGGGAATCTAGTGGTGGAGGAGCAGTGGACACAGATTCCCCCCGGTGCCCCGACCGGTTATAAGGGTCGAATCTCTTGGCCTCCCGAGACTCAGAGCGCTGGACCTACGGTGGCGGTGGCGTGTGGCTCTGAGATCCCTGTGACACTATAGTGTGTAGCAGATCATCCAAATCTATATCGAACTCCATGACCTGAGGAGTGTGAGGCTGCTTGATAACTTCAATTTAGTATTTAGATTTGATAGTATTTTCGTATGATTTATGAGTGTTTAGTAGTGTTTATTGTCATGATATGCTTACTTTAGATTAATTTTGTCAATCTTAGTAAAATTAGATTTTTATGCATTTTAGTTAGTATTTTGATTAAGTTTGAATTTTGTGTGCAGCAAATTTTTAGGTACCTCACGGTGGAAACCTATCTGGTTACCACCGTGACATTCACAGGAGTCAAAAGCAGAATGCAGGTATACTATAGGTCACGGTGGTAACCAATTTCATTACCACCATGACATATTTATCATTCAGGCAGAATGCAGGCAAGAAGTACCTCACGGTGGCAACCAGATTTGTTGACACCGTGACATGATTCGTACCAAGGCAGAATCAAGTGAGGAGGTACCTCATGGGGGCAAGGTAATCTTGTTGCCACCGTGACATAGGGAAATCCTGGACAGAAGTGAAATTTGAGCATCTCACGGTGGCAACAAATCTAGTTACCACCGTGACCCCTATCCTACACGCAAGCCAGATTCACTTTCTCGACACCCTCACGGTGGCAACCAATCTGGTTACCACCGTGACCCCTCGGGATATAAAAAGAAAAGTTTGTTGTTTGGGCAAGGAGTTCGGATTTTTGGCAGCCTTTTCTCATTTTAGGGTTTTAGAACTAGAATTTTGGGATTTTTTTTCTTGTTCGTAATTTAGGTTTTCAATTTTATCTTTAGAATTAATTTGCAATTCAAGAGTTTTTACATTGGAAACACATAGTTTAATTTGAATACACAGTTTTTACATTAGAATTTCCAGATTTTTCTCCATTGAAGAGTTAAAGAAGGAGATTAAAGAACGTGGGATTCAACTGGGATTTATGCCTTCATGAATTTCTGGGTTTATTCTTTCCTCTTTCCTTTTGATTTTGTAATGGATCGTGAGTAGTCTTTTAGTTGTTTGGGAGATCTTTGAATCCCCTACCCATGATGTGAATTCTGAACATCTTTTGAATTTAGATATATGATTGAATGGTTTATTTCACTGGTTCTTCTTGTTAATTCATGGGATTTATTTTCTCAAGTTAATTTCCAATTTTGATGAATGATTTATTTCATGTATCTTTATTGGTTATTTAGTTGTATGGATTGGATGCCATTGTTATTTACATTTAGCTCTTATCATTCTTGCTGTGTCTTTTGGATGACTCCGATTGGGAATCTAGAAGTGCAGAATTTCATGATTTAGGACTAGAATGGTGAGTGAGATAATTGAGTTCTAGTTTATTTGACTCCGTATTGGGAAAATAAACCAAACTTAGGATTTTAGACCCGTGCATAGGCTAGTTATGTGGCTGACTCCGGTTTGGGATGTCATATAATTAGAGTGGTTGACTCCGGATTGGGAAGCCTGGGTTAAGAGGGTTATCCCGATTTCTTTCATAATTGGTTCTTGGATTAATTTTATTCACATTTGGGTATGGGGTGGATAAGTGAACCCGAGCAACGTTCGTCTAATTTGAATTCTTATCAAGTTAATTTTTTCATCATTTTATTTCTTCGATTATTGACGTCAATTTAATTTGATTATTTCTGCTTGCTTATTTTAGTTATTTAAATTCTTTATTTTTAATCGATAGACAACTAAATCAATTCAAACAATTGGGAATTCTTTAGCATACTCTTGATTTTCATTGCTTCAACACACAGTCCCTTGGGTACGATAACTCGGGGTCCTAACTATACCCCACTTTATTACTTGCTAATTCAGTACACTTGCTAAGGTAGTGTCAAGTTTTTGGCACCGTTGCCAGGGGACTGGCGTTGTTTTTGAGTTTTGATTATTATTTGTATGTGTTTTTCTTTTTCTTATTTTTATTTTTGTTTATTCTTTTCAGGTAGTTGTTGTGTATGACCAGATTGAGACAAGAAGAAATAACACCCTACGACCCTGAAATCGAGAGGACTTTGCATCAACGAAGGAGAGCCAACGGAGATAACAACATGGAAAACAATCCTCCTATTGGTGAATTTCCTCTCGAAAACGAACAAGTGCCGAGGGCACAAGAAGAGATGCCTGGTAATTATAGAGAACAGATCCCTAGGCAGAGGACGATAAGGGACTATGCTGTACCGAGATGGACTGAGGATCATTGTACAATTGTGCTGCTAAGGGGAGTGCAGTTTGAACTTAAACCAGCAACCATCAATATGGTGCAGAGGAACTAGTTTTTGGGTTCAGAAGTGGAAGATCATGCGCAGCACCTGGACATATTTTTGGAGGTTAGTGATACAGTCCAGATTCCAGGAGTGACATCTGCTTCGGTAAGATTAAAATTATTTCCATTTACTTTGATCGAAAAAGCAAGAGAATGGTTGCAAATGTTACCAAGACAGTCAATCAGATCATGGGACCAGTTACAAGAGAGGTTTTTGATGCGATTCTTCCCTCCTACAAAGACTGCAAACATCCGC
Organism: Excoecaria cochinchinensis; assembly: GCA_947683425.1. Classification (NCBI taxonomy): domain Eukaryota; kingdom Viridiplantae; phylum Streptophyta; class Magnoliopsida; order Malpighiales; family Euphorbiaceae; genus Excoecaria; species Excoecaria cochinchinensis. Next base: position 7,520,777 of record CANTUQ010000043.1, read on the forward strand.
AACAGTATTTCCAAATGAGTGAGGAGCCTTTTCATGAGGCTTGGGAAAGGTTTAGGAGGCTGTTGAGAAGCTGTCCACACCATGAGATAGCAATCTACCATTTGATGACAATATTCTATTCTGGGGTTACACCACAGACAAGATCCCTTTTGGATGCATCACCAGGAGGTTCATTCAATAATAGGTTGCCGGAGGAAGCTTTCCATCTGCTGGATGAAATGGCAGCCAATGATGCTCAATGGGCTAATCCTAGATCGGTTCCGAAGAGACAAGGAATACATAATGTGGATGAGGTGTCTATGTTAAAGGCACGAATTGAGTCAATGAGAAAAGAGATGAGTGGTTTGAAAGTGAAAAATGTAGCCTCTGTTTCTCAAGAGAGTGGGTGGTACGAAAATGCACAATCTAGTCAAGAGAGTGGAGCAATAGGATATGTAAATGCTGTAGGAGATTACCGAAGGAATGACCCTTACAGTAAGACATATAATCCGGGTTGGAGAAATCACCCAAACTTCTCTTAGAAAGATGGAAATCAGAATGCATCATCTTCTCAACCACAAGTAAGAGCCCCCTTTAACCAAAACATGCATCATAACCACAATCAGTTATACCAACCTCAACCATCCGCTCATTACCAAACACCATATCCATCAAATTTCAACCAAGGGCAGAGTTCGAATCAATCACAACCTCAATCTTACCACCCACGGGGTTATCAACCGAGGCCACCTGTTTAAGAGAAAAAGCCAAACCTTAAAGATATGTTAGCTAGCTTCATGAACAGTCAACAGTAGTTTGTGAGTAGCCAGTAACAGTTTATGGCTAACCAAGAAGCAAGGTGGAAATCTCAAGAACAATGGAATCGGAATCAAGACGCTTCCATGAGAAATTTAGAAACTCAAGTGGGATAGCTTGCAAATTCTATGTCTCAAAGGCAACTGGGGACTTTTCCTTCAAATGTGGACCGGAATCCTAAGGAAGAGGCTAAAGCAATCACATTAAGAAGTGGCAAGGTGGTGGTACAGAGAGAGGATCAAGGTAAAAATTCTTCACCATCATCTGATATGGAGGAGTCTATCTATTTTGTAGACACAGTGGATGAGTGTGTACAAGAAGTTCACGAAAATGTGTTGGGAGCTGATCCAGTGAATGTGAGTTTGATACATTCACTGGAGGATGAAGAGTTGGAAGAAGAGTTGAAGGGAGAAGTGATAGCAGCTGTGGAGAAAGAAGAGGAAGAAGATGAATCACAGCAAGAAGAGCTTAATCTGAACAAGGGGGATTCAAATTCTGAACTTAAACCTCTTCCATCTTATTTAAAATATGTGTTTTTGGAGAATGAGAAAAAGCCAGTGATTATTTCCTCTTTATTGTCAGGTATTGAGGAGAATATGCTACTTGAGGTGTTGAAAAAGTACAAGAAGGCCATCGGATTTGAAAGGAATTGATCCAAGTTACTGTACTCATCGGATTTCAATGGAGGAGGAATGTAAGCCGGTTGCTCAGCCTCAAAGGAGACTTAATCCGGCAATGCAAGAGGTGGTGAAGAAGGAGGTACTGAAACTCCTTGACTCAGGTATTATTTATCCTATTTCTGACAGTAAGTCGGTTAGCCGAGTACAGTGTGTGCCTAAGAAGGGGGGGATGACTGTGGTTAAGAATGAGCTGAATGAATTGATTCCAACCCGTACTGTTACGGGGTGGAGAGTCTGTATTGATTTTAGAAGGTTGAACAATGCCACAAGAAAAGACCATTTCCCTTTGCCATTTATTGACCAGATGTTAGAGAGGCTAGCAGGCAATAGGTTTTACTGTTTTTTAGATTGGTACTTGGGATATTTGCAAATCCCTATAGACCCTGAAGACCAAGAGAAAATAACCTTTACCTGCCCTTATGGCACATTCACCTATAGGAGAATGCCTTTCGGATTATGTAATGCACCGGCTACGTTTCAGCGGTGTATGATGGCTATTTTTCATGACTTTATAGAGAAATTTATGGAGGTATTTATGGACGATTTCACTATTTATGTGGCTGACTTTGAGAGTTGTTTAGAGCATCTTGATTTAGTGCTAGGGAGGCGTGAAAAGACCAACCTAGTTTTGAATTGGGAAAAATGCCACTTTATGGTGAGAGAAGGCATTGTGCTTGGGCACAAAATTTCTGAGAAAGGAATAGAGGTCGATAAGGCCAAGGTAGAGGTGATAGAAAAGTTGCCACCCCCGACTAGTGTTAAGGGCATTAGGACTTTCTTAGGACATGCAGGGTTTTACCGTCGTTTTATCAAAGATTTTTCAAAATTGCTAAACCCTTATTCAATTTGCTTATGAAAGATGCTCCTTTTAATTTTGATAGAGAGTGCATGCTAGCTTTTGAGACTTTGAAACAACAGCTCATTTCAGCCCCGGTAATTATATGTCTGGATTGGAATTTGCCGTTTGAATTAATGTGTGATGCTAGTGACTTTGCAGTTAGGGCAGTGCTTGGACAGCAGCGGGATAAAGTATTTTGTGCAGTTTATTATGTTAGTCACACTTTGACAGGGGCACAGGTTAATTACACCACCACTGAGAAAGAGCTTCTTGCAATCGTGTATGCTTTTGAGAAGTTCAGACAGTATTTGCTGGGTGCAAAAATCGTGGTGTGGTCAGACCATGAAGCTTTGAGACATTTGTTTGCCAAGAAGGAATCCAAGCCGAGATTGATTAGATGGGTGCTCCTATTGCAAGAGTTTGACCTGGAAATCAAAGATAAGAAGGGGCTAGCGGATCATTTGTCGAGATTGGAGAGCGATCAAATTGAAAAAGGGGAAATTTTTGATTTATTCACTGATGAACATATTTGTGCTTTATTTGCAAGTGAATTTTCTGTTCCATGGTTTGCTAATGTGGCTAATTTTCTTGCAGGAGGATTTATGCCAAAGGACTTCACATGGCAGCAAAGGAAGAAGATGAAAAAGGATGCCAAACACTACAATTGGGATGACCGTTATTGTTTCGCCTATGTGCTGATCAAGTGCTGAGGAGGTGTATCTCGGATGAGAAGGATGAGATCATCAAGGCATGTCCTAGCGGGGAAGCTGGTGGACACCATGCGCCAAATAGAACGGTATCGAAAATTCTATCCTCTGGTTTTTATTGGCCTACTACGTTTAAAGATGTGCAATTCTTTGTGAAAACCTGCGAAAAAATGCCAAAGAGTAGGTAACATCACTAAAAGAGATGAGATGCCTTTAACCAATTTGCTTGAGGTAGAATTGTTTGATTTGTGGGGGATAGACTTCATGGGGCCTTTTCCTGTTTCTTATGGGTATGAGTATATTTTAGTGGCAGTGGACTATGTGAGTAAATGGGTAGAAGCCATAGCCACTAGAACTTGTGATGCCAAAGTTGTTCTAGATTTCTTGAGAAAGAATATATTCACCCGATTTGGAGCCCCTAGAGCGATTATAAGTGATGGTAGTAAACACTTTGTTATCCACCAATTTAAGGCTTAATTGAAAAAATTTGGAGTTAGGCATAAGGTCACCACCCCTTATCATGCTCAAGCTAATGGGCAGGTGTAGACACCGGGTCCCGAGTAGCCTTGATCAGGATTACCCGATGATGAAATTTAACTATGCCGGCTTATAGGCAAAAAGATTGGAGCTCAGAAGTGATTTTCCTTGTCTTTTCGGTGAGTAAAAAGTGTATTTTAAAAATATTTTCGCCCATTTCGCCCATTTTCGACCCCCACTCGATTTTTAACGGTTTTTGGACGGTTTTGGGTGGTTTTTGGGTAGTTTTTGAGGGTTAAAACACTAGAAAAAATTAAAAAACAAGGGGGGAACGGATTAAGAACATTTTAGAGCAAAAAACTGAATTATTTGGGTTTTTACTTAGAGAAAAAAAATAAATCTTTACATACTTGTTTTTTAGAGTTTTTCTTCAAGTTTCCAAGCATTTTCCAAGCATTTTCACAAGGAAGAGACAAGGAATTCAAGACTTCTACCTTCAATTCTTCAAAACTGAATTTGAGGGTAATTATTCTTGGTTTTACTCATTAATTCTCTTGTTAATTTCATTTATTTTTGCTTCCAATTAACACATTAAACATGTAAATTCTCTTAGTCTCCATATTCTTCTTCTTATTTTTATCTTTAACAAGTAAATTCTTTTAAATTTTATTATATTATTTTCATGTCAAATTATTTTTTGTCCATGTTATTATGCATGTTTAATCTAGTTTGTCAATATCTTTGATTTCTTTATGTTATATCATGATTATTATTATGTTTGCATGTGTTAAATATCATTAAAGTTTTTATTAGACTGGTTTATTGTTATCATTAGGTGCTAGTATCATTATTATCATTAATGTTATTGTTCATATTTTGCATGTATGTTAAATTTCAAATTTATTTTCTTATGCCTTTATAATAGATATTACTTTAAACTTTATTATGCATGTTAAGTTTTATTGTTCTTATGTTACACATTCATGCACATTTTATGAGTAATAAAATTGATTGTCATTAATTTTTCATGCATGTTAACCTTTATTATGATGTTATCTCATTTTAAGCATGTTAAATTGCATCATAATTATTTTTATGCATGTCATAGTATCTTATGCATGTTATATGGTCATTGTACATATTATCTTTTATGTCATATTATTTTGTTGGCTTAATCACTAACATTAATTTCTTTTATTTTTATTTTTGGTTGCAAATCATTGTTTTATTCTCATTTGAGCACCCATGCACGTGAAGGAGGAGTTGCGGGGTTTTGTATTTTCTTTATACATTTTTATTTTTCATTTTATTTTAATTTCCTTGTATATATTCATTGAATAAAATGTTTTCTTATGCGCACCTAAATAAAAATCACAAAAATAGTTTTACTAAATTAATTTAGATTTTTCATAATAAAATGGGACCAATATCCTAGTTTTCATCCCAAATAAAATTATCACATCCAAAATATTTTCTTTAATTGTGCATGCGGGGACCAAAGTCCTCATAATTAATAAATTCCCCGGTTTTATGTATGTTTGCACTTTTAAATGGGAGTTGTATTTCGCTCCTGGTATTATTGTAATTTACCTTTGATGTTATTTTTGATATGTTTATTCTATCGCGTTCAATGTGAATATTTGCACTTTTAAATTAAAATTGCATCGTGTGGAGAGAGAGCGAATTAATGATAATTAAAATTTAATCATAAATTCATCGAGGTAGAAATAGATGAGAAATCCCGGACCCAGCTTTGGTCTTTGGGCTCAAAGAGGCTAGAGGTTTACCCTTCAAGACACCTTTTTGTGCCACGAGACTTTAGCACTAATCCTAGGCTCCTTAGGGCGAGAGGTTTACCTTCCAAGACCCCTCTGGTTGGCCCAAAATGGATACAACGCGCAGTCTTAGGCTCTCCGAGGCGAGAGTAACTTTCCCAATGTTCTATTGGGTGGCGACTCCATGAAACCTCCCTATTGCCCAACATTGACGCACTTGCGATTTATTGTAAGCTATCAACGGACCCACAAATGCCCCGATCGCCCTCAAACGGGCGGTCCCATGGGCGGCCCGGGGATCCGGCGCGCGTCACAGTGGCGACTCCACTGGGGACGATATGGTTCGAGATTTCAATTTGAAAATACCTCATTTAACATTTATGGTTAAAATTTAATTCATAAATTCGCTTTATCTCAAAATTGCATATAATCTCATTAGAGCTTTAGATTAAGTTAGTTTGGTCCCTTTTCAAGCCCCGGTGCGTTCCCGAAGCACGACCTCATTTTCACTCAATTTGGGGAAGTGTTAAGGATAATCACCAGCCCAAGCCACGTACCTCAATGGTATATCAAAATGATGACCCGATCGGTCGCTATGCTTGTGATGAGCTAGACCCGTCGGCAGGGATCATGCTTGGGTAGCCTTAAAGTAACATCTCTCTTGTCCAAAGCTCATGTAATGGCAATAGATACTTCCACTAGGTGAAATGTACCGTAATATTATGCTTGCTATATGGGCCATCATATATTAAACGAAATCAATTTAATTAAATGGTCTTCATCAAAGGCTTTCATGCCCCGCTGGGCCCATCTTAGTTAAGTTGAATTGTTTAAATACATAATTGCCAAACACCCATACGTATGTACATTAGATAGGAGCTGTTATGCTGCCGGTTTTTCACCGCGCACCATACGTGTCCATTGGGTTCCATGTTAATCCATGGATCAAGCCCACCTAGGAAAGAGACCGCACTACCACGTGTGTGGGAGATATAAGGTTGGAAGGATCTATCTGCTTGCATGTGTTTGTCTATGTTGCATCAGCACGAGCATGCATTGCATTTTAATCATGCATCATCTTAACAATTTTTGCACTTCAGCCATCATAGATTCTCCTGGGTGGTCTAGAGGTCCCGACGGACGGTTAAGAAGGACGCCGCTTTTGGGGTTAACAGAGTTAGTGTCGGATCAGAGTTCAGAGTCAGTCTTAAAAGGAAGTGTGGGGTTTTCTTCCGAATCATCAACAGAAGTAAGCATGGTTAATCCATCAAATGAGTCTGATGCAACCCGGGCAATAATCACCGAGGAGGTAGGAAAGAGAATGGAGGAATTTAAAGCCCGAATGATTGCAATGATGGGCAATCTTGCCACCACCATAGCTGGGCAACAAGCTGTTGCTGCCCCTATCCGAGTACCAGCTGAACAAGAGGTTATAAGAGAAGAACATCCTGTTACAATTAACCAACCAGTGGTTTACCCACCTGTTGTTGAGCAAAGAGTGCCTGCACCTATTGAGCGCAGAGAGGGCCCCAGGTCTGAAGCTGAATTTGTGGAAGATGAGCTAGAGGAGCATAAAGTAGCTAAAGAGAAGTCGCCAAAACTGGATGAGGCAATGTGGAGGAAAATGGAAGAAAGATTTGAGGCCATGGCAAGGATGATGACCGTGGGAAAAGGAATGAACCCGGAAGACCGAGAGCTGGATGGGGATGACCTGATTCCCCAGAATTTTAAGATGCCGGACATTCCCAAATTTGATGGCACCTCTGACCCTGCCGCATACATCAAGAAATACTCGCTGGTCATGAAGGGAACGACCTTAACAAGAAAGCAAAAGATAGAGTATTTCTGCTTGAGTCTCACAGGAGCTGCTATTGATTGGTACCATGGGCTTGAGAGGAGGTCCAAGGAGGATTGGGACTTGCTAACTGAAGAGTTCCTTAAGCAGTACGATTGCAGTACCCGGATGGAGGTCACTTTGAAAGATCTCGAGTTGCTACAACAGAAGGCTGGGGAGTCCTTCCACGAGTACCTTACTCGGTGGAGAAACCGGGTTATGGAGATGAAACGCAAACCGGACACTTCTGATCAGATCAGGCTATTCATTCGAAATGCCAGCCCTTACTTGAGAGATGGACTGAAAATGAAGGGACTCAAGGATTGGGAGTCCTTGAAGGACATTGCCATAGAAGCAGAAGGAGAATATCTAGCCAAGAGGGCAAATAGTGAGTCCTATGCCAGGAGGGGATACAGCAATCAGGGGACAGCCAAACCAGCAAGTTCAAGCACTGGTAACAGAGTTGGGAAGACTACCGAGGTGTCTGCAACCGGCGTAAGTCAGAGGTATTTCTCAAACTTGGGTAAGCCTTTATCATGGGTGCTGCAGAGGCTAATAAAAGAAGGAAAACTGCGGCCTCTATCACCTAGGTCGGCCAAGACCCAAGGACAGCCAGGGCACAAAGAGAATGAATACTGCGCATTCCGCCAACATACCGGCCATTTGACGGATGATTGTATAACGCTAAGACATCGGGTCCAAGATCTAATTGACAACAAGCAGATCACCGATCCTGAGAAGAGAGAAAGCAAGAAGAAGTCCGGTTATAATACGGTGCCACCTCCAGTCTTTATGATTGGATCGAACCTATCAGAGTGGTACGTGATGCAAGATCTATATGGAAATGAGTATGTCGCTATTACTCGCCCTACAGTGAATGAAGAAGGGATTTCCTTGGCAGCGATAGACTGTTGGTCCACTAGTGAGAGTGGAGATGATGAAGATGAGAAAAATGGAGAGTTTACGGATCCGTGGGATTCAGAGGAAGAAGAAAGAGTAGAAGCAGTAACAAGAAGTGGGAGGGTCATTCCAGAAGTTGAGAAGCAGCAAGACCCAGCACAAGCAATCGCAGAGAAAGAGCCGGAAGAAAATTCAATAGTGAAGCAACTGAAAAAGACCACGGCTCAGATATCTATTTGGGATCTCTTGAGACAGTCTCCCTCTCACAGACAGAAGTTAGTTGAAGCATTGACTGTATCAACTGTAGCAACTACAATCTCCCCATCTGAGCTGTTAGACCTTGTAAAGGGGGGATCTGGGGAGAAGTTGGTTTTTTCTGATGCAGATTTACCAGTTGAGGGTCGCAGCCACAACCGACCTTTGTACATCAAGGCACAGATCAATGGTAAACACACTGCTTGTGTCATGGTTGATGACGGGTCATCGATAAATGTCTGTCCTTTAGTGGCACTCCAGGCCTTCGGGTTGAATGAGAGTATGTTAAGCAAGTCCGACCTGACTATCACAGCCTATGATAACTCCAGGAGGCAAGCATTGGGAACTTTCAAAGCTTTGGTAAAGACGGGGCCTATTGAGACAGAAACGGATTTTGTGGTTCTGCTGATCCCAGCAAACTTTTTCGCTCTACTTGGTAGACCGTGGTTTCACAAGTTAGGGGGAGTGCCATCCTCATTACACCAGATAATTAAGATACCCCATGAAGGAGAGGTAGTGACCATTAAAGCGGCAAGAGAGAACCAAGTGTCTGCCTTGGAGATCTCTAATCAGCCATTCAGTGGCTTTGATGTATCGGTGATCAAAGAAGAGCAAAGCTTAGAAGGTAGCCCTCAAGTGGTGAATATGCTGAAAAAGATGCACTTCCTCCCAGGGGCTGGTTTGGGAAAAGAGTCACAGGGACTGCAGAATGCTATCACTATACGTGGTCAGAAGGATCGAAAAGGGTTGGGCTACAAAGGAGAGTATGGTAAGAAGAAAGTATCAGAGAAGATCCCCCATATCTCGGAGAGCTTTGTGCCATCATCCTCGGTATGTGCTTACACCGGAGAAGAAGAGCCGCAGTGGGTAGATGGGAAGATTACCCCGGCATTTGAAATTTTTAACGATGTCTTTGATTGGGAGATCGGAGTTGTTAAAGCTGTAGAGAACTTTTGGGATGAGGAGATTATGACCCAATGCAGTATCTGGGACAGAGATGAGCCCAAAGAGATTGTAACTGATAAGCTGTTAGCCACCAGACTTAAGGGGAAGGAGAAGATAGTGGAGCCAGAGCTGAAGATTGAAGATCTCAAGATTTCACCAAATCAAGAAGCCAAAGCACAGTCAGCTGCAGCATCGGCGTCGACTGAAGTTGATAGTCATTTAGATTCTCTTTTTATACCAGAACTCTTTGAGGACAATGTTAATGTTTCTGATTATGTTAATGAGATGAACAACTTTGCTTACTTGTGTGATGTTTCTGATTATTTCATTTCGCATGATCATAAGCATGATGCATTCATTTTTGATATTAATTCAACTGGCACAACTGCATTTAATCTCGGAACTTTTGAAAATCCAAAGGAAATTTTGCTAGCATCAGACATAACTACTGAAGAGAGAATAAAATTTGAGAGAATATTAAAAAAATATGAAAAAGTCTTTGCCTGGACCTATGAGGATATGTCGGGAATAGATCGAGATGTTGCCGAACATGCCATCCCAACTTACCCAGAGTTTAAACCAGTCAAGCAAAAGCTTCGGAGGCTTAGGCCAGAATGGGCACAGAAAGTAAAAGAGCAGATCCATAAGCAGATTGAGGCTAAGTTCCTGATAGAGGTTCAATACCCAACATGGTTAGCTAATGTGGCTCCTGTAGCTAAGAAAGACGGTAAGGTTCGAGTATGCGTCGACTATCGAGACCTGAACAAAGCTTTCCCAAAAGATGATTTCCCACTGCCTCATATTGATGTGCTAGTAGATAGTGCTACTGCTTGTATGATGTATAGCTTTGTGGATGGGTACGCAGGGTACAATCAAATCCTTAACAAGATAGTGGACCGGATCAAGACAGCCTTTATCACCGAGTGGGGGACATATGCCTACCGGGTTATGCCTTTTGGGTTGAAGAATGCAGGAGCAACCTATCAGAGGATGGCGACCAAGGTTCTCAATGACTTAATCCACAAAGAAGTGGAGGTGTACGTCGATGACATGATGATTAAGTCGGCTACCAGAGAAGGTCATTTTGAGGCTTTAGAAAAGTTCTTTCAAAGAATTAGCAAGTATGATTTGTGCCTCAATCCCAAGAAGTGCATTTTTGGAGTTACATCAGGAAAGTTGTTAGGACATGTAGTAAGCCAGAGGGGAATCGAGGTAGATCTCGATCAAGTCAAAGCCATAAGAGAGATGCCAGTGCCCCAGAAGGAGAAGGACGTCAGAAGTTTCCTAGGAAAGCTTCAGTACATCAGCCGATTTATTGCTAAGCTAGCTTTAGTATCTGAGCCTATTTTCAAGCTTCTTAGGAAGAATCAGCCGGTGATATGGAACAATGACTGTCAATTGGCCTTTGACACCATTAAGGAGTATTTGTTAAATCCTCCGGTGTTAAGACCACAACGCCATGCCAAACCACTAATCCTGTACCTAGCTGTGGAAGATAACTCAGTGGGTGCTATGATGTCTCAGGAAGATGATTTTGGTGTAGAGTTTGCCGTTTACTATCTTAGCAAGAAATTCCTGCATTACGAAGCCAAATATGTAGAGGTGGAAAAGATTTGTTTAGCAGTTATCTGGGCTTCTAAGAAGTTGCGACACTACTTTCATTCCTTCAAGGTACAAACGGTTGCCAAACATAATCCGCTCAGATACCTCCAAGAAGCACCCTCTCTACTAGGGAAGATGGGAAGATGGTTACTGCTATTGCAGGAATTTGACATTGAGTACATAACCAGGAAAACCATTAAGGGAAGAGCCATAGCGGAATTCTTAGCCGAGCATCCTATTGAGGGAGATCAGTTTGAATACAACTTCCCAGATGAAGATGTCACGGCCATAGCAGTACAAGGGTGGCAATTATTCTTTGATGGAGCAGTCAATAATAAGGGAGCAGGTGTATGAGTTATTCTTACGACCCCAGATGGTGAAAGGCTACCATTGGCTAGGAAGTTGAGGTATAAGGCTACCAATAATGAAGCAGAATATGAAGCTTGCATCTTTGGATTGGAAGCATTACTTGCTCTGGGGGCAAAGACCGCAGAAGTATTCGGAGATTCTTCCTTGGTAATTCATCAGATCAGAAGGGAGTGGTCAGTCAAGGAAGAAAGGCTGCTGCCTTATGTAAAGCACTTGAGAACGTTGAGCAGCCAGTTTGAGATTTGCACTTTTCACTTCATCTGCAGAGACGAAAATCAGTTAGCTGATGCTCTAGCAACATTAGTGTCTATGTGGGATAACCCAACAGGAGTTGCAATGATACCCGTGCTGATTTATAGTTCGGAAAGACCTTGCTTTGAAGCTGACAGGTGATGGACATTGAGGCCAATGATGGAAATCCATGGTATTATGACATTCAGAATTATTTAGAGAGATCAGTCTTTCCAGAGGAAGCCAATGCGAAGGACCAAAGAATGATCAGGAAGTTATCCACTCAATTCATTAGTGTTAATGGCACTTTGTACAAAAGGCAAGCTAATGGTATCCAGTTAAGATGTCTGGAGGAGAAAGAAGCTAAAAGAGTTATGGAAGAGGTTCATGCCGAGGTTTGTGGAGCTCACATGAATGGCTTAGCCTTAGCAAAGAAGATCATGCGCCAAGGGTTTTATTGCCTCACAATGGATACAGATTGTTCAAAATTTGTGAAGCAATGCCAGTTATGCCAACAGTACGCGAATTTGAGGCATGTGCCAGTTTCAGAGTTACATAACTTAACATCTCCATGGCCATTTGCAGCGTGGGGAATAGACATCATAGGCGAAATCCATCCTATGGCTTCTAATGGGCATAGATTCATCATAGTTGCCATTAACTACTTCACTAAGTGGGTTGAGGCTGAATCTTTCAAGAAGGTTGATGCAAGGGATATGGCTAAATTCATCGAACGGAATCTGATATGCAGATATGGTCTCCCACATCACATTGTGTCTGATAATGGGGTGCAATTCCTGGCAGAGACTAAACAGATGCTCGAGAAATATGTGATCAAACATTATAAGTCTTCTCCTTACCGTCCTCAAGCAAACGGTGCAGTTGAAGCGGCGAATAAGAATGTGAAGAGAATTTTGGCCAAGATGGTTCAGAACTACAAGGATTGGGCAGAAAAGTTACCCTTCGCACTTTGGGGATATAGAACAACAGTCAGAACCTCTACAGGGGCAACGCCATTCTCTCTGGTATATGGAACTGAAGCAGTCCTGCTAGTTGAAATTGAGCTGAAATCATTGAGGGTAGTCATGGAAGCTGAGATTCCTGAAGCAGAATGGGCACAACAACGTTTGTCACAGCTAAATCTGTTGGATGAAAACAGGTTACGAGCCTATTACCACAACCAAGTTTATCAAAAGAGGCTGGCTCGGTCGTTTGGCAAGAAAGTACGAAAGCACCCATTGAAGGAGGGGGACTTGGTCTTTAAGATGATGAGGCCGGGAGTTCCAGACATACGAGGCAAATTCAGACCAACCTGGGAAGGTCCATTCATTTTGAAAAAGTTGCTAACAAAAGGAGCAGCAATTTTAGCAAACAGCAACGGGAATGAGTTCAAGGACCCGGTCAATGTCGATAGACTTAAAAGGTTCCATGGCTAAAGAGAAAAAAAATAAAAAGAAGAGAATAAATGCCCCACGGGTCGAAAACCGAAAAGAGGCGGCCTTGCTAAAATTGGGCGCCCTGCCAGGGTGAAAACCGAAAAAAGGCATCCTGGGCAAAAATTAAGGGCCAAGAGAAAATGTTCAATCGAGAAAACCCGAGAGGGCCGATTGATAACAGGAGTTTGAGGCTGACAAAATCCACTCCGAGATTAGGTGTAGTCATATGCTTTTGAATTCTTGTCAAATGAAAATCATGTATGATGAAATCATATAGAAATGTACACAATTTCGCAATGAATAAAAGAATATATTTTCATTGTTCTTTTAGTTCTGTCTTAAAAAAAGAAATATACCAATTTTTCATCTAATGATTATTGCTCAGTCCCTTCATTGGATATGTATTTTTTTTTGCTCTTAACAGAAGCTTTGGTGATAACTTTCTCTAAAAAAAAATAATAAAAATAAACAAAAAAAAAAGAAGGCCGTTAGAGATGAAAACCGTAACTGGCTCTCTAAACAAAAGTTAGGCCAAATGGCAGGGTGAAAACCTGGAAACAGGCAGTCTGCCCTACAAAAAAAAATTAAATAAATAAAAGCCGCTAGATTGGGTTGGGTCCATTCCAGGCAAAAATTAGGCAAAGGGTTGTGTGAAAATCCCCTAAGGGACGCATTTCCCGCAAAGAAAAGCTAGTGTGAAAATCCACAAGGGACGCACTACCTTTAAAACAATGATGTTCAATGCCTGGAGCAATAGGGCGACATTATTTCGGATGATCTTCTTTCAATCATATAACATACAGCACAGAACATGAAACAGAATCCCGGGTAAGTGATCATTGACCAGGGGGCAAAGGATGTACACCGGACGTCTCTTTCAGAAAACTTGTCGACGATCCTCAGGATTCAGGGGGCATTGTAGAGCAAAAGAGCTACAACCTCAGCAAACCTTGGACCACCTAGGGCACAATCTATACATTTTTGCAAGCATTTGCATTCCACATCATGCACACGTGATTTCTTGTATATTCCTATGCATACAATCTTGCAGGAGAAATCGGCGGGGAACACCAACAAAAGCCAAGTGTCGACACTAGTCCAAGCATCCAAAGGAGCACAGCTCAAACATTCACAGAGGTTAGCACGATGGTGGCACTACTCACAAGAGGTTAGCACGACCACGGCACTACCAATTCACAACAGTTAGCACGATGGCGGCACTACCCACAAGAGGTTAGCATGACCACGGCAATACAATTCACAGAGGTTAGCACGATGGCGGCACTACCCACAAGAGGTTAGCACGACCACGGCAATACAATTCACAGAGGTTAGCACGATGGTGGTACTACCCATAAGAGGTTAGCACGACCACGGCATTACCAGTTACAACCAAAAGACAGCAATAGCTACCATCATCAAGCAGGAAGATCGCCGCTTCAGGTACGCGTTTCTTTCCTTTTCTTGAATTTTGGCTCACCTAGGCACCCATGCACTAGCCTCCCCAAAATTGGGGGCAACTGTAGACACCGGGTCCCGAGTAGCCTTGATCAGGATTACCCGATGATGAAATTTAGCTATGCCGGCTTATAGGCAAAAAGATTGGAGCTCAGAAGTGATTTTCCTTGTCTTTTCGGTGAGTAAAAAGTGTATTTTAAAAATATTTTAAAAATATTTTTTAAAATTATTTTGAAGAAGAAAAAGTGTGTTTTAGGTTGAGGGTATTTTATATAAAAAATAAAAAAAAGGGTGAAAAAATTATTAAAAAATGAAAAAAATAGAAAAAGTGGAAAATAGGGGAAAATAATCGCGACGGAAAGGCGACGGCTTGGCTGTCGCGAATTTTCGTGCGCGGAGCGTGCGCTCCGCGCGGCCGATGCCCTGGGCGTCAGTCGCTCGCTCCGCGCACGTCGTGCGCGGAGACTCCGCGCATCAGCGAGGAAACGTGCGCGAGGCGCACGTTTGACGCCGATTTTCGGCGTTAAGGCGCCGATTCCGCCCCCACTTCGCCCATTTTCGACCCCCACTCGATTTTTAACGGTTTTTGGACGATTTTGGGTAGTTTTTGAGGGTTAAAACACTAGAAAAAATTCAAAAACAAGGGGGGAACGGATTAAGAACATTTTAGAGCAAAAAACTTAATTTTTTGGGTTTTTACTTAGAGAAAAAAAAAAAATCTTTACATACTTGTTTTTTAGAGTTTTTCTTCAAGTTTCCAAGCATTTTCACAAGGAAGAGACAAGGAATTCAAGACTTCTACCTTCAATTCTTCAAAACTGAATTTGAGGGTAATTATTCTTGGTTTTACTCATTAATTCTCTTGTTAATTTCATTTATTTTTGCTTCCAATTAACACATTAAATATGTAAATTCTCTTAGTCTCCATATTCTTCTTCTTATTTTTATCTTTAACAAGTAAATTCTTTTAAATTTTATTATATTATTTTCATGTCAAATTATTTTTTGTCCATGTTATTATGCATGTTTAATCTAGTTTGTCAATATCTTTGATTTCTTTATGTTATATCATGATTATTATTATGTTTGCATGTGTTAAATATCATTAAAGTTTTTATTAGACTGGTTTATTGTTATCATTAGGTGCTAGTATCATTATTATCATTAATGTTATTGTTCATATTTTGCATGTATGTTAAATTTCAAATTTATTTTCTTATGCCTTTATGATAGATATTACTTTAAACTTTATTATGCATGTTAAGTTTTATTGTTCTTATGTTACACATTCATGCACATTTTATGAGTAATAAAATTGATTGTCATTAATTTTTCATGTATGTTAACCTTTATTATTAATAAATTGCATTTGCCATGATGTTATCTCATTTTATGCATGTTAAATTGCATCATAATTATTTCTATGCATGTTATAGTATCTTATGCATGTTATATGGTCATTGTATATATTATCTTTTATGTCATATTATTTCGTTGGCTTAATCACTAACATTAATTTCTTTTATTTTTATTTTTGGTTGCAAATCATTGTTTTATTCTCATTTGAGCACCCATGCACGTGAAGGAGGAGTTGCGGGGTTTGGTATTTTCTTTATACATTTTTAATTTTCATTTTATTTTAATTTCCTTGTATATATTCATTGAATAAAATGTTTTCTTATGCGCACCTAAATAAAAATCACAAAAATAGTTTTACTAAATTAATTTAGATTTTTCATAATAAAATGGGACCAATGTCCTAGTTTTCATCCAAATAAAATTATCACATCCAAAATATTTTCTTTAATTGTGCATGCGGGGACCAAAGTCCTCATAATTAATAAATTCCCCGGTTTTATGTATGTTTGCACTTTTAAATGGGAGTTGTATTCCGCTCCTGGTATTATTATAATTTACCTTTGATGTTATTTTTGATATGTTTATTCTATCGCGTTCAATGTGAATATTTGCGCTTTTAAATTAAAATTGCATCGTGTGGAGAGAGAGCGAATTAATGATAATTAAAATTTGATCATAAATTCATCGAGGTAGAAATAGATGAGAAATTCCGGACCCAGCTCTGGTCTTTGGGCTCAAAGAGGCTAGAGGTTTACCCTTCAAGACACCTTTTTGTGCCACGAGACTTTAGCGCTAATCCTAGGCTCCTTAGGGCAAGAGGTTTACCTTCCAAGACCCCTCTGGTTGGCCCAAAATGGATACAACGCGCAGTCTTAGGCTCTCCGAGGCGAGAGTAACTTTCCCAATGTTCTATTGGGTGGCGACTCCATGAAACCTCCCTGTTGCCCAACATAGACGCACTTGCGATTTATTCCATGGGCGGCCGCGAGGATCCGGTGCGCGTCACAGCAGATTGAATTGTCCAATCGAGAACTTATGGCCATCCTAGAAAAGACTTTAAATTCATCTAGATAGGATTGGTATTTAATGTTGGATGAAGTTTTATGGGCTTACAGAACTGCATTCAAAACATCTATAGGATTATCCCCATTTAAGCTTGTTTTTGGTAAATCTTGTCATCTCCCGGTCGAATTAGAACACAAAGCTTATTCGGCAACCAAGTTTTTAAATTTTTATATAAAGAGTGCAGGTGAGAAGAGACTTCTCCAGATGAATGAATTAGAAGAGATACGCTATTGGTCGTACTAACAAGCAGAGAAGTATAAGGAAAACACAAAGAAATGGCACGATAAGAAGTTAGTCAGAAAATAATTAATTCCAGGTATGAAAGTTCTTTTATATGATAGCAAGTTGCGTTTATTTCCTGGAAAGTTGAAATCGCAATGGAAGGGACCGTATGAGGTTGTAGGAGCTGATCAGTTTGGAGTGATCACATTGAAGCACCCGATCGGTGAAGTGGTAGTGTCGTGACCGTGCTAACCCTTTGTAGAGCGGTAGTGCCGTCATCGTGCTAACCTTTCTGAAGTGGTAGTGCCGTTATCGTGCTAACCTTCCACAGAATAGCAGTGCCGCCATCGTGCTGACCCTTCTGAGCTTTGAAGCTGTAGTGCCGTGATCGTGCTAACCTTCTGAGGAGTCATAGTGCCGTCATTGTGCTAACCTTTCTGAAGTGGTAGTGCCGTGGTCGTGCTAACCTTCCATAGAATAGTAGTGCCGCCATCGTGCTGACCCTTCTAAGCTTTGAAGCGGTAGTGCCGTGATTGTGCTAACCCTCTGTAGAATGGTAGTGTCGTCATCGTGCTAATCTTTTTGAAGTGGTAATGCTGTGGTCGTGCTAACCTTCTGTAAAATAGTAGTGCTGCCATCGTGCTGACCCTTCTGAGCTTTGAAGCAGTAGTGCCGTGATCGTGCTAACCTTCCGAGGAGTGGTAGTGCCATCATCGTGCTAACCTTTCTGAAGTGGTAGTGTCGTGGTCGTGCTAACCTTCCGTGGAATAGTAGTGCCGCCATCGTGCTGACCCTTCTGAAGTAGTAGTGTTGTGGTCATGCTAACCTTCTATAGAATGGTAGTGCCGTCATCGTGCTAACCCTGGTGAGATGGTGCCCCATGAGAGGTCTTTGGTTTGTTGTTGTATTGGTATTTTTACTTATGTCGTCATTCGCCTCTCGCTGGTGTTCACATCTAATATCTCTTGCTGCAAAACTAGAAAGCTAAATATGCAGGAAAATTGGTGCGCATGCACGTGGAATGCATGTGTCATGCAGGAATACAGAATAAGAATTCATCGGAGGGGATTTGGAGGCGACAGCCGGTTCAGTCGCAATTTGTGGCAGGATCGGTGCCCCCTGGAATTGCTTTTAAATTTCGTGCCATTGGGGATTACGAGGTTCTCCTCTGATACCTGTAGTCATTCTTTTAAGGTAGTCCGTCCCTTGTGGATTTTTACACTAGCTTTTCTTAGCGGGAAATGCATCCTTTTTAGATTTTCACATAACCCTGTGCTTCATTTTTTCCTGGAATGGACCCAACCCAATCCAGCGGCTTTTATTCATTTTATTTTTTGTAGGACTGATTGCCTATTCCCAGGTTTTCACCCTGTCCTTTGGCCTAATTTTTGCTTAGAGCGCCAACTACGGTTTTCATCTCTAACGGCCTTTTTTTTTGTGCGGCTAAAGTTGTTGTAAAGGATCCTTCAGGTATAATCGATGTGTATTTATGCCTCAGATTGTGGTTGCTTGAGCTTGGTTCTTATCATGAAGATGCTATAGAATTGGCTTCACAATGGATAGCAAGGTGAGTCGACTGAAGTGCTCGAGTGGCGAGAGTGGTAGAGGGTAGATAGTACTAATGCACTGATTCTATGCTGGAACCTGACAACTTTGAGTATGCAAGATGAACTGCTCTGGTCACACTAACATATCATTGCATAAGTATATATATTTTATCTTGATTTCATAACACATGATCACTATTTAACATGGATTAAGAATGCAAAATTACATCTAATCTCGGAGTGCACCTTGTAAGCATCAGACTCCTATTTCCAATCAGCCCTCTCTTGTTTTCTTGATTAGATATTTTCTCTCAAGCCTCTAATTTTTTACCAGGATGCCTTTTTTCGGTTTTCATCCTCACGAGGCACCCAATTTTATCAAGGCCGCCTTTTTTTCGGGTTTCAACCAGCGGGGCATTTATTCTCTTCTTTTGATTTTTAGTCTTTAGCCATGGACCTTCTTGGGTCCGTTCCTGGTTCTTTGAACTTGCTTCCCTTGTTGTCTGTAGGAATGCTGCTCCCTTGGGTAACAACTTTTCAAGAACAAATGGGTCTTCATACTTTGACCTGAATTTACCTCGTCCATCTGGAACACTCGGACCTATTGGCTTGAAGACCAAATCTCACTCTTTCAGTAGGCGCTTTCTGACTTTCTTCCCAAACAGTTGAATAAGGTGTTTTCTGATAGATCTAATTGCAATAGTAATGCCAAAACCTGTTTCTGTTTAACGTGCTTAGCTGCTGTAGCCGTTGCTTCCATGACTTCCCCTGAAAGATTTGACGTGCTTCAACGGGCAGTAGTGCTTTCGTCCCATACATCGAGGAATAAAGAGTGACTCTTGGAAGGGTTCCAATTACAGACCCCATAACGGGTCCACTCCATGTAGCGGCCCAAATATCAGCTTGGAAGTGTCGGTGAATAATTTCAGCGATGCCATGACGATCGCAGTGTCGAACAGTGCAAGGAGTGAGTTTGCCAGTGTTAAAACTTATTAATAAGTGTGTTAACAGATATTGATTTTGGGATAAGTGACACTGGGGTAGCTGTACAGCGAACCCGGTCGTCCGGCGCCCGAAAAATTTTGATTTCGCAAAAATGATCCACGGATCGTAAGGACTCTAGTGGTGAAATCAGAACTGAAAACGGAGCTAAAACGACCTCCGAAAGTTAGTTTGAAGAAAGCCTCCGGTTCGATTCAAATAATAACAGGTTTGACCGAAATTTGACCGAGGCTTTAAATATAGTGAACGACCTTTGAAAAATTATCAGAAGGTATAGTTGGACTCATAATAGTGTGTAAAACAGTTTGGTAGTGAAAAAGAAATTTTGTGGGGACACTGAGAAATTAGTGAACAGGACCGGTTTAATTGAACCGGACAAAATAATGACTTTGATTGAGATGAAATTAAGGTCTTAAGGGCATATAAGAGTGAAAATGATGTTAAGGATGAAAAGTGAACCGAACCAGTTCAACTAGTGAATCGAACTGATCGGACCGATTCAGTTGACTTTTGGCTGACTAGGCTTGACCAAAGTTTGACTGAGCTCTAAATGGAGCTCTGGACCTTAGAAAAATTATTTGAAAGCATGGTTGTGCTTGGAATATTATAGAGAATCAATTGGTAAAGAAAAATTAATTTTAAGGTAAGATAAAAAAATTGAGTTTTCAGACTGGTAAGAAATTAGTGGACCGAGAAACGGTCTCCGATTGAGTTGAAATTTTATGTAGAGGCTAAATTATATATTTTGAAAATTTTGGAATTGGCATTGGGAGAATTTGAGCTTGGGAAGTGAGGGAAATCAGTTTTGGATGGGAAATGGGCTTAATAATCGAAATGGGCTTTAGGGTTGGCCCAATAGGTTAAACCAAGCCCAAGCCCACTCAAGACACATGTAAAAGACAGGAATCTCTTCCATTTTCCAGAATTCTCTCCACACTTCTTCCACCTCCACTTGGCCGAATTCCATCCTCTCTTTTTTTCTTGAATTTTCTTTTTCTCTCTTCAAAGTTCTCCCCAAGTCCAACTCCCCTAAGTAAAATACAACCTCTCTTTTCATTGATGATGGTCTCAAAAGCTCTTTTGGAGTGGAATAAGTGGGAAAAACCAAGAGTTCAAGGTTATGCCCTAAAAGTGAGGTAAGAGATTTTGAGTTCTATAATTTTATTTAATGGTTCAAATAGGTATTTTTGGGTATGTAGAGGATATTTATGAAGTTATATTGAATAAATGAAGAGAAATAATATGTGTTTCTTTGGGTTATGTATTCGGCCACATGAAGAATTTTAAGGAAGTAATGGCTTTTCAAGGAGATAAGGCATGGAAAGCAAGCTTAAGTGGTGGATAGCATGGAAATAATGTTAGTGGATACAATATCGTTTCTTTTCCATGGTAAAGGCATGATTTTAGGTTATGTTTGTATTGTGTGTATGTGAAAAATGAATGAATAATTTAATCTAACTTAATATATGTGATTAGTGGACCAAAAATAGTGTAAAAGTATGATTAGACAAAATTAAAACTAAGTAGTATGAAAAACCTAATGTAGGCCGAATGGAATACTATGAATTTTATGAAGATTAAATGAAGTTTATGGCTTATAATTGGTGGATATGATATGTGTAACATGTTTAAGGCATGATAGAGTGATTGAAAGAAATTAAAGAACACATAAAGAAAGTCTAATGTTGTGGCCGAATGGTATACCTTAGTATACAAGGGTATACTTTAGTGATTAATGCAAATTAAATTGTATATTTGTGATTAATAACATGTAATCTATATAAATTAATGATTAATTAAAGAAAAATGAGTGTGGGTAGAGAATTAAGTGGATGGCCGAATGGTTAAGTGTATGTTCATAAGGATTAAATAGATATTTAATGCATAATAATTATGTAATCATGATAATTAATGTGTAATTTAGTGAAACAAATGAATAAAGGAAGAAAATTAATTGTTGAAGAAGAAATGAAGCCTTGGCCGAATTGAATAATAAGGAAAGTCATGAATTCCTTTAGTGATTTAAGCATATAAATGGTATAAATGAAGTGTATACTATGTAATTGAGTTTAATGAGTGATTAATGGAATGAAAAGTAAATATAGTGAATTTTTAAAGTGTTGGTCAAATGAGAAATGTTAAAGAATGAATGTGTGTTTTGATGTATAATGGTATATTATGGTATATAATGAATGAATGAATAGTGATAAATGAGTGTGTATGCAAAATTTCAAGTGAATATGAGATTTAGCCGAAATGTGTGTGTTGACACTAAGTGAATTTTAAGTGATTTCAAATAGATTATTGCCCTTAGTAGTTGTCTGGTAGTGAAATCTGGTCCAGGATATAATTGGCTAGCCATAGGGATTCGACACCGCGGTACGAGTCATGGCGACTCAATATTTATAAGCCAGTGACGGCTTATCTCAGTGTTCAGTGAAAAATCAGTGTTTAGTGTAGTGCAATGCAGTGAGAAATGGCCCTGTTAGGATCATTTCAAAGTGTAATGGGTCTGTGGGGCCCATGTCCCGCATATCTGGTCAATAGATTTTCTACCGGGTCCATACTAGGGGCATATTGATAAATATGTGTTAAATTTGGTTAAATTAGTGAAATTGGTGAAAATGAGTGAAAACAGGACTAAAATGAAGTAAATAGAAAGTATAGGGGTAAAACAGTAATTTTATAAAAAGTTGGTTGAAAGTGGTAATAATAAGTTAAACGTATAAGTGGAAGGATAAAATGGTAATTTTTGAAATTTATGGTTTTAATATAGTAAAACCGTGCAAAAGTGATAAAATAGTGACTAAATTGTAATTTGGCTAAATTCTAAGTTAAAGAGTGAAAAAGTGAAGTGAAAGGGGTATAATTGTAATTGAAATTAATAAATAAAGGGAAAAGTGGAAAATGGAAAAGATGTATGGTTAAAAAGGTAAATAATGAATAATGGAGGGTATAGTGATAATTAATGTAAAAGAAAGGACATAGATGGAATTAATGTAATTGTAGGGACATAAGTGTCATTAGTGAAAAAGTTAAGGGTATAATTGGAAACCATGGGCAAAGAATAAGAATTTTAGTGTATATAAAGAGATAATAAGTTTAATTAAAGGATTAAAAGGTAATTAGTGAATAATGTGAATTAGATAAGTAATTATGTGATTTAAATCGTTGGATTTAAATAAGTATAATCAATGATTTAATAAGAAACAATAATAAACAAAAAGTGGTAATGAGAGCAAGTAGTGACAAGAGTGTAATTATAGCAAATTGAAATGGTAAAATTAGAATTTAAGTAACATTTAGAGTGTAATTTGAATTTAAGTATAATGGTAAGAATTAATTGATGAAATGTGTGGCAAAATAGTGAATAAATATAGTAATAAAGTAGTGGCATTTATGTAGAATTATTATGTTAAGGTTAGTTAGTGGATTAAAGTGTAAATTAGTAGATGGTATGAATAATAAATATTTATAATCGATAATTGATGAATGAATGATTTGTCAAGCATAGAAAAATTATTGCATGAATAAATATTAAATAGATAATATTTATAATTGTTTTGTACACATATAGTGAGTGTGAAAGAATGGGTAATTGGATGATGTTTGGAATAATGATGAAATTTTGAATAAGTGGTAATGAATGATAAAGAGGTAAGACAGCAATATTGTGAATAAATAATTAAGTGGGAATTTAACTGAAATTAACTAATAGTGAAGTGAAGAGAATACTGATTTAAATATATATAAGTCAATAAGGGGATGACATGGAAATAAATATAAATAGACTAGCAATGTAAATAGTGATAATAATAGTAATACAAGTACGATAGAAAATAATAAATTTGACAATGAGCATAATGACAGTATAAATTAAGTGAAATGTTCGAAGAATAAATTAGAAATTAAATATGGAGAGATAATTAAGGGGCCATAGTGAATTAAATTATAGTGCAAGATTAGTGAATAAAGTTATAAAGAACTAATTGGTAACTTATGTGTTACTAAATAATAATATAGAAAGAATTTAATTAAGAATATTGAGAAATAATAAATGAAAATTTAAAAATGACAGATTTTAGTGTGAGTAATAAGAAATTGATAATATCGAAAGAATTTATAGACCCGTTATAATGGTAATTATATAAGTGAATAGAATTTAAATGGAAGGTATGTATTAATAATGAGACTGTATGTATGAAGACAGTGTCAGTTAATATAGAAATCACATTGATTAAGAAATAAATAAGAAAATACTGATCGAATAATCAGCATTCAAGTAATCCAGCTATTAAATTGTAGTGTATTCATTCAGTGACAAAACAATTCCTAAATAATTAACTTAATGAAAGATTTGATGCAGTGGAAAAATTTGAATGGAAAGAATTAGTGTACTGCAAGAAAGTAAAGGAAATGTTAACGAAAATAGTAAAGCAAGTCATAATAGTAAATCAGTCTTACAAATATTGAATCCATTACTATTTAATAAGCAACTACAAGAGATAGATTGATAAGTGACTAAAATTAATAACGTAATAATTAAATATCGTAAGAGTTAATAGTAAAAGTGACAGTGATAGTGATAGTGAAAGTGACAGTGCTAGTGAAAGTAATAGCGATAATTGGTAACAGTGTATAAAATGGATATTAGGAATACAGTAATAGTGAGAAAAATAAAGATAACGAACACAGTGAAGGTAAATAGTAATCCTTCAAAAGTCACATAAATTAATACTCTTATAATTTAAATAGAGTTAAAAGAATCAGTGTGTGCATGCATGTATTATAGTATGGAAAATTTAGGATATGTATCTACTACTGGGCATTTTCATGCTCAGCGCCTAAGTGTTAATGCGCGTAGGTTAAGATAGTAGAGGTTAATGTGGCCGAAGATGTAGTGTTGACTGGACGAAGATATTGGCAGCAAGAATCGATGTTTGGCATGGCATGTATATGACTAGGGGAAATAGATACAAGGTATATAGTATTGTTCTGTTTTAATGTGTGAATGTTTGTGTTTGTATAAAAATAAAAATTCATACAGAAACTATCGAGTGTATCGTAGTGCGTATCAGTGTAGTGTTATGACATCCGGTATCAGTATCATTTACGGGTATAAGGGTGTTACACACCATAACCTTCTTGGCCTTCCTCTTATTTGGTATCTCAACTGTATGTCATCAGCTCACCTCTCGTGCTGCACACCCTTTATACTGATGAACTGGGTGGATAGCTTGTGGATTAGTCTTCAGGTCTTTTCAGTAGCCAAGAAGAATGGCAAAGTACAGGTATGTGTAGCTCAACGGGATTTGAACAAAGCTTACCCCCAGATAACTTTCCCTTGCCCTACGTGGATAATCAATTCTCTTTTTTTTTCTCTTTTTTTAAATTTTTTTTTGTTTTTTTGGGCGTACATTTTTTTTCTCTTTTTTTTTCGCTCCCCAACAGGCTTCGTCCAAATCCTGATAGTTTACACATACGCGCACTTCTCTTCTTAACCACTGGGGATGTCATTGATCCACCCATTGGCATTGTACTTCATTAAAGATTTAGCCCTGGTTTTGCTTGTAGATTCTCCCTTTTAACCTTCTCTGTCCCTTCTGGCTTGAATCTTCCGAGCTTTTGCTTGGTTGGTTCATGATCGGGATGTATTGGCATAGCCTGTTCGGCGGCTTCATAATTATCTCCTGGCATGTCTTCACAGGTCAAGGCAAAGACTTTTTTTTTCATTTTATTTTTTATTTTCTATCTCTTTAATCTCTCTTTAGGAGTCATAACAGATGCTATCAAGATTTTCTTTGGGTACCTCAATGTTCCGAGATTAAATGGAATGGCATTAATTGAATCAATATCAAATATAAACATGCCATGATTATGCATAATGAAATCACAAGAAACATCACACAAATGAATAAAATTGTTCATCATATTAAAATAACCAAACTGTCATAAAGAGTTCTTGAAATAAAAGGTAACAAAGTATCTAAAAGCATAATATTGTCTTCATCTCCACTCTCCTGATGAGTGACAGCGATGTATTCATCTCCCTATTGCTCTTGCCAAATATGCCGCTCAGGTGGACCGGACCCGATCATATATTCGGTGGAGGGACTACATTGTAGCCTGCCTTCTTCTTCTCTCTCTTCTCAAGGTCGCTGATCTCCGTGGAGTCAATGAGATCCTGGACCTTGTTCCTTAAAGTTCGGCAGTAATTTGTCAGGTGCTTAGTGTGTTGATGGTAGGCACAGTACTGATCATCTCTATGCCCCGGCTATCCCCAATTCGCAGCTGGCCTAGGTGGCAGTGGTCTCAGCTTACCTTCCTTCATTAGTCTCTCCAATACCCAAGATAAAGACCGGCCCAAATTAGAAAAGTGTTGCTGGCCTTGTCCTACTCCAGTAGCTGAAACCTCGGCCGTCTTGCCATTTCTACCATTACTGCTTCCAGCCTTGCCTGATCTGCACCCTAACTGGTTCCCAAAGCTTCTTCCAGCAAAGCTATTCTGGCTTGCTTTCTTCGCTAGGTAAGCCGCCTCAGCCTCTACAGCAATGTCTTTAAGTGACTCAAAATCTCTGAGCCCTTTGAAGCTGAGCAAGTCCCTCAAGTAAGGGCAGGAGTTCCTGATGAATAGATTGATTTGATCAGCAATGTCAGGCTTCTGCTTCATCTCCATAACCCTATTCCTCCACCTGGTGAGGTATTCGTGAAATGACTCGTCACTCCTTTGCTGTAGAAGCTCGAGGTACTTCAGGGTGACCTCCATTCTAGTACTGCAGTCATACTGCTTCATGAATTCATCAGTCAGGAGGTCCCAGTCCTCTTTGGATCTCCTATCCAACCCATGATACCAGTTTACTACCAGACCCACTAGACTGAGACAAAAATAATCCACTTTTTGCCTCTTAGTCAGCCCTGTGCCCTTCATCACCAGGGTGTATTACTTGATGTGTGCAGATGGGTCTGATGTTCTGTCAAACTTCGACAGCTCAGGCATCCTAAACCTTTGGGGCAGCAGCTCCTCATCCCCCAAATCTCTGTCCTCGGGGTTGATTCCCTTATCAGCTCATAATATGCAAGTGATTGCCTCAATTTGCTATCTCATACCCCTCATAGCCTCGTCTTCTACCCTGAGTGCTCTACCCCTCATGGTTTGATGGGTTGCTAGCTCCTCAACCTCCTCTTCCATTACGAAATCCTCGTCAGGATTTGGGACCCTTGCCCTTCTCGGCTCAATGGGCACAGAAGCAACTTTAGGCTCATTGATGGGTTGGTGAGCAGCATTATCCATAATGGGGGCCTCTTCACCCACAGGAAGCTCAACTTGCCCCCGAGGAGGGATTACTGGCAGTTGTGGGGCAACTGGTGGTTGTGCGGCAGGAGGAGGAGCGATCCTTTCAGCCATGGCGCCCATCATGTCCAACATCCTTCGTTCAAATGCCTCTAGTATCCTAGCGAGGTCTTGAGTAGTCAAAGCTCTGGTTTCTTCTTCCATGGAAGATGATTCACTAGCTGTAGAGAGTGACTCAGAATCCCAAACAGGCACTAGTTCCAGCAACCCAAAGGGCAAGACTGTCCTCACTAGCCGACCGTCAGAACCCCTAGTCCACTTGGATGAATCTATGGTGGCTAAAAAATAAAGATTGTTAGAATGATGCGTGGATGACATAAACAATGCATGATTTTGCCATGCAAACGGTCTTTGATGAGTGCAAGATCAATGGATTACCACAATACGATGGGATGCATGGAAGAAATTACACGTAGGATGACATGTACACTTGAAAAAATAGTATGCAAATGAAAAGATATATACACGCATAGCATGAGAGAAAATATATTATTATTTATATACACACATATTTACTTTATTGACATGCATGAATGACATGCGATGCACGAGTATGTTGTGCAGTATCCATAACCACATGCAAGTAGATAGATCCTTCCAACCTTATCACTCCCACAAACGAGGTCGTGCAGTCTCTTTCCTAGGTGGGCTTCATCCGAGGGTTAATAGGGAACCCATCGGACACGTGTAGTGCACGGTGAAAAACTAACAGCATAACACTCTTATCTAATGTACATACGTATGAGTTTTGGCCTTTATGTATTTGGACAATTCAATCAAGTTAAGGTGGGATTACCGAGGCATGAAAGCCTTTGATAAAGAACCACTTAATTTGCTTGATTTTGTTTAATACGTGATGGCCCACATCACAAGCATCATATTAAGGAGCATATCACCTAGTGGAAGTTTCTATTTGTCATTACATGGGCATTGGTCGATGGTGATTTTTTAGGTCTACCCAAGCATGGTCCCTACCAATGGGTCTAGCTCATCGCGAGCATGACGACCGATCGGGTTTCCATTTGAAATACCATTAATGATACGAGACTTGGGTTGGTGATTATGCCTAACACTTCCCTACAATGAGTGAAAGTAGGGTCGCGCCTCGGGAACGCTGTAACAGCCCCTACCCATACGTAGGCGAACCCATCCGGATAGGAGCAAGATGTCGTAGGAGCAGGCTGTCACACAGAATAGATCGATGCAAAGCAAACATTCTTCCACAATAAATATACGAAAACATAGCGGAAATTAAAACTTTAGAGAGGCAACAACTGATCATACATTAATATAACAAAATCATTACAATAATGTTCTGATCAAACTGATATTACAAAAATGATTACATATACAAAATATACAGAGCAGAAGCTTACAAAATTACAGATACAATGAGAGTTCTATTACAAAAAGAATCATTAACAGGCTACAAAAAAAGCCCTAACACTAAACCCTCTGTGTTGGCTTGACTGGCGGCGACTCTCCCAAAGCACAAACACCTTCCGCACCTGCATGGATAAAAACCGTGCTAAGCGATAACGCTTAATGGGGAACACACAACAAAAGAGTGGACGGCCATTCACAATGGTCATCAAAGCATAACACATACGATATGACATATGCGAATAACCATGTTGGATGTATAATCAAGCTTACATCATATAGACATACATTCAAAAGCTTATATCCACATTCATATACTTGTTAACTGATAGCTCATACGTATCATCATACTCATTCAGATATCAGAATCTTATAATCATTTCAAAGCAGAACAAAACAAATAAAGCACCTGCTGACTCACAATAGTGGATAATGAGTATACAGACAGTACCTTACGGGTATGAATCAAATACAGACAGTACCTTATGGGTACGAATCGAGAAACCATTTATTTTATCACATTCCAAACAATTTTCGAAGGGACCTTAAACAAGATCAAGAATTCATAAGGGTTCATGAGGAACCAAACGGGGACCTGATCGGGGTCCAAATGGAACTGAGGCTACAGCTAAAAGACTCTATTAGGCATGCCTAACTATCCACTAGACTGATTTTTACAGGTCGTGCATAATCCAAATCATATCTCAATTCACAATATATATTATTTGTCAGGCCTAATTCATATAATAATAGTCATACAAACAAGTTCATATAACATACAGTAGGAAAAAGACAAGAAAAAGACATTTGAAGTTCATTTCGAAAAACTGGGCACGTGAGAAATTAGGGCAGATTGGGGGTTCTCTATCGTGCTCGCGACAGTAAGACATCGAACACGAGTCATGCTGAAGGACATGACTCGTGTCAGATGTCCCTCATCCAAATCATACTCTAAAGCACGACATGCAGAAGAAGCCACAACAGCACGAGTCGTGTTGAGAGAGCACAAGCCGTGCTGCTCAAGCACGAGTCTTGCTAAATCAACACGAGTTGTACTGATCCTCACCTGCTGAGATGCACAACTCGGACACACGGAAGGGAACACGAGTCGTGCTTCTCAGCATGAGTCGGACGGCCATCAAATCTTCAAGCAAACACGTGAGAGTTGGAAATCCTCTTCTGTCGCTCTCGCGATCGGAGCAGGATTTCCAGTCCCCAGCAAAACGCAGAACCTAGAGTTTTCCTCCAAACAAAAACCATTTTGACCCAAATCACTCCCAACTCAATCTTAGCTCAAAATAGGCCTTCCAAACACCATAACCAACATCAAACAACATATTTCCACAATTAATTCCAGAATAAATCATCAATTCACAAATCAAGATCTCAAAAATCACAAAACTAGAAAATTATGCAGCAAAGTTCAATCAACTTCATATTTGATTCAATAATTCAATAATTATGCAACATAGCTCATCAAAACTCAAAACCCATATCATATATACCAATATAACCCTATTTACACATCAAAAATTTCAAAATTTCATGTATATCTCAAAACCCACATATGAACATCAAATCAAAGCAAGTTCCCAAACCTAAATCTCCAAATCACTTGGTGCCACTAATACCAGCCTTCTCCTTGCTTTTAAGATCATGAGGAGGCTCAACTAGCACCCAAAACACAAAACCTAAATAAAGACAAACCAAACATTAAACCCTAAAACAAAACCCAAACCAGAAATATAAAGAAGAAGAAGAAGAAGAAGAAGAAGAAGAACAAGAACAAGATGAAGGAGATGAAGATGAAATACAACAAACTTACATAAACGAGTTGAGAAATGATCAATCCCCACCAAGAACACTTGAATCCAAGCTTAGGGCACACAAATGGAGAGCAAAGGAAAAGAAAGGCAAAGAGAATAGGGGAATACGGGAAAGGAGATGAAGAATTCAAATTTTCCCAATTCTCTCTCTTCTTCTACTTTTCTTTTCCTAATCTAGCCATGTATCCTCTCCCTAGTGGTGGGGACTAATCACTCACACCCAACAATAATACACTACACACATACAATGTCACCCCAACTTATAACACCCTACAAATGTGTGAGTACAACACACAAACATAGCTCACTCACTCACATCCTACAAACATGTGAGCAACACACCTAAATACAGCCCAACTAATTCACACCCTAGTACCGTACATGCACCCACATACTAGCGAAACCCACAACCATGCATTATACCCAAAATACCCTTATCACATGCCAAAACACATACAATGCACATGCACAAACATGGCTCGAACTTCTAGGGGGCAAATGGGGTGTGACAACTCTCCCCTACTAATAAGAATTTCATCCTCGAAATTCTCACCTGAACTGAACAAATGCGGATATTGAGCCCTCATCGTCGCCTCTAGTTCCCAATGTCGCGCTCGCGACAGAGTCGTGATTTCCAGTCCCTCGACAGAAATCTGTAGAAATTCTCTCTCAAAATCATACCCAAAATTTCCCATTCAAAATAAACTTCAACACAATACAATTTGCTCATTTAAAACCTCATAATTAATATAAAACCCAAGATTTATACACATAAACACAATTAAATCATGCTATTAACATCATCAAAATCCCTAATAACAAAATCAGTGATTTTTGCTGCAAAAACTCGCTTAATCTTTTACCTTGATTCAAAACTCACAATCTAAACATCTAGACACAAATTATTCAAAACTCATAACACTCAAACATACTCAAACAACTTAAGTTCATAAATACAAAAAATCAATAAGAACACACAATCATATAACATACCAAAAACCTAAATTCCCATACCTTATCTCCTTTGCTCCTAATAGCTTTCTTAGATAATCTTTCTTGTTCCAAAAACCCATCCAAGATCTTTCTCTTCCAAAATCCTCACCAAAACACACAAATGCACAAAACATAAATCTAGGGTTTTTAACAAATCAAGAAGAACAGGGGAAATCCAAAACTTAGAACTCACTTTACCTTGATAAATCTTCACTTAAATCTCTTGGACTAACAAACTTGATCATCTAAACTTTGGGCTTTGATCTTAAGAGAGAGCAATTAGCATTGAAGCAAGAGCAAGAGCAAGAAGAAAACGAAGAAGAAGAGGCGTGAGGGGAGAAGAGAACGGGTGAGCAAGGGCAGAAAAAGGGACTTCCTTTTTCTCTCTCTCTCCAACCTATTTAAATCACCCTCACTATCCACATGGCAACAACCCATTGGAGGAATCTAACCAAATACACCCTACAACCAAACACAACACCATACCCAATTATAATCTCATTAATACATATACTAACTCCCTATATGCATCCATACAATAACCAAGCCTTCTCACACATACACTACTACTATACATGCAACCGCACTCTAACAAAACTCATAACTCATACACAAAACTTAATTTAGAATAAGACGTGCTAAAACTCAGACAACTTTGGTCACCAGTCATATCAATATGCACAAATCCTTCTAGGGTACTTTTCGGGTTGTGAAAAACATTCTGGATTGACCTTTGATTTATTTTATTTGTTTGATATTGATTTATTGGTGATTAGTTGCATAAAAGGGGGTTTTAAATATGAATTTTTGGTTTTTAATTGATTTCTCTTTGTTTTTTTGGGTCTAAAATGATCGACGGGCTGAAGGTCCACCAACGGCCGTCACAAAAACTTCCTTCTGTCTGTTGGTTGGCCTAGGGACGGCTTTCGCTCGTTCATTTTGGGCCATCTCTAGGCCTCCTTTCCTCCTTTCTTTGTTATTTCTTTTCTTTATTCTTTTAAATCTTGTTTTTACTCATTTTAAGGTAATTTACTTCCATTTTTTCTTATTTAGATTATTTGTTCATTTCGTTATTTCCATTAATTCATTTCATCGTTATTTCATTTTGTTATTTTACTAACATTTTATTTTTCCTTTGTGAGTTTCTTTATTTTTGTCGAACTTTGAGTTTTAGAGAAGGAGAACTAGTTAAGAGCGATACGGGAATGTTAACACAGTTCATTCTTATACCCTCATTCTCTCTTATGTCTTTTTCTTAATCTTTACTCATTGTAAATATTATTTCTGTGTCCGTTAATAGAAAAAAATGACAAAAGATTTCTACAAATAATCGGGATTTTCTTAAATAAAATAGGGCCAATGTCCTAGTTTTCATATCCAAATAAATTGTCCCCTTAAGTCTTTTGGTAAAGCATGCATGCGAGAAACAATGTCCTCTCCTCGAATTGAATATCCCATTTTATGTATGTTTTTATTATTATCTATTCATTTATATTGGGGGTTATATTCTGCCCCTTGTTTTGTTGTAAAATTGTGTTTTTTTTGTATCCATTACTTTTGTTTACCGCTTTCACAAGGTGATTGATTTGCACTTTGTTTTTTGCATTAAAATGTATGAGAAAAGGAATAAAAGTTTAAATTCAAAACTCAATTATAATATAATCAAGGTATGAATAAATGGGAAGTCCTGAACCTTCTCTGGTCTTAGGTTCAACAAGGTTAGAAAAACCATCCCAATGTTCTATTGGGGTGGGAACTCCAAAATATCTCTTGCCGCGTAAGATAGACCGATATATTTCATCTTAGGCTCAATGGGGTTAGATGAACCATCTCAATGTACTATTAGGATGGGAATTTCAAAATACTCCTTGTTGATCAAAATAGATGCATGTGCATTGTCTTAGGCTCAGCGAGGCTGGATGAACTTTTCCAATATTTTATTGGGTGGCAACTCCCAAACACCTCATGTTACCCAAAATAGACGCCCTTATAATCCTTACAAGTCTTATGAACCCAAAATAGCGGGTTTTCGGGGCCCCAAGGTTCGGCGTGCATCACAGTACCCGTATCCACCATTGATGTGAACTCAGGCTGATAAATGTTCTTGATTGTATAGGAGATGTAGTGAAAACTCTTATATTCTTATGTCTTTATAAGAAATGCAAGAATATTTCAAATATACATGCATATGAATATATGGAAGAGATAAAGATAAGCTGTTAATTATAGTACATGAAAAGTGTTAGAACTAGAGGTTATATGCATGAAAGGTTATATGCTAATGTATATTATTATGTGATAGCATGATTAATTTTGATATGTAGATTTTGTGATCATTGTGACTTCATAAGAAGTCTATTGCTTTTATATATCCCCACTAAGCATTATCGCTTAGCACGGGTGTTTCCCGTGTAGGTATGCAGGTTCAGTTTGTAGAAGTTGAGCATCTGATGGCCACTTGGAGCTTGTGTGGAGTTCTTTTGTTTATATATATGATTCTTTTGTATAGAACATATAGTAACTTTTAAATGAAGTGTATATGTTTAGAAGAATGATCATGTACTAGTTGGGTAATGATGTTTTGTAATATGAATACTTAAAGTTGTATACGAGAAGTATATTTTGATTAATGATGTTTCTATTTCGCTTTTAAGTATGCTATTATGCTATAGTGTATGTAGGTATGTGTATACGTGCGTGGCAACCCGATATCCTCCCAGGGGGTATTGGGGCGCTACAAGTTTGTGGTATTAGATCCTAGGTAGGCGGTTTAGGACTATAGGATGTTAGAGTATAGAGTAGATGTGTGAGTTTATTTAGTATCGTGGCCTAATGCATATGTTATTTTGTATAGAGTATAGATGGAATCAGATCTGAGTGAGGATGTAGGAGAGATGACAGGGAGTGTGAACCCAGTGCGCATCAACTCGCTTATACCTGATCAACCTCGAGCGGAAGGTCAAGGTCTTGTTCAGGATAATCTGGTGTTAGTTCAAGTGTTAATGCAGTTGATAGATAGACTGACTGCTCCTAAGGCTCTAAAAAACCTTATAAGGAAAAGAGGAACAGAGGAATTTAGTGGAACCTCTTTGGATCAGTCAGATGTGGTTGAGTTCTTGTTGGAGAGAACGGGAAGGGTTTTGCAAGAGATTAATTGTCCCCAGAATCAAAGTATGTCATTGCTGCAAGGTTCAGCATATAACTGGTGGAAATTAGTATTGAGAAATCCTCAACGACCGGTTGAGTTGATGTGGGACTTCTTTGTCCTGGAATTTAAGGAGAAGTGTGTCACCAAGGCTTATAGAGAAGCAAAATGGAAAGATTTTATAAGCCTTAAGTAGAGGAATATGTGTAACGACCCAATAAGGGCCTAGTCGGAATTCGCGTGCTAAGTCAAAAAATTAAGGGTATTTCATAATTTGTGCATGTAGGAAATTTGGATAATCAGGACCTAATTGAAGAAATTAATCAAAGCTTTAAAAAGTGAAGAGTTTATGTAGTGGATTATGTGCATGATACCATGGATTAATGTGTTAAGTGAAGAAATTATCTAGTGTGTGGTGTGTATGAAGAGATAGTCAAGATAATTGACACTTGGGACCCTTGGAGAGTCACACATGGCATGTTAGGTGTTGGCATTTAATGAAAAAGGAAGAGAGAGGGAAGGGAGGGCAGAAAAAGGGGAAGCTTCCTGTGGAAGCTATCTGTTCCCTCTTTTTTCACTCTTTCCCATTCTCTCTACTCTCCCTTTCTTCATTTTCTGCTCTCAACCCCTCCTTTGTGTGCTCCCTTGAGTTTTGAGGAGGTTTTGCTTAGTTTTGAGCTGGGTTTTTGAAGAGGCAAGTGCTGAGTTTTGATTTGGGTTCTTTATCTCCTCCTTTTTCTTGTTTTCTCGTTTTGGTTGAGTGAATGAATGGCTTGATTTAAGTGTGTATTTGGCTAGCTTTTGTGCAAGAATTAGAGGAGAGAAGGAAGAGCAAAGGAAAAGAAAAAGTGGGATTTTGAAGTGGATGGATCGAAGCTTCATTTTGAGGTTTGGGAGTGTTTTTGCCCTTTTCTCTTTTCGGATCATATTTGTGTTGTGCTAAAATTTCTGGTGATCTTGAGTGTTAAAGTATGTGTATATGCATGTAATTGTTTGAGTTGAATTGTTGGTTTAGCATGATTCAAGTTGGAGTGATTTGCATGTAAAGTTGGAAGTGAAATAGCATGAGTTAGTGTAAATTATGATTTACATGTTCCTGTGATTAAATTGTGATTTCTTGTTCAAATTAGTGTAAATTGAGTGTATATTGATGATAAGCATGTCTTGGTATGCATTGAGTGTTGAGGTAAGTGTCAGTGCATGATTGGGTGGTTTGGGTATTGGTTGTGTGGGGAAAAAGTGCATGAAGTGCAGATTCTAGGCAATTCACATCTTTGTCGCGAGCGCGACCCTTGTTGCGAGTGCGACAGAGTGCAGAATGGCTTTCTTCTTGTTGTGGAGCCCTCTGTCGCGAGAGCAATAGAAAGCTCGGTAGGCCGAGCTGAGGTAAGCCGAGCCCCAGCGCGAGCGTGCTTCCAAGTGCAAACGCCAAGGGGAAGTGCCTGGTCTATGTCGCGAGCGCGACAGAGCTCGGTATTGAGAGCTTCTGCCGAGCTGTGCTTCGTTACGAACGCGCGACGGGGTGCCCTGCTCTCTATTGTGAGCGCGATGCTCATCGTGATCATGACAAAGGCCCTTCCTGCCTGCCCTATTTTTTCTGAATTGTTTCTTTTTGCCTCACTTTTTCACGGTTTCTCACTATTGCATGGTACATGGTTTTGCTTATGCCTTGATGATATTTTGATCTAGCTTTTGTATTAGCGATTAATGATAATGATAGTGTTTTGATTCATGTCTTTGGATAATTTAAAGTATTGTATTTGTGAGTGAGTAAGTTATGCTCGGAGTGTCATAGTAGTGGATAGATAAGCATGCTTATAAAGGGATAGTGAGTGCAGCTGCCAGTGCTGGGGTCTAGTGATTTCGGTTAACCTCCGTTATGGTCTTAGTGAAAATGTTTTGAGACTCCAGTCTCCCTTGCTACCTTTGGGTATAAATATTTTTCGGGGCTTCGGTCTCTAGTATAGTGTTCCAATATCCACCACCACTGAAATTCAGGCTATGGTTTGGTGTGTTTGCCATTTTTGCTTAGTGAAGTTTTATAACTATTGAGTGATTCCAATTGTTATATTTGCATTTAACAAACTATTGTTAAGCTCTATTTTCTCACAGTGATTATGATTCATATATCCCTGTTTCTGCTACTTAGAGAGTTCAGTCTGTTGATGCTTACTTACATATGTTTTTGCATGATAATACTATATAGTGATCTGTTATCTTTGTTCCTCCTCACTAAGCGTTATCGCTTAGCACGGGTTATTTTCCCGGTGTAGGTGGCAGGCTTTTGGTTATGTTCAAGTCACGCATCTACAGGGTTGGCCACTAGGAGTAGAGTCTTGTTTTATTTTGTACTCCTCCTATATTCTTTTTGTATATTTATGAATCTCTGTATGTATGGTATATGTAATTTTGACCAAGGATGATGTATGTAATATATTGTGATTATAAGTTTTATTATTATTATAGTACGCTTTCGCTGACACGTATGTATATTTTTGAGTGAGTGTTGGGTAGCGCTCCGGTATCCTTCCAACGAGGGTATAGGGGTGTTACAATATGCCGGTGGGTGAATATGAGAAGCAGTTTAGTATATTGAGCAAGTATGTGCCCGATATGTTGCTATCGGAAGATTTTAAGTGGTGACAATTTGAGGATGGCTTGAAAGAGAGTATAAGAGGACCCTTATCAGCAATGGCTGCTATACAGTCAGTGAGTTATTATAAGTTGGTACTAGTGGCCATGAAATTGGAAGAATTGGAACTAGTGAAACAAAAGAGAGAGCTGAAAAGGAAAGTATCGAATAGCGGTATGATTAGTGGCAAGAGAGCTCGAGAGGCAACAAGTGGACCAGTTGCTCAAGAGTCGGTTCAAGTTTATACATCGATAGGTAGTGCAGTGCCACCCTCCATGTAATGGCTCGAATACCGGGTTAGTAGGGATCAATGAAATCTATAAAGTTTATAGTGTGAATTTCATACGAAAACATCAATAATTGCACCTTAAAAGACAATAGAGGAGAAATGTTAAACGTGCTCAGGTCAGGAAAGCCCCTGATGGGTGACCTCCCGGGAAGCTAGTAGTGAAAATTATTTTTGTAGACCATTGAAAATTACAAGTTATAAGGAATCTGGTGGTATAATTTGGAGTGAAAATTAGGTCATCTAGGTCCCCAAAAGTAAAACTGAAGAAAAGCCTCTAGTTTGGTTCAATAGTGACTAGGATTTGACCAAACTTTGACTCAATTTTTAAAAATAGTAAATGATCTCTAAGTGGTGTATTGTGGGTTGGGTAAAGGCTTAAAATAATTTTAAGGAATTTTTGACAATAATAAATAAGTGAATTGCGACAGAACCGAACAGTGTTGAATCAGACAGATTTGAGTGAACTGAGCCACAAACAGACTCCGATTGAGCTAAAATTTTGTAAAATGGCTAATTTTCATATTTTAAGAATGATGGAATTGGTTGAAAGTGAAAATAAGTTGAGGAACTTATATTTTCCTTAGAACAATGGAATTTTACCGAAAAACCAAAAATTTGTTCAAACCAGTTCGACCACTTTGGTTGGACCTAGTTTGGTTCAAATTACACCTATAAATACCCCCCCCCCCCCGAGACCAGATTCTACTAGAGAAATCCCTAGAGAAACTAACCTTCTCCTCTCCTCCTTTGGCCTAAGTGAATTTCTTCATTTTTTCTCCATTTTTCTTCCATTTTCTCTCAATCTCTCCCCAAATCCAAGCCCCCTAAGTAAAGATTAGCCTCTCTAGAATCTGATGGTGGTGATTAGAGCTCATTTTATGTGAAGAACTGGGAGAAAATAAGTGGAAAAGTTTATGTGCCAAATTGAGGTATGTAAAGTTGATGTTTTTAAATTGGTTTAAAGGTTCAAATAGGTACTTTATGATGTGCAGAGTATGCTTATGTAATTATATTGCATAAAGGAAGCAAATTTATGGTGATTTATTTGATAATTGTATTCGGCCTCTTAAGGAAGAGAAAGGAGATGATAGTGTTTCAAGGAGCTAAGGCATGGAAAGCATGCTTAAGATGTGGAGAATAAGAAAGTAAGGTTAGTGGATACAATATCCTTCTTTTTCCATTGAAAAAGTATGATTTTTGGTTATATTCATAGTACATGTATGTGATTTATGCATGTTTAATTGAAATAAATTTGATAAAGATGTTTAGGAAGGTTAAAAATTGGATTTTGAATGATTAAAATGGAAAGAAAATAAATGGATGTAGGAATCCTAGGTTTGGCCGAATGGTATTCTTAAGGAGTACTTGAAATACTTTGATGTTTAAAGCATGTAACAAGTGTATTAGTGATGTATAACATGTAATTTAGTTAATTTAGTGATTATAAGAAAGAAAACTAAGTAAAATGGTATGGACACACCTTGGCCGAATGGAATAGGTTAAGGTAATTTAGTATACTTTGATAATTGATTAAGTATAATGGAATAAAATGACATTAGAATGATAATAGAGTGTGTATTAAGTT
This sequence comes from Excoecaria cochinchinensis, assembly GCA_947683425.1. Lineage (NCBI taxonomy): Eukaryota > Viridiplantae > Streptophyta > Magnoliopsida > Malpighiales > Euphorbiaceae > Excoecaria > Excoecaria cochinchinensis. Next base: position 7,559,478 of record CANTUQ010000043.1, read on the forward strand.
AATTGGAATAAATGGAATTTAATTGAAATAATTTGGTATGATAATCTAATATGTATAAGGTAAAAATATTGACATGTATAATGTAAATTGTGTAAAATGTTATGTTTAGTGTTAATATGGGATAATAAGTGAGATAGAAGTGATTAATGTTTAAAATGAGAAATTTTAAAGTATAGTACAAGTGATAGCTGAATGAGTATGTTGATAAGCTTATAGTTAATTTTATGAAATTGGCAATAGAAATGTTTAAAAATAAATGTATAAATGAAATAGAGTGTAAAATAAATTAGTTAGAATTTTTAATTGTTTAATTGAATATTTTATATGTTGAATATACATTATGTCTAGAGTGAATGTTATGGGCTATGATATATTAAAGCAAAGAAATTACATAATTGATGTTAAAATTGAATAATAAGTGTATTAGAATGAAATTGATGGAAAAAGAGTGAAGTGAAAATGATTATTATATGGTTAAATGAACTCAATGGCATAATTGAAAATATAAATGATAAATATATGAAATGGAAGTGAATTATAAGTGATATGTAAATTTTAAAGTGAAGTGCATTTGATGATCGAATGGTATATATTGATATATTAAGTGATATAAGTGAAAATATGATATTATTTACCCTTGGTAATAGTTTGGTAGTAAAATCTAGTTCAGGATATAATTGGCTAGCCATAGGGATTCCACACCGCGGTCCAAGTCATGGCAACTCGCTATTGATAGGCCAATGACAGTCTATCTTAGTGCAGTGTTCAGTGTTTACAGTGATCGGTGTATTACAGTGCCAGTATTGAATGGTTCCTTTGGCATCATTCTATAGTATACTGCATCTATGGGATCTATGTCCCGCATATCCGATTTGTAGATTTCTACCGGGTGTATACTAGGGCCAATATGGTAATTATGCATAAGATGAAACATTATGGTAAATTTCATTTTAATTGATTAAAATTGTGATAAATGAGAAAATAAATGAAAAAATGGGACTAATTTGGAAGAAATAAAAGTTTAGGGGCAAAATGGTAATTTTACACTGAAGAGTGAAAATAAGTGATAATTAAGTTAAAAATGTAAATAAAACGATAATAGTGTAAAGAAATGAAGATATAGCGGCTAAATGGTAATTTGACGTGAAATTGGTAAATTAGGGACTAAAATGTAATTGGTAGGTTATGTAATGATTAAGATGAAAGAAAAGTGTAAATAAGGGTATTTTAGTAAATAAGGTAAAATTAGGGACATAATCGTAATTTTGGTAAAAAGTTGAGGACCTAAATGTAATTTTACAAATGAATAGCTAATTAAAGGATTTGAGTGTAATTATTGACTAGTGTAAATATCTAAGTGGATAAATGATTTAAATGAGTGGTTTGAGGACTAAGATAAAAGAAATGAAAAGTGTAGGGTAACACAGTAATTTAGTGCATAATTGAGATATTAAATGTACTAAAGAAGAAAAGTGTAATTGAATGATTAATGATGTAATTTGATTACGTGCTAGGGACTAAAATGAAAATTGGCATAAAAATGTGATTAGAAGGACTAAAATGTAAATTTGTATGTTAATAATAAATTAAAAATGAAATTAAGAATAACTAGTGGCATAATTGTAATTATAGTGAAATTGAATGGTAAAATTGAAATTTAAGGAAAATATAAGGATTAAAGTGTAAATTAGTTTAATGATGATAGTGTAAGGATTAAATTGTAATTTGTAGGCCAAATGATAAATAAAGGAAAAAAATAAAATTATTTAGTGGCTTTTTTGTAAACATGAGACTATTAAGGGTAAAATCGTAAATTGATAAAAGTTTAGGGACCTAATTGTAAATTTACAATAGTAAGGCTAATTAAGGGATTAAAGTGGAATTAATCATTAAAATAAATATTAAATGCATAGTTAATAATTAATGAATAAATAATCAATGAAAATGTAATATTATGGTATAAATAATTATTAAGTGAATAGTGGTTTTAATTGATTTAATATATATATAATTGGGTATGTGTGTGTATAATTTAATTAAGTTTATATATTGGCATAATTGTAATTAAGAAATAATGAAGGGCAAAAATGTGAAGTAGTGGCATTATTGCGAATAAGTGAAAAATGAGGGATTTAAGGGTAATAGATCCTAATAGTGCTAATATTAGGACATGATCGTATATTAATAAGTGGATGGACTATTAAATGGAATTATCAGAACATTAATTCGGATATATTATTGTAAGTTAAGAAATGAAAATAGAAATCAATAAATCTAACTAATAAGAATAATATTGATAATGATAATAAAGTGACATGGAAGCGTAAATTAGTAAGTATGAAGAATGCGAAGGACTTTAGTGAATTTAAACTATAGTGTATGGATATTAAGTGGAATTAAAAAGGGATAATGAGACTAATTGTATAGTCTGCCAAATAAAATATAACAAAAGTATTTAAATAATTATAATGGGGAGTAATAAATATAAAGATAATAGTAAAATATAGTAGTGTAATTGTCAAGGCCATAATTTAAAATTGATATCATTGTGAATGTGTAGGGAATTGTTAGTGTGAATAATAAGATTGATAATAATGTCAGCAATGATAGTAATTTGTATTCTAGCATTAATAATTCAGCAATATATTTCAAAGTACGGTTAATTGAAATTAAGTAAACTATATAAGATATGAACAAGTGGAAAATATTAGTGCAACTGTAAAATGCAAGAGAGTTAGTGTAATTAAAGGAAAAGTAAAGGAATCGTTAAATACATAAAGAAAGTAAAAATGTTAAATTGGTACTGCCAAGTGTAACAACCCAAAACGGGCCTAGTTGGAAATCGCATATTATTTGGACAACTAAGGGCATTTTAGTAATTATGTAAGTGAAATTGGAATCTTGAGTTGGGGTTAGAGATTATTATTTGGTATGGGAGTGATTGGTGCCTTGGATCTTTGAGAGCATGACAAGTGGACCATTAGGATTGAGACATGTGGACTTGGTGGTTGGGCATTTAATGCAAAAGGAAGAGAGAGGGAAGGGAGGGCAGCAAACAGGATTAGCTTCCCGTGGAAGCTGTATTTTTTTTCCTCTTCCTTGCTCAATTCCCGTTCCTCTCTTCTCTTTCTTTTCATTTTGATGCTCTTTATCTTTGATTGAGTTGGTGCTTGAATCTTTGAGTAGGATTTCTGGGTTTTGAGCTAGGATTTGAAGAGGTAAGTTGTGTTGGTTTCGTTTCTTCTTCTTCTCCCCTATTCCGTTTTGCTTTGACTTGGATTTCTGGGTTTGATTTAGTGTTTGTTTGGTTGGGTTTTATGCAAGAATCTGAAGAGAGAAGGAAGAGCAAGGGCAAGGAAAAGGTGGTTCCTTGAGAAGAAGTGGCTTGAGCTTCAAGAGGTTTGGGAGTTGTTAGCCTACTTTCTCGTTCGGACCAAGTGTGTGTATTGTGTTTAATTTCGGGAATTTTGTGTAACAACCCAAATAGGGCCTGGTCGGAATCTGTGCGGTAAGTCGGTTCAGTGAGGGTAATTTTGTAATTTGTGTATGAGGAAAATAGGAAAAATAAGGAATTGTGTTAAAGGAAATAATAGTGTGTGCTTAAAGTGTATGGTTGTAGGGTGTAATTGGTCTAAGGGCTGTTTTTGTGTGGTTTGTGGGCATGGTGCCTAGGATGTAAAGTGGATTTATTGGAATTGTTATGGTGTAAGTTAAGTTATGGTGCATTGTAGATATTGGTGTAAGAAAGGCTTGGGTGTGTTTAGTGTATGGTGCCAAGAGTGGTTATGTTAAGATGGATTGATTGATTCTCTAGGATTGTGACATGTGGCTTGGAGGTTGTGGTATCAGAGCACAAAACCCAGCCACAAACACTTAAATCAGACCCAAACCACAACAAAACCAAGATCCAAAGAACACTAATTAAATAAAGGAACCTCAATCCGAATTCAAACACTTACCTCCAACACTTCCAGCTCAAACTTTCAAAGATCCCACTCAAAACTCAAGAAAACACAAGAAAAGAGAGATGAGAGTAGAAGAATGAAAGCAAGAGAGAGGGGAGTGTAACACCCCGCCATCCCCGTTGGAAGGATACCGGAGTGCCACGCGGGCAAACACAAATAATCATGTACATTTACACATGTATAAATAAATAAAAGAAAATCAAATGAGATTTAAAGAAACTTTTAATCATTTAATCAGAAAATTCCTGTAACATATATATATATATCAAGTCCTTATACATATATCATTTTCATATCGTTTTTACAAAAAGGCTCGTATGCAAATACATATACAAAAAGAATACTTGTTCCTTTACAAAAATTTACTTTGCTTTATACAAGCCATATACAATAATATTTACAGCGGAAGACTTCAAAAATTATACAAAACGACTTCATCCAAAAAGACTCCTAGTGGCCGACCTGCAGATATCTGACTCCAAGCTATACTCGCCACCTGCACGGGAAAAGAGCCCGTGCTAAGCGATAACGCTTAGTGGGGAGGAACAACACGAAATAACAATATACAATATAGTATTTCATCACATTTACAAGATTCACAATGCAAGTAATTAACAAATATAAACATACTTTTATACATTACACCGATAGAGGATATACCAGAATTCATGTGCAACATATATCTTTAATCATGTCAATAAACATCTTAACATATACATCACATATAAACATGTAGCCTGATTAGTCTGGTATAAACCTAAGAAGTGGATACGGTCCTTTGGATACTGATAGAACACAGTATCCCAAGCATATAGAGACATGAGTCTCAAACATGTATTTTTCATATAGAGACCGAGGTCTCGCTTTATTTCCATATAGACCAAACATGGTCGAAACAAGGATCCAAACGGACCCGCATATAACATTTTTATCATATAGCAGCTGCACACACACACTGACCTAAGTAAGCGCTTACTTATCCACTACTATGACCTATTCAGGCTTAAATGACACAACTCAATAATTCATATATCAAATCATGAGAATTTCACTAAATACTAGCTTATAAATCATGTATACTTGTATAATAATCACATTCAGAATATTTACATATATAAATATCAATACTGAAGATAGGAAGGACATATAGCTCATATTGAATTAATCCATGTCAAATAAATTATAAATAGTGTAAATCATGCATAATAATTATTAATCATGTATATAAAGCCCAATGTTAAGCAATTGTTAAAACACAATACAAATTTTAAATCAAATATTTGTCATGTAGTGTAAAAATTCTTGAAAAACAGAAGTTAAACCTCAATTTTGGAAAACAGGGCAGCAGGAGAGGCTGGTCACGGCGTGACCATTCATCACGTCGCGTGACACAAGCTTCACGCCAGCGCCAGGCAGAGGAGCCAGGCAGGAAAGCAAGGCGAGAGCAGGCGAGGCAAGGCAGTCACGTCGTGACCTTCAGTCACGTCGCGTGACGCCTAAGAGAGGAGAGGAAGAATTCGCACAGGACAAGGCGAGAGTCACGGCGTGATGCCGCTTCACGCGACGTGACCTTCAGCAAAGAAGGAGTCACGGCGTGAAGCTGCTTCGCCTCGTGATCATCAGCCGAGAAGGGGGTCACGGCGTGACCACCAGTCACGTCACGTGACCTTCTTCTCACAAAACTTCATCTTCTCCAAACTTCCAATTTTCCAGAAATCCAAACCCAGAAAAACGTGAAAAACCAGATAATTGTAAAACATAGTACAATCAAAACTCAAATCCCCATTTTGTCTAAAACTCTTTTTCATGCAATAATCATTCAAATGCGTACCTTTAGGCCTTCTGAGCACAACCACAGCAACAAACACTCAAAACATTACATTCTTACACAGTCAATCAGTAATAACAGAGAGAGTCACTAACCCAGTATTTTGCATTCAAATTCAAGCACATTCATCTTATTGCATATTCGTATCACTCTTTTTCTAACTAAATCATGTATGCACCCTATATTTCTCATGCATACTCATAGACAGAATTAACAAATAACTTTAACAACTAACACAAATAGAATCCAAAAACGAGAAAAGAGCAAACACTCCCAAACCTGAATCGAAGTCCAAAAATCCACTGTATCCTCTTCAATCCACCACCTTATCCTTTCCTTTGTCTTTCCTTTTATCCTCAGGAGCTTGCAAACAGATGAACCACAATCAAAACCCAAGAACAGAATCTCTATAATAAAACCCAAAGGAGAAGAAAACCACAGGAGAAACTAATAACCACTTACCTTCTGAAGTTTCAAAAGCTAAAACCTAAGCTCAAAACCAATGAACACACACACATGCACTGGGGAAAAGAACAGGAGGTGGTTTACGTGAGAGAGAAAGAGCAAGCAAGAGAGAACTTCAAATCTTCTGTTTCCAGTAACCTGAGTTCCCCTCAATTTTCTCTTTCCCCTCACACGTACACACACACACACATTCCACCTGGCACACATGCACAGAGACACAAATCCCACTAATTCTTCTTTTTACCAATTGATCCTTGACAAAATACTCTTTAGTCACTAAACTTAAAATCTGAAATTACTTAAGTTAAATTCTTGCAATTTAATCCTCTTTCCTCATATAAAATACCAAATTGCCCTTAATTATCCAATTAAAAATTACTAAATCCAATTAAGCCACTTATGGGGTGTGACAACTCACCCCTCCTTAAGAAAATTTCGTCCTCGAAATTTCCTTGCTTACCAAATACAACTCAAATATCAAAATCCGAAACGAGACAAAACTGAACATGTATACACTTACCCGAAGGACCCGCTGCACCCGTCGCATCTCTAGCAACCATAGCATACCCTCTATACTGATTATGATCCTCAGTAGCACCAGGTCGCTGCACTGTTTCTGATGGTGCTCTCGGAGCTCGACTTCCTTCACGATTGCTTTGGATAACATTGGATTTCTTACTCTCTTGCTGATGCTGGTCCACCTGTCGATCAGGGAAAAATGCAAAACGATGCTCCATGCTCCCGCACTTAAAACAAGCGCCAGTAATCTTCCGACACGTACCCCAATGGTACCGATGACAGTGCTCACATTCTGGTGCTCGATTCCCTCTATTACCCTGTGGTGCTACACTCTCAACCTGTGAAGGCATCTGAACACTCCCTCTAGATCCTTGCTCAACTGGTGTACCCTTTGACTTCTTAGCACTCACATGTCCCCCATCCGGTGCTCTCCTCCTCTGTGCCATCTTCTGCTTGATCTCTTCTGATTCCTCTAATCTCATTGCTGCAGCCACAATCTGATAATACCCAACTGGCTGCAAAACAATCATCGCAGACAAAGGGCCTCTAAATACCTCACGCAATCCCTCTAAAAAGTGCCTACATCTAAACTCATCTGTCAACAACTGCTCAGGCACATACTTGCTCAACCTATTGAACTCCTTGTCATACTCACTCACTGTCATTCCCCTTTGCTTCAAGCTAATGAACTCTCTCCACTTAGCTTCTTGATATGCTTTTGTTATATACTTCTGCTCAAACTCTTTCTTGAAATAATCCCATGTCAGCTCAGCTGGTCGCTGAGGATTCCTCAATACAAGTTCCCACCAATCGTAGGCTGGTCCCTGAAGCAACGATATAGCACACGAAGCTCTCTGATCAGCAGGACATCTAATCTCTTGCAAAATCCTATCCACTCTCTTCAACCAAAACTCAGCTATATCGGACTCATCTAAAGCAGTCCCATGAAAATCCTCTGCTCCTCTTTTTCTTAACAACTCAGTTGGAGCCTTAGGTGCAGTCAACCTATCCACCACTTGTAATAACCCTTGTACTAACGCTGGATCCAAACCAATTCCTCTATTTGCACCCCCAGCTGGTGCAGGTTCCCGCTCATGTCTATCCTGTCTAACTGGATCATCTCTTCTAACTGGATTCTCTCTAGGACCCCCATTATAACTGCTCATAGTGTCGCCCATATACTCACTCGGATCCGACTCCATATAGACACTACAAAACAAAAGACATCTGCATTAGGCCACTAAACAAAACTGACTCTCATGTATAGACTCGACTCTATACTCAAATAATCACAACATAACCCAGAACCACCAAACCGGGGCTCTGATACCAAGCTGTAACACCCCGCCATCCCCGTTGGAAGGATACCGGAGTGCCACGCGGGCAAACACAAATAATCATGTACATTTACACATGTATAAATAAATAAAAGAAAATCAAATGAGATTTAAAGAAACTTTTAATCATTTAATCAGAAAATTCCTGTAACATATATATATATATCAAGTCCTTATACATATATCATTTTCATATCGTTTTTACAAAAAGGCTCGTATGCAAATACATATACAAAAAGAATACTTGTTCCTTTACAAAAATTTACTTTGCTTTATACAAGCCATATACAATAATATTTACAGCGGAAGACTTCAAAAATTATACAAAACGACTTCATCCAAAAAGACTCCTAGTGGCCGACCTGCAGATATCTGACTCCAAGCTATACTCGCCACCTGCACGGGAAAAGAGCCCGTGCTAAGCGATAACGCTTAGTGGGGAGGAACAACACGAAATAACAATATACAATATAGTATTTCATCACATTTACAAGATTCACAATGCAAGTAATTAACAAATATAAACATACTTTTATACATTACACCGATAGAGGATATACCAGAATTCATGTGCAACATATATCTTTAATCATGTCAATAAACATCTTAACATATACATCACATATAAACATGTAGCCTGATTAGTCTGGTATAAACCTAAGAAGTGGATACGGTCCTTTGGATACTGATAGAACACAGTATCCCAAGCATATAGAGACATGAGTCTCAAACATGTATTTTTCATATAGAGACCGAGGTCTCGCTTTATTTCCATATAGACCAAACATGGTCGAAACAAGGATCCAAACGGACCCGCATATAACATTTTTATCATATAGCAGCTGCACACACACACTGACCTAAGTAAGCGCTTACTTATCCACTACTATGACCTATTCAGGCTTAAATGACACAACTCAATAATTCATATATCAAATCATGAGAATTTCACTAAATACTAGCTTATAAATCATGTATACTTGTATAATAATCACATTCAGAATATTTACATATATAAATATCAATACTGAAGATAGGAAGGACATATAGCTCATATTGAATTAATCCATGTCAAATAAATTATAAATAGTGTAAATCATGCATAATAATTATTAATCATGTATATAAAGCCCAATGTTAAGCAATTGTTAAAACACAATACAAATTTTAAATCAAATATTTGTCATGTAGTGTAAAAATTCTTGAAAAACAGAAGTTAAACCTCAATTTTGGAAAACAGGGCAGCAGGAGAGGCTGGTCACGGCGTGACCATTCATGACGTCGCGTGACACAAGCTTCACGCCAGCGCCAGGCAGAGGAGCCAGGCAGGAAAGCAAGGCGAGAGCAGGCGAGGCAAGGCAGTCACGTCGTGACCTTCAGTCACGTCGCGTGACGCCTAAGAGAGGAGAGGAAGAATTCGCACAGGACAAGGCGAGAGTCACGGCGTGATGCCGCTTCACGCGACGTGACCTTCAGCAAAGAAGGAGTCACGGCGTGAAGCTGCTTCGCCTCGTGATCATCAGCCGAGAAGGGGGTCACGGCGTGACCACCAGTCACGTCACGTGACCTTCTTCTCACAAAACTTCATCTTCTCCAAACTTCCAATTTTCCAGAAATCCAAACCCAGAAAAACGTGAAAAACCAGATAATTGTAAAACAGAGTACAATCAAAACTCAAATCCCCATTTTGTCTAAAACTCTTTTTCATGCAATAATCATTCAAATGCGTACCTTTAGGCCTTTTGAGCACAACCACAGCAACAAACACTCAAAACATTACATTCTTACACAGTCAATCAGTAATAACAGAGAGAGTCACTAACCCAGTATTTTGCATTCAAATTCAAGCACATTCATCTTATTGCATATTCGTATCACTCTTTTTCTAACTAAATCATGTATGCACCCTATATTTCTCATGCATACTCATAGACAGAATTAACAAATAACTTTAACAACTAACACAAATAGAATCCAAAAACGAGAAAAGAGCAAACACTCCCAAACCTGAATCGAAGTCCAAAAATCCACTGTATCCTCTTCAATCCACCACCTTATCCTTTCCTTTGTCTTTCCTTTTATCCTCAGGAGCTTGCAAACAGATGAACCACAATCAAAACCCAAGAACAGAATCTCTATAATAAAACCCAAAGGAGAAGAAAACCACAGGAGAAACTAATAACCACTTACCTTCTGAAGTTTCAAAAGCTAAAACCTAAGCTCAAAACCAATGAACACACACACATGCACTGGGGAAAAGAACAGGAGGTGGTTTACGTGAGAGAGAAAGAGCAAGCAAGAGAGAACTTCAAATCTTCTGTTTCCAGTAACCTGAGTTCCCCTCAATTTTCTCTTTCCCCTCACACGTACACACACACACACATTCCACCTGGCACACATGCACAGAGACACAAATCCCACTAATTCTTCTTTTTACCAATTGATCCTTGACAAAATACTCTTTAGTCACTAAACTTAAAATCTGAAATTACTTAAGTTAAATTCTTGCAATTTAATCCTCTTTCCTCATATAAAATACCAAATTGCCCTTAATTATCCAATTAAAAATTACTAAATCCAATTAAGCCACTTATGGGGTGTGACAGGGAGGACGGGAAATGAGAAAGAAAAGAGAGAAGGAAGAGCAAGGGCAAGGATATAGTGGATTCGTGAGGAAACTCGGTTCGAAGCTTCGTTTTCCAGGTTTGGGAGTTGTGTTCTTGAGTGTTTGTTTGGGATTTTCCTAATTGTGAATGTGTGTATAATTATGTGTTTATGAGATATTCTGGAAGTTGTTGATTGTGTTATGTTTATATGGTCTATATGCTATGGGTTTGTAATGGTTGAGTGGTTGAGTTTAGCTTGTGGAGTTTAGAACTCATTTTATGTTTTTATGTAGTGATGTTGCTCTTAGAATTCATGAGTAAGATTTGTTGATGGTATGACTCTTTGATGTTTGGATTGAGTTTCTATTGTTATTGGAGTGTGAAATTAGTTGATTGAAGTGATAGTTGTGAGATTTTTTGCTTGAAAGACCTTGGATTTGCCCTGAGGAATCCCATCTGGGCATGGGTCACGGTGGCAACCAATCTGATTACCACCGTGAGCCATGAACCAGAGGCATTCTGCCTTGAAGATTGAATAGGTCACGGTGGCAACCAATCTGATTACCACCATGAGGTATCAAAACTCTTGATTCTGTCTGGCTTCTCTGGTACGTCACGGTGATAACCATTTTGGTTGTGACTGTGAGGTACCTCTTTTCAGCATTCTGCCAGAAGCTTTGGTATGTCACAGTGACAACCATTTTGGTTGTGACCGTGAGGTACCCCAGACTTGCTTTCTGCCAAGGATCTCTGGTATGTCACGGTGGCAACCAATCTGATTACCACCGTGACCTACCCTGTTTTTGCAATAAAATCCTTTCTGTTATGCATGTTTTATGAATGTTTATTTATGATATTTAGCACGTGATACCATGTATTCTGGGTTTTGTATTCATCTTTTGCATCTTTTAGCTGATCAGTTTTTATGAATGGTGTTACAATTTGAACATTGTCTTGTTTGTCTAATGTCATGTGAAAGTGCGTTGTCGAGCCTGAAGAGTCAAGGTATAGGATAATTAAGCATGCTTAAGAAGGGTTAGCATACAGCTGTTTTGTCCGCCCCGTTTGGGTGAAGCGGTCGACCTCCGAGATGGTCATCTTCCGTGTAGTGATAAAATGTTTTGAGACTCCGGTCTCCCGTGCTACCTTCGGGTATTAAAGTGTTTTTGAGGCTTCGGTCTCCCGTGCCATGTTCCCGTATCCTCCACCATTGAATTCAGGCTATTGTGTGAACTGTCTGGTATTGGTTTAGCGAAGTGGTCTGATTATTGTGTGACTCTAAATAGTGTATTGATTTAGTGTTGTGTACTATTTATCCTGATTATATATTTATATCTCTGTACTCTGATTCATATTGTTTTATGAATGTTAGTGCATGTTTTCGTGTATAGTGCTCTGTTGTGTTTGTTTCTCCCCACTAAGCGTTATCACTTAGCACGGGCTTTTATCCCGTGCAGGTAGCGTGAAGGATTTTTGGGAGTTGCTCGTGTCGCGCATCTGCAGGCTGGCCATATAGGAGTCGAGTTATTCATTTTGTCTTCTCCTGTAATTCGTTTTGTATAAGTATTCTCTTGTTTAGTGGCTTATGTAAATTATTTTGTAAAGAATCTTTAATGTAATCTTTTGAGATATTGTGTATAGTTTTGAATTCTGTTCTTAATGATATTGTGGTATATTTTCTATGATTTCTCTTCTTGGTTGTTGAATGCTTCCACTTAGCGCATGTATGCTTTCGCTGTTTGATTTGTCGCGTCGTGAGTGAGCATCGTGTAGCGCGCCCGTCGGTGCCCTTCCAACGGGGGCGGCGGCGGGGGTGTTACATTTTGAGTGGTTTTGCATGTGTATATGCATGTGTTAGTTTGATGAGATTGTTAGTAATGCATGTTAGTGATTGAGATGATTGTATATGAGTTTTGTAGTGAAAGAGCATGAGCTAGGGTAATGTATGTTCTTCATGTTCTTGAGTTGTATTTTGGGTAATTTAGTGTAATTTCTTTTAATTTGGTGTAATTTGAGTGTTTGTTAATGATCATAAGCATGCCTAGAGTGATGATGTAAGTGTTATTTCATGATATGGTGTTTTAGAATTGAGTTTTGAAGTTGTATGTCTGAGTTTTGTGCCGAGGAACTAGGAAATGTGACTCTGTCGTGAGTGCGACAGAGCCGCTTGCTTCCAGCTTCTCATAGGCCGATCGGAATGAACTCTTCACGACACGTGAAATTCTTCACGAGTCATGAAGATAGCCCATTCGGATGAGAGCCCACTCGGCTGATTAGCCCGGTCGGCAGGTCTTTTTTTTTGCTCGGCGTGGCGTGCGGCTCGGCAGCATATCTCGTGCACGAGTCGTACATCTTGGCACGACTTGTGCCCAAGCTTTGGTTGACAGCATGAGTCATGCACCATAGCACAACTCATGCCAGCCCACTTTTTTGTTGTCGCGAGTCGTGCATCACGACACGAGTCGCGACAGCCCTGTTTTGGCCAGTAGCACTGCGGCTACTGTCGCGAGTGTGACGCAAGTCATGATCGCGATAGTGAGCCTCCTCCTGCTTTTTCTGTTTTGCTTGAAGTATTTTCTTCTTTCTCTTGGCATGGCTTCTCAGTGCTATTTAAGTTATGTTTTGTATTTTATACAAGTGTGTATTGATGTTCTAGATTTGAGCAAATAATTAGGATATGATAGTGTTTTGATTTTAATTCTGATATGGTTTGACGTAGTGATTTTGGCTGTGATTAGTGTTTTAACTTGTGGGTTGGTCTTGTCAAGTAATGTGTTTAGAGTGAGTGAGTTGAGCCTGAAGTGTCATAGTAGTGGATAGATAAGCATGCTTATTTAGGGATATAAGAGTGCAGCTGCCTATGATGGCCCTGTTTGGGTCTTTTCGGCCGACCTCCGAGATGGTCAATTTTAGTGAGTGATAAAAAGTTTTGAGACTACGGTCTCCCTTACTTTTGGTAAAACTCAGTGTAGCGTGTGATTGAGGCTTCAATCTCTCACTTTGATACTGTTCGCAGTATCTCCTGTATTGTAGTGCTCTCGTATCCACAGCTAGTGAGTTTTAGGCTAATGTTTTGAGTTGTGTGAGATTATGTGCAGAGTAGTGCTATGTTTTGTTAAATGACTTGGATTAGTGTTTATTTCATACGTGGCTTCTTTTTTTATTGTTATTTATTTGGACTCAATGATTATACTTTAGGTAAGTCTGATTTTTGTTAGTAGATGAATTTATTATGTTATTGCATATACTTATTCTTGTAGGAGTTATTGTATTCCTGTTTAGTGTATTCATTTTCTTTTGTCTTTTTTCCTCCCCACTAAGCATTATCGCTTAGCACGGGTTGTTTTCCCGTGTAGGGGGCAGGTTTTTGTTCGGTTCGTGTTTCTCCTCTGCAGGGTCGGCCACTAAGAATTAGAGTTTCTTTTGGTATTCAGCTCCTATAATATTTTTGTATATCGTTTTGTATATTTAATATATTTAGTACAACTGTATATGTTTATGTTTAAGGATCTTTATCTAATTTTTGTAATGATGTATATTTATTATGTTTCATTTATATATGTTTTAATTATTTTATTGTATGTTTCCGCTGAGTTGTATGCATGTGTTTGATTGAGTGTCGGGTAATGCTCCGGTATCCTTCCAACGGGGGTATTAAGGTGTTATAATTTGTGGTATTAAAGCCCCAGTTTAGGCGGTTCCAGTTGTTGTGATTATTTGAGTGTAGAGTCATTGCATGCGAGTCGGTTTTGTGCTGTGTCCTAATACAGATGTGTCTTGTGTAGGGTCTAGATGGAGTCTGATCCGAGTGAGAATGTGGGCGAGACAACGGATAGTGTAAACCCGGTTAGAGTTGATCAGCGTGTTCCCGAGTGTCCTTCAGTTGATGATTCTGGTCCCGTTCTCGATGATGAGACGTTAGAGCGAGGGTTGCTACAGTTAGTGCACCGATTGATTGCTTCTCAAGGTCTTGTTCAGAAATTGCATCAGAAAAGAAAATTATCGGGTAGAGAGGTATCAGCGGGAAAGAAGAATCGTAGTATACCGATATGTCAACACTGTAAGAAGCAACATTAGGGCAAATGTTGAAAACTCACGGGCGCTTGTTTCAAGTGCGGAAGCAAGGAACATCAGCTCAGAGATTGTCCTAAGAAGAGAGAGAACCTAGCTTTGCAAGCAAGTAGAGAAGGAAGTGTAGTTGACCGAACATCAGCAGTGGATGTTGAGGATCTAGGTACTCTGGGTGGCTTAGCTTGAGCCTTTGCAATGATCGAGAAGGAAGCGAAGGAGTCTGCAGGTCCTTCTGGTAAGTTTGTATTGTTAAGCTTTTGTTTAATGTTCGGTTTTGGGTTGTTGGACATAAGTGGTTAGCATGAATATTTCGAGGACGAAATTCCTTTAGGGGAGTGATTGTAACAACCCAAAATGGGCCTAGTTGGAATTCGCATATTATTTGCACAATTAAGGGCATTTTAGTAATTATGCAAGTGAAATTGGAATGTTGAGTTGGGGTTAGTGATTATTATTTGGTATGGGAGTGATTGTTGCCTTGGATCTTTGAGAGCATGACAATTGGACCATTAGGATTGAGACATGTGCACTTGGTGGTTGGGCATTTAATGCAAAAGGAAGAGAGAGGAAAGGGGCAGCAAAAAGGTTTAGCTTCCAGTGGAAGCTGTATTTTTTGTCCTCTTCCTTGCTCAATTCCCGTTCCTCTATTCTCTTTCTTTTCATTTTGATGCTCTTTATCTTTGTTTGAGTTGGTGCTTGAATCTTTGAGTAGGATTTCTCGGTTTTGAGCTGGGTTTTTAAGAGGTAAGTTTGGTTGGTCTCGTTTCTTCTTCTTCTCCTCTATTTCGTTTTGCTTTGGCTTGGATTTCTGGGTTTAATTTAGTGTTTGTTTTGTTGGGTTTTATGCAAGAATCTGAAGAGAGAAGGAAGAGCATGGGCAAGAAAAGGTGGTTCCTTGAGGAGTAGTGGCTTGAGCTTCAAGAGGTTCGGGAGTTGTTTGCTTACTTTCCCTTTTGGATCAAGTGTGTGTACTGTGTTTAATTTTTGGAATTTGGAGTGGTTTTGCATGTGTATATGCATGTGTTAGTTTGATGAGATTGTTAGTAAAGCATGTTAGTGATTGAGATGATTGTATATGAGTTTTGTAGTGAACGGCATGAGTTAGGGTAATGTATTTTCTTGATGTTCTTCAGTTGTGTTTACTGTAATTTTGTTAATTTCGTGTAATTTGAGTGTTTGTTAATGATCATAAGCATGCTGAGAGTGATGAGGTAAGTGTTATTGCATGATTTGGTGGTTTAGAATTGAGTTTTGAAGTTGTATGTCTGAGTTTTGTGCCGAGGAACTAGGAAACGTGACTCTGTCGTGATCGCGACGCTTGTCGCGGCCGTGACAGAGCCGCTTCCTTCCAGCTTCTCGCAGGCCGATCGGAATGAACTCTTCACGACACATGAAATTCTTCACGAGTGACGAAGATTGCCCGTTCAGATGAGAGCTCGCTCGGCTGATCGTCCACTCGACTGATTAGCCAGGTTGGCAAGTTTTTTTCCGATTGGCGTATCATGTGGCTCGGCAGCAGATCTCGTGCACGACTCGTGCATCTTGGCACTACTCGTGCCCAAGCTTTGGTGGCTAGCACAAGTCGTGTACCATAGCACTACTCGCGAGTCGTCCATTGCGACACGAGTCGCGACATCCCTGTTCTATCCAGTAGCGCTGAGGCTGCATCGCGATCGGGACAGTGAGCCTCCTCCTGCTTGTTCTGTTTTGCCTGAAGTGTTTTCCTCTTTTTCTTGGCATGGCTTTTCAGCGCTATATAAGTTATATTTTGTATTTTATACAAGTGTGTATTGATGTTCTAGAGTTGTGCAAATAATTAGGATATGATAGTGTTTTGATTTTAATTCTGATATGGTTTGACTTAGTGATTTTGGCTTTGATTAGTGTTTTAACTTGTGGGTTGGTCTTGTCAAGTAATGTGTTTAGAGTGAGTGAGTTGAGCATGAAGTGTCATAGTAGTTGATAGATAAGCATGCTTATTTAGAGATATAAGAGTGCAGCTGCCTATGATGCCCCGTTTGGGTCTTTTCGGCCGACCTCTGAGATGGTCATTTTTAGCGAGCGATAAAAAGTTTTGAGACTACGGTCTCCCTTACTTTTGATAAAACTCAGTGTAGTCTTTGATTGAGGCTTCGATCTCTCACTTTGATACTGTTCGTAGTATCTCCTGTAGTGTAGTGCTCCCATATCCACAGCTTATGAGTTTCAGGCAAAGGTTTTGAGTTGTGTGAGCTTATGTGCAGAGTAGTGCTATGTTTTGTTGAATGACTTGGATTAGTGTTTATTTCATGCTTGGCTTCTTTTGTTTATTATTATTTATTTGTCTCAGTGATTATACTTTAGGTAAGTCTGATTTTTGTTATTAGATGAATTTATTATGTTATTGCATATACTTATTCTTGTAGGAGTTATTGTATTCCTGTTTAGTGTATTCGTTTTCTTTTGCCTTTTTTCCTCCCCATTAAGCGTTATCGCTTAGCACAGGTTATTTTCCTGTGTAGGTAGCAGGTTTTTGTTCGGCTTGTGTTGCGCATCTATAGGGTCGGCCACTAGGAATTAGAGTTTCTTTTGGTATTCAGCTCTTGTAATTTTTTTATATATCGTTTTGTATATGTAATGTATTTTATATAGTTGTATATGTTTTTGTTTAAGGATCTTTACGTAATTTTTGTAATGATGTATATTTATTTTGTTTCGTTTATATATGTTTTAATTATTTTATTGTATGCTTCCACTCAGCTGTATCCATATGTGTGAGTGAGTGTCGGGTAATGCTCCGGTATCCTTCTAATGGGGGTATCGAGGTGTTATAAGTTGTGGTATCAGAACTCCGGTTTAGGCGGTTCTAGTTGTTGTGATTGTTTGAGTGTAGAGTCATTGCATGTGAGTCGTTTTTGTGTTGTGGCCTAATGTAAATGTGTCTTTTGTAGTGTTTAGATGGAGTCTGATCCAAGTGAGAATGTGGGCAAGACAACGGATAGTGTAAACCTGGTTAGAGTTGATCAGCGTGTTCCCGAGTGTCCTTCAGTTGAAGATTCTTGTCTCGTTCTCAATGATGAGACGTTAGTGCGAGGGTTGCTACAGTTAGTGCACCGACTGCTTCTCGGGCTTCTCAAGTTCCTGTTCAGAAATTGCCTCAGAAAAGAAAATTATCGGGTGGAGATGTATTAGCGGGAAAGAAGGGTTGGAGTATATCGATATGTCAGCACTATCAGAAGCAACATTAGGGCATATGTTGGAATCTCACGGGTGCTTGTTTTAAGTGCGGAAGCAAGGAACATCAGCTCAAAGATTGTTCTAAGAAGAGAGAGAACTTGGCTTTGCAAGCAAGTAGAGAGGGAAGTCTAGTCGACCGAACATCAGCAGTGGATCTTGAGGATCAAGGTACTCTGGGTGGCTTAGCTAGAGCCTTTATTAAGAAGGAAGTCAAGGAGTCTGCAGGTCCTTTCGGTAAGTTTGTATTGTTAAGCTTTCGTTTCATGTTCGATTTTGGGTTGTTGGACATAAGTGGTTAGCGGGGAAATTTTGTGGACGAAATTCCTTTAGGGGAGTGATTGTAACAACCCAAAATAGGCCTAGTTGGAAATCGCATATTATTCGGACAATTAAGGGCATATTAGTAATTATGCAAGTGAAATTGGAATGTTGGGTTGGGTTGGGTTTAGAGATTATTATTTGGTATGGGAGTGATTGTTGCCTTGGATCTTTGAGAGCATGACAATTGGACCATTAGGATTGAGACATGTGGACTTGGTGGTTGGGCATTTAATGCAAAAGGAAGAGAGAGGGAAGCGAGGGCAGCAAAAAGGATTAGCTTCCCGTGGAAGCTGTATTTTTTTTCCTCTTCCTTACTCAATTCCCGTTCCTCTATTCTCTTTCTTTTCATTTTGATGCTCTTTATCTTTGTTTGAGTTGGTGCTTGAATCTTTGAGTAAGATTTTTGGGTTTTGAGCTAGGTTTTAAAGAGGTAAGTTTGGTTGGTCTCGTTTCTTCTTCTTCTCCTCTATTCCGTTTTGCTTTAGCTTGGATTTCTGGGTTTCATTTAGTGTTTCTTTGATTGGATTTTACACAAGAATCTGAAGAGAGAAGGAAGAGCAAGGGCAAGGAAAAGGTGACTCCTTAAGGAGAAGTGGCTTGAGCTTCAAGAGGTTTGGGAGTTGTTTGCTTACTTTCTCGTTTGCATCAAGTGTGTGTACTGTGTTTAATTTTGTGAATTTTGAGTGGTTTTGCATGTGTATATGCATGTGTTAGTTTGATGAGATTGCTAGTAATACATGTTAGTGATTGAGATGATTGAATATGAGTTTTGCAGTGAAAGAGCATGACTTAGGGTAATGTATGTTCTTGACATTCTTGAGTTGTGTTTAGGGTAATTTAGTGTGATTTCTGTTAATTTGGTGTAATTTGAGTGTTTGTTAATGATCATAAGGATGCTTAGAGTGATGAGGTAAGTGTTATTGCATGATCTGGTGTTTTAGAATTGAGTTTTGAACTTGTACGTCTTACTTTTGTGCTGAGGAACTGGAAAAGTGACTCTGCACGATCGCGATGCTTGTCGCGAGTGCGATAGAACCGCTTGCTTCAAGCTTCTCGCGGGTCGATCGGAATGAATGCTTCACGACACATGAAATTCTCCGCGAGTGATGAAGACTGATCGTTCGGATGAGAGCCCGCTCGGCTGATCGTCCGCTCGGCTGATTAGCCAGGTCGGCAGGTTTTTTTCCACTACGCGTGGCGTACAGCTCAGCAGCAGATCTTGTGCACGACTCATACCCAAGCTTTGGTGGCCAGCACGAGTCGTGCACTATAGCACGACTCGTGCCAGCCCACTTTTTGCTGTCGCGAGTCGCGATAGCCCCGTTCTGGCCAGTAGCGCTGCGACTACAGTCGCGATCGCGACAGTGAGCCTCCTCCTGCTTGTTCTATTTTGCCTGAAGTGTTTTCTTCTTTCTCTTGGCATGGCTTCTCAGTGCTATATAAGTTATGTTTTGTAGTTTATACAAGTGTGTATTGATGTTCTAGAGTTGTGCAAATAATTAGGATATAATAGTGTTTTGATTTTAATTCTGATATGGTTTAACTTACTGATTTTGGGTTTGATTAGTGTTTTTACTTGTGGGTTGGTCTTGTCAAGTAATGTGTTTAGAGTGAGTGAGTTGAGCCTGAAGCGTCATAGTAGTGGATAGATAAGCATGCTTATTTAGGGATATAAGAGTGCAGCTGCCTATGATGGCCCCGTTTGGGTCTTTTTGGCTGACCTCTGAGATGGTAATTTTTAGTGAGTGATAAAAAGTTTTGAGACTACGGTCTCCCTTAAGTATAGTGTGTGATTGAGGCTTCGGTCTCTCACTTTGATACTGTTCGCAGTATCTCCTGTGGTGTAGTGCTCCCGTATCCACAGCTACTATGTTTCAGGCTAAGGTTTTGAGTTTTGTGAGCTTATGTGCAGAGTAGTGCTATATTTTGTTGAATGACTTGGATTAGTGTTTATTTCATGCTTGGCTTCTTTTGTTTATTGTTATTTATTTTGACTCAGTTATTATACTTTAGGTAAGTCTGATTTTGGTTATTAGATGAATTTATTATGTTATTGCATATACTTATTCTTGTAGGAGTTATTATATTCCTGTTTAGCGTATTCGTTGTCTTTTGTCTTTTTTCCTCCCCACTAAGCGTTATCGCTTAGCACGGGTTATTTTCCCGTGTAGGTGGCAGGTTTTTGTTCGGTTCGTGTTGCGTATCTACAAGGTCGGCCACTAGGAATTAGAGTTTCTTTTGGTATTTAGCTCCTGTAATTTTTTTGTATATCGTTTTGTATATGTAATGTACTTAGTACAACTGTATATGCTTATGTTTAAGGATCTTTATGTAATTTTTTTAATGATGTATATTTATTATGTTTCGTTTATATATGTTTTCATTATTTTATTGTATGCTTCCGCTAAGTTGTATGCATGTGTGTGAGTGAGTGTCGGGTAACGCTCCAGTGTCCTTCCAATGGGAGTATCGGGGTGTTACACTAAGAGTTACATTAACGATTGTTCTAATACGTGATTAGATGACTAATGATGTGCCCAAGTATTGATTTTCAAAATAGACAAAATGATAATAAGGATTGCTAATGTAAATGATCGTTATTAATAGACCGAACATAGTGTTTGAATTGTTAGGATTAATAGTGCACATAATAATGACACTGATAATAGATTTGAAAATGTTAAAGGATAGTTATAGAAAAGGAAACAAAAAATATAATAAAGATAAATTACCAAAGAAAAGAATTAATACTCAAATAGTGGGATTAAGGAAATACATTTATATGTACATGCATGTAGTTATAGTAATGGAAAATTTAGGATATGTATCCACCACTGGGTATTTTTAATGCTCAGCGCGTAGAGTGTTGCTGCGCGCAGGTTATAGTAGATTTTAATGTAACCGAAGATTTAGTGATGATCAAGGGAAGTTTCAACAGCAAGAATAAAAAGGATTGGCATGACATTATATAGTCGCAGTAGGCGAAGGAAAAGATGCATGGTATAAGTATATTAATTTGTGTGTTAATGTAACTATTACGTTATAGTATATATATGATTATTATTGTTGTAAAAAATATCCTCCTGATCTATTAAGTGCAGTGCTGTGACATCCGGTATCCGTACCACTTACGGGTATAGGGTGTTACACTCCAGTAGGGGAAGTGCTATACCGAAGTGTGAGCATTGTTAGAGGCATTATTGGGGTAAGTGTAGGAAGCTCACAGGACCTTGCTTCAAGTGTGGCAGCATGGACCATATGCTTGCCCATTGCCCTAAATCAAGAGAGAATTTGGTCTCGTAAGCAAGCAAAGATAATATGGATATATTAGGAACTATTATACGTGGCCAAGGAAGAAGCATAACTGTTCGAGCAACATTGAAAATGGTTGAGAAGCCGGTTGCTTTTGGTGGTCTTACTCGAGTGTTTGCCATGATCAGAGAGGAAGTGGATGAACCCTCAAGTCCATTTGGTAAGTTTTAAGCATTGTTCAAGTTGTATTGTGTAGAGTTGTTAATATAGATTAGTATAATCTTATGTATAGTAGAGTGAAAAATTTTGAGGATAAAATTTCTTAAGGAGAGGAGAGTTGCAATGACACGAATTGTACGCTAGAAGGATATAGTGTATTAATTGTATAGTAAAGGGTACAAAAGTAGTTGTGCAAGTATGAAATTGTGAGTTAGTAGGGATGTAATTGAAAAGAGAATATAAGTTAGTGAAGAAAAGAATTTAATTGAGGGACTAAAAGGAAGTTGACCAAAGGATTAAGTGGGAAGTTTGTATTGAGTTAGACAAGTGGCAAAGGCTTGACAAGTGGTTTGATGAGAGTTTGCCACATAAGCTTCTACATGCAATAAATAGTGGTAAGTAGAGTCAAATCTGCCCCCACTCATTGCATGTGATTTGGCCATTTCTTCTTCCCTTTCTTTGTTTTGTTTGTTCTTCATTTCTTTTGGTTCTTGCTCTTTTTCGTTGGATTTGAATAAAGATTTGAATTTGGATTGGTTTGAAGAGATAAAGTGGAAAGATAAGTGTGGTTGGATGTTCTAGTGTCATCTTTTTCTTCTAATTATGTTTTTGATTTAAAGTTGTTTAATTATTGGATTAAGATAGTATTGGTTGGTTTGTGAAAGAAGCTTTGGACAAGAGAAGAGACAAGGGTAAAAAGAAGGTTTGATCGAGAAGAGAAGGTTGATCAAACGTCATTTTGAGGTTTGGGATCGTGTGTTAATTCTTGTTAAATGCATGTTGGTTGAGTTGAGATTGTATTTATTTACTAGATAGATGCATGTTTGATTAGTTGGGAATTAATGGACTTTAATATAGTTCAACAGCTCTTTTAGTTGTTAAAATTGCATGTTGTGATTAGTGATGAGGTGCATGTTGCTTCTTTGACAACTTAAAGTGTTATAAAGTTGATTATTTGCATGTTAATTATATGTTAGTTACAAGATAGGTAGGAGAAAGTTACATGTATAAGAGTCTTTGTTTAAAGGCCCCTTTCAGCTGGATTTAGTGTATGTATAATGCTAGAAGTCATGCATGTGAATATAGGAGAGTATGTGCAAAGTATGTGCTTGAGACTTGAGAGGTTGGGAGTTTGAACAAGTAGTTCAGGTTCTGTCGCGAGCACGACAGAATACTCCATGGGCGAGGTTTGCCTTGCCGTGCCTTGTTGCGAGCAGACAGAGGCTATTTTGGCATTCTGTCGCTAGTGCGACATTATCCGCGAGCGTGACAATAGTATTGTTTGGGTTTCTGTCGCGAGCGCGACATTGTTAAGAGTTATAAACTCAAGTCATTTGTCTTTATTTGGGTGTAGTATTGCATTAGATTATGTATGACCATGCACAGTAAAGTTTAAATGTGATAACATAAATGAATATATGGATCATATGCTTGATGATTTGGCATGTCAAGTGAGTAATTAAAATCTAAGATATTTTACATACTATGTGAGCACGTTAAATTTATACTGCAAGTCATAAATGATAAATGAATGTATATGCATGCTCATGATTGCTTACTTAATACTTGAATTGAGATTGTAGTATGATGATCTGATTAGACACTTGAGTAAATATAAAGTATATGTTATAGTGAATGGAGAATATATGTTTAGCCTGAAGGATTCATAATAGTGGGTAGATAAGCATGCTTATAAATGGTTATAGTGCAGCTGCATGAGTGACACCATTTGTGTCCAGATGTTTGATACCTTGGGGTATTCAGATGTTGAGTTAGGTCTCTAGATGTTAGATACTATTTGTCAGTATCTAGAGTACCCGTCTCCACCATTGATGTGAACTCAGGCTGATGAATGTTCTTGATTGTATAGGAGATGTAGTGAAAACTCTTAGATGCTTATGTCTTTATAAGAAATGCAATAATATTTTAAATTTACATGCATATGATTATATGGAAGAGATAAAGATAAGTTGTTAATTATAGTATATGAAAAGTGTTAGAACTAGAGGTTATATGCATGAAAGGTTATGTGCTAATGTATGTTATTATGTGATAGCATGATTAATTATGATATGTACATTGTGTGATCATTGTGACTTCATAAGAAGTCTATTGCTTTTATATTTCCCCACTAAGCGTTTTCGCTTAGCATAGGTGTTTCCCTTGTAGGTATGTAGGTTCGGTTTGGTTTATAGAAGTTAAGAATTTATTGGCCACTAAGAGCTTGTGTGGAGTTCTTTTGTTTATATATATGATTCTTTTGTACTGAAGATATAGTAACTTTTTGTAAATGAAGTGTATATGTTTAGAAGAATGATCATGTACTAGTAGGATAATAATGTTTTGTAATATGAATACTTAAAGTTGTATACGAGAAGTATGTTTTGATTAATGATGTTTCTTTTCCACTTATAAGTTTTTTATTCCGCTATAGTGTATGTAGGTATGTGCATGCGTATGCGTGCGTGGCAACTTGATATCCTCCCAAGGGGTATTGCGGCGCTACACAAGCAGTCCAAGGGCAATTAATATTGTAGATGTGTTATGCCTCTAGGGGATGGTGATGTGCGACAAGTTGACGTCAACCATCAGATACTTATGTGTAGACACCAGGTCTTGAGGCAGTCCAGGTCAGAGTTACCCGATGAAGAGATCCATGTTGGTTTTCGGATAAATTGATGGAATTCGGAGGTTTTCGTCTTTCGGTTTCTTAAGGATGAAAATCTTTTTCGCTATAGCATGAGGTTTTGAAAGAGTTTGGGAAATTTTGCTTGAAATTGGAAGTTTTGCTCCACAGACGGGATGACCGTCTGAAGTAGGGATGCCCGTCTCTATTTGGGGTAATCCCCGTCTCTATGCATAGTAGGGACGGCCCGTCTGTAGCTAGGGACGGACACGTGTCTGAGTAGGGATGCCCGTCCCTAGTCCCGCGTTACGGACCGTCTGTAGCTAGGGACGGACATGTGTCTGAGTAGGGACGCCCGTCCCTAGTCCCACGTTACGGCCCGTCTGTAGCTAGGGACGGACACGTGTATGAGTAGGGATTCCCGTCCCTAGTCCTGCGTTACGGCCCGTCTGTAACCAGATTTCCACGCGTACCCTTAGTAGGGACGCCCGTCGGCAGTTGCAGGGATGCCCGTCGGTAGTGGATCTGATCAGATAGCGCCGGATTTGATAAAATTTAATCTCTAATCTTTGAATTTTAAAACTCCTTTTAGAATTCAAACTTTAAAAGTGATGCTTATCTTATTTTATCTCCAAAAATTCTATAAATTGGGAGGAAGAATTCAATTTTAGGGGTTAGAAAATTTTACAAATTTTGGTGGAGAAAATTAACAACTTTTTGAGAGATTGGAATTTTTTAGAACAGTTTTTTTTTGTGAGCAATCTACCAAAAATCTATAAAATCTCTGTTTATTTTTAGGATTTTGTTTGATAAAAATTCTTCCAATTAATTGATTTCCTCAAATATTTCTTGCGAATTAAGCCAATTTGAGGTAACGAAATTCCTTCGTTTCCATCAATACAGCTAATTCAAACACTCGATCGCAATTAAATTTTCAAAAAGAGAAAATACAAATTTTCTTACTTTGATCTTTTTCTTTGATCCTTGTGGAGCATGTGGGGACCGAAACCATTTGATATTCACCCAAAAAGGTAAAATCCGAGGGTAAACATTCTGGATTAATACTTGTGTGATTTAATTAATTTATATTAATTGTTTTCATTTTTTACCTTTTTTTTATCTTGTAACTCTTTTCTTTTAAAGCTTCCTATTATTTTCCTTTCTTTACTTTATTCATCAATTTTGACACTGACATGTTTATTCCTATGAGTTATTTTCTGACCATTTGGAATTGGAGTTGTAAATGATGATGGTCGAGCCAATCTGAGGATCTCCATACGGGTTCTTTCTTCACCCTTGCTTTTTATTCATGTTATCATTAAGATTATTTCAATGTCGTTAAAGTGAAAAGGGCCAAATATTTTATAGTAATTAATTTGAGATTTTCTCGAAAGCTGTGGACCAATGTCCTATTTTTAACCAACAAAATTGACATTTCTTAAAATCAGTTTGTAATGAATATGCATGGCAGGACCAATGTCCTCACCCCAATGAATATCCCTTTTTCTGTATGATTTGTATATTGTTTTTATAATGGGGGTTGTATTCCGCCCCTAGTTTTATCGTAATTTATTTTGAGGATGTTTATTTTAATAATGCTTTATTTATTGCTTTTGACGTGAATGATTGCGCCTTAATTAAATGCATCGTGTGGAAAGTTGATGAAACAATAAATTCAAAACTTAATCATAATATTAATCAAGGTACAAATAAATGAGAAGTCCATAACTCACTCTGGTCTTTGGGGCTCAATGAGGCGAGAGGTCTAGGACTTCCAAGACACCTCTTGAGTCTCACCAAAAGACTTAAATTTACAATCCTAGGCTCCAGGGGGTAGAGGCCAAGATCTCTCTGGCTAGCCCAAGATGGATATGTATGTGCCGTCTTAGGCTCCCTGAGGCTAGACGACCCTTCCCAATGTTCTATTGGGTGGCGACTCCAAAAAACCTTATTGTTGCCCAAAATAGATGCACTTGTAAATACCTTACAAGTTTTATGAACCTCTCCTGATCGCCCTAAAGCAGGCCCTCGGAGGACACGAGGTTCGGTGGGCATCACAGTGGCGACTCTGCTGGGGAACTATTCGAGACTTCGATTCGAAAGTACCTTGATTAAAAATTATAATTGAGTTTTAATTTAAAAATTTCACCTTATTTCAAAATTTCATTGCATCGCATTAAAGCCTTAGATCTATGCTAGTTTGGTCCCTTTTTCAGCCCCTGTGCGTTCCCGAAGCGCGACCTTACGTTCACTCAATGTAGGGAAGTGTTAAGGATAATCACCAGCCCAAGCCTCGTACCATCATGGTATATTAATTGGTGACCCAATCGGTCATTACGCTCGTTATGAGCTAGACCCGTTGGCAGGGACCATGCTTGGGTAGCCCTAAAGCAAGACCACCTTTGACCACAGCTCATGTAATGTCAATAGATACTCTCCCTAGATGGTATGAACTGTAATACCTTGCTTGTTATATGGATCATTTTGTATTGGACAGACCCAAATAATCTGATTGGTCACCTAATCAAAGGCTTTCATGCCCCGATAGGCCCATGTCAACTTATTCGCGCTGCCTAAATACATGATGGTCAAAACCCATGCATATGAACATTAGCTAAGAGGGGTTATGCTGCCGGTTTTTACCGTGCACCGTGCTTATCCATAGGGTTCCCTGTTAACCCATGGATCAAGCCCACCTAGGAAAGAGACTATGACCTCGTGTACGGCAGTAATAAGGTTGGAAGAACCTATGTGCTTGTATGTGATTTTGAGTGTTGCATAGCATGATCATGCATCTTAGTACATTCATACATCATCCTGACCCTTTGTGTTTTTCAGCCATCATAGATTTG
This sequence comes from Excoecaria cochinchinensis, assembly GCA_947683425.1. Lineage (NCBI taxonomy): Eukaryota > Viridiplantae > Streptophyta > Magnoliopsida > Malpighiales > Euphorbiaceae > Excoecaria > Excoecaria cochinchinensis. The sequence goes on from CANTUQ010000043.1 coordinate 7,586,755, forward strand.
CCTAGGTGGACAAGAGGGTCTCGGGGGCGACTACGTAGAAATCCATTCTTTGAGTTACCAGAAAGGGTGGAGTATCCGGACACTTCTTCCGAAACCAGCTATGCTACTTCAGCTCAGTTTTCTTTACCCAAAGAAATGGCAAATTCACCAAGAGGGGCAAATGTCACCAGGGCAATGATAACAGAGGAAGTTGGCTGAAGGCTTGAAGAATTTGAGAACCGTATGATGGCAATGATGGCCACTTTGGGTCAGCAAGCGGCCTCGCAGAACCCACTACCTCCTCCTATGAGAAATAATGAAAGGGGAGAGGTCAGAGAAGATCCCCAAGAGGAAATTCGCATGCCACCTGTAAACCTAAGAGCTACTACCTCAGGGGCACAAAGGGGAAGACCGGTCCCAAGGCTAGATGATGATTGGGAAGACGAAGAATATGAGGAGCATGTGTCTGAGAAGGGGAAAGCCCCTCAAGCTGAATAAGCCATCTGGAAGAAGATGGAGGAGAAATTTGAAGCAATGACAAGAATGCTAACAAAGGGTCGAGGAATGAACCCGAAAGACAAGGAGTTAGAAGGAGAGGATCTAGTCCCAATGAACTTTAAAATGCCGGATGTTGCGAAGTTTGATGGCACTTCCGACCCCATGGCGCATATAAAGCAGTACTCGCTGGTAATGAAGGGCACCACTTTGAGAAAAAAAGCAGAAAATTGAGTACTTTTGCTTGAGTTTAACTAGCCCGACAGTAGATTGGTACCATGGGCTTGATCGCCGAACCAAGGAGGACTGGGATTTATTGACGGAAGAGTTTTTGAGGCAGTACGACTGCAGTACAAGGATGGAGGTGACCTTGAAGGAACTAGAGCTTTTACAGCAGAAGGGAGGCGAGTCCTTCTATGAGTATCTAACTCGGTGGAGGAATTGAGTGATGGAAATAAAGAGGAAACCGGATACTCAGGATCAAATACGGCTATTCATTAAAAATGCAAGCCCGTATTTGAGAGAAGGATTGAGGATGGAAGGACTGAAGGACTGGGAGTCTCTGAAGGACATCGCCATTGAGGCTGAGGGAGAGTACCTTGTCAAGAGAGCAGCTAATGAGAACTATCCCAAAAGGGGTAGTAGTAGCCAGGGGGCAAGTAGACCAACAGGTTTCACTAGTGGCGCACGTAAGACTGCTGAGGTATCAGCTGCTAATGCTACCCCAAGGCATTTTTCCAATCTTGGAAGGTCTTTATCATAGGTGCTAAGAAGACTGATGAAAGAGGGTAAGTTACAGCCTATGCCACCCAAGCCTGCTAGAACTCAAGGCACGCCAGGACATAAGGATGATGAGTATTGTGCATATCATCAGCACACTGGGCACATAACTGATAACTGCAAGACGTTGAGGCACGCAATCCAAGATCTAATTGACTCAAAATAGATCATCGACCCAGAGAAGAGAGGAGGTCAAAAAAAGGCTGGGTACAACAGTATGCCCCGCCAGTGAATATGATCGGGTCCAGTTTACCCGAAAAGTTTGTGTTAAATGAATTATACGGCAACGATACCCACATTGCTGTCATGAACCTCCATGAGGGGAGTGAAGAAGGGCTTCCCACTGCAGTGATCGATTGCTGGTCCACTGATGATAGTGGAAAAACAATGATTTTGATGTATTTGCCGACCCGTGGGATTCGGAGGAGGATGAAGAAGCAAACAAGAATAAAGTAGGAGCTGTGACCCGGAGTGGATGGGTTGCTCCAAAAGTTGGGAAGCCCCAAGGGCCGATTGAGGGTGAGAAAGGAAAGGAGCCAGAAGAAGATCCGATTGTTAAACAACTAAAAAAGACGCCGGTCAGATTTGCATATGGGATCTCTTGAGACAGTCACCGACGCATAGGCAGAAGGTGGTAGAGGCTTTATGCGAGGCAACTGTGGCAACAACTATCTTGCCTACAGAACTTTTGGATGTAGTGAAGGGAGGATCAGGGGAAAATATTATTTTTACCAGTGCTGATTTGCCGGCAGAAGGCCGCAACCATAATCGCCCTCTGTACATAAGGGCACAGATTAAACTACTTGCGTAATGGTAGATGATGGCTCTTCGATAAATGTGTGCCCACAGGTGGCAATGGCAGCTTTTGGGGTAACAGAGGATATGTTAGCCAAATCTGATCTCACCATCACAGCATATGACAATTCGCGCAGACATGCTTCGGGGACATCCGTGGCGATAGTGAAGATGGGGCCCGTAGAGTCAGAAGTGGAGTTTGTGGTACTACCTATACCCGCCAATTTCTCAGCTCTTCTAGGTAGACCATGGTTTCATAAGTTGGGTGGAGTCCCCTCTACACTTCACCAGATGGTAAAGATACCTCATAAAGGCCAGATTGTGACTATAAGACCTTCATAAAAGAATCAGGTTTCAGTACTAGAGATTGCTAGGCAGCCGTTTAGTGGGTTTCATGTTGGCATGATAGGCGAGGAAGAACAGAAAGAAGAAAGCCCCCAGGTACTGAATATGATGAAAAAGATGTCGTTCCTCCTTGGCGCAGGACTGAGCAAGAATTCTCAGGGGATGCCAACAGCTATTGCTACCAAGGGCCAAAAAGACAGAAGGGGCCTAGGATACACAAGTGTGGTAGAAAGGGGTGAGAAGTCAAAAATGGACATTCCTCATATCCGAAAGACTTTTGTGCCAACAACCGCAGCATGTGCCTATACAGGGGAGGATGAACCGCTGTGGCTGGATGGAAGATTTATGCCAGGGTTTGAGGTTTTCAATGATGTCTATGACTGGGACATTGGATCGATCAAGCCAGCAGAGGGCTTTTGGGATGAAGAAATCATGACCAGTAGGACAATTTGGGACCGTGAGATGCCTGAAGAAGTAATGACTGAGAGGATGGTAGCCACCCAGCTGAAGGGGAAAGCAAAGGTAGAGGAAGCCATGCAGGAGTTGATTGGGGAGCCTCCAAAGAGCCGAAGTGATGCAGGACCATCGACTGCGGCAGATACGCCAGTAGAGGAGGAAGAGGAGAATAGTTTAAACTTTCTTTTTGCTCCAGAACTTTTTAATGATGTTAATGACAATTTCAATCTTATTAATAAATTGAATGATTTTGCTTACTTGTGTGATGTTTCTGATGATTTCACTATGCATGATCATGATCATCCATCCATTTTTGATATTAATTCAACTGATGCTACTTCATTTAATCTTGGAACCATAGAAAATCCAAAAGAAATTTTGATAGCATCAAGTATAACTCATAAAGAGCGAGAAAAATTTGAGAGAATCTTAAAAAAATATGAAAAAGTCTTTGCTTGGACCTACGAAGATATGCCAGGAATCGATCGGGAAGTTGCAGAGCACGCTATCCCTACATATCCGGACCACAAACCCGTTAAACAGAAGCTGAGAAGGCTTAGGCAAGAATGGGCAGATAAAGTGAAGGAGGAGATTCACCAGCAAATCAAAGCCAAATTTTTGGTTGAGGTGCAATATCCAACTTGGCTGGCCAATGTTGTCCCCGTAGCCAAAAAGAATGGCAAGGTAAGGGTATGCGTAGATTATCGGGACTTGAATAAGGCCTGTCCAAAAGATGACTTTCCATTGCCCCATATAGATGTGTTGATAGACAGCGCCGCTGCTTGCGAGATGTATGGCTTTGGAGATGGTTATGCGAGCTACAATCAAATTCTCAATAAAATAATTGACCGAATTAAGATAGCATTCATCACGGAGTGGGGGACCTATGCTTATCGAGTAATGCCTTTTGGCCTGAAAAATGCAGGAGCCACTTATCAGAGGATGGCGATAAAAATCTTGAATGACCTGATCCATAAAGAAGTGGAGGTATACGTGGACGACATGATGATCAAGTCAGCCACTAGAGAAGGTCATTTTGAAGCTCTGGAAAAGTTCTTCTTAAGGATAGACAAGTATAATCTGCGGTTAAATCCTAAGAAATGTATCTTTGGTGTTACCTCGGGGAAGCTTCTAGGACACGTGGTTAGCCAGAGGGGTATTGAGATTGACCCAGACAAGGTTAAAGCCATCAGAGAAATGCCAATACCATAGAAGGAAAAGGATGTGAGAAGTTTTTTGGGTAGGTTGCAATATATTAGTAGGTTTATTGCCAAGCTTTCTTCAATCTATGAACCGATCTTCAAACTACTCAGAAAAGACCAACCGGTAGTAATGAACGAAAGCTGTCAGAAGGCTTTTGATACTGTCAGAGAGTATCTGCTGAATCCACCGGTGTTGAGACTGCCGCAGCCAGTCAGGCCATTGATTTTATACTTAGCTATTGAAGACAGTTCTGTAGGCACCATGATGGCACAGGAGGACGAATTTGGAGTGGAATTTACTGTTTACTACCTTAGCAAGAAGTTCCGGGCCTATGAGGTTAAGTAGACAGAAGTAGAAAAGATTTGCCTTGCGGTAATCTGGGCTTCTAAGAAATTAAGGCATTACTTTCATGCCTATAGAGTACAGGCGGTAGCGAAGCAGAATCCTTTGAGGTACTTACAGGAAGCTCCATCTTTACTTGGGAAAATGTGAAGGTGGTTATTGTTGCTACAAGAATTCGATGTGGAGTATATTACTCGAAAAACTATCGAAGGGCGTGCAGTGGATGAATTCCTGGCAGAACACCCAATTTAAGGAGACTCGTACGAGTTTAACTTTCCAGATGAGGATGTGGCAGCCATCGGAGTTCAAGGTTGGCAATTGCACTTTGACGGAGCCGTGAACAACAAGGGGGCAGGAGTAGGGATCATTTTAACAACCCTGGATGATGAGAAGCTCCCTTTGGCCAAGAAATTAAGGTTCAAGGCTACCAATAATGAAGCTGAGTATGAAGCATGTGCCTTTGGGTTAGAGGCGTTGATAGCCTTAGGAGCGAAAAATGTGGAAGTGTTTGGTGATTCCTCCCTGGTGATCAATCAAATCTGAGGTGAATGGGCCATTAAAGAAGAGAGGCTAATGCCATACATCGAGCACTTGAGAGACCTGAGTAGTCAATTTGAAGTATGTACATTCCATTTTGTTCCGAGGGATGAAAACCAGTTAGCCGATGCGCTTGCTACTTTAGTCTCAATGTGGGACAATCCCGAAGGGGTGGTTGTGAGGCCAGTTTTGATTTATAGCTCTGAGAGACCTAGCTTCGAATCTAAATCAGTCATGGAGATAGAAGTAGTGGATGGGAAGCCGTGGTATTATGATATCAAGAACTATCTAGAGAATGTGAAGTTTCTGAAGGAAGCTACTGAGAAAGATCAGAGAATAATTCGCAAGCTATCTACCCAGTTCATCTGCATAAATGGAGCGTTGTACAAACGACAGGCGGATGGTATCCAGTTGAGCTATTTGGATGAGAGAGAGGCTAAGAGGGTGATGGAAGAAACACACGCCGGAGTATGTGGGGCCCATATGAACGGGTTGACATTAGCCAAAAAGATTATGAGACAAGGATTCTTCTGGCTCACCGTGGATAACGATTGCTTGAAGTATGTAAGGCAGTGTCCGTTATGCCAGCAGTATGCAGATTTAAGGCACCTGCCCGTTTCGGAATTACATAATCTAACGTCACCTTGGCCATTCGCAGCTTAGGGGATTGATATTATCGGGGAAATACGCCCCATGGCCTCCAATGGGCATAGATACATCATCGTCGCCATCGACTACTTTACTAAGTGGGTAGAAGCTGAGTCCTTCAAGAAAGTGGATGCTCGGGATATGGCAAAATTCATAGAAAAGAACTTGATATGTAGGTATGGCTTTCCACATCATGTGGTATCTGACAACGGGGTCCAGTTCATGGCCGAGACAAAGAAGTTACTTCAGAAGTATGGTATTGAGCACCACAAGTCTTCTCTGTATCGTCCTCAAGCTAACAGGGTAGTTGAAGCCGCCAACAAGAATGTCAAGAGGATCCTGGCTAAGATGGTCCAGAATTATAAAGATTGGGAAGAAAAGTTGCCTTTCGCATTATGGGGTTACAGAACAACCATCAGGACTTCAACGGGAGCCACTCCATATTCCTTGGTATTTGGGACGGAGGCAGTATTGCCGGTTGAGGTCGAACTTAAGTCACTAAGGGTGATAATGGAAGCAGATATTTCGGAGGCCGAATGGGCGCAGCAGCAGTTGCAACGCTTGAACATGTTGGATGAGAACAGGTTATAAGCCTACTATCACAACCAGATCTACCAAAAGAGGCTCGCTAGGTCTTTTGAAAAGAAAGTTAAGAAACATCCGTTGAAGGAAGGGGATTTGGTATTCAAACAGATGAGACCAGGAGCACCGGATATTAGAGGGAAGTTCAGACCTACGTGGGAAGGTCCATTTATCCTCAAGAAGTTGCTGTCAAAAGGAGCTGCGATTCTGTCGGATAGCGATTGCAATGAATTCAAAGAACTGATCAATATTGATAGACTCAACAGGTTCCATGGTTAAAGGCTACAAAATCCAAAGAAGAGAATGAAAGCCCCGCAGGTTGAAAACCGAAAAAAGGCGGCCTTGCTAAAATTGGCCGCCTCGTCAGGGTGAAAACCGAAAAAAGGCATCCTGGGCAAAATTTAGAGGCTTGAGAGAAAATATCCAATCATGAAAACCCGAGAGGGCTGATTGGAGACATGAGTTTGATGCTATCAGGATTTGGTTCCATTAATAAATATAGTCTTGCATAATTGAATTAGTGTCAAAAAATGATCATGTATTCTGAAATCGTACTGAAATGTACACAATTCTGTGAAATAAAATAAGACTTGACTTATTCATTTATATCATCGTCCAATTCTGCTTTAAAAAGAAAACATATTGCTCAAAATGCATAGAAAGCTAAACTATGCCCTACTACTACTCTCGCTAGCCAAATGCCTCAGTCATCGTGTTCGGTTATCAGATGACGGGCTAAGTATCCACCTCTTATACGCGCTGGTAGAGGTGACAGAGTGGTTCCTGAAGGGAGGTGTGATAGTCTTCAGGGGAAGTTGGCTCTAGAGCTCATGATAGCGGGAGGATAAAGCCGCAAAAAGGACTCCACCTCGAAAGGATAGAGGGAGTCTCACCACATCCTGAGTCATTCCAAGTTGACGAGAGCAGCGGGCCGTGATGTAAAAGGTTGCCTCACGAAGCCCGCATAGGGGAACGCATCCTGAAGACCCATCAATAACTACACTAGATAATGGAAGCCAAGTATGCATGAAGCTAATTTCCTCATCTGATATCTCACTGAATCTGGTAATGCCTTCGTCAGGGGTCCCGAGTAGGTACAGATGCTAGCGAGGAAGAAAATGCTTCACTGAGTACTGACTAATGATTATAGGAGGTGGCTCTGACAGCAGCTTCAATTTCTCTTGCAACCAAATCTAAAAGAAGAAAAATAAAAGCCAAAGAAAAGAAAATAAAAGGCAGAGAAAAGCCGCTGGAGTAAGTAGGATTTACTTCAGGCAAAAATTAGGCATAGGGTTGTGTGAAATTCTGAAAGGACGCATTTCCTGCTAAGAAAAGCTAGTGCGAAAATCCACAAGGGACGCACTACCTTTAAAATAATGACGTACCTGGAGTAATAAGGGGCTCCCAGAGAATGAAGTGGTAGGCTCGGCACAGACAGAGTCCAAACCCAAGAGAGTCTCAGCCAGAATAAGTGGTAAAGGGATCAGCCCGTGGTGAAAATCGTCCAAAATCCCAAATAGACAAGGGTCTCCAAACAGCTCCTCTGAAGTCACGACCAAGTACTTCATCAGACAAAAAAGAAAGATGACACTTACTCTGTATGAAGGAAGGTTAGAGAATTCATCCAGTGCTTCAATCAGAGGTTCTAAGGCAAATACAGGGCCCTGAGGAACTAGACGAGCAGCATCAGAAGGAGCTATACATAAGGACAGGGCAATATCCCGAGTTTGAACCAAACCACAGCGAGGAACGCAGGGTAAAGCACTAGGAGGGTACCAGCCTCCGACAATGGCAGCAAGTTCCTCAGGCGGGGGGCACATTTCCTGGTAGGTAAACCTAAAAACGTGAAAGCGAGGTCCCAGAAGTGGATCGCAGCCAAAAGCACGTTGTAGTCTATTATGATTCTGCGTAAAAATTTCAGTCCAGAAAGGGGGGCAAGAGTGCTGTTTTCCCAAGTTTGAGCATCGTCTAAGATACGGTGCATTTTGGAAAGAAAAGGAGAATTCATTTCTCTGTGTCTAAGGTTGAGGTAACTAAGGGATATGAAGAAGGGGGAAAGGAAAAAACTAAGGAAAGGAACCTGCTATGAAGCTAAAATGAGAGAAAAGGCACGGAATCCAAGAAAATGATGAGTTTTATAGGATTGACCTACCGACGGCTACCCCGTCCCTAACTCAGACGGTGATCCCGTCTGTAATTGTCCACCTGGCAGTCTTTGCATCGTGCATATCACACACATTAATTAGGTAATTAATGAGGGTTAAAAGTAGAATCCGGAGAGACAGACGGCATTCCCGTCGGTAGCTGTATAGACGTAGAGCCCGTCGGTACTTAAATTCTATATAAGGACGCAGGTACTGATGGACAATCACTTTTTTCTCTTTTCTTCTTCACACCGATGCTCTTCCCTTCTTCTTTAGTTACATTTTATCGTTTTTGCTTTTTCGGTTGGTTTCCTTTGCACCAGTGTTTAGTCCTTTCTTCTTCATTGAGTCTCAACTTCCAGGTTAGTAAAATTCTTCTAGTTTTTATTATTATTTATTTTATTTTATGGTGAGTAATTTAATTTTATTTTATTTTTAGATTAGTATAATTAGGCTAATTGCTGTAGTACAATTTGAAAATGCCATTTGTTTTTTTTATGCTTTAAGCAATAAGTTAACACATAGAATAAATGATATGCTGTTCTTCAGTTGAGATAAAAGGCATGGATAAATGCTATGTTGACAGCAATTAATGATAGATGCATATTTATTTTTAGTTATTGAATTTTTAGATATTCAGGCATAGCCTTAGGAATACATGCACTTTGAAACCAATACTAAGAATTAGAAAGTAAAGCAAATGTGAGTATGTTGCACTGTTGCCTGGGGCCTGAGGCCTGTCCCTTCTTCTTTCTATTTTCTTATGCAGGAGGTTGGGCACACCCTTGCCGGGGTGCTGTCCACATTTTTAGCAAATGTGAATATGTGGCACTGTATATGTTACACTGTTGCTTGGGGCCTGAGGCCTGTCTTTTTTTTTGTTTTCTCATGCAGGAGGTTGGGCACACCCTTGCCGAGGTACTGCCCAAATTTTTTTTATTTTTTCGGTTTAGACACGACCCCATCGAAATGCTGCCTAAATTTTGTTATTTCCTGAGTAAAGTCCGTTTATGACTATGATACTAAACTAATTGTTTACTTTATTTTTAGGTTGCCACCGCGATGATATGCTCCGCGCGATCAGCCTGAGCTTCAGGCCCCGGATTGGATGAGTGCCGAGGCAAGACAGAGGTATGCAGCGCTGGCTCAGGTGCAGTTCTGAGCTAGACGTTTCATTTCTAGGCCGTTCATTGAGGCTCTCGGGATGTCCGACGAGGTCGACATTCGGATGGCAGGTGCGGGATGGACTGAGTTTCTGACGCCTGCTTTTCAGACTCACCCAGAGATAATTCGGCAGTTTCTTGCTACGCTACAGTATGGGGCGTACCAGAGATCCGACACAGAGGAGGGTGTTATCCAGTTTTGGATTGAGCAACACCATTACAGCATTACCCGTCAGTGATTTACAGAGGCTATGGGACTTCCATTCGGACAGGATGTTATAGTGCCCCATAGGGCAGTTAGACGCCACCATTGGGCGGTTATTGCATTGCCGGGAGTGTCGTATGATCATGATACGGCAAAGAGCAGGGTACTCTCGTCACAGGCCCTTCGATATGTTCACAGGGTTTTATCCAGCTCCTATTTGGGATGAGCTGGTAACCCAGGGTCTCTCAACGCCGTTGAGATTTGGAGTTTATGGGCCATGGTGGCAGGCCAGCGGCTCAACATCAGCCATGAGATTTTGGTTAACATGGTGAGAGTTTCTAGGGGGGCAGCCCCAGTAATGTATGTTGGTGGAGTCATCGCTAGATTACTTTTGAGTTTGGGTATTCGTCCAGACATTCCGGGGCAGGCCTTGGATGAGAGCATTTATGTGGACGCTCCGGCAGCTATTACGATGGCTATGATATTGCTGATACCGGGTCAGGCCGAGGCGTACAGACTCCGCACTATTCATGAGACTAGACGTGCATTTAGCCTGCCCTCACTAGAGCCAGTAGAGGAGCAGCCCCAGATGGAGCAGCCTCAGGAGTAGCCTCAGATGGAGAAGCCTCAGGAGCACCATCAGATGGAGCAGCCTCAGATGGGGCACCAGCCTCCCGAGCCCTAGCAGCACCAGGAGGAGCATCCGGGTACACCCTCTGACATTGGGATTGAGTTCACCATGGATGAGCTATTTGCTACTCCTCCAAGGCAGAGAGTACAGAGTCCTACTCCGTCTCCGCCATCGAGAGTACATCGGACAGCTCCCCGTGCACCTGAGAGGTTCAGTCCATATGCTAGAGCAGGGGACCCGATGGCATCTACTTCTACAGCTCCACCTCCAGAGCGGGCACCAGAGTCAGCTCCCCCTCCATTCACACCATCGCCTCACCCGGCACAACCAGATTTTTCTGCGATTTTGATCTCTATGTTCGCATCCTTTGAGTACCGATAGGAGGAGAGAGATAGGGCCTTTCTCGGGCAGCTCGGGGAGCGAGATAGAGTTATCTTAGAGCGGCTAGATCAGTAGCAGGGTATTATCCAGGAGCAGGGGAGGCTTATTGACCATTTGAGACAGGAGCAAGAGAGACTTGTGGGTCAGCTGAGGCAGGAGATGAGGGCCTCCCAGGATGAGGCGACCCAGAGGGTAGATGCATCGGTACAGATGGTGGATGAGTCAATTGAGGCTCTTAGATTCCGGATCCCGGTCCTAGAGGGTGCCATACCTCCCATCGCCCAGTCCATGCGAGAGTTTAGAGAGCATACAGAGGATAAGCTGAAGAGTATGGGGACTACCTCTACAGATCAGACCCTCCGCCTAGCCGGCGCTTTTAGAGAGTTAGGGGGGCTCGTCACTGATACGCTGCAGTTCATGATAGTATGCTCACAACCTTTTCTTTACGGGTATGCTCAGGTCCAGTTCCAGCAGTAGGACCCAGCGAGAGAGTAGCCGTTATCAGTACCAGTGGCTGTACCTCCTTGATACCAGCAGCAGGCCAGAGCCTCGGCTGCTCAGCAGGCCGGACCATTAGCCCCTCCCAGGCAGCCATCTACTCCAGATGCGGGACCATATGCTTCTTCATCACAAGGCCAGCCGGTTCACATATCAGATGATGATGATGATCCAGAGGAGCTCTCAGATTATGCACCATTATAGATTGTTCAGGGAGTTCTTCTAGCTTTGTATTTATACTTTTTGTTGTAATCACATCTATATATTGTACAGAATTCAACTTTTTAGTGGAAAAACATTTATGGTTTAACCTATTAAATTCGCATGTTATTTCTTCATGATTTAAATTTCTTAAAAAAGGTAAAAAAAGAGAGAGAAAAGAAGGAAAAAGACAATTGATCATGTAGTAAACAGGATGATAAATAATAAAGGGCAACATAAAAATGTTCATAAATCTACCAATCAACTTAATTTGCACGAGAATTAACAAGAGTCTCTTACAATACAGGAACATGGTTTCACACCAATTCGAAAATGACCAGCAGTCAAAAGGAAGGATAAACAGATCAAACATTATGTTTTTCAAGATCGCATTCAATATTAGATGAGAATCAACAGATCAGAATCATACCTTGCCGATTGAATGGAGGTTAGCAAGGAAAATTCGTGAACTTAAAGCGGGACTAGCGATATAAATCAAACACCGTGCATGCCGAGACAAGGACAGCGGGGTACAAGCGATAGATCCGCATTTTGTAAGTTGGAGCAAACTTGGTGCAGCTCAGGAGAGCAATCCTCGCGTTTTGTAAGTTCGAAACAAACTCGGCGCATCACCATCCGCACTTTGTAAGTTGGAGCAAACTTCGTGCAGCTCAGGAGAGCAATCCTCGCGTTTTGTAAGTCTAGAGAAGACTCGGCGCATCATCATCCGCACTTTGTAAGTTGGAGCAAACTCGGTGCAGCTCAGGAGAGCAATCCTCATGTTTTGTAAGTCTAGAGCAGACTCCACGCATTGTCACTTCCATGACTAAAAGGTAGGGACTGCCTCAGGTATGCGTCTCTTTCCTTTCTCCTCTGAATTTTGGCTCATCTAGACACTAGTGCACTAGTTTCCCCAAAATTGGGGGCAACTGTAGACACCAGGTCTTGAGGCAGTCCAGGTCAGAGTTACCCGATGAAGAGATCCATGTTGGTTTCCAGATAAATGGATGGAATTTGGAGGTTTTCATCTTTCGGTTTCATAAGGATGAAAATCTTTTTCGCTATAGAGTGAGGTTTTGAAAGAGTTTGGGAAATTTTGCTTGAAATTGGAAGTTTTGCTCCACAAACGGGATGACCGTCTGAAGTAGGGACGCCCGTCTCTATTTGGGGTGATCCCCGTCTCTATGCATAGTAGGGACAGCCCGTCTGTAGCTAGGGACGGACACGTGTCTGAGTAGGGACGCCCGTTTATGGCCCGTCTGTAGCTAGGGACGGACACGTGTCTGAGTAGAGACGCCCGTCCCTAGTCCCGCGTTACAGCCCGTCTGTAGCTAGGAACGGACACGTGTCTGAGTAGGGACGCCCGTCCCTAGTCCCTCGTTACGGCCCGTCTGTAGCAAGATTTCCATGCGTACCCTTAGTAGGGACGCCCGACGGTAGTTGCAGGGATGCCCGTCGGTAGTGGATCTGATCAGAAAACGCCGGATTTGATAAAATTTAATCTCTAAACTTTGAAATGGGGATAGATGTTGGTTAAAAATTTAATTTTAAAACTCCTTTTAGAATTCAAACTTTAAAACTGATGCTTATCTTATTTTATCTCCAAAAATTCTATAAATTTGGAGGAAGAATTCATTTTTAGGGGTTAGAAAATTTGACAAATTTTGGTGGAGAAAATTAACCATTTTTTGAGAGATTGGAATTTTTTAGAAAATTATTTTTTATGAGCAATCTACCAAAAATCTATAAAATCTCTGTTTATTTTTAGGATTTTGTTTGATAAAAATTCTTCCAATTAATTGATTTCCTCAAATCTTTCTTGCGAATTAAGCCAATTTGAGGTAATGAAATTCGTTCATTTCCATCAATACAGCTAATTCAAACACTCGATCGCTATTAAATTTTCAAAAAGGGAAAATACAAATTTTCTTACTTTGATCTTTTTATTTGATCCTTGTGGAGCGTGCGGGGACCGAAACCATTTGATATTCACCCAAAAAGGTAAAATCCGAGGGTAAACATTCTAGATTAATACTTGTGTGATTTAATTAATTTATATTAATTGTTTTCATTTTTCACCTTTTTTTTATTTTGTAACTCATTTTTTTAAAGCTTCCTATTATTTTCCTTTCTTTACTTTATTCATCAATTTTGACACTGACATGTTTATTCCTATGAGTTATTTTCTGACCATTTGGAATTGGAGTTGTAAATGATGATGGTCGAGCCAATCTGAGGATCTCCATACGGGTTCTTTCTTCACCCTTGCTTTTTATTCATGTTATTATTAGGATTATTTCAATGTCGTTAAAGTGAAAAGGGCCAAATATTTTATAGTAATTAATTTTGGATTTTCTCGAAAGCTATGGACCAATGTTCTGTTTTTAACCAACAAAATTGACGTTTCTTAAAATCAGTTTGTAACGAATATGCATGGCAGGACCAATGTCCTCACCCCAATGAATATCCCGTTTTCTGTATGATTTGTATATTGTTTTTATAATGGGGGTTGTATTCCGCCCCTAGTTTTATTGTAATTTATTTTGAGGATGTTTATTTTAATAATGCTTTATTTATTGCTTTTGAAGTGAATGATTGCGCCTTAATTAAATGCATCGTGTGGAAAGTTGATGAAACAATAAATTCAAAACTTAATCATAATATTGATCAAGGTACAAATAAATGAGAAGTCCCGAACTCACTCTGGTCTTTGGGGCTCAATGAGGTGAGAGGTCTAGGATTTCCATAACACCTCTTGAGTCTCACCAAAAGACTTAAATTTACAATCTTAGGCTCCAGGGGGTGGAGGATGAGGCCTCCAAGATCTCTCTGGCTAGCCCAAGATGGATATTTATGCACCGTCTTAGGCTCGCTGAGGCTAGACGACCTTTCCCAATGTTCTATTGGGTGGCGACTCCAAAAAACCTCATTGTTGCCCAAAATAGATGCACTTGTAAATACCGTACAAGTTTTATGAACCTCTCCTGATTGCTCTAAAGCGGGCCCTCGGGAGAACACGAGGTTCGGCACGCGTCACATTATGACTCTACAATGGGTGGCCCTCACGCTTGGCTAAGAGATAACAATAGGTCAGTTGATCAACTGGATCTTATTGGTGGAAGGTGAATTGGAGTCAGAGATAGGAGATCCAACCTTAAGGAGCGCATTCTTGGATAGAGGGGCTATACTGGATATGAGGATGGCCCAACCAGATGGCGCTTATTTGATTGGGTATCAGTTCCTGACCCTCAAGGAGATGGATGAGGCTTTGGTCCTCGAGTGAGCTGTGCTAGGTATTGTGCCATCGAGAGCTACTGAGGATCCACCTCCTACAATAGAGACTGAGGACATGCGCATGGAGGACATCCTGGGGATAAACATAAGGCATAAGGATGATGGAGCTAGATTTTATGACATAGGGGCAATACTGATTCTTTGGAGATGGGCTACCCATGAGACGAAATGATCGATCATATGCACTTTTAATAGGGTTTCCACCACTACTATAACCCATGGGCTTCCATATCTATAGCACCACCACCATTTGTATTACAACTCGATGCCCTTGCAGCCGCCCTTGGTGCAATTTTGGACTACCTACAACGCATCTAGGAAATGTAGATGCTACTAGGTGAGCAGTTTAAGGGTTTCTAGCTGGAGATTCGCCATGAGCTATAGCACTAGGATGAGTGCCTTTTTGCATTTTAGATGGAGACTCGAGCGCAGTTGATGGACATCAGGTCATCCATTATAGCGATTAGTGTCACGTCCAACCAGGGGAACCAGCTGCTCGATGAGAGCCTCCAGCACAATAAAAAGCATGTTGATGTCATCAAGAACATGGTGACTGATCATGCACGTGCTGTGACCATCCGATATGAGGAGTTCTATGTTTGATAGGGATCTGTGATAGATTAGGTTACATTACTGGGAGCAAAGGTCGTTGGAGCGTGTGCTGATATCGAGTATCTATTTGGTATGATCCAATAGTTATTGACGCCAGTGGCTATGAACTATTTGGAGGCTTGACCCCTACCTCCTCCTTGCCCCGGTTACACCCCGCATTTTCTTGGCTACAAGCCATTATGAGGGGACATTCAGGGAGATCTTTCACATCATTTATTATACTTAACAAAATACTTATATGTTATACTTTTGTATTTCTTGAACTTTATTTTTATTTTTAGTATCTGAAGTATGTTTGCCTTATGTGCTTATATGTTTGCCTTACGTGCTTATATATACTATGTTATTAAATGGTTTTCAGTTATCGGTATGCCATCTCATCAATCATATTAATATGGATTCTAATTATCACCATCGCTAAAATAAGACATAATCATAATCAATCCTAATAATAATCATACAATATATATGCGCATATCTTCGACCATAACAAACAATGTAACATGAATCGATCATGATACTTAAACAACAAACAAAATGAGCATCATATGTATAACAACATGTTGCATGTTATGCTGACATTCTTGCTATGTAAGGGGCAACTTGCATTTCAAATCTTATGCGCTCGCCTAACCATTACAATAACACTTGCAAGCTTCATCGATCACATAAGGCAAACTAATAAGCTTTTTAAGCTTATTATGTTACTCTTATCAATCTTTTGTATGGAATGATGTAGCCTTGTAGCTGCCAATCACTGGGACATTCTTTCGGCTATAAGGTCATGCGTTGTCTTCCAACACAAGCAACCCAAACATATAGATTTTTTTTGCAACCATCTCCAATTTGAGTAACTTTTTGCATCAAGCCCTCTTAAGAGGCAAAAGAAATTCTCTCAGGAGCATCAAGCCTCCCAAGAGGCATCAAGTCTGTAAGGCTCTATCATAGGCTGCTTTCGCTAGTCTGCAAGGTGTAGTCATGACATGTTGCAAGGTTGTATCACACTCTACTATCGTTAGTCTACAAGGTACAACCACAATGATTTAAAGACTCCTTAACAAGCATTCAGAGTTAAAAGGCACTAACACAGTCTAGGAATTAGTTTGTAAGGTTCTCCACAATTCCTTCCAAAGCCCTCTCAAGAGGCCAACAGGAGACTCCAAGGTTTGATCATAGTCTGCAAGTCAGCCTATAAGGTTAGATCACAATTTCTTCCACCAAATCTTCTTAAGAAACATATTGGAGATTACCTCCTCAAGTAAGTGCCTCTATCTTTTCTTTGAACTTTGGCTCACCTAGGCATTTAGTGCGCTTGCATCTCCAAAATTGGGGGAAATTATAGACACTGGTTTGAGGCAGATTTTGTCAGAGTTACCTAATGAGGAAGCATTTACCTTAAAAAGATCAAGGAGTAGAGAGGTCCAGAATCTCTCTATATTTTGAACAGATTTTTGGTCTTTGAGCCCTTGAACCACTTTCTAGGGGCAAAAAGTAAGATTCGGGTGATTGGGCTCCAGTCACGGCTGTAACTCAATAAGTCACGACCGTTACTTTAACTCATGCTTATAACTGGCTGGTCGAGCCCCAGAGAGGGGAAAAAGCCGTGACATGGCCCTTTTTCATAAATTTGTAATAGGCACAAGGAAGAAAGCAGAAAAGGGGGGATTTTTTTCATTTGAGCGACCCTTAGTCTTCCTCTATAAGTTTTTGAAGTTTCCAAGCTCCATAAATCAATTATCAAGTTTGTTTTTAGGATTTTTAAGCAAAAGGAAACTCTTAGACTTTGAAGCTCCACCATCTACAAGCAAAAAGTCCATTAAAGGTAATATTATAAAGTTTTCTCCTACTTGACCTAGTTTCATTTGTGGGTGAGTCTATATATTCACTATTGAGTGCTGTAAACTCCTCCTTTAGGTGTTTTTCTAATAGATTTTCTCATTTTAGATAGATTTAGATTGTGAAATCCATTCGTGGGTAATTGATGTGTGGTAGAAGCATTGTAGGTTTGGTGTTTAAAAGTTTTGTTTTTGATTTTTTTTTAGTTGGTTTTAACTTAAAATTTGTAAAAAGGCTTCTTTTAAAGGTTTTGAGTGTTTTTCCTTCTTTTTATCTTCTTGGGTTTTCTGGGTTTTCAAACCCATAAAAAGGTAGTGAGCAAAATAGAAAGGAAAAAATAAGAGTTGCTATTTTAAAGTGACTCGATGAGTCATTGCCACAACTTAGTCATGGTGAGGGTGGTTGAAATCATGAGGTGTGTCACCACTCATGCCTATGACTTTGGGGTGTGGCTCTGTGTCACGGCTTAAATTTCAATTCTCCCCTTTTAATTTTTTTTTCTTCGCATTGGTTTCTTCTATTCTCTTTTATTCTTCATTTTCTTATGTGCATAATCTGTGCTCCCTATGTGCTAGTGGCCACAGTAGTGGTGTAGTTTTTAATTATGTATTTTCATTTGTCCTTTTGCCCTTATATAATATAGTAAAGGATTTTCTTCTGCTCAAAGGAAAAGTCATGTTAATATTTGTAGTAACAAATTTGGAGTTTTCCTAATAAAGCAAGACCAATGTCTTATTTTACAACCAAACATCGCATTTAAATAATATGTTTTTAAAAATGTAAAAGGTTTCGTATATAATTAAATAATTTGAGAATTTTCTTAATAAATTGGGATCAATGTCTCTGCTTTCAACCAATAAAACTCACAAAAATGATTTTTTGCAATTGTATGAGAGGGCCAAAGTCATCATCCAAATAAATCTCCTGAATAGCCCACTTTATGAATGCTCATTTAATTCAATATGCATGTCTATGTTATGTTTTACACCTTTTTGGCTTGATTGAGTGTGCTTTACTTTCTATTGCCATGATATATGAGAGAGAAGATACGTAAAACCATAAACCTAAAAGGCTTTCCTATTTCATATTAAACAAGGGTATGAAATAGGAGTAAGGTTCCAAACCCTTCTCTTGGTTTTGGCCTCATAAGGTCGGCCCGCCATTTCTCAATGTTTTATTAGATGGCATCTCCATCATAACTACCTTGTGGTGTCTAAAGATGTATCCCGAGTGTGAATTTTAATAATAGGATATGAGTAGCAAAAAATGCTATTTCTTGCCTTTTCAAGATTCGAGACTCGATTAACTTGTAACACCCCCTAACCACACGTAGAGTTTTACTACGATGGCTATGGAGAGTCACAATACAATCATATGCACACGAACCAGTTTTCATACTAAAAATTCATAAATTTCATTAGAACAATATTAGATTACATTCCAAAAATTCATGCATTGATTACATAACACTTATAAACTTACTTCTATTTACACTTTACATAATACAACTTCCTTAATACAAAACTTTAGTTCAGTTATACATGCCAACTTATAATTATACATCTTATACTATTTGTAGCACCCCCTACGTCCCCGTTGGAAGGACGCGGGTGCGCTACCGACGCTCACTCACATACATGCACACATACGCTAAGCAAAAGCATACGTTCATGCAAAAACACGGGAAATTAAAAACTTATCTTGAGAAGCAAAACTGGACATACATTAACTCACACACACGCAGGCACTAAGCCTAAACATATACACATGCATACATATGATCATTCAACGGAAGCATAAAGCGGAGAAATAACTGAAAACTTAATTACAATAAGATCCTTACATAATCAAAAGGCTACAAATTACAGAAATCAAAATACAGAAGTTGAACAGAATAACAAAACGCTTCTAACTCCTATGTGGCCGACCTTGCAAACGCGCGACTCGAACCGAACCAAACCTGCCACCTGTACGGGAAAAGAGCCCGTGCTAAGCGATAAACGCTTAGTGGGGAGAACACACAAGCAAGCTGGACGGCCATTCACAATGGTCGCCAGAACAAATTACATACACAAATGGCATATACAAATAATCACAATAGATGGATAAATAAGCCTGCATAGAAAAGCAAGGCATTCGGAAGTTCATATACACATACGACTATCATGCCAAGGACTCATGCATTTAACGGAAAACCCATTCACATGCAATACAATTATCAGGCAAATACACACCCAATTATCATGCCGAGAACGCTAGTTAACTAAACATACTTCTATTATGCCTCGAAATGTAAATACATGCCCACACACTGAAATCACTACAATAGGAAAACTAGAGAGAGGAGGCACGTAACATAACACAATATATATACATTCCAAGGTCAAGAGCACATTCGTTACGTATCTTGATTCATATAATTCACTATAACCGCCAAAAGTACAAAATCACGTTTGTGCACATACTTACTAATCATAGCATTTAAAATAGACATAACTAATCGAACTCATGGCATTCAAAAGATCATGGTCACAGTTACACACATCTGAATTCCCGTACCTCTACTCACAACCGTTAGCATACCATACATTCCCAATATGTTATGCATATACCCATATATACAGATAATTATGTCCAAATCACATGCTTAGGTCACACTTAACCCCTTCAGACATTCATAATCACATTCGGATACATAACTGATTCACGTGTCCAGAATCATGCTTAATCGAATATCACATTCCCTTGTTCATATTAGGCAAAACAAACAGAATACCTGCTGACTCAAAATAGTGGATAACGAGTATACAGAAAGTACTTTACGGGTACAAGCCGATTACGGAAAGTACCTTACGGGTACAAATCGAAAACCATTTCTATTTTCATTCACAAACATTTTTCGGAAGGACCTTAAACAAGATCCAAACACAATAAAGGGGTTCGCGAGGAACCAAACGGGGACCTGATCGGGGTCCAAACGATAACGGAAGCTGCAGCGGAAGACTCTTTTAGGCATGCCTAACTATCCACTAGACTGACTTTCGCAGGTCTTACATAATACGAATCATATTTCAAATCACATAATTTATATCATTATGCATAATCAGCAATAGGTGAGACATATGAATAAGTTCATAAAGTCAAACATGCATCATACAATTTACACTTTAAGCATAACATAACAATCTTAGAGAGAGATCATAAGTATAGATATGCATAATACATCCAATTATATTAACATACTTCATAAAATAGTCAAAGTATAAACCTAAAGGTACCACAAGTTCGGAATTCAAACATTGGAATCACCAAAGAAAACTCATTCGGCACAACACATCTGTCGCGCTCGCGATGCCTGTCGTGCTCACGACAGAGACCATAGTCTCTTCGCTACGCGCGCGCGACGGACTTCGCGATCACGGGAAGGAGAGAAGGGCCCGGCTCTGTCGCGCTCGTGACGTTATCGCGATCGCGACAGAGGGCAAGCATTGCTATCGCGGGGTCGCGACAAGTCGCGTGCTCGCGATAGCACAGGCCAACAATGTGCTCTGTCGCGATCGCGACGGTTGTCGCGCTCGCGACAGAGAACACACAAGCTATTGCTATCGCGGGCTCGCAACAACGTCGCGTGCTCGCGATGGCACAGCATCAGAATCACCGGTCTCTGTCGCGCTCGCGACAGAGTCATGATTCCAAAAATCTGCAGAATTTTATAGGATCTTTCCTTCCTCAAACTCACCCACAAACACACGAAACATATCCAAAGGTCTCTTACCTCATCTCCAGCAAGCCACACATCATTGACAACATAAACACAACATTCGTATCAAGAATTCCGATAAACATGCCACTAACAATATCCATTTACACAATCTATAATATCAACACTATTCGCCATTCATCACAAACGCACCCATGTTATGCATTCATATATACGGTACAACATGCCTAGGTTACTCATGAGATCGACACATATCCACACTCATCCATAAACCAACCTTCACGGAGTTATATCTATTATTATTCACTTGATAGATCACCAATTCTTAATCATACTCATAAGTTTTACCAAAGACAACTGCTTATATAGTCATTTAATTACCCTAAACATGCATAAAAAGCTGAGGGGAAGGTACGGGATTGATCCAAATCAACCGAGGGCTCAAAAATGAAGAAATAAAGGCTAATATAGGTTTTTCTGTCGCGATCGCGACAGAGGCTCATCTCAGAACCCGAAAAAGATTGCTTACGCCTCCAGACTTGTGTTGCCTAAACCGACCTCTAAACCTCATTTTTAGCCAAAACTTCCTTCTTAACAAATGTTCCCTAGGATGTTAGCGTTCCAATGCAAGAAATGTCAGATCAGAAGGACATCTATAACGCCAGATATGATCTCCACAAGCCATACTGGTCAGACAACCCGATACAAGTAGAGACACTACGATTTTATCAAAATTTTAGGATCTTAGAGCAATAATTAGCCCAAGGCTATTTCTAGGACTTTTAAAGAAATGGAAGTCATGGTTCTAGTGGCTCAAGAATAACACGATTTAGAGCTCTATAACGACACCTAGGACAGAAACAAGGAACGGAGGTCAAAAGAGAACTGAACAGGATTACTAAAATCACCAAACTCATGCCTTTCAATACCAACCCACATATGCATTTATCTCAAACAAATACATGGATTACTAACACATTTACTCAAATTAAATCATGCATAAACTCATATCAAAGCACTTCAAATTATTGGAAACAAACATAAACACATACTCATGATCCAAGGGGAAATTGGGGTAGAGACAAAACATCCAATTTGAAACACACAAACCACATAGATCCAAAACACTTGCATGCATTCAAAACACACTCCCAAACCTGAAATGAAGCTTCAATCTTCAACCTTCAAAAGCCCACTTTCTCTTTTCCTTTAAGCTTGCTCTTGAAACCCAAAGCTTGCACAAACCCAACCAAGAACACATAAATCAAACCAAACTCAAACATCCAAAACCAGAATTCTAAGAGCAAAAGAAGATGGAGAAACCCAAACTCAAACACAAGCACTTACCTCAAAATCCTTCAAAACTCAACCCTAGCTCAAAGATGGAAGAAAACCCATAAGCAAAACTTGAGAGAGCAGAAAATGGAGGTGAGAAAGAGAGAGAGAGGGCGTGAGAAAAGAGAGGGCAAAACTCAAATGGCTTCTACGGGAAGCTACAATTTCCTTTTCCCTCTCCACTTCTTTCAATTCCTCATTCAATGCTCCCACCAACCATTGCCACATGGCAAGCTCCTATTGGACCACAATCCCACTCACTTGACTTTTCCACTCTAAGCACCATACACAAACCACACACAACCATGTCTTGAATAAATATCTTCAAGGCACCAAACACCACTCACACCATATAATTCCTTAAAACCCACTTACATCCTACTCCCATACATTACAAGCACACACTAGATTAATCACAATTAACATACCCTACATCCATACACCACCTGCACACCTTAATATTTCTCCTCTTAACATACTTAATTAATTTCCTTGCACAAAATCCTTAATATCCAAATTTTCCTCTTACACAAATTACGGAAATACCCTTAATACCCCGACTTATCGCGCAAAATTCCGACTAGGCCCTTTTTGGGGTGTTACACTATTACAAAAAGAACCTACATAAAAGTGGACCCTACAGTGTTGGCCGTTGGCAATGCAGGACTGTCTTCCAAAATGCTTATCTTCGAAAACCTACATGGAGAAAACATTCATGTTAAGCGATAACGCTTAGTGGGGAAACAACAAGATATGTATGAACACTCACAGTGATCATTAATATAAATAACATGCTCATGAAGTGTAAATACAATTCAGATTAACCATCAACATTAGTATAATCATCAACAACTACACAACAAGTAATTATCAATATAACT
Organism: Excoecaria cochinchinensis; assembly: GCA_947683425.1. Taxonomy (NCBI): domain Eukaryota; kingdom Viridiplantae; phylum Streptophyta; class Magnoliopsida; order Malpighiales; family Euphorbiaceae; genus Excoecaria; species Excoecaria cochinchinensis. The sequence goes on from CANTUQ010000043.1 coordinate 7,609,819, forward strand.
TAAGCCATTTATAGTTCTTTACTTCATATCCTTAATTCATGTATGTTATACTATTCACTTTAATATTCCTTTATTTATTCATTGCATATCAACAGACATTCCTTATACATACATCACATTTAAATATACATATGATAAAGCAATTATTAAACCTGTATTTAAGTATATTTTCTCATCAAGTTATGATCACAAATCCACATAACATGCATCTTCCTTAATGGCTATCAATACCATATACCCACAGATTCACATAACACGTAAAGCTTACCTTCATTCACTTGTTTGTTAGTCATTTCATAATATGCCTGCAGTTTCATAGTAGTGGATAACGGGATAATCACTGTGGTATCCGTAGATACCTTTATATTACACTAGTATCCATAGATACTTTTATATCACACTAGAATTCATAGATACTTTTAAATATAGTTACACGCAATCACTTTTGGGATCCAATCGGGATTACACATGACCTAAACAGGGCTGGCAAATTAGAAAGCACTTTGGCTGCAGTACTTTTGACCCTATAGGCATACCTACCTATCCACGACTCGACTTGCAGGCTAAAATAACTAACCTATTATTTGGTTGCATTAACATTTTATATAACATCCACAAAGCTGCTTTAAATAATTATTGAGTAAATCATAACATTATTCATTTCCAAATGCATATAACTTATTATCAATCTCACACTCATCGTTTAATTCCTACAAATGAGATATATAAACATATACTCACCCGAATTGCCAAATTGATAATTTCCATACAACTACATTAAGCAGTAATATAACATTTAGTATAATGCACACATGTATGGGTTATCAACAAGCGCACACTTCGTTATATATGTTCACATGAATTAACACATTAATAATTTCCATATACAAAATCATTCATTAGCCAAATACAACAGTTTGCCCAAAAAGAGACAACCAATATGTATTCATAACACATAGGTCTGTCGTGCTCACGACCCATGTCGCACCCGTGACAGACTTCAACATAACCTTCTATATCATTCGCTCTCCATCTCGTGCCCAAGACGGTACACAGTCTAGCAAATTTCACCTCAATGGAGCCCTTTGTCGCCCTCGTGATAAAGCCTGGACTATGTGTTCAAACTCCCATCTCACTAACCACTTTTCAAGCACTTTCTTATATTCACATACATGACTTTTAAAGCCAACCAAAACCCCATTTTCAGCCAAGATGGCCTTCTAACTAAATGATCATCTATATGTTAACTTTCTAATGACATAACCCTCATTACATTTCGACATAAAATCAAAGAGTTATGGCAAGGGAACACAACTTGCTCGAAAGACCCTCCTTTAGAATTTCAATTGCACTTATGGGCAATTTTGAAGACCTTAGAGTTCTCAAAACTAAAGGTCCATTTCTATAACAATTACAGGGGTCAATTTCACTCATGGTAACTCAACTTATCACTTATCGCGCAAAAGTAACCGACTTTTTTTTTCTTACTTAAATATCACTGAACTTTTAACATTATTGCACAAAAGTCATGTTGACCGGAATCCGGCAACGACCCTTGCCGGATTGATGAATTTTTTTAAAAAATGTTAAAAGTTCAGTAACATTTAAGTTGAAAAAAAAAGTTAATTACTTTTGCGAGATAAATGATAAGTCTAGTGACCGTGAGTGAAATTAATTTAAATGTAGCATTTGTTGAACTTATCAATCCGGCAAGAGTCGTCGCCGGATTCCGGTCAACATGACTTTTGTGCAATAATGTTAAAAGTTCAGTGACATTTAAGTAAGAAAAAAAAAGTCGGTTACTTTTGCGCGATAAGTGATAAGTTGAGTGACCATGGGTGAAATCAACCCCAATTACAAACATAAACCTTAGGATTCTAATCCAATTGCCTCACACAAATTAGAGTTGTAAAACTCATCTTATAACACAAACATTCCTTGTAGGTCAAAGTGCACTTCAAAACCAATTTTACACTATCAAGCTCATCAAGCTTGCAATCAACTCAATTGGCATATCCAATTATCCAACTCAAACTAACCTTCCTATACACATGCATGAACACTTAGGTATATTCAATCACTTAATAGTATTTATTAATTCAAGAATTTGACAGTAATTCCTTAATATTCTATGAATAAGTTTCACTCTTCTTATTCAATAACTTCATAGCTATCAATCCAACATAACAAACTTATATTTTCAATTCAATTCAGCATACACATAATTACACACTTCAGATATATCATCTAAGAATTTAACACACAAATACATAATTTCCCAAACCTCTATCTCCTTTGCTCCTAAAAGAGCTCAATTGGCACCTTGATCACGAACCTTCTCCTTTCCCTTATCTTTTTTAGTTTCTTCCACTACATACATATCCAATTTCAAGAATTGGACAAAGGAATAAATTCCAAATCAATTGAGAAAGAAAGAAAGAGAAGAAGAACAATCTAACATAATTACGTACCTTAATTTGCCGAGAACTCAGCTCAACTTAAGAACTAACCACTTAACCAACCATAAATTTAATGACCACGATTGAAGACAATGATGAAGAAGAGAAAGAACAAAAGAAGAACAAAAGACATGCAGAAATGAAGATCAAATGGCCGGACTAGAGGAAATCACAAATGACAAATTCTGCCTCTCACCCTTATATATTGCATGCATGTGATGTGTTAGCAAAGCCATCACATGCCACATAGATTCCACTTTCTTCAAATAAATTAATCTAATGCCACTTAATCATTTATTAATAATTCCTTAATTAATCATGCTCAATAACACTTTAATCACTAAACTTATTTATTTCATGCAATTAAGTCCTCTTTTCCTATTACACTTAGGTCCAAACTTATAAATTCCAAATCAAGCTCATCCAATTACCCTAATTAAGCCAAAATACTATTAGGGTAGATTCCAGGTCATTACAACCCTCATATCCTTAAAAAAAGTTCATCCTCGAAATTCAAACCTGATTCAAACAATAGAGGATTCTGAACTTTCCTCTACCGAGACACTTCCAGAAAAACTTTATCTCCAACCGCATATTCACATTCTTTCTCTTTCAAATCCGCATAACACTTTTGTCTGTCATTTACAGTCTTTCACTTTAAATCTTAAATTGCTGCTCAATGTTCCATGATTCCTCTTTTGTATATTCTTTTATCAAGTCAACCTGACCACTTTATTCTTATCCAGTTCAATCTAATATAATGAAGTTCTACACCTCCTATCATACCAAGCTTACATGGTGCCATCCTTCATCTTAACAAACAAATCTGGAGCACCCTAGGGAGATACACTCGGTCGTATAAAACCCTTATCTAACAAATCTTATAACTGAGTCTTTAATTCTTTCAACTCAGTAAGAGCCATACGGTAAGGTGTCTTAGAGACAAGTGCGGTACATGGCATAATCTCAATTGACAGTTCCACTTCCATTACAGGTGGTATACTAGTCAACTCTTCTGGAAATACATCAGGAAATTCCTTCACTACTGGTATATCCTGTATTCTAACTTGTTCCCTCTTCAAATCTAACACAAGAGCTAAGAAAACTTTACGTCCTTTTCACAAACACCGATAAGCTTGCATAACAAAAATTAGATCTACTAAAGGATTAGAATGCACACCCTTCACAATCACCGTCGACTGTCCTGAACTTCTAAGCACAACTGTTTTCTTTCTACAGTTGACCACAGCTCGATGCTTACTTAATCAATCCATCCCCAAAATCAGATCAAACTCATCAAAAGGTAGTTCTATCAAACCTACAGGAATTCTTGACCTATAACCACTAAAGGACAATCTTTATACACCTTATACTTTCATTGACAAACATTTCATTGCTCCTCAATAATCCTTTTTGTTAACACCAAACACTCAATGTACACTCCATCAGCTTTCTCTTCAAATGAGACACATACACAAATGTTTTTCACACATGGTTAAGGGATGCAAATGAAATGAGTATATGATGATTTATATATGCAAAGTGATGCAAAAATGGAGTTTATGCCTTAACAATGCACTCTTCCCATTCCCATGTTTCAACATGCTCATGTTCAAATGGTTCCAATGAGATAGTTGACAGGCGTACAAAGTGTCACCATTTTCTCTTATATTCCACATTATTCTTAATTCCAAAATTATCCATACCCAGAATTAAATCAAATTCATGGGATAGCAATTCAATCAAATTAGAAGGAAACTCTTTACTATGAATCACTAAGGGACGGTTCTTATACTCATTGCACACATTTACACTATACCTTAAAGAACTAATCACATACTTATCATAGTCAAAGTAACCAGCATGCACTTTAACACATAATTTTTTTTTTACTACATTCACAACATATGTACATGTGTGGATCCAAAGATAACTAGTGCAAACATTTCAATATTAAAAAGCTGAAAAGTACCAGGTATGAATTTTGGTCTATCCTGGTCCTCTCTCGCCTCCCTAGCAAGAGCTTGTGCTGGTACCATAGTAGAATTATCAACTGGTCTTGACACTATACAACTTTTATATTAATTACCTCCACCTTTATTTCTTCTTCTACCATGGATTGCTGGAGATACATTAGATCCACCCCTACATACTTCTTGCTATCTTCTACACAATTCATATGGCAATTAGCTAAAAAGTGCATGGTACTTCCATAACGAAAACACCCACCAGTTCGCCATCTATATTCGTCTCTATGATGCTTACCACAATGGAAACACTCAGGCACAATACCCTTCCGATTGCTAGTCAAACCTCTGCTAGACCCAAGTGCAGTAAAGGATCCTTGTTGTCTACCTCTCGTAGTAGGTCCCTTATCAGACCTAACTTGGAAAGTTTCTTGTAAATCTCTAGACCTTTTTCCTAGAGGATGACCACTCCTCGAATCTATTGGAATTCTGGGTGTTGTAATTTTATCCAAGACTTTTTCCAACTCTTGTAATATTTTAAGCAGAGCCTCTAACGGTACAACTAGAACATCACCAACATCACTCACTAGTTCAGATGGACCAAAAACTAACGGTTCTGGATCCCTAGGATTACCACTTCTTGTAATCTCTTTCATTGTTTCCTCAAAAGAATCCCTCGACATACTAAGAAAAGCAAAGACATCCGCATTAGGCCAACACAAAACTATACACATTTCTATTCTACACTAGTCCAGAAACGACTAAACCTATACTCTGATACCACTAACTGTAACACCCCCTAACCACACGTCGAGCTTTACTACGATGGCTATGGAGTGTCATAACACAATCATATGCACACGAACTAGTTTCATATAAAACTCAGGATTAATAAATTTTATTAGAACAATATTAGATTACATTCCAAAAATTCATGCATTAATTACATAACACTTATAAACTTACTTCAATTTATGCTTTACAGCATCCTTAATACAAAACTTTGGTTCACTTATACATGCCAACTTATAATTACACATCTTATAATATTACAAAACGAACCTACATAAATAACTGACTCTATTGTGTTGGCCGTTGCCGAAGCAGGACTGTCTTCCAAAAAGCTTATCTTCAAAAACCTACATGGATAAAACATCCATGCTAAGCGATAATGCCTAGTGGGGAAACAATAAGATATGGATGAACACTCACAGTGATCATCAATACAAATCACAAAATCATGAAGTGTAAATACAATTCAGATTAACCATCAATATTAGTATAATCATCAATAACTAATAAGTAATTATCAATATCGCTTAAGCCATTTATAGTTCTTTACTTCATATCCTCAATTCACGTATGTCGTACTATTCACTTTAATATTCCTTTATTTATTCATTGCATATCAACAGACATTCCTTATACATGGATCACATTTAAATATATATATGATAAAGCAATTATTAGCACCTGTATTTAAGTATATTTTCTCATCAAGTTGTGATCACAAATCCACATAACATGTATCTTCCTCAATGCCTATCAATACCATATACCCACAAATTCACATAACATGTAAAGCTTACCTTTATTCACTTGTTCGTTAGTCATTTCATAATATGCCTGCACTTTCATAGTAGTGGACAACGAGATAATCACTATGGTATTTGTAGATACCTTTATATTATACTAGTATCCGTAGATACTTTTATATCACACTAGTATTCGTAGATACTGTTAAATTTAGTTACACGCAATCGCTTTTATGATCCAATCAGGATTACCCATGACCCAAATAGGGCTGACAAATTAGAAAGCGCCTCGGCTGCAGTACCTTTGACCCTATAAGCATGCCTACCTATCCACAACTCGATTTGCAGGCTAAAATAAATAATCCATTTTTTGGTTGCATTAACATTTTATATAACATCCACAAAGATGCTTTAACTAATTATCAAACAAATCATAACACTATTGATTTCCAAATGCATATAACTTATTATCAATCTCAAACTCATTGTTTAATTCCTACAAACGAGATATACAAATATGTACTCACCTGAATTGCCACATTAATAATTTCCATACAACTACGTTAAGCAATAATATAACATTTAGTATAATGTACACATGTATGGGTTATCAACAAGCGCACACTTTATTATATATGTTCTCATGAATTAACACATTTATAATTTCCCTATACATAATCATTCATTAGCCAAATACAACAGTTTACCCAAAAAGAGACAATCAATATGCATTCATAACACATAGGTCTGTTGCGCTCATGACCTATGTCGCGCCCACGACAGACTTCAACATAACCTTCTGTTGTGCTCGCAGCAAAAGTTGGGCGCGTGATAGGATACGATAGGCTTCTGTTGCGTTCGTGCTCCATCTCACGCTTTCGATAGAACACAGTCTGGCAAATTTTGCCTCAACGGAGCTCTTTGTCACACTTGTGGCCCCTATCGCGCTCGTGACAAAGCCTAAACTATGTTTTCAAACTCCCATCTCACTAACCACTTGTCAAACACTTTCTTATATTCACAGACATGACTTCTAAAAGCAACCAAAACCCCATTTTCATCCAAAATGGCCTTCAAACTAAATGATCATCTATATGTTATCTTTCTAATTACACAAACCTCATTACATTTGGACTTAAAATCAAGGAGTTGTGGCCAAGGGAACATAAATTGCTCCAAAGACCCTCCTTTAGAATTTCAATTACACTTATAGGCAATTGTGAAAACATTAGAGTCCTTAAAACAAAATGTCCATTTCTATAACAATTACCAACATAAACCTTAGGATTCTAATCTAATTCACCTCGCACAAATTAGATTTGTAAAAATCATCTTATAACACAAACATTCCTAGTAGGTCAAAATGCACTTCAAAACCAATTTTACACTATCAAGCTCATCAAGCTTGCAATCAACTAAATTAACATATCCAATTTTCCAACCAAATCTAACTTTCCTATACACATGCATGAACACTTCGGTACATTTTATCACTCAATAGTTATTTATCAATACAATAATTTCACAACAATTCCTCAATCTTCCATGAATAGAGTTTCATGCTTCTTATTCAATAACTTCATAGCTATTAATCCAACATAACTTACTTATATTTTCAATTCAATTCAGCATACACATAATTAAACACTTCAGATATGTCATTTAACAATTTAACACATAAATACATAGTTTCCCAAACCTCTATCTCCTTTGCTCCTAAAAGAGCTCAATTGGCACCTTGATCACACCTTCTCCTTTCCCTTATCTTTTCTGGTTTCTTCCACTACATACATATCTAATTTCCAGAATTGGACAAAGGAATCAATTCAAAATCAATTCCGAATCAATTCAAAATCAATTCCAAATCAATTGAGAAATAAAAAAAGGAGAAGAAGAACAATCTAACATAATTACTTACCTTAATTTACCAAGAACTCAGCTGTACTTAAGAACTAACCACTTAACCAACAAGAAATTCAATGACCACGATTGAACATGATGAAGAAGAAGAGAAAGAACAAAAGACATGCAGAAATGAAGATCAAATGGCCGGACTAGAGGAAAACACAAATGATAAATTATGCCTCTCGCCGTTATATATTGCATGCATGTGATGTGTTGGCAAGGCCATCACATGCCACATGGATTCCACTTTCTGCAATTAAATTAATCTAATCCCACTTAATCCTTAATTAATCTTTCCTTCATTAATCATGCACAATAACATTTTAATCACTAAACTTTTTTATTTTATGCAATTAAGTCCTCTTTTCCTATTACACTTAGGTCCATAATTAGAAATTCCAAATCAAACTCATCTAATTACCCTAATTAAGCCAAAATGCTACAAGGGTAGACTCCGGGTCATTACGTAACTGGTTTAAACTCCTTGACCATTCTGAAGTGATTGACCATCATGGGTGGGAGACCTTCTCCTGGCCATCTCTAAAAGTGGGATCGGTTTAGATAAAATGGTCTTCTTAGGAGATGTGCATCACAATAGGAATAATTGGTCCTGCAATATTCAAAAAGAACATTAACATAGTTAGGATGAGCATCATAAGAATAATGCTCACTTAGATAGTAATATTTAAATGCTTATTAATCTAACGTGCTCCCCCAAAAACCATCATAATTTAACGTTTTGAAAAATGCCATTTTACATTTATGATTAGACTACAAATTAAGCACACACATATATATATAGGCAGGAGAATAATAATAGGTCCAACATCTGATTCTTAATAAAAGTTCCCCAATTCATTGCCATCTTTTTCTTAATATGTTTGTTAGTATAAAAATTCTAGTACTATATATATATATATATATATATATATATATATATATATATATATATATATATATAGTTAAAATTTACATTGAGCGATTTAACCAATTCATTTCTTTAATGCATTCGATTTATCCCTCAATAATAATAATTGTCCCTTTTAATTTAAATTTTTGATTCACCTCAATATTCAAAAAGAACATTAACATAGTTAGCATGAGCATCATAAGAATATTGCTCACCTAGGTAGCAATCCTTAAATTATTGAGGTGATCCATAAAAGTCATAAGAATTAAAAGAAATAGCTGCGCTTTGCATTTCTTGCATCTCACTTCTCATGGCTTCAATTTGAGCTATAAAATGTTTGTGTTCCCAACATCTCTTTTGGTGTAGCAACCCTCTAAATCTCATGCAAAGAATAAAACAACCCAAAATCAAAATAAAAATAAATCTCAAAGTAACATAATAATAGGACAATTTATAGTTAAAATATATGAATCCCGACAACGGCACCAAAAACTTGACGTGCACTCGACAAGTGTACTAATCATGTAATGAAGTGGATAAGTGAATATAGAATTATCTTCCCAGAGAGATCAATTTATTAACCCATAACTTATCCTAAAATTACTTTTTGTTATATGAGAAATCGGGGTATTTTTAGTTTTAACTAATTAAACTAAAATCTAAATTGATTCATGCTAAGTTATCTATAAATTAAATAGCTATAATTGGAATAAAAAAAAGAGATAATAGCTTTAAGTAAAATCTTTTTATCATAATTTAGCTACATAAAGTTATTAGGGATTCAAGAATCTGTTTAGCAAAATGAGATTACTCACTCATTTCTATGTAAAATACAAAAGAGATAAACAAGAAGTTTATATTACTACTTTAGAAGAAGGCAAGACTTGACTTCAACTCTAGCAATGACTGTTGGGTTAAAAACTTGAAATTAAACTATATTAAAAATGAAAACTAATTAATTCGCTACCATCTTTTGCTGGCAAACCTAACCAATTGTAGAACTCTCTCCAAAACTAAATAAAATGAATATTTATATTGATATAATTACATGAAAGAAATAAATCAATTCTAATTAGAATAAAACTCTTCAAAAAATACTCTAAATATGGCGCATTGTTCAGTATTGCTAAGCTTTAACCAAAATAGAAGCAATTAGTTTAATCCACCTCTGATCAGGAAACTTTGAATTAGTGAATGCAGACACTAGGCCCCGAGATAGCTTCTGATCAGTGTTACCTAAGGAGGATATTATTGCTCATAAATAGACAAGAAACAGAAGTGCTAGGCTCTCCCTTGGGTTTTACATTTCAAAAAAAAGTGTCTTTTTATGGCTTTACTCTGTGTTGTTCAGTGTTTAAAAATGTCTTTTGGGGGTTTTATTCTTGTACCCTTATTGTCAGGGTAAAAATACATGATTTTAGGGATAAAATTTGATTTAATGATGAGTTATCCCTTGACTCACGTGTCACAACCGTGACTCAACCTAAAAGGGGAAAACCAGGCATTTTCGGGACCTCTAAAAGGAAAAAATAACCCAGTTTGAGTCACTCCCCCATGACTCACTTGGTTTTTTTTTTCATTCTTGGCCATTTACAATTGGCAGCAGGAAAAAATCCTGTTAGCAATAGGAAAAAATCCATTTTGATCTTATTTGAGCATTTATTGCTCATCAAAAAGAGATTTAAAAGATTTTTTTGGGGGGGGGGGGGGTGGTGGCTCTCTTCTGTCTCTCTCTTTCTCATGTTTTCTCTCCCTAAAAACACACACACCTCTGTAACTTGAAACCAAGAACATAGGAAGGAGGAATAAGAGCCAAAAGCATAGAACCTTGATCTTTGAGTAAACAAACACTAAAGGTAATATTCAGGAGCCCTAAACGTGTAAATCCATTATTTAATTTTAGTTTTAAAGTATAAATACTTATTTTCTATTTAATTGTTTGATTTTCATTAATCTTTGATTTCTATGACTTAAGCTTGTTAGTTTGTTATTTCTTGTTATTTAAGTAACAACCCAAAAAGGGGCTAGTCGGAATTAGCATGCTATGTCGGATGATTGAGGGTATTTCGGTAATTTTTGCAAGTGTTATTAGAATAATTAAGGACCCAAGTGAAGAATTAATTAAAGTTCAAGTGAGGAATTATTGTGTTAGTCGGTGAAGTGTAAGTTTGTTAAGGATTTAAGTAGGATTTGCTAAGGACCAAAGAGTAATAAGACAAGATATTTTGATTTGAGACAATGGGAGTTTGCCATATGGCTTGGTGGGTGTGTGTAATTAATGGGGAAAGAAGAAAAAGGAAAAAGAAAGAGAGAGAGAAGAGCAAATCACGTTCCTGCTCTCTCTTCTCCTCCTCTTCCTATTTTCTCTTCTTCTTTCTTTTCCCCGTTTCTTGCTCTTCATCCCCTGGATGTGTGTGTGAGCTGGATTCGATTGGGAAGAGTATTGGAGCAAGATTAAAGAGGTGAGTTTTTGGGATTTAGGGTTTCCTGCATTCTTTTTTCATCTCCTTCTGGTTTTGTTTTGATTTGGGAAAGTTAGGGTTTCGGTTAAGGATTTTTTGGGTTTAGTTTGTGAAAGTTGTTGGGGGCAAGAAGAAGCAAAGCAAGGGTAAAGAGAAGATTAAAGATTGAAGTTTGAAGAGGATAGCTGGGTTGTGCTTCAAAAGAGGTTTGGGAGTTTATCTCTACTCTTTTCTCTTTCTGGGATAAAGTCTGTGTGTGTAGAGGTTGATTTCTAGAATTTTGAGTGACTTGGTATGTGTATATGCATGAATCAATTTGGGTACTTGTGTTAGTAATGCATGATTAGTGATTGAGATAAATGTATATGAGGTTTGGTAGTAAAAATGCATGAGTTTGGGAACTTTCATTGAATTGATGTTCATATGTGAGTTTGAGTTATGCATGCAATTATGGAATAATGTGATGTTTATTAGACTTATGCTGGTATATATGGTATGGGTTTTGGTTTATGATAAGTTATGATGCATAATTATTGAGCTATTTGAACCAAATGTGAAGTTAATTGAATTTTGCTGCAAGTTTCTGGTTTTCTAATTATTGAGATATTGATTTGTGAATTGATGATTTATTTGGAATTAATTGTGGAAATATGTTGTTTTATGTTTGTTATGGTGTTTGGAAAGCTTAATTTGAGGTAAGGTTGAGTTTGGAGTGATTTGGGTCAAAATGGTTTTGAGTTTGGAAAATTTTTGGGTTTCCTGCGTTTTTGTTGAGAACTGGAAATCCCGATGTTATTGCGAGTGCGACAGAATGGAATTTCCAGCTCTCGTGTAAGTTTTCTCTGAGAATGATGGTCATCGGATTCATGCTGGAGAAGCACGACTCGTGCTGCCCTTCGCGTGTGCGAGTCGTGCATCTTAGTGGGATGTCGGCATCATGTGAGGATCAGCACGACCTGTGCTGATGCAGCACGACCTGTGCTGATGCAGAATGACTTGTGCTGTTGTGATTTCCTCAGTACTTTAGAGCACGACTGGGAAGAAGGGACATCCAACACGAGTCGTGTCCTTCAGCACGACTTGTGTCCGATGCCTTACTGTCACGAGCGCGACAGAGACCCCAGTCCGCCCTGTTTTTCTTGTGTGCCCAGTTTTCTGAAAATGAACTTCAAATTTCTTTTTCTTGCCTTTTTCCTACTGTATGTTATATGAACTTGTTTATATGACTATTATTATATGGATTATTCATGATAAGTTATATGTTGTGTTTTGGAACATGAATTGTTTTATACATGGATTCTCTTATGAATTATTTGAACATGATTTGATGAATTATGCATGACCTGCGAGAGTCAGTCTAGTGGATAGTTAGGCATGCCTAATAGAGCTCCGTAGCTACAGCGCCTTTATACGTTTTGGACCCCGATCAGGTACCCGTTTTGTTCCACGCGAACCTCTAATCTGTATGGATCTTTTTTAAGATCCCCTCTGTTAAAAGTGTTTTAAAATGAGAAAAATGTAACGTTGTTTTCCTACTCATACCCGTAAGGTACTGTCTGTATCCTCTCATTATCCACTATTGTGAGTTAACAGGTACATTGTTTGTTATGTTTTGCTTATAAAAATGTGAATCTGCTCAGCGATGGTTATGAGTGTATGATTTAGCATGGGTATGAATGCGATCTTGATCTCTTGAATGCTATGAATATATTGCTATGTTATATGTTTTGTCGGCCTCTACTATTGTAGTATTTTCAGTATGTCGTTATGTGTCTATATTTCTCTGTATGATAATACATGTATTAGTGTAGTGATGTGGGAGTGTAGTGTATTAGCTTTGTGATTTGTTTCAGCTAGTGTATGGGCATCATTGTGTGATAGTGTATGCATGTTTAAATAATTAGTGATTATGCATTGTGTATTCTCTGATTTTCGATATTCTAGTGATCTCGGTGAGTACATGTAAATTTATATGTATCTTTGCACCGTACTACTAGCGTTTTTGTTTAGTGTCCTTTTTCCTTTGTTCCTCCCCACTAAGCGTTATCGCTTGGCACGGTTTCTTTTCCCGCGTAGGTGGCAGGTTTTTGGTTTCTGCTCGAGTCGCGCATCTGTAGGGTTGGCTACATAGGAGTTAGGAGTGTTATGTTATTTTGTTTTCAGCTCCTGTATTTTGGATTCTGTACTTTTGTATCTTTTTGTATATGTAATTAATGTAAGGATTTTAATGAAATTTTCGGATGATGTAAATGTTATTATTGTATTTATGCTTTAAGTTATTATTTGGTTTCGTTACTTAGTGTATGCTTTTGCTTAATGCATGGTTGTGAATGTGAGTCGGTAACGCTCGCCGACGTCCTTCCAATGGGAGCGTCGGGGGTGTTACAATTTGTGTTTATTTTTATCATTAATCAATGAAAGCCTGTTCAAATCAAACAACAATTGAATAAATAAGTTAATTGTATTTTACTATTCATCATGTTCTACCTTGGATTCAAAACTTTAAATTCTTTATTTCTTGCTTCAATATTAGTTTGTTTTATGTAAATCATGATTTTCAAGTATAAAAATGATTTTTTCAATTTTTCCATGAATTAAACTAGCTTAAACTTGCATTTTGAATTATTTTAGCGACTGCTGGTGTTGTTTCGGTGTTGGGAATGAGTTTTTGGTCTGAGTCACGGCCACAAGGGCGTGACTCACTAGGAGACTCATAGGCTTAGCATGTGACTTGCTCGTGACTCAGCCATTTCCACCTTGTTTTGCCCCTGACTTGGTCCTAGAATTTCTTCATTCTCGTTCGCTTGCAACCCTTCTCATGTCACCTTGTATGATTTTCATGGTTTTTTTTCACTTAACTTTTGCCCCTGTAACCTTTTCGCATGTATTTTGATTCCTTTTTTCTTTATCTTATTTCCTTAGATTCAGTCTCAAATAGAACATCAAGGTAGTTAATAGAGTATTTAGTAGAAGTAGCAATGGCAGACCCCCCACAGACAGATGGCATTTCTGACCGCCAAGATCTGGAAAATAGGTTTTAAGACTTTGAGAGGAGGGATATGTCCATGATTCGTAGGATGGTCGTCACCTTAGCATTAGCTCCAAGAACGCAGCTTATGGCACCCATTGCTGGTTAGGTCCAACCAACAGTAGTTAGGGGCACCTCTACAGTGGTGGTTGTAGCCCCTTCACCTATTATTGATTCCAGGGGTAACGCACCATTGGTCCCATCAGCTGAGCAAAAAAAAAAAGAAGATCAAAGTCTTGAAAATGACTTCACAACCGATGTAGAGGATGGCTCGAGGGTTCTCTAAACACATAGAAGTAAAGTCATATGGACAGAAAATCCAGCTTTGAAGAAAATAGATGAAAGGATAGAAGCAATGGCTTGTGTTCTATCTACGGGAGGAGGGATTAGCCTTGAGGATAGAGATTAAGATAGTGAGGAAATGCTGTCTCAAAGGTTCAAAATGCTTGATTTGTCTAAGTTTGATGGCACTTTTGACCCGTCCGCACTCATAAAACAATACATATTGATAATGAAGGGGACTATGCTCACCAAAAGGCAAAAGGTTAAATACTTCAACTTTAGTCTTATAGACCCTTCTATTGATTGGTACCACAGGTTAGATTGCAAAACAAAAGAGGATTAGGACATGCTGATGGAGGAGTTTCTGAGAGAGTATGATTACAACATAAGGATGGAGGTAACCTTGAAGGACCTTGACCTGTTGCAATAAAAGCCTGATGAGACTTTTCATGAATATCTCACTAGGTGGAGAATTAGGGTCATGGAGATGAAGATAAAACTCGATATTGTGGATCAAATCAGGCTGTTCACTAGAAATGCTAATCCTTACCTGAAAAAATGGCTTAAATGAAGGGCTTAGAGGACTGGTGTAAACACCGGGTCCTAAGGTAGCCCTGATCAGAGTTACCTAATGAGGAGGATGTTACTTATTCTATAGATGGAGAATGAAAATACTGGTCCTTATTTTTGAATTTCATAGTTTTCAAAAGGTTTTTTTCATGAGTTATCTCTTTTTACTTTTTTTAGAGCTAAAAATAGGTTTAAGTGCAAAATTAGGGCTCTTTGATTAATAGACTCTCATCTCTCAAGACAAACGCCCGTCTGTCACCTCCCTGCCAGCCTCTCGCTAGCAAGATCAACCCGTCTCTCTTCCTTTTCATGGCTCAATGACTGGCGCTCATAACTCACTGAGTCACGAGCACAAGTAAACTGAGTCGTGGCAAGAAGGGCTTTGTTGTAATTTTAAACCATTTTTCTGAGTGCCTTCCTTCTATCACTGAGCACTGCCCATCTGTGGCATCATTCATAGCGGGAAATTTACAACAGATCCGATTTAAAATAGGATATTTTGAAGGGATCTTCAGGGCTGATTTCAAGGGATTTTTGAGGATAAAAATATGATTTTCCACTTGATTTGGGGGATTCTACTTTTCAAAATTGCTAAATCTAAGATTTCCATCTTGAAAATGGGAATAAAAAAGCTTTACTTGAGAAGAAAAAAAAAGGAACAGAATTCTAAGAGGCAGCAGCGAGAGAGAATTTTCTTGAGAGATTGAGTTTTAAGAGAAAAATATTTTGATGAGATTTTCTTTTGAAAAACAATCTTGCTTCTTCCTTTGAAGTGATTTTCTATCAGGGTTTTCTATCTCTTTTAGAAAACACAGTTAAAAAGGGAAAGAACCTTTAGAAAGAGAAAGAGAGTTTCTTCTCAATTTTGAAATCTGATTGTGGAATTTAAGGAAGGCACAAGCACACTTTCATTCTCTAGAGATCAAACAATCTGAGGTAATATTCTGGGCTCATACATTTATATTTTCAGTGCTATTAAATCCATTAAATACCATTTAGTTTTTACCTTGATTATATTATTTGAGGTTTTAAATATTTGATTTAATGTGATTTTGTTATATTTTTGCATGTTTTAATACCTTTTCCGTGTTCAGTATGCCATGATCGAATGAAAATAAGTGTGAACCATGTTGGAAAATGCATGTTTATAAGTTTAAGTCATTAACGACATTTTTTTGTTTTTGCATGTTTAAATCCAGAAATTTGGTGATTTTATGTTTTATTGATTTAAATAAGTTTTTGGAATTATAGCAATGGTTTTGTTGTATTTTTAGCCCATTATTGACATGTTTGATTTATTGTTGCATGAAAATGGCATAAAATAGTGATTTTGCACTTGTTATTGCGTTCAGCGTCCATCACAATGGCGACTCCCCTGGCGACCTTGAAACCTTGCTCCTAAATTACCTTGGTTAAGTTAAATATATGTGAGTTTTTTAAATTAAATTTATATATTTTTTTCAAAAAAAATTTGCATTGCATTCATGCTAGAACCTTAGAATTATGTTAGGTGTACCTTTCTTACCCCGGTATATTCCTGAAGCACAACCCTACATTCACTCAATGTAGAGAAGTGTTAAGGACAATCACCAGCCCAAGTCTCGTACCGATTGGTATATTGAATGGTGACCAATTGGTCATTATGCTCATGATGAGCTAGAATCGTTGGTAGGGACCACGCTTAGGTAGCCCTAAAGTTTCATCACTTGACTAAAGCCCATATGATGGCATTAGATACTTCCCGTAAGTGACATGTACTGTAATATTGTGCTTGCTATGTAGGTTGTTATGTATTGAACAATTTCAATAAAATTAAATGGTTCTGCATCAAAGGATAGAATATGATTTAGACATATCGCGGATATGGTTGCCAAAGCTAGTAAGAAAGGTAGAAGGCCAAGATCATTTACAGTCAATCGATATTCCCAATTTCTCAAGTTTGAAAAGGATGATAGCTGATCTTGAAGAGGAAATTATAAAGTCCAAGCTCGCAACCACCCGAGCAGTTATCAAAAAGGCTATTGCTGGCTCTACATGTTTTGTAAAGCCCATCTCCGACTGCACGTGTAGCTTCACTACGACAGCCGAAGACGGTCGTTTTAACACTCCGATACCCCCTTTAGAAGGATACTGGAGCGCCACGCACACAAGACATAACACACAAGCGAAAGCGAAGGCAAAACCATAACAAAAACAAATAAATATAATTACATAAATCAAAAACATGCATTAATTACAGAATCACAATGGCATCCCTATAACCAATACATGTACCAATCCTTTACATATACAAAAAATATTCTATACAAAAGTATATACAAATTTCAGGAGCAAAGTACAAAAAGAAACGACTCTACTTGCTTGTGGCCGACCTACAGATTCTCCACATCGAACGAACCTACCACCTACAAGAGAAAACACCTGTGCTAAGCGATAACATTTAGTGGGGAGGAACAAAAACATATATATAAACATAATAACATTCACTCATATATATAGGCAATAATAACCTATGAAGTTCATGTGCATAAATATACAATAATCACTCCAATAAAATGGTAAGTAGCATTAAAACATATTTACTAATTCAAAAGATTAGAAAGAAAAGACAAAGGCCAATCACTACTGAAAGTAATACTCATATACATACATACAACTCAGAACGTAAATTTCGGTACAATCTCAATACACCAGCCTGGATTTACATGGTCGGTGGATATGGGTACACTAGATACTGCGAACAGTATCAAACACTGGAGACCGAAGTCCCAAAATATTTTAAAACTTTTGGATATCCCAAGGTATGAAACACTAGACCCAAATGGGGTCAAATACTAGCAGCTGCGATCACTAGCCCTTTATAAGCATGCTTATCTATCCACTACTATGACCATTCAGGCTGAACTTATAAACTCTAATCAATAGCCACACTAAACGATCACTTTGATATTCGAACAATTTCCACTTAGCTCACTCAAGACGCAAATAGAATAATGCTCAAAATCTTATATTGAAAAAAAAAACTCAAATCAAGATATACAAATATCCTATTCATCTAACATTAAACACAAATCATTAAAATCTTGCATGCATAACACTTTCACACGGCGGTCAGAACAAACCATACCGCCGTGTAACATCCACACGGTGGTAAGGAAAGACCCATACCGCCGTGTGGACAGCACAACTCACAAACCTGAACGAGGCCAAAAAACTTTACACGGCGGTTAGGAAAAATCATATCGCCGTGTGAATCATTACTGCAAAAGTTCATCACTCCAGAAACGTTTTACACAGTGGTTAGATAAAGCCTCACCAACATGTAAACCGAAGAACAAACAGAATAACAAGTTCAGAAACACTTTACACGGCGGTCAAGCTTACCCTTACCACCGTGTGAAGCCACGGATAGCCAATTTCCACTGCTTTTGGCACCATCACACGGCGGTTAGAAAATCCATACCGCCATGTGAAACCCAAAACTCCATAAATTACTCTCTGTTTTGGGTGCTCAAGCACAACCCCAAGACCACCTCAACCCAAAAACCATATAATCATGCTTTGAATCCCAAATCAAACAACACATAACATTCAAAACATTCTAAAACACATTAAAAAATGTTATACGATCACTACTTGCAATTTACTACAATCTTAACAAGCTAATTAAATACATGCATCATACCCAAATTAACTCTAAATATATGGAACAAAACATGTATTCACTAATACCTCTACATTTAATACACCCACTAAGGCCAAACCAAATCAAACACACACATAACATGCCTCACATAACAAATTTCCAAAATTAACCCACTTAACAATAAAGAAAAACTCCCAAACCTCAAAAGCTTCAAAACTAGCCTCCTCAAGCTCAAGCCTTCTCTTTACCCTTCTCTTTACTTTTACCAGTAGCTTGCAAACAAACCAACAAACATACTCTTAATCCTTCAACCCAGAAATTCAAATTAAAGAAGAAGGAGGAGAAGAAATCGAAATCAACCATCACATACCTTTGCAAAATACCTTAAACCCCTAAATCTCAGCTTCAAATCCAAGTGTAACCATTGAGTTGTTAAGTGTGTCTTCTTGCATGTTAGAGTTGAGTTTGTGTATATGTTAAACAAGATGGAAGTGATTTCGATATATGATGATTGCAAATGAATTGGTATGAGTTAAGAATAAATTTTGGGTTTGATGTTTTAATTGAGCATTCTTTATAACACCCTTATCCAACTTTTCTTAACTTACGTTTATCGAAAAAGGCGGTACTAATACTATTACTAATGTGGATATGCGAATAAATTTGTTACATTTAAACTTTGCTTAACTATTTTAGTTAAGCTTGTTATGCTTGGTCGGTCACCTGCAACAGTCCAGTTATTAATCTAAACCATAAAAATTTCGGCAGTATAACGGCTATAATTTTAACCTAACCAAACCTGCAAATCAACAAAACCACAGCCCACATGGGCACAACAACCGTATACAATAATTCGCGTCATCCATCAACCACAACAATCTCATAATGTTCACTAAGTAATAAAGTCCATTACACACCATAAATACATAACCATAATTACAACATCATAAAAGTATATACATGCCATACACTAATAATTACAAAATATCTTGTAGAAGTTTAGTCCCAACAGTCTCCCAAAAAGTAGTATGCTTGCTCCACGTCTAACCTGTACCCACATGCAGTCAACAGAAACTACGTGCTGAGTATTAAATATGGTCAGTAGTGGTTACAATTCTAAAAATTTCCATCTACCTTTCTAATATTCAATTAATAAATAAATTATTATTATTATTATTATTATTATTATTATTATTATTATTATTATTATTATTATTATTATTACCAATTAATTATACAATTAATTACTCAATACTCTAATTAACTTTCAGTTATTTTTCTATATAATAATTTATTACATTATATTATATTACATTATATTATTACTAATTTAATTATTTAGAGATTAATTTACGATTTAGTCCTTAATCCTTCAAATTATGATTTTGCCCTTCCATTAGCCATATTTACCTAATTATCATTAACTATCCAATTTCCTTCTTTTAAATTCATTATTTAACTTATAATTATTATTTATTCCATCCTTTGTTATTTCCATGGCTAATTACATTTTAGTCCCTAATCTTCATAATTTAATTAATTTAAACCCTTTTTACTTCTTTTCATACATTTGTCAGGATTTAGTTAATTTTACTCATTTTTACTAATTTTCCTCTAGTATCGGTCCAGTAAAAATCTCCGAACCGGATATGCGAGATGTGGACCCCACAGATCCACATCAATCCAAAGTTACCCCGTAGGACCACTAATACATTTACATTTCATTACATCTGACATTTTAATATTCATTCATTTTGTAGACCGTCATTGGCCTACTATTTGTGAGTCGCCATGACTCACAACGCGGTTTTACTGTCCCTATAGCTAGCCAATTATATCTTGAACTAGATTTAACTACTAAACTATTACTAAGGGCATGATAAATAAATATTCACAATATTTTATTACAATATACCATTATGCCAGCATAACCAAACATTTATAATATTCTTTATTTTCTTACTAAACCATATTTATTCCACCATTTCTTTAATAACATGATCATTACAACCACAATTTCATTAAAGCTACAAATTTAATTTCATTTCCATTATGAACATAATGTACTACTTTATTCTAAAATATTCATTTTTAATTAATAAATTCTAAATAAATTATCATGCACTCAATTTTTATTCTATATTCATTTTATGCCATATTTTCAACTAAATTACACAATTAACTTAATTTTTAATATAAACATAATATACTAATTAATTCTAAAATATTTATTTTTATTCAATAAATTCTAAATAAATTCTTATACACTTATTTATTATCCTATATTCATTTTAGGTTATTATATTTATTAAGTAAATTATTCATGCACTAATTTTCCCATGATAACCATTTGGCCAACCCACACCTATTACCATTATAAATTCCATTCTACTAATTTGCCATTATTTAACTAATTTGCATCTTGACTTTCATGTATACTTTTTCAATTTACTTATATACCCAAAATAAACCCTTATGTTATTAGGTATACCATTCGGCTACCATTTGTTTTCCACACTACAATTTATTTCTTCTTCAATTAACCCTCCAATTCATCATTTCTAACATCCTATGTCATTATTATCACATTTATTTCAATTATACACACATATTTTACATAGTTACTATTTAAACATAACCTAAATTCACCCTAAAATAATGGAAATGGTTAGAATTTGTAACCACTAACCTTGATTTCTTGATTTACTCTTCTAAGGCTTCCTTTCCCTTGCCTTTTCCTCTTGAAACTCCTTCACCTTCTTTATTTTCTAAGTATGGCCAAAATTCAAAATTGAGTTACCATAAAAACCTTTTATTCTAACCACAATATAACTACATAATTGCAGTCCACATACCCTAATTTACCTATTAGAACTATTAATTAAAATTTTCCATATCAAATTCTCTTAGCTCAATTTGAACCCTAGCCTTTGTACCCTTGAAATTTCCCAATTCCTTCACTTAAATCGGAGATTAGAGATTGCAATAATGTTATAGAGGGACTGAACTGTATTAGGGAGGCTTGAATTTGATAGAAAATTAGAGGAGAAACGAACAATTTTTGAGAGAGAATGGAGGAAGAGGATTAGGCCAAGGAGGAGCTAGAAAGGACTAAAATTTTCTGGATTTCTCTCCTTATTTCTGGTTTCTCAGCCCTTATATAGTCTGATTTTTTGACTAGGCCCTTAGTTGGACCTAATATTAAGCCCATTTTTGATTAATAGCCCATTAACCAAACCCAAATAAATTCTCCCCCTTCCCGACCTCCAATTCACTCCAAACCAGTTTCAAAGTTCCCAAATAATAAATTAAGCCTCCATAAATATTTTTAGCCCAATCGGAATCCATTTCTGTGACTGGTTCTCTCTAACCGGTCCGATTCGGTAATTTTTAGTCTTACCGTAAAATTAATTTTTTGTATTCTTTACAAAAAATTTCTAAATATTATTCTAAGCTTATCAATACCTTCAAAATAATTTTTAGAGGTCATTTACTATTTTTAGGGGCACAATCAAACTTTAGTCAAATCGGGGTCCCTAAATACGGTTCAGGGCTTTTTCTTATTTTTGACTTTTGGGAACCTATTTAAACTCATTTTCACTCCAAATTTTACCACTGGACTCACCATGACTAGTATTTTCTGATGGTTAAATAAAATATTTTTCGCCTCCGGGTACAATTTCTGCCCCGAGTGCACTATTCACACTGGGAAATACTATTCACAGCTAACCCGGTATTGCGGCCATTACAATTCTCCCCTAGTTATAAAAATTTCATTCTCAAAATTTTACCTGTATTAAAGAGTTACGGATACTGTTGCTTTATTGTAGCTTCTGGTTCCCACGTGGCTTCTTCTACATTATGATGGTTCCATAAAACCTTGACCTGTGGGATTTGCTTATTTAGGAGTTGTCTAACTTCTCTGTCCAATATTCTCACTGGATGCTCCTCATAAGTTAAATCAGATTGAATATGTATCTCCTCAGGTTTGATAACATGGATAGGATCAGATTGATACTTCCGAAGCATGGATACATGGAAAACGTCATGAATTATCTCTAGTTCTTGAGGCAGCTTCAACTGATAAGCAACAGGTCCTACCCGTTGAATAATCTCATACGGACCTATGAATCTGGGACTGAGTTTACTTTTCTTCCCAAACCTCAGAACCTTCTTCCACGGAGATACCTTCAAAAATACTTTGTCGCCAATCTGAAATTCAATATCTTTCCTTTTCAAATCAGCATATGACTTCTAGCGATCCGAAGCTTCCTTCAATCAATCTCTAATTATCTTCACTTTTTCTTCAGTTTCCCGAATTAGATCTGATCCCACTAATCTTCTTTCGCTCAATTCTATCCAATAGAGAGGAGTTCTACATTTCCTTCCATACAATACTTCATATGGCACCATTTTGATGCTGGATTGATAACTATTATTATATGCAAACTCTGTCAAAGGCAGGTATCTTTCCCAGTTGTTTCCAAACTCGAGGATGCAACATCTCATCATGTCCTCCAGTACCTGAATCACCTGCTCGGACTGTCCGTTAGTTTGGAGATGGAACGCCGTGCTGAAATGAAGCCTCGTTCCCAGTGCTTCTTGTAACTTCTTCCAAAACCGGGAGGTAAATCTCAGATCTCTATCAGATATAATAGATTATGGAACCCCATGTAGCCTTACTATCTCATTTATGTAAATTTCTGCCAATTTGGTTAATGGTACGCGCCATACTCGCATCTCCCTTTTTGTTTTGCGATGTGTCACAACCACATAATGCCACGTGTCGACACATAATCACGCCACATGTTAAAATCTCATTGGTCCACCCACCTAGTGCCCATGTAGCACATAGGTGACACATCAGCGCCACGCAGCATGACACCTGTCACCCACGTGGCACTGTCCCATTGGCCCACGTATCAATAGACATGTCATTGTTCACATGTGGCCTGACGTATGGCACGAACACAGACGTCCACGTGTCACCCCTTATTTGGGCCACCTAGTGCCCACGTGGCACATAAGTGACACATCATTGCCATGTGGCATGACCACTGTTATCCACATGACGTGATACATTGGGCCACATGTCAATTGCAACACATAATTGTTGACACGTGGCTGTGTTCATGTGGGCCACCACCCACGCAAACGCGTCTTTCATGTGGCAGTGTGTGCCCCTTCCCGACGAATTTTAGTGTCACGATTTTGATTGGTGGGGGGTTTTCGAGGCCTATGATTCTAATAGTGAGGTCAGAAATTTTAAATCCCAACCTCTATTTTTGCATTTTGAACACCCATATCCGTCTCCTCGAATCGCAATGTACACATACACAATTTTCAAGCCGAAATATATACATATATAAATTATAAACACAAAAAACAAATTTGTTGTGTTTCAGGCATCCTAGATCTCTTAATTTTACACATAAAATTTTTAGATCGAATTTTAGTCACATGTCATGACACAAAAAATGACGGTTCTGATAACAATGAAGGGAAATATATACTGGAGGTAACATAAACAAGATATGGTACCTAACTCTTGTAGCACAGAAACTTTAGCGAAAGCAATTATAAGGATCCCCTCTTGCATCACCGGCCCGGCTTTACCCACGTCCAAAATAACTAGTTTTTAACTTTTTAAAAGCCCCTTAGAGATTATTGTTTAGAGTGTTTCAATTACACGCTCTCAACTGTAATTTAGCATTATTTCGACATCACCATTTTTAGCATCATTTAGACGTCCTAAATCTAACATCTAATTATCTATTTATTATATCCTAAATACTACAGACTAATCTCTAGTTTAACTCAAACTCTTTTGAGATAGGATTAGATACTTCTTACCAGATAAAGATACTAAATCTTATTCAATATGAAACTCTATCCATATTAAGAGTCATGGGCATACCCAAATTCTATCATATATATATATTGCTTTATAAAAAAGTGATAAACTTATCCTATACAGAGGATTTACATGCTTGCTAAATATTATTCTAGTTTTTTATCTGAATTTATCTATGCAGAAAATCATCTTTTTTTTTTGCTAATTAAGTTAGTTGCTTTTGATGTACTTTTTTTCTTTTGTGCAATGAACATCTTATATATATATAAAGATTTGTATGGATATTTTAAAAATAAGAAAGAGTTTTTATATGGATAAATAAACTTTTTAGTACATATGAATTCAAATCAAATAATAATTAGGGAGTGCATATGCATACTGATTGATGGAGTTTGGATACATCCATGACTCTAATTTGAATGGAGTTCCATATTAAATAAGAATTGAGAATCTCAATCTGATAAAAATTATCCAATCTTATCTCAAAAAGAGTTTGAATTGTAATAGAGATTAGTTCCTTGTATTCAGGATTTCTATAAATAGATAATTAGATGTTAGATTTTGGTGACGCCTAAAGGAGGCTAAATTCTCATAGTGAAATAATGCTTATGAAAATTAAACACTCCACACAAAATGTCCACGGGGCATTTAGATCGTGAAAATTACCGTTATCTAGTCAGTGGATAAGGAGCTAGGCCAATGACCAAAAACAAATAAGGGGATCCTTGTAATCACTATCACAACGTTTTTGCACTACAAGAGGCATTATTTAATGTTATCTCAATTTATTTTCCTTTCATTTGTATCAGAGCTATAAGTTTTTGCATCCTGGCATGTGGCTATAAAATTGATCTAAAATTTTATGTGTAAAATTAATAGATCTAGGATCCATGAAACATAATAAATTTGTTTTTTGTGTTAATAATATGTAATACCCCAAACTCTACCCTAGTAGTATTTTATATAATTAGGGTAGTTAAGCCAGTATGATTAAGGAACTATTATGTGGAAAGGACATAATTGGAAATTTATTTAATTAAAGTGGTTGGTTAGTAAATTATTAAATTGAGATTTAATTGTATAATTTGAAATTGAGGACTTCATTGAATAAGAAAGATTATATAGAATTTAATTATGGATTGTAAATAAATTAAAGGATTAAAAGTTTAGTGAGGGACTAAAGTGAGAATGACCAAGTATATATATATGCATGCAAAATGGGAAAAAGGACACGTAGCTAAAATGAGAATCAGCTGGGAAGCCAATTTTCGGTGGGAGGTAGCTTAGAAATTTGGAATTCTATTCTTCAACCCTTTCATCCTCACGAAATTGGATTGAGCTTGAACCTAGAATTCTTGTTCTTCTTGCTTCTCATTTTCTTGAACTTAGTTTATTTAGATGGATAGTTAAGCATGTTAGTAGAATTCTGTTAAATTGAGCTCATAAGGGGTAAGACTAATTTCTATTCTTATCATCTTTTCCTCTCCAATTTAATTGATGAATTGAGGGAATTATGGAGATTAATGAAAAGCTTTGAATGTGTTCATACCAATAGAAATGGAGAATAAGAATGAGAAAGGAAAAGGGAAGTTATAGAACAGGTTTGGGATTTAAGTTTGCCAATTTGTGTGTGCATAATGATTTGGTTTGATTATAAGGATTGTACATAGTTAGAAAGGATTCTAGCATGTTAGTGGTTAAGATATTGGTGAGTTAAATTTCTGAATTTGTAGGAAAGCAACTCTATTAATATAGTTGAATTCTAGGTTAATGAAATTTAATGGGCTAGTTTTGGTTGCTAAGTATTTTAAGTTCTTGGTTTTGAATAGTTGGAAGTATTGAACTGATAACTAAGTAGGATAGTAATTACAAGACATAAAATTGAATGATGAATTCTATTTTTATTTTGGAAAAAGGGTATGAATTATGGTATATTTGGTATAATGTTGATTTGAGAATCTTAAGCATATAAATGTTGAGTTGAATGATGAAGTTTGAACACTTATGTGTATTGGTGGCAAGAGGAATGAGGTTGTGATGTTGGTTATGCATTTAGTTTATTTTGCAAATGGAATTTGAGTTGCCTGTAGATTGAGAATTCTGTATTTTTCTAGTTACACGGCGGTTAGAGAATCCTCACTGCAGTGTAATTATATTCTGGATGAAGAAATTTTCCTATCTTTGGTTTTACACGACGGTCAGGTTTTTCTGCCCATCGTGTAAAAGCATTCTAGATTTCTTATTTTGCTCTTTAATCATTTTACATGGGGGTCAGGGTGTTATGCCCGTCGTGTGGTATGTACGACCACCGTGTACAATAACCTTACTGCCGTGTAAATGCATTTTGTTTAGTATCTTTTGGGAATCTTTTAAGATTTGCTTGTTTACATGGCTATCAGAAATGTCTACCTGCAGTGTAACCTGGTCTGTCAGCCGTGTAAGAAATCCTTACAGCCATGTAAATAGCTTCTATTTTGAAATTCAAATTTCATGCCATTTACACGATAGGCAGGAATTCTTACACGCCGTGTGACCCCTCTTTTCAATATTTTATATTCTAGATTTTTATTCAGTTTTGCACACTCGGCTTAACTTGAAATCCTGTATTACTCGTTTAATGATAATATAATGATAATATATGACTGAATGGCCTATAAAATGGAATAAATTCTTGATGAGTTATTAATTAATATATTGATTAGTTATATTGTGGGATTTTAAATATTAATTAATATATGAGCAAGACTCTAAAGATTGAAAATATATTGGTATTATGATATTATATGAAATTGATATGTTTATTATCGGATTACTTGAAAGTTTGAACTATTGAGTGCCTGCTAGTTAGTCTAGGCCATGGATAGATAGGCATGCCTATAAGCAGCTGCTACTTGAATACTTGTCTGTGAGTATGATTGATTATTTAAAAATATTTCATTCCTTTGGGAACAGCTTGATATGATATCTTCCCTTCGGGGATGCTTGACCTTTTTCCTTTAGGAATGCATGTATCTTCCCTTCAGGGATGCTTAATTCGTTACCCGTTATCCACACCCATAGAGTAGCAGGCAGTTAGATGTTCTGATAACGTCTTGTTCCTAGTGTTTACTCTGAATATATATCAATGTGTGAAAATAAGTACTTTGTATCCGAATCGAAATATCTCATATTCAGCTACGATTCTGGCTTACATTTTGATTATGCAAGTATTTGAATAATTGTAACAAGCTATGGAGTTTGGAAAATTATTTTGTGCCATTGGGTTATTTAAATGTTACTTAGCATATGCAATTAATTTTAAGCAAAATTTTATTCTTTGTTATATTTAGATCTTTAAATCCTGTTTATTTAATGACTTACGTATGTTTTGCATTAATGATTCATATGAGGAGTCATTCATTATTATTTTTGAATCTCCACTAAGCTTTATGCTTAGCATGGATTTTCTATTAATCTGTGTAGGTTCTGGTGTTTGTCCCGCTCGTTAGGATATCTCTGCAAGGTCGTAAAGCAACATAGGCATAGGCTTTATAGGGAGTTTTTATTGAAGTAGGTTTCTTTTTAGCTTGGAAATTTTGTATTATTATAAGTTCTTTGTATAAGTAGTTTTGTAAATAATGTATATATCATATGTATAAATTTTTGATGTGGTATGTAACTATTAACTTTTAAGCTCGAACTCCTGATAATAGTAATGCATGGTTAACCTATATAGTTATGCTTATTTTGATATAAGTTGGTGTATGATTATAGATATCTGTATATTTCTAATACTATTATTCTGTTTTTGTGGAAGCCTCCTATAGAACCTTACTATTAGTAGGGGGTGTTACAAATATATATAAGTATATATTTTGGTACGAAATTTGTGTATGTTTACATTGCGATTTGAGGGAAGAACATGAGTGTTCAAAATGCAAAACTAGAAGTTGGGATTTCAAATTTCTTACCTCACCATTAGAATGACAGACCCTAAACACACCTCCCTGGGCTGAAATCGTGATGCCGAAAAAACATAGGGAAGGCAGCATATGGCAAATACGCGCTGCCATATGAAAGGCATGTGCGCATGGTCGGTGGCGCACACGCCTGCAAACACATGTCAATAATGATGCATCATTATTAGCAAGTGGCCCAATGGGAGCACGCTATGTAAATGACAGTGGCCATACCATATGGCGGTAAAGTGTCACCTAGATGCGACGTGGGAGCCAAGTTTCCCAATGTAGGGATGACACATGGATGACAGTGGTCATGCCACATGTTAGGACACGTGTCAATAATAACATGTCATTATTGACATGTGGCCCTATAAGACAGAGCTATGTGGATAACAGGTGCCATGCCATGCAGCAGTGACATATCACCTAGCTTGGAAATTTTGTATTATTATAAGTTCTTTGTATAAGTAGTTTTGTAAATAATGTATATATCATATGTATAAATTTTTTATATGTGGTATGTAACTATTAAATTTTGAGCTCGAACTCCTCATAATAGTAATGCATGGTTAACCTATATAGTTATGCTTATTTTAATATAAGTTAGTGTATGATTATAGATATTTGTATATTTCTAATACTATTATTCTATTTTTGTGGAAGCCTCCTATAGAACTGTAAGCACTATGTCCCGGAGCGGTCCGGATCAGAGGTTACCCTATGATGAAATCAATGTCCGAGCCTGTATGAGGGGCTGGATTTGGAGGTTTTAGTCCCGCGTTCCATGAGAAGTGAGGCTTTTTACAATTCTCGGGCAGAGGGGGAGAAAATAGAGGTTTTTTTCGAGTCAAAAGACTTTTTGTCCTCCATAGACGGCCAGCCCGTCTGTGAAGTCGGCCCGTCGCTTCGAGTCACCAACAGCTCTAGTTATTTTCCGACGCCCGTCGGAAAATCACCGCCCCTGTCAGAATGCCGCCTAGTTTCCCGGAGCACGCAACCCTTCCGACGCCCGTCGGTGGATGTGGCAGGGCCGTCGGACGAATCCTTGTGTCAGAAGGATTCTTTCGACGCCCGCCTCTATACACCGACGCCCATCGGTCGTGTCTGGCTATAAAAGCTCCGGATTTTCAATTGAAAAGGGGTTGGAAAAATTTTCAGAAGAGGAAACTCTGCCCAATTTCAAGCACATTTTCTCTCTCTTCCAAAAACACTTTTTCTAAAGAAATCTATTGAATCAAGGATCAAATCAATCAAAGGGAACTAAAAGCTAATTAGTTTTCTTTAGATTTTGACTCCAAAATCGATTTTCTGAGGGATTGAAGGTGAAATATCTCATTTTCTCTCTTTAATCTTTCATCTTTGCTTCTCGTGGAACGCGCGGGGCTCTAACCGACACAAGAATCTCACCTGAAGCGACTATCTGAGGGTAAATATTCCGGGTTATTTCTCCATATTTATTTCTCATTTTGTGCAATTTTTTAATATCTATCATTATTTTCTTTTATCTTGACTCCCTTATCTCTTTTTGGGATAAAATTATTTTTTTGACTTTGAAAAGGTTTTTTTTCTCTCCCTCTCCATTCTGTTTTTTTCGGAGACAGAGGTGACCGACGGGTCATCTTTATCACCGACGCCCGTCGGTCACCCATCTACAGACGCCCCTCCTTGAGTGACAAACGGGCATATCGGATACCCGAACCGACGCCCGTCGGTCAAACAAGGAAGGCCGTCTGTGGGTTCTGTCTCCCTCCTTTTAAACCATTTTTTATCTCCTCCAAGTCTCCTTGACTTCTTATGTGTTAATTTTATGTATATTAACCTCTCTTAACTTTTTGTGAGTGTATATCGGTCCTCCTGGATTATCCCGAGCTTGAGCGGCTATCTACCATGTTTGGAGGATCTTGTCCGGTTTAGTTTCCTAATCCTCTTGTTTCATTTCTTTTATTGATTATCTTATGTATATGGATGTACTCCTTTCATATCCCATTGACGTATAAAAATGACTCAATGGTTTTATATTTAATAAAATGAGGTTTACACAAAACAAGGGTCCAATGCCCTATTTCCATCTAAAAAAAGATCATCATAAATAAAAATCCCCAATTTTAATAACGATGCATGTGAGGACCAAAGTCCTCAAAATAAGCAATATCCCGATTTATGCATGCTTCGCACATTTATAAAAGGGAGTTGTATTCTGCTCCTTGTATTTATTGTAATCTATTGCTTTCATTATTTACTTGATCATTTACAGCTTTCCGAATGTGAATAAATGCGCCTTTTAATCAACTGTATAGTGTGGAGAGAGAGCGAATTAATGACATTAAAATTTGATCATAAACTAATTGAGGTAGAAATAGATGAGAAATCCCGGACCCAGCTCTGGTCTTTGGGCTCGAGAGGTTAGAGGTTATCCTCCAAAATACTTCTTGGGTCACGAGGCTTTAAGCGCTAATCCTAGGCTCTTTAGGGTGAGAAGTTCACCTTCCATGATCCCTCTAGCTGGCCCAAAATGGATACCAAGCACAGTCTTAGGCTCTCCGAGGCGAGAGTAACTTTCACAATGTTCTATTGGGTGGCGACTCCATGATACCTCCTTGTTGCCCAACATAGACGCACTTGCAATTTATTTGCAAGCTATCAACGGACCCGCAAATGCCTCGATCGCCCACGTGCGGGCGGTCCGAAAGGGCGGCGCATCGGGATCCGGCGCGCGTCACAGTGGCGACTCCACTGGGGACGTTTATGGTTCGAGATTTCAATTCAAAAATACCTCTTTTAACATTTATGATTAAAATTTAATTCATAAATTCGCTTTCTCTCAAAATTGCATTCGCATATCATTAGAGCCTTAGAATACGCTAGTTTGGTCCCTCTTTTAGCCCCGGTGCGTTCCTGAAGCACCTCCTCATTTTCACTCAATTTGGGGAAGTGTTAAGGATAATCACAAGCCCAAGCCACGTACCTTAATGGTATATCAAAATGGTGACCCGATCGGTCGTTACGCTTGTGATGAGCTAGACCCGTCGGCAGGGATCATGCTTGGGTAGCCTCAAAGAAACATCTCCCTTTTCCAAAGCTCATGTAATGGCTGTAGTCACTTTCCACAGGTGAAATGAACCTTAATCTCATGCTTGCTGTATGGATCCTTATGTATTGGATGAGTCCAAATGTCTCGCTTGGTAACCTGGCCAAAGGCTATAATGCCCCGGTAGGGCCATGTCGAAATTTATGGAGCGTCCGAATACGTGACGATCATTGTCCATCCGCTTGTACATTAGCATAGGAGTGTTATGCTGCCGGTTTTCCGCCGCGCACCATACGCGTCCATCGGGTCCCTCGTTGACCCTTGGGCTAATCCCACCTAGGAAAGAGACTGCACGACCACGTGTGTGGGAAAAATAAGGGTGGAAGGACCTACTTGCTTGCTTGTGCTCTGTAAGTGTTGCATATCACGATCATGCATTATACCTACATTTCATGCATCATTCTAACTTTTGTCCCTGCAGCCATCATAGATCTGCCCAGGTGGACTAGATCACCAACCGGGCGACTGATCCGAGTTCTTACTCCCGAGCTGTCAGATAGAGAGGGTCTACCGAAAATTTTATCAGGAATCAGTGGTACAGTATCCCAGATGGCAAACTCGCCCAGGGGGGAAGATGCCACTAGGACCATGATTGCGGAAGAAGTGGGCCGCCGTTTTGAGGAATTCGAGGGAAGGATGATGAATATGTTGACCGCCTTGGCACAGTAGAATGCTCCACAGAATCCTCCTCCTCCTCCAGTGAGATAGAATGAGCCTGAAGAAGAAAGGGTCGAAAGGCGAGAAGAGCCCATTAGGCCGCCGCCGGTAGAGTTAAGATCAGTGGCCTCGGGAGAGTTGAGAAGAAGGCCAGTGTTGAGAATTGATGACGATAGAGATATCGAGGATGATAGGTTGAGCATGGCCTCTGAGAAGGGGAAGGCGCCTCAAGCTGATGACTTTATTCTAAAGAAGATGGAAGAGAGGTTCGAGGCTATGGCTCGTATGATAGGCAGAACCCATGGGATGAATCCGGAGGATAAGGAGTTGGACGGAGAGGACCCGATCCCTTATAACTTCAAAATGCCAGACGTGCCGAAGTTTGATGGTACTTCTGACCCCACTGCACATGTGAAGCAATATTCTCTGGTCATGAAAGGGATCACATTGTCCAAGAAGCAGAAAGTGGAATACTTTTGTCTGAGTCTGACCTCCCATGCCGTAGACTGGTATCATGGCCTTGACCGCCGCACTAAAGAAGATTGGGATCTTCTCACTGAGGAGTTTCTGAAGCAGTATGACTGTAATACCAGAATGGAGGTGACTCTGAAAGATCTTGAGCTACTTCAGCAGAAGACTGGGGAGTCTTTCCATGATTATCTTACCCGATGGCGGAACCGAGTAATGGAGATGCGCCGGAAGCCTGACACCCAGGATCAGATTCGTCTTTTCATTAAGAACGCAAGCCCGTACTTAAAGGAGGGATTATGGATGAAGGGGTTGAAGGACTGGGAGTCTCTCAAAGATATAGCCATCGAAGAGGAGGGAGAGTTCTTAACTCGGAAAGCTAACAATGACAATTTCGCCAAAAGGGCTAACCCCGGTCAAGGAACCAGCAGGCCGGCGGGTCCCAGTAACAGCACTAGAAGAATGGGTGAAGTGTCTGCTACTGAGGTAACCACCCAGAGGAAGTTTTCGAACTTGGGGAGACCATTATCCTTGGTTCTGAGGAGGTTGATGAAGGAGGGAAAATTGCACCCTCTGGCTCCTAGGCCAGCTGCGACACAAGGGAAACCAGGACATAAGGATAATGAATTCTGTGCATTCCACCAGCACTCAGGACATATCACTGATAAATGCAAGGCGCTCCGGCACTCTATCCAAGACTTGATTGATAGCAAGCAGATCTCTGACCCTGAGAAGAGATAAACTGAGAAGAAGCCCGGTTACAATGCCGTACCACCGCCCGTGTTTATGATCCAATCTAACCTACCAGAGTGGTACATGCTACAAGATCTGTATGGGAGTGAGAAGTTCGCTGCTGGTGATTCCGAGGATAGAAAGGAGAAAGCAGTTGTGGGGACCCTTGATTGCTGGTCTAGCAGTGAAAGCGGTGGGGAAGCCGAGGATGAAGAAGGGATGAACCTTAATTTGTGGGGCTTCGATGAAGACGAAGGAGAGATAAGGGCTGTGACGAGGAGTGGAAGGGTGATCCCCGAGATTACGAAGCTACCTGAGCCGGTACAGCCATCAGCAGAGAAAGAGCCAGAGGAGGGACAGATTGTCAGACAGTTGAAGAAAACCGCGGCTCAGATATCCATCTGGGATCTGTTAATATGATGAAGAAGATGCATTATCTCCCCGGGGCTGGATTGGGCAGAAACTCCCAGGGATTGCAGACCGCAATCACCACTCGAGGGCAGAAGAACCGGAAAGGCCTGGGGTATAGAGGTGGCTTCGGCAAGAAGAGGGTGGCAGACAAGATCCCCCACATTTCAGAGAGCTTTGTGCCAGTATCCTCAGTTTGTGCGTATACTGGTGAAGATGAGCTGCAATGGGTAGAGGGGAAGATTATCCCTGGCTTCAAGATTTTTAATGATGTGTATGACTGGCATGTCGGGTTCGTCAAGACTGCTGAAGACTTTTGGGATGAGGAAGTCATGACTCAGGGTATCACTTGGGACAAGTGCGAGCTTGAGGAGGTCGTTACTGAAAAGATGGTAACTGCCAGGCTGAAAGGGAAGGAGAAGATAGCAGAGTTAGGGCTGAAAGTTGAAGATTTGAGGATTTCCCCCTACGTACCTGAAGGGCCTTTGCTAAATGAGAAAGTTAGTGAGCAAGCTGCAACAGCATCAACTTCGGGAGCGGCGGAAGAAGACTCTAGCCTAGATTGTCTTTTTATTCCAGAACTCTTTTATGATGTAAATGATAACTATAATATTATTAATAAGATAAACAATTTCACTTATTTGTGCGATGTTTCTAATGATTTCAACATGCATGAACATGATCATATTCCATCAATTTTTGACATTGACTCCACTGGCACAACGCCTTTTAATCTTGGAACCTCGGAAAATCCGAGAGAAATTCTAATAGCATCAGACATAACTCCTGAGGAGAGAAAAAATTTTGACAGAATAATAAGAAAACATGAAAAAGTCTTTGCCTGGACCTACGAGGACATGCCGGGGATTGACCGAGACGTCGCGGAGCATGCCATCCCGACTTACCCAGATTGCAAGCCTGTGAAGCAGAAGTTAAGAAGGCTAAGACCAGAATAGGCTGACAAGGTTAAGGAGGAAATTCGACAGCAGATTGAAGCCAAGTTCCTCGTGGAAGTCCAGTATCCTACATGGCTGGCAAATGTGGTCCCTGTAGCAAAGAAGAACGGAAAGGTCAGGGTGTGTGTGGATTATCGAGATCTTAACAAAGCTTGCCCTAAAGATGATTTTCCACTACCCCATATTGATGTATTGATAGACAGTGCCGCCAATTGCGCGATGTACAGCTTTGGGGACGGTTATGTGGGCTACAACCAGATCCTGAACAAGATAGCTGACCGGGTTAAAACTGCTTTTATCACAGAGTGGGGCACCTATGCCTATCGGGTCATGCCTTTCGGCCTGAAGAATGCAGGGGCCACATACCAGAGGATGGCGACCAAGATCTTAAGTGACCTGATTCATAAAGAAGTGGAGGTGTATGTCGATGACATGATGGTCAAATCAGCCACCCGAGAGGGACACTTTGAAGCTCTAGAGAAGTTCTTCACCAGGATCGATAAGTATAATATGCGACTTAACCCCAAGAAGTGCATTTTCGGAGTGACTTCAGGAAAGCTGTTGGGACATGTCGTCAGCCAGAGGGGGATAGAAATTGACCCAAACAAGGTGAAAGCTATCAGAGAGATGCTTATGCCACAAAAAGAGAAGGATGTAAAGAGTTTCCTGGGCAAGCTGCAGTATGTTAGCCGGTTTATTGCCAAGCTCACTTCGATATGCGAACCTGTTTTCAAGCTGCTTAGAAAGAATCAGCCCGTAGTCTGGAACGAAGACTGCCAAAGAGCCTTTGATAATATTAGGGAATATCTGTTAAATCCGCCAGTGCTAAGGCCTCCATAACCTGTCAAACCGCTTATTCTGTACCTGGCAGTAGAAGACAATTCAGTGGGCGCCATGATGGCTCAAGAGGATGAATTTGGGGTGGAGTTTGCAATTTATTACCTCAGCAAGAAGTTCCTGGCTTATGAAATAAAATATGCTGAAGTAGAGAAGATCTGCCTCGCAGTGATTTGGGCATCAAAGAAGCTGAGGCATTACTTCCACTCATACAAAGTTCAGGCAGTAGCCAAGCAAAATCCGTTAAGATATTTGTAGGAGGCACCGTCTTTGCTTGGAAAGATGGGGAGGTGGCTGCTCTTGCTACAAGAGTTTGATGTGCAATACATCACCCGCAAGACTATTAAGGGGCGAGTTGTAGCCGAATTTCTTGCTGAACATCCTATCCAAGGGGACACCCCCGAGTTTACCTTTCCTGACGAGAGCATAGGCACGATTTCTGTTTAGGGATGGCAGTTGCACTTTGACGGGGCAGTGAATAACAAAGGAGCCGGAGTCGGGATCATCTTGACAACCCCAGATAATGAAAAACTTCCTCTTCCTAAGAAGATGAGATACAAAGCAACCAACAATGAAGCTGAATACGAAGCGTGCACCTTCGGGTTAGAAGCTCTAGCTGTGTTGGGGGCAAGGAATGTAGAGGTATTTGGTGACTCGTCCTTGGTAATAAACTAGATCCGAGGTGAGTGGGCTGTAAAAGAAGAATGACTGGTCCCCTATGTTCAATATCTGAAGGGGATGTGTGGGCAGTTTGAGACTTGCACTTTCCAATTTGTGCCCAGAGATGAGAACCGTCTGGCTGATGCGTTGGCAACCTTAGTGTCAATGTGGGATAACCCTGAAGGAGTGGCTATGAAGCCGGTGCTAATTTCGAGCTCTGATAAGCCTACTTTTGAAACCGAGCCTGTAATGGAAGTAGAGGCATCAGATGGGAAGCCATGGTGCTTTGATATCATGAATTACTTGGAAAACAATAAATTTCCAGAGGAAGCCACTGAAAAAGACTAGAGGATGATACATAAGTTACCTACTCAGTTCATATCCTTAGAAGGGGTGTTGTACAAAAGACGGTCAGATGGGATCCAGCTCAGGTGCTTGAATGAAAGAGAAGCACGCAAGATAATGGAAGAAACCCATGCAGGTGTCTGTGGGGCCCACATGAATGGTTTGACCTTGGCCAAGAAGATCATGAGACAAGGCTTTTATTGGCTTACGATAGACACTGATTGCTCGAAGTATGTCAAACAATGTCAGTTGTGCCAACAGTACGCAGACCTGAGACACCTGCCGGTATCAGAGCTACATAATCTGACATCACCTTGGCCGTTTGCTGCTTGGGGGATAGATATCATTGGAGAGATTCGCCCTACGGCGTCCAATGGGCATAGATACATCATAGTCGCGATCGACTATTTCACCAAATGGGTCGAGGCAGAATCCTTCAAGAAAATTAACGCAAGGGACATGGCCAAGTTCATAGAGAGGAATTTGATCTGCAGATATGGCCTCCCTCATCACATAGTGTCTGATAATGGGGTGCAGTTCATGGGAGAAACCAGAAAACTTCTCGAGAAATATGGTGTTGAGCATCATAAATCCTCTCCCTACCGACCGTAAGCGAATGGAGCAGTAGAGGCCGCCAATAAGAATGTGAAGAAGATCCTGTCCAAGATGGTCCAAACCTACAAGGACTGGGCTGAAAAGTTACCCTTTGCCCTGTGGGGATACAGAATGACGGTAAGGGCATCTACAGGCGCTACACCATTTTCCCTGGTATACGGAACAGAAGCAGTATTGCCAATAGAGATAGAACTTAAATCACTAAGGGTGGTCATGGAGGCCAAAATCCCGGAAGCCGAATGGGCGCAGTAGAGGTTGCAGCACTTGAACTTACTGGATGAGAGTAGGCTGAAAGCTTATTATCATAATCAGATATACCAGAAGAGATTGGCGAGAACTTTCGGAAAGAAAGTGAGGAAGCATCCGCTGAAAGAAGGGGACTTGGTGTTCAAACAGATGAGGCCAGGGATACCAGACATCAGGGGGAAATTCAGACCTACCTGGGAAGGGCCTTATATCCTTAAGAAGCTGCTGTCCAAAGGAGCTGCAATCTTGTCAGATAGTGATGGGAACGAATTCAAAGAGCCGATCAATGTCGACAGACTCAAAAGGTTCCACGGCTAAAGACCAAAATGAAAAGAAGAGAATAAAATGCCCCGCAAGTCGAAAACCGAAAAAAGGCGGCTATGCTAAAATTGGGCGCCTCGACAGGGTGAAAACCGAAAAAAGGCATCCTATGCAAAAATTAGAGGCATGAGAGAAAATGTCCGATCGTGAAAACCCGAGAGGGCCGATTGGTAACAGGAGTTGATACTGTTAAAATTTGGTTTCATGTATTGACAGCGCATAAGCAGCTGAGTAAATGCCAAAACTGATCATGTATGCTGAAATTATATGGAAATATACACAAAACTCGTGAAATAAGATGAATATTATTCTTTTCACTTTCGTCATTCTCTAGTTCTGCATTAAAAAGAAATGTAGAACCAAAAGAAATACACATATAGGCTAAGCTAAGTCCTGCTGCTGCTCTCGCCGATCAGATGCTTGAGCCCTCGGGTCCTGTTATCAGAGGCTGGACTAAGGATCCACTTCTTGTACTCGCTAGTCGAAGATGCAGAATGATTGCCAAACCTCGGGATAACGGTCTTCATGGGTAGTCTACCCCATAGCTCATGATACCGAGAAGCAAACGCGGCCGAGAGATCTCCTCCTCGGAAGGACAGGGGAACCCTCACTATATCCTGGGTCATCCTGAGCTGTCGTGTACATCGAGAGGTGATGCAGAAGGTGGCCTGACGGAGGCCGCAGAGGGGAACACAACCCGATGGCCCGTCGATGACTGCATGAGACAGCGGGAGCCAGGCGGATGTAAAGCTGATATCGTCGTCCGACAGCTCGCCAAACCTGGTAATGCCTTCACCAGCGGTGATACACCCGTACAGTCGTTGACGAGGCAAGAAGTGGCTCAGCGAGTACTGGGGGGTAACGCGAGGGGGTGGTTCAGACAACATCTTCAGTTTTTCCTGTAGCCAGATCTGAAAAAAAAAAAAAAAGAAGCCGTTGGGGTAAGTAGGGTTTACTTCAGGCAAAAATAAGGCACAGGGTTGTGTGAAAATCCGAAAGGACGCACCTCCCGCTAAGAAAAGCTAGTGTGAAAATCCATGAGGGACGCACTACCTTTAAAATAATGACGTACCTGGAGTAATAAGGGGCTGCCGGCAAAGGTTGTAGTGGACCCAGAGCTCACAGCGTCCAAGCCCAGGATAGTTTCAGCCAGGACAAGTGGTAGGGGTGACAGTCCCAGATGAAAGTCGCTCAGGACTCCGAACAGACGAGAGTCACCTGTCAAACCTCCTGGAACAACGGTAAGGAAGTTCACCATGCAGAATAAGAATGTGATGCTTACCCGGTAAGTGGGGATGTCAGTGAACCGATCCAGAGCCTCGATCAGTGGCTCCAAAGAAAAGGAAGAGCCCAGAGGAATCAGCCGGTTGGCCTCCGAGGAAGATATGCCCAGGGCCAGGGCTGCATCCCGGGTCTGGAATAGGCCACAGCGGGGGACGCAAGGCAGAGCGCTAGGAGGGAACCGTGCTCCCAGAATGGAAGCTAACTCTTCAGGCAAAGGGCACAGTTCCTGATAGGTGAATTGGAAAACATGGAACCGGGGGTTCCAGAAGTGGGTCGCCGCTAGGAGGAGGTTCTGGTCGATTTTCACCCGGCACAGGTATTTCAGCCCAGACAAAGAGGAAAGGGCGCCTTCTCCCCAAGTGTGTTTGTCATCTAAGATACAATGCATCCTTTGGGCAAGAGGAGAAGACATTTTGAGAAAGATGAAGGACTCAAGATGTGGGAAAATGAAGAGACAAAAATTTTGCAAGATTTTATAGGCAAGCGTCACCGACGGCCTGCACATCTCTTTACAGGGACGGCCTAACTGCCTCTCTAAAGAGACGGCCTGCCCGCCTCTACACAGGGACGGCATGCCCGTCGGAGGGAAGTCCACCTGGCAGACGCATACGTCAGCATTGCATTCATCACGTGCATTAACTAGCATTTATTGCTCGACAGACGGCCAGCCCGTCGGTCGCTTCTACAGACGACCAGCCCGTCGGTCACGAAATCCTATATAAGGGCGAGTGACAGACAGTGCAAACGCTGCTGTCCCTTTCTTTTTCCTCTCTCAAACGATTTCTTAGCATTTTTTAGCGGTTTTTAAAGCTTTTCTTCTTATTTTTTCGCGATTTCTTCATATTTTCGCATTCTACACTCACCGGGTGCTCGGATATTTATATTTCTTCAGTTTCTACACTCCTCGGGATTCCAAGTAAGTAAATAACTACTTTTTTTTTAATTTTATTCAATTTATTTTTACATATCTTCTTCTTTTAACTTTAAAAAAGATTAAGAAGTTTTAGATGCTGTAGGAATTTAGGGAGAATGCTGCCCATTTTTCTATATCATTTTAGTGCAATTAAATTTGAACTTTTGCATGATCACATAGAAATAGAATTTTTCTATAACTTTGGTGCTTTAGAAGTAGACAATCTGTAATGCACTATTCTGTACATACTGCTTTTGTGGCCTGAGGCCATTATTTTGTGTTATTAGGGGCACACTCTTGCCGGGGTGCGCCCCATTTACATGTGTGTGTTATTCTTGAGGCCTGAGGCCTATATTTTTGCCTTTTCGTGCAGGAGGTTGGGCATATCCCTGCCGGGGTGCTGCCCAAATTTTTATTATTTATTCTAGAATTGAATATTTTTCATGTATAATGCATGCCTCGGGACCTAGAAGGCCCATTTCCTTTACTCGTTTCAAATTATTTGTATGCTAATTGCATATTGTTTTTGCCTTGATATGTGCAAAGCATGTGGGCAACCTTTGCCCTTTTCATTTATTATCTTTTTTCTATCTTATTTTTGGGTCGCCGTTACCCTGGTGAGGCCTAAATCGGCTTTCACCTTGAAAATAAATTTAAGAAAATTTGTTTTGCGATTTTCAATATTTAACCTATTCCTTTTGCAGGATGCCTCCTATACGTAGAGCACCGCAGGCCCAGCCTGAGCTTGTGGCTCCGGATTGGATGGATGATGAGTCGGCTCAGAGCTATAGGGCGCTGGCTCAGGTAGAGTTTCGGGCCAGCCGTTTTGTATCTCACCCATTGCTAGAGGCCCTAGGATTGGCCCCAGAGTTTGATCTACTTGCCGAGGGTGCTGGTTGGACGGAGTTCCTTGAGCCCTCCTTCCAGACATTCCCAGAGGCTACCCGCCAGGTCTTGGCCACTCTCCGCTATGCTGGCTTTCAGAGTGCAGATACCGACCCGGGGGTGATCCAGTTTTGGTTTGATGGCGACCATTTTAATATCACCAGGCAGAGGTTTGCTCAGGCCATGGGGCTCCCTAGAGAGGAGGGGTCGAGATCCTGCGGCGAGCGGTGAGACGCGCCCATTGGGCGGCCATTGCCATACCAGGAGTGTTGTACGATCACGATACAGCGAAGAGCACCGTACTGGTGTCTCAGGCACTCCGGTATTTGCACAGAGTGCTTTCCAGTTCGTACCTCGGTCGAGCTGGTAATCCAGGGTCGCTTAACTCGGCCGAGATCTGGAGCCTCTGGGTTATGGTGGCAGGCCAACGTCTCAACATTAGCCACGAGATCTTGGCCAACTTGACCAGAGTCAGCAGAGGGATGACGCCGGTGGTGATGGTAGGAGGAGTCATCACCCGTTTGCTTTTGAGACTGGGGGTTAACCCCGAGAGGTTGAGAGGACCCTTGCCGGAGGGGATCCATGTAGACGCCGCGGCGGCAGTGCAGATGGGGATGATCGCCCCAATATCTGGCCAGGCAGAGGCTTACAGGGTATTGACCATCCATGAGACCCGGCAGATGTTCAACCTTCCACCCTTGGGGGCAGATCCTGATCACCCAGAGCACCAGGAGGAGCAGCCTCCACAGCCAGAGCCACAGCCAGATCCTCAGCCAGAGCCTCAGCCACAGCCCCAGCCTCAGCCGGAGCATCAGCCTCCTCAGCCTCCTCAGCTGCAGACGGTGCCTCCACCACAGCAGCAGGAGCCACCTAGGACCCCCTCGGACTTTGACTTTGAGATCACGATGGACGACCTCTTTGCTGCTTCACCGGCATCCAGAGCGCCGACTCCAGTCCCATCACCGAGTGCCAGGATACAGAGGTCTATCCACGGGCCCTCCAAGAGATACCATCCGTACTCCCGAGGCGACCCAGGGGCATCCACCTCCTCGGCACCACCACCAGAGCCAGCACCGCAGCAGCCTGTGCAGCCAGACTTCTCTCAGCTCCCCACCTCTATGTTTACAGCCTTAGAGCTATGGCAGGATGAGAGGGACAGGGCTATCCATGAGAAGTTGGATCACCAGCAGGCTGCCATTCAGGAGCAGTCCCAGTCGGTGGAGCGTTTGGCTCGGGAGCAGGCGGGCTACATTGAGCATACGACGCAGGAGCAGGCTCGAGCCTGGGATATTTTCAGGGATGAGCAAGCTCGGACCTTAGGGGCCTTCAGAGGGGAGCAGTTGAGGCTGATTGAGCAGATTGCTCAGGGGCAGAGGGAGTTGAGGCAGCAGCTCGCTCATGATCTGGGGACGTCACAGGACCAGGCGTCTCAGAGGGTCGATATGACCCTACAGATGATTGATGAGTCACTTGACTCTCTGAGATCCCGCGTCCAGGCGATGGAGGGGATACTCCCCCCTCTTTCTCAGACCATGAGGGAGTTTAGGGAGCAGACAGAGCAGAGCCTGGAGTAGAGGAGAAGGGCCGCCAGTGAGCAGACCATTCAGTTGAGCCAAGCCTTCAGGAAGTTGGGAGACAAGGTTTCTGAGACCTTAGGGTTTATGAGTACCTACACCCAGCCCTTTTTTGATGGCTACGCTCAGATCCGTTTCAGGCGGGCCCATGATCACGAGGCAGGACCCTCCACAGCTCCGCCACCACCTCCGGCACGTCCACCTCCTCCAGGGACCGTGCATATATCGGATGACGAGGATCCCGATGAGCCCTCAGACTACACACCTCTCTGATCTTCAGGGAGTTATTTTTGTATCTTTTGTATATTTGTATTTTCTATATGCACTGTACAAAAATGACATTTCTAGTGAAAACTTTTGCTTCATTATTGCATGATCATTCGATTATTAATTGTTTAGTCACATCACAGAAGGTGTATGTCCTCATATTTACTTATGTGTCGATAAAAATGACAATATAATGAAATAAGACAAAACAAAATGAATTGATGAATGATGATAATCAATAACATCTCAATAAAAAAAATGAATAAAAGATGAAACATGGCATAGCAAATAAGGCAAAATCGCGCCATCAATAAACAGGATGAAAGATGACCACTCAAGCACGAGCTAACAAAATCTTTCATCACACAGGTATAGAGACAGACCGAAGCTGTGGTTAGAAAAACACCGCTCTTCACATCGGGATTGTAGCCAGAGAGTGCTGCATCTCACAGTTCGCGCAGCAGCCAGAGAGTGCTACGCACCTTGCAGATCGGATGGGGGTTAGCAAGGGAACTTCAGATCGAAGCTATGGTTAGAAAAACACCGCTCTTCACATCGGGATTGTAGCCAGAGAGTGCTGCATCTCACAGTTCACGT
This sequence comes from Excoecaria cochinchinensis, assembly GCA_947683425.1. Lineage (NCBI taxonomy): Eukaryota > Viridiplantae > Streptophyta > Magnoliopsida > Malpighiales > Euphorbiaceae > Excoecaria > Excoecaria cochinchinensis. Next base: position 7,653,231 of record CANTUQ010000043.1, read on the forward strand.
GACAGCCAGAGAGTGCTACGCACCTTGCAGATTGGATGGGGGTTAGCAAGGGAACTTCAGATCGAAGCTGTGGTTAGAAAAACACCGCTCTTCACATCGGGATTGTAGCCAGAGAGTGCTGCAACTCACAGTTCGTGCGGCAGCTAGGGAGTGCTACGTACCTTGCAGATCGAGAGGGGGTTAGCAAGGGAACTTCAGATCGAAGTTGCAGTTAGAGAAACACTGCTCTTCGCTTCGAGTTCGTAGCTAGAGAATGCTACGTCTCACCAACACCTACAAGTCGGGACAAGATCGGTAGGGGTATCTTCGCATCGCCAAACAAACCGAGACAAGGTCTTCCCGGCAAAAGGCGTGGAAGGTAAGAACCGTCATAGGTACGCCTTCTTTCTTTCTGTCCTTTCTCTGAGTTTTGGCTTATCTAGGCGTTTGTGTACTAGTTTCCCCAAAACTAGGGGCAACTGTAAGCACTGTGTCCCGGAGCGGTCCGGATCAGAGGTTACCCTATGATGAAATCAATGTTCGAGCCTGTATGAGGGGCTGGCTTTGGAGGTTTTAGTCCCGCGTTCCATGAGAAGTGAGGCTTTTTACAATTCCCGGGCAGAGGGGGAGAAAATAGAGGTTTTTTTCGAGTTAAAAGACTTTTTGTCCTCCACAGACGGCCAGCCCGTCTGTGAAGTCAGCCCGTCGCTTCGAGTCACCGACGGCTCTAGGTATTTTTCGACGCCCGTCGGAAAATCACCGCCCCTGTCAGAATGCCGCCTGGTTTCCCGGAGCACGCAACCCTTCCGACGCCTATCGGTAGATGTGGCAGGGCCGTCGGACGAATCCTTGTGTCAGAAGGATTCTTCCGATGCCCGCCTCTATACACTGACGCCCGTCGGTCGTGTCTGGCTATAAAAGCTCCGGATTTTCATTTGAAAAGGGGTCAAAAAAATTTTCAGAAGAGGAAACTCTGCCCAATTTCAAGCACATTTTCTCTCTCTTCCAAAAACACTTTTTCTAAAGAAATCTATTGAATCAAGGATCAAATCAATCAAAGGGAACTAAAAGCTAATTAGTTTTCTTTAGATTTTGACTCCAAAATCGATTTTCTGAGGGATTGAAGGTGAAATATCTCATTTTCTCTCTTTAATCTTTCATCTTTGCTTCTCGTGGAACGCGCGGGGCTCTAACCGACACAAGAATCTCACCTGAAGCGATTATCTGAGGGTAAATATTTCGGGTTATTTCTCCATATTTATTTCTCATTTTGTGCAATTTTTGAATATCTATCATTATTTTCTTTTATCTTGACTCCCTTATCTCTTTTTGGGATAAAATTCTTTTTTTGACTTTGAAAAGGTTTTTTTTCTCTCCCTCTCCATTCTGTTTTGTTCGGAGACAAAGGTGACCGACGGGTCATCTTTATCACCGACGCCCGTTGGTCACCCATCTACAGACGCCCCTCCTTGAGTGATAAACGGGCATATCGGATACCCGAACCGACGCCCGTCGGTCAAACAAGGAAGGCCGTCGGTGGGTTCTGTCTCCCTCCTTTTAAACCATTTTTTATCTCCTCCAAGTCTCCTTGACTTCTTATGTGTTAATTTTATGTATATTAACCTCTCTTAACTTTTTGTGAGTGTATATCGGTCCTCCTGGATTATCCCGAGCTTGAGCGGCTATCTACCATGTTTGGAGGATCTTGTCCGGTTTAGTTTCCTAATCCTCTTATTTCATTTCTTTTATTGATTATCTTATGTATATGGATGTACTCCTTTCATATCCCGTTGACGTATAAAAATGACTCAATGGTTTTATATTTAATAAAATGAGGTTTACACAAAATAAGGGTCCAATGCCCTATTTCCATCCAAAAAAAGATCATCATAAATAAAAATCCCCAATTTTAATAACGATGCATGTGAGGACCAAAGTCCTCAAAATAAGCAATATCCCGATTTATGCATGCTTCGCACATTTATAAAAGGGAGTTGTATTCCGCTCCTTGTATTTATTGTAATCTATTGCTTTCATTATTTACTTGATCATTTACGGCTTTCCGAATGTGAATAAATGCGCCTTTTAATCAACTGCATAGTGTGGAGAGAGAGCGAATTAATGACATTAAAATTTGATCATAAACTAATTGAGGTAGAAATAGATGAGAAATCCCGGACCCAGCTCTGGTCTTTGGGCTCGAGAGGTTAGAGGTTATCCTCCAAAATACTTCTTGGGTCACGAGGCTTTAAGCGCTAATCCTAGGCTCTTTAGGGTGAGAAGTTCACCTTCCATGATCCCTCTAGCTGGCCCAAAATGGATACCAAGCGCAGTCTTAGGCTCTCTGAGGCGAGAGTAACTTTCCCAATGTTCTATTGGGTGGCGACTCCATGATACCTCCTTATTGCCCAACATAGATGCACTTGCAATTTATTTGCAAGCTGTCAACGGACCCGCAAATGCCCCGATCGCCCACGTGCGGGCGGTCCGAAAGGGCGGCGCATCGGGATCCGGCGCGCGTCACAAGAACCTTACTATTTGTAGCTATCCTTTGTCAGGTAGTAGGGGGTGTTACAAATATATATGAGTATTTATTTTGGTATGAAATTTATGTATGTGTGTGTTGCAATTTGAGGGAAGAAAATGAGTGTTCAAAATGCAAAACTAGAAGTTGGGATTTCAAATTTTTGAGCTCAACATTAGAATGACAGACCCTAAACACACCTCCCTGGGCCGAAATCATGATGCCGAAAAATATAGGGAAGGCAGCACATGGCAAATAAGCGCTGCCACATGAAAACCATGTGCGTATGGGCAGTGGCGCACCTGCATGCAAACACATGCCAATAATGATGCATCATTATTGGCAAGTGGCCCAATGGGAGCACGCCACGTAGATGACAGTGGCCATGCCACGTGGCAGTAAAGTGTCGCCTAGATGCCACTTGGGAGCCAGGTTGCCCAATGTAGGGGTGACACATGGATGATAGTGGTCATGCCACATGTTAGTACACGTGTCAATAATGACATGTTATTATTGACATGTGGTTCTATAAGAAAGAGCTACGTGGATGACAGGTGCCATGTCATGTTGCAGTGATATATCACCTAGATGCCACATGGTCACCAGATGGACTGATAACATGTCGAGACATGGCAAGTCTGACATGTCACCACATAGCACAAAGAGGTTGTGACACGTGGTAGAAAAGAAAGGGAGGCACACATGGTCGCGTCTGACCTCCCTTTATCGGTGCGTACGGCATCCTCCAACTACCAAATCAGCTCCAATTTTTGGTAAATGAGTTTTTAAAAAAAAATTTATTTGAGTTATTTTGAAAAGTTTTATCCTTACTTATTGATTGACATGTGTTTCAATCATGTGTGCTTATACATGACTGTATTAACCACTTAAACTTTCTATAATGTGCTTTTGAAATATTAATAAGGACACCTATGCTTCCTAAACTCCACATGGGATTGCTTTAAGAAATGCAAGAGTGTAATCAGTAAGCAACATAAGAATGTGAAGGAAGATTCGAGCTGATGATTTTGATGCAATAGTGCATCATATAGTGCATATGCAAGAACAAATACAAGAGTGCATTTGGATTGGTGGCTTAAGTATGGGCAGGGATGATAGAGTCTTAATCAAAGTGTTGACTGATTCTTTTGAATATCATCTAGAATTGAGGGAGTTATTGGAAACTACCCAGTTCATAGGAGATTGAATTTATAGAAAATCTATTATTCACTTTTTGGTTAGAGTTGCCAAAAGGGGAGTGTTGAGGAGCAACTCTACATCTGTAATGAAATTGAGAAGTGCATGTAGTGTTTATCATCCATGGCTTCATCAATAAACTTATGAGTTACCTGAGGAATCGATGAAGATGGTCAAAGAAATAATCCCAGCATCAAGAAAGATTTTATGGAAATCTAAACTTCTAGAATAAGTTGATATAAGTGTTAATTTTAGTTGGCATTTATTTTTATTAAATGGGATTCGTGTTTCCTATTATTAATTGACATTAGTGTCTTATTTTATGGATTATTGGATTATTTATTGGTTGAATAAATGCATTTATTTTTTTAAATATTTAATGGCATTTAACTTTTTTAATAAATGTGTTTATTTAATTGTTAATTGTCTTGCAATTTTTTATGAGTAAAATGATTGCATATTTATTAAGTAAAGACTTAATAAAATAAAACCAATAAAGTTCTCCTCTTAATTTTGAGAACTTAATAATCTAATAATTCATATTTACTATACATGAAATTTTAACCTCTAAAGTTGTATATTATAATTTATAGGGTAATTGGATACTTTTAGTAACCTTTACGAATTTGAGCCTAATAGAAAATTTTATTAGATTATTATTTCAGATGTATAGTAAATAACATGTATTTCTTTATCTCCTTTAATAATGTGCAACTTTGTTCCATTTGAGAGCAAAGGATACAAATGGCTACTACTTCCAAATCAATTATCGCTGAACTAAACAAAGATTTGAAACTGAATGATGAGAATTATGAAATTTAGAGTATGAAAATCCAGTATGTGCTTGAAGAGCAAGAGGCTCTTGAACTCTTAAATTCGGTTATTGTAACACCCCCTAAGCCCCCATAGAGCTTTACTACGGTGATTATGGAGTGTCACAACTCAAACACAAGCGCATAAAACAGTATTCCATGCAAAGTTCAGGATTAATAAATTTCGTTAACATACAACGTTAGTTTACATTCAGAAAATCCATGCATTACATTACATAACATTTATAGTCTTACATCAGTTTTCACTTTACAAAATACAACTTCTTTGATACAAAAGCTTTAGTTCCTATACACATGCTAACTATAAATACACATCTTTAACTATTACAAAATAACCTACTTAAACAGCGGTTCCTAATGTGTTGGCCATTAGCGATTCAGCACTGTCTTCCAGAATGCTACCTTCAGATACCTAAAACATCCATGCTGTGAAGCATGCGGGCCCGACCGGTTCCCGGAGACCCACTTTTAGGGCCCTAGAGGGGTTAACGTCTTTTGATCTTGGGCAATCATGAGATATTTTGGACTCCTCCTTCCAATAGAACACTGGAAAGATCATCTAATCCCATGAAGCCTTTTAGGCACCTTTGAGGTATTTTGGAGTCGCCACCCAATTTACAATAAATTGGGAAAGTTCGTCTAACCTCGGAGGTCTTAAATCAGAGAAGGTATTCGGAACTTCACTCTTATTAATGCCTTAAGTTAAGTTATAAATGAGGGTTTAGTAATTGAAATTCCATCTCTCATCTCACGCGATTATGCAATAAATTTAAAGTGCATTTCAAGCATTTTTGGAAAAGTAGTAAAGAAAGCAATAATAAAGCAATCTAAATAAAGATAAAAAGTGGGACAAAATACAATCCCCCAAAATAAAAAGGCATAAATAAATAAATGAATAGAATTGCCCCAAAATTAATTACAAGGGCCCGAAATAAATACTACACAAGAAGAATAAAATAAAAGACATCATACATAAATCAGGATGTTTATTAGGAACATTGGCTCCCTCATTTTCACTTAGAAAGTCGAAGAGTTATTTTTTAGTATTTATCGATAAAATCGGGATGAGTGATACAATTTTGAAAGAATTAACTCTTCTTTTTAAAAGTGAGTTTTTATGGGTTAAAATTAGGACATTGGTCCCATTTTATTAGAAAATATCCCAATTTGTTAATATAAAACTTTTTTGTGACTTTTAATTAACGTGCATAAAAATAAATAAATTTACTACAAATTACATAATAAAATAAAAATAATGAGAAAAAACTAAAAATACTAAAATATGACAAATCCCACCAAAATGGTATCTTGAAATCTCCATGGGCTTCCATTTGCCATTGGAAAAGGTCACACATAAAAATAAGTATTGAAATAAAAAACACAAATAAAATGATGTTAGTAATAAAAATGAATTAAAGTACATAAAATAAAATGCATTATGTATGACAAATCAATTAAATGACCTAATAAAAATAAACGTATTAACAATTCAACATGCATAACAATAATAATAATAATAATAATAATAATAATAATAATAATAATAATAATAATAATAACAGCAACAAATTATAACACTAAACAAGAATAATAATAATAATAATAATAATAATAATAATAATAATAATAATAATAATAATAATGATAATGATAGTAGTAATAATAGATAATAATAATAATAATAATAAGAGTAACAACAAATGTAATAATAATAATAATAATAATGATGATGATGATGATGATGATGATGATGATGATGATGATGATGATGATAATAATAATAATAATAATAATAATAATGATGATAATAATAATGATAAACAAACAAGCAAGCAAAAATAAAAAGAAATAAAATAGACAAAACATGTTAAAGCATGTTAAATAATACTAATAATAATAATAATGTATGAACAAAAGTAATGATAATAATAATAAAAATAAAAATAACAACAAAAGATGAACAATCAAACGAATATACAATAATAAAATAAAATGTGCTAAAATATTAAATCTATGGCTAAATCATATGAACATACACAAAATAAAATAATAGATCCAAAATCTACATGGTTACTAACTAATTATAAACAAAAAAAAAATTATAACAAAAATTAAATCAAAAAAATTGAGCCTAGAATATTTACTGTCACACCCCATTTGTCCCCTAGTAGAATGAGCCTGTCTGTCTGTTCGTCTGTCTGTCTGTATGTGTAAGCATTCGCATGTGTACAGTATTTCATAAGGGTATTTCAGTAAAATGTATGATTTTGGGGTTTATTTTTATGTGGGTGCATACATGGCATTAGTGTGTTTAATTAAATGAGATATACTTGTGTGCATGTGTTCATACCATGGTAGGGTATGCATAAGTGAAGAGGGTTTTAGGTGTGTGTAGTGTAGGTTATTTTAGTGTGAGTGATTAGTGTCACCAATAGGAGTTTGATACATATTTAGAATAAAGAAAAGAAAAAGAAAAGGGAATGAGAGAAAAGGAACCTAAACTTACAGATTCACGTTCTTTCTCACTCACTCTCTTCTTCCTCACTTTCTTTATTCCCAAGTACTGTGTATTTTGATTCAAGGTTCTATTGGTGAAATTAATCCTCCCCTTGCATTCCTTAGCTTGGTAAGTGCAAGATCTAGTCTTTGTTTTACTGTATTTTTGCATCTTCTTCTTCCTTGAGCTAGGTTTAACTTAGGGTTTACTTTGTGAATGTTTTTGCTGTGTTGGTGTTCTAGCTGAGGCTCCACGTGATCCAAAGGGCAAAGAAGTTGCTGGTCCTAGTGGAGCTAAGTGATAGAGGCTTAGAATTCAGGTTTGGGAATTTATGATTGTGATTTGTACAATTTTGATGTTACTGTGAATTCTAGGGTTTATATGTTCTTGAAGAGCTTGAATCAATTAGTCTTGATTTGGTTGTTTAAATGCTAAATTGAGTTGCATGTATATTGATTATGTGAATTGAGATGATTTCTGGAAGGTAAGATCAGGTTTGAATGGTTTTTAATCAAATTGGGGTTGAATTCTCGTTCCTGGAAATTCTGGAAATTCTGGAAATTGAGGTACTGTTCTTCGTTGCGTGACTCGCTACGGAATAAGGCAAGTCACGAGACGTGACCCTCGGTCACGCCGTGACCTGCCTCCTGAGAAGCCAGTCGCGTGACCAGCTGAAGAATAAGCAAGTCACGCGACGTGATCTTCGGTCACGTCGTGCGACCTGCGAAGAAAAGGCAGATCACGCAACGTGATCCGCGAGGGAGAAGCAGCGTCACGTCGCGTGACCCTCGGTCACGCCGTGACCTGCATAAGCATTGCGTGACCCGCGAGGATCACGCAACGCGATTGGCGAGAAACAAGCAGGTCACGAGACGTGACCCTCGGTCACGCCGTGACCTGCCTGTTGAGTCACCAGTTTCTCCTCTCAGCTCGTTTTTCCGAAATTTCCTGGTTTTTAACTCATAACTGAATTTAATATTTCTTCCAAATGAATCTTATCACTATGTGATACATGTCATAATTTTATATGTCTCGATTCGCGTAATACTATGATTATTCCAATGATGTGTATATGATATTCTGTAATATGATTTGAATATCGCATAGCCTGCTAGAGTCAAGTAAGTGGATAGTTAGGCATGCCTAATAGAGTCTTTAGCTGCAGCCCTCAGTTCAGTTTGGACCCCGATCAGGTCCCCGTTTGGTTCCTCGCGAACCCTTCAGTATAGAATCTTGTTTAAGATTCCCTCAGTATATAATTAACATGTTTTGATAAATGATATAATATTTGACTTGTACCTGTGAGGTACCCTCAGTATTCGATTCGTACCCGTAAGGTACCCTCAGTACACTCGTTATCCACTGTCTAGAGTCAGCAGGTGTTCTTTAAATGTTAATGGAATTGTTCTGATCTGATTTGGCTACGAAATGACTTATCTGAATGAGTTTAATGATGAAATGCATGTTGGATTATTCTGTAATGGTTATGGTTATTGAGATACTGAATGTTTGGTTTTAAAATATGAACATGCTTGTAGCAACTATGTTATAACCTTTGCATAATGCCATTGTGAATGTGATCTGCTTTGACGACCATTGTGAATGGCCGTCCATAATTTGTGTGTGTTTCCCCACTAAGCGTATATCGCTTAGCACGGTGTTTTTACCCGTGCAGGTGCGGAAGACGTTTTGCCTTGAGAGAGTCGCCGTCATCAAGCCAACACAGAAGAGTTTTTAGTGTAGGGCTATTTTGTATCAGTGATGATTCGTTTTGTTTAGAACTCTCATGTATCAGTTTTGTATCAGCTTCCGCTTTTGTAACTATATTTTGGATATGTAATATTATTTCGTTTCAGCTATTTGATCAGAACATTATTGTAATAGTTTAATTATAGTAATGCATGATCAGCTTTTGCTTTCTGTATGTATAGTTTTTAATTATTCTGTATTTTCCGAATGTATGTTATGAATGATTGTATATTATACTTTGTACTTGCTTGGTGGCACCTTTACTCATACGGCATCTCACTCCTTCTCGGATGGGATCGCCTACGTATGGGAAGGGGGTGTTATAGTTAGTGGTATCAGAGCATAGGTTTAGGCGTTTCTGGGTGTTGTTATGATTGTTCTGAGTTTCTAAGATGTGTATGTGTCTAGATCTGTGTTGGCTGATACGGTTGTTTCTTGTTTGTTTAGATGGCTTCTAATTCTGCTCATGGTGCGCGTGAGGAATCCGCCGAGAGTGTGAATCCTCCCGCTGTAGATCAGTCTGTTTCTGTTAATGTGTCGGCTCAGCATGCTAGGGTTCAGCCCGAGGCCGCAGCCATGCCCCTTGAGGCTATGCTTAGACTGCATCAGGACATGGCTAGGGTTTTGGAGAGAGTGACTGCTCCTAGAGCACCTATGGAGAATCTGAGGAGAGCAGGAGTTGAGGATTTCTATGGTACTGGGTTGAATGAGTCTGAGACTGCAGAGAGATGGTTAGATAAAGTGAAACGTGCTTTGAGAGAGATTCGGTGTCCTCCCGACCAGCAGACAGAGTGTGCTTTAGCTCTTCTTCAGGGGTCTGCTTTTGAGTGGTGGGAGTTAGTTTGCAGGCATCCTCAGCTACCGGATCCGATTACCTGGGAGTTCTTTGAGGGTGAGTTCATAAAGAAGTACATCACTCAGTCCTATAGAGATTCGAGATGGGCGCAGTTTTTGGGTTTGAGACAGAGAGCATTGTCAGTAGCTGATTATGAGAAAGAGTTCAACAGGTTATCGCACTATGCCCCACGAGGAGTTATGACTGATGACTTTAGATGCAAGCATTTCGAGGCAGGGTTAAATGAGTCTCTGAAGATTGCTTTGATTTCACTGATGTGTATACCTGGGGTTCACTATTATCAGATTGTGGAGGCTGCAGTGAGAGCTGAGTTGTCCGAGACTGTGATGAGAGAGAGAGCTCAGAGGAGGAGTTCTTCTCGTGGAGGATCTTCTTCGAGTAAGAGATCGAGGGACCCATAGGATGAGTCAGCATCTGGTCCGGCTTCTAGAGGTAGACGTCAGGGTTCTACAGCTGTGTCAGGTTCTAGTAGGGGTGGTAGAGCTGAGACTACACCAGTTTGTCCTCATTGTAGTAAGTCGCATCGTGGTGAGTGTAGGTGGCTCACTGGTGCATGCTTCAGGTGTGGGAGTTCTGAGCATCAGTTGGCCGGTTGTCCGAGAGTATAGGAGGATTCAGGTTCCCAAAGAGAGGGCAGTAGGGTCGGTTCGAATGCTTCTCAGGCTACCTGTGGCAGAGGCCGAGGTCGAGGTAGAGGTGGTCGGCATAGAGATGGTGCTGCTTCTGAGACTGTTGAGCATCCTCCTCAGGCTGCCATTAGAGCTTATGCTATGAGAGCCAGAGATGAGCAGGATGCGCCTGACGTTATTGCTGGTAAGTTCCTACTCCATGACATTGAGTTGTATGCTCTAATTGATCCTGGTTCCACACACTCATATTTGTGCACAGATAGAGTTATTGATAAATTGCATTCAGTTGATCAGTTAGATTATGAGATTTGTGTGACCAGTCCATTAGGGCATAGTGTCAGTGTGAGTAGAGTTTTTAGGAGTTGTCCTCTGATTGTTGAGGGAGTTGTGCTTCCAGCGGATCTGATTGAGTTACCCTTCAGAGAGTTTGACTTGATTCTGGGTATGGACTGGTTGGGTAAGTATCGGGCTGTAGTGGATTGCCATAGGAAGACAGTGGTACTTCGGGATAGAAGTCAGTCTCTTGTGTTTCTGAAAGGTTTGGGTGCTAGTTCGTTGAATAATGTTATTTCTGCGATGCAAGCTAAGAGATTCATCAGGAAAGGTTGTGAGGCTTTTCTAGCAGTTGTGTTAGATTCCAGGAGGGATCAGGTTCAGATTGAGGATATTTCTGTAGTGCGGGAGTTTGGTGATGTGTTCCCGAGCGAGTTGCCTGGTTTACCTCCTGAGAGAGAGGTTGAGTTGTCCATTGAGATTATGCCAGGTACAGCACCTATTTCGAGAGCACCTTATCGGATGGCTTCTGTAGAGTTGAGGGAACTTAAATCTCAGCTACAAGAGTTATTGGATAAGGGGTTTATTAGACCGAGCATATCTCCATGGGGAGCTCCAGTGCTGTTTGTCAAGAAGAAAGATGGATCCCTGCGGATGTGCATTGATTACCGCCAGATTAATAAAGTTACAGTGAAGAACAAGTATCCTTTGCCTAGGATTGAGGATTTATTTGATCAGCTTCGAGGTGCGGGTGTCTTTTCCAAGATAGATCTTCGATCAGGGTACTACCAGCTTCGAGTTCAGGATGCAGATGTGGTGAAGACTGCATTTCGGACTAGGTATGGCCACTATGAGTTTCTTGTGATGTCGTTTGGTTTGACAAATGCTCCAGCGGCTTTTATGGATCTGATGAATCGTGTATTTAGGCCATACTTAGATCGATTTGTAGTAGTGTTTATTGATGACATCTTGGTGTATTCCAAGAATGAGAGTGAGCATGAGGAGCATCTCAGATTGGTTTTGCAGATGTTGAGAGAGCATCAGTTGTTTGCTAAGCTTAGCAAGTGTGATTTCTGGCTTCGAGAAGTGTCATTATTGGGTCACATTATTTCAGCTAGCGGTATTCAGGTTGATCCAGCCAAGATTGAGGCGATAGTTGATTGGAAAGCGCCTCGAAATGTTCAGGAAGTGAGGAGTTTCCTCGGTTTAGCAGGTTACTACCGTCGGTTCGTTAAAGGATTTTCTGTGATTGCTGCTCCTATGACTAGATTGTTGAGGAAAGGAGTTAGATTTGAGTGGTCAGACAGGTGTCAGTCTTGTTTTGATCGGTTAAAGCAGTTGCTTGTTGAGGCTCCTATCCTTACTCAACCCATCTCGGGTAAGGAGTTTGTCATTTACAGTGATGCTTCTGGAGTTGGTCTTGGATGTGTGCTGATGCAGGAGGGTAAAGTAGTGGCTTATGCTTCTCGTCAGTTGAAGCCACATGAGAAGAACTATCCGACGCATGATTTAGAGTTGGCAGCTGTGATCTTTGCTTTGAAGATTTGGCGTCACTACTTGTATGGGGAAAAGTGTAGGATCTTCTCGGACCACAAGAGTTTGAAGTACTTCCTTTCACAGAAAGAGTTGAACATGAGACAACGCAGATGGCTTGAGTTATTTAAGGACTACGACTGCATTGTGGATTACCATCCTGGTAAGGCCAATGTAGTTGCAGATGCTTTGAGTCGTAAGTCAGTTTCAGCTTTGTTCTTGAGGCGATTCAGATGGCGATTTGGTTCAGATGGGGCTTTGCTGGCCCAGTTGCGTGTGAAGCCTACTTTGAGACAGTTGATTGTGGATGCTCAGAGAGATGATGTGAGACTTCAGCGGATTGTGCATGAGGTTAGATCGGGTAAGCCATCAGAGTTCTCAGTTCAGGATGAGGTACTTATGTTCAGAGATCGTTTGTGTGTGCCAGAGTCTGAGGATTTGAGGAGACAGCTCATGAGTGAGGCGCATAGTTCAGTCTTTACTATGCATCCGGGCAGTGAGAAGATGTACAGAGACATGAAGCAATTCTATTGGTGGTCCGGTATGAAGCGTGATATTGTGGATTTTGTTTCCAAGTGCTTGACTTGTCAGCAGGTAAAGGCAGAGCATCAGGTTCCTTCCGGTTTGCTTACGCCTTTATCCATTCCTGAGTGGAAATGGAATGACATCGCCATGGACTTTGTTTCTGGTTTGCCTTTGACTCAGAGGAAGCATGATTCGGTTTGGGTTATTGTGGATAGGCTTACGAAATCAGCTCACTTCTTGCCAGTTAGAGTGGACTACTCCATGGACAGATTAGCCAGTATCTATGTGGATCAGATAGTTCGGTTGCATGGTGTGCCTTTGTCCATAGTGTCAGATCGGGATCCGAGGTTTACTTCCAAGTTTTGGAAGGAGTTACAGAGAGCTTTGGGCACTAGGTTGAACTTCAGTACAGCGTTTCATCCTCAGACCGATGGTCAGTCAGAGCGAGTTATTCAGATTCTGGAGGATATGATGAGGGCTTGTACTTTGGACTTTCCGGGCAGTTGGGACAGATATGTATCATTGATGGAGTTTGCCTAAAACAACAGTTTTCAGTCGAGTATCGGTATGGCACCATATGAAGCTTTGTATGGTCGTCAGTGTAGGACTCCGATTTGTTGGACCGAGCTGTCCGAGAGAGCTATGATTGGACCCGACTTGGTTAGGGATATGGAAGAGAAGATCAGAGTAGTGCAGCGGAATTTGAAGGCAGCAAAGGATCGACAGAAGTCTTACGCCAATCTGAAGAGGAAAGATGTGCATTTTGAGATCGGGGACAAGGTTTTCCTTAAAGTTTCTCCTTGGAGGAGAGTACTTCGGTTTGGCAAGAAAGGCAAGCTTAGTCCTCGTTTCATTGGACCTTATGAGATTTTGGCTAAGGTGGGACCTGTAGCCTACAGATTAGCGCTACCGATGGAGTTAGCAAAGTTACATGATGTGTTTCACGTTTCGATGCTTCGTCGGTACAGATCAGATCCTTCTCATGTTCTGTCAGTTCAGGATATCCAGGTTCAGCCAGACTTCTCTTATGATGAGGAACCGCGAGCTATTCTAGCCCGAGAGGTGAGGCAGTTGAGAAATAAGCAGATTCCTTTGGTTAAAGTGTTGTGGATCCATCATGGAGTCGAGGAAGCGACTTGGGAACCAGAGGAGTCGATGAGAGCTCAGTATCCACAGTTATTCAGTTCAGGTGAGAATTTCGAGGACGAAATTCTTATTAGTAGGGGAGAGTTGTCACACCCCATTTGTCCCCTAGTAGAATGAGCCTGTCTGTCTGTTCGTCTGTCTGTCTGTATGTGTAAGCATTTGCATGTGTACAGTATTTCATAAGGGTATTTCAGTAAAATGTATGATTTTGGGGTTTATTTTTATGTGGGTGCATACATGGCATTAGTGTGTTTAATTAAATGAGATATACTTGTGTGCATGTGTTCATACCATGGTAGGGTATGCATAAGTGAAGAGGGTTTTAGGTGTGTGTAGTGTAGGTTATTTTAGTGTGAGTGATTAGTGTCACCAATAGGAGTTTGATACATATTTAGAATAAAGAAAAGAAAAAGAAAAGGGAATGAGAGAAAAGGAACCTAAACTTACAGATTCACGTTCTTTCTCACTCACTCTCTTCTTCCTCACTTTCTTTATTCCCAAGTACTGTGTATTTTGATTCAAGGTTCTATTGGTGAAATTAATCCTCCCCTTGCATTCCTTAGCTTGGTAAGTGCAAGATCTAGTCTTTGTTTTACTGTATTTTTGCATCTTCTTCTTCCTTGAGCTAGGTTTAACTTAGGGTTTACTTTGTGAATGTTTTTGCTGTGTTGGTGTTCTAGCTGAGGCTCCACATGATCCAAAGGGCAAAGAAGTTGCTGGTCCTAGTGGAGCTAAGTGATAGAGGCTTAGAATTCAGGTTTGGGAATTTATGATTGTGATTTGTACAATTTTGATGTTACTGTGAATTCTAGGGTTTATATGTTCTTGAAGAGCTTGAATCAATTAGTCTTGATTTGGTTGTTTAAATGCTAAATTGAGTTGCATGTATATTGATTATGTGAATTGAGATGATTTCTGGAAGGTAAGATCAGGTTTGAATGGTTTTTAATCAAATTGGAGTTGAATTCTCGTTCCTGGAAATTCTGGAAATTGAGGTACTGTTCTTCGTTGCGTGACTCACTACGGAAGAAGGCAAGTCACGAGACGTGACCCTCGGTCACACCGTGACCTGCCTCCTGAGAAGCCAGTCGCGTGACCAGCTGAAGAATAAGCAAGCCACGCGACGTGATCTTCGGTCACGTCGTGCGACCTGCGAAGAAAAGGCAGATCACGCAACGTGATCTGTGAGGGAGAAGCAGCGTCACGTCGCATGACCCTCGGTCACGCCGTGACCTGCATAAGCATTGCGTGACCCGCGAGGATCACGCAACGCGATTGGCGAGAAACAAGCAGGTCACGAGACGTGACCCTCGGTCACGCCGTGACCTGCCTGTTGAGTCACCAGTTTCTCCTCTCAGCTCATTTTTTCGAAATTTCCTGGTTTTTAACTCAGAACTGAATTTAATATTTCTTCCAAATGAATCTTATCACTATGTGATACATGTCATAATTTTATATGTCTCGATTCGCGTAATACTATGATTATTCCAATGATGTGTATATGATATTCTGTAATATGATTTGAATATCGCATAGCCTGCTAGAGTCAAGTAAGTGGATAGTTAGGCATGCCTAATAGAGTCTTTAGCTGCAGCCCTCAGTTCAGTTTGGACCCCGATCAGGTCCCCGTTTGGTTCCTCGCGAACCCTTCAGTATAGAATCTTGTTTAAGATTCCCTCAGTATATAATTAACATGTTTTGATAAATGATATAATATTTGACTTGTACCTGTGAGGTACCCTCAGTATTCGATTCGTACCCGTAAGGTACCCTCAGTACACTCGTTATCCACTGTCTAGAGTCAGCAGGTGTTCTTTAAATGTTAATGGAATTGTTCTGATCTGATTTGGCTACGAAATGAATTATCTGAATGAGTTTAATGATGAAATGCATGTTGGATTATTCTGTAATGGTTATGGTTATTGAGATACTGAATGTTTGGTTTTAAAATATGAACATGCTTGTAGCAACTATGTTATAACCTTTGCATAATGCCATTGTGAATGTGATCTGCTTTGACGACCATTGTGAATGGCCGTCCATAATTTGTGTGTGTTTCCCCACTAAGCGTATATCGCTTAGCACAGTGTTTTTACCCGTGCAGGTGCGGAAGACGTTTTTCCTTGAGAGAGTCGCCGTCATCAAGCCAACACAGAAGAGTTTTTAGTGTAGGGCTATTTTGTATCAGTGATGATTCGTTTTGTTTAGAACTCTCATGTATCAGTTTTGTATCAGCTTCCGCTTTTGTAACTATATTTTGGATATGTAATATTATTTCGTTTCAGCTATTTGATCAAAACATTATTGTAATAGTTTAATTATAGTAATGCATGATCAGCTTTTGCTTTCTGTATGTATAGTTTTTAATTATTCTGTATTTTCCGAATGTATGTTATGAATGATTGTATATTATACTTTGTACTTGCTTGGTGGCACCTTTACTCATACGGCATCTCACTCCTTCTCGGATGGGATCGCCTACGTATGGGAAGGGGGTGTTACATTTACCCTCAAATTTTGATTTGATGAATGAAGGTAGATGATATATGTCCTTGTCTTGATTTAGAAAAATAAGATTAGAAAAATAAAATACTGAAGAGAAATTTTATCTCAAAAATAAATAATTAATTTATTTGTCTCAAAAAAGATATTGTTAAATAAAAAGAAGAAAATTCCAAAAAACAAAAATTGTTCTTTTTGCCTTAAGAATTAACTTGAAAAAAAATAAATTGAAATATTTGGAGAATTTTTCTTGAAGAAGAAAAAGAAGAAGAATAAGAAAATATTTTTCTTAAGAAAAATCCCTCTTTTTCTCTGTTAAAAAACCCCTTTTGTACCTCAAAATAAATCAATTTTTAATAAAGAAATTAAAACAATTTAATTCCCATTAACATTAAAAAAAAAATTGAGTAATTTGAAGGGTTAGAAGACAAAAAGGATTTTAAAATTAAATTCTACAAAAATAAAGAGTAAAAAACATGAATTTTGGGCCAAAAATGCCAAAAGGCTGCTGGAGGGGCGACAGGCGCGCGGTAGAGGCTAGCGATGCTCGTCGCCGTGAGCCAGGCACTCGCGGCTCTGCACGGGGGCTAGGGACACCCGCGCGCGCGCCCAGTGCACTGCCACAGGACAACACTCGCAAATTTTTTTTTAAAATTTTTGCTAAAACACTATAATTTCAAAACTCACTTTTTATCTTAAAATAATTTTTAATACATTTTCAAAATATTTTTAAAACACATTTTTATTTATTTTTAATAAATCAATTTGATAAGAAAATCATCACTTCCAACTTTCATTTTTACATATAAATAGGCACACTTAATTTAATCATTGGGTAATCCTGATCTAGGCTGTTTCGGGACCCGGTGTCTATAGTTGCCCCAAATTTTGGGGAGATTAGTGCACAGGTGCCTAGGTGAGCCAAAATTCAAAAAAGGGAAAGAAGCGAATACCTGAGGCGGCCGTCTTTCCGGACTAGACGATGTTATTATGGTGGTTATTGCCATGTTATCGGCGTATTATCCTTTGTTGAAGCGGTAGTACCGTGATCGTGCTAACCCTCTGTGGAGTGGTAGTGCCGTCATCATGCTAACCCTTCTGAAGTGGTAGTGCCGTGGTCGTGCTAACCTTCCGTAAAATGGTAGTGCCACCATCGTTATAACTCCTCTAAGATGTGAAGCAGTAGTGCCGTGATCGTGTTAACCCTCCGTGGAGTGGTAGTGCCGTCATCTTGCTAACCCTTCTGAAGTGGTAGAACTGTGGTCATGCTAACCTTCCGTAGATTAATAGTGCCGCCATCATGCTAACCCTTTTGAGATGTGAAGCGGTAGTACCGCGATCATGCTAACCTCCGTGGAGTAGTAGTGTCGTCATCGTGCTAACCCTTCTGAAGTGGTAGTGCCATGGTCGTGCTAACCTTCCGTAGAATGGTAGTGCCGCCATCGTGCTAACCCTTCTCAGATGTGAAGCGGTAGTGCCGTGATCGTGCTAACCCTCCGTGGAGTGGTAGTGCCGTCATCGTGCTAACCCTTCTGAAGTGGTAGTGCCGTGGTCGTGCTAACATTCCTTAGAATGGTAGTGCCGCCATCATGCTAACCCTTCTGCGATTTGAAGTGGTAGTGTTGTGATCGTGCTAACCTTCCATGGAATGATAGTGCCGTCATCGTGCTAACCCTTCCGAAGTGGTAGTGCCATGGTCGTGCTAACCTTTCGTGGAATGGTAGTGCAGCCATCATGCTAACCATTCTGAGATTTGAAGCGGTAGTGCCATGATCGTACTAACCCTCCGTGGAGTGGTAGTGCCGTCATCGTGCTAACCCTTTTATGATTTGAAGTGGTAATGTCGTGATTGTGCTAACCCTCCGTGGAGTGGTGGTGCCGTCATCGTGCTAACCCTTTTGAGACGTGAAGCGGTGCCCTTTGTGAGCCCTTTGGTTGATTGCCCTCTGAGAGGTCTTTGGTTGATTGCCCCCTAAGAGGTCTTTGGTTGATGCTTGGATTGATGCTTGAACTGATGTTTGGATTGATGTCCTTTTGGTTGGTTGCCCCCTTAGAGGTCTTTGGTTGATGCTTGAACTGATGTTTGGATTGATGTCGTCACTCGCCTGCTGCCGGTGTCCGCACCGAATCTCTCTTTTTGCAAAATTGGAAAGCCAAATATGCAGGAAAAAAATAGTGAGCATGCACGTGGAATGTATGTGTTTTGCAGAAATGCAGGATAAGAATTCATCTAAGTGGACTAAGACGTGATAGCCGGTCTGGCTGCAATTTGCAATAGGATCGATGCCTTTTGAAGCTGCTTTTGAATTTCATGCCTTTGGGGTTGTGAGATTCTCATCTGATACCTGTAGTCAATTTTTTAAAGGTAGTGCACCGCTTGTGGATTTTCACACTAGCTTTTCTTAGCGAGAAATGCGTCATTTGCGGATTTTCACATAACCTTGTGCCTTATTTTTGCCTGGAATAGACCCAACCCAATCCAGTGGCTTTTCTTTTATTTTTTTTTTTTGAAGGATAGACTGCCTTTTTCTAGGTTTTCACCCTATCCCTTTGCCTAACTTTTTCTTAGAGCGCCAATTACGGTTTTCATCTCTAACGGCTCTTTTTTTTTTTTTGCAGATTGGTTGAAGCTGTTGCCAAAAATCTTTCAGGCGTGATCAGCATGTACTTAAATCTTAGATCATGGTTGTATGAGCTTGATTCTTATCATGAAGGTGCTGTAGAATTGGTTTCACAATTGGCAGAAGAATGCATCAGCTGAAGGGCCCCAGTAGCGAGAAAAGCATAGGGCAGATAGTAACAATTGCTACCTTCATGTCGGAACTAGACAATTTTGAGTATGCAAAATTAACTGCTCTGACCACATCAATATTGCATAAATGCATATGTTTCAATTTGATTTTGTGACACATGATCATTATTTGGCTTTAACTCAAAGAATATAAGACTTCATCTAATCTCGGGATAAATCTTGAAATCATCAAACTCCTATTATTAACCAACTCTCACAGGTTTTCATGGTTGAAAATTTTCTCTCTGCCCTTAATTTTTTCCCAGGATGCTCTTTTTTTTTAAGCAAATAGATGCAACGTTAGGGACGAGACTCAACTCAAATTCATAAATGCACTTGTGGCTCCCCGCTTGAAGCTCAAGAAACACCATATGCCTCTTCCTACATACCGAACCTTATTAAAAGGTCATCTCCGCTGATTAGATAAGACTGAACTAAGAATCAAAAGGTCTTACTTTAGTTGTAGCGTTAGGCTAAGGTAGATGGCTATCAGAGGAAGATCAGGTTGCTAGAGAAAAATGGCCGTAATATTTACTCGACTGATGGGAGGACCATTCTCAGCTCAGTTATGTACTATAAAGGTATTCTTGAATTTGGGTTTGTTAATACTTTAGCTCATCAAGCTCAGAATAACAATCAATTAAAAAGATAACCACAGAAACTCATCAAGGGGTTACTATCTTGAGCTCTACTTCTTTTTCCTTTTTTTTCTTTTTGTCTTTCTTTGTTCATTGCTTTTTCTCCTATCTCTTTTTGTTTTCTTTTTTTTTTTGCACTAGCTCATGTCTTTCCGCATGACTAAAACCCTCTTCTCGAAGTTTAAACTCATTCTTATCAGGGCAATTTTTGATAACCCAAACAATTGTCAATGATGTACATCCATCCTTACTAGAGTGGCCATTCTTCTAAGGGGAGGCAAAAATCATTTTAGGAGGGTAGTTTCAACATGTGTAATAACAAAATCGGTACGCATTTATCATACCCACATAAAGACTCAACGGGCTAGCAAGTGATTGCGAAATAAAGGTAGAAAACTGTCACTTAGAGAGCTAAATCATTTTCTAGGTTCCGTCTTATCTAGGGATCGCTTTGACGAGTAATCAAGAAGGTTCTAGTGCTCTTAGTGAGTTTTCATTCAATCCCCTAATTGCATCTAGTTTTTTTTTTCACTATTTTCTATTTTTATTTTCTCTTTTTATTTTTAGCGCTTAGAATTTTCCTCTCTTCAGGAGTTATATCAGATGCTATCAAGATTTTTTTTGGGTTTTCCAAAGTTCCAAGATTAAATGTAATCGTATTAATTGAATTAATATCAAAAAATGAATGCATCGTGATCATGAGAAATGAAATCATTAGAGACACTATACAAACATGCAAGATTGTTCATTTTATTAAAATAACCAACATTGCAAATATTGTCATAAAAAGTTCTTGGAATAAAAAGCAACAAAAGAAAACATAATCTTCTCCTCTGATCACATTCACGGTGGGGGACTACATTATAGCCTTCCCTCTTCTTCTTCTCTCTCTTCTCAGGGTCAGTGATCTCCTTGGAATCAATAAGATCTTTAATTTTATTCCTCAAGGTTCAGCAGTAATCTGTTAAATGCCCAGTGTGCTGATGGTAAGCGCAGTATTGATCATCTCTATGCCCCGGCTTTCCTTGATCCATGGCAGGCCTAGGTGGCAATGGTCTCAGCTTGCCTTCCTTTGTCAATTTCTCCAATATCCAAGACAGAGAGCGGCCCAAATTAGAGTAGTACCTCTGACCCTGTCCAACCTCGGTGGCTGAAACCTCGGCCGTCTTACCACTTCTATTATTACTGCTTCCAGCACCACCTAATTTATACCCTGATTGGTTGTCATAACCTTTCCCAACAAAGTTATTTTAGCTTGCTTTCTTTGCTAAGTAAGCCCCCTCAGCCTCTACAGCAATTTCCTTAAGCGACTCCCAGTCTCTGAACCCTTTAAAGCTGAGCAAGTCCCTCAAGTAAGGGCAAGAGTTCCTGATAAATAGCCTGATTTGGTCAGCAGTGTCAGGCTTTCTCTTCATCTCCATGACACTATTTCTCCATCTTGTAAGGTATTCATGGAACGACTCACCATCCTTTTGCTGTAAAAGCTCAAGGTCCTTTAAGGTGACCTCTATTCTGGTGTTGCAGTTATACTGCCTGATAAACTCCTCAGTCAAAAGGTCCCAATCTTCCTTGGACCTCCTGTCTAACCCATGGTACCAGTCCACAGCCAGACCCACCAAACTAAGGCCGAAATATTCCACCTTCTATTTTTTGGCCAACCCTGTGCCTTTCATCACCAGGGTATACTGCTTAATATGTGTAGATGGATCCGAAGTACTATCGAACTTCGGCAGCTCAAGCATCTTGAACCTTTGGGGCAACTACTCTTCATCCCCCATATCTCTATCTTCGGGGTTGATCCCCTTTTCGGCTGATAGCATACTGGTGATTGCCTCAATCTGTCGCCTCATCCCTTTCATTGCCTCATCTTCTGCCCTATCACAACTTGAGGCGCTATTGCCTCCTAATCTCTTTCCTACAATACAAAGTCCTCCTCGGGATTGGGGATCCTTGCCCTTCTTGGCTCAATTGGCACTACAACTCCATGCTCATTAACGGGTTGGTGGACAACATTATTAACAAGAGGAGCCTCCTCGCGAGCAGGCGGTTCACCTTGCCCCCCAGTATGGACTATCGATGGTTGTGGAGCAGCAGGTGGTTGTGCAGCAGGAGGATGAGCAACCCTATCGGCCATGGCGGCCATCATTTCTAACATTCTCTGCTCAAAATCCTCTAGTCTCCTAGCAAGATCTTGAGTGGTTAAAGCTCCGGTCTCCTCTGCCATTGATGATTCTATAGATGATTCCTTGGTCATTGAGAGTGGCTTAGAATTCTAATCAAACACTAATTCTATCAACCCAAGGGGCAGATCTATCCTCACCAGCTGACCATCAGAACCTCTAGTCAACTTAGGTGAATCTATAATGGCTGAAAGATTTGAACTGTTAGAATGATGCATGAATGATATATACAATGCATGATCGTGTTGATGTAGCATAGACAATCACATACAAGCAGGTAGATCCTTCCAACCTTGTTGCTCCCACACACGAGGTAGTGTAGTCTCTTTCCTAGGTGGGCTTGACCCATGGGTCAGCGGGGAACCCAATGGGTGCGTATGGTGCGTGGTGGGAAACCAGCAGCATAACACTCTTATTTTAAAGCACATGCGTATGAGTCTTGGCCATTATGTATTTGGACTTTTCGAATAGACTAAAGATGGGCCCACCGGGGCATGAAAGCCTTTGATGAGTGTCCAGTTAATATGTTTGAATTTGTTCAATATATAAGGGCCCATGTAGCAAGCACATTGTTAGGGTGCATATCACCTAGTGGAGGTTTCTATTGCCATTATATGAGCTTTGGTCAAGGGTGGTGTTACTTTAAGTCTACCCAAGCATGGTCCCTGCCAATGGGTCTAGCTCATTATGAGTATAACAACCGATTGGGTCTCCATTTAATATACCATAAGGTACGAGGCTTGGGCCGGTGATTATGTTTAACACTTCCCCACATTGAGTGAACGTAGGGTCGTGCTTCGGGAACGCACCGGGGTTAAGAAAGGGACCAAACTAGCATAATTCTAAGGCTTTCGTATGGATGCAATGCAATTTTTCGAAAAAGAGATAGAATTTTAACTTTAAAAAACCCAATTATATTATTACCTATGACAGTATCGGAGCAAAGTTTCAAAGTCCCCAGTGGAGTCGCCACTGTGACGCGCGCGGACCCGACTGGTTTTCGAGATGCCCGCTTTTAGGGCCCGAGAGGGCTTTGCATCTTTTGATCTTGGGTAATCATGAGATATTTTGGACACCTCTTTCCAATAGAACACTGGAAAGATCATCTAATCCCATGAAGCCTTTAAGCACCTTTGAGATATTTTGGAGTTGCCACCCAATTTATAAGAAATTGGGAAAGTTTGTCCAACCTCGGAGGTCTTAAACCAGATAAGGTGTTCGGAACTTCACTCTTATTAATGCCTTAAGTTAAATTATAAATGAGGTTTTAGCAATTGAAATTCCATCTTTCATCTCATGCGATAAATTTAAAGCGCATTTCAAGCATTTTTGGAAAAGCAGTAAAGAAAGCAATAAAGAATGTGATAAAAAATTACAAGTGAAAAAATGGGACAGAACAATCCCCCAAAATAAGAAAGGCATAAATGAATAAATGAATAGAATTGCCCCAAAATTAATTATAAGTGTAACACCCCGATACCCCCGTTAGAAGGATACCGGGTCGCCACGACAAAACACAACGATAAACATATATATTCATACATGCGCATAAGCGGAAGCATGCAAAGAAAAAAAAAGAGTAACTTAATACATTAAATATACATAACAAGAATATACATTATCCGAATATTACATAATTACATGCCACTATATAAAAGATAATAATACATATACAAAAAAAAAATACAGGAGCTAAATACAAAATAAAACTCCAACTCCTAGTGGCCGACCCTGCAGATGTGCGATGCGAACCGAACAAATAAGCCACCTACACTAGAAAACAATCCATGCTAAGTGATAATGCTTAGTGGGGAGGAACAAAGACACAATAGAACAAGTACACTAAACAGGAATATAATAAGTCATGCAAAAATGAATACGTACACATATCGAAATACTTACCATGGCAACACACGAGATATCACATGCACGACATACCAAAATCATATCAAAACATAAACACTATTCCTAGCCACTCATTCAAATATAACACTACACTAAACATACACTCACACATCTCAAACATTAGCCTGAATCTCACTAGCTGTGGATACGGGAGCACTACACTACAGAGAATACTGCGAACAATATCAAAAGTGAGAGACCAAAGCCTCAATCACACATTACACTACACTTTATCACTGTCAGAATGACCATCTCGGAGGTCAGCCGAAAGATCCAAACGGGTCCAACATAGGCAGCTGCACTCATGTATCCCTTTATAAGCATGCTTATCTATCCACTACCATGACACTTCAGGCTCAACTCACTCACTCTAAACACATCACTTGACAAGACCAACCCACAAGTCAAAACACTAATCATAGCCATAATCACTAAGTCAAACCATGTCAGAATTAAAATCAAAACACTATCACACCAATAAACACTAACTCAAGGTATATAAGAAACAGGAATCAAAACACTATTATATCAATGATATACACAATTCTAGAACTATAATATTAACAAGATATGAGAAAAAAACATGTGCCATGCAATGGCGATAAACCATCTAAAGTGAAACAAGAAGGCCATTTCGAAAAACTAGTTCAGAAAATAGGGCAGGCAGGAAGAATTTCTGTCACGATAGCGATAAGAAGTCACGCTAGCAACAGAAGTCAGAAATACGCTGCAGGGGAGAGGCTGAGCACAACTCGTGCTCTCTCTCTGTCACACCCCAAATTGGGCCTAGTCGGATTTGGCAAGTTAAGTCGGATAAGTGATGGATATTTTGGTAATTTGTGCATGTGGAATTTGGATGATAAGGACCTAATTGAAGAGATAATTAAAGTTTGTAAGGAAAGAATTATGCTAGTGGGTAAAGTGCAAGTTTGTCAAAGGATTAAAGAGTAATACGACAAGATATTTTGGTTGGAGCCAATAGGAGGCTGCCATGTGCCTTGGTAGGTGGGCAATTAGTGGGAAAAGAAGAAAAAGAAAAAGAATGAGAGGGAGGAGCAGATCACGTTTTACGTTCTGATCTCTCCTCTCCTCTTCCTTGCTCTTCTTTCTTTCCCTTTTCCCGTTTCTTGTTCTCCCTTCCTTGGCTGTGTGTGGATTGGTGTCTTGGTAGAGCTTGAAGTTTGCTTGAAGAGGTAAGTTGGGGTTAGGGTTTCCTGCATGTTCTTCTTCTTCCTTTTCTCCTGGTTTTGCTATTTTGAGTTAGGGTTTTTGGAAGAGTAATTTGTGGGTTTTTGTTTGTGCAAGCTTTGGGTTGCAAGAGGAAGCTTAAGGGCAAGGAAAGGAAGGAGGATTGAAGCTTGAAGTGTGGTTATGAAGCTAGGATTACAGGTTTGGGATTTTGTTTGAGAAATTTGCTTGAATTTGAACTTACTGTAATTTTTAGGATTTGTGTTCTTGAGAGACTGGAATATGTTTATGCCTTATTTTGGTTGTTTTGATTTCTGAATTAAGTTTTATTTATGCCATTTTTATTGTATGGGACATCTACTGGAAGGTAAGATGAGATTTGTATTGTTTTGAGTCATTTTGGAATTGATTTTTGGAGTTCTGTGAATTCTGGGAAATTCTGAGATCGGAAAATCATGATCCTGGTGAATTTCCCGTTTCCAGTATGTGTTTGTCGTGACCAGCCAAGAGAGGCCAGTCACGAGTGGTGACTACCAGTCACAACTCGTGACCAGCCAAGAGAGGCCAGTCACGAGTGGTGACTGCCAGTCACGACTCAAGACCAGCCAAGAGAGGCCAGTCACGAGTGGTGACTGCCAGTCACGACTCGTGCCCAGCCAAGAGAGGCCAGTCACGAGTGGTGACTGCCAGTCATGACTCGTGACCAGCCAAGAGAGGCCAGTCATGAGTGGTGACTGCCAGTCACGACTCGTGACCAGCCAAGAGGAGAGGCCAATCACGTGTTGTGACTGCCAGTCACGATTCGTGACCGGCCAATCCTGTGCGTTTGGTCGGTCACCTCTGTTTGGCCTATTTTCTGAAAAATTTGCCCAGTTTAACTAAAAATGAATTTTATATCACTTCTGAATGGACTTATACTACTATATGGTACATGTCATGCTTTTATATGCTTTTGTATGAGTAATACAACAATCTCTTCAGATGAAGTGTATATTGTATCACTCCATGATTAAGATTATGCGTCGTGAAGCATTGGCATAATATGGTTCCACATTTAATTCTAATATGTTTTAGAATATTGAATAGTGCTAAAGTGTGTTGATTGAATTATAATGCATGCTTTATAATATGAATTGTATGAGGTAAGATTGATATTACGAACATATGTATTTGTCTATTAGACTCTGGATTATGCATGATGACCTATATATGTATATATATATATATATATATATATATATATCTATTTTGTGAATCGACTCATGATTTGGATGATGCATGGGGATAGTGTAAACTTATTTATATGCCTATTATACTCAGTATGGTGCATGATGAACTATGTCATGTGACTTGAAACATGCTTTCGCTTATGTATGACCTGCGAGAGTCAGTCTAGTGGATAGTTAGGCATGCCTAATAGAGTTCTTTAGCTGCAGCCTTTGGACGTTTGGACCCTGATCAGGTCCCCTGTGTGGTTCCTTGCGAACCTTTAATGTGTTTGGATCTTGTTTAAGGTCCCCTCAGAAAATGTTTTTGAATGTGAAAAATGATGTTGCTTTTCGATTCGTACACGTAAGGTACCGCCATGTGTACACTCGTTATCCACTATTTTGAGTTAGCAGGTATTCTGTCTGTTTTGTCGAAAATGAACAAGCGAGTGTGATATTCGAATGAGCATGATTTTGGACATGTGAATCAATTATGTATCCGAATGTGATTATGAATCTCTGAATGGGTTGGGTGTGACTTAAACGTGTGAGTTGGACATATTTATCTGTATATATATATATACGTATATCATATTGTGAATGTATTTGTATGCCATCAGTTACGGATATAGGTACTGGAATTAAGACGTGCATGACTGTGACCACGATCTTTCAAATGCCATGAATATATTTTATTATGCTTATGAGAACGTGAATCCGACTAGTTAGGTTATAAGCATATGAAATAATATGTACATGAATGTGAGCTTAAGTTACGGACTAATAGGGTTAATTAGTATGTATATGAATGTGAGTTCGTACTGTTAACTATTATGGTAGCATGTGAATTAGTATGCATGATAAGGCGATCTTGACTATTGAATGATCACATATGTATTATTTGGGGTGCAATGCATGTGGATCGGCTTTGGTAAGTGTATGTGCAGTAATGGATGATGATGAGGCAAGTTAAAGTGTATAAGGATCTGATCTTGAGCTAGTCTATGCTCTGAATGTAATATTTTTCTATATGTTCCTTTTGTCTCAACTATTATAGTATCTTCGGCATGTTGTCATGTGTCTATGATTATGGCATGATATTTTATGTGATAGAGTCTTGCAGTGGAAGTGTAGTGTTTTGACGTATTCCCTTGGGTTCGGCTAGTGTGTGTACTATGACATGATATAAAGTAGGTTTAATTAGCTCGTGTTCTTTGCATAATAATTGTGTGCAGTATTGCATGGTAATCTTATAACATGTGAATGGGTTTTTAGTTAATGTATGAGTAATCGGTCATGATAATTGCACGTATAAATGTCATGCCACTGTGAACGGTAAGGTGCTGATGTCCGATACCTTGGTAAGTATATGCATGTGAGATTGCATGTAGTTCTGCATGATGATACTTGTATCGTGTATGGTGTTATGTCTGCTTTGGCTTATTTTCGACATAAGTATATGGATATGAATGTGAGTTTTCGAATGAATGCCTTTCTATGCAAGCCTGATTATATATGTGTTATGAATGTCTGTATTTGCCATTGTGAATGTGTTATGCCTTGACGACCATTGTGAATGGTCGTCCATATTGCTTGTGTGTTTTCCCCACTAAGCGTTTATCGCTTAGCACGGGTTCATTTCCCGTGCAGGTGGCAAGTTTGGTTCTGTTCGAGTCGCGCATCTGCAAGGTCGGCCACATTGGAGTTAGAAGTTTTGTATTTTGTTCAGCTTTTGTATTTGGGATCTTGTATTTCTATAACCTTCTGTATATGTAATTATTATGCAATCATCTTGATGTTATATTTCTGATGATGTAAGCGTTAAAATGCTTATGTATTAAGTTATTCCTCGGTTTTATTATTCGCCTTATGCTTCCGCTGATTGAAAGAGTGTATACATGTGTGTATGTGCTTATGTTTCCACGTAGTGCTTGTGAGTGTGTGAGTTAATGCATGACCAGCTTTTGCCCGCAAGGTAAGTTTTTAATTATTCCGCATGTATGCATGTATGATTATGTATGAATGTATGCTTCTGCATAGTGTATGTAAGCATGTATGTGAGTGAGCATCGGTAGCACTCTCCGGTGTCCTTCCAATGGGGACGTAAGGGGTGTTACACTCTCTCTCGCTCGTGATGGCCAAACTCATTCCGAGTCGTGCTGGCCATTCACGACTTGGACAGATCATTCCTGCACACTATGATGAGAATTGGAATACGCGGTTCTGTTGCACTCGTGATAACATCGTACTCGCGATAGAATCGTGTTTTCCAATCCCAGCAAAAAAACAAAAAACACAAGGCTTTTCAAAATCACTTTCAAACTTACCCAAAGCCATATCTCATGCAAAATCATATAAAACATTACCTCCAAGACACTCAAAACATGCTCAATATCAAAATACACTCAATTTACACTAATTTTAACAATAAATTCAACTGAAAAATACAAAATACAGAACAAGAATATCAAGATCAGAACTTTCCCTAATTCATGCATTTTCACTACAAAACTCACATACACTCATCTCAATCACTATCATGCAATACCATCAATCTCACTCACATTAACACATGCATATATACATATAAAACACTCAAAATTCCAGAATTCACACACACAACACACACATGATCCAAGACATGCGAATAGGGCAAAACACTCCTAAACCTAGAAATCGCAGCTCAAAACCCTTTATCTTCTTCAAGTTAGAACCTTTCCTTGCCCTAGCTCTTCTTCTTGCCACCCAAATCTCGCACAAACAAACCCAAAAATTCTTAATCCAAAACCTTAGATTCCCAAAAATCTCAAGAAAAACAAGAATGAGAAGAAAATCAGAGTACATGCAACCCAAAACCAAACACTTACCTCTGCAAAACACCTCTCAAACTATACCAAACTAGCTCCAGCTCACAACACCACACAACTGTAGACAACAAGTCCTGAGTCAACCTAGATCGGAGTTACCCAATGATGATAAATTGCTTATTCATGGGCAAAGAGTTTGAAAGTGATGATTTCCTTCTCAAATTTGCATTTTAGAATAAAAAATAAAAAAATAATAAAAATATTTTAAAAATTAGTTTTAAAAAATTAAGTTTAAAAATTTTAGTGTTTTTTAGTTATATTTAAAAATAAAAAAAAAATCGAAAATCAGATGTCGATGCGCGGTAGCGCGCCTGCGGTAGCGCGCTGCACCCGCGCACAGCGTAGTGCGCGACCGACGCCCGTCTGGCGTCGGTCGCCCCAGATCCACCTCAAATGTGTTTTTTCGCCCGATTTCCGTTTTTTCTTCATTTTTTGACTTTTTTCACCCTTTTTCCGGGATTTTTAAGGTCTTCTTCCTTTTTTACACCCTAATTAAGGAAAATTAGCTAAAAATCCTATTTTCTTCCCTAATTAATTATTTTTTTCATTTTAATTCATTTAAGTTGAAAATTTGAAGGGAAATTGGGGGGGAATTCATTTTGGGATCAATATTCATTATTTCTTCTTCTCTTCTCCTCCAAGAATTCTCTCTTGATTTTTTTGACATCTTTTTCTCCAAATAAAAATTCTTGGGTCAAAAGATACAATTTTTAATCTAGAATTTTTCTTGAGACAAATAAACTATTGTTTGTTCTTGAGATTTTGATGTTGAATCAATTGTAATTTTTGAGACAAAGAAATAATTTTTTATTCTTGGAAATTGAATTTATTTTCTTCTCTTTAACAATTTTCATCAATAATTATTCTTGAGACAAAGAAATCAATACTTTATTCTTGAGAATTGATTATTTTCTTCTATTATTTTTTTTAAGCAATTTTCTTTTGGAATAAAATTTCAATTATTTTATTTCTATTTTGTGAATCAAAGCAAGGAAAATCATCATATTCTTCATTAATCAAATCCGAAATCTGAGGGTAAATAATCTAAGCTTAATCCTTTAATTTTATTTTTCTTATTTATTTTTTGTTCATATTTAATTATTAACCATGTAGAGTTTTATATTATTGTGTTTTATTTATTTTAGGTGATTTTGTATATAGATTTAATATTTTTAATATTCTTTTTACTTTATTTTATTTAATTGTTCATTCTTATTTATTATTATTATTATTATTATTATTATTATTATTATTATTATTATTATTATTATTATCATCATCATCATAATTTGTGTTAACATGTTAATATGCTAATTTATTTCTTTCCATTATATTAGTTAATTTATTTGTCATCCATAATACATATTTTATTTATTCTAATCTATTATTTATTGTTTTATGTGTTTAATTGAATTTCTTTATTTAATTACTAACATAAATTTTATTTGTGCTTGTTTTTTTGTTTCAAATCCTTATTTTTCCTTGTTCGAGCATCCATGCTAGTGAAGGAGGAGATCCGGGGATTTATTTTTATTGTATTTGATATTTTTTTTTCTTTATTTATCTTTTTAATTTATTTGTCATGTAATTATTAATAAAATCTTTTTTATGCACTCTTAATTAAAAATCACACAAAAATATTTTTATAAATAAAATTGGCTTTTTCTAATAAAGTGGGACCAATGTCCTAGTTTTCCATCCAAGTAAATTGTCACTTTAAAATTATTTTCTTTAACTATGCACGCAAGGACCAATGTCCTCATTCTTAATAAATACCCCGTTTTATGCATGATTTACATTTATTTTACAATGGGGGTTGTATTCCGCCCCTAGTTTTGTTGTAATTTATTTTCATGTACTTTATTTTGGTTATGCTTTCATTTACCTCTTTCCTTGGATGACCAACTTGCGCTCTAATTATTGCATCAAAAAGTATGAGAAAAGGGATGAAAACTTAAATTCAAAACTCAATTTAGCTTAATCAAGGTATGAATAAATGAGAAGTCCTGAACAATCTCTAGTCTTTGGGCTCAACGAGGCAAGAGGGCCATCTCAATTTTCTATTGGGATGGGGCCTCCAAGACACCTCTTGTGTACCGTAAAAGGATCAATTTGCACAGTCTTAGGTGCCACGAGACGAGAGGTGTAGCGCCCCAATACCCCTTGGGAGAATATTAGGTCACCAGACACGCATACACATACAAACAGTCATGCAAAAGCAAAAATAGTAAACATAGTTGTTCTTTATACATTACAAAACATTCTCTTTACACTTACAATTCGCTTACATATCTTATACAAAATCAAACATTCACTTTATCATTTACATGCCATATAGAAAAATGCTTTACTTTTAGAGAAGCTGAACATTTACAAGGCTATACAAAAGTTCCATATCATGTATACAAAAAGCTATGCCAAATACAAAAAGACTCTAACTTATACTCCTAGTGGTCTCGGCCTGCAGATGTCCAACTTGATTGAACCTGTAAACCTACACGAGAAAACACTCGTGCTAAGTGATAACGCTTAGTGGGGATAACTCACATAATAGACTTCTTGCGAAGTCACAAACATAATCATTAAAGCACATTAATAGTCAACATGCCAATTAATTAAGAGCATATAAAAGTAACAAGTATTTACCCCATTTGTAACATACTAAACACCTTATCAACATGCTTTATAACATATCTACTAATTTCATGCAACTTATATCATGTTCATATTCTTCTAGCTCTAGCTATCGGCTCATATAAGCATCGCTAATGCAACAGTTATGTACCTATATTAGCATTCTCTATAGCTCTTTAAAATATATTATCATCTCATATACATTTAGCAAGTAATTAAAAGCCTGACTTCATGCTATAAGTTGATATGGGTACATATAGATACTGTAAACATATAGAGACCGAAGTCTTGAATCATCTAGATACCAAACGGTACCAAACATATAGACATCCATCGATGCCAAACATCTAGCAGCTGCAAAACATCTAACCCTTTATAGGCATGCCCATCTATCCACTTCTATGAACAACTCATGATTTGAATTAATACGTAGACATATACATTACTTCTATTCAACTATCATGTTATACCATTGCTCATACAACTCAATAAATACAAATATCAACTATACATTACTATAAACACATACATATAGTTCAACATACAAGTACACAATTCATTATTCATCTCCCCATCATTTATATATTCATAGGCTTCTTGCAGATAAACATGGTTATACACAAGCCCACATTCATTAGCTTGCTATTAATCTTAATCCTATTCATGATTTTTTTCCAAATGATAACTACTCTTATTCTCATTTAATAACCCTAAATATGCATTAGATATATCACGGAAAGTTCCGGTGCAAAACGGGTTCAATTCGGGAAGGAAAAAGAACCATTTAGGCTAAAAGTTAAGGTCAGACGATGGTAAGACTTTCCATACCACCGTGTAGGATGCTAAAAATGAGTCTTTATGATACAGAATGGTTTTCCATGGTGGTATGAAAGTCCTTACCGCCGTGTAATCCTATTATGCCTCAAGACATAAGGCAGACACCAGATAGACTTTAGGTCTGCAATTGTCTTATCTTTCAAATGGAATAAGTTTCAGGTCATTTGAAAATATAAAACATAAGATATGACCTAAACAAGCTATACTCTTCCATGAACCCGCCAGAATAGAGGTACTTATGTTTTGGCAATTTTTAATGGGTCTTAGAGTCAGAATTCGATCATGGTCATTTCTATGAGTTTTATAGGTATTGAAGTTGTGGTTCAAATGGTGTAACAAACACTCAATTTATTGTTCTCAAACTCTAGTTATGACCAAAACACTACACGGAGGTCTGATGAGCTATAAGTAGAATATTGCCTAACACTAGGGTTCATACTTTGGTTGACCTCATAACAATTCAATCAACAATTTCAACACACATCAATTACATATTTCAACTATACCATCTATCAATTAACACATAAACATACTCAATTTCTTTAACCACACATTCACACATCAATTATACCCTTTAATCTCAAACAAATCAACATATGCACATCACTTAAGCAAGGTTACACATAACACACACACACACACACACACATATATATATACATATATCCTAAACCTCAAAAAGTAGGCTGAAGAACACTTTCACTAGTTAGACCTTCTCCTTGCCTTTAGCTCTCCTCTTGTTAAATTCTTGCACAATCAATCAAAATACACTTTCTTACTCCATTACTCATGTCAATCCAAATCCAAAACAGAAATTGAGAAGAAGGAGATATACACAACTATCAACCCTTACTTACCTTCTTAACTTACTTAATCAAACCATTCCAATACAAATTTCCAGATTCAATTAAGAGGAAATGAAGCTGAATCACATGAGATGAAGAAGAGAGAAATTCAAAATAGGAAAAAGAAGTGGCCGGATTCCAAGTGAATCACAATCCAATTTTTGCCTCTTAATTCCACTATAAACTGCATGGGGAAGTTTGGTTGGCAAGAGGTGGATTCCACACGTGGAAATCACTCACCTCTTCCACCAAAACCCACTTAAGTCCTTGGTAATTAGCCAATCAATCCCTCACTTAATTTTTGTCCCTTTAATTGCCAACTTCTATTTTCAATTACACCCCTACAAACATTAGTCTCATACTTATTCCAATCACATTTGTACCCTATTATGCAATTGACTCTACTAATTCTTCTAGGGTACACTTTGGGGTATTACAATTCTCCCCCCCCTTAAGAAATTTTGTCCTCGAAATTTCCACGATAACAAACAGAAAATCATGCCAGTCAATACACAAATATAAAACTTACCAGATGGACCGGCAGGATCATCGACCTCTTCTCCAATCATGGCAAAGACTTGACCCGGACCACTTAGAGCAACGGGCCTCTCTACTGCCTCCGACAGTACTTGAGCTGCTCTACCTCTTCCTCTGCCACTTTTAGATGATCCAGACACGTTCACATTTCCTTTACTCACTTGTGAACCCATATTCTCTTTAATCTCCGGACAATTAGCAAACATGTGGTCCATACCGCCGCATTTGAAACATGCTCCTGTAAGCTTCCTACGTGTGCCCCAGTGGATCCTCTGACAATGCTCACACATAGGTATTGTGCTACCTCTATTGGAAGGTGGCACAACACTACCCTTCAATGCAGGCACTCGAATTGAATCTCTAATAACCTGCCCACTTACAGCTCCTCGAGTCTTCTTGCTACTAACTCTATCATTTCCTGATACTTTCCTCTTCTGCTCGTTCCTTTGCTTTACCAATTCTGCTTCTTCCAATTTCATAGCAACCAAGACTAACTGATAATAGTTCACTGATTACATAACAGCCATCGCTGATAGAGGTCCTCTAATAGACTCTCTCAATCCATCCTCAAACTGTCGACATCTGAAGTCTTCTGTTAGCAATTCATTTGGCACATACTTAATCAGTCGACTAAATTCCTTTTCATACTCTCCTACGGTCATACCTCTTTGTTTCAATCTGACAAACTCCCTCCATTTAGCTTCTCTATATGCTTTAGTGATGTACTTCTTTTCAAATTCTTGAGCAAAGAAGTTCCATGTCAACTCTTTCGGTCGCTGGGGATTCCGAAGCACTAGTTTCCACCAGTCATAAGCTGGACCTTGCAGTAATGATACTGCACAAGTCACTCTCTGATTCTGAGGACAATTGATTTCTTCCAATATCCTTTCCATCCTTTCCAATGAAAACTCAGCCACATCCGACTGATCCAAAGTAGTCCCACAAAACTCTTCTGCTCCTCTCTTTCTAATAAGGTCTGAAGGAGCCTTAGGAGCAGTTAATCTGTCTATACACTATATCAACCCTTGCACTAACATCGGATTGTCTAGAGCTAGTCCCGGAGCCTCAGCTGGAGGTCGTTCAGGTGCAGGCTAATCAACTCTCACTGGATTTACGCTTCCCGTCGTCTCTCCTACTTTCTCACTCGGATCTAACTCCATCTATACCCTATACAAGACAACATCTGCATTAGGCCACGACTCTAGACAGAATCACATACATCTAATCAATACTCTAACATCTTATTGTCCTGAACCATCTAACCTATGCTTTGATAACATTACTTGTAGCGCCCCAATACCCCTTGGGAGGATATTAGGTCACCAGACACGCAAACACATACAAACAGTCATGAGGAAGCAAAAATAGTAAACATAGTTGTTCTTTATACATTACAAAACATTCACTTTACACTTACATTTTGCTTACATATCTTATACAAAATAAAACTTTCACTTTATAATTTACATGCCATATACAAAATGCTTTACTTTTAGAGAAGCTGAACATTTACAAGGCTATACAAAAGCTCCATATCATGTATACAAAAAGACTCTAACTTATACTCCTAGTGGCCTCGGCCTGCAGATATCTAGCTCGATTGAACCTATAAACCTACACGGGAAAACACCCGTGCTAAGCGATAACGCTTAGTGGGGATAACTCAAATAATAGACTTCTTGCGAAGTCACAAGCATAATCATTAAAGCACATCAATAGTTAACATGTCAATTAATTAAGAGCATATAAAAGTAACAAGCATTTACCCCATTTGTAATATACTAAACACCTTATCAACATGCTTTATAACATATCTACTAATTTCATGCAAACTTATATCATGTTCATATTCTTCTAGCTCTAGGTATCGGGTCATATAAGCATCTCTAATGCAACAGTTATGTACCTCTATTAGCATTCTCTATAGCTCTTTAACATATATTATCATCTCATATACATTAAGCAAGTAATTAATAGCCTGACTTCATGCTATAAGTGGATACGGGTACATATAGAGACTGTAAACATATAGAGATCGAAGTCTCGAATCATCTAGATACCAAATGGTACCAAACATATAGACACCCATCAATGCCGAACATCTAGCAGCTGCAAAACATCTAACCCTTTATAGGCATGCCCATCTATCCACTTCTATGAACAACTCAGGCTTTGAATTAATACGTAGACATATACATTACTTCTATTCAACTATCATGTTATACCATTGCTTATACAACTTAATAAATACAAATATCAACTATACATTACTATAAACACATACATATAGTTCAACATGCAAGTACACAATTCATTATTCATCTCCCCATCATTTATATATTCATAGGTTTCTTTCACATAAACATGGTTATACACAAGCCCACATTTATTAGCTTGCTATTAATCTTAATCCTATTTATGATTATTTTCCAAATGATAACTACTCTTATTCTCATTTAATAACCCTAAATATGCGTTAGATATATCACGGAAAGTACCGGTGCAAAACGGGTTCAATTTGGGAAGGAAAAAGTACTATTTAGGCTAAAAGTTAAGGTCATGCGATGGTAAGACTTTCCATACCACCATATAGGATGATAAAAATGAGTCTTTATGGGACAGAATGATTTTACACGGCGGTATGAAAGTCCTTACCACCGTGTAAACCTATTCTACCTCAAGACACAAGGCAGACACCAGATAGACTTCAGGTCCGAAGTTGTAATGCATGTTTATCATAGCTAGAGACATTTTTAGGAAAAATGTCCTCCTAGACAATTGTTCCCCTATGTCTTATCTTTCAAATGGAACAAGTTTCAGGTCATCTAGAAATACAAAACGTATGATATGACCTAAACAAGCTATACTCTTCCTTGAACCTGCCAGAATAGAGGTACTTATGTTTTGGCAATTTTTAATGGGTCTTAGAGTCAGAATTCGATCATGGTCATTTCTTTGAGTTTTATAGGTATTGAAGTTGTGGTTCAAATGGTGTATTAAATACTCAATTTATAGTTCTCAAACTCCAGTTATGACCAAAACACTACATGTAACACCCCCATACCCCCAGTAAGGAATATCGGGGTGTTACGCGGCACATACCTATACATATACATATACGTACACTAGCGGAAGCGATAATAATAAGATAACTAGACTATCTTTAGGGCCAAACAAAACACACTTCTCTTATAACATATATAAATTGTACATATTACAAAAGCTTTATACATATACATCTTCGACACATATACCAAACAGTTAACATATACATATAAACACTGTACTTTCTATCTACATAATGATGTTACTCAAAATGTAAAAACTCTATTTCTATTTTATACAAAAAGAAATCATAACAAAACTCCTAGTGGCCTTGACCCGCAGATGTCCGCTCACTGGTCCGAACCTGTAAACCTACACGAAAATAAATATCCATGCTAAGCGATAACGCTTAGTGGGGATGAAAATAATGCAGAGGACTTCTTTTTGAAGTCATAAATAAATCACACAATTCATGTAACAAAATCAACTAGCTCATGCATATAGCTTTTATATGTGTAGAGGTTGCATGTTCAAATATCAAATACTATGAGCTCACATATATATAACATCTACTCTTTTACTTATTCATGTACACTACAACTTGTACATATCATTTATTCAAATATACATTATCATGTGTCCACATTCAAGTAAACATATACTTGTATATAAATTGTCATGTACTTAAACATTTCTCTCATGTACTAAAACATTTAATCAGAACAATACTTTTAATCATCTCATATTCACTGTACAATAACAATAAGCCTGAACTCCTTTCATGGTGGAAACGGGTAACTCTGGATACTATTTACAGTATCTTACATGTGGAGAATTAACTCAAACTCTATGGAATACACAGGGTATTCCGAACTTTGGGCACAATTAAGGCCAACTCTAGCAGCTGCACTCTAACCCTTTATAAGCATGCTTATCTATCCACTACTATGGCACTCAGGCTTAACATAAAGACTCTATGCACTATATCATGTACATTACCCTCTCAAGCATTATAACATGATTCAATCATATGCACATTCAATATCACACGACAAGTCATGTTCAATCATGACAAAGCATGTAGCATATAGGTTCCATTCATAAACTCATATATAATAGCATCATTTACATATAATTTAATATCACATGGCATATCAAGTTCAACAACTAAAAAGCATGTAACATTTAAATTCCATGTATAAAGTCTTATATCACATCATCATATACATGCACTCATAGGTTCATACATTTTTATCATGCCATTTACAATCCTTAATACAATTATACATTGTTACTTTATTTGTTAAATTACAAATTTAATCATACTCATGTGCATTTCCCCGTTCATAACTACTTTATAGTCATTTGCTAACCCTAAACATGCATAATAAGCTAAGGGGAAGGGTAAGGGGTTGACCCATGGCAACTAGAAGCTCAAAAATAAGAAGAAAAAGCTTTATATGCATTGTTCTATTGCGAGTTCACGACCTATGTCGCGATCGCGACAGAAGCTCGCCTCTGGTGCCTTACAAGACTGCTTTTTACCCTAAACTTTTATCGCCAAAACTACCCTCTAGAACACATTTATAGGCTAAGTAGTCTTCATATGAATTATGCACTAGGATGTTATATTTCCAATGGGACAAATTTCATGTCTTTTGGACATCTATAACTCCAGATATGATTCAAACAATCTATACTATTCTAGTGAACCCGCCAGAACAGGGTCACCTATGTTCTAATTACTTTTGGGATACTTAGAGCCAGAATTAGATCAAGTACCCTCTTAGACACTTTTAGCTACGGATCATAGGTTTCTGATGCAATTTGAATAAACCCAATTGAAGCCCTATAACTCTACTTATCGTAAATACAATACGCAGAGGTCTTATGACAATCTGAACAAAATTCACCCACAAACATACTTTACACATGAAAGTTGTATGAAGACCATCTAACACACATATAATCACAACATATCCATATACATATACCATAAAACATTGCAAGCAATCAAAATGAACAAAATAAAGATCGCACGCGATCCCTACCCTAGGAAGCTTGAGCTCCACTCTCTATTCAGCTTTAACCCCTTTACTTTCCTTATCCAATCTCTTGTCCATAGCTCTCATGCATAACCAGACCAAAACACTTAAGTTAACCCTCTTTTCACTTTAAATCAAAAACAAAGAGAAAAAGGAGGTCAGATCAAAAGACAAATCAAACTTACCTCTTTGAAGAGACCTAACCAAGTCCTACTATGCTCTCTCTTTCAGCCACTTCAAGTGGATCTCTCAAAGAACTAGGCAAATGAAAAAGAAACGAACAAGAGAGAGGCAAAGCAAGGTGAACGGCTGACCAAAGAAAGAAACTAAAGAAAAAGAACAAGAGGGCTAAAACTAATGTAAATGAAGAAGAAAGAAGCAGATGGTCCATGTCAATCCAACATTAACTATGCTAATAAATGCCATCTACCAATTAAATACATTCTTCTCCTCTTTTTAATTCTACTCTCTTTTTATTTTATGTAATAATATCCAACTCTTGCCACATGTCACATCCCTACAAAGCCATGTGTCACTCCCCTATGATGCCACTTGTCAATCTCCTATGCCGCCACGTGTCACAAAACCCATCTCAAGGTCTCTTAAAACCCACTTATGCAAGCATCTCGCGAAAGGGTTCTGTCGCGCTCGCGACAGAACGCTCACATCCACACTAACCAGCTGTAGTTGGGAAACCGCTAGAGTGTTCTGTTGCGCCTGCGACACTCGTCGCGCTCGCGACAGAACTCTCGCACACAACACTTACTTTTCCGAACAAAACTCCGTATTTCTTCTAGGGCCACTTTGGGGTGTTACACTACACCGAGGTCTGGTGAACTATAAGTAGAATTTTGCCTAACACTAGGTTTCATACTTTGGTTGACCTCATAACAATTCAATCAACAATTTCAACACACATCAATTACATATTTCAACTATACCATCTATCAATTAACACATAAACATACTCAATTTCTCTAACCATACATTCACACATCAATTATACCCTTTAATCTCAAACAAATCAACATATACACATCACTTAAGCAAGGTTACTCATAACACACACACATATGTATATATATATCCCAAACCTCAAAAAGTAGGCTGAAGAACATTTTCACTAGCTAGACCTTCTCCTTGCCTTTAGCTCTCCTCTTGTCAAATTCTTGCACAATCAATCAAAATACACTTTCTTAGTCCATTACTCATGTCAATCCAAATCCAAAACAGAAATTGAGAAGAAGGACATATACACAACTATTAACCCTTACTTACCTTCTCAACTTACTTCATCAAACTATTCCAATACAAATTTCCAAATTCAATTAAGAGGAAATGAAGCTGAATCACATGAGATGAAGAAGAGAGAAATTCAGAATAGGAAAAAGAAGTGGCCGGATTCCAAGTGAATCACAATCCAATTTATGCCTCTTAATTCCACTATAAATTGCATGGGAAAGTTTGGTTGGTAAGAGGTGGATTCCACACGTTGAATCCACTCACCTCTTCTACCAAAACCCACTTAAGTCCTTGGTAATTAGCCAATCAATCCCTCACTTAATTTCTGTCGCTTTAATTGCCAACTTCTCTTTTCAATTACACCCCTACAAACATTAGTCTCATACTTATTCCAATCACATTTGTACCCTATTATGCAATTGACTCTACTAATGCTTCTAGGGTACACTTTGGGGTATTCAAGAGGGCCATCCTAATGTTCTATTAGGGTGGGGCCTCCGAGACACCTCTGGTTTGCCCAAGCGCGAGGCCGAGAGGCCATCCTAATGTTAGGGTGGGGCCTCCAAGACACCTCCGGCTTGCCTATGATGGACATAGCTGCGCTGTCTTAGGCTCACTGAGGCTAGACGAACTTTTCCAATGTTCTATTGGGTGGTGACTCTATGAAACCTCCTTGTTGCCCAAAATAGACGCCCTTGCAATTTCACTTGCAAGTTTACATGAACCTCATTCATCCTGAGAGCCCTGAAAGCGAGTCTTTGGGCTCCCGGGGTTTGGCAAATGTCACATTGGCAACTCCGCTGGGGACATAAAAGACTTCAATTCGAAAGTACCTTGGTTAAAATTTATAATTGAGTTTAAATTTAAAAATTTTATCCCTTTTCAAAAATTGCATATCATTTCATTAGAGCCTTAGAACTATGCTAGTTTGGTCCCTATTTTTAACCCCGGTGCGTTCCCAAAGCATGACCCTATGTTCACTCAATGTAAGGAAGTGTTAAGGATAATCACCAGCCCAAGCCTCGTACCATTATGGTATATCAAATGGAGACCCGATTGGTCATTATGCTCATGATGAGCTAGACCCGTTGGCAGGGCCCATGCTTGGGTAGCCCTAAAATATCATAACCCTTGACCAAAGCTCATATAATGGAAATAGATACTTCCCCCAGGTGACATATACCTTAATACGATGCTTGCTATGTGGGCCATTATATATTGAACAAAATCAACCAAATTAAATGGCCTTTTATTAAAGGCTTTCATGCCCCGATGGGCCCATCTTAATTTAGTTGAAATGTTTAAATACATAAAGGCCAAAACTCATATGTATGCACATTAGATAAGAGATGTTATGCTGTCGGTTTTCCGCCGTGCACCATACGCGTCCATTGGGTTCCCCGTTAACCCATGGATCAAGCCCACCTAAGAAAGAGACCGCATTACCTCGCATGTGGGAGTAATAAGGTTGGAACGATCTACTTGCTTGTATGTGATTGTAAATGTTGCATAACACACGATCATGCATTGTATATGTCACTCATGTATCATTCTAACAATTTAAAATTTTTAGCCATCATAGATTCATCTAAGTGGACTAGGGGTTCCGACGGTCGGCTAGTAAGGACAAATTTGCTCTTTGATTTACCAGAATTAGTGTCTGATTGGGATTCCAAATCACTCTCATCAATCAGTGAATTATCTCTAGAATCATCAATGGCAGAAAAAACTGGAGCTTTGACCACTCAAGACCTTGCTAGGAGGCTAGAGGACTTTGAGCGGAGGATGATAGATATGATGAGCACCATGGCCGAAAGGATTGCTCATCCTCCTGCTCCACAGGCACCTGCTGCTCCACAGCACCCATCGCTTCACAACCTCCAGCAGTCCCTCCTCGAGGGCAAGCCGAAACACCTGCTGGTGGGGAGGCTCCATTTATTGGTAATGCTGTCCGTCAGCCTATTAATGAGCACAGGGCTGATATGCCTTTTGAGCCTAGAAGGGAAAGGGTCCCCAACCCTAATGATGATTTTGTGATGGAAGAGGAAGATGATGAGCCAATAGTCCACCAAGCTGTGAGGCCCAGAGCACCCAGGGTAGAGGATGAGGCTTTAAGAGGGATGAGACAGTAGATTAAGGCTATCACCCGTATGCTATTAGCTGGAAAGGGGATCAACCCTGAGGACAGAGATCTGGGGGATGAAGAGCTGTTGCCCCAAAGGTTCAAGATGCCTGAGCTGCCGAAGTTCGATGGTACTTCGGACCCATCTGCACACATCAAGCAGTATACCCTGGTGATGAAAGGCACAGGGTTAAGCAAGAAGCAGAAGGTGGAATATTTCTGCCTAAGTCTGGTGGGTCCGGCGGTAGACTGGTATCACGGGCTGGATAGGAGGTCCCAAGAGGATTGGTACCTTTTGACTGAAGAATTTATGAGGCAGTATGACTGCAGCACCAGAATGGAGGTCACCCTGAAGGACCTTGAGCTCTTACAGCAACAGAGCGATGAATCATTCCATGAATACCTCACTAGGTGGAGGAATAGGGTCATGGAGATGAAGAGAAAGCCTGACACCGCTGACCAGATCAGGTTATTTATCAGGAACTCATGCCCTTACTTGAGGGATTTGTTCAGCTTTAAGGGGCTCAGAGATTGGGAGTCACTTAAGGATATTGCTGTAGAGGCTGAGGCGGCTTACCTAGCAAAGAAAGCAAGCAAAAATAATTTTGCTGGGAAAGGCTATGGGAACCAGTCAGGATATAAATCAGGCAGTGCCAGGAGCAGTAATAGCAGAAATGGTAAGACGACCGAGGTTTCAGCTACTGGAGTTAGGCAA
Source organism: Excoecaria cochinchinensis (assembly GCA_947683425.1). Classification (NCBI taxonomy): domain Eukaryota; kingdom Viridiplantae; phylum Streptophyta; class Magnoliopsida; order Malpighiales; family Euphorbiaceae; genus Excoecaria; species Excoecaria cochinchinensis. The sequence goes on from CANTUQ010000043.1 coordinate 7,696,273, forward strand.
GGCCAAAGGTACTACTCTAATTTAGGTCGCTCTATATCCTAGGTACTAGAGAGACTGATGAAAGAGGGAAAGCTGCGACCTTTGGCACCCAGACCAGCTATGAATCAAGGACAGCCAGGGCACAGAGAGGACCAGTACTGCGCCTACCATCAGCACACCGAACACTTGACAGATTACTGCCAGACATTGAGGAACATGATCCAAGATCTTATTGACACCAATCAGATCACGGATCCTGAGAAGAGAGAGAAGAAGAAGAAGAAAACAGGCTACAATGCAGTTCCTCCACCTTGTATATGATCGGGTCCTCTTAATCCACTAGTGAGAGTGGAGAGAAAGATAGTTTCTTAGATGCTTGATTCCTTTGATTCCAAGAACTTTTTTTATGGCAATATTTGCAATGATCGGTTATTTCAATAAGATGAATAATTTTTGCTTATTTGTATGATGTTTCTAATAATTTCATTTCACATAATCACGATGCATTTATTTTGACATTAATTCAACTAATAAGATTGCATCTAATCTCGGAACTTTGGAAAATCCAAAAAAATCCTAATAGCATTTGATATAACTCCTGAAGAGAGGAAATTTTTGAGAGATAAAAAAAATGAAAGAGCCTTTGCCTGGACATGGAATAACATGCTGACAATTCACAAGAATATTGTGGGGGCAACGTATTTCAACATGCCAACATGATGACAAGCGAAATTTCAAAAGCCATTCCTTTGCCTCCCCAACATCCGAGCCAAGCAAAATAAAACTCTGATCGTTAAAAAGCTACATCAGAAGTTCATTAGAACCAAGCCCTACAACTTCTTTCCTCACAACCATATGAGATCTTTACCCCAAATCCAATCAAGACTAACCTTTAATTATATGAGACCAACAGGGACCCTTGTGGCCAAACTTAGGAGGACAACTCATTACCTCTCAAAAAAAAAAGGAAAACAAAAAACAAAAAGTAAAGAAAAAAGCAAGAAAAAAAAAAAGAAGAGTCGTGTCCTAAAGCATAGCTTTGTCCTAAACCATTTGAGGCTAGCATACGACTCCATCTCAACCATTAAAGGTTACTTTAGAAATTGAACCACCAAAGCCAACAAAAGGAAGATGCAAACTTTCACTGCCAAGATCCAAGCAAAGAAACTCACTACCTCAGCCCGTTTGCATAATTGCCAAGAACAAGACTTTGATGCTAAAAAGAACCACCGTCAGAAGAAGCAGCCTCCCAAGCTAACGGAGATGAAAGCAAATTCAATCAACACCAACTGAATGAAGGAGGTTCCATGGCAAAGGCAAAAATAAATAAATAAATAAATAATAAATGCCCCATGGGTTGAAAATCGAAAAAAAGGCGACCTTACTAAAATTGGGCATCCTGCCAAAAAAAAGGCATTCTGGGCAAAAATTCAGAGGCTTAGAGAAAATTTTCAATCATGAAAACCCGAGAGGGTTGATTGATAACAGGAGTTTGATGCTTACAGGATATATCCCGAGATTAGATAAGGTCTTGTATTTTTTTGAAATTATTACCAAACAAATTATCATGTTTAATGAAATTAAATTGAAACACATGCAATGATATATTGATGTGATCAGAGCAGTCTATCCTCTACTACTCTTACCACTGGGGTCCTTCAGCCGACTCATCTTACTATCAACTGCGAAGGCAATTCTACAGCACCATCATCAGAAGGATCAAGCTCAGACGGCCATGACATGGACATAAATGCATGATGATAACCCTAGAAAGATCTTTAGGAACAGCTTCAGCCTCCTTTACAAACTGAAAAAAAAAACAAAAAAAATAAGAAAAAAAAAAGAAAAAAAGCCGTTAGAGATGAAAACCGTAATTGGGTCTCTAAGCAAAAGTTAGGCAAAAGGATAGGGTGAAAACCTGGAAACAGGCAGTCTATCTTTAAACAAAAAAGAAAAAAAAAAAGCCTCTGGATTGGGTTGGGTCCATTCCAGGCAAAAATAAGGCACAGGGTTATGTGAAAATCCACAAAGGGCGCATTTCTCGCTAAGAAAAGCTAGTGTGAAAATCCACAAGGGACGCACTACCTTCAAAAAAATGCTACAGGTATCAGATGAGAACCTCGCAATTCCAAAGACATGAAATTCGAAAGCAGCTTCAAAAGGCATTGATCTTATTGCAAGTTGCGGCTAGCCCGGCTATCATCTATAAGTCCACTAAGATGAATTCTTATCCTGCGCTCCTGCATGACTCATGCATTTCACGTGCATGCTCGCTAGTTTTCCTGCATATTTGGTTTTCTAATTTTGCAGAAAAAGAGATTCGATGAGGACACCAACAAAAGGCAAGTGACGACATCAGTCAGAGCATAATCCAATAATCAACCAAAGACCTCTCAGGGGGCAACAAACGAAAATGACATCAATCCAAACATCAGTTCAAGCATCAATCCAAGCATCAACCCAAGACCTCTCAGGGGACAACCAACCAAAACGACATCAATCCAGACTTATATCAAAGCATCAACCAAAGACCTCTTAGGGGGCAATCGGCCAAAACAATATCAATCCAAACATCATTTCAAACAATCAACCAAAGACCTCTCAGGGGGCAATCGGCCAAAACAATATCAATCCAAACATCATTCCAAACATCAAACCCAAACAATCAACCAAAGACCTCTCAGGGGGCAATCAACCAAAGGACTCACAGGCAGCACCACTTCAGCAGGGTTAGCACGATGACGGCACTACCACTTCACCAACTCAGAAGGGTTAGCATGATGGCGACACTACCATTCTATGGAAGGTTAGCACGACCACGGCACTAACACTTCAGAAGGGTTAGCACGATGACGGCACTACCACTCCGCGGAAGGTTAGCACGATCACAACACTACCACTTCACCAACTCAGAAGGGTTAGCACGATGGCGGCACTACCATTCAACGGAAGGTTAGCACGACCACGACACTACCACTTCAGAAGGGTTAGCACGATGACGGCACTACCACTCCACGAAGGGTTAGCACGATCATGGCACTACCACTTCACCAACTCAGAAGGGTTAGCACGATGGCGGCACTACCATTCTATGGAAGGTTAGCACAACCATGACACTGCCACTTCAGAAGGGTTAGCACGATGATGGCACTACCACTCCACGGAGGGTTAGCACGATCACGGCACTACCACTTCACCAACTCAGAAGGGTTAGCACGATGGCGGCACTACCATTCTATGGAATGTTAGCACAACCACGGCACTACCACTTCAGAAGGGTTAGCACGATGACAGAACTACCACTCCATAGAGGGTTAGCACGATCACGGCACTACCACTTCACCAACTCAGAAGGGTCAGCACGATGGCGGCACTACCATTTTACGGAAGGTTAGCACAACAACGGCACTACCACTTCAGAAGGGTTAGCATGATGACGGCACTACCACTCTATGGATGGTTAGCACGATCGCGGCACTACCACTTCAAAACACAGAAGGGTTCGCACGATGGTGGCACTACCATTCTACGGAAGGTTAGCACGACCACGGCACTACCACTTCAGAAGGGTTAGCACGATGACGGCATTACCACTCTACGGAGGGTTAGCATGATCGCGGCACTACCACTTCAAAACACAGAAGGGTTAGCACGATGGGGGTACTACCATTCTACGGAAGGTTAGCACGACCACGGTACTACCACTTCAGAAGGGTTATCACGATGACGGCACTACCACTCTACAGAGGGTTAGCACGATCACGGCACTACCACTTAACTAACTCAGAAGGGTTAGCACGATGGCGGCACTACCATTCTACGGAAGGTTAGCACGACCACGGTACTGCCATTTCAGAAGGGTTAGCATGATGACGACACTACCACTCTACGGAGGGTTAGCACGATCATGGCACTACCGCTTCAACAAAAGATAACACGCCAATATTATGCAACAACCACCACAACGACATCATCCAGTTCGGAAAGATAGCTGCCTCAGGTACGTGTCTCTTTCCGTCTTTTGTTTGAGTTTAGGCTCACCTAGACACTAGTGTACTAGCTTTCCCTAAACTAGGGGCAACTGTGGACACCGGGTCCTGAGTCATCCTAGATGGGAGTTACCCAATGATGATAAATTGCCTATTTACGGGCAAAGGGCTTGAAAGTGATTATTTCCTTGTCAAATTTGTATTTTAGAATAAAAAATAAAAAAATAATAAAATATTTTAAAAATTAGTTTTAAAAAATGAAGTTTCAAAATTTTAGTGTTTTTTAGTTATATTTAAAAATAAAAAAAAAATCGGCAAAAGGCATCGGTGGCCCAATTCCGCCGCAAAACGTGATTTTCGCCCCCAAAATCAGTTTTTTCTGATTTTTAACCCAAAAATCCATTTTTTATTCCATTTTTTAGGGTTTTAAAGGTTTTTTTCCTTTTTTAAAATTCAAATTAAATAAGATCTAATTTAATTGGATTTTTTTCCTTAATTAATTGTTTTTTCCTATTTTCTTCATATAAAAATAGAAAATGATGGAAAGAGAAAAGGGGGGGGGGGAATTTTTTAGGGTTTTTCTTCATCTTTTCTCTTCTTCTTTCTCTCAAAAACTCTCTCTAACTTTGATTGAATTTTGCTCCAACAAAAAAAATTAAAAATAATTCAATTCTTTTTCCTTTTTCCAATAGAATTTCTTCTAAACATATTTTTAGAAGGAGTTTAGTTGATGAACTTGATTTTGAGATAAATCAAATAATTATTTACTCTCAAAACTTGTTTTTAACCTTTTATTTGTTTTCAATTAAATTTTTTTCAAGGTTTTTTTTTAATTATTTTGAATCCCTTTTTGATGAACAATGGATTTTGTGGCAAATAAAATAATTATTTGTCCTTGAAATCTAATTTTTCATTTGATTTTCTAAAATAATAGGTTTTTTGAGACAAACAAAATAATTGTTTGTTCTTTAAAACATTTTTATCAATAAAAATAATTTTTTGCTCTTAAAGAATTTTTTTATTTTCCTTCATTATTTTCTTTGCAATTTATTTTTTTGGAATAAAATTCCAACATTTTCATCATATTCAATTCTAATCTTGCAAATCAAAGACAAGGAAATCAATTATTTTTACTTTCATCGAATCCGAAACTCTGGGGGTAAACATTCTGGGCTTGATCTTTTATTTTTTATTATTTTGTTCATTTTTAATTTATTAACATGTATATTCTTATTATTTTTATTTATTTATTTATTCTATTGTTTTTATATTTGTCTCATTTAATGTGTTTTTATATATATTATTTTTGTTCATGTAAATATTGATTTCTTATTATTTCTAACATGTAAATAATTTATTTTTGCTTTGATTTCTCATTATTTTTAACATGTAATTAATTAATTCATTTTGATTGATCTTTTTGCCATGTAAATATTTTATGTTAATTGGGATAACATTAATTAATCATGTCATTTATTTAATTATTTTCATCATTCTTTTGTTCATTTTTTATATCATTCTTTTTCATTGCTATTATTATATATTTATTGTTTATTCTTTTATTTGTTTATTGTCATTGTTCATTATTATTATTATCATGTTCACATTTTTATGTATTAATTCATTAACGTGTTTTATTTATTTTAATCAAATCATTTAATGCATATTTTTATTTATTTTGATTTCTTAACATTTTAATTCATTTATCATTCTTTTGATGTTATCTCATTTTATTTGTTTTAATTTGTTATTTATTATTTTATATGTTTAATTGATTTTATTGATTTCATTACTAACATTATTTCATTTGTGTTTTGTTTTTTATGTCAAAACTTATTTTCTTTACTTGGCCATTTTTGCGAGCACCCGAGGAGATCCAAAAGGCTCGTTTGGGTTAAATATTTAATTGCTTTATTTGTAATATTTTATTTATTTGGTTTTTTCATTTATTTTGCCATGTAATTTTCTTATAAAATTATTTATTTTAGTCACACTAAAAAGAAAATCACAAAAACATTTTTATTAATTAACTTGGAACATTTTCTAATAAAAATGGGACCAATTTCCCAATTTTCTCCATCCAAAATAAAAATGGTCACATCAAAATTATTTTATAATAAATATGCATGCGAGAACCAATGTCCTCATCTTTAATGTATATCCCGTTTTAAGTATGATTTGTATTTTATTTACAATATGGGTTGTATTCCGCCCCTAATTTTGTTATAATTTATTTTCATACGCTTCATTTTAATTATGCTTTTATTTATCACTTCCTTTGAATGAATAACTTGCGCTTTAATTAAACTATGCCGAATTGAATGAGAAATGGGATGAAACGATAAATTCAAAACTCAACTATAAACTTAACCAAGGTATGAATAAATGGGAAGTCCCGAACCTTCTCTGGTCTTTGGGTTCAACGAGGCGAGAGGGCCATCTCAATATTTTATTGGGATGGGGCCTCCAAGACACCTCTTGTGTCCCGTAAAAGGCTCAAAATTGCACAGTCTTTGGGCTCAACGAGGCTAAAGGGCCATCCTAATTTTCTATTAGGGGTGATGCCTCTAAGACACCTCTAGTTTGCCCAAGCGTGAGGCTAGAGGACCATCCTATCATTAGGGTGGAAGCCTCCAAGATACCTTCGACTTGCCTATGATGGACATAGCAGCGCTGTCTTAGGCTCACTGATGCTAGATGACCTTTCCCAATGTTCTATTGGGTGGCGACTCCAAGAAACCTCCTTGTTGCCCAAAATGGACGCACTTGTAATTTCTTACATGTTTTTATGAACCTCATCAAGAAAGCCCTAAAAGCGGGCAGTTCGGGGCACCCCGGGGTTCGGCGCGTATCATAGTACTACTCCCATTTCGAAAGCACCTTATCGAATGGCCTCTATAGAGTTGAGAGAGCTCAAAAACTCAGCTACAAGAGGTATTAGATAAGGGGTTTATTAGACCCAGCATATCTCCATGGGGAGCTCCGATTTTATTCGTCAAGAAGAAGGATGGCTCTTTGAGGATGTGTATCGACTATAGGCAGATTAATAAGGTAACAGTGAAGAACAAGTATCCCTTGCCTAGAGTCGAGAATTTGTTTGATCAACTCAGAGGTGCGGGATCTTTTCGAAGATTGATCTCAGGTCGGGTTACTATCAACTTCGGGTTAAGGATGTGGATGTAGTTAAGACTGCCTTTCGAATGTGATATGTCCATTATGAGTTCCTTGTGATGCTATTCGGTTTGACCAATGCACCTGCAGCTTTTATGGATTTGATGAACTGAGTATTTAGGCCATATCTCGACCGATTTCTGGTAGTATTTATCAATGACATTTTGGTTTACTCAAGAGATGAGAGTGAGCATGAGGAGCATCTTCGGTTAGGATTGTAAGTTTTGAGAGAGCACCGTTTGTTTGCAAAGCTTAGCAAGTGTGATTTTTTGCTTTAAGAGGTGTCTTTCTTGGGTCATGTGGTATCAGCTAAGGGTATTCAAGTGGATCCAGCTAAGATTGAGGCGATTATTAATTGGAGAGCGCTTAGGAATGTCATAGAGGTGAGAAGTTTTCTCGGTTTGGCAGGGTAATACCGCCGATTTGTGAAGAGTTTTTCAGTCATTGCTGCTCCTATGACGAGATTGTTGAGAAAAGGAATCAAATTTGAGTGGTCGGATAAGTTCCAAGCTTGTTTTGAGAGGCTAAAGAGGTTATTGGATGAAGCTCCTGTACTTACTCAGCCCCGATCGGGTAAGGAGTTTGTAATGTACAGTGATGCATCAGGTGTCGGGCTCGGTTGTGTGTTGATAAAAGAGGGGAAAGTTGTGGCCTATGCGTCTCGACAGTTGAAATCTCATGAGAAGAACTATCCAACACATGATTTAGAGTTGGCAGCTGTGATCTTTGCATTGAAGATTTGGCGACATTATTTATATGGGGAGAGTGTAGGATTTTCACAGATCATAAGAGTTTGAAGTACCTCCTCACACAGAAGGAACTGAATATGAAGTAGCGTCCATGGTTGGAATTATTCAAGGATTACGACTGTATTGTGGATTACCATCCAGATAAGGCTAATGTGGTTACATATGCTTTGAGTCAGAAGTCAGTTTCGGCTTTGTTTTTATGACAGTTCGAATGGAGATTTAATCTTGTTGGGGCCTTAGTCGCCCGATTGAGAGTGTAGCCAACCTTGAGAGAGTTGATTGTGGACGCTCAGAGAGATGATGTAAGATTGCAGCGAGTGTTGCAGGACATCCGATCGGGTAAGCAATCAGAGTTCTCAGTTTTGGATGGGGTGCTTATGTATAGGGATCGTTTATGTGTGCCCGAGAGTAATGAGTTAAGGAAGAAACTTTTAAGTGAGGCACACACTACGATTTTTACTATGCATCCAGGTAGTGAGAAGATGTATCGGGATATGAAGCAATTCTATGGGTGGTCCGAGATGAAGAGAGACATTGTTGAGTTCGTGGCGAGGTGTCTGACTTATCAGCAGGTAAAGGCTGAGCATCAAGTCCCTTCGGGATTGCTCACTCCTTTATCCATTCTTAAGTGGAAATGGGTTTCATATCGAGTTTGCCAGTGACTCAGAAGAAGCATGATTCAGTTTGGGTTATTGTGGATCAGTGCGAAGTCAGCTCATTTTCTGTCGGTTAGAGTGGGTTATTCTATGGACAAGTTGGCAAACATTTATGTGGATGAGGTGGTCTGATTGCATGGAGTACCGTTACCTATATTGTCCGATCGGGATCCAAGGTTCACATCTAAGTTTTGGAAAGAGTTACAGTGAGCCTTGGGTACCAAGTTGAATTTCAGCACGGCATTTCATCCTCAGACCGATGGTCAGTCTGAGCGGGTGATCCAGATACTAGAGGATATGCTTCGGGCTTGTGCTTTGGATTTTTCTGGCAGTTGGGATAGGTATGTGCAGCTTATGGAGTTTACCTACAATAATAGCTATCAGTCGAGCATTGGGATGTCACCGTTTGAGGCTTTGTACGGTCGGCCATGTAGGACTCCAGTTTGTTGGACAGAGTTGACCGAGCGCTCTTTTGTGGGGCTAGAAATGATCAGAGATACTGAGGAGAAGATTAGAGTTGTGCAGCAAAATCTGAAAGTGGATAAGGATAGGCAGAGGTCTTATGCCAATCTGAAGAGAAAGGATATTCGGTTTGAGATCGGGGATAAAGTTTTCCTTAAGGTTTCGCCTTGGAGAAAAGTGTTGCGGTTCGCAAGAACGGTAAACTTAGGCCTCGGCAAGAATGGTAAACTTAGTCCTCGGTTCATTAGGCCTTATGAGGTTTTAGAGAGAGTTGGTCCGGTAGCCTATAGGTTGGCTTTACCGATGGGTTTGGCTAAGATGCATGACGTCTTCCATGTTTCCATGCTTCGTCGGTACCGATCGGATCTATCGCATGTGTTATCAGTTCAGGACATTCAGATTTAGTCGGATTATTCTTATGATGAGGAGCCAAAGGCCATCATCGATCGAGAAGTCAGACATTTAAGGAATAAGCAAGTCCCCCTGGTTAAAGTTCTTTGGCAGCACTATGGAGTTAAGGAAGCTACTTGGGAACTAGAAACGACGATGAGGATTCAGTATCAACAGTTGTTCAGTTCAGGTGAGAATTTCGAGGGTGAAATTCTTGCTAGTAGGGGAGAGTTGTCACACCCCGATTTCCCCCTGGTAGCTTGAGCCATGTCTGCATGTGTGTGTCTGTGTATGTGTTGGCCTGTGTTTTGGTATATTTGGATTATATGCATGATTGTGGGTTTTGATAGAGTGTGGGTGCATGCATATTAATAGTGTGTGCCTTAGTAAAGGTTGGTCTAGAGTGTAGTATCATGCATGGGTGTTGGATGTGAGTGGTCAAGTTCCATCAATCTTTGTGTGACATGTAGCTAGGGTTTTAGGAAGTGAGTATAAATAGAAAGAGAGAGAAAAGGGGCAGTCATTTTACTGCCTCCTTGCCGTTCTTCCTCCTCTTTATCTCATCTTCCTCCTTCTCTATTCAAGTGTGCCCTAGTGTGAATTCAAGTAGTTCTGGTGGAAATTGATCATCTCACAAGTTTTATTTGGGTGAGTAGCTGAGTCTTCTTCTTCTTCTTCTTCTTCTTCTTCTTCTTCTTCTTCTTCTTCTTCTTCTTTCTATTGGTCTGTTAGAATGTATTTTAACTTCGAGTTCTTGGTCTGTTAGAATGTATTTTAACTTGGAGTTTTTGTGTTGGTGTGTTCTTCTTGGGCTCCTGGGTTAGAAGAGCCTACTGGTGATCCCAAGGGAAAAGAGAAGGCCAGTGGGAGTGGAACTTGCAGCTAGAAGCATAGGAATTGCAGGTTTGGGAATTTTTGCATTTTTCTGGTGTTTGTTGCGATGGAACAATGTGCTGGAAATCTGATGGTTTAGTGATGCACGTTTGACTAAATGTGATGAGTTTTCTTTGATCGAGTGATAATGCATGAATTTTGAACTAAGAGAATAGATTAGTGTTGATTTAGGTTTACTGTGATTTTCTGGGTTATTTCGATTGGAACTTGATTCTGTTCAGTTATGATTTGATTATATTAAGTGTGTTAAAATTTGTGTTTGTGTTCTTATTTGTGGCGATGGAAGTGCCCGATCTGAGGTAAGTGGATTTTGAAAAGAAAAAGGGATGGTTTTTCAACATTCTGGGAAAGATTGGGAACTAAGGAATTCTGTAGATTTTCTGCATTGTGAATGTAAAATCGATATGTCCAAGCCATAATTGAACTACTATCTTCTGATTGAAAATACCTTGAGTGCACATCGCTCAGTTGTCGATCGAAAGACGGGAAGTTCGGATCGGGAAAGTGGATCATGCCTTTTTGGGAAGCCAGGTCACGAGACGTGCATGAGAGCATGACTCGTGACATGGTGAGGGCCTCTCGCACGAGTCATGCTTGCCAGTCAAGACTCATGACCCTCATTTTCCCTCCCCAATCGGTTGTTGATGCTCTGTTGCTCACGCGATAGAGCAATCGGCTGCCGAGCGGGAAAAGGGGAGATCTGATCGGATTGCATAAGGAGAGCACTTCGTGCAAGCTGGGGAAGCCAGTCATGAGATGTGCAAGCGAGCACGACTCGTGACCGGCTACACAGCCTCAGCACGAGTCGTGCTGGGAGGCATGATTCGTGTCCTCTCCTTTCTCTCGCGCTTGGCCTCTGTCCACTATCGCGATCGCGACAGTGAGCCTCCATTTGGCCAGTTTTTCCGAAATTGCCCAGTTTGATTAAAATGGATTTCTTATATTTTCTGCATATATCTGTGCTACTATACGAATTATATTATGCTTCTATATATGCATAATACTAAGGTTTCTTCGATGATATATTATATGTGATATTTTGGAACATGATTTACTTTATGCATGACCTGCGAGAGTCAATCTAGTGGATAGTTAGGCATGCCTAATAGAGTCTTTTAGCTGCTGCCCTCTGTTCCATTTAGACCCTGATCAGGTCTCCTGTTTGGTTCCTCGGGAACCTCAATGTGTTTGGATCTTGTTTAAGGTCCCCTCAGTAAAATGTTTTGAAAGTAAAATGTGATTTTGTTTTTTGATTCGTACCCGTAAGATACCGCTATGCGTTTGATTCATACCCGTAAGGTACTGCCATGTGTTCTCTCATTATCCACTATTGTGAGTCAACAGGTGTATCGTCTGTTTTGTTATGATTATGGGATTGTGAACATCCGATCGGTTATTACTATCAGCATGTGAAGTAATATGAATATGAATGTGTATTTGGACTTACAAATGCTATAATGTGATTCAGTTATGATTATATTATATGATGTTCAGTTATGCCATTTTGTATGTGTTTTGCTCCGACGACTACTGTGAGTGGCCATCCATATTATTGTTGTATTGTCCCCACTAAGTGTTATCGCTTAGCACGGTTGTTTTATCCGTGCAGGTGCGGAAGGTGTTTAGCTTCTGAGAGAGTCGCCGCAGTCAAGCCAACACAGAGGTTGATGTTAGACTTAGCATTCATTTTGAGATTCTTTTTGTAATAGTGAACTCTCTAGTATTATTTCTTTTGTTCAGCTTCTGCTATGTAATTATATTTTGAAGGATGTAATTATTTTGATACTATCAGAACTGTTGTAAGGAATATTATTATTACATCTATGAATGTTTGATCATATTGTTTTAAAGTTTTATTTCCGCTGTATTTTTGTATGGATGATATATGTTTATTGTTTGATCTGTTTGGTGACACCCTGACTCATACGGCTTCTCACTACCTTGTGGATGGGTTCGCCTACGTATGGGTAGAGGGTGTTATAGTTTTGCCTTACCCCCATGTAAGATGTCTTACACGGCGGTAAGGCAATATCATACTGCCGTGTAAAATGTCTCTGCCTCCAGTTTTTGAAGTTCTTCGATTTTCTTCATTTTTGTTCTCCTTTTCGTTTATTATTGCTTTTAAATATTACATAGTGTCATTTCATGTATCTAGTATCATTAAATTGTATTTTTCCTATATCAAATTATATTGGATGCTGTGTTTGAATACGGAATGTGTTATGCATATCTAAGTTCATAGTTCTCCTTTATAAACAATATGTTATACTTGAATGTGATTTAATGGCTTATGCATGACCTGCAAGAGTCAGTTTAGTGGATAGTTAGGCATGCCTAAAAGAGTCTTTTAGCTGCAACCTCTGTACTGTTCTGGACCCTGATCAAGTCCACATTTAGTTCCTCGCGAACTTTTATGTATACAAATCTTGTTTAAGATCCCCTTTAAAAAATGTTTTGAAAAGAGAAAATGTGATATTGTTTCCGATTCGTACCCGTAAGGTACCGCTATGCGTCGATTTGTACCCGTAAGGTACCGCTATGTGTCGATTCGTACCCGTAAGGTACTGTTATGCGTTTACTTATTATCCACTACTGTGAGTCAGCAGGTGTTATGATTTGTTCAGTTATGCTATAAGAATATGAATCCGAATGATTATGAATATGATTATAAATATTTTAATCTGAATGACTCTAATATGAGCATATGAATCTGTTGGCACATGAATATGTTTATTGAACCTTTGAATGGTTATGAATGGAATTCTATTGTGATTATATCTTATGATATTCAGTATGCCATTTCGTATGTGATTTGCCTTAACGACCATTTTGAATGGCCGTCCATATTGTTATTGTTTGTTTCTCCACTAAGCGTTATCGATTAGCACGATGTTTTCAACCGTGCAAGTGCGGAAGGTGTATAGCTTTTGGGAGAGTCGCCGCCAGTCAAGCCAACACAGTGGAATTGTTAATAGGACTTAGTGTATTTTGTATCATCATTATTTTGTAATAGTGATCTCTCTTGTATATACTATTTTGTTAAGCTTCCGCTATGTATCTCTAAATGATGTAATTATGATTGGTATCAGAAAAGTTATGTAATTGAATATTGTTATATCATGAATGAATGTTCGGTTTGGTTTTAACTATTAATTTTCGCTGTTTATATGTATATTTATATTATGTGAATGTATGTTTGTACCATTCTGTTTGGTGTGACACCCCTACTCGTACGGGTTCTCACTCCCTTTTGGAAGGGTTCCCCTACGTATGGGTAGGGGGTGTTATAGTTTTTGGTATCAGAGCTTCGATTTAGGCATTTTATGGGTGATTGTCGTGTTTAGATATATGATTAGGACTGTGTTGGATGATGCGGTTGTCTTTGTCTTTTTTTTAGATGGATTCTTATTCTTTTCGTGGGTCGCTTGAGGGGTCCACTGAAAGTGTGAATCCCCAAGCAGTTTATCCTTCAGTGTCTATTTCGGCTCAAACACCTAGGGTTCATCCTGAGGCCGTAGCCATGCCCTTCGAGGCAATGTTGAAGATTTCTCAGGACATGGCTCGAGTCTTGGATAGGGTGACAGCTCCGAGAGCCCCTTTAGAGAGCATGAGGAGAGCTAATGCAGAGGATTTCTATAGTACCAGTCTGGATGAGTTTGAGCTTGCTGAGAAATGGATTGAGAAAGTGAAGCGAGTGTTTAAGGAGACTAGGTGTCTTGCTGACAGGCAAGTTGAGAGTGCGGTGGCATTGCTTCAGGGGTTTGCCTATGATTGGTGGAAATTGGTTTATAGGCATCCCCAGTTGCCTGACCCAGTCACATGAGAGTTCTTCGAGAGAGAATTCACCAATAAGTATATGACTAGGGAGTATAAGGATGCCAAGTGGGTACAATTTTTGAGCTTGAAGCAAAGGGCTATGTCAGTACCAGAGTTTGAGAAGGAGTTCAACTGTAACAACCCAAAAAGGGCCTAATCGAAATTTGCATGCTAAGTCGGAAAAATAAGGGTATTTCGGTAATTTACACATGTAGGATTTTGGATAATTAAGGACTAAAGTGTTTAATAAAGAGTCTATCTAGTGTGTGTTGTGTATGGTGCATTGATGAAGAGTTAGTCAAGATTTTGACACTTGGGACTCTTGGAGTGTGACACATGGAATGGTAGTTGAGGGCAATTAATGAGGAAAAGAAAGGGAAGTGAAGGGAAGAGAGGGGAATTCAAAATTTGTTGGCTTCCCATGGAAGCTACCCTCTCCTCTCTTCCTCTTTTTCATTCTCTTCCTCTCTTTCCTTTCCCTCAATTTTCTGCTCTCCACTCTTTCCTTGTGTGATTCCTTCAAGCTTGAGTTGTATTTCTCTGAGTTAGAGCTGATTATAGAAGAGGTAAGAGTTGGTTTGGACTTGTATATGCTTTGATCTTCATCTCTTTCTGGTTTTGTTTTGATTTTGGAATCTAGGGTTTAGATTAAGAATTTCTGCATTTGTTTGTGCAAGTTGTTGGTGGCAAGAAGAAGAACAAGGGCAAGGAGAAGGTGGTTTCTTGAAGAGAAGAAGTTTGCTTCAAGAGGTTTGGGAGCGTGTGTGTGTGTGATTGTGGTGTTTGAGTGTTGTCTGTTTGCTTTCTCATTTGGATCAAGTTTGCGTGTTGTGTTGATTCCTGGAAATTGGAGTGATTTGTTTGTGTTTATGCATGAGTTAGTGAGGTAGTGAAATTGGGTTCTAATGCTAGTGCTATAATGATGGTTACATGTGTTCTTGATATATATGAGTGTGTGATGAAGATAAATTTCTGGGTTGGTACATGATTGTGATAATCTTGTGATAGCGTATGAACATTGTGTTAATCATGTTTATGAGCACGTTTTGAAGGCTTAACAGTGATGAGGTAACTGAGTTTTTTTGTATGAGTGTTCGGTATGTCTAGTGTGTGTTCGGGATTTTGGAACAGATGTGATTTTTGCCGAGGAACTGGGAAATTTGACTCTATCGCGATCACAATGCTTATCGCGAGCGCGACAGAGCCGCTTATTTCTAGCTTGTCGCAGCCCGCTCAGAGGCAGTCCTCACGACACGTGAAAATCCCTCATGAGTCGTGAAGATTGCCCAATCGGATGTGAGCATTTGGCACGCGATCCTTCACGACACGTGAAGCACCTTCACGAGTCGTGAAGAATGGCCCTGGTCCTTCACGACACGTGAAGCATCTTTATAAGTCATGAAGAATAGCTCGGGTTCTTCACGACACATGAAGCATCTTCACGAGTAGAGAAGAAGCTCTGTTTTGCCAGCTCGGTTGTTTTCTCCTGCTCAGCTGTCGCTTGTTCGGTAGAATTCTCCGCTCGACAAGGCATGCACAGCTCGGTGCTGGGCTTATGCACAAGTCATGCATCTTTGCACGACTCGTGCCCAAGCATTTGTTGCCAGCACGAGTCGTGCACCATTGTATGACTCGTGCCAGGCCATTCTTCTTGCTGTCGCGAGTCGTGCATCGTATCACGAGTCACGACAGCCCCTCTGGCTTATAGCGCTTTGTGGCTACTGTCGTGAGTGCAACGCAAGTCGCAATCGCGACAATGAGCCTCCTCCTGCCTTGTTTCTTGCTTTATTTCGACTCTAATTTCTGAAAATAATTTACCTTATCTTCACTTTGCACTGTTTCTCACTATTGCATGGCTCATGTCTTTAATTATGCCCTGTTAATGTACTATTAATAGCAATGATTACCTTCCAAAATGTGAACTATTATCAAATAGTTCAGGCGGCCATGATAAAATGAGAAATCGGGGGTGATTTAAAGGGAGAAAGCTCAAAGAAGAAGCTTCTCTAGAGGTGGTTCCTCCACTGGAATGAGATTTAGAAATTCGCAAGCTCTTTTAAAAGCTGAGTCAGCCAGTGGTTCGGCCATAAGAGGTAGGCGATAGGGACCCTCCACTACATCTGGTACTGGTAGAGGTGCTACAAGTGGACAAAGGGATAATGTGAAAAAATGTTCTCATTACAATAAATGTCACAAGGGAGTTTGTAGATGGTTGACTGGTGGATGTTTCTGGTGCGGGAGCATTGAAAATTTTCTTATAAATTATCGAAAGGCTTCTGGAGTAAATAGAGATCAGCAAGAAACTAGTAGAGGGGAATGCAATGCACCTCTAGTGACCCGTGGAAAAGGAAGAGGTCGTCGTAAAGGAAACCAATCCAGAGGTGGTGCACCATCTAAGACAATTGATCGCCCTGTCAGTACAACTCCAGCACAGGACTATGCTATGAAGGCTCACAAGGATCAAAATGCACTAGAAGTTATAGCTAGTACTTTTTTGCTTTATAATATTGAAATGCATGCACTAATCGATCCCGATTCTACACATTCTTATATATGCTCTAAGAAAATGTGTATTAAATTACCCCCTGTTGATTAATTAAAATATGTTATATGTGTGACTAATCCATTGGGGCATAGTGTTAATGTGAACCGGGTGTATAAGAATTGTCTTATAGTGATCTAGGATAGGGAGTTCCCTACTAACTTAATAGAACTGCCATTTAATGAATTGGACTTGATACTGGGAATGGATTGGTTGAGTAAGCACCGAGGAATGGTTGATTTTAACAAGAAGACAGTGGTGCTTAGAAGTTCGGATAAGTCTGAAGTGGTTGCGAGAGGTATCCGGTCTAGTTTGTCGACTGATATAATTTCAACTATACAGGCTAGATGGTCATGATAGAAAACGATATTGGTTAATAATGGATTAAATTAAATAAAATCATAAATAAATAATTGGATCAAATAAATTGGAGAAATGACTAATATAATATAGTAGAAATAAAATAAACTAATAGAATTAATAAATTAACAAATATAAGACATAAATGACAATATTATAATAATAATAATAATAATAATAATAATAATAATAATAATAATAATAATAATCACAACAACAACAACAACAATAATAATAATAATAATAATAATCAACAACAATAATAATAATAATAACAACAACAATAATAAGAATAAAAATAATATTCACACCACAATAATAATAATAATAATAATAATAATAATAATAATAATAATAATAATAATACCGGACTCGTTGGAGCTCCGCCGTCGATGACACTGCCCATGCCGGAGTGAAGATCAAAGTGTCAGGAGTCTCTCACCGGTGGTCACGTGCCCCAAAGCTCTACCGTTTGACCAGGATCTACACCGAAATGCTTCTGGTCCTTCAAAGCTGATTTAACGGCCACCGATGAGTGAGGAGGAACGGTGGGTACCGGCAAACACGCCTCGCTGACAGTAGTCTTCCTCCACTGGTCGTGTCGCAATCAAACTCTAGAGGTGGCCGAATATGGCACCGGACAGTAGTATCTCTTCCTCCCTGATCTCCTTACTGCTGGCAAGTGGGGGTGACTGGTTGGTGGCGAAAGAGTGGCCTAAATGCCTGGGATCTTTCGGTGTTGTCCATGCAGCCTCCCATCGCCGAAGGTGGTCAAAAAAAAGGGGAAAGGCTTTCGGTTACTTCCTCTCCGATCTACATCTCGCCAGCAAGTAGGAGAGATCTATAGCTACCGATAAGCACGCCTCATTCTCCTCTATCGTCCTGTGTCGAGCGTGCAGTGGTCTGTTTCTCTCTCTCTCTTTTTTCCTTTTGGTCTCTCTGTCCTTTTTTCGTCCCTTGTCTTGTGTCTCTCCTTTTCTTTTTCTTTAATTTTCGTCCCCCTCAGGTCTGCTGTCTTTAGTCCTTTTTATTTTTTCTTCGTTTTAAGTGAGTCACGGGTTACCCGTGACTCAACTAGCGGGTCACAAGCTGCCTGTGACTCAGCTGCTTCCTCTTTTTTTTTATAATTTATAATTTATTTATTTATTTTTATTTTTGAGTCACTTCAGAACCCAATGTCTACAGTTGCCCCTAACTTTGGGAAGGTTGGTACACTAGTGTCTAAGTGCGCTAAAGTTCAGAGAAAATGAAAGAGACGAGTATCTGAGGTGGTCACCTTGTTGTGACGGTTGAGCTGATGGAAAGAGTGATGTAATATTGCGCGCTTATTGAAAGGACTTTGCTGAATTAATGCCTCTTGAGAGGGCTTTGCTGGTTGGTGCCTCTTAGGAGGGCTTTGCTGGTTAGTGCCGCTTGCCTCTTAGGAGGACTTTAGGGGGCCTTTTGAAAGGGCATTGGAGCTTTCCTCTTAAAAGGACTTTGGGGGCCTTTTGAAAGGGCTTTGGATGAGTTTGCCTCTTAAGAGAACTTTGGGCACCTTTTAAAAGGGCCTTATTAGATTGATGCCTCTTAAGAGGGCTTTACTAATGGAAGCCTCTTGAGAAGGCTTCATTTATTGGTGGCTCTTAAGAGGGCTTTGGTGATTGGTGCCTCTTATGAGGGCTTTGCTATTGTGTTAACCCTTTGCTTAAAGTGGTAGTTACCATCAACATGTTGATGTGTTAACCCTTCACTCGAAGGGGTAGTTACCATCGTTGTTGATGTGTTAACCCTTCGCTTGAAGTGGTAGTTACCATCAGCTTATTGATGTGTTAACCCTTTGCTTGAAGTGGTAGTTACCATCACTATTGATATGTTAACCCTTCACTCGAAGTGGTAGTTACCATCGCTGTTGATATATTAACCCTTCGTTCGAAGTGGTAGTTACCATCAACTTATTAATGTGTTAACCCTTTGCTTAAAGTGATAGTTACTTTCGCTATTGATGTGTTAACCCTTCACTCGAAATGGTAGTTATCATCGCTTTTGATGTGTTAACCCTTCGCTCGAAGTGGTAGTTTCCATTAGTTGTGGATGTGTTAACTCTTCGCTCGAAGTCGTAGTTACCATCGCTGTTAATGTGTTAACCCTTTGCTTGAAGTGGTAGTTACCATCAGCTTGTTGATTTGCTAACCCTCGCTCATAGTGGTAGTTACCATTGCTAATGATCTGATAACCCTCGCTCGAAGGGGTGCTTACCATCACTGATGATGTGTTAACCCTTCATTCAAAGTGATAATTACCATTGCATTTGATGTGTTAACCCTTCACTCGAAGTGGTAGTTACAATCGCTGTTGATGTTTTAACCCTTCACTCGAAGTGGTAGTTACAATCGTTGTTGAAGAAACCTGTATGCCTCATAAGAGGTCTTTGGGTTCATAAGCGAACCTCACTATTTATGGCAGTGCCAAAGATCATTCGTATTATTTGCAGCAGTGCCAAAGATTATAGGCGACCCTCGCTATTTACGGCAGTGCCAAAAATTATGGGCAAACTTTTTTATTTGCTGCAATACTAAAGATAATAGGTGAACCCCACTATTTGCGGCAGTGCCAAAGATCATACGCGTTATTTGTGGTAGTGCCAAAGATTATAGGTGAACCTTGCTATTTACGGCAGTGACAAAAATTATGGGCGAACTCCGTTGTTTGAGATAGTGCCAAAGATTATAAGCGAACCACGCTGTTTACGGTAGTGTCAAATTCAAAGGCGAACTACATTGTTTGCGGTAGTGCCTACTTTTAATTTCGATGCTTGCCCATAGGTGGATGGATTTTGGATTTTGGGCCTCACGAGGAGGACTTTGGTTTTGAATTTTTTTTTCTTCTTTTTTTTTTTTAAGGATTTTTCACATTTTAGGTCTATTGGAATTTTAAAGGATTTGAGCCTCTTTAGGTTTTGGGAATTTTGAGTTTTTAGCTTATTTTCTAAAGATTTTAATCCATTGAATCATTGTTTTGTTTTAGGTTATCTTCACTTTTTGAATTTTTGGGATGTGTTGAAAAGGTTGCCTATTGAAAAGACTTTAATTTTGGTGCAGCAAAACCTGCTAGTTCAAATTGTGCCTGAATTTATGAGTGAACTCTAGTGTTTGCAGCAGTGCCAAAACTTTAGACGAACCCCGCAGTTTGTGGCTGTGTCTAGACTATGAGGAGGACTATGAATTCATGGCAAACTTCATTGTTTGCGACTATGCCAAGACTTTATACGAACTTTGCTATTTTCGGTTGTGCAAGAGTTTATAAGCAAACCCTACTGTTTGTGGCAGTGTCAGAACTTACAGGCGAACTCTGTTGTTTGGGGCAGTGCCTACAGTTTATAGACGAACCTCGCTATTTACAGTAGTGCCAGAGATTTTATAGGCGAACTCTGTCTTTTGCTACAGTGCCTGAAGTTTATGAGCGAACCCCGCAGTTTGCGGCAGTACCTGAACTTATGGAGGATTTTCATATCTTAAATGTGTTTCCATTTTGTGAAATTTTATAGTTGGGATTTTTTTTTCTTTTCAAGTGTGTGAATTTACACCTTGGGTGCACTTTGCATTTTTACAATTTTGGGTGGATCTTAAATTTTCACTTGGGTGAATTTTGAACCTTTACATTTTATGATAGAGAAACTCGCCAGATTGCTCCCCGCATGATGTGTACGGATAGACTTTTTATTTCTTTTTTGGGGCATCCCTCCATTCTATGGGTTTACGTGTAACACCACTTACCCATATGTAGTAACCCGTACCGTGGTCCGGCGGGTTCACCACGACGGTGCAAGGTGTTACCAAAATAGTCGCTTAAAGGATTACAAAAGTTATGTCAAAAATCATGGTTATAAAATTTCTTTCATTTTCAAATACCATAAAATCACATTATAAAGAAAATTGTTGCACATATACTTTGTAAACTACAAATTCCATAGCTTATTACATATAAATCAACCATACACTGATTTAACACTTTACAAAACTTATATTTCAAAATTACAAATCGTGCATACATTCTTAAGACTATACAAATCCTACCATAAGATCCCTTCATAAACGTGCATTGGCCTGGACTGCTGCGGATGAGTCTCAAAACATCCGATCACTTGCACCTACACAGATTAAAAGAAAATCCGTGCTAAGCATAAAACTTAGTGGGAAACACATATAATATGGACGACCACTAAGAATGGCCATCAAAAAGACACAAAGAAAAGCATAATATAGAAAATATAATCATGTTGATTACAACCATTTAGGTACTTTGAAAGAGTTCATCAAAATATAAACACATGTTTCGCATATACATTTATTTAATTAATACATGCTTTTATTCAACATCAATGTTAACAAATCACTTACACATTAATTGCACCTTTCTGTATCTTATACATGTCACTTTATTCACTTGTTCAAATTCATTCTGGTTTCCAACATTCACTTCACACATCTTCCTTAACATATATCTTATCATATTATTTTATCCAATCAAAGAAACATTTAGATCACAATAACAAAACACATCTTATACATTTCATGTAGTATCATTTTCACAAATTGCTTTACTTCATGTCACATTCATACACATGTTTTGCATATACATTTATTTAATTAATACATGCTTTTATTCAACATCGAAGTTAATAAATCACTTACACATTAATTGTACCTTTCCGCATCTTATACATGTCACTTTATTCACTTGTTCACATTCATTCTAGTTTCCAACATTCATTTTGGTTTCCAACATTCACTTCAGACATCTTCCTTAACAGATGTCTTATCGCACTATTTTATCCAATCAAAGAAGCATTTAGATCACAATAACAAAACACATCTTATACATTTCATGTAGTATCATTTTCACAAATTGCTTTACTTCATGTCACATTCATACACATTGTTATGCCTGCAAACTCAATGAAGTGGACAATGAGTGAACACATTGGTACCCGTAGGTTCAAAAACAATTTCTTTTCTTTTCATATCAAAAATGGTTTCACATTGGAGATCTTAAACAAGATCCAACTTATAAGGATCGCGAGGACCCAAATGGTGACCTGATTAAGGTCCAGAACACATTGGGGCTGCAGCTAACAGAACTCTATAGGCATGCCTATCTATCCACGACTCGACTATTGGAGGCTAAATTATTTGTCTAATTATTGTTCAATTATTTTCATAATATAGCATGGTAATTTCAATAAGCGATATCATAGTATAATTCACATATTGAATCATATATAATCCATAAATGAAAAACTATGCAAAATAAATTAAACAAGTAAAAATTCACAGGACAAAGGAGGGTCTCGCTCGAGACAGAGATGAATCACACCTTATGATGCGCTCGTGACAGAGAATGGGATGGCCTCCATCGCGCTCGTACATAAGGTTACGCTTGCGACTGAGAGTATCCGACAGAAGATCATAACACAAGTTCTCTGTTGCATTCGCGACATAGGTCGCACTCGCGACAGAGATGAGGATCACATTCTATCATTGTCCTGCATAGCTCTCATCAAACAATACGTTCCCAAAACACCGACTAACTCTTTGCCCACATAGCACACGTCCAAACATCTCAGATTATTCATTATTTAGATAGTCATTCAAAAACTATTGCATATATGAAAGATTTGTTTCACTTTCAGTTTATGACACACTTAACAAAATCATTAAATTCAATCATAACACCCTTTAGCAATTTTAACCCATAAGTAAGCCTACTCGAGGCTCGAATCATTAATGGCCCAAATAACTTTCTATACTTTGATTCGGACTTGGAATGGTATTCCAAGCTTCCTACATATCCCAAGGGATTAGGAATTAGAACCCCGTAGCTCTAAAGGTTCAATGTACAAAACTGTATTATTTTCACTTATAATCCATTAACATATCATGTCATGCCACTTCTGGATTTATTCGGAGGTGTTCGACTCATTAAGCTTTTAGGTATCTTAGCCATTATTCTTATGTACAACCTTATTCACTTGTATCTCTAAGTGATAACCATTTATATACTCTTTTACAAACTCTAAACATGTGATGGATAAGTCTTAGGAAGTTTCAGTAAAGTTCGGGTGCATTTCTGAAGGATAAACATACCAAAATACACAAACTAGAGGAGGGTAAAGGTGGGAAATAATTCATGCCAACCATGAGGTTCAAAATAAGAAGAAAATCCCTCATTAGCAAGTTCTGTCACGCTCGCGACAGAAGCCTCCAACAAGTGTCTCGCGAAAACAAGATTACGTGACTGCTTTTCACTTCAAACTTGAACCGCCTAAACCAACATCTAAAACTCCTTTTTAGGAAAAATATCCTCTTAAAAAATGAGCTATAGGATGTTATGTGTCATATGAACAACTTTCAGAACATTTGGTAATCTAAATCACCAGATATGATCAAAACAACCTGAACTACTCCAATGAGCCGGCCAAAACAGAGACAACCTAGTTGTGGCCAAATTTGGAGCACTTAGAGCAAGAATTAGCTTATCTCTATTTCAAATACATTTTTAGGTATGTGTTTAAGCTTTCTAAAGGAACTTGTTTCATTAAATTTAGAGTTGTCAAACTCCAAATACAGCCTAAAAAGTAAAGAGGGATCAAGTGTGTCCCAACACAGTTTTCATCAAATCCTATTCACAGGCACATTCTTAACGATCTAAAGCCAACACTCACTATTATCATCATAGATTCAACACATATCATTCAAATATATCTCAAATCACATTATTCAACATCAAAACTAAAAAAATAAAAATAGTTTCCAAACCTCACTTCCTTTGCTCCTTTTAGTTCAATTGGTTGCACTCTCCTATTCCCATACTCTTCCATGATCACAATCATCAAATTTCCTCATAAAAACCCACAAAATTACATGTTAGCATCCCTACTAACCATAATTTCCATATAAATTTTAAATCTCACAATTAGAGAAGAAGAAGAGATGCAACTACACAACTTACCTTTTTAACCTGATTTAGGCACTTGAATTTCAAAACACCCATTTAGGAAGTATAAGCAAAAGAGGGAGAGAGCAGAAATTTTTAAGAAATTTGAAGAGAAAAGGTCGTTCCCTTCTTTTTCCCTTAAGGCCAGCCAAAAGTGGCCTAAGAAAATAGCCAAAATGTCTTATAGAGGGCCACCTACCAACACTTATCCCTATTGCCACATGTCACCACACTATTGGTCCAAAGTTGATTTTTTTTATCACAAACTTCTAATTGATACTTCAACTCTTAATTCTTCTTACCTTTAACAAATAACTTTTCTATTTAGTACATTGGCCCACAAATCCAATTAATTCCATCAATTAAATGCATAATTGTGAAATGCCCAACTTGCCCTCAACATTTCAATTAATACCAAACATGTCCTCAACTACCTTTAACCATTTTATTCCATCAATTACACATTTTTAGTCGCCAAAATAATTCTTTTGATGCCATTTAAGGCACAATGACATAATTGTTCAATTTATCGGAACTTACCGAAACTTTCGAATTACTGACCGTTGTGTCCTTTTTGACACTTCGTCGCTAAAGCAAACATATTCCATTTTCGCTACACCCCAAGCTTGCTTTAATCCTACTAGGGTATATTTTGGGGTTGTTACATTATATGGTTTTCAAAGCTGTCTTTGTTCCCACTTTTGTGTATGATGTTTTTTTTCTGGGCTTTTCCTGCAAAGTTATGTGCACAAGAATATATATAAGAGATTATGTATGGATGTATGAAATATATGCACAAAGCTATATACATAAAAAACGCGCAAAGAATTAGGTATGTGAATTATGTGTACACAATTGTATGTGATATATGCATGAAGCTATGCAAAATATGCATAAAGAACCATATGTGTTTCATGTATGTAGAAATTATGTACACCAAATATGCGACTTATGTGCATGATATGTATGCAGGGAATATTGCTAGTGGTTATACCCTAGGCCACATATTTTGACCTTGATATAATCATTACATTTTCATTTATATAATTATTTTCTTCACACTAATATTATTGGCATGTCATATTATTGTAATGTTTATGAATAACCATGTTATTCTTGTCATCCCTAGTCATTTATCACTAAAGGCATAAACATAAATTAAGACTAGTATAGATTTGATCAATAATTATGAGATGATTATATATGGTGATATAAATCAAATATGTACGTACTTGTTAGAGAACAAGGTACTGGATAGACCCACTATGAGATCACTACATGGGATAGTGTCATAAGTGATCTCATAATAGTTATGTTATTGAATCCTTAGACCTGAGATTATCACAGTTTCCTACATAAGGAACATCCTGTTTTGACATAATCAAATGTTGTCTTTAATCGAATAATTATAAAAGTTATGCTTGAACATGATGAGAATTATACAAAGGATAGTGAATAATTAAGATGGAATTTTTCCCTCTCTTATGAGAGAGATATCTATTGGGCCCCTCGATAAGTAAGACTGTAAAATGCATGGCAGTGATCAAATGAATTGATAGTGTGATTAATGTCATTTGAATCTATCAGTCTACTTAGTTATCGGGAAATTATATGTTTGAACAGTATAAGTTTGACATGGACCATGACTTATGTTCAAACAAGATATTGTGTGACAAAAGGATAATAACATGTTCTATTATCAGGTTAAAATCAGACTTACGATATTTATATTATTTGGGTAGTCATAATGTCTTGCTAGAGACCAATTACGACTTGTGGGCCTATTATGGAATTGGGCCCACTGCCAACTTAATATAAACCTATTGGGTCACACACCAAGATCATAATGAACAGACTATATTTTAATTAGGGTATTTCAAAATTATATAAATATAATATTTCTTATTATTTTGAATAAGAAATATATATATATATATATATATATATATATACACTACAAGAATTTTGTAAAATAGCAACAGAAAAATAGCAACGGAATTTTTTCCGTTGCTAAATAGCAACGGAATTTCATTTCCGTTGCTATTTAGCAACGGAAATTTAATTCCCTTGCTATTTTCTGTCATGTTTCTCAGCTTTGGCAACGGAAATTATTTTCAATATTTTCCGTCGCTAAAAGACGCGGAAAAGTTTGGCGCGTAAATTTAGCAACGGCTATTAGCAACGGAATTGAAGACCGTTGCAAAAAATGGCGCGAAAAAAGTGCGGGAATAGAAAATAGCAACGGAATAAATATTCCGTTGCTAAATTAGCAACGGAAATAATATTCCGTTGCTAAATTAGCAACGGAAATAGTATTCCGTTGCTAATTTAGCAACGGAATTCAAATTCCGTTGCTAAATATGTGTGATAAAAAAATTGGGTCATAAAATAGCAAGGGAAAACTATTCCGTTGCTAAATAGCAACGGAATAAAATATCCGTTGCTATTTTACTTAATTTTTTTATTTTAATTTGGACCTCCAATAGCAACGGAATTATGTTCCATTGCTAATTAGCAACGGAATTATATTCCGTTGCTATAAATGTGAAATAGGGAATAAATAGATCCTAAACTAGCAACGGATTAGTTTTCCCTTGCTAAATAGCAACGGAATATGTATTCCGTTGCTAAATAGCAACGGAAAAACTATTTCGTTGCTAGTTTTCTAAATATTTATTATGATATTCATTTGAATTTTATTTTAATTGGGACTGAAAATAGCAAGGGAATTTTGAATTCCGTTGCTATTTAGCAAGGGAATATGTATTCCGTTAAATAGCAACGGAAAAACTTTTCCGTTGCTAGTTTTCTAAATATTTATTATGATATTCATTTGCATTTTATTTTAATTGGGACTGAAAATAGCAAGGAAATTTTAATTCCGTTGCTATTTAGCAAGGGAATTGGAATTCCGTTGCTATATAGCAACGGAATGTATATTCCCTTGCTAAATAGCAAGGGAAATATATTTCCCTTGCTATATTTTACATAACATCCGAAATCAATTCACTTTCTGCCTCATTTGCTAATATCTTTGACCTCTCACCGACATCGTCTTCCACCACAGCCGCAGCTCATCCTCACAGCCATCACCTTCCGTTCCGATCCGCCGTCGTTAGGGGTCTTGGGAGTTGGGTTATTTTTCAGTCGGATTGGGTTATCCGAAAGACCATTTTCTTCTTTCTCCGTCTCGATCTCTGTCTCCCCAGCTTGTGCACTGGTTTTCTGTCTCGATCTCTGTCTCCCTAGCTTGACTCGATCTCTGTCTCCCTAGCTTGACTCGATTTTCCTAATTTCCCTCACTCGTGTACACCGCTATCACCTTCCACCAAATCCGCCGCTCTTCCTGACTCCCATCGCCTCCCTCCACTCCTCCTCTGCTCCTCAGTCACTCTCCGCCCCCCCCCCCCCCCCCCAATCTTCCATCATTCAGAATATTTTCCAGGTATTGAGTTAAATTTCAAGCCCTAGAATGATATTTTAATTTTTGCCGCTTTGATCTAAACCTTTTATTTTAATTTCGAAGAAAATTATGCTGCTATTAGCTCCCCTAGCGTCTGTCTTAGATGGTTCTCTGCTCTTATCTTATTTGTGGTTCTCCGGCAGAGAGTCGAAGGTTGCAATGTCCTGGTCGTTAACTGGTTCGTCTGGCCTCCAGCCTCCTTGTGTAGTTCCAGCGGATGCAGTTGATTCATAGGTTTCAAGCTCCTCACTAGGTACGGCGATATCCACCAAGCCAGCAGCATACATTTTGGACCCACCGGTGATCCTTCTTTCCCTTTTCGCTATTTCTGGGTTTTAGCTATTCGTTTTTATTATTATTTAACAGCACAGTGGAATATGTTGCTTGTGATTTTTGCTTGAATCTGAATGATGGGTCTTGAATCTGATTTTTGCAGCACATTATTATGCTATTTCCTTGAATCTGAATAATGGGTCTTGAACAGGATTCTCAAAATACTTTAGGTGGTTGTTTATGCCTAATTGATTGAAGTATAATGACAATTAGTGGAAATTTCTAAATATAAAAAACACCATATCAACTTGTTGAAATTGTTAGTAAAGAAAACCAAGGTCATCGAGACAGCATGTAAATGTGATGATTATAGGATATTTATCGAATTAACCGTAGTTAATTTCTTTTATTCTTGTAACTATAGTTAGTCTATTCTTTGGTTTGCTAACAGCAGGTAATATATAAACGAACAGATTGCTGTAAGTTGGATGTACTTTTACTGAAATATAGTGAATTATTTTCTCATTACCTCTTGCTCTGTTTGTTTTTAAAATGGTGTAGCAAATTCCAATCTCTTCAGGAATCCGAGCCACTAACAGCTAGCAAGAAACAATTTTTGACTTTATGTGACCCAAACCTTTGATCTGAAATTTAGTGTTTCAAAGTGGGCATGAAGTATTACCCAACGCAGTTCTCTTAAATGAAGAAGACTATTTGTGAAAATTTTGAAAAAGTCATCCTTGAGTTAGTTTTTGCTTTTATACATACTTGTTGTGCAGCCATAATTATTGAGCTAATTTAATTTTATCTTTTCAAATAAAATGCACAACACTTTCATAATTTAATGATAAATGTATGCAAAGTCTCTTATTGGTTTTCTGTAGAAGTTAGACACATTCAGTTGGAGTCTTGTGTTCTCAAGAATCTACAACAACACATATATGTTGGGTAACTTTTGGTTTATCTGATAAGTAGTAAGTAGCACATAACTTTTCGAAAACTAAAGATTTAAGGTTGGAAACTAAGAATGCCAAGTCAATAAGTATATGGTATTTATTCCAACATTAGAAGAGTAATACTCCTAGGTATGTAGCATCACCTCACTCAACTTTGTATGCTACAAATTGTAGCTAGTGATCTAACAGTACAACTATCATGGGCCTTAACATGATTATGTGCTATTAATTAGTTAAAGAAGGCCCATTTTATTAGGGAGGTATTCATTCTGTATCAATACTAAGTAATATCAACCGTTAAATTAAAAAAAAAAATTATCTTTTCATTTTATGGTCAAGATTTACTGTTTGCTAATCAAACTAATTCGTCATCTTAGGTATTTATGTTAGGAGTATGCCTTGAAATCCATGTATATTATGAATATTTTCTGTATATATAAACTCTTCATTAATTATGAGTAGGCACCATTTATATATTAATGCTATGTTGTGATTACCTCTCGCTTGGTTATATCTTATATTAATAAATGAGATAATTGGTAATAGAAACCAGTGCAAAAGCAATTATGAGATAGATTATGATGTAAGATGCCTATTGCATGCGTGAATAGCTAAATATTTCTAGTTATAATTTTGGTGGAAGCTGTTTTTGATTCTATCTCTACGTGGAGGGGATTTGGTGGAAGCTGGCTTTTGTCATTGGATTTCAGTCGCCAAGGTCATGTATCTTTATCCATTTAATTCTACTATTGTATCTTATATCTACCTGCTCTGATGTAACTTAGCTTGTACACATTGATAACTTGGCTGTTTTTTTGTTTTTGCCTCTTATTTTTGTATCTTATTCGATAAGGATATTTTAGCACAATTCTTGATTACTATATACACATTGATAACTTCCATATTTATTTTTGTTGCTTTTATCACTGTAGCTTGCATTTTGTTTGTGCCCCTGTTGTATGCCATGCTTTAGCTTGATTTTATCTGAAGTATATCATGCTGAAAAATCTGACTTCTTTTGGTAAATTCAATTCACTGCAGTAGCAACAAAGAGGAGGAGGGTGCTGTGTTGAGTTTATTATTTTGTAGTTAAATTTCTCCTTATATTGGACCAATTCCTTTTTTGCATTCTGAAGGTAATTTGTTTGAGATGTCCTTTTAATTTAATATTTTTTGCGTTATTGCCAAGTACACTATCTTTATATGTGATAATTAGTTGGCACTGTATATTAGATGATTAAAATAGCCAAACATTTCATTTCTAATATACATGTATTTGTATACATGTTTACGTTGATAGACAATTTGCGTTTATTTAATCCATAAATCTAATTATGAAAATAATTTGTTCGAATAACAGTTTCGCAAGCATGAGTAATGTCGATAGATCTTGGATGTATAGGCGTTTAATGCCAGATGGATTCATTAATCTTGAGTTTGCTGAGGGAGTTCAATCATTTATTGAATATGCAAGTTCGCAGCCTGCATATATGGATGGTCAAAAAATTAGATGTCCATGTAAAAAGTGCAAACACATCCGTTTTCTCCCGACTGATGAAGTCCATCTACATTTGTTGAAAAAAGGGTTTGTTCCAAACTACTTTGAATGGACACGACACGGGGAGCCAATAATTTGCAGCACGTCTAGGGGTAATCAAGTATATTCATCAGTAAATATAGATGGGTATGAAGGGGGATCCGGAATTGGACAAAATAGTGTGGATGTGAACGAAAATCTTTATGCACAAATGGTTCATGATGCAGCTGGTCATTCCTTTCAAGAAAATATGTAGAATATTGAAGAGGAACCAAACCCAAATGCAAAAAGATTTTTTGACCTATTAGAGTCAGCTGACCAAGAATTATGGACTAATTGTGAGAAAATGACTCAACTGTCTGCCATTGCTCGAATATTGAATATAAAGTCTGAAGGTCATATTTCCGAACGAAGTTTGGATAAAATTCTCACATGGTACAATGATTCATTGCCTCCTGATCATAAGATGGTTGAGAATTTTTATTAAATGAAGAAGCTTATTCGAGGTCTTGGTTTGCCCGTTGAACGAATAGATTGTTGCAGATTGGGATGTATGCTATTTTGGGGAGAGGACGTGGGATTACAAGAGTGCAAATACTGTGGTCAACCTAGGTTCAAACCGAGAAAACGAACTAGAACGCAGAAATTAGTTCCTTGGAAGCGGATGTATTATTTTCCACTAACACCGAGACTCCAAAGACTGTATGCCTCTGATGTTACTGCATCTCACATGAGATGGCATAATGAACATGAACAGTATGATGGAAGCATGAGCCAATCATCAGATGCGATAGCATGGAAACATTTCAATGACATCCATACTGAGTTTGCATCGGAAAGTCAAAATGTCAGGCTGGGATTATCCACAGATGGGTTCCAACCTTTTGGTCAATCCGGCCAACAATATTCATCATGGCCAATCATAATTACTCCATATAATTTACCTCCGTGGATGTGTATGGATGAGGCATACATGTTCTTAACAGTGATTGTGCCAGGGCCTACAAATCCAAAGCATAAAATTGATGTATTCTTGCAACCATTGATATCTGAATTGAATCACCTTTGGGAATTTGGTGTTCAAACATATGATGTGTCCCTTAAACAAAATTTTCAGATGAAGGCAGCTTTGATGTGGACTGTCAGTGATTTTCCTGCATATGTTATGTTGTCTGGATGGAGCACAGCTGGGAAATTGGCTTGTCCTTATTGTGGCAATGATTCTGATGCATTTTATCTTCCCAACGGGGGCAAGACATCTTGGTTTGATAATCATAGAAAATTTCTTCCTCTAGACCACCCATTCAAGCGCAATAAACAAAAATTCATTAAGAATAGGGTGGTTCAAACACCTCCTCCTCCTAATAAATCTGGTGAAGATATATTACGGGAGATTGATCAGTTAGGGCTTCTGAAAGTTACAGAACTTGAAAGTGAAGAGGTTAATAGTAGCATAAGTCAAAATTTTGGTTGGCAAAAACGGAGTATATTTTGGGATTTGCCATACTGGAAGACACTGTTGATACGTCACAATCTAGATGTGATGCATATTGAGAAAAATATTTTTGACAATCTTTTCAACACAATTATGAACATTGAAGGGAGGACAAAAGACAATGCAAAATCAAGAGCTGATTTGAAAATTTTTTGTAGAAGAAGTGAGTTAGATCAAGATCCAAATACGGGGAAATATCCGAAAGCATGTTACACGCTGGACAAAAAGCAGAAGCAAGTTTTGAATGGTTGAAAAGTCTAAAGTTTCCAGATGGATATGTTTCGAACCTGGCAAGGTGTGTTGACATGAGGAAGTACAAATTATTTGGAATGAAAAGTCATGATTGTCATGTGTTTATGCAGAGGTTAATCCCAATTGCATTCCGTGAGCTCTTACCGAATAATGTTTGGGAAGCTATCACAGAATTAAGTTTATTTTTCAAAAGTTTAACAGCATCTGAAATACACTTGTCTGATATGGAAAGGCTAGAAAGGGACATTCCAGTTATCTTGTGCAAATTAGAGGCTATTTTTCCACCTAGCTTTTTTGATTGCATGGAGCATCTACCTATACATTTAGTACACGAGGCTAGACTTGCTGGTCCAGTTCAATATCGATGGATGTATCCATTTGAGAGGTAATTTTAGTTCAAATTTAACTAGACTTTTTATAGATTTATACCAACTTCTCAAATATAATTATCCTAGATGTAATGTAGGAATTTGCATCACTTGAAGCAAAATGTCAAAAATAAGGCCAGGGTTGAAGGCTCCATATGCAATGCGTATTTAGTAGAGGAAGCAAGTACATTTTGTTCCCACTATTTTGAGCCGCATGTGATAACTCGAGAAAGGAAAGTTCCTCGTAATGACGATGGGGGTGTGAGGATTGATGATGATAACTTATCTATTTTCAAATATCCTGGCCGACCACATGGACACTCAACAAGAAGAATGTTAACAGAGAAAGAAATGGAGGCTGCCCATGGTTATATTTTATTGAATTGCCAAGAAATTCAATCTTTTTTACAGTAAGTTTAAGTTATATTCGAAATTGTCCAAGTTGTTTTTGTCATGAAATAGTGTTATGCTAAGATAATATGCAATTTTTGTAGTGAATACGAGGATTTGTTAAGGGAGCTAATGCCAGGAAAATCACAGGATGACATCAACAAAGAAGTGGATAAAAACTTTCCACATTGGTTTGCAAACTACGTAAGCTAGCAAAGTGAAATAAATAGAATGCTTTAAGAAATTAATATGGAAAGGACATGTTATATGTATTGATTAAATTTTTCGTTTTATGATGTAGGCTTCTGAAAATAGAATACAAAACAGACTCATGTGTGATCTTGCAAAGGGGCCTTTGCGAACTGTTAAATCATATCCTGTCTACTTCGTGAATGGATACTAATTTCATACAGAAAATCATGGGCAAAGCATGGCAACAGTAAATAGTGGGCTTTGCATACAGGGGGAATTGATGGATTATTTTGGCAAAATTATTGAGATCCTTGAAATTGAATATCCCGCATTACCGATAAAACGGTGTGTGCTGTTTAAGTGTGAGTGGTTTGATCCTACTCCTAGCGTCGGAACAAAAGTACATAGCCGATATAATCTTACCGAAATCAACCAGCGGAGAAGATTTAAACAATTTGAACCATTTGTGTTGGCAATGCAAGCGACTCAGGTGTATTATGTCCCTTATCCCAGCTTAAGAAGGGATAAGTCAGATTGGTTAGCAGTCGTCAAGGTAAAACAAAGAGGTGTTTTTCACAGACAGGCAAAGGGTTATAGCAAAACAAATGAAAGTGAAGCATTTCAGGAAGAAGAAGTGGATGTACATGAAATAAATGCATGTTTGGAGAATGAAGTTTTAAATTATCCAAATAATGATTTTGTGGAAATTTTATCTGGAGAGTAGGAAGAATCTGTAGATGGGCAGAATTCTGAAGATGAGACTGACTTTAATTCGGAATTCTCAGAAACAGAGGATGATTTTGATGTGCAGTTAAGTGATGATAGCATTTAATTTGTGTACGTGTTATAATCTCATTTTCAAAATGTGTTATTGCATTTATGTAGTATTTTCATATATGCTTTAATTGTATTGTTCCATTTTAACAAATATGATAACAATTCTTTGATTTTCAGGT
This sequence comes from Excoecaria cochinchinensis, assembly GCA_947683425.1. Lineage (NCBI taxonomy): Eukaryota > Viridiplantae > Streptophyta > Magnoliopsida > Malpighiales > Euphorbiaceae > Excoecaria > Excoecaria cochinchinensis. Next base: position 7,730,138 of record CANTUQ010000043.1, read on the forward strand.
TAAGAAAATGCCACCTAAAAGAAAGAAGCCAATGCTGCCACCTAGGCTCAGATTATCATTGACTGATAGCGAAAATGTACAAGTGCACCCATCTCATGTTGTAGGGTCACATTCACATTCTCCCCAGCAGTGTGCAGCATCACCTTCACCAACATCCATCCCTGATGACACTCAAAATCTACGTAGCGGTTCAGCATCCAACAATCCAAATGTTTCAACCTCACAGGAAAATGCATCTACTCCAGCATCAGACCATGACTCTATGCCCACGCATTTACCCGGTTCTGATGTCGAGGATGATGAAGGAGGTCTCCAGCCTGGGGCGAAGGGAGTTGATGGAAGAATTTACATTAAGATCATCAATAACATGTAAGTTAAATTGTTAAAATTTTTGTATTATAAGATAATAACACGAGTACATATTGATCGTATGGTAATGTAATATCAAAATTGATTTTAAATTGTTCATGTTAACAGGTTTATACCATCAGGTGCTTGTTCAAGAAAAATTACATCCAAATTCAAAGAGAAGATCGAAGTTGAGGGTTATGCATGGAAGAAGATCTCTATGCAGACAAAAGATTTTTATTATCAAGAGTTTGAGGTATACAAAATAAATTGAATTTTTTCTTTCAAAATAACTTAGTTCATACATTATAGAAAACATTTTTTTTTTACTTCACAATAATAATATGTTTTTTTCAGAAAGAATTTTTCTGGAATTCAAAATTTGATGCTATTATCTATGGAGTTTGGGAAAAGCGGGCCCGCCAACGATATGGACAATTTTTGTCTAATGTACGTTCTCAGAGTCAACGACCTACTTATATTTCTGAAAAAATTTGGAATCGTTGGCGGGAGTATTGGGCAACTCCTAATGCAATTGCAGCTTCTGAGAGAAATTATTCAAACAGACGGGGAGGCTCAGATGGTGAGAGTTTAGCTGTGCACACTGGAGGCACTTTGAGCCATCACGAGCATGCAGAAAATTTAGTAAGTATTTCAATTTTATTCATCAAATGTATAATTTTTATGCATAATGATAACTTTAATATATGTTTGTTAAATGGATGGGTTTGTTATGAAGATAAATTTTTTGTTTAGCTCTCATTAGTTGTATTATTTATCAAGGAGGTACACACGTCAGTTGATGTCATGCATTTTGTCTTCACATTTTAATCACAATTTACAAGTAAAATAAGTATTGTATATTTTGTGGTTGTATGATGATCGGCGTTTGGAAAATGTATGGATATAGGATGAATATATTGTTGTGCCCTTGCCGGGGCTGTGGAAATTTCTATTTGCAGGTTTGGGTAGTACATTTTACAAGCCGTCGTAATGCCGAAATTTATACATAACAGTTTGACCTCTAAGAAAGAATATGAGATGATGCTACCATGTACATGGGCCAATATAATGTATCTTATTTTGTGTAGGTGGCAGATGAGTTTTTGTACAAAACTTACATTTATCATAATTTAATAAATGAAACAACATAGCAATTAGGAATCATTATTGGGTGCTTTCGTGATAAGTTTTTATAATGAAATAAGCATTTGCCACTTGCAGGATAGTAATGCCACTTCAATTAAATTATATAACCTCTAACAAAATTGACAATGACTTGCCTCTCTTCCATGGCTTTTTCTTAGATCCTCCAAAATGATATTAAATAACCATGTATGAGTTTTGGATTGGGTGAGAGTGAAAGGCTAGATCTCTCTATAAGCTTAATTCTATATATCATGAAGCAGGAATATATCTCTAGTTCTCCTCCTCCTCCTCCTCGGTTGTTAGGTTGTTAGGTTTGTAAATTTTCAAAATAGTGTTAATTAATCAGTATTTGGAACACTTAATTTATACAAGGATTACATTTTTCATTTGTAATAGTTTGGTCTATTTGTTCAAATACTGATTAATAAGTAGTTTAGTTTCAACCATACGCTTAATTGGAATATTATGTGAATATTATATAATGTTGTGGCAGTATTAATTATGCGGAATATATTTCAATAATTGTTTTTAACATGCTCAGCCAACATGTTTCTTAAATTGCTTCTTATGCAGGCAAAGTCTTTGGGTAGGCAGCCTACATATCCTGAATTATTTATGCATACTCACACAAAGAAGCACGATGGGCAGACATTCGTCAATACCCGTTGCTGACAACTCAATGTATGTAAATTTTATACATTAGTATTAATTATTTTAAAAAATTAGAGCTAATTAATTGTAATTATTGTAATGGCAGGATCAACTACAAGATACTCTCACTCAATAGCGGCAGAACTCTGATAGTGTTGATGAGAGTCGTATATTTCTTGATGCAGTTGGTGGTAAGAATAATCGTGGGAGGATTTTTGGTTTAGGGTCAATTGCAAACACTTGCCATTCAAAGCCCTCTACATCATCCATTCCTGCATGTAGTAAGCGGTGTGAGTCTTCTCAAAGAGTTGTTCAGTTAGAGACCACAGTCGCTATGTTGATGGATTCTTTAACTGCATTAAAGAATCGGGTTCAAGATTTGGAAACAGATCGTGCTCCGCAGTCAGATCGGTCTCCTCCACCTCCACCTATGTAGTATTTTTAATGTCATTTGTATTGAATTTATAGTTGTTTGTAACAGTTTTACTAGTTCTTTTTACTTTACAATGATATTATACTGAATTTAATTTTGTGATATTTTTTTGGATTTTTATTTTATAATATTATAATATATTTTCAGGATTTTAATTATTGTGTATTACAATTTTTATATGAGATTATAAGCATACATTATTAATATATACAGGATTTCAATTATGTAAATTTCACAAATAATTTTTTTCACTCGTAAATAGCAAGGGAATTTGTTTTCCGTTGCTAAAAAATAGCAAGGGAAATATTTTTCCGTTGCTATTTTTAGCAACGGAATTTGTTTTCCGTTACTAATTGCACTATATTTATTTACAAATATAATTGCTATACTATTATAAATAGCAACGAAAAACTATTCCCTTGCTACAGAAATTATATTTATTATAAAATACGGAAAACACAGCAAGGGAAAATGATTTCCGTTGCTAAAAATAGCAAGGGAAATCAGTTTCCGTTGCTAAAAATAGCAAGGGAATTCGTTTTCCGTTGCTAAAAATAGCAACGGAAATCAAATTCCGTTGCTATAGGAATTATATTTATTATAAATACGGAAAACACAGCAAGGGAAACTGATTTCCCTTGCTAAAATAGCAAGGGAAATCAGTTTCCGTTGCTAAAAATAGCAAGGGAATTCTTTTTTCGTTGCTAAAAATAGCAACGGAAATCAAATTCTGTTGCTGAAATAGCAAGGGAAACTCAATTCCTTTGCTATTTTTAGCAACGGAAAACGAATTCCCTTGCTATTTTTAGCAATGGAAAAAATTTCCGTTGCTAAATTTAGCGTCGGCCGAAATTGCAACGGAATATTCCGTTGCTAATTTGGATTAGCAACGGAAATTTATCAAATTCCGTTGCTATTTTCCGTTGCTATTTCTTAATTTTCTTGTAGTGATATATGTATGTATGTATGTATATATACATACATATATATATGTATATATATATATATATATATATATATATATATATATACATACATATATGTATATATATATACATATATACATATATATATGTATATATATATACATATATAAATACATATATATGTATATATATACATACATATATATACATATATATATATATATATGTGTATATATATATATATATATATATATATATATATATATGTATATATATATATATATATATATATATATATATATATTATTTTGAATAAGAGATAATATCCCTAATTTATCTCTCTAGGGTTTAAGTATTTACAATATATATATATGGATATATGTTTAAGAAAAAAGATAACCCTAATTTTCATTTTAAGAGAGGCTACAAAATACCTAGCTGCCACTTTTCTTTGTGAAAGGAAAAATGTAGAGAAAAACCCTTAAAATTCAGTTGCAAGAGAGGGAGCTAGCACCCTTGCGATTATCTGTTCATCGGTTCGTGCGTGTGGATACTGATAGAGGGCATTTGTGATTGGAGCAGCACCTACAATCCGATAGAACTAAGGTGTTAGTTCGTAATTCAACACACTTAACAGGTTGGTATTCTTTTTCCTTCCTTCTGAATCAATTGGATTGCATGGTTCCTGTTTGGGTTTTTATTTTATTCCATTGTGAGATAATTTTGAATTATTCCATTAACAAATATGTGCAAAGAATTGCACATGCGAGATACATAGAAGGGATCATACAGGTGCGAATGCCTATAGGGCACCATGTATAAATGGAATGATGCAAAAAGTTAGGCATATGTGAAACGACGTGCAAGGTTATCCACGTGTGAAATTTATGCACAGAATTATGCATATGAAGGATTAGATATATGCAAAAGATTATACATGTGGAATACATGCACAAAAATGCGACATTAGACAATTGCAATGAACTATGTAAGTGAAGTTCGTACTATGCCTGCAATATGTATGCAATGGACTTATATAGTGAAGGATGTTTGCCAAAAATTTTATGCACAAAGACATATGTCAAAAGTTATATGTGCAAAACTATTTGTAAAATGTTTGCTACAACCATTTGTTAAAAACATTTGCAGAAAGCATATGTGCAAATACTATTATGGGGTGTGTGTAAAGAATCATTGCGTAAATAATGGCAAGAAATACCACAAAGTTGTGAAATGATTGCAACATATTAAGTACCCTAAACTTAAGTTTTTACCTACCTTTAAGCGCACTGAATGAACCACATTCTCAAGTGATTCAATCTTAGCAAAAAGAATTAAGGAGTCATTCTTAACGAGGGGCAAGAAGATAAACATGTAATTGTAAAGATTTAATAAATCATAGCGTAAACCCAAGGTATACCATGCAATCTCTATGTGTGTGTACGAAAGGCCAAAATGGAATTTTTCACCATTTGAAAGCAAATTCTAGATGCAATATTGGGGACAAGACTCAACTTGAATGCATAAATGCACTCGTGGCTTCCCACTCGAAGCTCAAAAAACAAAATAGGCCTCTTCGTACATATCAAACCTTATTCAAAGGTCATCTACGCTAATTAGATAAGACCAAACCAAGAATCAAGAGGCTTTACTTCGGTTGTAACATTAGGCTTAGGTAAATAGCTATCAAGGAAGGATCAAGTCGCTAGAGAAAAAATGGTCGTGACATTTACTTGACTGATAGGAGTATTGTTCCCAGCCCAATCGCATATTATCAATGAGTTCTTGAATTTGAGCTTAGTAATAATTTAGCTCATCAAGCTCAGAATAATCATTAAGGTTGAAAGATAACCATTGAAACTCATCAAGGGGTACTAGCTTAAGCTCTACTTCCTTTTTTTTTCCTTCTCCTTTTTCCTCTTTTTTTTTTCCTTTTTTTCCTTTTTTTTTTGGGTTTACTTTTCTTTTTTTTTTCCAAGCTTATATCTTTAACTACCCAAAGAGTTATCAAGGATTCAACCCTTTTCTTGAAGTGTAAACCAATCCTTATTAGGGTGATTTTCGATAATCCAATCCTATGTCTTTGATTATAAAAATAATTGTCAAGGATTAAACCTCCTTTTTTTTGTCCCCAGAATGTAAACCCATCCTTACTAAAGTGGCCATTCTTCTAAGTGCAGCCAAAAATCATTTTAGGTGAATGGTAGTTTTAACATATGTAACAGCAAAATGGATACGTATTTAGCATACCACAATAAAATCTCAATGGGCTAACAAGGAATTGCAAGATAAGGGTAGGAAAAAGTCATTTAGAGAGCTATACAAAAAATGGTTACCTAAATCATCTTAGTTCTTTCTTATCCAGGGATCACTTTGACGGATAATCAAAAAGGTTCTAGTACTCTTTGTAATGGACCAAATATCGATTTAGCCATGAATAGTATTTTTCATAGTTGGTTAGTGGGCCTAGGGTGAAAAATACACCCATGGACGAAAAATATTTTATTTGACCATCGGAAAATACTAGTCATGATGAATCCGAAAATAAAATTTGAAGTGAAAATGAGGTCAAATAAGTTTCCAAAACTCAAAAAAAAAAGACCTGGGCTCGGTTCCAATAGTAACCGATTTGACTTTAGGTTTGACCGGTGTTCTACAAATAGTAAATGATATCTAAAAATCCAAAATTTTCATATTTGCTCTATATAATATTTAGGAATTTTTTACAGTAAAAAGGTAATTTTACGGTAACATAGAAAAATGGCTAATCAGAGTGGTTTAAGTTAACCGGACTGGCAACTGACTCCGATTGAGCTGAAAATTTTCATAGAGGCTAAATTATATATTTTAGGAATTATGGAATTAATTTTGGGAGAAATTGAGCTTAGAAAGTGGAAAAAATAATTTTAGAGTATATAATGGGCCTAAAATGGAATTTGGGCCAAAAGTGGTTGAACTACTTTGGTTGGACTAGCCCAGCCCATTAGACCTGCTATAAAAAGGGCCAAAGAATCAAATTTCTCCATATTTCTCCAAAAAAATCTAGTTCTTCTTCTTCTTATCCCTTTGGCCGAAATTCCCTCTCTTTCTTTCCCTCACAATTTCTTCATTTCTAGCTCAAATCTCACCCTAAATCCTACTTTCCCAAGCAAATCAAGGCCTCTCTATCACTTGGTAACATCCTCTAAGCTCAATCTGGAGTGATTGTAGTGGAAAAATCAAGATTTCTAAGTTAGGTCACAAATTGGGGGTAAGTAAAAATTGAGGTTTTGAATTTAATTTTAAGGCATGGACAGATGGATTTAGGTGCATAGAGTTTATTTATGGTGTTATAATTGATTATTGAAGCAAGATTTTGAAAAAATCCCATGTGAAATTTTCAACCACTATTAGGTAAAGATCAAGGTGAAGGTTCCACTCAAACTAAAGGCAAGGAAAAGGTCAATTGAGGTGTGAAAAGCAAAAATTTGAGTTTTGTGGATACTAAACCCCATCATTCCTGTAACACCCCCTAACCACCTATAGAGATTTACTACGGTGACTATGGAGTGTTACAACACAAACACATGCGCAACAAATAGTTTTACAAACAAAGTTCAGGATTAATAAATTTCTTTCAACATCAAATTTAGATTACAAACAGAGAATCCATGCATTGCATTGCAAAACACTTATAGTCTTTCTTTACAACATCAAATTCGCTTTACAAAATACAACTTTCTTAATACAAAAACTTAGTCTCCTTACACATTACCAACTATAATTACACATCTTATAATATTACAAAATATCCTACATATACAGTGGATCCTATGTGTTGGCCATTGGCGATGCAGGACTATCTTTCAAAAACTATCTTCTGATGACTGCATGGACAAAAGATCCATGCTAAGCGATAACTCTTACTGGGGAACAATAAAAAGTGGATGAACACTCACAGTGCTCATCAGTACAATTCAAATTTTAATACCATATTATAACTTACTCATTTTGTTGATTTCTCTAATCATTTCTTGCAAACTGATAGATATCACTATACACCAAGTCATATATATATATATATATATATATATATATCCTCACATATAACAAAACATCATTTAGTAATTGTATATGTTTTAACACCATCATCAAACTACAAATTAAGATCTGTGCAATGCATACTTTACTCATTCTATGGCATTATCACATATTTACTGACTCATTATCAGTTACAACACTTATTTGTTATCATCACATAGTTTACTTGATACAACATAATGTATTCATTATACAATAATCTCACCCTTCACAGTTATCCATGACAATACATTTATAACTTATATCCCCATAAAGTCCTGATCACAAACCACATCGCTTCACCTTAACTTATTACCTACAATACACACAAATACACCAACCATGTACAGTTGACAATCAATCATTTGCTTAGTAGTTATTTTCCTAGCTTGCCTGCAATTCTATAATAGTGGATAACGGGTATTGCATCAGTACTCTGAGGTATAGTAGTCACATTAGTATCCATAGAAACCACACATTCGCATCAGCACCCGTAGGTACCGAAAAGATCAATAAGATATCAATAAATTCGCATTAAGGAATCCAATATGGATTCAAATCGTATTCATGATTCCAAAGGAATCGGACGCATTTGGCTGCAGCACTTAGACCCTATAGGCATGTCTATATATTCACGACTCAACTTGCAGGCTAAACAATTGACTCATTTTCTTAAATCAAGTTCGCTTAATAAACCTTCGCAAAAATTGCATCACAAAAATATCAGATAGTTCTCAACATTATCCACTTTCATACGTATATAACTTATTTCCCACCTCACACTTCATCATTTAATTCATACACATTGTTTATACATTTATGTAGGCACACATACTCACCCAATTTGCCACATTATTGGTCTCCATATAAATAAGGAATTCATAAGCTCAAAAGACTAAATCACATTTATCATTATCATAATATAAAATCACTCATATTTCCACATGAACCAATATAATATCATCAAATATCTTGCATAATAATACATTCTAAGTAACATCTATATCAATTCATGCATCATATAATAGTGTTAGGCAAATGCTTCAATCACACATTCATTGAACATATAACATACTGTTACACCTCTCATTCACTTCAATCATGCTCATATTTTCCTCATATACAATCCAACCTCATTACACACCTACATATAATTCATAGTCACATTAAGAAAACTCATTTCATTTGTTATCCTTCATATGTGTATAACTTAATCTCAACTCATAATTATGCATACTTGTTCATATTATACATGCTCATATAGATTAAGGTATTATAATCCTCAAATGTCATTTAACTTGACTGAATTCTATTTCATACAATTATACAATACTACTTCATTACTTTATTACTAATCTTAATCATACTCATGTGTATTTTCCAAGTGATAATTATTCTTATACTCATTTAATAGTCCTTGACATACATCGAATAGATCCTAGAAAGTTTCAGTGTAATAAGGGTTCAATTCGGGAAGGATAAACACACAAAAATACACAAACTAGAGGAGGATAAAGGTGGGCAATGATTCATGCCAACCAGGGGATCAAAATAAGAAGAAAAAGCCCCCATTTAGCTTATTATATCGCGCTCGCGATAATAGCCTCCATCAGGTGCCCTACGAGAGTGCTTTTCACCCGAAACTTAAACCGCCTAAACCAACATCTAAACTTCATTTTTAGGCAAAACTTCCTTCTTAAAAATAGTTCCCTAGGATGTACAGTTTCCAATGCAACAATTTCAGGTCATTTAGACATCTAAATCGTTAGATATGATCTAAAAAATTGAACTGCTCAAATGAACCGGCTAAAGTAGAGACACCTCTGTTTTGGCCACTTGTGGGACACTTAGAGCTAGAATTAGCTCAACCATATCTATCAGAAATTTTAAGATGTGGATCTTAGGTTTCAGCTCCAATTTGAAACAACCAATTTGGAGCACTATAACTCAATCTATGGGCAAAAAAGTCACAAAAGGTCAAGAGAGACTTACACAGAAACTTACCCTACAAGTACATTTTTCCTACTTTGTACACATGACTTCTAAAACCAACTTTAATGATATTTTTAACCAACATGCTCTCCTAATCATTTATTCATATACATGTTAACTTGCATAAGGCACAATTCTCATCTCAATTTGATTAAAACGCAAGGACTTATGGCCTAAGGAACATAACATGCTCCAAAAAGCCCTCCTACAGAATTAGTTACACTTGAATTCTCTTTTGCAGACTTTAGAGTCCCTCAATTCATCATGATCATTTCTAAGACAATTATAGACACATACCATAGGAACCTATTCCCATCAACCCCATTCATTTCTATAATCATACAACTCAAGTTATAACACTTACAATTAATATAGGTCAAATAGACCTCAACTCAATTTTACACTTTTAGCTCATTAACTAAAAACTAACCTATTTAGCATCATTTTATCATCACACTCATAATGCACTTCCCTAACTCAATTATGCACATCACGTCATATACACTTTCTTAACAAAGTTCATTCATTAACATAAACACAGTAATTCACAATTCATCCAAAATTAGGGTTCAATCTTAGGTCAATCAAACTCATGACATTCATTATCACTCAACATGTTCATTTCTTCAATTCAACACACCACAAAACACAATTTACACATACACAAGCAATCAATTAACACACACACAAATAATTAGTTCCCAAACCTTAATTCCTTTGCTCCAATGCTCACTTGGTATCTTGATCATTAACCCTCTTCTTTCCCATTCCTTTTTCTCAAAGCCACCATCACATGCATAGTAAAATTTCATAATTGAGTACAAGGATCAATTTCCATCTTAACACAGAAATAAAAAAGGAGTAGAAGAAGGATAATCTAATGCATCACTTACCTTGCTTAGCCAATAACTCAACTTCTACCAAGGAATCAACTAATCATTCAGCAGAAATTATGGAATCAAAGGCTAAAGTTGATGGGTCACGAAAGAAGAAGAAGAAGAAGAAGAAGAAGAAGAGAATTTAAGAAAGAGAAAGATGAATGAAAAATCTGTCTTTTCCCACTATAAATTGCATGAACTAGCATGTGTTGGCACAACCCACAATCAACACTTGGATTCCATTAGCTGCTTTTCTTAAATAAGATTAGTTTATGCTAATCTTAATTATCCCTTAATTAATCCTTCGTAAACTTTATTATGCACATTAACACTTTAGGCACTTAAACTTATTTACTTCTTGCAATTGAGTCCTCATTTCCAATTACTCTTAGATCCAAAATTATAAATCCCACTCAAACTCATCCAATTATCCTAGTTAAGCCACAATACTAGTAGGGTAAATTTTGGGTCATTACAATTCCGATATGTTATGTGTGAATTTTAGGTTATGTATAAAAGCATATATGTGTTTTATGCATGGATAATTTAATATGAATCACATAGTTATGATTAGGGATGTTAAAAATGATGTTTTGCATGACTAAATGTGAAGGAAAAGAAATCTAAGATGATGGACTAGTGTAGCCCAAATGGGTTGCTTAGATTTTTCTTAATATTGTTACATGCTTTATACTATTCATGTATGATATTATGATATTAGGCATAAAATGAAGCGATATGAGCGATTAATGGAATAAAACCATGCATGTAGGAAAAATAAATATTATGGCTGAATTGATGATTGTGTATATTTATGGTTTATTTTGAATGTTAATGCCTAATAAGAGTATAATAATGATAATTAGTATATAAAGAAGTTAAATTGAAGAAATGAAGTACAAAAAAGAAAAATATTGAAGTGTATATTTCGTGCCTTGGCTGAATGGCTAATTATGGAATTTAATGGTATATTTTAGTAATATTATGGTATACATGATGGAATGTGAACGTATATTAAGTTTTAAATATATATTGTGTTACTGGGGTTAATTATGATATTATGGAAGGAAATGTATATTGGCAATATATTATGTAAAGCATAAAATTTATAAATCTTTGAAAATAAAGTACTATGATATTGCCCTTAGTTAGTCTGGTATAAAAATTTAGCTCAGGATATAGTTGGCTAGCCATAGGGACTTTATACAGCGGTCTGAGTCATGATGACTATAATTGCCCGCATACCGGGTTAGTAGTGATCAATGAAATCTATAGAGTTTATAATGTGAATTTCATATGAAAATATCCGTGATTGTGCCTTAAAAGACAGTAGAGGAGAAAGGTTAAACGTGCTCAGGTCAGGGAAGCCCCTGATAGGTGGCATCCCGGGAAGCTAGTAGAGAAAAATATTTTCTTGGACCATTGGAAAGTACAAGTTATAAGGAGTCTGGTGGTATAATTTGGAGTGAAAAAGAGACCAAATAGGTCCCCGAATATCAAACTGAAGAAAATCCTCTAGTTCGGTTCAATAGTAACCAAGGTTTGAAAAAACTTGGACCGAATTTTTAAAATTAATAAATGACCTCTAAAAATTGTTTTGAAGGTAAAGATAGACTCTAAATAATATTTATGAATTTTTGGTAGTGAAAAATAAAGTTTTCGGTGACACTGAAAAATTAGTGAACCGGACCGGACAAGGACCCTGTTTGAGATGAAATCAAGGTTAAATGAGTTATAAAGAGTAAAAATAAGGTTAAGGATGAAAAGTGAACCGGACTGGTTCAACTAATGAATCGAACCGGTCGAACCAGTTTGACTATGGTTTGACTAGTTTAACCGAACTCTAAATGGAGTTATGGACCTCAAAAAAATTATCTAAAAGTATGGATTTTCTATAAATCATATGGAGAATCATATAGTAGTGAAAAATAAATTTTATGGTGAGATAAAAAATTGAGTTATGGGACTGGTAAGAAATTATTGGACCAAAAAATGGTTTTTGATTAAGCTAAAATTTTATATGGAGGCTAAATTATGTATTTTAAAAATTATGGAACTGATTTTGGGAGAAATTGAACTTGGGAAGTGATTGAAATAATTTTGGGTTGGAAAATGGGCTTAAATTACTTAATTGGTCTTTTGGTTTTGGCCCATTTGATTTGCCCATGGTTTGGCCCATTAAGAGAGGCTATACAAAAGCTAGAATATCAGATTTCTCTAGAGAAATCCCTAGAATTCCAGCAGCTCTCTTCCTCCCTTCTTTGGTTGAATTGCTCTCTCTCCCTCTCCACCAAATTTCTTCATCTTCCATTCGAATCTCTCCCTAAAATTAAGCCTCCTAAAGAAATTTTAGCCTCTTTACAATCTAGTGGTGGTGATTAGAGTTAATTTGAAGTGGAAAAAGTGGGAGAAAATAAGTGGAAAGATTTATGTGTCAAATTGAGGTATGTAAAGTTGATATTTTTAAATTGGTTTAAAGGTTAAAATAGGTACTTTAGGATGTGTAGAGTATGCTTATATAGTTATATTGCATAAAGGAAGCAAATTTAAGATGATTTCTTTGATGATTGAATTCGGCCACTTAACGAAGATAAAGAAGATGGTGTTTCAAGGAACTAAAGCAAAAAAAGGATGCTTAAGAGATCTAGAACAAGAAAATGAGTTATTGGATACAATATCCTTCATTTTCCATTAAGAATGCTTGATTTTAGGTTATGTTTAAGTATAAGGTATGTGAAATATGCATGTATAATTGAACCAAACCTTATAAACATGATTAGAAAGGTTAAAAAGGATTATGTCTGTGTTTAAAATGAGAAAACAACATTTTGAAGATGAAACTCCACCTTGACCGAATTAAACATTAAGGAAATTATTGAATTTCTTTGGTGATTTAAGCATGTAAATGGTATATTTGAAGTGTATAACATGTAATCTAGCTTATAGAGTGATAAATGGAATGGAAAATAATCATGGTGAATTTTGGATGGTGAGGCCAAATGGTAATTGATTGAAATTCTAAGTGAATTTTGATAATGTAATGGTATGAAATGATTTTATAATGATAAGTGAGTGTATATTAGCTTTATTGGAATTAATGGATTTAATTTGAACATATTTTGGCATGTTAACCTATTATGTGAAAAGTGAAAACATTGTTATATGTCATGAAAATTATGAAGTATGTTATAACTAGTGTTAAAATGCTTAAATATATGAAATGGAAGTGAATTATAAGTGATATGTAAATTTTAAAGTGAAGTGTATATGATGGCCGAATAGTATATGTTAATAATTCATATTATATAAATGAAATTTTGATGTTATTTGCCCTTAGTGTTCTGGAAGTGAAATCTAATTTGAGATATAGTTGGCTAGCCATAAGAATTCCACACCGAGGTCCGAGTCATGACGACTTGCTATCGATAGGCCAATGACGGTTTATCTCAGTGTAAAGTGTTTAAAGTGTTCAAGTGTAGTGTAGAGCTAGTGTTAAATGGTTCCTTTGGGATCATTCAATAGTGTAGTGGATTTGTGGGATCCGCATCCCGTGTCTCTAGTTAAGAGATTTTCTACCAGGTGTATACCAGGGTAATATGGTAAAAATGCATTTAAAATGAATAAGATAGTGATATATGAGAATTTGAGTGAAAAGGGGGCTAAATTAAAAGAAATAAAAAAGTTTAGGGGCAACACGGTAATTTTACACTGAAGAGTGAAAGTAAGTGATAATTAAGTGAAAAGTATAAATAAAATGATAATAGTGTAAAGAATTTAAAGTTTAGGGACTAAAATATAATTTGGCATAAAAGTAGAAATTTAGGGACCAAAATGTAATTTTGTAAATTAAATAATGACTTAAATGAAAGATAAGTGTAAATAAGAGTATTTTAGTAAATAAGATAAAATTTGGGGACATAATCATAATTTTAGTAAATGTTGAGGACCTAAATGTAATTTTACAAAGGAATAGCAAATTAAAGGATTTAAGTGTAATTATTAACTAATGTAAGTATTAAGTGGATAAATAACTTAAATAAGTGGTTTGAGGACTGAATTAAAAAAAAGTAGGGATAAAACGGTAATTTAGTGAATAATTAAACATAAGAAGTGTTATTAAAGAGAAAAGTGTAATCAAATGATTAAAAATATAATTTGATTTCATGCTCGGGACTAAAATGAAAATTGACATAAAAATATTATTGGAAAGACTAAAATGTAAATTTGTATGTTAATAATAAATTAAAAGTGAAATTAAGAATAATTAGTGGCATAATTGTGATTATAGTGAAAATGAATGGCAAAATCGAAATTTCAGGGAAAAGTAAAGAATGAAGTGTAATTTGGTTTTAAAATGATATGGTAAGGACTAAATGGTAATTTGCAGGTAATATAATGAAAAAAATGTAAGAATAAGATTATTTAGTGGCATTTTTGTAAATATAAGACAATTAAGGGTAAAATTGTTAATTGATAAAAGTTTAGGAACCTAATTGTAAATTTACAATAGTAAGGCTAATTAAGGGATTAAAGTGTAATTAATCAATGATATAGGTATGAAACGCGTAATTGATGATTGATGAATAAATAATCAATAATTGTGGAATATTGTTGTATAAACAATTATTAAGTGAATAATAGTTTTAATTGATATAATATGTAATTATGTATGTGTGTAATTTAATTAAGTTTATATAGTGGCACTATTATAAATAATAAAAGGGAGGTACGTAAATGTAATAGACCATAATAAGATAAATGTAAGGACCTAAAAGTAAATAATTGATAAGAAAATGGACTGCTAAATGAAATAATAATAATAATAATAATAATAATAATAATAATAATAATAATAATAATAATAATAATAATGATAATGATAATTAAGTGAAATAGAAGGGTAAATTCGTAATTGTGGTAAATGTGAAAGACTGTAATTTGACTATAGTAAAGTTTAGAAGGACTTCAATAAAATTATATTATAGTGCATGATTATTAAATGAAAATTTAATAAGACTGATGAAATTAATTGTATAATTTGTTAAATTAAAATAATAAAAGTGTTTAATCAAATATAGTGAGAAATAATAAATGTAAAGGTGATAGTAATAGATTGTAATGTGATTAGTAAGGTAGCGTTAATATGAAAGAGAATAATGGACACATTTTATTGTTAATTATATAATGGAATGTAATTGAAAAGGGATTTATGTATTAATAATAATACAATAAGAATAGCATTAATGTAAAATTTAGATTAATGTAATTGTCAAGGTTATTATTAGAATTAATATTATTGTTAATAAGTATGGAATTACTAGAATAAATGTTAAGTTTGATGACAATGTCAGTAATAATAGAAATAGTGTTGATTGAGAGAGAAATAAGAGAATAATGATAGAAATGATAAGTGTCTAAATAAATTAGTAAATTGAGTTCTAGTGTTAATAATCTAAGATTATAATACGATTTGCAATTGGATGAAGTTAAATAACACAGTGAAAGATTTGATAAAGTGGAAAATATTAATGCACATATAAAATGCAAAAGAGTTAATGCAATCTAAGAAGAGTAAAGGAAGTGTTAAGCATATAAAGAAAGTAATAACATTAAATCAGTGTCACTAATATTAACAACAATGACTATTTTAATAAGTGATTCAGTAACAATAAAGTGTCCAAATATACAATGTAATTAAATATATAAGTTAAGAACAAGTGAAGGAAACCAAAAGTTATAGATATAGATAAAGTAATAACAAGGATTGCTAATGGAATTGATTATTAATTAACAGACCTAACGTAGTGTTACAATCGTTAAAATTATTAGTACACATAAGAAATATACTGATAATAGAATTTAAAATGTTTAAATATAGTGACAGAACAGACAAAAAAGGATATAAGAATGACAATAACCAAAGTAAAGTAAATTATTAATGTTCAAAAGATGGATTAAAGAAATACATTTGTTTGCACATGCATATAGTTTTATTTATGGAAAATTTAGGATATATATCCACCACTGGGCATTTTTAATGCTTAGCACGTAGAGTATTACTGTGCGCAGGTTATAGTAGATTTGATGTGGCCAAAGATTTAATGATGACCGAAAGAAGTATTCAACAGCAAGGACAGAAGGACTGGCATGGCATGTATACGACCGCAGTAGATGAAAGCATGGATGTATGGTATGAGTATACGAATTATGTGTTAGTGCAACTGTTATATTATTATATATATATGATTGTTATTGCAGAAAAAAAATCCTACCGAGATGTTAAGTGTATTATAGTGTATGTCAGTGCAGTGTTGTGACATCCGGTATCCATACCACTTACGGGTATAGGGTGTTACAATGACTCTCTCTAGTAGTGCTAATGATGGCCTACCCTTACTAAGTACTCTTTACTATATGTCACCGATTATTAAACTGAACTGTAATTATTGTTCACTATAGTGGGCCTGTGGGGTCCACATCCCGTGTATCCGGTCCATAGATTTCTACCGGGTCATGCTAGGGGCATATCAATGAAAAGAAAAAAAAAAGGGAGATATAAATGGAGTAAAAATGGACTTAAATGATAGAATTTGAAAGTTATAGGGGCAAAATGGTAATTTTGAAAAATATTGAGAAAAGTGAGTAAAAATAATAAAGGACTAAACTAAAATTTTGTTATTTTAGGGACTAATGTGCAAATTATTCATTGTTAAGGTAAATAAATGAAATTGTATGGAATAATGAAGACTGAAAAAGGAAATAAACGAATAACAGTTTTAAAAAATGAGTTAATGATTAAATAAAAACAAATTAAATATTGTGACTACATTAAATGGATTTATTTAATTATATGTTAAAATATGCATTTGTTTGTGTGCATATTAGTTAGATGGGAATTTTAGGATTAGTATCCACCATTGAGCACATTAATACTCAGCATGTATGTTGTGCTAAATCCGCAAGCGCACGATTTATCGATTATAGTACTTAAGATATCATTCCCACGAAAACGGTAGACTAATTATTACTCACTATTGCTACTTGATTTTAATTTTGTTTACAACGTTCAATATTTCTGATAATGAAACTAAACTACTAGTGTAATGCTAAATTAAGTATTACATAAACCTAATTAATAATGATCAAAGAAGACAAGAAGGATTAATGAGTATAAGTTGATAGTTGATAAAACTTGAAGTTTTTCTTCTTTCTTGTTAATGTAACCTTGTCATGTAAGACAAGTTGGACTAATATTCTAATTCATTCTCTCGACATGAATTAGAGTGTCTAGAACATGTATTTATAATTCTAACTCTTAACACTCATTAATGAACTAGTTAATTATATATACATACTTCAGGAGTAATTAATAACCTATAGCAATCATCTAACATCTCAATATCTCAAGAAATGGTTTAATGATGAAATTTTATTAGGTTTCAGTAAGAACATATCTCTCAACTACATTCTTTCTTATTATGATCATTCATAAAATACCAACAGAAAATTCTGCAAACAAGAATACTTATATTGATGTGAATAACAAAATATAACATAAATTGTTCAAGTTCCTAAAGACATCATTAAATATTTACAAAGAAGAAGCAAAAGTTAGAAGATGAATAAGGAGATCTCTCAACCCTTTTTCTCTTCAGAAATATAATCTTCTCCTTTATTTTTTTGCCTTCTTCTCAAAACATCCAAATGCACTTAAGGATTTACAAATAAAAGTAATTGTTCTTTCTAACTTAGAAAATTTCACAAGTTAAATTCTATATCTGTCTTTATCAAATTGAATCTTATATATATATCTTTAAAACTTGTGTCCCTTAAGTGCCTCTTTAAAGATTTGTGAACCTTGGTAAAGGACTTGACTCTTCAAGTGACCCTTTAGAAATAACTTCTCTAATGGCTATTACTGTTGCGCTCGCGACAAAACATGGACCTCCAATTCTTTGACTTTTCTCCTGGTTTTGACTTCCTTTCACTTCCTTGTTTTGTCGCGCTCGCGATAGTGTCTTCACTTTAAGCTCATATTTTAAGCATCTTTCTCCCTATTTTGTCCCTTTTACTCCTACACAACAAAA
This sequence comes from Excoecaria cochinchinensis, assembly GCA_947683425.1. Taxonomy (NCBI): domain Eukaryota; kingdom Viridiplantae; phylum Streptophyta; class Magnoliopsida; order Malpighiales; family Euphorbiaceae; genus Excoecaria; species Excoecaria cochinchinensis. The sequence continues at coordinate 7,748,661 of CANTUQ010000043.1, forward strand.
CACACAAAAAGCATAAAAGATACCATGTTTCATAAGCAAATTAACCTAAAATTAAACATTTACTTGACATACTTAGACCTAAAACAATAATTTAACAAATATAAATCAACACACATCAACGTAGTTTGTTTGACTGCGTGTAGGTATAAAGGAGTAGGACCGAGAAGGAACATACATTGGAGTTTTTGGGAGCAAATTGAAGATAATTTATCTTTTTTTTTGGTAATGTCATGTATATGTATTAAGACTTATACTTATGGGGATGTTATAGTTAATTTATGGATGACTGTAAACTTAAATATGTAATGGTTATAATTATGACATATGTGATGGATGTGGTATGGGATTGTGATAGTGATATATTGGATACTATAATTGTTATGCCCGTGATTAGGCTATGGAATTGTTTGAATTGCAGGTTTCGGTAGTTCAGTTTATAAGCCGTTATGCTGCCGAAATTTTGACCCAATGATTAGTAACTTTAGACAGTTATAGGTCAATCGGCAAGGTGAATGTTAGGTTAAAGGCAATTCATGGTAATGGACAATGAAAGTTAAGAAATACCTGGTAAAAAAAATTAAAAAAAATTATCCATAATATTATTAAGTGAACATATATCAGTGTACGTATAGTATAAGGGTGTTGCAATTTTTTTTGTATCAGAGCGCGGTTTAGGCGATTCTAAGATCGGAGTGGGATAAATGATTGGATAAAATGCATATACATGCCAAATGATTGATGGAAAATGTTATAAGGCTAATGTATGCTTGCTCCTTTTTGTGTTATTGTAATGGCCTGAAATATACCTGTAGACACTAGGTCCTGAGCCACAGGCAAAAAGGTAGGAAGTGATGATTTCCTTGTCAAAATTACTTTTTAGAAATAAAAAATAAAAATTAAAAAAAAAGAGTTTAGAAATTATAGTATTTTAGTCAAAGTTGTCTCTTAAAAAAAAATTGTCGTTGGAAGTAGCCGGCGCGCGTGGGGGGCCTCCCTCGCGTGCCAGGCGAGTGCTGGGGTAGGGGCGCTCACCCCTACGCTGCGCAACATGCGCGCAACGGGCGAGGTGTCGCTTGCCCGTCCTCGCCAGCCAGCGCTTGTGACGCGCTGGCAGCTCGTCGGTCGCCGCTATCCACCCAAATCCGCCGAACATGCAATTTTTGGCCTTTTTCATGATTTTATTTCCCAATTTGATTTTTTATCCCATTTTTTGGCATTTTCATGGTTTTTTCATTTTCTAAAATTAAGATAGATAATAAATTATTTTTTTTTTATTTACTTTATTTTATTTTATTAAAATTTTTCCTTAAGATACATATCAAAATATTTCATTTTATCTTTAAATCTAATTTGAATTTAAAAATATTTGATTTTATTTCCTAAAATTAAATTTGAATTCAAATAGATTTGATATCTATTTTTAAAGATAATTTAAATTTCAAAAGGATTTGATTTTTAAATTTAAATTTTAAAAAGATTTGATTTTTAAATTTAAATTTTAAAAAGATTTGATTTTTAAATTTGAATTTTAAAAGATTTGATTTTGAAATTTAAATTTTAAAAAGATTTGATTTTTGAATTTAAATTTTAAAAAGATTTGATTTTTAAATTTAAATTTTAAAAGATTTGAATTTGTTATTCTTATCCTCAGTTAGCTTATAAATAGCAAGTTGAGTATTGAGAAAAGGATTTGGACTGCTTCCTCTTCTTAGAGAATTCTTTCTACATTTTCTTTTTTGATTTTTCTTCTTCAAATAAATTTCTTAAGGTTTTAAAATAAATTCTTGGTAAATAATTTCTTGAAACAAAGAAAATAATTTTTTGTTGTTGAAAATTTTTATTTTCTTCCATTTTTTTTAGCAAGTTTTCTTTATTGGAATAAAACTCCAATTTTTAATATTTTCAATTCTAATTTGGCGGATCAAAGTAAGGAAATCAATCATATTTTTACCTTCATCGAGTTGAAATTCTGAGGGTAAATATTTTGAGTTCAACCCTACTTTTCTTTTATTTTATTTATTCACAATCATTTTATCAACATGTAGATATTTATATCTATTGCTTATATATTTATTTTATCTCTTACATTTCCTTTTATTCATTATTTTTATTATTTAATTATCGCACTAACATGCTCTTTGCTTTTTTGTGAGTTTTATTGTTTCTTTATTGGCTTTGGGGTATTAAAAATGGAGGACACCGTGATGAGCTGAGAATATCATTCGGGTTTATTCTTCTACCCTACTTCTCTTTACTTTAATTTCCATTATTGTAAATATTTTTTTTATTTATTTCGCCAACATGAAAATGACTAAATATTTATATTAATTAAGTTGGAGTTTTTCTAATAAAATGGTACCAATGTCCTAATTTTATATCAAAATAAATTGTCACTTTAAAATTATTATTTTATGAATATACATGCGAGGACCAATGTCCTCATCTCTAATAAATGCCCAATTTTCTGTATGATTACATGTCATTTACAGTGGGTGTTGTATTCCGCCCCTAGTTTTGTTGTCATTTATTGAGTTCTTTTTTATCTTATTTTTTATCTTGTCTTTATTTACTGCTTTTGTTATATGATCGACTTGTGCCTTAATTAATTGCATCAAAGTGAATGAGAAAATGGAATGAAATCTTATAGTTAAAACTCAACCATAACTTTAATCAAGGAATGAATAAATGAAAAGTCCCGAACCATCTCTAGTCTTAGGCTACACGAGGTTAGAGGACCACCCTAGTGTCATATTGGGGTGAGGTCTCCAAAATATCTCTTGTTGCCTAAAATAGGCCCAATTTGCATAGTTTAGGCTCCATGAGGTTAGAGGACCACCTCAATGTCTTATTAGGATGGGGTCTCTAAAATATCTCTGGCTTGCCCAAAATGGACGTATATGCGTCGTCTTAGGCTCCATGAGGTCAAAGTACCATCCCAATGTTCTATTGGGATGGGGACTCCAAAATATCTCTGGCTTGCCCAAAATAGACACAGATGCGCTATACGACCTTTCCCAATGTTTTATTGGGTGGCGACTCCAAGAAACCTCCTTCTTGCCCAAAATAGATGCCCTTGTAATCTCTCACGAGTTTCATGAAATTCTCTCGAACACCCTAAAAGGGGGTCGTTCAGGGCACCCCGGGGTTTGGCGCACATTATAATGGCTACACCGCTGGGGACTTTTTATGATACTTTGCTTCGAAAGTACCTTGGTTAAACATATAATTGAGTTTTAATTTAAAAATTTCATCCTTTTTCGAAATTGCATTGCATCTTATTAGAGCCTTAGATCTATGCTAGTTCGGTCCCTCTTTTAACCCCGATGCGTTCCCGATACACGACCCTACGTTCACTCAATATAGGGAGGTGTTAAGGATAATCACTAGCCCAAGTCTAGTACCATGTGGTATATCAAATAATGACCCGACCGGTCGCTATGCTCATGACGAGCTAGACCGGTTAGTAGGGATCGTGCTTGGGTAGCCCAAAAGTGACATCAGCCTGGCTAAAGCTCATGTAATGAAAGTAGATACTTCCCTGAGGTGGTATGAACCATAATACTATGCTTGCCATATGGATCATTTTGTATTGGTCAAACCCAAATAAGTTGATTAGTCACCTAATCAAAGGCTTTCATGCCCCAATCGGCCTATGTCAATTTATTCGGACTGCCTAAATAAACAATGATCAAAACCCATATGTATGCATGTTAGCTAAGAGAGGCTATGCTGTTGGTTTTCCACCGTGCACCATACGCGTCCATTGGATTCCCTATTAATCTATGGATCAAGCCCACTTAGGAAAGAGACCGCACGACCTCCTGTGTGGGAGTGATAAGGTTGGAAGGATCTATCTGCTTGCATGTGGTTGTGGATGTTGCATTACATATTCATGCCTTACATGTCATTCAGGCATGTCAAAAAAAAAACATATACATTTCATTTCGTATGTGTACATTCTATTATGTACATATAGTTGTCGCATGTATATATCATCCTATGCATAAAATTTTTTTTTCATGTATCACTTGTATCATTATAATCTCTTAATCTTTCATTCATCGAGGATCATTTGTATAGCACGATCATGCATTACATGCTATTTATGCATCATTCTAACTCCTTATTTTTTTTATCCATCACATACCATTTGTCTAGTTGGTTTAGGGGTTCTAACAGCTGCCTTATCAGGGGTTCTGATTGAGCAACCAGTGCAATTAACAGGCATTCAAAAATATTTTCAGAAATGGCCAATTCACTGAGAGAGGCAGATACAACCCGGGCCATGCTTGTCGAAGAAGTTAGTAGGAGGTTCGAGGAATTTAAGAATAGGATGATGGCTGATAAGTTGCAATTATATTAATATTTTAGATTAATTATTGGCCTAATTATATGTTTTATTTATTTAATTTTAATAATAATTAATGAGTTTTGTATTTTTATTAATTTATAATGTTTTTATAAATTTAATAAGTTTTAGGATGTTTTCAGGTGTTATATTATTAATCGGAGCTAAATTAGAGGTTGTTGGATGATTTTAGAAGAAATAAAGCAAAAGAGGCTGATTTTGCCTAAAGCACAGTCGTGCTTTTCATAAGCACAACTGTGCTTTCGAGGGTGGCAGGTGCACAGGCAAAAGGCACAGCCGTGCCACGAAGAGGAAGAGCGCGCACAACGTGAAATTAAGCGACACAGCCGTGCAATCTCGCAAGGCACAGCTGTGTCACGCAGCAGGAGGCGCGCGCACACGGAGCTTCAACGCGCAATTATCGCCCAGGAGCACAGCTGTGCTTCGCCTTTTTCCGCCAGCAGTCTCGCAACCCTAGCCAAAACACAGCTGTGCTTCTCAAAGCACATCTGTGCTTTTCTCCAGTATAAAATTAAAAGAACGCCGCTGCATCCAGTTTTTTTGATTGGGAGTTATAGTTTTTAGTTTGTATTTTTTCTTATTCTTTCCTTTAGGCAGTAGACTTAGGTTTATTTTTCTTTAATTTCCAGCAACAATTTATTTTATTTTCATGTTTTAATTTTCCTTTTAAATTATGTTTAGCTTAGATTTAATTTTGAATTGCAATTTCCTTCTTAAATAATTTAGATTAATTTAGTTTAAATCTAGATTTTAGGGATTCAAGTGGATTCCAAGGTTGAAGAACAAGAACTTCAAGATCTATTTTCTCTCTTATCAAGGGTGTATTCTAAACTCTAATTTTCATCTTTTATGGTTATATTCTTGATGTTAGAGTAGTTAATCATGCTTGGGAGTTCTTGAATCGTATTTGTATTTTGGATATTTGGATTTAATAAATATTTTCATGTTTTCTTTTATTCCTCTTGTTATATATTGTTTTGCAATTATAATGATGATTGGAGCTAAATCCGAAAATTATTGTTTGTACAAATGCTCTGTTCTTTTAATATTGACATTTATCTTTCCAGCTTAATCCAGGGATATGGTAGGTTGGTTTGTGGGTGTTGATGTTATTAGATTAAGAATAGTAAGGAATAAATAGGTTTAAGATAGCTTAATCCGGGATGGTAGGTTGTCTTAGATCTAGGATTTGGTAACCTGCACTTAAGCTAATTAATAGACTTAATCCAGGGATATGGTAGGTTTATTAATTAGAATAGCTTAATCCATGGATATGGTAGGCTTGGGTTCAGTTGGGTTGTCCAGAATTTCATGTTATATTGTTTTACCAATTTTCAGTTACATTTATGAGGATAGAATTTCCTAAGCATTTAATTTCATCCTTGAGTAATTTCTTGATGACCAATTTTATATTTAATTGTTAATTTATTTTCTTGCTTAGTTTAGTTTTCTCCACCAAACAAATTGGGGACATCTCAAATTCACTCATCTATAGATATTTAACTGGACAATCCTTGTTCCCTTGGGTACGATAACTCGGGGTCCTAACTATACCCCACTTTATTACTTGTCGATTCGGTACACTTGCCGAACACCCGTCAAGTTTTTGGCGCCGTTGCTGGGGAATACGGTGTTGTTTGTTTTATATCTATAGTTGAGTTAGTTTGAGGTTTTTATTTTTCTTTTTATTTTAATTTGGTGTTTATTTTTGCAGGAAAATTTTAAGACATTTTCAAAATGATGCAAGATAGTGATCAAGATTATGAGTTGTTCCTTTTGCGAGAACAAGTGAATGATATGATGAGGGAGATGCAAGAGTTACGACAAATGTATTCAACTTCACCAGTCACCTATTCACCGTCTTTTGAAGATCCTCACTCTTTATGTGTATCACAAGAGTATCACTTTGCCCATATTGAACGTCTTTCAAACTACAATTATTGTAGAGAGAGGGAATACCAAGCAGAAAGGAGGGAGTTGCAGGCTACAATCAACTATCAAGAGAAGAGGATCAAGGCTCAAGGGGATCTAGTAAAGAGTCAAGCATTGGAGATCCAAAATTTGGAATCCAAGTTAGAAATTTTAATTGTCTCTTCGAGTGATCAAAAAGATGGTGGTGAATTGAGTCATGCACCTATAGAGATTAATGAGAATATTGAAATTCTTGAGGATGGGTTGCATGAAGAAGAAAAGGAGCCAATTATAGTCGAAGACAAATCTTGTGTTTGTTTAGAAACTGATTTCAATTTTTCTGTGCAGGATAGTGCACCAAAGGAGCAAGAGTTGAATGATTCTCAAATGGAAACACTGAATTCAGTCCATTTGAAGGATTTATTTAGGCTTGAAGAGCCGGTAAAGTTCGTGTATAGTGAACCCAAGGTGGAGTCATACTTCATCGAAGACATGGAATTTCCCACCTTGGTAGTTTTCGATGATTTTCTCCTACTGATGGGGGAAAATGAAGAGCAAAAATCTGAAAGACCAGTATTTGGTTCACAAGCTCATCCACCAGAGAGTGAAATGAGTCGAGCTGGGACTCAATAAACCAGAACTTATATTTTTCTTAACCCTTCCTATTTAATTTTCTGTATTTATGTTTTAATTTTTAATTACTAGTTGTTTGTATTTTTATTTTTATTTTGTCTTAAGAAAAAAAAAATAAATAAATAAAAAAAATATATATATATATATATATATATATAATAAAGTATTCTATAAAAAAAAATAATAATAATAATAATAATAATAAAATAAAATTATTATATATATTTTTATAAAATAATATTCCTTAAATTTTTAGTGTGTTAGAATGTTAATTTGTTATTTTTTATGTTTAATTTGTTGGATTTAATTTTTGTGTTATTTGGTTTTGATTTGTTTCATTGTTTTGGAAATTAATAGTTGAGAAAGAAGAAAATTTCAATTGAGGAGCAAGAAGCCAAGAAGTGCAAATTGGAACAGGGCAGTAGCATCAGGTATAATGCAAAAGACACAGCTGTGCTTTTTCAATAGCACAGCTGTGCCTTCATTTAACGCACGCTGAAACGCAGCACTGGAAAGAAAACACAGCTGTGCTTCTTTCAAAAGCACAGCTGTGCTTTCGTTTAAAAAACACGCCCAACGTCGCGCATTGTAAAACACAGCTGTGCTTCCTTTAAAAGCACAACTGTGCTTCCTTTAAAAGCACAACTGTGCTTTTCACACAGCCCCTCTTAAAACACGCCTGTGCTTATTTTTTGCTGCTCTTTTCTCTTTTCTTTTTCTCCCCTGTTCCCCCCTATTCTTCAAAATCAAAATTTTCTCTCAATTTCTCTTTGATCTTCACTGACAATCCAAGCTAATCTCAGGTAATTTTAATTTTATGCGATTGTATAGAGCTTAAAAGGAATTCTTTTCATTTTCTTTCTTCAATTTACCTATTTGCCGATTCTGATCTTTCCCAAATTTTTATGCAATAAATTCCAGATTTCTTTGGGTTAAAAGAATTAAGAGTTCTCTCTCTCTTTTCCGTTATTTATCTTCCAATTTCCTTAAGTCAGTAGTTAAATTCAACATTTCCAGGTATTTAATTTCCTCACTCTTCGCATTTTTATTTTCTCATTTTAATTGACTGGGTTTGATTCTCAAATGGAAATTTTGTTGTGTTAATTGTGAATTTTGATGTGTGTTGCTTCTTCGGGCCAACGTGAACAGAAATGGGTAATTAGGATTGAAAAGATTGTGCTTAAAAATCTAGTTAGAATCATGCTCACCAACTGTTTGATGAAATGCCTGAATGAGAAATGCATGTACATTAATGGACTAATAACGTGATTAATTCAGCAATTTGTTAATTTATCCTGGCCAACTCTGTTAATATGATATTTTGAGATAATGTTCATATTTAGATGGCATAAATTAGGTTGTGTAAACAGGCAATTAGGTCACTGTTGGCATGTCCACTGCTGATTTGGAACTTTAACTAACTGAGCTTTATCTGACCATATTGTACACTGAGCAATTGCATTTTGAGCCTAATTTCATATATGTGTTTGTGTTTAAATTGCTATTATAGCAGTGTTGAGTTGATGGATGCCATTTGAATTGAATTTGAACTCAGTACTCATTGTGTTAGATGGGGATATATTGTGTATTTTGCCTTGAAATATAGCTGCTGGAAATGGGGAGTTTGGACTTCAAAATTCTGAATTGAATGGCTTTGAGATAATTGGGGTAATTATGCATTTTATGAATATGGAAAGAAAATTTTTGCAAGTTGAATTCTAATTGCTTGAGATTATGCTTGGTATTATCTTGTGTTAATAATGTTGCTGTTGCTTTAGTTTTTAATTTAGATGCAATTGAATATTGTGCTTGATTGAATTGAGTTAAATGCATGTTTGCTAGTTCCCGACTTGATGGGAATAGGATGAGTTGTTTTGGATGCCAATTTGTTACATTTTTATTTACATGCAACTTTGAATTTTTCCTACATATTTTTGCTGTGAATGAAGCAGTGATTAAGTAAACTTTGCATTTCTCTGTAATTCTCCAATAATTGCATTTATTTTATTTTTGGCATGTGCACTTTAGGGGTTAATTACTTGTGCGTATTTTATTTTCCACTTTGTGCTTTTCATCTTTAATTTATTTAAATTCTAATTTGTGCAATCTTCCAATTTTTATTATTTTGTGCATAGACTTTGTACTTCAATATGTTTATACATTTGCCTTATGCTTAATGTTTCAATTCTTACATCATCATTAGCTAGAAAGTATATTTATTGTGCAAATTTCTGTTGTGAAATTTTGGTGAGTTTTAAATATTATTATTCCAATTTAGTTATAGATGTGGTATACGCTTAATGACACCAAGTATGTTTTGAACAAAGTGTTTACTTTCTTTTTCAGGAACCATGGTTCGTAACAGAGAGGAGCAACCATCAGCGCCCATTCAGCCTCCTGACTGGTTGACTCCAGAACAGCGCATCCTGTTCAACAAGCTGGCTGCGAAGATTATTATTTCGAGTAGGTTTATGAGTATGAAGACACTCATTGACCTGGGCATTCAAGAGAGGGTATTAGCTTTGCTGAGGAACATTGGATGGGAGGAGTTCTTTTCTCTGAATGGTCCGACTTATCCTGAGATAACATTGGAGTTCCTTAGTACGTTTCAGTACTCTCCTAGGTTATCTCTGGATGATCGGAATACCATTCAGTTTAGAGTGCGCAATATCCCTTATTTTCTATCTATTTCTGACCTGGCTAGATACTTGAGGTTGCCAGAGGATGGAGAGGTGCATGTTGTGGGTGACTCAGCTGTGCATTGGGCTATTATTGGGAAGCCCAATATGGATTTTCATGCGAGAAACACCAAGTCAATGAAGCTCCGCTCTCCAGTCTATCAGTACCTACATAGAGTGATGACTTCATCAGTGTTTATGCGACCGGGGTGTCCTAGCAATGTGAGCACACCAGATTTATTTTTTCTATATGCTATGGAGACCGGCACCAGAGTTAATGCCGTACCTTGGTTGTGTAAGCAACTGAAGAGAGCCACCGCTACTTCAGGGAAGAGGATCGGGATTGGTGGATTGATCACCTTGATCATGAGAGCCCTGCATCTGCCTACTCCTGACATGGGACCAGCTTTAGGGTCATCGTACTTGATTGATGAGGAGGTAGTGCTCAGATGTAGGATCGCTATAGAGGATCCTTCTTTCGAGAGTGGATATCGACTTAGGAGAGCGGAGGAGATGGAGGCCCGTGACTTGGGTGATGATGGAGAGGGAGATTCTGATGATGCCCATCCGCCAGCTGATCACGATACTGATGCTCCACCACCACCTCCGCCACAGAGAGCTACTTCCAGTAGGAGGGTGAGACGGAGGAGTGATATTCCCTTCTCCCCTCCAGATATGAGCCGCTATGCTCAGGGGCATGATGAGCCATCTTCTTCTACAGCCCCTCCACCCTCAGCTCCACATCTAGATGCTTCTTTGGTGCAGACTTTGATATCTGAGATTCAATCTATGACAGCATCGATGACGCAGTTTCAGACTTCTTTTAGTGAGTTGAGGAGGGAGCAGGCAGCCTTCTAGGAGAGGGTGTGGGAGAGATTGGATGAGCTGAGTAGAGGATTGGCGGAGGTCAGGGCAGCTACCTCTCAGAGTGACCAGATGATCTCTGGCATGGACTTATCGGTACAGCGAGCTTGGGAGCGACTGGCTTCTATTGAGACTCAGATGGAGCAGGTGCGCCGAGATATGGTCCTGGGAGCTGAGCAGAGAGATGCATTTTTGGGATCCTTCCAGCATAGGATTATGACACAGTTGGACAGGTTGAGCGTTGAGATTCGTGGATTTTTCACTCCTTTTTCCACTGTGTTTCCTCCACATCTGAGACGACCACCACAGTAATATATTGTATATATATTTCAGGAAGTGATTCGTACACAATAGATTTTGTATATATTTATTTATTTATTTTAGTTAATGAAATTGATGAAGTCAGGCAATGTATGATTTTATTTACTTTATTATATTTTGGAATTGTGTGGCTGAGCCAATGACGTGTGATAGGATAGATATTATTTGTGTTGGCTATGAATCTCACAGATTTCAGAGTATTTCGATTTTGCACAGTGATTATTGGATTCTTGCACAGGTTTTGAATTTTCTTCATTTTGCACAGGTGGCATGCAGGAATTTTGTATGGTTGTTAATTTTTCACAGTAATTATTTTATGTTTGCCATTTTTGAGATGCTTGCAATTGATTTTAAATTGCAATGAGTTTTTGCACAGCATGGGGAAAATTTTTGAAAATTATCTCTGTGTACTTCATTTTCTTGCACTGAGGACAGTGCAACATTTTGAGTTTGGGGTGGAGTACCATTTCAATTTTTCAAACCAAAACCAGATTTGTTTTGTTTTATTGTCTTTTTAGTTTGTTGCATTTGAGTAGTTGTTAGTTAGTTTGCTTTGTTTGTGGCGTGTTTGTGCCAAGTTTGTGTCTAAATATTTTTATGGTTGTTTCTTTTTGATTTTCCTTCGATTTAAATTTTTATTTCGTCCTAATAGTTCTCAATTGTGAATGATTTTGATCTCAGGTTTAGAAATCTGTGTTTCATTCTATATTAAGTTGAGTGAGAAATAGTTATGTTTATATCTTTGTTTGTTAGACTGCATGTAAACCTTGATTATACTTTGCAATTTCTAAATTTTGAGCACTTTGGGCCTGTTTTTAAAAATTGAGAAAAATCTAGTTGCAATTAGGGGATTAGATGAAAACTCACTAAGAGCACTAGAACCTTTCTGATTACCCATCGAAGCGACCTCAGATGAGACACAACTTAGAAAATGATTTAGGCAACCTTTCTTGTATAGCTACTTTAAATGACTTTTCCTACCTTAATTTCATTGTCTCTTGTTAGCCCGTTGAGCCTATCAATTTAGTATGCTAAATGCGTGCTTATTTTATTGTTACACATATTAAAACTACCTTTAGCCTTAAATAATTTTTGCCTCCCCTTAGAAGAGTGGCCACTCTAGTAAGGTTGGGTTTCTATTTTGGGTAAAAAGGAGTTTAGATTTTGTCAATTCTTGGTGTAAATTCCTGTTTGAGAATTGATTGGTGTGTGTAATGGAGAGTTGAGCCCATTTAAAGAAATGAGTTTGGGGTTGATAAAGAGGAATGTGATTTAAGTGGTTTATTGGTCTTTTAAAAATTAGAGCTCAAGTTTAGTTCTTGTTGGGATTTATAGACTAATTAAGTACTTTATTTATTGTTAATGGCTAGTTGGTTTTTATGCTTCTACAAAAATAAAATAAATAAAAAATAAATAAAAAATAAAATAAAATAAATAAATAAATAAATAATAATAAAAAAAATAAAAAAAATAAAAAAATAATAATAAAGAAAAAAAAATAAAAATAAAATAAAAAAAAAATTGAAAAAGAAGAAGCATTGTAAGTTTTTCCTAGCTAATTGGGCAAAATGTGAGTTTGGGGTACAAAATTTAGTGAGACTTGAACTAGTGCCTTGTGAAAATCGGGGTTGCATATTATGTGGCATTTGTTATTATAAGTTGAGTTTGATGATGCTAAGGTGTCTTTTAGACCAATTTTATTTTGATTATATGTGATTGAGTTGGGAATATTTATTAGTACAGTTGGGTGATTGTGGTTTTGTTTAGGTAGTGGCTATTTTTTCTCTAGTAACTTGATCTTTCTTTGTTAGCCAATTTACCTAAGCCTAACGTTACAACCAAAATGTAAGACCTCTTGATTCTTTGTTTTGTCTTGTTCTATTTAGTGGAGATGACCTTCTAGTAAGGTTTGGTACGTAAGAAGAGGCATATGGTGTTTCTTGAGCTTTGAGTGAAAAGCCATGAGTGCATTCACGCATTCGAGTTGATTCATTTTCCCAACATTGTATCTAGAAGTTTTGTTTTTAAATGATAAAAATTCTGTTTTGGCCTTTTGCACACACACACAAAAATTGTGTAGTATGTTCTTGTGTTTATTTGTTATTTAGTGAGCATTGTTATTTGCAAACCTATTTTCTTGTCCTTTAATTGAGAATGACTCCTTATTTTCTTTTGTTGAGATTGAGATGATTGAGAATGTGGTTCATTCAGTTTACTCGAGGACGAGTAAAGGTTTGAGTTTGGGGTAGTTGATAAGTTGCAATTATATTAATATTTTAGATTAATTATTGGCCTAATTATATGTTTTATTTATTTAATTTTAATAATAATTAATGAGTTTTTGTATTTTTATTAATTTATAATGTTTTTTATAAATTTAATAAGTTTTAGGATGTTTTCAGGTGTTATATTATTAATCGGAGCTAAATTGGAGGTTGTTGGGTGATTTTAGAAGAAATAAAGCAAAAGAGGCTGATTTTGCCTAAAGCACAGCCGTGCTTTTCATAAGCACAGCTGTGCTTTCGAGGGTGGCAGGTGCACAGGCAAAAGGCACAGCCGTGCCACGAAGAGGAAGAGCGCGCACAGCGTGAAATTAAGCGACACAGCCGTGCAATCTCGCAAGGCACAGTTGTGTCACGCAGCAGGAGGCGCGCGCACACGGAGCTTCAACGCGCAATTATCGCCCAGGAGCACAGCTGTGCTTCAGCGAGAAGCACAGCTGTGCTTCGCCTTTTTCCGCCAGCAGTCTCGCAACCCTAGCCAAAACACAGCTGTGCTTCTCAAAGCACAGCTGTGCTTTTCTCCAGTATAAAATTAAAAGAACGCCGCTGCATCCAGTGTTTTTGATTGGGAGTTATAGTTTTTAGTTTGTATTTTTTCTTATTCTTTCCTTTAGGCAGTAGACTTAGGTTTATTTTTCTTTAATTTTCGGCAACAATTTATTTTATTTTCATGTTTTATTTTTCCTTTTAAATTATGTTTAGCTTAGATTTAATTTTGAATTGCAATTTCCTTCTTAAATAATTTAGATTAATTTAGTTTAAATCTAGATTTTAGGGATTCAAGTGGATTCCAAGGTTGAAGAACAAGAACTTCAATATCTATTTTCTCTCTCATCAAGGGTGTATTCTAAACTCTAATTTTCATCTTTTATGGTTATATTCTTGATGTTAGAGTAGTTAATCATGCTTGGGAGTTCTTGAATCGTATTTGTATTTTGGATATTTGGATTTAATAAATATTTTCATGTTTTCTTTTATTCCTCTTGTTATATATTGTTTTGCAATTATAATGATGATTGGAGCTAAATCCGAAAATTATTGTTTGTACAAATGCTCTGTTCTTTTAATATTGACATTTATCTTTCCAGCTTAATCCAGGGATATGGTAGGTTGGTTTGTGGGTGTTGATGTTATTAGATTAAGAATAGTGAGGAATAAATAGGTTTAAGATAGCTTAATCCGGGATGGTAGGTTGTCTTAGATCTAGGATTTGGTAACCTGCACTTAAGCTAATTAATAGACTTAATCCAGGGATATGGTAGGTTTATTAATTAGAATAGCTTAATCCATGGATATGGTAGGCTTGGGTTCAGTTGGGTTGTCCAGAATTTCATGTTATATTGTTTTACCAATTTTCAGTTACATTTATGAGGATAGAATTTCCTAAGCATTTAATTTCATCCTTGAGTAATTTCTTGATGACCAATTTTATATTTAATTGTTAATTTATTTTCTTGCTTAGTTTAGTTTTCTCCACCAAACAAATTGGGGACATCTCAAATTCACTCATCTATAGATATTTAACTGGACAATCCTTGTTCCCTTGGGTACGATAACTCGGGGTCCTAACTTGTTAGTGTAAGCCCTAGCCCCAATACATTGTAATAAAACACTTTAGTTAATAAATGAGGCATTTGTTTTATCCATTGTATTCCTGTGCATGTCAATTGATAGAACTATCCAAGAATGTTGTTTCAGTTTAAGTTATCATGTGTGAGGCACATGGTTGTAAGACCTTGAAACAAATGAGACTTCATTCTAAATATCCCTAGTCAGTCATTGTTATGGGAATAACAAATGAATTAAGACTAGTATGCTCTCTCTGATTAGTTGAGTTCTGTCTTACGGATCATAAGGACAAAAGTGTCAATCAGAGATCATAGATACATGTTTGTAACATGGTATTTGGATACGATCCACACATGAGAACACTACATGGTACAAGTCATAAGTGTTCCTCATATGCAAGTTTTGTATCGGAGTTCTTAGACCTAAAATCTCTATGAAACTCTTTATGAATTACTGTGTACTTTGACATACACCTAACGTGCTCGTAACTGAGTGACAAGTATGGGTATGCTTGGGTATGCATTGATTCATGTTAGAGAGCATGAGAGAAGTGAAGGGATTACCCCTCTCTATAAGAGAGAAAATATCATCGGCCACTTGATCAGTGAACTGAGAAGTGTATGGCCATACCGAGATGTAATAATGTGCAATCATTATTTATCTGAGAAGTTCAGTGTCACTGGAATATCAAGAAAGGAATTAACTTACACATGAGGATGACTTGTTCCATGCCTTATGTTAATTCTGATATTTATGGGTAAGGGAATATATAAAATTGCATTAGGTCACTAAATGCCAATTGCATTTTCATTTAATTTGGAATGCTATAATATCTTGCTAGAGAATATATATAGCCTTTGAATTAATTTTTAATTCATTGCCAATATTAAATGGACCTATAGGATCGCACACAAAGCATTGGGCTTAAAATACTTGAATAAAGTATTGAGCATTAATTTAGGCTTTTAATTTAAGTCAAATTAATGTATATGTAATGGGTATTTAATTGCTAATGGACCTTGGTCCATGAGAGAGGAAATTCGGCCCACATAGGTTTAATTTCAATTAATTAATTATGTTGTATTAATTAATTTAATTGAGTATTAAATCCTAAGATATTTAAGTCAAACTAAATCACTTAATAATGGGATGACCTAGCCGAAATTCCAAAGGATATATACCATGGGAATTTCAGCACATGTTAAATGGTAAGTGATTAGTTTGATTAATACATCTTAAGGTTTTATTTCAAATCAATTTGAATTTTAAATTCAAAAGGGATTGAGCTAATATTTACTACTGATCTTTAGGAAGTGTTTAAGGTTGAATTAACTATCTCAAGGTAGGAAAATTCGGATTAAAGACTTGCCATAAGGAGGGGTATATATTAGATAAGAATAAAACCCTAAGAGAGAAGAAAAAGAGTGGTGGCTAGGTTTTGCGTGAAACATCTCTCTCTCTCTCATTTTTTTTTCTTCTTGGCCGAAATACACAAGGAGAAGGATTCTTCCTTGCTTGCTTGTGACTTTGAGCATTGATTACACATAGTAGAAGGACAAGATCAAGTCTTGTGGCTTCAAACTAATTCCATTACACAATACATATTTAGTAAGCTAGCACTTTCGGTTTTGAGCCGTCTTTGCGAGTGTGTGTGTGAGAATAGAGAGGAGTGGCGAAAAAGGCTGTTCCTTGGCATTGGTGGTGAACATCTAAGGTGGACAAGATCATCTAAATTGCTGGTCATCATCAAATTCAATTTGAAAGGCATCTAAAGTTGTAAGTTATTAAAACCCTAAAATTGCATGTTTCCGATTCTTGTCATGGAATTGTTTGGCATGTATGATCAAATTTTTTTTTGTTTTCCGCTGCGTGATCATCATACACATACCATGACATATTCCATCAGTGGTATCAGAGCCTAAACATGCTTATTTTAGTGCTTTAGGTGCATGAAATAATTAATTAAAAATCGTTACTTTTAATACATGCAATGCTGAAATTTTATGTTTTGAGTTTTTTGCATTGTTTTGGTGTAAAAACGATTTTAATTGATTAGATAGGTATTATAATTAATATGACATGTTAATATACTGTCCTTAGGTTGTTTAGGGGCTGTTAATGGTCAGATTTAATTATGTATACCTGATGGTACATGTTAATGTTAAAACTAGGTGCATTAAGGCATGTTAATTGAAATTTTAACAACTAGTTTTATATATTAAATGTAAAATTGGTTTTGGCATGTTTGTAAGTGTTTTTAAAATATTAAATATCAGGTCTGGACATTATTTAAATATGGTTTTAATTCTGGTCCATGACAAATTAATTGATTAATTTTAAAATCACTTAAAACATGACTAGTTTGTGTTTGTTACATGTTTAATCAACATTGTTTTGTTTTGATTTGATTAAAATGGTAAAAACACATTTAGATCAGATTGGTACAGAATGTTAAATCAATATTTATGACCTTATTTAGATTATTAAATGACTCATAAAATTGATTTAAGTGTTTGTGCATTTTTGGCATCACATAAGCATTAAACAACTAGTTTTTGTTGTTTGTTTGTTTTTATATGCATGCCATGTTTTATATATATGTTCTTCATGATTTTATTTTTAATTCATGTCGGTACATATTATATGAATTTTTAATGTTTATGGGCAGTATGACATATTATTAAAATGGCAAAATTGGAAATTATACTAGAGTTGATTTATAGCACAAATCTAACTAGTTTGTGTTTTGGGCTTTTAAGAGAACTTATTCAATAAGAGGATTTAGTCCATTGGGCCTCGGCCCAGGCCCATCATAGGGTCATCTCTTAAAGGTTCAAGTACACAATTTCCATTAATGGGCTTGGCTAATTTAATTAAAATTGGACTTTGTTTGATCCATGAATGTTATGTATATTAATTTGCTTGTTTGGTGTGATAAATGGATATGCATGGTGCATTCATGGGCCCTGGGTTTTTGTAATTAATTATGGCCTGCGAGCCATTATGTATTATTGTAAAAGTTTCATTTATTTCTTATAATAGAATTTACTTGAAGACTTTGTAAATCAAGATGAAGCCCAACTAAGAAGATTCTTGTGTAATAGTATAGAATCTTAGTTGTAGGTTTTATGGGCCCATGTTTGTCACGCTTTACTTTATGCAATTATTTATATATGCATGCTATGAATGGATGACAAAGCGTATGCCATGTAAGCCGTAATAAAATGAATCCCTAAAATAGTAAGTCATAAAGTTGCCTTCCTAATTCGAAACATGTCAAGGCATCGATCATCGGTAACGTAGACTAGGAGTCCTAGATGCGCCCGATTATCTTTGTGAGGCATGAGTTGTGAATGTAGGTTGGACTTAACATGGAAAGGGATGCCCGGACCTAGGCAACTAATAAATGGGTTTGTGCTATAACATCTTAAGATGTTAGCCCATTTGATCCAAGAGTCATGTACGAATCATGATTGGAGTTATCCTACCTAAGTAACTTAACTTGTTAGGTGTACAAGCTCAGCTTGACTAATAAGGTTGTTGTGAAAAGTGGATCTTGGCCCACATTAAATCACTAACGCGAATTATTTAAAGGGATATTAATTCGGTTTGTGGGATTATTAATAAGACCTCATTTAATCTTGCTAAATTTTATTGTAGATTGAAAAATGGCATCTTCAAACAACAATTTCTCATTGCGATCGGTCCTTGAAAAGGACAAATTGAATGGCACCAATTTCATAGACTGGTCTCGAAACTTAAGGATAGTTCTTAAGCAAGAGAAAAAGTCGTATGTTTTGGATGCACCCTTGCCTCAAGAACCTGCAAGGAACGCCTCTGCGGTTCAAAGTGAAACTTTTGAGACCAAGAAGAGCGACTCCAATGATGTGACCTGTTTGATGCTAGCCACTATGGTGCCTGACTTGCAAAAGCAATTTATGGACCAAGAGGCGTATGCGATCATGGTGCACTTAAAGGAAATGTTCCAAGAGCAAGCTCGTCACGAGAGGTTTGTGACAACTAAGGCCTTAATTTCCTGTAAGATGGCTGCAGGTACTCCTGTTAGTACACATGTACTCAAGATGAAAGGGTATCTTGATACTCTTGAGAAGCTTGAGGTACAAGTACCAAAGGAATTGGCTACTGACTTGATTTTAGGATCATTGGCTGATGATTATGATCCATTTGTAATGAATTATAACATGCATGCGATGAACAAGTCAGTTACTGAGCTTCATGGGATGCTTAAGAATGCTGAAGAAAACATTCGAAAGACTAATCCCATACTGATGGTTCAAGGGGGCATTAAGAAGGGACCGGCTAAGGGAAAAGGAAAGGGAAAGGCAAAACCCAAGAATGACCTGGCTCGGTTCAAGTCAAATGGGAGCGCACCTCAGGCCCAATCCAAGCCCAAGGCGCAAAAGCCCAAGGAGAGTGAGAGCACTTGCTTCCATTGCAACAAAATAGGGCATTGGAAGAAGAATTGCGCTCTCTTCAAGGAAGAACAAAAAAAGAATGGAGCCAAGGCGTCCAGTTCAGGTATTTTTGTTGTTGAAATTAACCTTTCTATTTCGACCACTTGGGTACTAGATACCGGTTGTGGTTCTCACATTTGTTCAAATGTGCAGGGGCTAAGAAATAGGAGATTACTTGGGAAGAATGAAGTGGACCTCCGTGTGGGGAATGGAGCACGAGTTGCTGCCATGGAGATAGGCGACTATCAACTCACTTTACCTTCAGGACTTTGTTTAATTCTGAAAAATTGTTATTATGTGCCTGCTATGAGCAGAAACATTATTTCAGTTTCATTATTGGATTTGGATGAATTTGATTTTGTTATTAAAAATGGCAATGCTCATATTCGTCGCCAAGGCATTTCATATGGCAATGCCATGTTGCAAAATGGCCTTTATATCCTTGATCTATCAAACAAAGAGTCCATATACAACATTAATACAAAGAGGGTTAAATCAAATGAGTTAAACCCTACTTACTTCTGGCATTGTCGTTTAGGACATGCAAACGAAAAATGCATTTCAAGACTCCACAAAACTGGAGTACTTGGGTCATTCGACTTAGAGTCTTATGATACATGCGAGCCATGTTTGCATGGAAAAATGACAAAAAGTCCTTTTAATAAGAAAGGTGAGAGGACTAATGGCTTATTGGAGCTAATACATACCGATGTATGTGGACCATTAA
This sequence comes from Excoecaria cochinchinensis, assembly GCA_947683425.1. Classification (NCBI taxonomy): domain Eukaryota; kingdom Viridiplantae; phylum Streptophyta; class Magnoliopsida; order Malpighiales; family Euphorbiaceae; genus Excoecaria; species Excoecaria cochinchinensis. Next base: position 7,768,490 of record CANTUQ010000043.1, read on the forward strand.
GTACACAAGCCAGAGGTGGTTTTAGCTACTTCGTGACATTCACAGATGACTTCAGTAGATATGGCTATGTCTATCTAATGAAGCATAAATCTGAAACTTTTGAGAAATTCAAAGTGTTTAAAAACGAAGTAGAAAACCAACTTGGCAAAAGTATAAAAGCCATTCGGTCAGATCGAGGTGGCGAATATTTAAGCCAAGAGTTTGACTGTCATCTAAAGGAGTGTGGTATTATATCACAGCTCACTCCTCCTGGAACACCACAATGGAATGGTGTGTCCGAAAGGAGAAATCGAACTCTATTGGACATGGTTCGATCTATGATGAGTCAAGCAAATCTTCCTGTCTCTTTTTGGGGCTATGCATTAGAAACTGCTGCGTTTCTACTAAACCGTATTCCAACTAAAGCAGTTGAAAAGACACCATACAAGGTATGGACTGGGAAAGAACCCAATATGTCATTTCTCAGGATTTGGGGCTGTGAATCACATGTTAAGAAATTAACATCTGACAAACTAGAGTCCAAATCCACTGTCTGCTTATTTGTGGGTTATCCCAAAGAAACAAAGGGATACTACTTTTACTCACAAACCGAGAACAAAGTATTTGTTGCTCGTAAGGCTGTTTTCTTGGAAAAGGAGTTCCTTCTCAAGAAAGACAGTGGGAGTAAAGTAGAACTTGGAGAAATTCAAACGCCACAAACTCCTATACAGGATGAGTTGGAAATGGGATCAAGTTCACAACCAATTGTGGAACAAGAACCCATTGCACAAGTACCTAGAAGGTCCGGTAGGGTACGTCAGGAGATTGAGAGATATGGTTTTCTAATCACTGACAGTGACACTATTGAGTTAGTAGATCGTGAGGATCCTACTACCTACCGAGAAGCTATTGAAAGCCCAGACTCGAAAAATTGGCTTGAAGCCATGAAATCCGAGATGCAATCAATGTACGATAACCAGGTTTGGACCTTGGTTGATCCACCACAAGGTGCTAAAGTAATTGAATGCAAGTGGCTATTTAAACTCAAAGCTGATAAGACCTACAAAGGTAGACTAGTAGCGAAAGGTTTTCGACAAACACATGGTGTAGACTATGATGAAACCTTTTCGCCTGTAGTCATGCTCAAGTCCATTAGGATCTTGCTTGCCATAGCTGCATATCATGATTATGAGATATGGCAAATGGATGTCAAAACTGCTTTCCTCAATGGAAATTTACTAGAGGAGGTGTTTATGACACAGCCTGAAGGTTTTGTCAATCCCAAGCATCCTAAGAAGGTTTGCAAGCTTCAGAAATCCATTTATGGATTAAAGCAAGCATCCCGAAGTTGGAATCTTCGTTTTGATGAGGCAGTCAAAGAATTTGACTTCGTCAAGAACGAAGATGAGCCTTGTGTATACAAGAAGGTTAGTGGGAGCATAGTAGTATTTCTGGTCCTATATGTGGACGACATCCTTCTCATTGGGAATGACATTCCAACATTGCAAAAGGTTAAGCAATGGTTGGGGAAATGTTTCTCAATGAAAGACTTAGGTGAAGCTGAGACAATACTTGGCATTCGGATCTACAGAGATAGATCGAATCGGCTATTGGGACTAAGTCAAGAAAAGTACATAGACAAGGTACTAAAGCGTTTTAGTATGGGAGACTCAAAGAAAGGGTACATACCTTTGGCTTTGGGAGTTCCTTTAACTAAAGAACAGTGCCCTAAAACCAAAGAGGAAAGGGACAACATGAGTAGAATCCCATATGCATCTGCTATTGGATCTATTATGTACGCTATGTTATGTACTAGGTTGGATGTTGCTCATGCACTGAGTATAACCAGTAGGTTTCAGCAAGACCCTGGTGAAAAGCACTGGTCTGCTGTAAAAGGGATTCTTAAGTACCTACGAAGGACTAAGGATCACTTCTTGGTGTATGGTGGTCAGGAAGAGCTCGTCATACAAGGCTATGCCGATGCTGCTTTTCAAACCAGCACTCAGGACTCAAGATCGCAATCTGGATTCGTTTTTGTTTTAAACGGTGCTGCTGTCAGCTGGAGAAGCTCAAAGCAAGAGACCGTTGCCGACTCAACTACAGAATCTGAGTATATTGCAGCAAGTGAGGCTGCAAAAGAGGCTGTTTGGATTAGAAATTTCATTTCTGGATTAGGAGTGGTCCCAAGCATCCTAGATCCATTAGAAATTTTTTGTGACAACAACGGGGCCATTGCACAGGCCAAGGAGCCCCGGTCACATCAGAAATCCAAACACATACTCAGGAGGTACCACCTGATCAGAGAAATCATTGATCGTGGGGACGTCAAGGTCAGCAAGATAGCAAGTGAAGACAATGTAGCAGATCCTTTGACGAAACAGTTGCGCCCAAATCTGCACGAAGCTCATTTGAGATAATTCGGTCTTAGGGCTATGCCCAATTGGGACTAGTGCTAGTGGGAGATTGTTAGTGTAAGCCCTAGCCCCAATACATTGTAATAAAACACTTTAGTTAATAAATGAGGCATTTGTTTTATCCATTGTATTCCTGTGCATGTCAATTGATAGAACTATCCAATAATGTTGTTTCAGTTTAAGTTATCATGTGTGAGGCACATGGTTGTAAGACCTTGAAACAAATGAGACTTCATTCTAAATATCCCTAATCAGTCATTGTTATGGGAATAACAAATGAATTAAGACTAGTATGCTCTCTCTGATTAGTTGAGTTCTGTCTTACGGATCATAAGGACAAAAGTGTCAATCAGAGATCATAGATACATGTTTGTAACATGGTATTTGGATACGATCCACACATGAGAACACTATATGGTACAAGTCATAAGTGTTCCTCATATGCAAGTTTTGTATCGGAGTTCTTAGACCTAAAATCTCTATGAAACTTTTTATGAATTACTGTGTACTTTGACATACACCTAACGTGCTCGTAACTGAGTGACAAGTATGGGTATGCTTGGGTATGCATTGATTCATGTTAGAGAGCATGAGAGAAGTGAAGGGATTACCCCTCTCTATAAGAGAGAAAATATCATCGGCCACTTGATCAGTGAACTGAGAAGTGTATGGCCATACCGAGATGTAATAATGTGCAATCATTATTTATCTGAGAAGTTCAGTGTCACTGGAATATCAAGAAAGGAATTAACTTACACATGAGGATGACTTGTTCCATGCCTTATGTTAATTCTGATATTTATGGGTAAGGGAATATATAAAATTGCATTAGGTCACTAAATGCCAATTGCATTTTCATTTAATTTGGAATGCTATAATATCTTGCTAGAGAATATATATAGCCTTTGAATTAATTTTTAATTCATTGCCAATATTAAATGGACCTATAGGATCGCACACAAAGCATTGGGCTTAAAATACTTGAATAAAGTATTGAGCATTAATTTAGGCTTTTAATTTAAGTCAAATTAATGTATATGTAATGGGTATTTAATTGCTAATGGACCTTGGTCCATGAGAGAGGAAATTCGGCCCACATAGGTTTAATTTCAATTAATTAATTATGTTGTATTAATTAATTTAATTGAGTATTAAATCCTAAGATATTTAAGTCAAACTAAATCACTTAATAATGGGATGACCTAGCCGAAATTCCAAAGGATATATACCATGGGAATTTCAGCACATGTTAAATGGTAAGTGATTAGTTTGATTAATACATCTTAAGGTTTTATTTCAAATCAATTTGAATTTTAAATTCAAAAGGGATTGAGCTAATATTTACTACTGATCTTTAGGAAGTGTTTAAGGTTGAATTAACTATCTCAAGGTAGGAAAATTCGGATTAAAGACTTGCCATAAGGAGGGGTATATATTAGATAAGAATAAAACCCTAAGAGAGAAGAAAAAGAGTGGTGGCTAGGTTTTGCGTGAAACATCTCTCTCTCTCTCATTTTTTTTTCTTCTTGGCCGAAATACACAAGGAGAAGGATTCTTCCTTGCTTGCTTGTGACTTTGAGCATTGATTACACATAGTAGAAGGACAAGATCAAGTCTTGTGGCTTCAAACTAATTCCATTACACAATACATATTTAGTAAGCTAGCACTTTCGGTTTTGAGCCGTCTTTGCGAGTGTGTGTGTGAGAATAGAGAGGAGTGGCGAAAAAGGCTGTTCCTTGGAATTGGTGGTGAACATCTAAGGTGGACAAGATCATCTAAATTGCTGGTCATCATCAAATTCAATTTGAAAGGCATCTAAAGTTGTAAGTTATTAAAACCCTAAAATTGCATGTTTCCGATTCTTGTCATGGAATTGTTTGGCATGCATGATCAAATTTTTTTTTTGTTTTCCGCTGCGTGATCATCATACACATACCATGACATATTCCATCATAACTATACCCCACTTTATTACTTGTCGATTCGGTACACTTGCCGAACACCCGTCAATGGCCATGATGGGCAACTTAATGGCAGGAAGGGCTCAGACCACTAGGCCAAACCCAAATCCCCCTCCTGGAGGTCAGAATGAATAGGAGGAAGACAGAGAGATCGCACTTGAGGAGGTTCGTCCGCCACCAGTGGATTTGAGGGCTACCACATCTGTGGGCCAAAGAAGAGGAGGCCCCTATAAGCTAGAAGATGATTTTGTAGAGGAGGAATATGAAGAACCCATAGTGGTAAGAGGTAAGGCACTTCAGACAGAGGAGGCCATATGGAAGAAGATGGAGGAAAAGTTTCAGGTGATGTCCCAGATGCTGATGATGGGAAAAAGGATGAACCCCAAGGATAAGGAGCCGGAGGGAGAGGATCTAGTCCCTCTAAATTTTAAGATGCCTAATGTTCTGAAGTTTAATGGTACATCGGACCCCACCGCACACATCAAGCAGTACTCCTTGGTAATGAAGGGTACTACATTGATAAAGAGGCAGAAGATAGAGTACTTCTGTTTGAGTTTGATAGGTCCTGCGGTGGACTGTTATCATAGACTGGACCGGAGAACAAAAGAAGATTGGGATCTACTAACGGAGGAGTTCCTTAAGCAGTACGAATGCAGCATAAGATGGAGGTCACTCTGAAGGAACTAGAGCTACTTTAACAGAAGTTGAGAGAATCATTCCATAGTACCTAACTCGATGGAGGAACCGAGTAATGGAGATGAAGAGAAAGGCTGATACCCTAGATAAGATCAGATTATTTATCTGGAATGCTAGCCTATATTTGAGAGAAGGGCAAAAGATGAAGGCACTCAAAGACTGGTAGTCACTTAAAGATTAGCCATTGAAGTTGAAGCCGAGCATCTGGATAAAATTGCTAGATCTACAAACCTGGCCTTAGGAAAAAAAAAAAGGAAGCAACAGTGGTAACGGGGGCAATGATGGGGCAGCAAAAGTTTTAGCCACAGGAACGACTAGGCACTACCTCACTATCTCAGGTAGGCCATTATCTTAGCACTTCCCCCATCTCATCAAGTAAGGAAAATTACAACCCTTGCCAACCGGGCCTGCCCCAATTCAAGGATAGCCTAAACACAGAACAGACTGGTATTGTGCATATCACCAGTACACAGGGCATAGAATCGACAATTGTCGTCCTCTAAGAGATCACATTCAAGAATTGATGCCTGGCTTAGAGGAAGAAAGAAAGAATTATATTTGTTACAATGCCATTCTTTTTATATAAAGTGTGTTCCTGAACTATACACTTGTTTCTCTAGTTATTTTAATAATATGGGCTTTTCTTATATATGCATTATCATATCTTATCGCATCATGCATAAGTGATGATCATGATTAAGGCATTGGTTTAATAAACACTATTTCATTCAGTTTTAAAAAGTAATAATCTTGATTGCATCCAATCGGACTCCTGAAGCAAGATAACATTTGAGAGATAAAAAAAATTGAAAAATAAAAAGTAAAAGAGTGGCCTTTGCCTAGACCTGGAGTGACATGCTAGGGCAATCTGCTTCAATTTGTCAACCCAACAGTAATTGAAATTTTCAAAAGCCATTCCTTTGCTTCTTCATAATCTAGGACGCATACAATGCAGCCAAGCAAAATCAAGCTCCAATCATTAAGATGTTATCTCAGAAGCTGGACTATCAAATTGAAGACGAATAAAGCTTTGGGCTTTCAAAAAAATAAAGATAGAAAAAAAAAGAAAAAGAAAAGAAAAAGAAAAAGAAAAAGAAAAACCACAGTTTTGCTCTAAACTATTTGAGGCCAACCTGCAACCCAATCTTAGCCATTGAGAGCTACCTCAGAAATTAAGTATCCAAAATCGAAAGAAGGCAAAATACGAGCTTTTACAATCAAGTTGCAAATGGAGAACCCACTATTTCAGCCAGTTTACACAAGAGTCAAGATGAATCCTTTGGTGTTAGAAAGGAGGCATGGTCAGAAGGAGCAGCCATCCTGAAGAATAATGATGAAGGTGAATTCAAAGAAACCACGTATACATCAACAGACTGAAGAGGGTCCCATGACAAAGGCTAAAAAAAAGAGAAAAATAATAAATGCCCTACCAGGATGAAAACTAAAAAGAGGCGTCTTGGGCAAAAATTAAGGGTTGAGAGAAAATATTCAATCAAGAAAACCCGAGAGGGCTGATTGATAATAGGAGTCAAATACACCCAAGGTGTTACTCATTGAGATTGGATAAAACTAGTGTTTTTGGATCACATGTCTAATCATGATCATTGTTATTGCTACGTGATGCATATGATAGGAATGCATGCATAAGCTAGGCATAAACATGCAATTAAATGGTTAAGAGAAACCTATGGCATGTATAGGGACATATTCTGGAGCAAGTCTCAAGGCAGTAATAACAACACTTCATCCTCCTCCTCCCTTTAAAAAAAAAGGCCGTTAGAGATGAAAACCATAACTGGCTCTCTAAGCAAAAGTTAGGCCAAAGGGCAAGGTGAAAACTGGGAAACAGGTAGTCTGTCCTATAAAAAATGAAGTGAATAAAAGCCGCTAAAGTGGGTTGGGTCCATTCCAGACAAAAATTAGGCACAAGGTTATGTGAAAATCCCCAAAGGGATGCATTTTTCGCAAAAATAAGCTAGTGTGAAAATTCACAAGGGATGCACTACCTTCAATAAATGACTTCCAATGGCCGGAGCGATAAGGCGGCATTACTTCGGTTGGCCCCCTTTCAGGCAGATAATACATAATTCAGGACATGAGTCGGTGCCCTTGGGGGCAAAATGCCGTACAACTCATGGCAAAAGGCGTATGCTCATGAACCAGGGGGACAAAGATGCGCACCGGACAGTTCTCTCTGAAAAGCTTATGGGTCAGAGTTCCGAAGCCAAGATGATACTTTTCTGGATCACTGGGGGCATCAGACAATATAAGCAGTACCCTCGATGAGTCCTTTAACCACCTAGGATGTGGTCTATCCATTTTTGCACCTCACGTGCATCTCGCTTGTACAATCTTTCGCATATCTCTTTGCATAACTGTATACATGTATAGCCCTTCACGATGCCCAACATACATTCACACATGCATGAATTGTGTGCATATCTTGCATATACAATTCTTCACACATATTTCGTGCACATAATTTTTGTATGCATGTAACACATAATTATTCGCACATGTTAGCACGCATATCACGAGCACATATTAGATGCATTTAATCCTTTACGTGTATAGATGTGTACACATAATTGTTGTACTTTAATCTTTTGCATGTGTTTGTGTGTATAGCTTTGCACATACATTTTACACGCATTATGCACACACAATCTTTTGTACGTACTTTTGTACCAGTAACTTCACAGGAAAAGGCCGAACCAAAGGACAGCTTCGGCAAGATGAATTTAAGATGAAGCCCACGCAAGTTGAAATCATGTGAGCCCATAAAGAGGTAACCCATTAAGTCCTTTTCTCAAGGCATTTCAAGTCTCTTTCGAGCATTCTCAGTCTTTTCAAAGCATTAAGTCCTTTTCTTAAGGCATTTCAAGTCTCTTTCGAGCATTCTCAGCCTCTTCGGAGCATTATCTTTAAGTCCTTATTCCAAGGCATTCTCAGTCTCTTTGGAACAATATCTTTAAGTCCTTTTTTCTAAGGCATTCTCAGCCTCTTCGGAGCATTATTTATAAGTCCTTTTTCCAAGGCATTCTTAGTTTCTTCGGAGCATTATCTTTAAGTCCTTTTTCTAAGGCATTCTCAGCCTCTTCGGAGCATTATCTTTAAGTCCATTTTTCAAGGCATTCTCAGCCTCTTCGAAGCATTATCTTTAAGTCCTTTTCCCAAGGCATTCTCAGCCTCTTCGGAGCATTATCTTTAAGTCCTTTTACCAAGGCATTCTCAGCCTCTTCGGAGCATTATCTTTAAGTCCTTTTTTCCAAGGCATTCTCAACCTCTTTGGAGCATTATCTATAAGTCCTTTTTCCAAGGCATTCTCAGTCTCTTCGGAGCATTATCTTTAAGTCCTTTTTCCAAGGCATTCTCAGCCTCTTTGGAGCATTATCTTTAAGTCCATTTTTCAAGGCATTCTCAGCCTCTTCGGAGCATTATCTTTAAGTCCTTTTTCCAAGGCATTTTCAGCCTCTTCGGAGCATTATCTTTAAGTCCTTTTTTAAGGCATTACAAGTCTTTTCCAAGGCATTCTCAGTCTCTTCGGAGCATTAAGTTATTTTCCAAAATATTCTAAATCCTTTTAATCCAAGATGATATCCACACTTCATAAGTCTAGAAATGACTCGGTGAAAATCCAAGAGGATGATATTCATATCTCGCCAACTATTCTCCAGGCAATAACCAACCACCCTTCAGGGGATGCTCATCTGACATCGACCCCAATAGGTATGTACTGCTATAGGTATGCATCTCTTTTATATACCCTGCACATTTGTTTTGCCCCTTTTTTGTAGGAAAAGAGGTTCAGGATAAGTGCCAGCAAAGACAACAACGAACGAGCCACAGTTGAATAACACTACAGCTCAACAGCAGTGAACAGATATCGTTCAACCCGAACAAAGGCCAGCGGGGTAGATCAGATACCATGCAAGCTGAATGAAGGCTAGCGGGATAGATCAGACACCGTGCAAGTCGAGCAAAGGCTAAGGGGACAAATGCAATCAGACAATGTGCAACACGAGCGAAAGCTAGCAGGATAAATGCAATCAGATACCCTGCAAGCCGAGCAAAGGCCAGCGGGACAATCAGATACCGTGCAAGCCAAACGGAGGCCAGAGGGATAGATCAAATATAGTGCAAGCCGAACAGAGGCTAGCGGGATAAAGGTGGTGGAACAAATCGTAAATGGGTCGTAGTAGAGTACGCTACAACTCAGCAGCAACAAGCCGCAACCTTCCACATAGCAAAAAGGTAAGGACTGCCTCAAGTACGCATTCTTCCTTTATTCTCTGAATTTTGGCTCACTACACTAGCCTCCCCAAAATTGGGGGCAACTGTAGACACCGGGTCCTGAGGCAGCTTAGGTCAGAGGTTACCCAATGATGAAATTAACACCTGTTCATAGGAAAAAAGGTAGGAAGTGATGTTTTCCTTGTTAAAATTGCTTTTTAGAAATAAAAAATAAAAACTAAAAATAAAAAAAAAGAGTTTCGAAATTATATTATTTTAGTCAAAGTTGTCTCTTAAAAAAAATTGGTCGTTTGTGGCAGCCGACACGCGTGGGGGGCCTCCCTTGCGCACCCAGCGCGTGCGCGCAAGCGCTGGGGCGCTCGCCCCTGCGCTGCGTGACGGGCGAGGCGCCTCTCGCCCCGCGCGCACACGATGGGGGAGGTATCGCTCGCCTATCCTCGCCTGCCAGGGAGCGGCATGCGTGGTGGCACCCGTCGATCGCCGCTGTCCGCCCAAATCCGCCAAAAATGCAATTTTTGGCCGTTTAATGATTTTTTTCCCAAATTGATTTTTTAACCCATTTTTTGGCATTTTCATGGTTTTTTCATTTTCTAAAATTAAGATAGATAATAAATTATTTACTTTATTTTATTTTATTAAAATTTTTCCTTAAGATAAATATCAAAAGATTTGATTTTATCTTTAAATCTAATTTGAATTTAAAAATATTTGATTTTATTTCCTAAAATCAAATTTGAATTCAAATAGATTTGATATCTATTTTTAAAGATAATTTAAATTTTAAAAGGATTTGATTTTTAAATTTAAATTTTAAAAAGATTTAATTTTCAAATTTAAATTTTATAAAGATTTGATTTTTAAGTTTAAATTTTAAAAAGATTTGATTTTTAAATTTGAATTTTAAAAGGATTTGATTTTTAAAAAGATTTTATGTTTGAATTTAAAATTTAAAAAGATTTGATTTTTAAATTTGAATTTTAAAAATATTTGATTTTTAAATTTAAATTTTAAAAATATTTGAATTTTTTATCCTTATCCTCAGTTAGCTTATAAATAGCAATTTGAGTATTGAGAAAAGGATTCGGATTTCTTCCTCTTCTTAGAAAATTCTTTCTGCATTTTATTTTTTGAGTTTTCTTCTTCAAATAAATTTTTGAAAATTTTAAAATAAATTCTTGGTAAATAATTTTTGAGACAAAGAAAATAATTTTTTGTTCTTGAGAATTTTTACTTTCTTTCATTTTTTTAGAAAGTTTTCTTTATTGGAATAAAACTCTAATTTTTAATATTTTCAATTCTAATTTGGCGGATCAAAGCAAGGAAATCAATCATATTTTTCCTTCATCGAGTTCGAATTCTAAGGGTAAATATTCTGGGTTCAACCCTACTTTTCTTTTATTTTATTTATTCAAAATCATTTTATCAACATGTAGATATTTATATCTATTGCTTATATATTTATTTTATCTCTTACATTTCCTTTTATTCATTATTTTTATCATTTAATTATCGCACTAACATGCTCTTTGGTTTTTTGGGAGTTTTATTGTTTCTATATTGGCTTTGGGGTATTAAAAATGGAGGACACCATGATGAGCTGAGAATATCATTCGGGTTTATTCTTCTACCCTTCTTCTCTTTACTTTAATTTCCACTATTGTAAATATTTTTTTATTTATTCTGCAAACATGAAATGGCTAAATATTTATATTAATTAAGTTGGAGTTTTTCTAATAAAATGGGACCAATGTCCTAATTTTGTATCAAAAAAAAATTGTCACTTTAAAATTATTCTTTTGGGAATATACATTCGAAGACTAATGTCCTCATCCCTAATAAATGCCCCATTTTCTATATGATTACATGTCATTTACAGTGGGAGTTGTATTCCGCCCCTAGTTTTGTTGTAATTTATTGAGTTCTCTTTTATCTTATTTTTAATCTTGTCTTTATTTACCACTTTTGTTATATGATCGACTTGCGCCTTAATTAATTGCATCAAAGTGAATGAGAAAATGGAATGAAATCTTATAGTTAAAACTCAACCATAACTTTAACCAAGGTATGAATAAATGGGAAGTCCCGAACCATCTCTGGCCTTAGGCTCAACAAGATTAGAGGATCACCCCAGTGTTGTATTGGGGTGGGATCTCCAAAATATCTCTTGATGCCAAAAAATAGGCCCAATTTGCATAGTCCTAGGGTCCACGAGGTTAGAGGACCACCTCAATGTCTTATTGGGATGGGGTCTCCAAAATTTCTCTGGCTTGCCCAAAACGGATGTATATGCATTGTCTTAGGCTCCATGAGGTTAGAGTACCATCCCAATGTTCTATTGGGATGGGGACTGCAAAATATCTCTACCTTGCCCAAAATAGACACAGATGCGCTGTCTTAGGCTCACTGAGGCTAGATGACCTTTTCCAATATTTTATTAGGTGGCGACTCTAAGAAACCACCTTGTTTCCCAAAATAAATGCCCTTGTAATCTCTTACGAGTTTCATAAACCTCTCTCGAACACCTTAAAAGCGGGTCATTCGGGGCACCATCGGGGTTCAGTGCGTGTCACAATACCCTAATAGCTAATTGATTCAATTAAAATAATTGAGATGAGATTGCATTGAATATGTTAATTAAGGACTTAAGTGTAAGTTGATGGAAGTCCCAATTGAACAAATAAAATAGTTTAAGTGGCTAATTAGTAAATGTGCATGTTTAATGTTAAACAAGATTAATTAGTGGCTAATGGAGATTAACGAAAATCATATTTGATTAAGTGGGATTAGTGGGAAGGAAGTGGATTTTCGGGTGGCACTCATTGGTGCTGCCACCTCACTTATTTACATGCAATATATAGTGTTGAGGAGAAAGAAAGGCAGACTTTTGCATGTGGTTTCAGCTATTCTTCTTCTTCTTCTTCTTCCTCTCTACCCGTGTTCCTCTATAAGGATAGCTTATAAATCTGCTAGTTTTGAGTCTAATAAAGTTGCATGAATAAAGTATTTCTTAAGCAAGGTAAGTGACTAATTATAGTTCTTCATCTCCTACTCCTTCTTGTTCTGAATTTGTGATGGATTGAGGATTGATATGGTGTTCCAATTCTGGAAATTGGATTGGAATTTGTAGTTGAGGAAACAAGGAAAACCAAGGGGAAAGAGAAGGTAGTGGATCAAGAAGCTTAGTGACTGTTTAAGGAGTTTAGGAGAAGAGGTTTAGGAAAACACCTTTGTGTATCAATTTTGATATATATATATTATGAATTCTGAAATTTGTATAATTGAAATGTGCGTTTGTGAAGAACATTAAATGTGAAAATTATGTGTCTAATTATTGAGTCAAGATGTTAAGTGCTGAGCTAGTTGGTGAATGTAGGTATGTTGCTCTGTTTTGAATGAATCATAGAATATTTATTTAAATGGTATAATTTATTGATTGGTATGCAAAGCAACATGTTGGAATGTAAGCAAGCATGACGCGTGATGAAATGGAAACTTATTTTAGGAGCTCACTCAATTGACGCAATTTAATTGGTTAGGTAAGTTTTGGTATAACATAATTTATAGGGTATCAAATCTTATGATTATGGTTTATAACCTTGATGTTATAATTTTAAATGGATGGAAAATGTGTTATAATTTCCTTAATAGGTAGATGATTGAACACCTAAAGAACCTGCTAGTGAGTAAGAGGGATCATATGTAAAGAGGGGTTAAGAGTAGAAGTGAGGAAGTGAGTTTTGGAGCATGAAATTGGGAATTTCGGTTCTATCGCGAGTGAGACAGAAGGCTCCTTAACATTGGTTTTGTCTTTTCTCGCAGGCGCACGTATGTGCACGAGTGCGATAGAGGCATGAAGTAGGTTCTGTCGCGAGTGCAATAGAAGCTATCATCCAATTCTATCGCAAGCGCGACAAGGGTCGCGAGTACGACACTTATGAGTGTTTTAAATAAATTCTTATTTGCTTTAGATTGATCAATTTATCAGTTTATATGTAAAGTGAGCATGTGTATGATAATAATTGTTGTTTTATGCATATGAATACCATTATATATAATTGTTAAAGTGAATCAATTATGTGATGAACATTAATACTATTGATATTTATAAAAAGTGATAATATGAATAAACCGGATTAATTATATAGCCTGCAAGTCAAGTAGTGGATAGATAGGCATGCCTATAGAGTCTAAGTACTGCAGCCAAATGCTTCCGATTCCTTTAAAATCACCAATGCGATTTGAATCCTTATTAGATTCCCTAATGCGAATTTATTGATATTATTAATCTTTCGGTACCTTCGAGTGCTAATGCGAATGTGTGGTATCTACAGATACTAATGTGTTTACTGTACCTTTGGGTACTGATGCCATACCTGTTATCCACATCTTTGAGTTACAGGCAAGGCTAAAAATGAATTTGTTAATTAATTGAGTGACATATCCTTGAGTATGACTATAATGAGCATGCAAAAACAATGTGATGGTGTAACCAAAATGTGACTGTCATGTTACGATATGTACATTGAATAGTTATATTTATATATGAGTATGTTGAGTTTGGAATAAGAAATCTATAAGACTTGTTGTCGTTGCAATGAATTATCTATACATATATGTGCATATACTTTGTTATTGTATTATTTTCCCTACTAAGCATTATCGCTTAGCACGGGTTTTCTAATCTTGTAGGTTCGCGAAGTGATTTTGAAGGTCGGATCCGCATTGCCAACGGTCAACGTTAGGAGTGGTTATAGTGTAGGTTTTGGGATTTTTGGGCAAGGAGTTATGTATATGTTGATTTAGTGTTTTAAGAAGCATAATATATGTAATGAGTGGAATGACTAAGTGTAGACACCGGGTCCTGGGTCAGGTTTAAAAAAAAAAAAAAAATAGCAATGGCAATTTTGGGTCCTTGATAATTCCTCCAAAAAAAATATATATATAAAATAGGTAGGTTAAATTAAAAATTAGGTTAATTTAATTAGTTAGTATTGTGAGATAAATTATTAGTTAAGTAAATATTATTGGGTAATTAAAATGCATTTAAAAAGAAATAAAAAATAAATATAGGATTTAATTAGATTAAATATATATGATAATTTAAATAGATTAATTAGTAGAATGTTTAATTAATTTAATGGGTAGTAATTTAAGTATGCTAATTAGTTAAAATTGAAAAATTAAAAGAATGGAAAATGGAGGAAATTATTAGGTTATCCAAAAACTAACCCTAATTTTTAAAGTATAAAAAGAAAAGAATGAATAGGGTTTAAGGGGGGCTCGGCTGAAGAAAAAAAGAGGAAAAACAAAAAGAAAAGCGAAAGAACAGAGGAGAGGCCGAGAAAAGCAAAAGCAAGAAGGAAGAAAAAGAAAAAGAAAAGAGAAAGAAAAGAAAAGGGAAAGCAAGAAAACAAAAGAACGGAATTGAAATAGAAAACAAAAGAAAGGAATAAGGGAGGAGAAGAGAAGGACCAAGAGGGAGACCAGACGCAGGCCACGATGCCGAAAAAGGGAAAAAAAAGGGAGGAAGAAGAAGAGGTGGCGCCGGCCAGCCACGGCGGCGCACAGCCACACACGCCCCACCGGCGTGCTCCCGGCGGCCGGACGAAGCCTCCGACACTGACCGACCATCCCCAACTGCCGGCGTGGAGCTGATCGGCGAGAGAGGGGCAGCAACATCGCATGCGGTTTCCGGCCAGATCCGGCGACATCCCGGCGCGTTACCACCGGCATTGGACTCCTGGCGACGCGATCTACCCAGCGGTGGTGGACGTGTCCTCAACAGCTGCTCCAGTGAGGTGAGTCCCATTTTCTATTTATTCATTTTAATATATTATTATTATTATTATTATTTAATTAATATTAATATTAATATTAATATTAATCTTATTTTTATTATTATTATTTATTATTATTATTTAATATTCTGTATTATTATTATTATTATTATTATTATTATTATTATTATTATTATTATTATTATATATTTATTTTATGTTTATTGACATTATATTGTGTTTATTATTATTATTATTATTATTTGATTTATGTATTGTTAATGTTATTGTATTATACTAATATTTTTGTTGTTGATGTTACTTAATTTATGTTTGTTTTATTATTATTGTGGTATTATTATTATTATGATTATTATGATTATATTTATTATTAATTATTATTCTGTTTTCATATTATTTATTATTTATTATTATAATTAATTATTAATTATTAGATTATTATATATTCATTTTGTATTTATTGATATTATGTTATTATAATTATTATTATTATTATTATTATTATTATTATTATTATTATTATTATTATTATTATTATTATTATTATTATTATATTTTAGTCTCATTCATTTTTTCTGTTTTTATATTATTATTTATTAATGTTATTGTTATTATTATTATTTGATTTATTTATTATTAATATTGTTGTGTTATATTTATATTATTGTTATTGATATTATTTAATTTAATGATTATTTTGCATTATTTATTATTATCATGATTATTGTTATTGTTATTTGACTTTTTATTATTATTGTATATATTTAGTTAATATTATTTATTATTGTGTTTTGTGATTATTATTATTATTATTATTATTATTATTATTATTCATTATTATTTTATGATATTATTATTAGCATTATTATTTTTTATTGGCATCAATCGTTATAATTGTCATTTGTCTTTTTATATTCATTTAATTATCAATTTACTTTATTCAATTATTTGTTTATTTGTTTGTTTATTTATTCAATTATTTATTTATTCATTATTAACCAATATCATTTTCTGTCTTGACCGCAATGCGGGAGGCATGTGGCTCGTCTGAGAAGCATGGTCGGAATAAGTAGATTAGAATTTATTAATTATTAATTTTTTGAAATATGTAATTATTATTTCATTTTCTTTTATTCGCTTGTGGTCTGTAATAATAAAAGATTTTCGACCGCGTTTAGAAAGAACTACCACACAAATGTTTCTTACTAAATCGAATATTTGTTAACAAAACTGGACTAATGTCCTTGTTTTCATACCAAACTAAAAGATTTAAACCGATTTGAGAATTTTATGCTTTTTTTATAAATCAAGTAGTCGGGAACCAATGTTCCTGTCTAAATGAATAGCCCGATTTGTGTATGTTACATTTTAATCTTTCGTATGGTTTTTTTTATTTATTCATTTATTTACTTATTTATTTCTGGGATTGTTCTGTCCCAATTTTATTTATTTATTATTTATTGGGTGATTGTTCTGTCCCATTTGTTATCTAATTTATTTTTATTTTTAAGCAATTTATTTATTTATCGCTTTCAGCAATGGATAATTGCGCCTTAATTAAATTGCATCGTGTAGAGAGAGAGAGAGAATTAATAAATTCAAAACTTAATTGTAAAATTAATCAAGGTAGAAATAGATGAGAAGTCCCGAACCCATCTCTGGTATTTAGGCTCAACGAGGTGAGAGGTCTATCCGATCACTCATTGGAATAAGACCTCCAAGACCCCTCTTGCGTCCTGCCAAATGACTCAATAAATCCTAGGCTCCAAGGGAGAGAGGTTCATCCTCCAAGACTCCTTTTGGTTGGCCCAAAATGGATATATGCGCGGTCTTAGTCTCTCCGAGGTGAGAGAAACTTTCCCAATGTTTTATGCGACTCCATGAAACCTCTTTGTTGCCAAAAATAGACGCACTTGCAATTCGTAGCAAGTTATCAACGAACCTCACTTGCCCGATTGCCCTCAAGCGGGCGGTCAAAGGGGCGCCCACGGGGTTCGACACGCATCACGGTAGCGACTCCACTGGGGACAATACTCGAGACTTCGATTCGAAAGTACGTTGATTAAAATTTATAATTAAGTTTTAGTTTAAAAATTTCACCTCCTTTCAAAACTGCAATGCATCTCTTTAGAGCCTTAGATCTATGCTAGTTTGGTCCCCTATCAGCCCCGGTGCGTTCCCGAAGCACGACCCTATGTTCACTCAATGTAGGGAAGTGTTAAGGATAATCACCAGTTCAAGTCTCGTACCATCATGGTATATTAAATGGTGACCCGATCGATCGTTACGCTCATGATGAGCTAGACCTGTTGGCAGGGACCATGCTTGGGTAGCCCTAAAACATCATCACCTTGGACCAAAGCTCATGTAATAGCTATAGATACTTCCACTAGGTAGCATGCTCCATAATATAATGCTTGGTATGTGGGGCCATATATATCAAACCAATTCAAACATATTAATGGGGCACTCATCAAAGGCTTTCATGCCCCAGTGGGCTCGTTTAGTCTGTTTGAAAGGTCCAGATATATAAGGGCCAAAACCCACGTGCCTGTGCTTTAATTTAAGAGTGTTATACTGCCGGTTTTTCACCGTACACCATATGCGCCCATTGGGTTCCCTGTTAACCCATGGGTCAATCCCGCCTAGGAAAGAGACCACACGACCTTGTGTGTGGGGGCAATAAGGTTGGAAGGTTCTACTTGTTTGCATGTAGTTGTTTATGCTGCATAATTCACAATCATGCATTGTATATTATCATCCATGCATCATTCTAACAATTTAAATTTTTCTGCCATCATAGATTCATCTAAGTGGCTTAGAGGTCCTGACGGTCAACTAATAAGAACGGACTAGCCCTTTGGATTGCTAGAAGTAGTGCTCGATTGGGATTCTGAGTCACTCTCAACAACCAGTGAATCATCCACTAATGCAGAAGAGGCTGGGGCTTTGACCACTCAAGATCTTGCCAGAAGGCTAGAAGATTTCAAATGGAGAATGCTAGATATAATGGGTGCTATGGCTGAAAGGATTGCTCATAATCTTGTACCACAAGTACCAGCAGTCCCTCCTCTGGGGCAAGTCGAACTGCCTGCTGGTGGGGAGGCTCCCTTCGTTGGAGTACCTGCCCGTCAACCTATTAATGAGAATGAAGCTGCTACACCTATTGAGCCGAGAAGGGCAAGGGTCCACAATCCCGATGAAGATTATGTGGAGGAAGATTGGGACCTTCTGACTGATGAGTTTATGAGAAATAGTAGTAAATAAAACACATGCATTTTTGTCTCATGTATAATTCTTTCCATATAATAATAGAACCTTTGCATTTTGTATATCAGTTTGCTTGTATCATAAATTATGAATATAAATATAACACGTTTGTCATGCGTGCACATAATAATGCTTGTCGCAATACATACATATTGACATTCTTCATGACATCCATTGTGCACCATTATTTGTATATACAGCATACATCATCGGATGTACATATTAACATGCATTATAGCAAGCACAGACATACTGCCTCCGTGACACACAAAAAAAAATGGAATAAAAAAAATGAAAATGAAAATGAAAATGATGAAATAAAATAAATACATTCATCATGTGTCATAGCATGTGTGCTCATATTACATATGTACATAAATATTGTGTTAGAACATACACATACCGTTGCATGTCATAGCGTGCACACATTAGCACATATCATTAGGACGGTCATTATACATATCATACACATCATGACACTTTGCATCTCTCACATTGTGTCCCATATCATGAACATACATTATCATGCTTGCGTTATGCCATGCACATATGAATCCTGCATCATGCATGTCAGTCATTACATATATACCATGCCACATTTTGTGTGCGCGTACCATGTAAATACACGTACTTTGTAGGGGCCACTCATTTCTTGCGACCACTTTCATCTTATGTCTTGTGTCACACACATATGTCGCTCGCTGTACACAATCATTCTTATACTGTGTCCCATGCTATGTACATTATTTGTATATATATTTTACATTTCTATGTATATGAGTTTTGCCATCCCTCGCAATTTATGTACACATTATCTTGGCCAATCATTCTCATCTTACATCATATATCCTTATCATGCCTAAATCATGCCATGCGCACATACACCATGTATCATGAACATCCATCTCCATGTTATGCCATATTTTACACTCATGCCTTCGTTATATGTTGTTCACATGTACACTATAAATTCATGCACGCCCATCATTTATCATGCAGTGTTTACACACTCATAATTCCTTTTGGCAGATATTTCACGAACACACATCTATGCACATATTTTATGTACATATTTCCATATAATTTTTTTTCACACATATCTTGCACATATAGCTCCTTACATGCATTGCTAATAGGCACGATACTATTGCATGCGCCGTTTCATGTACATGGTTTTTAACACATAATTTGTACATTTTTTTTAAAAACAAAAATAAAAATTCTTTGTGCCTACACGATTTTTGTGCATATACATTTTTCATGGAATAAAAATATTTTTGTGTTAAGTTGTATCCTAAAACGCTGACATATTTGCACCTCATTAGGGTACCTCTGATTCAAAGTTCGACTCTGCCTAAGTAGTTCTCAACTATGAATGGCTTTGATCTTAACGCTAGAATTCTGTGTTTCATTCCACTTTGAATTAAGTAAGAGTTAGATATGTTTGATCTTTGAGAGCTAGATCACATGAAAATATTTGGCCATACCATGTAGTTTCTAAGTTCAGAGCACATTTGGCCCGTTTTGAAAACAAAGTGAAAAAAAAGTTAGTTGCAATTAGGGGATTCGATGAAAACTCACTAAGAGCACTAGAACCTTTTCGATTTCCCGTCAAAGCGACTCTTGGATAAGCCTGAATCTAGAAAATGATTTAGGCACCATTTCTTTGTATAGCTCTCTAAATGACCATTTCCTACCCTCATTTCAAAATCTCTTGCTAGCCCGTTGAGCCTTTATTTTGGTATTCTAAATGCGTACCGATTTTATTATTACACACATTAAAACTACCTTTCGCCTAAAATAATTTTGGCTTCCCCTTAGAAGAATGGCCGCTCTTGTAAGGATGGATGTACATTACGATATCCACTTGACCTATCCAAAAATTGCCCTAGTGAAAGTGGGTTTACACTTCTGAAGGAGATTTTTAATCATTGATGATTTTTGAGGCTTGACCATTGGCAATCCTTTAGGCCATCAAAAATTTACCCCGATGAAAATGCGTCTACATTTCGAGAAGGGAATTTCAACCATTGATAATTTTTGGGTTACCAAAAATCATCCTGATAAGGATGGGTCTACCCTTTGGAAAATGAATTTGCGATCATCGATAATTTTTTGGGCTGCACTTTAGGAAAGGGGTTTAAATCACCAATAAATCTTTTGGGTAATTAGAGACATAAATTTGTGAAAAAAAAATGAAAAAAAAAAAAGAAAAAAGAAGAAAAATAGTAGGGCCCAAGATAATACCCCTTTATGAGTTCAGTAGCTATCTTTCTTAGCTTAAATGTTATGTTGAGCTTGATGAGTTCATGTATTACCAAATCCAAATTCAAGAGTATCTGGATAGTGTACAATTGGGGTTGAGAATGGTCCTTTCATCAGTCGAATGAACGTTGCGGCCATTTTTCTCTAGCGACCTGATCCTCCTTTGATAGCCAATTACCTAAGCCTAACGTTACAACCAAAATAAGACCTATTGATTCTGGGTTCAACCTTATCTAATTAGCGGAGATGACCTTCTAGTAAGGTTTGGTACATAGGAAGAGGCATATGGTATTTCTTGAGCTTCAAGCGAGAAGCCATGAGTGCATTTATGCATTCGAGTTGAGTCTTGTCCTCAACATTGCATCTAGAATTTACTTTCAAATGATCAAAAATTATGTTTTGGCCTTTTGCACATACACACAGAGATCGCATGGTATGCCTCGTATTTACATTCTGATTTAGTAAACATTGATACTTACGTGTTTACCTTCTTGCACTTTATTAGGAATGGCTCCCGAATTCTTTTGCTGAGATTGAATCGGTTGAGAATGTGGTTCATTCAGTATGCTCAAAGGCAGATAGAAACTCGAATTTGAGGTGCATAATAAGTTACATTCATTTTACAATCTTGGAATATTTCTTATCACTACTCATGAAAATGATACTTTGCATATATCTCAGCAACATCCCTTGTACATCTACTTTCTGCAAATGTTTTTACACATAATTGTAGCAAATATTCTCAATAAATAGTTTTACATGTACAATTCTTGGTGCATGTCTTTTGGCATAAGAGCTTTAGCGAATATATTTCATAAGTGCTTTTGACGCATGTGGCTCTTTATGGGCATATCCTTTGCCATCATCTTGCATTCACATTTTTCGCATGCATTCAATACACATATATATGATTTTTCCTACATATGTTTCATACACATAGTTGTATGTTCACACATCGCACACACCCAATTCCTTACATGGCTTTCAATGTATATAACATATCCCACCTGTCTTTGCATATGATTTTTTACATCTATGCCGATGAATGACTCTTTACCACATGCATGATCATTTGCATGCATGGTCATTTGCACATAGTTTGCATACATAATCCCTTTGCATATATCTCTCATGCATGAACGTTTGCATGTCTTTCTCGTTCATGATCATTTGCAAACATGTTAGAATAACGATTCTTAGCACATGTTCCATAATCTTCCACATGGATATAAGCCATTGGCATATATGACATACGCATAAGCATTTCAAGATCATAGTCCTTTGCATGTCATTTCATAAATGCATAGCCTTTCACATGCATTCCACGCATACATGGTCTCCAACGCACAGTAGATAATATACATCAGTCTCACGTCGACAAGTAAACTCTGGAAGTCCTCTGAGGGGGCAAAATTTCTAAGTCCTCCGAGGGGGCGAGGCAAAATCTAAAAGTCCTTTGAGGAGGCAAAATCTCAAAGTCCTCTGAGTGGGCAAAATTTCTAAGTCCTCTGAGGAAGCAAAGATCTCAATGTCCTAAGGAGGCGAAATCTAAAAGTCCTCTGAGGAGGCAAAATCTGAAAGTCTTTTGAGCAGGAAGCAAGCCTATTCATGCATGCCATGCCGGGGGCAAGCAGGTAAGTTTTTCTATCATAAGATGTACGCTCACACATATCACACAAAGTGTACAAAATCCGAATTCAAATGTATATATACATTTTTCACACATGCTCCCATACACACACAATATTTTGTATATATTGCCATGTACGTGACTCAGGGGAAAGATCTGAATAGAACCCATGCTTAATGGTGATCCAAATGATGGGTTCAGCTCAACGTTGTCAGACACTACCCAGAAAAGCAAGCCTGTCCACGCTGTGCCAGGGGGCAATCAGTGAGCATCAAAGTCTCCCAGTGAACAACAAAACCTCCCAATGAGCATCCAAGTCTCCCAGTGAGCATCAACTGATAACGACCCCAACAGGCAGGTGCTGCCACAGGTACGTATCTCTTTTATAATTTACCCTACAAATTTGCATTTTCCTTTTTTGCCGAAAAAAAAGAAAGTTCAAGATAAACATCAGTGATAGAGCAGATTGCAACTGGGACTGTAGTTAGAGAACACTGCATCTCACAATCGAAGTTGCAGTTAGAGAACACTGCTCTTCACATCGAGATTGTAGTCAAAGAGTGCTACATCTCACAGTTCACGCGGTAGTCAAAGAGTACTATGCATCGTGCAGATTGGATGGGGGTTAGCAGGGGAACTTCACCAATTGAAGTTGCAGTTAGAGAACACTGCCCTTCACCTTGAGGTTGTAGTCAGAGAGTGCTACATCTCACAGTTCACGCGGTAGTCAGAGAGTACTATGCACCTTGCAGATCGGATGGGGGTTAGCAGGGAAACTTCACAATCGAAGTTGCAGTTAAAGAACACTGCTCTTCACACCGAGATTGTAGTCAGAGAGTGCTACATCTCACAGTTCACGCGTCAACCAGAGAGTGCTACTCACCTTGCAGATCGGATGGGGGTTAGCAAGGGAACTTCACCATTTGAAGTTGTAGTTAGAGAACACTGCTCTTCACACCGAGATTGTAGTAAGAGAGTGCTACATCTCACAGTTCACACAGTAGTCAGAGAGTACTACGCACCTTGCAGATCGGATGGGGGTTAGCAGGGGAACTTCACAATCGAAGTTGCAGTTAGAGAACACTGCTCTTCACACAGAGGTTGGAGTTAGAGAAACTACACCTCGCATCGTGCAGGCCAAGACGAGGCTAGCGGTATAGACCAGCCACCGTGCAGACCGAGACGAGGTTAGCGGGGCGCCAGCGATAGAACATATCGTAAATAGAGGTTAGAGTTAGAGAAACTACACCTCACACTGTGCAGGCCGAGACGAGGCTAGCGGCACAGACAAGCCACCATGCAGACCGAGATAAGGTTAGCGGGGCGCCAGCGATAAAATAGATCGCAAATAGAGGTTGGAGTTAGAGAAACTACACCTCACACCGTGCAGGCCGAGACGAGGCTAGCGGTACAGACCAGCCACCGTACAGACCGAGATGAGGTTAACGGGGCGCCAGTGATAGAACAAATTGCAAATAGAGGCTGTAGTTAGAGAGTACTACATCTCACAAACTCCGTGCAGGCCGAGATGAGGCTAGCGGAACACTCGTGGTAGAACAGACCACAGATCGAGGTTGTAGTCAGAGAGTACTACACCTCATAGCCACCATGCGGACTGAGACGAGGTTAGCAGGGGGATTAGCGATAGAGCACATCACGACGAGACTACAGTAAGAGAATACCGCATCTCGCAATGGAGATTTGTAGTTAGAGAGTACTACATCTCATCAAAGCTGCGCGA
Organism: Excoecaria cochinchinensis; assembly: GCA_947683425.1. Classification (NCBI taxonomy): domain Eukaryota; kingdom Viridiplantae; phylum Streptophyta; class Magnoliopsida; order Malpighiales; family Euphorbiaceae; genus Excoecaria; species Excoecaria cochinchinensis. Next base: position 7,792,499 of record CANTUQ010000043.1, read on the forward strand.
GCCGAGACGAGGCCAGCAGAAACAGGTCGAGACGAGACCGGTAAGGGCACATGTACCAGCGCTAACAAGGTAAGGTCCGGCATCCCCAGGTATGTAATTCTCTCTCTTCCTTCTTTGAATTTTGGGCCTTTCTCCTTTGAATTTTGGCTCACCTAGGTGTCTATGCACTAGCTTCTCCAAAATTGGGGGCAACTATAGACACCGGATCCTGGGTCAGGTTTAAAAAAAAAAATAGCAATGGCAATTTTGGGTCCTTGATAATTCCTCCAAGAAATATATATATATATAAAATAGGTAGGTTAAATTAAAAATCAGGTTAATTTAATTAGTTAGTATTGTAAGATAAATTATTAGTTAAGTAAATATTATTGGGTAATTAAAATGCATTTAAAAAGAAATAAAAAATAAATATAGGATTTAATTAGATTAAATATATATGATAATTTAAATAGATTAATTAGTAGAATGTTTAATTAATTTAATGGGTAGTAATTTAAGTATGCTAATTAGTTAAAATTGAAAAATTAAAAGAATGGAAAATGGAGGAAATTATTAGGTTATCCAAAAACTAACCCTAATTTTTAAAGTATAAAAAGAAAAGAATGAATAGGGTTTAAGGGGGGCTCGGTTGAAGAAAAAAAGAGGAAAAACAAAAAGAAAAGAGAAAGAACAGAGGAGAGGCCGAGAAAAGCAAAAGCAAGAAGGAAGGAAAAGAAAAAGAAAAGAGAAAGAAAAGAAAAGGGAGAGCAAGAAAACAAAAGAAAGGAATAAGGGAGGAGAAGAGAAGGACCAAGAGGGAGACCAGACGCGGGCCACGACGCCGGAAAAGGGAAAAAAAGGGAGGAAGAAGAAGAGGTGGCGCCGGCCAGCCACGGCGGCACACAGCCACACGCGCCCCACCGGCGTGCTCCCGGCAGCCGGACGAAGCCTCCGGCACCGACCGACCATCCCCAACTGCCGGCGTGGAGCTGATCGGCGAGAGAGGGGCAGCAACGTCGCATGCGATTTTCGGCCAGATCCGGCGACATCCCAGCGCGTGACCGCCGGCGTTCGACTCCCGGCAACACGATCTACCCGGCGGTGGTGGAGGTGTCCTCAACAGCTACTCCGGCGAGTCTCCGGTGAGGTGAGTCCCATTTTCTATTTATTCATTTTAATATATTATTATTATTATTAATTAATTAATATTAATATTAATATTAATCTTATTATTATTTTTTTTTATTATTATTATTTAATATTATTATTATTATTATTATTATTATTATTATTATTATTATTATTATTATTATTATTATTGACATTATATTGTGTTTATTATGTTTATTATTATTATTATTATTATTATTATTATTATTATTATTATTATTATTATTATTATTATTATTATTATTATTTTATTTATGTATTGTTAATGTTATTGTATTATACTAATATTTTTGTTGTTGATGTTACTTAATTTATGTTTGTTTTATTAGGGTCAATTTTCACTCATGGTCACTCAACTTATCACTTATCGCGCAAAAGTAACCGACTTTTTTTTTCTTACTTAAATGTCACTGAACTTTTAACATTATTGCACAAAAGTCATGTTGACCGGAATCCGGCGACGACCCTTGCCGGATTGATGACTTTTTTGCAAAAATGTTAAAAGTTCAGTAACATTTATGTTGAAAAAAAAAAGTTAATTACTTTTGCGAGATAAATGATAATTTTAGTGACCGTGAGTGAAGTTAATTTAAATGTAGCATTTGTTGAACTTATCATTCCGGCAAGAGTCGTCGCCGGATTCCGGTCAACATGACTTTTGTGCAATAATATTAAAAGTTCAGTGACATTTAAGTAAGAAAAAAAAAGTCGGTTACTTTTGCGCGATAAGTGATAAGTTGAGTGACCATGCGTGAAATCAACCCGTTTTATTATTATTGTGGTATTATTATTATTATGATTATTATTATTATATTTACTATTAATTATTATTCTATTTTCATATTATTTATTATTATTATTATAATTAATTATTAATTATTATATTATTATATATTCATTTTGTATTTATTGATATTATGTTATTATTATAATAATAATAATAATAATAATAATAATTATTATTATTATTATTATTATTATTATTATTATTATTATTATTATTATATTAATAATAATAATAATAATAATAATAATAATAATAATAATAATTATTATTATTATTATTATTATTATTATTATATTTTAGTCTCATTCATTTTTTCTGTTTTTATATTATTATTTATTAATGTTATTATTATTATTATTATTATTATTATTATTATTATTATTATTATTATTATTATTATTTGATTTATTTGTTATTAATATTGTTGTGTTATATTTATATTGTTGTTATTGATATTATTTAATTTAATGTTTATTTTGCATTATTTATTATTATCATGATTATTGTTATTGTTATTTGATTTTTTATTATTATTGTATATATTTAGTTAATATTATTTATTATTGTGTTTTGTGATTATTATTATTATTATTATTATTATTATTATTATTATTATTATTATTATTATTATTATTATTATTATCATCATCATCATCATCATCATCATCATCATCATCATCATTATTATTATTATTATTATTATTATTTTATGATATTATTATTAGCATTATTATTTTTTATTGTCATCAATCGTTATAATTGTCATTTGTCTTTTTATATTCATTTAATTATCAATTTACTTTATTCAATTATTTGTTTATTTGTTTGTTTATTTATTCAATTATTTATTTATTCATTATTAATCAATATCATTTTCTGTCTTGACCACAATGCGGGAGGCATGTGGCTCGTCTGAGAAGTATGGTCGAAATAAGTAGATTAGAATTTATTTATTATTTATTTTTCGAAATATGTAATTATTATTTCATTTTCTTTTATTCGCTTGTGGTCTGTAATAATAAAGGATTTTCGACCGCGTTTAAAAAGAAATACCACACAAATGTTTCTTACTAAATCGAATATTTGTTAATAAAACTGGAACAATGTCCTTGTTTTCATACCAAACTAAAAGATTTAAGCCGATTTGAGAATTTTGTGCTTTTTTTATAAATCAAGTAGTCGAGAACCAATGTTCCTGTCTAAATGAATAGCACGATTTGTGTATGTTACATTTTAATCTTTCGTATGTGTTTATTTATTTATTCATTTATTTACTTATTTATTTCTGGGATTGTTCTGTCCCAATTTTATTTATTTATTATTTATTGGGTGATTGTTCTGTCCCATTTGTTATCTAATTTATATTTATTTTTAAGCAATTTATTTATTTATCGCTTTCAGCAATGGATAATTGCGCCTTAATTAAATTGCATCGTCTGGAGAGAGAGAGAATTAATAAATTCAAAACTTAATTGTAAAATTAATCAAGGTAGAAATAGATGAGAAGTCCCGAACCCATCTCTGGTATTTGGGCTCAACGAGGCGAGAGGTCTATCCGATCACTCATTGGAATAAGACCTCCAAGAGCCCTCTTGCGTCCTGCCAAATGACTCAATAAATCCTAGGCTCCAAGGGAGAGAGGTTCATCCTCCAAGACCCCTTTTGGTTGGCCCAAAATGGATACATGCGCGGTCTTAGGCTCTCCGAGGCAAGAGGAACTTTCCCAATGTTTTATTGGGTGACGACTCCATGAAACCTCTTTGTTGCCCAAAATAGACGCACTTGCAATTCGTAGCAAGTTGTCAACGAACCTCACTTGCCCGATCGCCCTCAAGCGGGTGGTCAAAGGGGCACCCACGGCGTTCAGTGCGCGTCACACTAAGTTTTGTAATATTAAGCTTATGATGTATGTGTATATGTAGGTATAAAAGCATGTGATAGTGTAAGATATCTGCTGCATGTGAATGTATGTGAAACAAAATTTATTTGTATAGGTTTCGATATGTATGTGTTTAAAGATCTTTGTGCTTTTGATTGCTATATGACAACCATTCTCGACTGCTTTAGCTGAGCTAATTGTGCAGTCGGGAGTGGGCATTACAAGTTGTGGTATCAGAGTCTAGGTTTAGCCTTTTCTGGGAATTGGGTGGACTAGGATGTGTATAGTTGTGTTGACTTAATGCGGACATCCTTGTTTATTATATCAGATTGATGGATCCTTCTCATAACTCTAGAGAAGAAACGGCAAAAAGTGTTAAACCTCGAGAAGTGAAAGTGTGTAACACCCCCTTCCCATATGTAGGAGAACCCATCCAAAAGGGAGTGAGAACCCATACGAGAAGGGGTGTCAGCATGCAAAACGGTACAAAACATTCATTCACATAATAAAAATATACATATAACTAGTGGAAATTAAAGCTTTAAATCAAACTGAACATTCATTGATGAGATAACAATAGTCAATACATAACTGTTCTGATACCAACATAATTACAACTTTCAGAGGTACATAGCGGAAGCTTAACAAATCCTAAATACAAGAGAGATCACTATTACAAAATAATGATAATACAAAAAGAAGTTAAGTCCTATCAACAATCCCACTATGTTGGCTTGACTGGCGGCGACTCTCCCAAAAGCTATACACCTTCCGCACCTGCATGGGTGAAACACCGTGCTAAGTGATAACACTTAGTGGGGAAATAAACAACAATAGTATGGATGGCCATTCATAATGGTCGTCAAGGAAAATCACATACGTAATGGCATATGCTAAATATCATAAGATATAGTCATAAATGAATCACATTCATAACCATTCAAAGGTTCATAATCATATTTGTATGCCAATAGATTCATATGCTCATAAATAGAGTCATTCAGATTCACAAACTTATAATCATAGTCATTCGGATTCACATTCTCATAAGCGTAACAGAATAAATCATAACACTTGCTGACTCATAGTAGTTGATAACAAGTGAACGCATGGCAGTACCTTACGCGTACGAATCGAATGCATGGCGGTACCTTACGGGTACGAATCGAAAAATAATATAACATTTTCTCTTTTCAAAACATTTTACAAAGGGGATCTTAAACAAGATCCGTACACATTGAAGTTCGTTAGGAACTAAACGGGGACCTGATCAGTGTCCAGAAGAGTACAGAGGGCTGCAGCTAAAGGACTATTTTAGGCATGCTTAACTATCCACTAGACTGACTCTTGCAGGTCATGCATAATACAAATCATGCTCAAAGCATAACATATAATTTATCATGAAGAATTCATAATAGTGCACATATATAAGCATAATTATTCTCATTCAGTAATAAAAACCCATGAAGAAATGATACAAAAGCCATTTTAGAAGAATGGGACAAAATCGGAAAAAAAAAAAGGCAAGGAGGGGTCACTGTCGCGATCGCGACCAGTGTCGCGCTCGCGACAGTGGCCAGATGGCCTGCGTGAGGGAAGGGGCGAAGGGGCATGCGAGTCGTGAGATAACCTTCATGACTCGTGAAGGTTGTTCACGACTCATGAACATAGTTCACGTCTCGTGAACTCTCAGTCTTCCCCGCCAACACGTGATCTGCTGCACCACTCGCGTATGTCGAAGCTTCACGAGTCGTGCTGCCCAATCACGCGTCGGACACCTAACAAATCAACAGAGCAATCTCGTAAAAATTGGAATTCACTAATCTGTTGGACTCGCGAGGATGTCATGTTCACAACAGCATCGCGATTTCCATTTTTCCAGCAAAACGCAAAAAATCCAGATTTCCAACAACAAAACCATTTTGACCCAAAATCACACCAAACCTCATCTTACCTTCAAATAAGCCTTCCACCATCACATATAACATAAAACACAACTTAATTCAACAATCAACACAATTAAAATCATGAATTAATAAAAATTAAACTTCTCAAGAACACAAACCCAGAATTTTACAGCAAACATACATCAAACTTCAAATTTTGCTCAACACTCCAACACTTATGCATCATAACTCAAATCAATTGAATACCCATAACATTAACACTATAATATACTTCATGAAACATCAAATTTCTAGAAATTATATGCAAAAGCACAAATCAAAAATTAACATAAAGAACAATCAAATTTCCAAACAAATTCCCAAACAAATTCCCAAACCTGATATTCCTATGCTCCAATCAATGATCACCACTCCCACTAGCCTTCTCCTTTCCCTTGGGATTGTGAGGAGGCTCAACTAACCAGGAACACCTAACAAAATCACACAAATACAAAACCTAAATTAAAACCCAATCTAAACAAAATCAAGAACAATGGAAGAAATGAAGAAGAAACCCACAATACATACCAATCTAAGCTCAAGGGAATGATCAATTTCCACCACCACACTTGAATCCAAGCTAGGGCACCCAAGTGAAGAAAAAAGAGGAAGAAGGAGATGAAGAGAGGAAGAGGAAACAGGAAAGAGACAGCAATTTTCTGTTCTCATTTCTCTCTCCTTCTCTTTATTACCTCTTTCCTAATTCCTAGCCATGTGTCACTCTTTGGTTGGTGGAACTTGACCACTCACACCCAATAGACACATATACTACTACACACACAAGACTCACCCACATAAATCACACACTACAACCATATGCACATGCACACACTAACACAACCCAATGCACATACACCCTACTAACATAAATGCAACCACACTATATTGCAGCCCATAAAACATGCATTTTGCCCAAAATACCCTTAACACATGCCAAAACTCTCACGCATGCACACATACACATGGAAAACACGGCTCAAACTACTAGGGGGAGAACGGGGTGTTACAACTCTCCCCTACTAACAAGAATTTTGTCCTCGAAATTCTCACTTGAACTAAACAAATGCGGATACTGAATCCTCGTCGTCCCCTCTGGTTCCCAAGTCGCTTCCTCGACTCCGTTATATTGCCAAAGAACCTTGACTAGAGGGACTTGCTTGCTTCTCAACTGTCTCACTTTTCAAGCTAAAATAGCCTTCGGCTCTTCATCATAAGAGTAATTCGGCTGAATCCGAACATCTTGAACTGACAACACATGCGACGGATCCGATCGATATCGACAAAGCATGGAGACATGGAAAACATCATGCATCTTAGCCAACTCCATCGGTAAAGCCAACCTATAGGCTATCGAGCCAACTCTCTCCAAAATCTCGAAAGGCCCAATGAACCGAAGACTAAGTTTACCTTTCTTGCCAAACCGTAATACTTTCCTCCAAGGTGAAACCTTAAGGAAAACTTTGTCCTCGACCTCAAACCAAATATCCTTTCTCTTCAAATTGGCAAAGGACCTCTGCCTATCCTTAGCCACGTTCAAATTTCGCTGAACAACTCTGATCTTCTCTTTAGTATCCCTAATCGTCTCTGGCCCAATAAAAGATCGCTCGGTTAACTCTGTCCAACAAATCGGAATCCTACATGGTCGACCATACAAAGCCTCAAACGGTGATATCCCTATGCTGGACTGAAAACTGTTGTTGTATGCAAACTCCAAAAGCCGCACGTACTGATCCCAACTGCCAGAAAAATCCAAACCACAAGCCCGAATCATATCCTCTAAAATCTAGATAACTCGCTCAGACTGACCATCTGTCTGAGGATGAAACCCTGTACTAAAGTTCAACTTGGTACCCAAAGCTCTCTGCAACTCCTTCCAGAACTTAGATGTGAACCTTGGATCCCGATCTGAAACTATCGACAACGGCACTCCATGAAATCGAACCACCTTATCCACATACAAACTGGCCAACTTATCCATCGAGTAGTCCACTCTAACCGGCACACAATGAGCTAACTTCTTAAGCCAATCTATAATAACACATACTGAATCGTGTTTCCTCTGAGTCACTGGCAAACCAGACACAAAGTCCATGGCGATATCATCCCATTTCCACTGAGGAACGGATAAAGAAGTGAGCAATCCCGAAGGGACTTGATGCTCAGCCTTTACCTGCTGACATGTCAAACACTTTGCCACGAATTCCACAATATCTCTCTTCATCCCAGACCACCAGTAGAACTGCTTCATATCCCAATACATCTTCTCACTACCAGGATGTATAGTAAAGACCGTAGTGTGTGCCTCAATCAAAAGCTTCTTCCTTAACTCATCACTCTCGGGCATACACAAGCGATCCCTACACATAAGCACCCCATCTAAAACAAAAAACTCAGACTGCTTACCCTGCTAAACCTCTTGCAAAACCCGCTGCAATTTCACATCTTCCTTCTGAGAGTCCAAAATCGACTGTCTCAAAGTAGGCTGCACTCTCAATTGGGCAACCAAAGCCCCATCTGAATCAAATCTCCATCTGAACCGCCTCAAGAACAAAGTTCAAACCGACTTCCGACTCAAAGCATCCACAACCACATTAGCTTTACTCGGATGGTAATCCACAATGCAGTCATAGTCCTTGAACAACTCCAACCATCGATGCTGTCTCATGTTCAACTCTTTCTGCATGAGGAGATATTTCAAACTCTTATGGTCCGTGAAAATCCTACACTTCTCCCCATACATATAATGCTGCCAAATCTTCAAAGCAAATATCACAGCCTCCAATTCCAAATCATGCATCGGATAGTTCTTCTCATAAGGTTTCAACTGATGAGAAGCATAAGCCACAATTTTACCCTCTTGCATCAATACACAATCGAGTCCAATACCCGAAGTATCGCTGTACATTACAAACAACTTACCCGAGGTGGGTTGAGTCAGTACAGGAGCTTCAACTAACAAACTCTTCAGCCTCTCAAAGCACAGCTAGCACTTATCCGACCAATCAAATCTGACTCCTTTCCTCAATAATATAGTCATCGGAGCAGCAATAACCAAAAAACCCTTCACAAACTGACGGTAGTAGCCTGCCAAACCAAGGAAGCTTCTCACCTCAGGAACATTCCTAGGTGCTTTCCAATCCACAATCACCTCAATCTTAGCTGAATCCACTTGAATACCCTTAGCTAACACAATATGACCCAAGAAAGACACCTCTCGAAGCCAAAAGTCACACTTACTGAGCTTTGCAAACAAACGGTGCTCCCTCAAAACTTGCAACACTAACCGAAGATGCTCCTCATGCTCACTCTCATCCTTCGAGTAAACAAAAATATCATCTATGAACACTACTATAAATCGATCGAGATATGGCCTAAATACTCGGTTCATCAAATCCATAAAAGCCACAGGTGCATTGGTCAAACCAAACGGCATCACAAGAAACTCATAGTGGCCATACCGCATCCGAAAAGCAGTCTTAACCGCATCCGCATCCTGAACTCGAAGCTAATAATAACCCAACCGAAGATCAATCTTGGAGAAGACACCAGCACCTCTGAGATGATCAAATAAATCCTCGACTATAGGCAAAGGATACTTGTTCTTCACTGTGACCTTGTTGATTTGCCTATAGTCGATACACATCCTCAAAGAGCCATCTTTCTTCTTAACAAAAAAAATCGGGGCTCCCCATGGAGATATGCTGGGTCGAATAAACCCCTTATCCCATAACTCTTATAGCAGAGTTTTGAGTTCTCTCAACTCTACAGGAGCCATCCGATAAGGTGCTTTCAAAATGCGTGAAGTACCCGGCAAAATCTCTATGGACAACTCCACTTCTCTCTCGGGAGGCAATTCAGGCAATTCACTTGGAAACACATCTCCAAACTCCCTAACAACTGGGATATCCTCAATCTCAACCTGATCATACTTAGAGTCCAAAACAACTGCTAAGAATGCCTCACATCCTTTCCTCATAAACCTCTTAGCTTGCATGGCAGAAATCACATTACTCAAAGAACTCGAACCTAAACCTTTAACAACAACAGAAGACTGATCTCTATCTCGCAACACAACCATCTTCCTATGATAATCAACAATAGCCCGGTGCTTACTAAGCCAATCTATACCCAGAATCAAATCAAACTCCCAAAATGGCAACTCAATCAAATTCGCAGAAAATTTAACACCCTGAACCAAAAGAGGACAATTCTTATGCACTCTACTCACATTGACACTATGCCCTAAAGGACTGGTCACACAAACCTCATAATCTAACTGATCAACATCATGCAACTTATCAAACAATTTACTCGTGCACAAATATGAGTGTGTGGAGCCAGGATCAATTAGAGCATATAACTCAGTGTCAAAGAGTAGGAACTTACCAGCAATCACATCCGGGGCAACTTGCTCATCTCGAGCTCTCATGGCACAAGCTCTAGCTGGAACTATCAAAGGACGATCAATAGACTCTGATGGAGCTCCCTCTCTATGCCGATCGCCTCGACCTCTACCTCGGCCTCTACCACGACTAGCTTGCGGAGCATTAAAACTAACTCTGCTAGCCTCGCGCTGATCACCAGAAGCCTCACTATACCTCGGACAATTAGCCAAGTAGTGATCAGTGCTACCACATCTGCAATAACCACCAGTGAGCCATCTACACTCACCTCGATGGCACTTACTGCAGTGAGAACACTCAGGCAACAAATCAGTCCTCAAACTAAAACCACTTCTGCCTGCACCAAAACCCATAGCAGGACCTTGCCTTCTGCCTCTCGAAGCAGGACCTGAAGAAGACTCATCATGCGGGTTCCTAGACCTCTTACCCGATGATGTTGATGATGATCCACCATGAGGGGGATTCCTCCTCTGAGCTCTCTCTCTCTCTCAGAACCGACTCGGATCTCTCGGCCCGCACTGCGGCTTACACAATCTAGTAGTACCCAATGCCCAGAGTACTCATCAGAGAAATAATCATAGCCCGCAAAGACTCATTCAAATCGACCTCAAAATGCTGACACCAAAACTCTTCAGTCAGAACACCTTCTGGAGCATACGTAGCCAAACAGTTGAATTCTTTCTCAAACTCTGATACTGACATAGCCCTCCTTTTCAAACTCAAGAATTGTGCCCACTTAGCATCCTTATACTCCCTAATCACATACTTATTGGTGAACTCCCTTTAAAAGAACTCCCATGTGACCGGGTCAAGCAATTGGGGATGGCTATGGACCAATTTCTACCAGTCATAGGTGGATCCCTGAAGCAATGTCACAACACTCTCAACTTGCTTATTAGCAGGACACCTAGTCTCCTCAAACACTCGTTCCACTTTCTCAATCCATTTCTCAGTAAGCTCAGACTCATCCAGACTGGTACCATAAAAATTCTCTGTACCAGCTCTCCTCATGCTCTCTAAAGAGGCTCTCGGAGCAGTCACCCTATCTAAGACTCGAACCATGTCCTAAGAAATCTTCAATATTATCTCGAAGGGCATGGTTGTGGCCTCAGCTGAACCTTACGTGTTTGAGCTGAAATAGACACTGAAGGATCTACAGCTTGGGAATTCACACTTTCAGCGGACCCCTCAAGCGACCTATGAACAAAATCAGAATCCATCTAAAAGAAAGACAAAGACAACCACATCAGCCAACACAGTCCTAATCATAAGTCTAAACACAAAAACACCTAGAAAATGCCTAAACCGGGGCTATGATACCAAAAATTATAACACCCCCTTCCCATTGGTTTTGTCTTCTATCGCGAGCGAGACAAAAGGCTCCTTAACATTGGTTTTATCTTCTGTCGTAGGCATGCATATGTTCATGAGTGCAATAGAGACGTGGAGTAGGTTCTGTCGCAAGCGCGACAGAAGCTATCATCCAATTCTATCGCAAGCACAACAAGGTTCGCGAGCGAGACACTTATAAGTGTTTTAAATAAATTCTTATTTGATTTAGATTGATCAATTTATGAGTTTATATGTAAAGTGAGCATGTGTATGATAATAATTGTTGTTTTATACATATGAATACCATTATATATAATTGTTAAAGTGAATTAATTGTGTGATGAACATTAATACTATTAATGCTTATAAGAAGTGATAATATAAATAAACCGGATTAATAATATAGCCTGCGAGTCAAGTAGTAGATAAATAGGCATGCCTATAGGGTCTAAGTGTTGCAGCCAAATGCGTCCGATTCCTCTGAAATCATCAATGCGATTTGAATCCTTATTAGATTCCCTAATACGAATTTATTGATATTATTAATCTTTCGGTACCTTCGAGTGCTAATACGAATGTGTGGTATCTACAGATACTAATATGTTTACTGTACCTTAGGGTACTGATACGATACCCGTTATCCACATCTTTGAGTTAGAGGCAAGGCTAAAAATGAATATGTTAATTAATTGAGTGACATAACCTTGAGTATGACTATAATGAGCATGCGAAAACGATGTGATGGTGTAACCAAAATGTGACTGTCATGTTACGATATGTACATTAAATAGTTATATTTATATATGAGTATGTTGAATTTGGAATATGAAATCTATAAGACTTGTTATCGTTGCAATGAATTATCTATACATATATGTGCATATACTTTGTTGTTGTATTATTTTCCCTACTATGCATTAATGCTTAGCATGGGTTTTCTAATCCGTGCAGGTTCGGACGCGAAGTGATTTTAAAGGACAGATTCACATTGCCAATGGTCAACTTTAGGAGTGCTTATAGTGTAGGTTTTGGGATTTTTGGGCAAGGAGTTATGTGTATGTTGATTTAGTCTTCTAAGAAGCATAATATATGTAATGAGTGGAATGACTAAGTTTTGTAATATTAAGCTTATAATGTATGTGTATATGTAGGTATAAGTATGTTCAAGCATGTGATAGTGTAAGATATCCACAGCATGTGAATGTATGTGAAACGAAATTTATTTGTACAGGTTTCGATATGTATGTGTTTAAAGATCTTTGTGCTTGTGATTGCCATATGACAACCATTCTCGACTGCTTTAGCTGAGCTAATTGTGCGGTCAGGAGTGGGCATTATAAGTTGTGGTATCGGAGTCTAGGTTTAGCCTTTTCTAGGAATTGGGTGGACTAGGATGTGTATAGTTGTGTTGACTTAATGCGGACATCCTTGTTTATTATATCAGATTGATGGATCCTTCTCATAACTCTAGAGAAGAAACGGCAGAAAGTGTTAACCCTTGAGAAGTGGAAGTGTGTAACACCCCCTTCCCATATGTAGGAGAACCCATCCAAAAGGGAGTGAGAACCCGAACGAGAAGGGGTGTCAGCATGCAAAATGGTACAAAACATTCATTCACATAATATAAACATACATATAAAAAGTGGAAATTAAAACTTTAAATCAAATTGAACATTCATTGATGAAATAACAATAGTCAATACATAACTGTTCTGATACCAACATAATTACAACTTTTAGAGGTACATAGCAGAAGCTTAACAAATCCTAAATATAAGAGAGATCACTATTACAAAATAATGATAATACAAAAAGAATCTAAGTCCTATCAACAATCCCACTGTGTTAGCTTGACTGGCAGCGACTCTCCCAAAAGCTATACACCTTCCACACTTGTATGGGTGAAACACCATGCTAAGCGACAACGCTTAGTGGGGAAGCAAACAACAATAGTATGTACAGCCATTCACAATGGTCGTTAAGGCAAATCACATACATAATGGCATATGCTGAATATCATAAGATATAATCATAAATGAATCACATTCATAACCATTCAAAGGTTCATAATCATATTCGTATGCCAACATATTTATATGATCATAAATAGAGTCATTCATATTCACAAACTTATAATCATAGTCATTCGGATTCACATTCTCATAAGCATAACAGAACAAATCATAACACCTGCTGATTCACAGTAGTGAATAACAAGTGAACGTATGGCGGTACCTTACGTGTATGAATCGAACGCATGGCGGTACCTTACGGGTATGAATCGAAAAATAATATCACATTTTCTCTTTTCAAAACATTTTACAAAGGGGATCTTAAACAACATTCGTACACATTGAAGTTCGTGAGGAACTAAACGGGGACCTGATCAGGGTCCAGAACAGTACAGAGGGTTGTAGCTAAAGGACTCTTTTAGGCATGCCTAACTATCCACTAGACTGAATCTTGAAGGTCATGTATAATACAAATCATGCTCAAAGCTTAACATATAATTTATCATGAAGAATTCATAATAGTGCACATATATAAGCATAATTATTCTCATTCAGTAATGAAGAAATGATACAAAAGCCATTTTAGAAGAAAGGGACAAAATTGGAAAAACAAGGCAAAGATGGGACACTGTCGCGATCGCGACCAGTGCCGCGCTCGCGACAGTGGCCAGATGCCCTGCACGAGGGAAGGGGTGAAGGGGCATGCGAGTCATGAGATAACCTTCACGACTCGTGAATAACGTTCACTCACGACTCGTGAACGCAGTTAATGTGTCGTGAACTCTCAGTCTTCCCCGCCAACGTGTGATCTGCTGCACCACTCACGTACGCCGAAGCATCACGAGTCATGCTACCCAATCACGAGTCGAACGCCTCACAAATTAATAGAGCAAAAACTGGAATTCACCATTCTGTCGCGCTCGCGACAGCATTGCGATTTCCATTTTTCTAGCAAAACGCAGGAAAGCCAAATTTCCAACAACAAAACCATTTTGACCCAAAATCACACCAAACCTCATCTTACCTTCAAATAAGCGTTCCACCATAACATATAACATAAAACGCAACTTAATTAAATAATCAACACAATTAAAATCATGCATTAACAAAAATCAAACTTCTCAAGAACACAAACCTAGAATTTTACAGCAAACATTCATCACACTTCAAATTTTGCTCAATACTCCAAAATTCATGCATCATAACCCAAATCAATTGAATACCCATAACATTAACACTATAAGATCAAGGGAATGATCAATTTCAACCACCACACTTGAATCCAAGTTAGGACACCCAAGTGAAGAGAAAAGAGGAAGAAGGAGATGAAGAGAGGAAGAGGAAACGGGAAAGAGACAGCAATTTGTTGTTCTCATTTCTCTCTCCTTCTCTTTATTACCTCTTTCCTAATTCCTAGCCACGTGTCACTCTTTGGTTGGTGGAACTTGACCACGCACACCGAACAAACACACATGCTACTACACACACAAGACTCACCCACATAAATCACACACTACAACCATATACACATGCACACACTAACACAACTCAATGCACATACACCCTACTAACATAAATGCAACCACACTATATTACAGCCCATAAAACATGTATTTTGCCTAAAATACCCTTAACACATTGCACACATACACATGGCAAACATGGCTCAAACTACTAGGGGGAGAATAGGGTGTTACAAAGTGTCTGGGTCTGGTCAATCGAGGCCAGTCAGTTTTGGTCATGAGGTTCCAATGGTTCTTGTGGAGGCCTTGCTCAAAATGTTTCAGGACATGGCAAGGGTGTTAGATCGAATAACAACATCGAATGCTCCTTTGGAATCGATGAGAATGCATGGGGCAGAAGAGTTTCATGGAACTAGATTAGATGAATCTAAATAGGCGAAATACTAGATTGAAAAGGTTCAGAGGGTGCTCGGGGAGATAAGGTGTCCTTCTGATCAACAAGTGGAATGCATGGTGTCGTTGCTTCAAGGTGCTGCGTATGACTGGTGGAAACTAGTCCTAAGGCATCCAATGCTTCCGAACTCGATTACATGGGAATTCTTCGAAAGGGAATTCCGTAACAAATATGTGACCAAGGCGTATAGAGAGGCAAATTGGAAGCAATTATTGAATTTGAGGCAGAGTGCCATGTTAGTGGCCGAGTATGAGAAAGAGTTCTGCAGACTAAGTAAGTATGCACCGCCTGGTATATTAACTGAAAAGTTCAGATGTCAGCAGTTCAAAGAGGGATTAATTAAGCAGATTAAGGCATTATTGATCTCAATGACCATGGAGCAAAATATGAACTATTATCGAATAGTACAAGATGCTATGAGAGCAGAGCAGTCATTAGAGATCCAGAAGGAAAGAATGCAAAAGAGAAATCCGAACCGAGGTGGATCTCATTCAGGCAGGAGATCTAGAGATTTCCAAGTGACACCACCAGCTGAATCTGTCATTAGTCCAGCAAATAGAGGAAGGAAATAAGGGTCATCCTTTACATCTTGTACTGGCAGAGGTACATCTGGTGCCATAAGTGAGGTGCCTGAATGCTCACATTATGGTAACCAACATAGAGGAGAATGTTGGAAAGTGATTGGTGCCTATTTTAGATGAGGGAGCACTGAGCATTACCTAGCCAATTGTCCAAAGGCCTATGAGGTGGTTGAAAATTAGCAAGATACTAGTTGAGGTGGTTCTAATTTGCCTCCTGCTAATAAAGGTAGAGGACGAGGTCATGACAGAGGAAGTCAGTATAGAGGTGAAACTGAATCAGAATCAGTGGGTAGACCTTCAATGGCACCGGCCCGAGCTTATGCAATGAAGGCTCGAGAGAAGCAGGATGCGCTAGAGGTCATTGCAGGTACATTTCTACTTTATGATACATAAATGTTTGCATTGATTGACCCTGGGTGTACGCATCACATTCCTATGTGTGTTCTAAGAGAATATGTGGTGAGATGTTTGTTGCTGATTGCTTGAATTATGATATGTGTGTAACTAGTCCTCTGGGTAGTAGTGTGCATGTGAAGAAAGTGTATTGGGATTGTCCGTTAGTGGTTCAAGGTCATTATGATGCGTGCCGAACCCCGAGAGGCCCCGAAGACCCGCCTTTTAGTGCTTTCAGGAGAGGTTCATGGAAACTTGCTAAAGATTACAAGGGCGTCTATTTTGGGCAACAAGGAGGTTTCTTGGTGTCGCCACCCAATAAAACATTGGGAAAGGTCGTCTAGCCTCAATGAGCCTAAGACAATGCATATGCATCCATTTTGAGCAAGCTAGAGATATTTTGGAGACCCCACCCCAATAGAACATTGGGATGGTCCTCTAACCTCGTGGAGCCTAGGTCTATGCAAATTGGGCCTATTTTGGCAACAAGAGATATTTTGGAGCCCCCACCCCAATGAGACATTGAGATGGTCCTCCAACCTCGTTGAGCCTAAGACTAGAGATGGTTCGAGACTTTCCATTTATTCATACCTTGGTTAAAGTTACAATTGAGTTTTGAATTTAAGATTTCATCCCTTTCCTCATTCATTTTAATGCAGGAATTAGAGCGCATATCAATCACATAATAAACCGATAAATAAAAACAAGATAAAAAAAAAGGTAAATAAAAATATAATAAATTATAATAAAACTAGGGGCGGAATACAACCCCCCAATGTAAATGAAATGTAAATCATATATAAAACGAGATATTTATTAAGGATGAGGACATTGGTCCTTGCATTCATGTTTAGAAAGAGAGATTTTAAAGTGACAATTTTATTTGGATGAAAAATGAGGACATTTGTCCTGGCATTCATGTTTAGAAAGAGAGATTTTAAAGTGACAGTTTTATTTGGATGAAAAATGAGGACATTAGTCCTATTTTATTAGAAAAACCCAATTTATTTATAAAAATATTTTTGTGTGATTTTTAATTAAGCGTGCATAAAAAAAATAATTTTATTAATAATTATATGACAAATAAATTGAAAATACAAATAAAGAAAAAATAATAAATACAATAAAAAGATAAGTCCTCGAATCTCCTCCTTCGATTGCATGGATGCTCAAACATGACAAAAATAAGTATTAAAGCAAAAAAAATATAAATAAATTGATGTTAGTAATTAAATCAAAAAATCAATTAAATATATAAAATAATAAATAACAAATTGAAATAGATAAAATATGTATTATGGATGACAAATAAATTAACTAACATGATAAAACAAATAAATTAGCATATTAACAAATGAAAACAAATAAAAACACAAATTATGATGATGATAATAATAATAATAATAATAATAATAATAATAATAATAATAATAATAATAATAATAATAATAACAATAATAATAATGATGATGATGATGACAATAATAATATAATAATGATAATAGGAATAATGAAACAATAATAATAGTGATAATGAAAAACTATGATATAATAATAATAATAATAATAATAATAATAATAATAATAATAATAATAATAATAATAATAAGGAAGAATAAATAATTAAATGAAATAAAGTAAAAAGAATATTAAAAATGTTAAATTTTTATCTACAATCACATAAAATAAATAAACAAACGATAAGTTAAAAGATCTACATGATTACTAATTAAATATGAACAAAAATAAATAAAAGAAAAATAAAATTAAGAAATCGAGCGTCGTATGTTTACCCTCAGATTTCGGATTCGATGAAGACAAAAAATGATTGATTTTCCTTATTTTGATTTACAAAGTAGAAATAAAAAAAATAATAAAAATTGAAATTTCTTCCAAAAGAAAGTTGCTTAAAAATAATAGAAGAAAAG
Organism: Excoecaria cochinchinensis; assembly: GCA_947683425.1. Taxonomy (NCBI): domain Eukaryota; kingdom Viridiplantae; phylum Streptophyta; class Magnoliopsida; order Malpighiales; family Euphorbiaceae; genus Excoecaria; species Excoecaria cochinchinensis. The sequence continues at coordinate 7,810,826 of CANTUQ010000043.1, forward strand.
AAATTAATTTTCAAGAACAAAGAATTGATTTCTTTGTTTCAAGTATGATTATTGATTAAAATAAAAAAAATGGAAGAAAAGAAATTTAATTCCAGAGAACAAAAAATTAATTTTTTTATTTCGATAAATTATAAGTGATAATAAAAAAATGAATCTCAAGAATGAAGAATGATTTTCTTTGTCTCAAGAAAAATTCTTGATTAAAAATTAAATTTTTAACCTTAAGAATTTTTATTTGGAGAAGAAAAATAAAAAAATATAGAGAGAATTCTTGGAGAAGAAGAAGAAAAGAAAAATGAAGATTTTTTATCAAAAGAGAATTCCCCCCTTTCTTCTTTCTAAATTTTTCTATTTAAATGAGTAAAAATGGAAAAAATCATTAATTAAGGAAGAAAATAGGAGTTTTATCAAATTCCCCTTAATTTGGGTGCAAAAAAGGAAATTATCATTAAAAATCTCCAAAAAAAGGTGAAAAAGTCAAAGAAAATCAAGAAAAACGGAAAAAATGGGCGAAAAACGTGTTTGTGGCAGACCAGCGGCTACTGACGCGCGTCAGTGCGCGCGACCGGCCTCGAGTGCGCACGCTCGCCCAGCGCGCACTGCGCAGGGAGCGACGCCTCGCGCAGGCACCCCCGCAACGCTTGCCGACGCGGCCGATTTTTTTTTTTTTTGAATGTTTTAAATCTAACTAAAAACACAATAATTTTCAAACCCCATTTTTCAAATTTAATTTTTAATACATTTTTTTTTATTTTTTATTTTTTATTCTAAAATGCAAATTTATCAAGGAAATCATCACTTTTAATCTTTTTGCCTGTGAATAGGCATCTAATCATCATTGGGTAACTCTGATCTAGGCTGACTCAGGATCCGGTGTCCATAGTCATGTATTTTCTATAAACCTAATTGAATTGCCGTTTGATGAGTTTGATTTAATATTGGATATGGATTGGTTGAGTAAGCATCAAGCTATAGTTGATTGTGGGGAAAAGATAGTTGTGCTCAGTAGTAATGAAGGGTATAAGGTGACTATGAGGGGTGTATGCTCTAATCCCTTAATTAATGTGTTATCTGCTATGCAAGCTTACCGATGTTTGAGGAAAGGGTGTGAGGCTTTCTTAACCTTTGTGTTGAATTCCAAAAGAGAGCAAGTGAGAATTTAGGATATACCCGTAGTGAGGGAATTTCCTAATGTGTTCCCAAAAGAGTTGTCTGGTGTACCGCCAGTGAGGGAAGTGGAATTGTCTATCGACATTGTGCCTGGAACAGTACCTGTGTCTAAGGCACCCTATTGAATGGCTCCTACTGGGTTGAAAGAATTAAAGACTCAGTTGCAGGAATTGTTAGATGGTTTTATAAGGCCTAGTGTGTCTCCTTGGGGAGTGCCAGTACTATTTTTAAAGAAGAAGGACAGAACGATGAGAATGTGCATTGATTATAGACAGTTGAACAAGGTGAAAGTGAAGAATTGGTATCCTTTACCAAGAATTGAGGATCTGTTTGATCAATTAAGAGGGGCAGGTGTATTTTCCAAGATAATTTAAGGTCTGGGTATTATTAGTTGCAGGTGAAAAAGGAGGATATTCCTAAGACAGAATTTAGGACTCGTTATGGACATTATGAATTCTTAGTAATGCCATTCGGGTTAACTAATGCACCTGCTGCATTCATGGATTTGATGAACTGAGTGTTCAGGCTGTATCTGGACCAATTTGTAGTAGTGTTCATTGATGATATTCTGGTCTATTCCAAGAATGAGAAAGAGCATGAGCAACATCTGAGAATTGTGCTTCAAACCTTTAGGGAACATTAGTTGTATGCTAAGCTTAGCAAGTGTTAATTCTGGTTAAAGGAAGTGTCTTTTCTAGGGCATGTTGTGTCTTCTGAGGGAATAAAGGTAGATCCAGCCAAAATTGAAGTGAATGTGAATTGGAATCCACCCAGGAATGTGCCTGAGATTCGAAGTTTTCTGGGGTTAGCTGGATATTATAGGCGGTTTGTGCAAGGGTTTTCGGTGATTGCTTCACCATTGATCAGATTGCTTCGTAAGGGAGTTAAGTTAAAATGGTCAGATAGATGTTAGTCAAGTTTTGAACAGTTGAAGAGAATGGTGGTGGAGGCACCAATTTTAACTCAACCTATTTCTGGTAAGAAGTATGTTTTGTACAGTGATGGTTCTGAAATAGGATTGGGTTGCTGTGATGCACGCCAAACCTAGCAAAGGCCCTCTCTGAACCCTCCTTTAGGGCTCGAGGGATTGGTTCGTGTCTTTTTGATCTTGGGCATCATGAGTCATTTTGGATGCCTCCTTCCCAATAGAACATTGGAAAGCATCATCTAACCTCACGACGCCTTTAGGCACCTTTGAGTTATTTTGGAGTCGCCACCCAATTTACAAAAAATTTGGAAAGGTCTTTAACCTCTATTGTTCTAAACCAGAGATGGTGTTCGGAGCTTCACTCTTATTAATGACTTAAGTTAAGTTTATAAATGAGTTTTTAAGAAATTAAAATTTCATCTCTCATCTCTCTTCTCACATGATTATGCATTGAATTTAAAGCGTATAACAACCACATTGGAAAGCATTAAATAAAGCGATAAAGAAATAAATAAATTACATGTAAAAAATGGGATAGAACAATCCCCCAAAATAATAAAACACAAAAGAATAAATTTGCCCCAAAATTAATTACAAGGGCCCGAATGAATGAATAAGTAAAAAAACACTTCACAAAAAGGAATGAAATATATCATACATAAATCGGGTCATTTATTGGATTTTAGGAACATTGGTTCCTTTTTTGTTAACTTAAAAAAATAGAGAACTATTTTTAGGTATTAATTGAGAAAACGGGGATGAGTGATCCCATTTTGTGAAAATTAGTTCTCCATTTTGAAAGTGAGATTTTATTGGTCAAAAATAGGACATTGGTCCATTTTATTAAGAAAAATTCTAAGTTATTAATTATTATAAAAACATGATTTTCTATAATGTGGATGAATCTAAAATATATTTTTACATACAACACATAAAAATAATAATAATAATAATAATAATAATAATAATAATAATAATAATAATAATAATAATAATAATAATAATAATAATAAAAAGAAACATATCAATTAAAATGCAAACCCTCAATTTGATGGTCTTTAATTCTCGAATCCTCCAACCCGTGCGCAAACATGACTCATATAGATAAACAATTTTGAGGCAACAAAACAAAAATAAAATGAATGTTAGTAAAGTAAATTTAATAATTAATGCAATATGAACAAATAAATTAGTTGAATAAATTCATTGATTAAAACGATTAACAAATCAATCAAATAATAATTAATTAAACTAATCAGATATAAACAATTAATTAAATATAAAACATTTGCATTAATAAGAGATAAATTGAATAAACAGAACGAAGAATGCATGCAAAAATACAACGAAACAAAGGGAAGGGAACAAATGAAGAAGAATCGAAGAAGGGGTGAAGCCAGGAGTGCACGACTCGTGCAGAAGTGCACAAGCTGTGCAAAGACTTCACAGATAAACAAGGGGGAAATGGGAGCACGACACGTGAATCTGGGACTCGACTCGGACAGAAAATCATGACTCAAACGAAACAAAGCCACGATCAGACAAACATGAAAATAGGGACGAACATAGTATCTTTAACAGATTGAATAAAAATGGCATTATTCCATCAAAACATGCATAAAAGAACAACAAACATGCCGATTAACCATAATAAACATTTTAGGCTCGTGTTTGATAATAAACAGCAACAAACATGCGATATACAGATCAATAAAATCAAATAATAAATATATACAGAGTATGTACAATGAAGAGAACTAACATGTAAAGCCAAACGAAAAAAGAAATAAAAGAAGAAAGAAAGGAAAGAGAGAGATGTTTATTCTAGTGTTTACCCTCAGATATGATCTTTGATCTACAGATGAAGAAGTTCTGGTTTCCTCCTTGCTTCTCTTGAAAAGGATAAAACAGTGAGTGATAAAAACTTTAAGATGAAGGTCACGTTAAGAAAATAAATACGACTGAATCTTGAACGTCATGAATTAATTTCTTGGATTTAAGAAGCAATTTCATAATGTTTTGAGAATACAAATCACTTTCTTGCTCTCAAAGCTTTCTTTTCTCTGTGTGTTTCTTTTCTTTTGAGTTCGGCCTCCTCTTCCAAAATCCTCCTCCTCAGTTTCTTAACTTTTTCTTTTTATATCTCAGAGAAGGTTAGGTTGTTTCTCACCAAATCCAGCCATATTCCATGCTTTTCCCACCAAATCCCCCGAAATAACGAAACCAAGACGCTGGGGGTGCTGGGGGCAGTGGAGCGCGTGAGGCAGGTGAGACCTACCTCACGCTATCCCTCACCACATGAGAGCTACATCTCACGTTAGGGAGATGGGCCTCACCACATAGGCCCCCAAGAACTCTCACTTCCCCTATTTCTCAAACCTTTTTTTCTAAAATAAAAAAAAATGAAAAACATATTTTTCGAGGAAACAATCACTTCTATCTGTCTTTTGCCTATGAACAGGTATCATTTTCATCGCTGGGTAACTTCGATCTAAACTGTCTCAGTACCCGGTATCTACAGTTGCGTATTGATGTAAGATGGAAAGGTTGTGGCTTATACTTCAAGGCAATTGAAGTCACATGAGCAGAATTACCTGACTCATGACTTGGAGTTAGCTGCAGTGGTGTTTGCCTTAATGATTTGGTGACACTACTTGTATGGTGAGAATATGTTAATTAATTGAGTGATATATCCTTGAGTATGAATATAATGAGCATGTGAAAACAATGTGATGGTGTAACATAAATGTGACTGTCATGTTACGATATGTACATTGAATAGTTATATTTATATATGCATATGTTGAGTTTGGAATATGAAATCTATAAGACTTGTTGTCGTTGCAATGAATTATCTATAGATATATGCGCATATACTTTGTTATTGTATTGTTTTCCCCACTAAATGTTATCACTTAGCACAGGTTTTCTAATCCGTATAGGTTCGGACGCGAAGTGATTTCGAAGGACGGATCCGCACTGCCAACGGTCAACACTAGGAGTGCCTATAGTGTAGGTTTTGGGATTTTTGGGCAAGGAGTTATGTATATGTTTATTTAGTCTTTTGACAAGCATAATATATGTAATGAGTGGAATGACTAAGTTTTGTAATATTAAGCTTATGACGTATGTGAATATGAAGGTATAAGTATGTTCAAGCATGTGATAGTGTAAGATATCCACTGCATGTGAATGTATGTGAAATGAAATTTATTTGTACTGGTTTCAATATGTATGTGTTTAAAGATCTTTGTGCTTGTGATTGCCGTGTAACGACCATTCTCGACTGCTTTAGCTGAGCTAATTGTAGGATCAGGAGTGGGCATTACAATTGTAGTGAGTGATGGCTTCTAAATGAACTAAAGGTAGAGACATTGGTGATGAAGAAAGTGTAGCTTCAATTAATATTGGGCAAGCTAGTGCCCCACATCCACAAGTATCTCCACAAGCTACTCCACCCCCTCCACAGCCAGATTTTCTAAGGTTAATGGTTGATTATGTACTACATCGACTGCGGATAGAACAGGGACTACCAGCTTAGTCTCAGGCACCTGAGCAGCCAATTATAGTATCCAATATATCACTATCACAATCCCATACCACATGCATCACATAAATGAATAGGAGCTGAAGATTTCTATGGGAGAGATCCTTTGATGCCTGTACAGGCCGAGGAGTGGCTATTCTGGACAAAGAGACTATTTACTATCACACGGAGTCCACCTGAAGAGATGTTTGAAGGCACAGTAGCACTACTTTAGGGCCCTGCATATATCTGGTGGGAGTCAGTTTGCAAGCATACTCTAGCTAATCAACTGACATGGAATTTCTTTTTGAAGCAATTTGAGAAATAATATATTGGTTCTGAGTATAAAGCTACCATGCAAGATGCATTCTAGAGACTCAGGCAGGGAAATAAATCTGTAGCTAAATATAAGCGTGAGTTTGAATGCCTGAGCTCCTACTTGGAAGATGGTCAGATGACTGAAGAAAAGTTGTGTATGAGATTCGAGTAGGGTTTACACAATAGGATTAAGCAGATTGTTGGTGCACAAAAACATCCAGATATGAGATCCTTGATTGAAGCAGCTACAAAAGTGAAAGCTATCCAGGCAGATGAGGTTGAAAGATAGACACGGTTCCAGCTGAAAAGGAAGCCGGGTCAAACTAGTGGTTCAGGTGGGCAGAGTAAGAAGCCTTAGGGATAGCCTCCTTCTCAGAGTCAAGGATCGGCTGCATCAGGTTGCAGTCAAAAAAATATAGGCCGTGGGGGTTCTTCAGCTAATTCTGTGGCTAGTGCACCTGTAACGGCCTTGATGCTGGGTTAGTAGTATTCAGTGAATTCTGTAGAGTCTGTAATGTGATTCCAGTATAGAGTGATGGCTTGAGTATCTCTTATTACAGTAGAATTAAAAGTTAAGTATTCTTGAGGCATAGCAATCCCGAGATGGGTGACCTCAGGATAGCTATACTGTCGGAATTGACAGCAGTTATGAAAACAATTCTAATTAGTAATATTGATCTGTGGATTGTCAGGAGTCTAGTAGTAAAATTTGGTGCAAAAATGATGTCAAATAGGTCCTCGAAAGTCAGGCTAAAGTTTGCCTCGGGTTCGGTGCAATTGAACTAGGGTTTGACTGAAATTTGATCGCATTTTTAAAAATAGTAAATGAGGTTAAAAAAGTATACTGTGGGAAGTGTAAAGGTTTAGAATAATTTTTAGAAATTTTTGACCCATTAGATTTGTATTTTATGACAGAACCGAATAGTATTGAAGCGGACAGGTTTAAGTGAACCGAACCACAAATGGACTTCGATTGGGCTAAAATTTTGTGTGGATGCTATATTTTGTATTATAAGAATGATGGAATTGATTGGGAGTGAAAATGAGTTGTGGAACACATAGTTACACTAAAAGAGTGAAAAATGACTGGAAAATCGAAAAATGACCCAAACCGGTTCAACCACTTCAGTTAGACTTGGTTCGATTCAATTTTACCCATATAAATACATCACTTTGGCTGGATTTCTCTAGGTTTTTCCATTTGGTAGCTGCCTCACCTCCACCTCCCTCAGCCGAATTGTATTTTCTCACTTCTTCTCCATTTTTCTTCTAATTTCTCTCCATCTCACCCCAAATACAAGCCTCCCAAACATATTTCAGCTCCTCTATAATTTGTTGGTGGTCTCAAAAATTCATTTGAAGTGGAAGAAGTGGGAGAAAATAAGTGGAAAAGTTTATGTGTCAAATTGAGGTACGTAAACTTGATATTTTTAAATTGGTTTAAAGATTCAAATAGATACTTTAGGATGTCTAGAGTATGTTTATGTAGTTATATTGCAAAAAGGAAGTAAATTTTTGGTGTTTTCTTTGGTGTTTATATGAGGCCACTATTGGAGCATAAGGAAATTGATGGTGTTTTAAGGAGCTATGTGTATAAAAGGAAGATCTAAGTGTGAAGAGCATGAAAATAAGGTTAGTGGATACAATATGCTCCTTTTTCCATGTTAAAAGTATGATTTTTAGTTATGTTTAAACATAAAGTATGTGAAGTATGCATGTTTAATTGAATCAAACTATATAGTCATGCTTAGAAAGGTTAAAAATGAGATTTTGAATGATTAAGATGAGAAAAAAAAATTTGGGTGATGATTTATTATGTAGGCCAAATGGTATTCCATGGGTTTTCAATAATATATGATTATTTTTATGACATATAAATGGTGTAAACATGATGTTTGGCATGTGATCTAATTATAGAATGGATTAGAGCATGAAAATTAACATGATGGATGTTAAACACATAAGTCGAATGGTATAAGTTTATAAAAATGTGATTTTTATGTGTTTTGATGTGAAATAATGGCATGACTATGTTATGTGACATGTAAATCACCTAAATAAATATTAAAGGTGATGAAAAGAATTAATAGTGGAAAATTAATATGATGGTCGAATGGTATACATGTATGTATCCAGGTTTACTTTGATGATTTAATGGATTTTATGGCATGAAATGGCATATGAATGGAAATTAAATGTATAATCTATGATTTGGATGGAAAAGAATGGAATAGAATGATAAAATTCCATGAAATGTATGAATGGTAACTTGAAATGTGAAAAGTTAAATTTTGATGCCCTGTGTAGTAATCTGATAGTCAAATCTAGTTCAGGATATAATGGCTAACCATAGGGACACATGATCGAGGGTGTGTGCATGACGTCTCACTTACTGTAGGCCAATGACGGTCCTACTATGTATTGTTTTGTCTTAATACAGTATTGATCTGTATTTATATTGTATGTATCATAGGGGTGGTCCCATGGGGTCCCTCTATTCTGTATTGAACCAATAGGGTTCACGTCTCATTTATGCCGTTCATAGATTTCTGCCAATTTTATACAGGGGCAAATTGGCAAAAATGAGCTTAAAATGGTTAATTTGTGATTAAAATGATATTTGTGTAAAAAATGGACTTAATTGGAATAAATAAAAGTTTTGAAGGCATAATGGTAATTTTGACTATAAAAGGGTTAATAAGGTAATAATGGAAAAATGAAAAATTAAATGGGTATACATGTAATTAAGTAATAAGATAAAGATAAGGATAAGGATAAAGATAAGGATAAGGATAAAAGATAAGATAAGATAAAGATAAAGATAAAGATTAAAATGAAATTTGAATTGAAATAGTACTTTAAAGACTAAATGGTAATCATGTAAAAGATGGAGACAATATGATAAAAATGAAATTAAAATGATAAATTTGAAGTTTAGATGGAAATTGAAGTGAAAAATGACTTAATTGAAAGAAATAAAAAGTTTAAGGGTAAAATTGTAATTTAAGCCTAAATGGTTAAACAAGGCTTAATAAACGAAAACATATAATTTGATGGCTCATTAGGTGAATTAGTTATTATTCAAGGACTAAAATGTAATTTGGCATGAAAATGGTAGTTTAAGGACCAAAATGTAATTTGGATGTTAAATAATGATTAAAAAGGTAAAAAGAATGAACTGATGACATTTTTGTAATTTTGGTAAAGTTTAAGGATCAAATTATAATTTTGCCATGTATAAGGACTGAATTATTGTTATGGAATTTTATATGTGCTTAGTGGGAATATGCCTTTAAATAAGTGATTTAATGGTAATTTGCTTGTTAAATAATGAATTAAATAGATTGATAAGTTAATTTGGTGGCAAAATTGTAAATATGAGAAAGTTAGGGGTAAAATCATAATTTGACAATAGTTAAAGGACCTAAATGTAAATATGACATAGTTGAAGGACCTAGATATCAATATGATATAGTTAGAGGACTTAAATGCAAATATGACATAATATAAGGACCTAATTAAAATTTTATCATAGTTAAGGGACCTAAATGCAAATATACAATATTATGTGCATTAATTACATATATGTCCTTAAATGAGTGATTTAATTGAAAATAAAAATATTATTGCATGTTGGATAATGAATTAAGTATGATAATAAGTTAATTAATGTCATTATGGTAAATAAGAGAAAAGTAAAGGGTAAAACGGTAAATTGATAGGTGTTTAGGAACTTAAATGTAAATTTGTCAATAACAAGGTAAATGAGAGATTTTAAAGATAATTGATAGGTAATTTGAATGTTAAATGTATAACTAATTGGCAATAGAGAAAATAATGATATTTATGTTAATATTAATAGAAATATTACTGTTAATGTTAATATCATGGAAATGGTAATAGGATTGAATGTAAGAAAAATATATGAGTAATATTAGCATTAATAAACGAATGAAAATGTCTTTGGACTACTAAAGGATTGTTATCACTAATTTGGGATAACCGATATGTAGATTTAAATCCATCTAATTTAATTGAAGATAAGATAATGTAATTAAGATAAATAATAATGTGTCAGGTAAATTTAATTGAATACTGTGAATTTCCTAATTAAGTCACAATAAATTAAGAGTGTGTAATAGAATATGTAAAAGACATTGTTATAGAATTATTGTAAATATTATAACTTGGGCCAATTATCTAAAGTGCAAAATATGATAATTAATATTTTTATAATATTGTACATGTAGAATTACGTAATGGGGTCACCTAAGAAGGTTAGTAATGGAACTAAAGACATGAAAGGCTGAGTATAACTGCTATTAAATGTTAAGAGTTAATAGTGAAATAATGATTACGGAAATAATGATAAATAAACAATATGAGTAATTCAGGTGTTAGTATACTAGTAGTCCTGTTAGTCACAGTAATAAGGAAATTAAATATAAAATAGTATCGATAGATATTTAATGAAGTAATGTTAATAGAAGTTATATGTAAAGTTAAGAGAATAATGATGTTAATCCTACAAATAAGTTAGTAGATTAAGTAATAGCATAGACAATTCAAGTATATAATATGAAATATAATTGAGTAAAATTAAGTAGGAGAATAGAGTAAATGTATTATGCTTATTGTTTCAAAATGGTACTGTAAAAGAAACATCAAGGATATAAGGGAAATGATAACGGTTAATCAGTACTGTAAATAACAACGATGATGACTGTTCCATAGATATGTCAGTAACTGATATTGTACCCAAGTGTAAACTGTAACTGATATAAATAAGTTATAAATGAATAATGAAAAACAAATGAATACGCTAACAAGATAATTACAAATATTGTTAATATAGCTGGTCATTGAATTAACAGACTAAACATAATAGTCTTAATGTTAAAGTTAACAGTACAGATAATGATGATTCTGATAACAGTAATAGTAATGTTAAAGTATGGTTATTAAAATAATGAAAAGGTATAAGATAAATAAAAATAAAAGCAAAAGATTTGCTAGGACATTAAATGTAAGGCATAAATTACTTAAAAGTCTTAACAATTAATGTTCACATAATAGAAATATAGATATATGCTTGTGTGCTCATGCATGTAGTAACAGTATGGAAAATTTAGGATATTTATCCACAACTAGCCATTTTAATGCTCAGCACGTAGTGTGATTACTGCGTGCAGGTTATAGAAAGAAAGAAGTGGTAGTGGCTGATGTTATTGATGATCAAAAGATTTTTCGATAGCAAGGATAAAGTTATAGGCATGGCATGTATACGACTGCAATGGATGAGCACGAGATTGTACATGATAAGTATATGATTGGTGTGTTAGTGTAATTGTTATATTATTATATATGGATGATTGTGATTGTAGAAAAAAAATAATTCACTGAATCTGATAAGTGCATTAAAGTGTAATGTCGTGACATCCAATATCTGTACCATTTTCGGGTATAGGGTGTTATAGCACCAAGGGTAAAGAAGGTAGTTCAGCACCTATTTGTGATCATTGTGGCAGGAACCATCCAGGACAGTGTAGATTCCTATCTGGGGCCTGTTTCAAATGTGGCTCCATGGATCATCATGTGAAAGACTGTCTCGAGACTCAGACTGTCATAGTTTCATATCTTGCACTAGAGGCTAGACCCATTGCATCCAGAGGAAGAGGCAGGGGAGCAGCCCATCAGACAGCAGCATCCAGGCCACCTGCTCCAGCCCCACAGGATCAAGGAAGAGGTACAGGGTGTACATATGCAGTTAGAGCCAGAAATCAGGAAGATGCACCCAATGTGATAGTAGGTAAATTCACACTTCTGTCTGATTCTGTTCATGCATTGGTTGATCCTGGCTCCACACATTCATATATAAATATGGATGTTAGACGAAAAAAAGGGTTGAGAGATGCATTGTTAGATCAGGATATCCTTGTGAGTAATCCTTTGGGCCATAGTGTAGTTGTGAACAGAGTTTATAGAGACTGTCCAATCAGTACATAGGGTTATGTTTTTCTAAGTAATTTGATTGGACTCCCTTTTCGTGAGTTTGACTTCATTCTGGGGATGGACTGGTTGTGCGCCCACCAAGCGACTGTTGATTGTAGACGAAAGATACTGACGCTTAAAACTTCAGACAATAAGGAGATTATAGTTGTAGGTGAAAGAACGAATTTTCTCTCTGATGTGATATTTGTTATAGCTGCAAAAAAGCTTTTAAGAAAGGGATGTGTTGCTTATCTGTGTTATGCAATGGAAGCTAAGAAGGAAGGCTTTAAAGTGATAGATGTGCCTATAGTGTGTGAGTTTCCAGATGTTTTCCCTGAGGATCTACCAGGTTTACCACCTGACAGGGAGGTTGAATTTACCATTAACGTTGCACCAGGCACAGCACCAATTTCCATTGCACCTTACAGAATGGCCCCGACAGAACTTAAGGAACTGAAGATTCAGCTGTAGGAATTGCTTGACAAGGGTTTTATTAGACCGAGTGTATCGCCATGGGGAGCACCAGTTCTATTTGTAAAGAAGAAAGATGGGTCACTCCGGTTGTGTATTGACTATAGACAGCTGAATAAAGTGATGATCAAGAACAAGTATCCACTTCCATGAATTGAAGAATTGTTTGATCAACTGAAAGGCACTGTTGTATTTTAAAAAATTAATTTGAGGTTGGGTTATCATCAACTGAAGGTAAAGGAAGCAGATGTACCTAAGACTGCTTTTTGTACCAGATATGGCCATTATGAGTTCCTAGTTATGCTTTCTGGACTCACTAATGCGTCAGCTGCTTTCATGGACTTAATGAACAGGTTCTTCCATCCTTATTTGGACCAGTTCGTGGTGGTATTCATTGATGATATTTTGGTGTATTCAAAGACTCCAGAAAATCATGATAAACATCTCTGGATTGTTCTGCAGACACTGAGGGAAAAGTAGTTATATGCTAAATTCAGCAAATGTGATTTCTAGATGAATGAAGTCTCTTTTCTAGGTCATGTAATATCAGCAGAAGGTATCAAGGTTGATCTTAGGAAAATTGAAGAAATCCTACAATGGAGGACACCTAAGAATATTACAGAAGTCAGAAGTTTCTTTGGTTTGGCAGGGTATTACAGAAGGTTTGTAAAAGGTTTCTCCACCATGGCAACACCATTAACTCGACTATTACAAAAGTAAGTTAAGTTTGAGTGGACAGAAAAACGTCAAGAAAGCTTCGAGAAGCTTAAAACTATGTTGACTGAAGCTCTAGTATTAGCGCAACCTGAGCCTAATAAAGACGTTGTGATTTACAGTGATGCATCCAGGAATGGTTTAGGCTGTGTACTAATGCAGGAAGGCGAGGTGATTGCATATGCTTCCCGGCAACTCAAGAATCATGAAAAGAATTATGCTATGCACGATCTTGAGTTAACAACCATTGTATTTACACTGAAAACATGGAAGCATTATCTGTATGGTGAGAAGTGTTATATTTATACCGATCACAAAAGTTTAAAATACTTGCTCACTAAGGAGGAGTTTAATTTAAGACAGAGGCGATGGCTTGAGCTTATAAAAGACTACGATTATTTTATTGATTACCACCCAGGAAAGGCGAATGTAGTTGCTGATGCACTTAGCAGAAAATTTATGGCAGGTAACCTTAATTGCTATGAATAACATTCTTTATTATGTATTACAAGTGTAAGTAACTAATGATACTGTGTGTAGCCCTTCGGGCCATGAATGTTAGGTTAGATTTGGCATAAGATGGAACAATTATAGCTAAAATGCAAGTAAAGCCAGATTTCCTGCAACAGGTGAAAGCAGCACAAAAGCAAGATGATCGGTTGACTGCCATAATGAAGCAGGTAAAGGAAGGTGATAATGGTAACTATTCATTGGGCACGAATTGGGAGCTTGTACTACAAACAAAGATTGTATGTTCCCGATCAAGCAGAATTGAAGAAAAATATCTTAACTGAAGCTCATCACAGCAGTTATGCAATGCATCCTTGTGCTAACAAAATGTACCAAGATCTGAAATTTTTATACTGGTGGCCAGGTATGAAGCGTGATGTGACTAAGTTTGTGGGTAGATATCTAGTCTATCAACAGATAAAAGCAGAACACCAGGTTCTATCAGGATTGTTGTAACCTATCTCTATACCTGAATGGAAATGGGATTGGGTGACTATGGATTTTCTAATAGGTTTTCCACTCACCAAAAGGAAACATGATGCTATCTGGGTTATTATTGACAGACTCACTAAATCAGCTCATTTCTTGCCTGTATGGATGGACTATCTTTTGACTAGATTGGTAGAAACCTATATAAATGAGATAGTGAGACTGTATGGAGTGCCTTTATCCATTATTTTCGATAGAGATCCCTGATTTACTTCACAGTTCTGGAAGAATTGCAAGAAGCCTTGGGAACGAAGCTTTATTTTAGCACAATATTTTATACTCAGACTGATGGGCAATCAGAATGTGTGATACAGATTCTGGAGAACATGTTGAGATGTTGCGTCCTCGAGTTTGAAAGCAGTTGGGAGAAATATTTACCACTAGCAGAATTTGTATACAACAACAGTTACCAGTCCAGTATTAAAATGGCTCCATATGAAGCTTTATATAGAAGAAAATGTAGAACACCTCTGTGCTGGACAGAGTTGAGTGAAAGAAAGCTAGTGGATCAGATTTAATCAGGAAAACTAAAGATAAGGTACGGGTGATCAAAGACAGATTGAAGGAAGCCATGGACCTCCAGAACTCATATTCGGATCTTAAAAGAAGAGATATAGAATTTCAAGTTGGTGATCAAGTATTTCTTAAAGTGTCACCAAGGAAAAAGGTTCTGAGGTTCGGGAAGAAAAGTAAACTGAGTCCAAGGTTCATTGGCTCGTACGAGATATTGCATCGGATAGGACCCATAGTATATCGACTGAAGCTACCTCCAGAGCTACAGAAGATTCATGATGTATTTCATGTATCCATGCTGAGAAGGTATCGTTCTGATTCGAGCCATGTAGTCAAGCCTGAAGAGATTCAGATCCAGTCAGACTTGACTTATGAAGAAACGCTGGTGAAGATTTTATCTAGAGAGATTAGACAGCTCAGAAACAAGCAGATTACACTAGTGAAGGTACTATAGAACCATCACAACATCGAAGAAGCCACATAGGAGCTTGAATCAACAATGAGACAGCATTATCCACAGTTATTTATATCAGGTAAAATTTTGAGGATGAAATTTCTATTGGTAGGGGAGAATTGTAATGGCCCAAATGCCGGTTTAGCCATGAATAGTATTTTTCGTAGTTGGTCAGTGGGCCCGGTGTGAAAAATACACCCGCGGGTAAAAAATATTTTATTTGACCGTCAGAAAATACTAGTCACGATGAGTCCGAGGATAAAATTTGAAGTGAAAATGAGGTTAAATAGGTCTATAAAAATCGAAAATAATAAAAAAAGACCTGCTCAAATAGTAATCGATTTTACTTTAGATTTGACCGAACTTCTAAAAATAATAAATGATCTCTAAAAATTACCAAAATTTTCAGATTTGCTCTATATAATATTTAGGAATTTTTTACAGTAAAAAGGTAATTTTACAGTAACAAAGAAAAGTGGCTAATTGGATCGGTTTAAGTGAAATGGACCGGCAACTGATTCTGATTGAGCTGAAAATTTTTGTAGAGGCTAAATTATATATTTTAAGAATTATGGAATTGATTTTGGGATAAATTGAGCTTGGAAAGAAATAATTTTAGAGTACATAATGGGCCTAAAATGAAATTTGGGCCAAAAGTGGTTGGACCACTTAGGTTGGACCAGCCTAGCCCATTAGACCAACTATAAAAAAAAACCAAAGAATCAAATTTCTCCACAAAAATCTGGTTCTTCTTCTTCTTCTCACTTTGGCCGAAATTCCCTCTGTTTCTCTCCCTCACAATTTCTTCATTTCTAGCTCAAATCTCACCCTAAATCCTACTTTACCAAGCAAATCAAGGCCTCTATATCTCTTGGTAACATTCTCTATGCTCAATTTGGAGTGATTGTAGTAGAAAAATCAAGATTTCTAAGTTAGGTCACAAATTGGGGGTAAACAAAAATTGAGGTTTTTAATTTAATTTTAAGCCATGGATAGATGTATTTAGGTGCATAGAGTTCATTTATGTTGTTAGAATTGATTATTGAAGCAAGATTTTGACAAAATCCCATGTGAAATTTTCGGGCACCATTAGGTGAAGATCAAGGTGAAGGTTCCGCTCAAACTAAAGGCAAGGAAAAGGTCAATTGAGGTGTGAAAAGCAAAGATTTGAGGTTTGTGGATACTAAATCCCATCATTCCCATATGTTATGTGTGAATTTTAGGTTATGTATAAAAGCATGTATGTATTTTATGCATGGATAATTAATATGATCACATAGTTATGAGTAAGGATGTTAAAAATGATGTTTTGCATGACTAAATGTGAAAGAAAAGAGATCTAAGATGATGGACTAGTGTAGGCCGAATGGGCTAGTTAGATTTTTCTTAATATTATTACATGCTTTATATTATTCATGTATGATATTATGATATTAGGCATAAAATGAAGTGATATGAGTGATTAATAGAATAAAACAATGCATGTAGGAAAAATAAATGTTATGGCCGAATTGATGATTGTGTATATTTATGGTTTATTTTGAATGTTCATGCCTAATAAGAGTATAATAATGATAATTAGTATATAAAGAAGTTAAATTGAAGAAATGAAGTACAAAAAAGAAAAATAATTGAAGTGTATATTTCGTGTCTTGGCCGAATGGCTAATTATGGAATTTAATGGAATATTGAAGTAATATTATGGTATATATGATGGAATGTGAACGTACATTAAGTTTTAAATATATACTGTGTTACTGAGGTTAATTATGATACTATGGAAGGAAATGTATGTTGGCAATACATTATGTAAAGCATGAAATTTATATATCCTTGAAAATAAAGTATGCTGATATTGCCCTTAGTTAGTCTGGTATACAAATCTAGCTCAGGATATAGTTAGCTAGCCATAGGAACTTTATACCGCGGTTTGAGTCATGATGACTCTCACTCTGGTAGTGCTAATGATGGTCTACCCTTACTGAGTACTGTTTACTATCTGTCACTGATTACTGAACTGGACTGTAATTACTGTTTACTATAGTGGGCCTATGGGGTCCATATCCCGTGTATCCAGTCCATAGATTTCTATTGAGTCATGCTAGGGGCATATTAATTAAAAGATAAAAAAGGGGATATAAATGGAGCAAAAATGGACTTAAATGATAGAATTTGAAAGTTATAGGGGCAAAATGATAATTTTGAAAAATATTGAGAAAAGTTTGTAAAAATAATAATAAAAAAATAATAAAGGACTAAACTAAAATTTTGTTATTTTAGGGACTATAGTGTAAATTATTCATTGTTAAGGTAAATAAATGAAATTGTATGAAATAACGAGGACTAAAAAAGGAAATAAACGAATAACAATTAAAAAAATGAGTTAATGATTAAATAAAAATAAATAAATATTATGACCACATTTAATGGATTTATTTAATTATATGTTAAAATATGCATTTGTCTGCGTGCATATTAGTTAGATGGGAATTTTAGGATTGGTATCCACCACTTAGCACATTAATGCTCAGCACGTAGTTTGTTTGACTGCGTGTAGGTATAAAGGAGTAGGACCGAGTAGCAGCATACATTGGAATTTTTGGGAGCAAATTGAAGATAATTTATCCTTGTTTTGGTAATGGCATGTATATGTATTAAGACTTATACTTATGGGGATGTTATAGTTAATGTATGGTTGACTGTAAACTTAAATATGTTATGGTTATAATTATGACTTTTGTGATGGATGTGGTGTGGGATTGTGATAGTGATATATTGGATACTATAATTGTTGTGCCCATGATTAAGCTGTGGAATTGTTTGAATTGTAGGTTTGGGTAGTTAAGTTTATAAGCCATTATGTTGCTGAAATTTTGACCTAGTGATTCGTAACTTTAGACAGTTATAAGTCAATCGGCAAAGTGAATGTTAGGTTAAAGGCAATTCATGGTAATGGACAATGAAAGTTAAGAAATAATTGGTAAAAAAAAATAAAAAAAAATTATCCTTAATATTATTAAGTGAACATATATCAGTGTACGTATAGTATAAGGGTGTTACACACTTAATGAGTGTTCATCCAATCCCCCTAATTACAACTAGTTTTCCCATTTTGTTTTCAAAACGGGCCGAAAATGTATTGAATTTAGAAACTACGACATGGGACGCAGTATAAGAATTAGCATATAAGGTGAACGGTATATGTATGCGACGTAAGACATAATGTGAAAGTGACCACATGTGATAAATGGCATATACTATGTATGTGTATGCACATGGTATACATATACAAAATGTGGAATGCTATATATAATGACTGGCATACATGATGCGGGACTCATATGTACATGACATAACTTATGCATGATAATGCACATGCATGATATGGCATACAATGTGAAATGTGCAAGGTGCCTTTTGTGCACGACGACATGTGTAACACATGGCTTAGTGACATATGTTAATATGTACACATTATGATACATGATGAATGTATTATTATTATTTATATTTATTTAATATTTTTTGTACATGTTATGGTGGAAGTTTGTCCGTGCATGCTATGATGCATGTCAATATATACCTTCCATGATATATGTTTGTATGTACTAATTATGGTGTGCAATGGATGCTACGAATGTCCTGATGTATGCTAATATGTACATGTTGCAACATGCATTACTATTCACAGGCAATTGTATATATTTATATGTGCATGATATATGTTCATTTGTATGTGTTATGATTTGAGTTGATGTGCCTATACCATAGTTTATAAAATGGCACATGTAACATTGATATTCACACATTATAATACATGAAATTTTACACATGGAATGCAGATGTCTTATTATTGATTGTATGAAAAAATTATACATAAAACAATATATATATATATATATATATATATATATATATATATATATATATATATATATATATATATATATATATATATGCCTTATTCATTATTGTTGTTTCAAAATTAACTAAATCTTTCCCTGTATGAAAAAACGTGTGAGCAGTTTCAAAATTGATTAAATCTTTCCCACCATGGAAAATGTGTGAGCAGTATGAACAAACATATGGAAAAGAAAAGAAAATCCTCCCAACCTTATTTCTCTCACATAGGAGGTCATGCAGTCTCTTCCCTGGGTAGGCTTAGTCCATGGATCAACGGGGGAACCCAATGGATGCGCATGGTACACGATGTAAAGCCGGCAACATAATCTCTCTTTATTGAAAGCGTATGCAGATGAATTTTTGGCCGTAGTGTATTTAAACAATCAAAATAAACTGAAATGCACCCATCGGGGCATGAAAGCCTTTGATGAGCAAACATCTAAATTTATTGGATTTATTCGATATATAAAGGCCCACTTCACAAGCAAACGTATTATGGCGCATGCCCCCTAGTAAAAGTATCTATTGCCATTACATGGACTTTAGTCGGGTGATATAGCTTTAGGGCTACCCAAGCATGATCCCTGCTAATGAGTCTAGCTCATCACAAGCATAGCGACTGATCGAGTCATCATTTGATATACCAAATGGTACGAGGCTTGCGCTGGTGATTATCCTTAATTACTTCCCTACAATAAGTGAACATAGAGTCGTGTCTTCGGGAACGCACAGGGATTAAAAGAGGGACACCTAGCTTAATTCTAAGACCCTAGCATGAACGCAATGCAATTTTTCGAAGAAAGATAAGGTTTCTTAATCTCAAACCCATTTATATTATATTAACCAAAGATACTTTTGGAGAAAAATCTCATGAGTCCCTAATAAAATTGCCACTATGATGCGCACGAACCACGATCGGCATCCGGATTGCTCTCGAAGGTCCGCTTTTAGGACTCAAACCCTAACGAAGGTTCATAAGATTCGTGAAAGCTGGTCACTTCACAATGGATAGGGAATCACCCTATTTCATTATTGGCAATCAACCTACGAAGGAGTCTGTTGGGCACCACAAGGTAGGTATCACGGAGTCGCCACCCAATAAAACATTGGAAAATGAATTCTAACCTTATGAGACCAAAACTAGAAAGAGTTCGGGACCTCACTCTTATTGATACCTTTGGTTAATGTTATATGACTAGGTTTTAGAGTTAATTATTTTATGTCTCTTCTCACACGATTCATGCAAGTAAATTTAAGCGCATTACAAGCACATAGAAAAGCAAAAAATAAAGCGATAAACAAAATTACAATTGTCCCAAAAAATAAATGCAAAGTCCATAATAAAGAGAAAATGAAATACATACATAAATTAGGGTATTCATTTAGATGGGAACTTTGGTTCCCACATGCATATTTTACGAAAAAGTGAAGAGTTCTTAAGTTGATTTTAGGAAAAAGGGGAAGTGATCTCATTTTGATGAAAACAAGAACTCTCCTTTTGAGTGTCATTTTGGAATTGAAAATTGGACATTGGTCCAGTTTATTACCAAACATTTAATTTGCTAGAAATATTTTGTGTAGTGGTTCTTTTTAATACGATCAAAAAACCTTTATTATTATGGACCTCAAAGGAAATAAAAAAAATGAAATAATAATGATATATGCCCCAAATAAACGAATAGTAAATAAATCCTAACTATTCACCTCTACAATGCTTCACCTAGCCCAAAGACAAATCGTATGTTGTCGCAGTCGCAGTCGTGGTTATGACAGAAAATGATATTGGTTAATAATGGATTAAATTAAATAAAATGATAAATAAATAATTGGATCAAATAAATTGGAAAAATGACTAATCTAAAATAGTGGAAATAAAATAAACTAACAAAATTAATAAATTAACAAATATAAGACATAAATGATAATATAATAATAATAATAATAATAATAATAATAAATAATATTACCGGACTCATCGGAGCCTCGTCAGAGCTCCACAGTCGACGACATCGCCCATGCCGGAGTGAAAATCGAAGCGTCAAGAGTCTCCCGCCGGTGGTCACGTGCCCCAATGCTCTGCCTTTTGATTGGGATCTACAACGGAATGCCGCTAGTCCCTCAATGCCTATCTGATGGCCACCAATGAGTAAGGAGGAATGGTGGGTACCAACAGACGTGCCTTGCTGCCAGGAGTCTTTCGCTACTGGTTGTGTCGCCATCGGACGCCGAAGGTGGCCAAAAATGGCGTCAGACAGTAACGTCTCCTCCTCCCCAATCTCCCTACTTCCGGTAAGTGGGGGTGACTGGTTGGTGGCGAAAGAGTCGTATCACTATTAGGGATCTTCCAGTGCCGTCTGTGTAGCCTTCTGTCGTCAGAGGTAGCCGAAGAAAAAAGGAAAGCCGTTCGATTCCTTCCTCTCCGATCTACATCTTGCTGGTGAGTGGGAGCGATCAGCGCACCTCGTTCTCCTCTGTCAACTGGTGTCACGCATATGACAGTCTATCGCCCGAGGTGGCTGACGTCTCTGCCGTCTCCCTCTTCATTTCTCTCTCTTTTTTCCTTTCGGTCTCTTTGTGTTTTTTCATCCATTGTCTCATGTCTTTGCTTTTTTTTTCTATAATTTTGGCCCTATGCCCCTCGAGTCTACTGCCTTATGTCCTTTTTATTTTTTCTTTATTTTAACTGAGTCACGAGTTGTCCGTGACTCGGCTCTTTCCTCTCTTTTTTTCAATTTATTATTTATTTTTTTTATTTGTTAGTCATCTCAGAACCCAGTGTCTACAGCAACCCTCTGTTATGTTCTGCCGGCCCCGTTTGGGTCGTGATGTGGCCCCATTTGGGTCACCATCTATATGTGGTATGGATAAGATAAAATATAATATGTGAAAGTACCATCGAATACTCCTTTCTTCTGTTTTGTACTCCCGTTATCCACCTCTTATGGAAAGGTAGGCAATACTTTTGAAAACATATGTGATGAATGAATAATATGGAATCCAACATTAATGGATGTAATTATGTGTGAGTACTTCTTATGTATATTAATATAAAGGGTAAACCCATATATATCCCCCTATACTTATCAACAAAAATCATTTAGGCACCTGAACTCCAAGAATGACCATATAAGCACCTTATCTTGTTAATAACACAAAAATGGAGATAATTAAAATGTGATTTGCGCGTGAGGAACAAATGCCCGCACATGGGACTTCAGCCTGTTACATTACAACACGTGTCAATATAAATTAAATGATCATTTAGGGAAAAAAGGGAAATAGAACAGAGAATAATGTTGATTTTATCCCTACTTCGAATCGATTAAGAGCAAATCGATTAAGGCAAATCTGAGTGTAAATCTTCCAAGTGAAGTGGTGATTAACAGATGAATAGGAAGAAAAAGGCATGTGATTACAGTAAAGAAGACATAGCGACATACCAAAGGTAAAAAAAATCTAAATATTGCATATTAATTTTATGTAAATGGTTTTTCTAATATTTATGATAAAATATTAGGGCTGTTGTTATGAGTTTAGGAATTTATGGTTTTTATTGGTTTTGTAATCTGTTACAGTTTGGCAATGTCAACTCTTTGGGTGAAAGTTAGATTTCACCATGGGGGTACTTTTGTTAAAAACGAGTTAGGAAATTAGAAATATGTGGGTGAAGGCCAGGTTGAAGAATGGTAGATAAAAAATGATCATTTTTCACTTGTGGAGTTAGCTCATTATTCGAAATTATTAGGTTACATTGATGTTCATGGTTTCTGTTTTTCAGAGAAGGAAACAAGAAAATTTAAAATGTTACGTGATGATAGCTTATTATTGGAATTAGTAAAGGACTTTAATAATGGGCCAATTTTGGATTTATACATAATGCATGCTATCAGTCAACCTGATGTGGTATCTAATATGGAAATAAGTGGGGAAAACGAGGGGGAGGGTTTGGGAGGGGAAAAATTATAAGGTAACCACAGACGCTAGGGACAATATAAATGCAGGTGGTGCATCTAGGGCAACCACACATGAGGGTGAGATTGTAAATGATGCTGGTACTTTTAGGGCAACCAACGTAGAAGGTGGGGGTATAAGTATAGATTCAAGAGAGGATGGAGAAAGGATTGATAATCGTTCAGGTGGCATAGAGGATTTGGAAGAAAATGATGAACAATCTTCAAATGATGAAGAAGAACTCGATTCAAAAAGTAGCAGTGATGGTGATTATAACACTGATGAAGATGCAAGTGATAAAGATGGAGAACTAAAAAGATTTAAAGAAGTTGCAAGGGAGGAGAAAAGAGAGAAGAAGAGGAGAAGGGAGTCCAATTTCACTCAAGAGATTCCATTAGGGAAAGCTAGAGTTGACAGGGATTTTGAAGACATAGGAGACAACAGAGCTGGTAAATATGCAGGAATTCTGGGTGGTGATGAGGAATATGTTGACAGTTCTAATATATAGAGTGATGAAGGGGAAGATGAGTTAGATGTCAGATATGGAGCTGGAGTAAATATGCAGAGCAGAAAGAAAAGCAACTAGTTATTTTATGATCTAAAATGCAGCACCACAACATTTCAGCTTGGGATGATTTTTGAAAATGCTATTTAATTCAGAAAAGCTATTGCTAATTATACAGTGGAGAATAGAGTTGCTTTGAAGCTTAGGCCTAATGAAAGGCATAGAGTGAGGGTTATATGTAAGGGAGTTATTTACTAGTATTCAAGGGGATTCTGGAGATTTTAAGGTAAAAACCTATAATCCAGACCACAAGTGCATTAAGAAGAATAAAAATAAGTTGTTCAATGCTGCTTTCATCGCTAGAAAATTTGAGGATATGATATTTTCATTGCCAGATATTAAGATCTAGAAGATACAGGACTTGGTCAGGGAAAAGTGGGATTGTATGTGGGTAGGTCACTGTAATGCGCACCGAACTTAGCAAAGGCCCTCGTAACAAGACCCACTTTTAGGGCTCGAGGGATTGGTTCTCATCTTTTTGATCTTGGGCGCCATGAGACATTTTGGATGTCTCCCTCCAAATAGAACATTGGAAAGGACCATCTAGCCTCACGGTGCCTTTAGGCACCTTTGAGGTATTTTGGAGTCGCCACCCAATTTACGAGAAATTACGAAGGTCTCTAACCTCTATTAGTCTAAAACTAGAGATGGTGTCTGGAACTTCACTCTTATTTATATTTTGCTTAATTATAAATGAGTTTTTAAATTTGTAAAATTCTATCTCTCCTCTCACACGATTAATGTATTTAATTTAAAAGCGCATCGCAAGCATTCGAAAGCAATAGATAAAAGCTGTAAAGAAAGCGATAAAAAAAAGCAGTAAACACGCCAAGCATACAATTACAAGAGAAATCGGGACAGAATACAATCCCACATGAAAGAAAGCCAATTAAAATTAAAATGGAAATTGGGACAGGATACAATCCCAAGTAAAAGCTAAATAACATTGCCCCAAAAATAATTAATTACAAGGTCCCACAAAATATATGAACATAAATTTAAAACAAACACACAAAGTCAAACATAAAAAAATGACATACATAAATCGGGACATTCATTTGATTTAGGAACATTGGTTCCTTCACACTCAGTTAAAGAGGGATCGAAGAGTTATTCGATTGTTGGTTTGAAAAATCAAGATGAGTGATTCCATTTTTGGAGAAAATTAACTCTTCGTTTTATTGTGACATTTTACATTCCTTGGCTAAAATGAGGGACATTGGTCCCAATTTTATTAGTAAAAATTCCAATTTAATTATAAAAATGTTTTTGTGATTTTTTATCTCATACGTGCATAAATAAAATATTTATTTACAAGCAAACATAAACACATGAAGGGATAGGAAAGGTCTCACCAAATGACATAGCCTCCCACGCGTTACGACCCCCTCCACGTGGTCGTGGGAATGCTCAAATAATGCAACTCAAATTTTAATCTCGAACAAAAAATAATATATTAAAAATATTAGTAATAATTCTAAAGATTAATCAACTAAAGACAAAATAAATATAGGACATATCAATTTAATATACAAATGGTTTACATGCAAAGTAAATTAAAAGAGTCATGCAAAAACCTAAAAATAATAATAAAAGTCAATGTCGAAGCAATGGCAATAACGATAATAAAATCATGATAACAATAATCATAATCATGGCAACATAATAATAATAATAATAATAATAATAATAATAATAATAATAATATAAAGAACAACAAATGACTATTGGAAATGAAACAAGAAAGGGTAAAGGAAGGTAGATGAGGGACAAACAATCACACAGCAAAAGCAATGTTCAAATAAGTAAAAAAGCTATCACTAAAATCACACCCAAAGTGAGATAAAAATTAAAAAACGTGGTAGGAAAACAACTATTAAGAACACATCTACATAAATATAAGAAAAAGTAATAAGGAAAAATAAATAAGATGAAATAAAATGGTAAAAATAAATCCAAGAATGTTTACCCTCAGAGTTTATGAGTCGAAAAAATGGTGTCTTGATCCGTCTTCGTTGTCGATTTTTGTGGTGATAAACAGAAAGAAAATATAAGGATCTACGTTTTAAACAAATGAAATCAAGAAAATATTTTTGGAGGGATAATCCAAGACAAAAGGAAATTGATTTTCCTTGCTTAAATCAATCCCCGAATGAAAAATATTTTGCAGAAAAAAGAAGAAGAAAAGAAGGTTAAAACTTGAAAATCTTAATATTTTTTCTTTGAGAAAAGCTCTCGGCTGCCCTTTTGTTCTTGAGAGAAAACTCTTTTTTTTTTCTCTTATGAAAATTGCAGCTCCCTTCAAAATGAAGATCAAGTCTTCATTTTGTTTCTCTGGATTGTCCCAAAATGGGAAGAGACAAAATGTTCTTTTATTTTTCGTTAACCAAAAATTGCACAAAAACATGAAACAAACGGAAAAAAGGGACTGGAAATTGATCAAAAATTGCAGGTGAAAATGAATGCGCACGGGAGAGAAGGGGCAAGAATGCCCGTGGGTGGAGCAGCGTGACGCGTGCCCCTATGGGCGCATGTCACGCCAGGCGACGTGCGCCCGAAGGGACGTGCATCGCCCTAGGCGACGTGCGCCCTCTCTCACGTCCCCCTCAGCGAATTGCGCCCAAGGGAGCGTGCATCGCACTTTGCGTCATGCGCACGTCGCGCCTGCAGGCGCACTTCTCTTGCGGGTGCACATTGTTCCTGCGCGGGCCGTGTGACCCAACCCGCACGCGCGGCGTGCAAGTAAAAATAAAAATAAAATAAAAAAAGAATAAAAATAAGGGTAAAAATGCAAATTTTTTAATTAAAATTTTTGGAGGAACAAAAGACATTTTTTTTCGACAAGGAAAACATCATTTTTGACACCTTTACTTTCATCATCGGGTAATTCTGATCTTGGACCGCCTCAGGACCCGGTGTCTATAGTCACTATACACAAGGACAAAATTAATGGTTATCAATAGTTTCATTGGTGAAAAGAAGAATTTGCAAGGTTAGGTGACTATGATGATGAAATTAGGAGGACAAATCCTAGGTCCTCCTATTGGATTAGAACTTATAAGAAGACACAGGTAGGTAAAAATTTGTTTGTATATTTTTATGTGTGTTTTGATGCATTGGAAAGGGGTTGGCTTGAGGGGTGTAGAAGAGTAATAGGTTTGGAAAGATGCTTTTTGAAAGGGATTTATAAAGGTCATTTATTGGTTGCTTGTGGGAAGAATGGAAATCAATAGATATTTCCCATAGCTTGGGCAATAGTGGACATAGACACTAAACATTCTTGGACTTGCTTTCTCTAGTATCTTATTGATGACCTTCAATTAGGGAATGGAAATGGACTAACGATTATGTCTGACATGCAAAAGGTAAATAAATTTACATTTTTTCAATTTTATAATGTTTAAAAACAATTTACAATGCTAAGGTGATATGTTTTTTAATTGTGCAGGGACTAGTGCCATCTATATAGGAATTATTGCTAGAGTCTGAGTACAGGATGTATGCTAGACATGTTTAGTCTAACTGGAACGCAAAGTGGAAGGGTAAGGAGAGGAGGACACAATTCCAGAAGTGTGCTAAATCCAGTTTTCTAGTAAGGTTTAAAGATGAGTTAGATGCTTTAAGTAAGCTAGGTGAGGGGATATGCAAGGATTTGTTAAGATACCCAAAGGAAAATTGGTATAGAGTTTTCTTTAATAAAGATGTTAAATGTGACTCTATTGACAATAATATGTGTGAATATTTAAAATTGGATACTAGTTCCTAGACATAAGTCCATCATTTCAATGCTTGAAGAGATTAGGCACAAGATAATGAATAGGCATGTACAAATGAGGAGGTTTGCCAGTACTTGGATGTCTAAGATATCACCAATGGCTAAGAAAATTTTAGATGACAATGCAAACTTAGCTAGGAAATGTCTGTTGACATGGAATGGGGATTAGGGTTTTGAAGTAATTGATGGTCCTTACTACCATATAGTAGATATGAGAGCCCAGACTTGTACATGTAAGAGTTGGGAACTGAAGGGCATCCGTTGTCCACATGTTGTTTGTGCAATGTACCATTTAGAAATTGATCCAGAATAGCATGTAAACAAGTGGTATCACAGGAATATTTTTTTGAAGGCATACCAATATTTTATCAAACCAATTTGTAACATAAAAATGTGAGAACCAACAAATAACCCAAAAATTGAGCCCCCTAAAGTAAAGCCAATGCCTGGAAGACTAAAAAAGAGCAAGAAAAAAGACAAGGACGAAGTTGGCTCAAAGAAACATGGAAAGGCATCTAGGAGGGGAAATATAATGCATTGCTCTAAATGCAAAATAGTAGGTCATAACAAATCAAGCTTCCAACAATAAGTAAGTTTATTCTTTTATGTGCATAAACAGTAGTGTATAAATTTTATACTGTTTAATGAATTTAATAATGTTTTGTGTAGAATGTCAACTTGGAAAGGGGAGAGAATTATGGTACACAAGCTCTAAATGTGATTACTGGACCATCTTCTATCCCCCAAAGTATACAACCTTACCAGACATCAATATGTGATGATACCTCAGAAATAGGGAGTAACAACAGTATAGGAAGAGGAGCATCAAGCAACATAGGTTCATCAAGGGGTAGAAATTCAGGGAGGCACAATTCAGAATCAATTGGTACAACAACACCAAAGGGTAAAGGAATGGTTTTAACCAGTCAACCTATTCTAGGAGTTCATCGAAATGTCCCACAAAATACCTCAACCCAACCAAACACTAGAGCTCGTAGAGGAAGGGGGCTTAGTGGCTATAAAAGACTAAGAGAATGTGGTCATGGCTACTTCATTGATGAAAACACAGGGACAACTATACTAAATGTAACATGTGCATTTTAGTCAATTATTCCTTGATTTTCATTTCATATTAATGCTGAAATTGTTAAATCTAATTATTTACAGCTAAAGAGACCAATGCAGAGGATGGTGGATGTTGGAAGATTTATGAAGAATGCAAAAGGCAACAACATTGATCTGTGTTATTCTGAAAATAGAGGTAGAATGAATGCTAGGCAAACTATAACAGCAACTCAACTGCAGCAGCAGCTCATAGAAGAATTAATCAATCTTCAGCTAGTTCATCTGTCACCCACCTGCTATAGGAAATTAGGACTTCATTTTGAATGTTTAACTTGTGTAGCTTGAGTACTATATTATGTCTATTACTTGTGGATGCTATTTTGGTGCTAGTATCTGCCTATTTTGTAACTGGTGATATTGGCATTCTTCAATGAATGAATAACTCTTTCTGCATTTTCAGACTGGCTTTTTTTTCACAGGATGTTAGTATTATATCAATTTTCATAAAAATGCTGCCAGTATGCATCAATTGACAAAATATTTAGGTAATTATAATGCTGCCATAATGTTTGATTTTACACAACATATGTTCTTAGATATAATGTACAGCATAAACATTATATTCAGGAGAATGAAATTGATAACATAATCCCCCAAAATTGCATTCATTTTCTTTCAATAACTTACAATATCAAATTTACATATTAAACTATTAACTACAAAGCTAAAGCACTATTAAATCTACCCAATTTAGTCATCAACACAGTGTTCCAAGCTTCCAACCGAATTATAACAATAACCAACCAAAACACATATTTCTTCCTCTTCTTTTCCTCCCTTTCTCTTTCTTCATCAAAATTTTTAACTCTATTTAGCAGCCCCCATATAACTCTTTTTGCCTTTCAGACATTTCTTCATCCATCCAAGTGAAGAAATTACACCCCCCACGATTCTGCAAAAACATTATTCCAAAACTTATCAGTACATCATTTTTTTTTCCATAATGGTTACCTGAAGACGAACTAAACCACAAATCACTGTATTAATTGTGTATAATGTATAAGCTTACCTTTCCAACCTCGCACGCTAAAAATCTGTGTCCTGGATTAGCCTTTGACCATGATATTTTCATAATCGCCAACTTCTTGCATTTATATATACCCCCAACGCCGTGATTCATCTTTAATTTGCAGCACCTAGTTTCTACAAGATGAGATATTACTAGAAATTACAACAACAAATCAAGGCACCCAAGAGAAATTACTATAAATACGTTAGCGAGAGAGAGAAAAATAGAGAAGAATTGGTTTAGGGGGATTAGGTTTTACAGAGAGAGAGAGGGGGGACATTTGGGATTGAAGAATGAGATTAGGGATGTATAGTTTTTTTTTTACAGTATCCAATAGTAAACAAGGTCTTCACTCTCTGCTGATTTCGTGTACTTTACACGTTTGGCCATGCCAACATTTGTGTTTATTAGTTACATAATTAACAAGTTAAGGTGTTTATATGGTCATTCTGGAAGTTCAGGTGCCCAAATGATTTTTGTTTACAAGTATAAGGGGGTTGTATATAGGTTTACCTTTATTAAAAACATTTTGATTATAAACCCTCATTGTTGGTGTCTCTAAAAATCTAGATCTTGGAATTTTATACATTTAGGTATACGAGTTACAAGAAAAATATTGTTTCCATTATTTATGAAATACTAATATTTTGTGCATGTGCCTTGCACAGTATTTAGGTGTACAAGTCACATGAAAAATATGGTTTTCGTCATTTATAAAATACTAATATTTTGTCCACATGCCTTGCACAGGGTTTAGGTGTACAAGTTACATGAAAAATATAGTTTCTATCATTTATAAAATACTAATTTTTGTACACGTGACTTGCACATGACAAATCATTTATATAAAATATAATTCATCTATACTTAGATTTTAGTTATCTATTAGATAATTAAAAACAAAATTAAAAGCTTTATACTTTCATTAAAAATATAATTATATATTTTATTTAACTTATGATGACCGTCCAATCCGTTTGAGCCGATTGATCACCTTCAAAAGAAAATTTTCTATGGAATACTCCAACTGTCAAATAGCGAGGGAATGGATAAATTTAGAAAAAGAAGACTGACTTGGAGAGACACTTAATGAATTGTAGGCCTTATATAGTTTGCCTTGACTACAATTAATGCTCTGGACAATTAGTGGTCTAACAACAGTGATAATAATGCATTTACGTTCTCCTTTAAGACTTTAGAAATGCCATTAATGTTTACTAAAATCAGTTATCCGAACTTAGAAAATCCTATTAAGGAAGATCGATTATAAAATTATTTATATTTTAATACTTATTATTTGATGTCTTTCAATATTGCTAAAAGAACTATAGATTACAAACAAATTAAATATAACATATAGCAACATATATTCAGACTAATACAATAATAAAAGACAAAAAGTAGTACATTTTAATGAAAAAACAAATAAAGATGAGCAGGACTAAAATTTTATTTAATATTTTTTCAAATAAAGTTACTTACTCTATTGAATCAAAGCATTAGAATATCTTTTTATGAAATTCGGTCATCAATAACAATAATAATAATAATAATAATAATAATAATAAATTTTAATTCAAAAGTTGAATTTAAAAAAACAAATTATATAAAATAAAGCTTCAATCAAAGTATTTGAGATTTTGTTGTGCAAAAATTATAATTATATGTTTAACTTTATTAATGATTTCCTTTCCTATTATTTGCAAATGCTATAATAATAGTTTTATACTTTAATATGAAAACCTAGTTCTAATATAGTATTTTATTATATACTTATGATTTTAGATGAATTTATATTATAAAATCTATTTTTTTTTTTACAATTATAATTGTTGTAGCTACGTTTGATTTCAATTGCAATTGACCATTTTTTTTTATTAAAAATAATTAATTAACTAATTTAAATGATAATAATTGTAGACACCGGATCCCGAGCCAGTTTAGATCAGTATTATCCAATGATAAAATTAAGTGTGTCTGTTTATAGTCAAAAATGAAAGTTGAAAGTGATGGTTTACTTGTCAAATTGATTTATTAAAAATAAATAAAAATGTGTTTTAAAAATATTTTAAAAATGTTTTAAAAAATTATTTTAAGATAAAAAAGTGAGTTTTGAAATTATAGCATTTTAACAAAATTTTTTAAAAAAAAAAATCGCGAACGTGCCACGCGCCCTCACCTGCAGCACGAATAACGCGCTGGGCATCGCTCGACAGCCCCCCAGTCTATTTTTTTGCCCAATTTTGTATTTTTCTTTGTTTTTTTAGAATTTAATTTTTTTTTAAACCTTTTATCATCTAACCCTTCAAATTTTTCAGCTTTTTTTTTGTTATTATGCGAATTAAATTGATCTAATTTAATTCATTAAAAATTTAATTTATTGGATTTTATTTTGGAGGTATAAAATGATTTTTTTTGGGTAGAATTTAGTGGGGATTTTTCTTAAGAAAAATATATTTTCTCTCATCTTCTTCTTTTTTTCTTCTTCTTCAAGAACAAAATTCCCCAAATATTTTGAATTTTTCTTAAGTCAATTCTTAAAACAAATAAATTAATTATTTGTTCTTGTGAATTTTCTTTCTTATTTTTTACAATTTTTTTCTTAAGACAAATAAATTAATTATTTGTTGTTGGGATAAAATTTTGCTATATATTTTATTTTTATAAATCAAGATAAGGAAATTGATCATCTACCATTATTCATCACATCAAATCTTGAGGGTAAGAATTATTGGCTCAATTTTTAATTTAATATTTTATTTAATTTTTATTTACAATTAATTAGTCATCATGTAGATTTTTAATCTTTTGTTACTTTTGTTACTTTTTAATTTGTTTATGAAATTTAGTTATGTGATTTGATATTTTTAGCATATTTTATTTTATTCTTGCATGTTTATTTGATTGTTCTTAATTGTTGTTGTTATTGTTGTTGTTATTATTATTATTATTATTATTATTATTATTTCTTATTTCTTATGTTCTTATTTAATTGTTCATATTATTATTATTATCATTATTTTTATTCTTATGTTCTTATTTGATTGTTTATTTTTATTATTATAATTATAATTATTTTTGTTTAACATACTTTAACATGTTTTGTTTATTTTATTTTTTTCATTTTTGCTTGCTTGATTGGTCATCTTACTTATTGTTAATTGTTCATCTTCTTTATTATTATTGTTTATTATTATTATTATTATTATTATTATTATTATTATTATTATTATTATTATTATTATTGTTATTGTTATTGTTAATATCATTATTACTTTTATTTTATTATTATCATTATTGTGGTTATTATCATTATTAGTATTATTATTATTATCATTATTATTATATATGATTACTATTATTATTACCATTATTAATTTTATTTTTGTTAGTATTATCTATTATTATTATTATTATTATTATTATTATTGTTTATGCTTTTTATGCATGTTGAATTGTTCATATGTTAAGTTACTTGTTTTTATTGTGTCATTCAAATTGATTTGTCACTTAATGCATGTTATTTTATTTATTCTTCCATTTTTACATGTTATATGTTTAAATTCATTTTTTATTACTAACATTACTTTTATTTGTGTTTTTATTTCAATACTTATTTTCATGTGTGAGTTTTTTCAATGGCAAGTGGGAGTCCATGAAGGTTTGAAAATAACATTTTGGTGAAGATACCATTTTGGTGGAATTTATCTTTTTAGCATTTTTAGCTTTTTAGTATTATTATTATTTTGCTTTAACTTGTTTTTATTATGTAATTTGTAATAAGTTTATTTATTTTTATGCACGTTAATTAAAAAAATCACAAAAAATTTATATTAATAAATTGGGATTTTCTAATAAAATGGGACCAATGTCCTAATTTCAACAAATAAAAATTCACTTTTAAAAGGAAGAGTTAATTCTCTTGAAATAGGATCACTCATCCCGATTTTTCCCAAGCATACAAAAAATAACTCTTCGATTTTCTAAAGTGAAAATGAAGGAACCAATGTTCCTATTTTAAATAATATCCCGATTTATGAATGTTTATTTTATTCATTTGGTTTATTTATTTATTTAATTTTTGCTTGATTTTATTTTGGGGGATTGTATTTTATCCCAATTTTTTTATCTTTTTTTAGTTTGCTTTATCATTTTATTGCTTTCTTTATTGATTGATTTGCGCTTTATTTTTTTAATGATCGTATGAGAAGAGAGATAGAAATTTAGAATTAAAACCCATTTATAATTAACCAAGGCATTAATAAGAGTAAAGTTCCTAATCTTTCTCTGGTTTAGGACCCCGAGATTAAATGAACTTTCCCAATTTCTTGTAAATTGGGTGGCGACTCCAAAATATCTCAAAGGTGCCTAAAGGATTCATGGGATTAGATGATCTTTCCAGTATTCTATTGGAAAGTGGTATCCAAAATATCTCATGATTGCCCAAGATCAAAAGAAGCAAACCCCTCTCGGGCCCTAAAAGCGGGCATCCCGGGAATCGATCGAGTCCGACGCTCATCACAGTGGCAACTCCGCTGGGGAGTTTGAAACTTTGCCCCGA
Source organism: Excoecaria cochinchinensis (assembly GCA_947683425.1). NCBI lineage: Eukaryota > Viridiplantae > Streptophyta > Magnoliopsida > Malpighiales > Euphorbiaceae > Excoecaria > Excoecaria cochinchinensis. The sequence continues at coordinate 7,844,799 of CANTUQ010000043.1, forward strand.
ACCTGTCTTAATTAATAATATAATTGGGTTTTTTTAAATTAAAATTCTATCTCTTTTCAAAAAATTGCATTGCATCCAAGCTATAGCCTTAGAATTATACTAGTTTGGTCCCTTTCTCAACCCCGGTGCATTCCCAAAGCACCACCCTATGTTCACTCAATGTGGGGAAGTGTTAAGGATAATCACCAGCCCAAGCCTCGTACCTTATGATATATCAAATAGAGACCCAATCGGTCGTTATGCTCGTGATGAGCTAGACCCATTGGCAGGGACTATGCTTGGGTAGCCCTAAACTATCACTACCTTTGGCCAAAGCTCATGTAATGGCAATAGATACTTTCACTAGGTGAAATGTACCATAATACCATGCATGCTACGTGGACCGTCATATATTGGACAAAATCAGTTAAATTAAATGGTCTTGCATTAAAGGTTTTCATGCCCCAGTGGGCCCATCTTAATTTAGTTGAAGTGTTTAAATACATAATGGCCAAAAACCCATATGTATGTACATTAGGCAAGAGATGTTATGCTGCCGGATTTCCACCGTGCACTACACGTGTCCAATGGCTTCCCTGTTAACCTTTGGATAAGGCCCACCTAGGAAAGGGACCATTTGACCTCGTGTGTACGAGTGATAAGGTTGTAAGGATTTATCTGGTTGCATGTGGTTATGTTAATAAAAATTAAAAAAATATATGTATTTCATTTTGTGTGTGTGTGTCCTCTTGCCTGCATATTATTTTTCACATGTACACACCATCCTGCATATAATTTTTTCCATGCGTCGCATCATATTATTGTAATTTATTTATCTTTCACTCGTTGAGGATTATTCGCATAGCACGATCATGCATTACATGTCATTCACTCCTTGATTTTTTAGCCACTGTAGACCATTTGCTTGAGTGGTTTTGGGGTTCCAACAGTCACCTTTTATCTTAGGCCGAGACCAGGATCAAGGGCAGTTAATAGAAGTTCAAATATTCAAAAATGGCCAATTCTTCACAATAGACTGAAGAGACTCCTGCCCTAATTTCCCAAGAGATAGATGAAAGATTCGAAGAACTTGAAAAGAAGTTATTGGCCATGATTAAGGAAAGAATGGATGCCATTGCACTCGTTCTTCTAGCCCAGCTTATGGCCACTACAAGAAAAAAGCAAAATAGAGATGGAAAATAGAGACGAAATTCCGTCTCTAATTGAAAATAGAGACGAAAATAGAGACGAAAAATTTCCGTCTCTATTTCGGCGGTCTCTAAAAATTAGAGACCAAAATGCTCCATCTCTATTTTTAGAGACGGAAATCTGTTTTCCGTCTCTAAAAGTAGAGACGGAATCGAAGTTCGGTCTCTATTTTTAGAGACAAAAATCAGTCTTCCGTCTCTAAAAATAGAGACGGAATAGGCACCGTCTCTATTTTTAGAGACGGAAATCGATTTTCTGTCTCTAAATTTAGAGACAAAAAAAAAGTTCGGTCTCTATTTTTAGAGATGGAAAACAGATTTTCGTCTCTAATTTTTAGGTTTTTTTTTATATGTGAAAAAATAATAAATAATGTTAAATTTAAAAATTCCTTAATTTTATATATTGGAAAGAAATTTAATTAACAATAAATAGATTTAAAAATATTGTATTTTATAATGTATTAATAATATATAAATAGAATTAGTGACATTACAAAAAAAAATAAAAGAAATTGTGTTTATGTGAATTACAATCGTGGTGGTATTTGGAGCAAGATCTTCGGTAGTTTTGACGGACAAGCTTGCTTCTGCCATCTCTTGAATCTCCTTCACACATATCTCCTCAGATTCTCCACCTGTAAACTTTTCGAGTCGTCTTTGAAGAAGATATGCTTTTTTATCAAAATTGCTACAGTTTTTGACCTCTGAATCTTTATGCTTTGATCTTCTTTGCAACTTTTCTAGTTTTTCTGCTAATTCAATTATCTCTTCCTCAAAAACAATCTGCGCATTCTTTCCATCACAGATCCTTTTTCTCCCCTATAAACCAGTAACCAGATTAAATGCATAAACACGAAATTCATCTAGAGAGTGCAAACAATGGAATTACTCTCCTTATAGCGCTATAAAAGACTAAATTAACTAAAATAGCTCACTTCTGGGTTATTAAAATTGCATACTTAAAACTGGAATCATGATTTCCACTTGTTCACCTGCATTTTCTGATCAACCCAACAATTATCACCAAACAAAGAATTTTCCTTCAGTCAAAAAATCATTTCTTTGCAAAAACTTTCTCAGTTTCCAAACAGATTACTCTGTAGATTCAAATACAAAGACCCCAAAAACCTCCCTTCCTCTTTAACGCATAAAAAAGATAAGATAGAAATCTTTATTGACTCTTTATTTCTGCATTTTGTACCAATTCAAAATAACAAATTAAGGTCCAAAACAGAAGAAAAAAGAGAGAAATACTAACAGAAAGCAGAGTTTGAAGAGCAGATCTTAAAGCCCTTTCAACTTGAAGCCTTCTCCTTTCCATCTTCTTGACAGCAATCTCTCTCTCCATTCTCAGCAAATTACACTCCGCCCTCAACATCTCAGCTTGAAACTGAAATGTAGGTTCAAGTCATTTTTTTATTCTTTGCCACTGTAAAATCATCTAAAGAAAAGGATGAACAAATACACATAAATAAATTACCAAACGATAAACAAAGAAATGGCAGAAAGAAAATTACCTCAAATGGCAGATCTGGCCGGCGACGGCATCGGGGGGGAGCAGCGGCGTCGAAGGGGGAGAAAGAAGGACTGGCCGCCGATGGGGAGGAAGCGGCGCTCTGGCAGGGAGCACAATGATCACAGGGAAGAAAGGGAGGGGGAAGAAGGAGAGAAGGGAGGAAGGAGGGGAGCGGAGGGGGGCCGGAGGGGAGGGGAGGCGGCGGACGGAGCTGGGCAACGCCGGAGGCAGGAAGACGGACACCTGTGGCACCGGAGTGGGGAGGCGGCGAATCCGAGATGGGGGCGGGAAGGGGAAAATGAAAGAGAAGGGTTTTTGTAAAGAAGAGGGCACAAAGAATAAATTAAATCCCAAAAATTAGAGACTGAATATTTATTCGGTCTCTAATTAGAGACCGAATTCATAATCGGTCTCTAATTTAGAGACCGGATACGATTTCGGTCTCTATTTAGAGACCGAAAAAATATTCGGTCTCTAAATTAGAGACCGAATATTTTGTCGGTCTCTAAAAATAGAGACCGAATATTTTTTCGGTCTCTAATTAGAGACTGAATAAATATTCAGTCTCTATTTTTAGAGACCGACAAAATATTCGGTCTCTATTTTTAGAGACCGAATATTTTGTCGATCTTTAAAAATAGAGACCGAATATTTATTCGGTCTCTAAAAATAGAGACCGAATATTTATTCGGTCTCTAATTAGAGACCGAATATCTTGTCGGTCTCTAAAAATAGAGACTGAATATTTATTCGGTCTCTAATTAGAGACTGAAAAAATATTCAGTCTCTAATTACATTAGAGACCGTATTCATAATCGGTCTCTAGATTAGAGACTCTTTATTTAGACACCGAATTGCAATATATTCAAATCATACAATATAGTAAAGCATATTAGAACAAATTTAATTACAAATTAATTAAATATTAATTTGTATTAACCAACATATTAAACATTAATATAATTAATTCACATATTAAAATACAACAAAGTATATAATTGAAACAAATTAAATTGGAACATATTAAACTACATTAAACTAATTAACCAACATATTAAACTACATTAAACTAATTAATTAACAACAAACTACAACAAAGTATGAAATAAATAATATATAAATGATTTAATTAGAACAAATAATATTAAAAAAATTTAGAGACGGAAATCGTTTTCGGTCTCTAAATAGAGACGAAAATCGTTTTCGGTCTCTAAATTTAGAGACGGAAAATAAAATCCGTCTCTAAATAGAAACCGAATTTTTTTCATCTCTAAATAGAGACAGAGTATTATTTTTAGTCTCTAATTTCGGTCTCAAATTTTAGAGGGAAGCCATCCCGCCAAAATTTGAGACGAAAAAATAGAGACCGAAATTTTTCCGTCTTTATTTTGAGACGGAACAGATATTTCGTCTCTATTTAGAGACGAAAACTGTTTTCCGTCTCTATTTAGAGACGAAAACTGATTTTCGTCTCTAAATAGAGACGAAAAAATTTTGGTCTCTATTTTTCGGTCTCTATTTTCCAGTTTTCTTGTAGTGGGCGACTACTCTTAACCAAGTTGAACCGACCACGGTCTGAAAGGCTCGTACAATGACGGCTGCAGTGCTTCCAGTTCCTTTTGAGGCCAGAGGCAAAGAGCCACTTGATTCACCAGTTGAGTAAGGAAGAAATACGAGGCCTACTCTAGAATGTAACATTGTGCCTAAAGTGGGTGAAGATCCAGTGAAGACGCATGCTGTAAAAAATGAAAGCTCAAGTATCCACAACAGTAATAAGGGCAATGCTAAGAGAACAGAAGTGCCAACCATGAAAATGAATCAAATGCATTATTCTAATTTGAGCAGATCCTTGTCTTGGGTTCTTAAGAGGTTGATAAAGGAAGATAAGCTACAGCCACTGCTTGCTAAGCCCGCCAGAAACCAGGGACAACCCAATCACAAGGCAGATCAATATTGTGCCTTCCACCAGCACACTGGGCATACCATGGGCGATTGCAAGACCTTGAGCCATGCTATTAAAGATTTGATTGATTCCAAATAGATCTCTGACCTAGAAAGGCGAAAGACAAAGAATAAGATAGATTAAGGGCTTAAGTGGAAAAGAAGACGATTCTCATGGGTGATAATGGACCATTGGCCGAAACAACTGTGCTAGCAAAAATGGGAAGAAGATAGCTATTTAGATGTTGTTTTTATTTTGGAACTAGTTGATAATGACATTTTAATTCTAGTTTTTATTAAATGAAATAAATGGTTTTTGCTTATTTGTGTGATATTTCTCATGATTTCACTGTGCATAATAATGATCACGACTCATTCATATTTAATATTGATTCAACTGATGCCATTTTATTTAATCTCGGAGACTTTGGAGAACCAAAAGGAAATCTTGATAGCATCTGTAACTCCTGAAGAGAGATTAAAATTTGAGAGAATAAAGAGAGATTAAAATTTGAGAGAATAAAAAAAAAAGTGTGGAAAAGTCTTTGCCTGGACGTACGAAGACAAGCCGGGGGATGATCGCAAAGTCACCGAACACACTATGCCAGCATATCATGATCATGGACTAGTCATGCAAAAACTCAAAAGACTCAAGCAGGAAGGGGCAAAAAAGGTTAAAAGGAGAGATCTACAAGCAGAAATGGGGCCAAATTTTTTATTAAAGTGTAACACCCAACTGGGTTGATCTAAGTTGTCCCTAATGGTTAGGATGAGAAGTGCGTGTATGTGTACACTATCAGAATTTGAACAAAGCCTGTCAAATAAAAAATAAAAACAAAAAATAAAAAAAAATAAAAATAAAAACAAAAACAAAAAACAAAAAAAAAACAAAAAACAAAAAAAAAAAGAGAAAAGAAGAAAAATAATGCAAAAAAAAAAGAAAAAAAAAAGAAGGAAAAGAATCAATATGTAGATCCAGCCGAAAACTGTTGATATGGGGGTAAAGGAAATTAATCCTGGGGGCAAGTTTTGTTCAAATTCCATTGATCTACACATGCCCGTACTTTGCCATTCTTCTTGACTTTCGAAAAGGACCAAAAGAGTTCTATTGACTTACAATGGATACGGATTGGTCGAGCTTGGGAATAGACATCATAGGGGAGGTACGCCCTATGGCCTCCAGCGGACAAGTTCATCGAAAGGAATCCGATTTGTCGATATGGTCTCCCTCACCATATTATGTCCAAGGACGGAAGGGTAGTTTATGGCTAAGGCTAGGGAGTTGCTGCAGAGGTATGGCATTAAAAACCATAAGTCCTCTCTATATTGCCCTCAAACCAATGGGGCATGAGAGGCTGCTAACAAGAATATCTTGGTCAAGATGGTTCGAAACTACAAGGATTGGGCAGAGAAATGGCCTTTTGTACTTAGGAACTAGAGAACCACTGTCGGAACCTCTACAAGAGTCACCTTTTATTCCTCGATACATGGGGCGAAAGCAGTATGGCCGGTCGAAGAAGAGCTCAAATCTTTAAGGGTAGTCATGGAAGCCCAGATTTTGGAAGCCGACTGGGTGCGACAATGGTTGTAGCAGTTAAATATGTCAGATGAGGACAGATCGTGGGATTACTATCATAGTCATATCTATCAGAAAACACTCTATTCGATCATTCAGGAAGGAAGTCAGAAAGCACCTATTGAAAGAGGAAGATTTAATCTTTAAGCAAATGAGTCCAAATGTTCTAGATGGATGAGGCAAATTCAGACCAATGTAGGAAGGCCCATTTGTTCTTAAGAACTTATTGTCCAAGGGAGCAGCGTTTCCGACAGACAGTGATGGAAGCAAATATGAAAAACCAGTCAGCACCGAAAGATGCAAAAGGTTCCATGGCTAAAGACTAAAGATTAAAAGAAGAGAATAAAAGTCCCGCGGGTTGAAAACCGTAAAAAGGCGGCCTTGCTAAAATTGGGTGCCTCGTCAGGATGAAAATCGAAAAAAAGGCATCCTAGGCAAAAATTAGAGGCTTGAGAGAAAATATCCAATCAAGAAAACCCGAGAGGACTGATTGAAAACAGGAGTTTTGAGGCTTTCAAGATCCATTCTGAGATTAGATGTAGTTTTGCATTTTGAATCTATGTTAGATAATGATCATGTATAGAGAAATCATACCGAAATGTACACAATTTTGCAAAAAAGATATGAAACAAAGGCAATTAGACTCATGTGTTCATTATCTTCTAGTTCTTTTATAAAAAGAAAAGCATCATTCATTATTGAATGCATCTAATCTAAATAACTATAATCTGCTCTTGCCGGCCAGGCGCTTAAGCCGATGGGTCCTATTATCAACCGCTGGACTGGGCACCCGTTTCTTGTATGCACTGGTAGAAGCAATGGGGGCAACCTCCGATTAGTTGTATAACAGCCTTCACAGGCAATTGGGTCTAGAGGCCATAGTACTTGGAGGTGAAAGTCGAAGATAAGATGCCATCTGGAAAGGATGGGAGGGGTGTGACGCGCGTCGAACCCCGATGGCCTCGTACAACCCGCCTTTAGGGGCTTTCGAGAAGAGTGAGGCTCGCTGACAACTTGTAAGATATTTACAAGTGCGTCTAGTTTGGGCAACAAGGAGGTTTCATGGAGTCGCCACCAAATAGAACATTGGGAAATTTTGTCTCGCCTCAGTGAGCCTAAGACGGCGCATGTTTCCATTTTGGGCAGCCAAAGGGGTCTTGGAGGTAATCACCCCAAAAGAACATTGGGAATGACCCTCTAACCCTATGGAGCCTAGGATTTATCAAGTCGTTTGACACAAGAGGTGTCTTGGAGGTCTCGTTCCAATGAGTGATCGGATAGACCTCTCGCCTCGTTGAGCCCAAAGAACAGAGTTGGGTTCGGGACTTCGCATCTATTTCTACCTTGATTAATTTTACAATTAAATTTTGAGTTTATTAGTTCACTCTCTCTTCACACGATGCAATTTAGTTAAAGGCGCAATTATTCATGTCAAAAGCGTTAATAAATAAAGCATTATTAAAATAAAATATCCAAAAATAAGTTATAATAAAACTAGGGGCGGAATACAACCCCCATTGTAAATAAAGTATAGGACATGCATAAAACTGGATATTCATTTAGACGGGAACATTGGTTCCCGACCACTTATTTTATAAAAAGTATCAAATTCTTGAATCTGTTTAAATCTTTTAGTTTAGGATAAAAACATGGACATTGGTCCAATTTTGTTAATAAAAATCCCATTTGGTAGAAAACATTTGTGATGGTTCTTTTAAACGCGGTCAAAAGATCGTTTATTATTACAAACCACAAGCGAATAAAACAAGATAAAATAATAATTATATATTTTCAAAGATGTGAATAAATCCTAACCTACTCACCTCGACCATACTTCTTGGACGAATCACATGCCACTCGTAGTTACGGTAAAAACGGAAAACAATATTGGTTAATAATAAATAAATAAACAATTGAACAAATAGATGAAAAAATAAATAAATACTTGGGTAAAGTAAATTGGGAAAAATAATTAGAGTTAATAATGGATTAAATTAAATGATAAATAAATTGATAAATGAATAATTATAATTAATTAAACAAATGATTAATGAAATAAATTGATAGTTAATTTGATGTAATGAAAATAAAATAATAGAATGTAATTAATGGATATGAAATATAAATGACAATTATAATAATCAAATAAAAATAATAATGCTTATGATAATATCATAAAATAATAATACTAATATATATAAAATAAATAATATTAATAATAATAATAATAATAGCAGTGATAGTAATGCAAAATAATAATAACATGTACCAAATAATAATAATGATGATAATATACTAACAACAATAAAAATAATCACACAACAATAATAATATCAATAATAATTATAATATGAAATGAACATAAATTAATAACATTAATAACCATAAATAACCATAATAATGTAACACCGCAATTATAACTAACAATAATAATCACAACAATATTAACTTAACCATACTAATAATATTAATATTAAAATAATAACAAAACACAATAATAAATAAGATCAACTAAATATATATACAATAATAATAATAAACACAAATAAGTAATAACAATAAGCATAATAATAGCAAGAAAAGTAAAACAAACATAAATTAATTAATACTAATAACAATAAATAATAACTAAATATATAATAACAAAAAGAAACACAATAATACTAATAACCAATAAAATAAACATAACTCAATAATACTAATAATAGATAAATAAACATAGTAATAATAATAACAAATAATATGAAAACAGAATAACAATTAATAATAAACAAATATAATAACAATAATAATATAAAAAACAGAATAATAGATATAATAATATTAAAATAGGGGAAAGGGACTTACCTCGCCGGAGCCTCGCCGAAGGGGAGGTGGTCGACACCACCCATGCCGAAATAGAGATCAGGACACCGGGAGGCCGCCAAAGCTAGTCACGCGCACCACGCCGAAAAATGCCACGGAGTGTCGCCGGAGTTCCTCTCCACGCGCCTTGCTTCCAGTGACGGATGGTCGAATGGCGGCCATAGGGAGCTTCATCTGGGTGCGCTGGTGCTCGCGGTGTGGGGCGTGCCGCCGTGGACGGCGGCAGTTGGCCGGCGGAGCTCCCGCCCTTCCTCTCCGTTTTTCCCTTTTTTTTCTTCTCCGGTGGTCTGCATTGGTTTCGTTTGGCTGGTGATTCCCTCTCTTGTTTTGCCTTTTTATTTCCTCTTTCTATTTCCCTTTTGTATCTTATTTTAATCCCCTTGATCTGTGCTTTCTCTTTGATTTTCTTTCACTTCTTTTCTTTTCTTTTGATTTTGATTCTTTTTTGCCTTGCTCTCTCCGTGTCTTTCCTTTTTTTTTTCTATCCTAATTTTCTTTCTATGGCCGGCCACCTCTGTCCTCTTGCTCTCTCTCTTTTTTCTTTTTTTTTCTTTTCTTGGCTTTTCCTTGGTCTTTAGCCACCCGAGAGCCTCTCTTTTCCCCTGTTCATTCCTCTCTTTTTATACCCACAATTAGGGTTTACCTAATAATTTCCTCCATCTTTTCTTACTTTTTAATTAATTTAATTCACTTAAATAATTACACACTTTACTAATTAAACTATTTAAATTATCATATATATTCTAATTAATTAAAAACTCTACTAATTAAATACTCTATATTTTTATCTAATTAAACCTTATATTTATTTTCTCTTTTTTTCAATTTTAATTATCCTAAAATATTAACTAATTAACTATAACTAATTAATTAACTAATAATATTGACTAATTAACTAAATAATTAATTTTTAATTTATCTAATTAAATTAAACTAATCCTAATTTTTTTTTTAATTTTTAAATTTTTAAATTTTACCTACACATTTTATGTATTTATTATTATTTTTTGTTTGGTGGAATTTATCAAGGATCCGAAATTGCCATCAAAATCTGACTCAGAACCCAGTGTCTACAGTTGCCCCCAATTTTGGAGAAGCTAGTACCTAGACACCTAGGTGAGCCAAAATTCAAAGAAGAAAGGCCAAAATTCAGAGAGGAAGATAAAAAGAGATGCAGAGGCACGTACCCGAGGAGACGACGCTTGAACCGGATGAAGTTGGAGTTGTTGGGGCAGTTAACGTCTGTTTGTCGATGTGTTAACCCCTATCATTTTCGGCATATAACCTGTGCGGTGGCTAGCCTTTTGTTTGGTGTGTGTGTCCCTACTCGTCTTGTCTCGACCTGTAAGGTGTTTGTGAGATGTAGCGTTCTCTAGCCATGATCCCATTGCGAAGCGCAGTGTTCTCTAACTGCAACTTCATTTGCTTTGCTAGCCTCGTCTCGGCTCGCGCAGCTTTGGTGAGATGTAGTACTCTCTGACTACAAATCTCGATTGCGAGATGCGGTGTTCTCTAACCACAATCTCGTTGTGAAGAGCAGTGTTCTCTAACTGCAACTTCAATAGTGAGATGCGGTGTTCTCTAACCACAGTCTCGAGGTGAAGAGCAGTGTTTGCTAATTGTAACTTCTATTGGTGAGAAGCGATGTTTTCTAACTACAATCTCGATGTGAAGAGCAGTGTTTGCTAACTGCAACTTCGATTGGTGAGAAGCGGCGTTTGTCAACCAGAGTCTCGATTTGAAGAGCAGTGTATGCTAACTACAACTTCGATTGGTGAGAAGCGGTGTTTGTCAACCAGAGTCTCGATTTGAAGAGCAGTGTTTGCTAACTGCAACTTCAATTGGTGAGAAGAGGTATTTGTCAACCAGAGTCTCGATGTGAAGAGCAGTGTTTGCTAACAGCAACTTCGATTGGTGAGAAGTGGTGTTTGTCAAATAGAGTCTCGATGTGAAGAGCAGTGTTTGCTAACTGTAACTTCGATTGGTGAGATGTGATACTCTCTGACCACAGTCTCGGGGTGAAGAGCAGTGTTCTCTAACTGTAACTTTGGTTGGTGAAGTTCCCTTGCTAACCCCCATCCGATCTGCAAGGTGTGTAGTACTCTCTGACTACAACATGAACTGTGAGATGCAGTACTCTCTGACTACAATCTCAAGGTGAAGAGCAGTGTTCTCTAACTGCAACTTCAATTGGTGAAGTTCCCCTGCTAACCCCCATCCGATCTGCAAGGTGTGTAGTACTCTCTGACTACAATATGAACTGTGAGATGCAGTACTTTCTGACTACAATCTCAAGGTGAAGAGCAGTGTTCTCTAACTGCAACTTCGGTTGGTGAAGTTCCCCTGCTAACCCCCATCCGATCTGCAAGGTGTGTAGTACTCTCTGACTACAACATGAACTGTGAGATGCAGTACTCTCTGACTACAATCTCAAGCTGAATAACAGTGTTCTCTAACTGCAACTTCGGTTGGTGAAGTTCCCCTGCTAACCCCCATTCGATCTGCAAGGTGTGTAGTACTCTCTGACTACAACATGAACTGTGAGATGCAGTACTCTCTGACTACAATCTCTAATTGCAACTTCGGTTAGTGAAGTTCCCCTGCTAACCCCCATCCGATCTGCAAGGTGTGTAGTATTCTCTGACTATAACATGAACTGTGAGATGCAGTACTCTTTGACTACAATCTCGATTTGTTGATCTGTTTTATCGCTTGTGATCTGTTAGCCTCGTCCCGGCCTGATTACCCCCGGCATAACGTGAATGAAGAGGTTTTCTTTGCTGGGCAGTTTTTGATAAGGTTAAGCTGAACGCATCTCTCGGATCATCTCAGGTTAAAGGGATTTGGAATATTTTTGAAAATAATTTGATGTCCCGAAGAGACTGAGAAAGCCTGTGAAAAACCACTTAAAGGGAATGCTCCGAAGAGACTGAGAATGCCTGTGTTAAAGACCTTAAAGATAATGCTCCAAAGAGAGTGAGAATGCCTGTGAAAAAGGACTTAAAGGGAATGCTCCGAAGAGACTGAGAATGCCTTTTGAACAAGGACCTAAAGAGAATGCTCCGAAGAGATTGAGAATGCCTGTCAGAAAGGCCTTAAGAATCACCTCTTAAGAGGATTTGGAAAGTTTGCCTCCTCGGAGGACTTAAAGATTTTGTCTCCTCAGAGGACTTTAGGAAAAGTCAGCTTGTCTATGTGGGGCTGATGTATACTGTCTAGTGTAGTGTGCGTTGGACACCATGTATGCATGGAATGCATGTGAAAGGCTATGCTTTTATGAAATGACATGCGAAGGACTATAATCCTGAAATGCTTATGCATACGACATATATGCCCATGGCTTGCATCCATGAGGAGGATCATGGAACATGTGCTAAGAATCGTTATTCTAACATGTTTAACAAATGATCATGAACGAGAAAAACATGTAAAGGTTCAAGCATGATAAATATATACAAGGGGATCATGTATGCAGAGTATGTACAAATGATCATACATGTGACAAGGATAAAGAGTCGTTTATCAGCATAGATGTAAAGAATCGTATGCAAAGATAGGCAGAAGTCATTATATACATGAAGGCTATATAAAGTAATGGGTGTGTGCGATGTGTGCACCTACAACTATGTATATGGAACACGTGTAGGAAAAATTATATACATGTATGTGCTGAATGCATGCGAAAATTGTGGATGTGAGATGCGGGCAAAGGATATGCCCATAAAGAGCCATGTGTGTCAAAAGCACTTATGAAATATATTCGCTAAAGCTCTTATGCCAAAAGACATGCACCAAGAATTCTATATGTAAAACTATTTTATAAGAATGTTTGCTACAGTTATGCATAAAAACATTTGCAAAAAGCATATGTACAAAGAATATTGTTGGGAGTGTACGCGAAGTATCATTTTCATGGGTAGTGATAAGAAATACCCCAAGATTGTAAAATGAGTGCAACTTATTAGGTACCTCAAACTCGAGTTTTTATCTGCCTTTGAGCATACTGAATGAACCACATTCTCAACTGATTCAATCTCATCAAAAGAATTCGGGAGTCATTCCCAATGAAGGGCAAGAAGATAAATGTGTAGACATCAAGGTTTACTAAACCAACATGTAAATACGAGGCATACCACGCAACCTCTGTGTGTATGTCCAAAAGGCCAAAACAAGATTTTTCATTTTTCAAAAGCAAATTCTAGATGCAATGTCGAGGGCAAGACTCAACTCTAATGCATAAATGCACTCATGGCTTCTCGCTTGAAGCTCAAGAAACACCATATGCCTCTTCCTACGTACCAAACCTTATTAGAAGCTCATCTCCGCTAATTAGATAAGGCCAAACCAAGAATCAAGAGGTCTTACTTTGGTTATAACGTTAGGCTCAGGTAGATGGTTATCAAAGGAGGATCAGGTCACTAGAGAAAAAAGGCCGCAGCATTCATTCGGATGAAAGAATCATTTTCAATCTAATTGCATACTGTCCAGACATTCTCGAATTTGGACTCGGTAATACTCTGATTTATCAAGCTCAACATAACAATTAAGCTAAGAAAGATAGCTACTGAATTCATCACAGGGTATTATCCTAAGTTCTACTTTTCTTTCTTTCTTCGTTTTTTTTCTTTTTTTTTTTCATTTTTTTCATTTTTTTCATTTTTTTCATTTCATTCATTTTTTCTTCTTCTTTTTTTTTGTCTCTAATTGCACAAAAAGTTTATTGGTGATTTAAACCCCTTTCCCGAAGTGTAGCCCAAAAATTATCGATGATTGAAAATATTTTTTCTCAACGGGTAAACCCATCCTTATCAGGGTGATTTCTGGTAACCCAAAAATTATCAATGGTCGAGATTCTCTCCTCGAAGTGTAAACCCACTTTCACCGGAGCAATTTTTGGTAACCCAAAAAAAATTATCAATGATTGAAATTCTCTTCTCGAAGTGTAGACCCACTTTCACCGGGGCAATTCTGATAGCCCAAAGAAAAGTCATAATGTACATCCAACCTTACTAGAGCAGTCGTTCTTCTAAGGGGAAGCCAAAATAATTTTAGGCGAAGGGTAGTTTTAACGTGTGTAACAATAAAATCGGTACGCATTTAGCACACCAAAATAAAGGCTCAATGGGCTAGCAAGCGATTGTAAAACGAGGGTAGGAAACGGTCATTTAGAGAGCTATACAAAGAAATGGTGCCTAAATCATTTTCTAGATTCAGCCTTATCCAGGGGTCGCTTTGACTGGTAATCGAAAAGGTTCTAGTGCTCTTAGTGAGTTTTCATCCAATCCCCTAATTGCAACTAATTTTTTCCAGTTTGTTTTCAAAATAGGCCAAAAGTGCTTGAAATTTAGAAATTACATGGTATGGTCAAGTATTTCCATGTGATCCAACAATCAGAGACTGAACATATTTACCCTTTTGCTTAATTTAAAATGAAATGAAACGCAAATTTCTAAAAAACTGAGATCAAAGCCATCCATAGTTGAGAACTACTTAGGCGGAATCAAACTTCAAATCAAAGGTACCTTAATAAGGTGCAAACATGTCAGCGTTTTAGGGTACAACTTAACACAAAAATTTTATCTTATCGAAATTTGTATGCACAAAAATCATGTAAGTCAACAAAGAATATATTTTTTTTTTGCTTAAAATATGTGCAAACTATGTGTTAGAAATCATGTACAGGGAAAGATGCATGCAATGGCGTCATGCATATCAACAATGCGTGTGAAGGACTATATGCATAAAACATGTATAAAATTATATTGCATAAAAATATATACACAAAATATGTGCACAGATGTGTGTGTGTGAAATATGTACAAGAAACTATAACTGATTGTGTAAACACTGCATGACAAGCGATATGTATGCACAAATTTGTGGCGTACAAAACATAACACAATATGAGGATGAATGTTCAGGACGCATAGTACATGTGTACATGGCATGATAGTATTACGTATGTGATGTAAGATGATGATGTGATGTTAGATGGTGATGATCTAGCATGATAATGTGCACTAATGGGTCCTGAGAAATGGCAAAACTCGCATACATAAAAGTGCGAAATATATACAAACAATACACATGACATTAGGTAAAAATGGTTGCAAGAGACGAACGATGTTTACAAGGTATGTGTATTTATGTGGTATGCATATGCAGAATGTAGTGTAGTATATATAGTGACTAATATGCATGATGCAGCATTCATATGTGCATGGCATGTCGCATGCGTGATAATGCATGTTCATGATATGGCACACAATGTAAAAGGTGCAAGGTGTCTGTCGTGCATGATATGTATAATGACCGACCTAATGATATATGCTAATATGTGTACTCTATGATATGCAGTGGTATGTGTATGCCCTAGCACACAATGTTTATGCACATATGCAATGTGAGTATATTGATACGTACATCCTATGACACATTATGAATGCATTATTTTGGTTTGATATTATTTTTTTTTATTTTTTTTATACATGTCATGGTGGTAGTATGTCTGGGTGTGATATGATGCATGTCAATACGTACCTTCGGGGATGTATGCCGTATGTACTGGTTATGGTTCATGATGGATGTTATGGATGTCATAATGTTAGTTTGAGTCGTGACAAGCACTGCTATGTATGTATATGCAAGAAAAATACATGTTATGTTCATATTCACAAATTATGATACAAGCAATTTTATATACAGAGTCCACAGGTTCTATTATTGTATGGAAAGAATTATACATGAGATAAAATGCATGTGTTTTATTTACTACTATTGCTCATAAACTCATCAGTCAGAAGGTCCCAATCTTCCTTGGCTCTCCTTTCCAGCTCATGATACCAGTCTACTGCTGGACCCACTAAACTGAGGCAGAAATACTCCACCTTTTGCTTCTTACTTAGCCCCATGCCCTTCATCGCTAAGGTGTATTGCTTGATATGGGCAAAAGGGTCTGAAGTACCATCAGACTTCGGTAGCTCAGGCATTTTAAATCTCTGATGCAATAATTCATCATCTCCCAAATCTCTGTCATCGGGATTGATCTCTCTCCCAGCTGATAGCATAGGAGTAATAGCCTCAATCTGCTGCCTCATTCCTCTCAGGGCCTCATCCTCCACTTTGGGTGCTCTACCCCTCACAGCTTGGTGGGCTGCTAACTCTTCGACCTCATCTTCCTCCACATAATCTTCATCAGGATTGTGGACCCTTGCCCTTCTTGGCTCAACAGGTGTATCAGCTTCATTCTCATTAACAGGTTGACGGGCAGGTACTCCAACGAAGGGAGCCTCCCCACCAGCAGGGCCCCCGAGGAGGGACTGCCAGTACTTGTGGAACAGGATGATGAGCAATCCTTTCAGCCATAGCGCCCATCATATCTAGCATTCTCCGTTTGAAATCTTTTAGCCTTCTGGCAAGATCTTGAGTGGTCAAAGCCCCAGCCTCTTCTGCCATAGTGGATGATTCACTGGTTATTGAGAGTGACTCAGAATCCCAACCAAGCACTACTTCTAGCAATCCAAAGGGCTAGTCCGTTCTTATTAGTCGACCGTCAGGACCTCTAATCCACTTAGATGAATCTATGATGGCGAAAAAACAAAAATTGTTAGAATGATGCATGGATGATAATATACAATGCATGATTGTGAATTATGCAGCATAAATAACTACATGCAAACAAGTAGAACCTTCCAACCTTATTGCCCCCACACACGAGGTCGTGTGGTCTCTTTCCTAGTCGGGGTTGACCCATGGGTTAACAGGGAACCCAATGGGTGCGTATGGTGCACGGTGAAAAATCGGCCTCATAACACTCTTAAATTAAAGCACAGGCGCATGAGTTTTGGCCCTTATATATCTGGACCTTTCAAACAGACTAAAACGAGCCCATCGGGGCATGAAAGCCTTTGATGAGTGCCCCATTAATATGTTTGAATTGGTTTGATATATACGGGTCCACATAGCAAGCATTGTATTATGGAGCATGCTACCTAGTGGAAGTATCTATAGCCATTACATGAGTTTTAGTCATGGGTGGTGTTACTTTAGGTCTACCCAAGCATGGTCCCTGCCAACGAGTCTAGCTCATCATGAGCGTAACGACCGATTGGGTCTCCATTTAATATAACTAATGGTACGAGATTTGGGCTGGTGATTATCCTTAACACTTCCCTACATTGAGTGAACGTAGGGTTGTGCTTCGGGAATGCACCGAGGTCTAGAAGGGACCAATCTAGCGTGATCTAAGGCTCTAATGGGATGTAATGCAAATTTGAGAGAAAGTGAATTTATAAACTAAAACTTAATTGTAAATTTTAATCGAGGTATTTTCAAATCAAAGTCTCGAACTAGTCCCCAGTGGAGTCGCCCCTGTGACGCGCGCCAAACCCCGTGGGCGCCCCTGGACCACCCGCTTGAGGGCGATCGGGCAAGTGAGGTTCGTTGACAACTTGTAAGGTATTTACAAGTGCGTCTATTTTGGGTAACAAGGAGGTTTCATGGAGTCACCTCCCAATAAAACATTAGGAAAGTTCGTCTCGCCTCAGTGAGCCTAAGACGGCGCATATTATCCATTTTGGGCAAACCAAAGGGGTCTTGGAGGCATTCACCCCAGTAGAACATTGGAATGACCCTCTAACCCTATGGAGCCTAGGATTGTAATTTGAGTCTTTTGGTGGGACACAAGAGGTGTCTTGGAGATCCCATCGAAATGGGTCTCTTGCCTCGTTGAGCCCAAAGACCAGAGATAGGTTCGGGACTTCTCATTTATCCGCACTTTGATTAATTTTACAATTAGGTTTTGAATTTATTATTTCACCATCTTTCCATACGATGCAATCAATTAAAAGGCACAATCATTCATGTTAAAGCGAAAAATAAAAGCAAAATTAAAATAAAGCATTCAAAAGTAAATTACAATAAAATTAGGGGCAGAATACAACCCCCATTGTAAATAAAATACAAATCATGCATAAATCGGGATATTCATTAATGATGAGGACATAGGTCCTCGCACACATATTTATTATGAAATAATTTTGATGTGATGATTTTGGATGGAGAAAATTGAGACATTGGTCCCAATTTTATTAGGAAATTTCATTTTGATAGAAAATATTTGTGTGGTGGTTCTTTTAAGCGCAGTCAAAAATCTTTTATTATTATAGACCACAAACAAATAAAAAGAATAAAATAACAGTTACATATTCCAAATAAGAAATAAATCCTAATCTATTCATCCCGACCATGCTTCTCAGACGAGAAACATGCCTCCCGCATTGCGGTCAAGACAGAAAATGATATTGGTTAATAGTGAATAAATAAATAAACAAATAAATGATTGAATAAATAAATAAACAAATAAATGATTGAATAAAATAAATTGAGAATTAATGAATAAGATTGATAATGGATCAAATTAAATTAAACGATCAATAAATAAGTAATTGAATGAAATAAATTGAGAATTAATGAATATAAAAAGACAAACGATAATTATAATAATCAAATGCAATAAAAATGATAATGCTAATAATAATACCGTAAACTAATAATGAATAATAAATAGATAGACGGAAAAAAAATGAATAATAATACTGATGATAATAACAAAAAATAATTGTAAAGATAATAAATATAATAACAATAATGACAGATATGATAACAATAAACATAACAATCATAATAATAACAATGGAACCAATAATAACATTCATGACAATAATTAGTAATAACAGTGACAATACAATATGATGAAAATACTAGTAATGATGCAAAATGAATAAACATAAAATGATAATAAGCAAATGGCATGATAAAATATTAACAATAAATTAATGACATAACCCTAATGATGAATATAATAATCATAATAATACCACAATGACAATAATAATAATAATAATAATAATAATAATAATAATAATAATAATAATAATAATAATAATAATAATAATGTGCTACTAGCAGTAATAGTTGTAAAAATAAATAATATTAATAATAGCAAACAAATAACAATAATAATATCACATAACAATAATGATGAATATGATATAGTAATGATAATAGTAATAATACTAATAATAGAAATAATAATAATAATAATAATAATAATAATAATAATAATAATAACATAAACAATTAATAAAATAACAATGGTACAAATAATATCACAATAATAATAATATTAACATAACCATGATAATAATAATAATAATGCATTTAAAATAATAATAACAAAACATAATAATAGATAATAATAACCAAATATATACAGCAATAATAATAAACCCAATAATAATAACAATAAACCTAATAATAACAAATAATGCAAAATATACTATAACATAAAATAAATACTCATAATAATAACAAATAAGTGTAAAATAAACCTAAATTAAATAATAATAATAATAATAATAATAATAAATATAAAAATACGAAATAATAATAATAATAATTAATTAATTAATTAATATAAAAAACAGAATGATAAATAACAAATAAATAAATATAATAATAATAATAACAATTAATTAATAATAATAATAATAAATATAAAAATAGAAAATAAATAAATATATAATAATAATAATAATAATAATAATAATAATAATAAATAAATAAATAAATATAAAAAAGGGCAAAAGGACTTACTAGTCGCCGGAGCTTCGCCGGAGGGGAGGTGGTCAACACCACCCATGCCGGAAGGTAGATCGTCGCCTCGGGGTCTCACCGGCGCCGGTCACGCGCCAAACGGCCATCTGGTTTGGCCGAAAAACGCGCAGAAGCCTTCGGATCTTCTTCACGCCAGTTGCTCCACGCCGGCGATTGGCGGAGGCGGGTGGCCACCGCCGAGTGCGTCCGGACATCGCCGTCTCTGCGGTGGCGCGCGTGCGCTGCTCCGGCGCCGTGGGTGGCCGGCGGAGGCCACCGTTTCCTCCCCCTTTTTTTTGTTCTTTTTCCCGGTCCGGCGTCTGCATGTGGCCTGGGTCTCTGCCTCCTTCTCTTTGTTTCTTCTTTTCTTTTTAATTCCTCTTATTCCTGCACTTTTTGTAGTCTTGTCAACAACTCGGTGGGATCCTCTGAGGAGGACATTTCCTGCAATTTTTGTAGTCTTGTCAACGACTCGGTGCAGTCCTCTGAGGAGGATATTTCCTGCACTTTTTATAGTCTTGTCAGCGACTCGGTGCGGTCGTCTGAGGAGGAAATTTCCTGAACTTTTTGTAGTCTTGTCAGCGACTGGGTGCGGTCCTCTGAGGAGGACATTTCTTACACTTTTTGTAGTCTTGTCAGCGACTCGGTGCGGTCCTCTGAGGAGGACATTTCTTCTACTTTTTTTAGTATTGCCAGCGATTAGGTGCAGTCCTCTGAAGAGGACATTTACTGCACTTTTTATAGTCTTGTCAGTAACTCGGTGCGGTACTCTGAGGAGGACATTTCCTGTACTTTTTATAGTCTTGTCAGCAACTCGGTGCAGTCCTCTGAGGAGGACATTTCCTGCACTTTTTGTAGTCTTGTCAGCGACTCGGTGCCTAAGGGCCCGCGTTTTGTAGTCTTTCCACTGACTTGGTGCATCGCCATTTGAGGATGGCACCTGCACTTTGTAGTCTTGTTAGCGACTCGGTGCAGTCCTCTGAGGAGGACATTTCCCGCGTTTTGTAGTCTTGTCAGCGACTCGGCGTATCGCCATCTGAGGATGGCACCCCTACACTTTGTACTCTTATCAGTGACTCAGTGCAATCACTTTATAGCCTATTTAACGGCTCAGTGATATTCTGGAATGTCTGTGCTTCGTAGTCTTGTCAGCAACTCGGTGTGATCCGGAAGAATGACATTCACAGTTCAGATCACAACACTATTCTCCAGGGAGCAGCCAGGAGAAGGCCACTTCAGGTATGCGCTTCTTTCCCTTTTCTGATTTTTTGGCTTACCTGCACTAGCCTCCCCAAAATTGGGGGCAACTGTAGACACCGGGTCCCGAGACAGCCTAAATCAGGATTACCCAATGATAAAATTAAGTGTGCCTGTTTATAGGCAAAAATGAAAGTCGAAAGTGATGGTTTCCTTATCAAATTGATTTATTAAAAATAAATAAAAATGTGTTTTAAAAATATTTTAAAAATGTTTTACAAAATTATTTTAAAATAAAAAAAAAGTGAGTTTTGAAATTATAGTGTTTTAACAAAAAGAAAATTTTAAAAAAAATCGCGAGCGTCGGCATCCCTCGCCCGTGCCAGGCGTGCGGGGCGCTTGCTGGGAGACGCCCTCAGCACGCGCAGGGCGTCGCTCGCCCCTGCGCATGCTCGACGCGTTCTCGACAGCCCCCCAGTCCGTTTTTTTGCCCAATTTTGTGTTTTTCTTTGTTTTTTTTAGAATTTAATTTTTCTAAAACCTCCGGCCCTTCAAATTTTTCAATTTTTTTGTTATTATGGGAATTAAATTTATTTAATTTAATTTATTAAAAATATGATTTATTGGGTTTTATTTGGACGTATAAAATGGATTTTTTTGTTAGAATTTAAGGGGGATTTTTCTTAAGAAAAATATATTTTCTCTCATCTTCTTCTTTTTTTCTTCTTCTTCAAGAACAAAATTCTTCAAATATTTTGAATTTTTCTTAAGTCAATTCTTGAGACAAATAAATTAATTATTTGTTCTTGTGAATTTTCTTACTTATTTTTTACAATTTTTTTCTTAAAACAAATAAATTAATTATTTGTTTTTGGGAAAAAATTTTGCTATATATTTTATTTTTATAAATCAAGATAAGAAAATTGATCATCTACCATTATTCATCATATCAAATCTTGAGGGTAAGCACTCTTGGCTCAATTTTTAATTTAATATTTAATTTAATTTTTGTTTACAATTAATTAGTCATCATGTAGTTTTTTAATTTTTGGTTGCTTTTTAATTTGTTTATGAAATTTAGTTATGTGATTTGATATTTTTAGCATATTTTATTTTATTTTATTGTTGCATGTTTATTTGATTGTTTTTCTTTATTATTATTATTATTATTATTATTATTATTATTATTATTATTATTATTATTATTATTTCTTATGTTCTTATTTAATTCTTCATATTATTATTATTATCATTATTTTTATTCTTATGTTCTTATTTGATTGTTTATTGTTATTATTATTATTTTTTTTTGTTTAACATGCTTTAACATGTTTTGTTTATTTTATTTTTTTTCATTTTTACTTGCTTGATTGTTCATTTTTCTTATTGTTGATTGTTCATCTTTTGTATTGTTGTTGTTTATTATTATTATTAATATCATTATTACTTTTGTTTTATTATTATCATTATTGTGATTATTATTATTATTATTAGTATTATTATTATCATTATTATATATTATTACTATTATTATTACCATTATTATTTTTATTTTTGTTAGTATTATTATTATTATTATTATTATTATTATTATTATTATTATTATTATTATTATTATTATTATTATTATTATTATTATTATTAATGTTATTATTTATTATTTTTATCATTATTATTATTATTATTATTATTATTATTATTATTATTATTATTATTATTATTCTTATTCTTATTATTATTATTATTATTATTATTATTATTATTATTATTATTATTATTATTATTATTATTATTATTATTATTATTATTTATGCTTTTTATGCATGTTAAATTATTCATATGTTAAGTTACTTGTTTTTATTTTGTCATTCAAATTGATTTGTCACTTAATGCATGTTATTTTATTTATTCTTCCATTTTTACATGTTATATGTTTAAATTCATTTTTTATTACTAATATTACTTTTATTTGTGTTTTTATTTCAATACTTATTTTCGTGTGTGAGTTTTTACAATGGCAAGTGGTTTAAATTCATTTTTTATTGCTAACATTACTTTTATTTGTATTTTTATTTCAATACTTATTTTCGTGTGTTAGTTTTTTCAATGGCAAGTGGGAGTCCATGAAGGTTTGAAGATAACATTTTGGTGAAGACATCATTTTGGTGGAATTTATCTTTTTAACATTTTTAGTTTTTAGTATTATTATTATTTTGCTTTCACTTGTTTTTATTATATAATTTGTAATAAGTTTATTTATTTTTATGCAAGTTAATTAAAAAAATCACAAAAAGTTTATATTAATAAATTGGGTTTTTCTAATAAAATGGGACCAATGTCCTAATTTCAACCAATAAAAATTCACTTTTAAAATGAAGAGTTAATTCTCTTAAAATGGGAGTGCTCATCCCGATTTTATCCAAGCATACCAAAAATAACTCTTCGATTTTCTAAAGTGAACATAAAGGAACCAATGTTTCTATTTTAAATAATATCTTGATTTATGAATGTTTATTTTATTCATTTGGCTTATTTATTTATTTATGTTTTGCTTGATTTTATTTTGGGAGATTGTGTTTTGTCCCAATTTTTTATCTTTCTTTAGTTTGCTTTATCATTTTATCACTTTTCTTTATTGATTGATTTGCACTTTATTTTTTTAATGATCATATGAGAAGAGAGATAGAAATTTAGAATTAAAAACCCATTTATAATTAACCAAGGCATTAATAAGAGTAAAGTTTCGAATTTTTCTCTGGTTTAGACTCCCGAGATTAGATGAACTTTTCTAATTTCTTGTAAATTGGGTGGCAACTCCAAAATATCTCAAAGGTGCCTAAAGGCTTCATGGGATTAGATGATCTTTCTAGTGTTCTATTGGAAAGAGGTGTCCAAAATATCTCATGATTGCCTAAGATCAAAAGACGCAAACCCCTCTCGGGCCCTAAAAGCTGGCATCCCGAGAACCGATCGGGTCCGGCGCACGTCACGATAATTAAAAATTATATAATCATAAATAGTAAAATACACACCCCTAAATATAGTAGCTTTCACATTTGGTCTCGCTAATATAAAATTTTTCTTAAAATCATTATTTTATTTGAATAATTTTTTCAATCAATTCGCGTTCATTAATTGTTAGGTCATCCCAGAGAGTCAATAAAATTTTTACAAATCTGCATAAATATTTCTAAGTAATTAATAACTAATTAAGTATTAGAAAATAAAGAAGTAAGTAATTGAGATTAAAAAATTGCTTTAAATTACTCTCTTTTAAAAAGATCATTTTTCCTCGAGAGTATTGGATGCAAAGCTAACATGCAGAACCATTCCTAAAATATCTGCAAAATATATATAAACAATAATAGAAAATAAAATAATTGATAAGGTTCAAAATGTCAAAACCTGAGTGAGGCTGAATGACAGTCGGGGTCGAGACGATCAGATCAACAATGCTGTGTTCCTGCAATAAAACTTACTCGGTCGAACTAGGCTTGAACACTCTAAAACTTAAGTCAGTAGTGGTTTTAGAGAGAGAGAATTTAGTTAGAGAAGCTCTCAAAATTCAGATGTTACTTGGGTACACAATGACCTAGGGTGTTTATAGAAGGCATGAGAATCCACTTGAGTGGTCTACTTTGGTGTCAAAGTAGGTAGGTGGCGATATAATGCGGAGCAGGTAGGAGGAATAGGCTCTGGCATGTATCAGTGGACTGACAAAGAGCATGCCCTGTCAGTAATCGGGCAGCCAGCAGGCGTTATTCCTTATGTCTTATGCGCATTTGTTCGCCACGCGCAGTGTTCCCCATTTGGTTAGGCTTTATTGCTCTAGGTTTTTGGCCTTTGTTGGGCTTTGGGCTGTGCTTGGCTTAAGCCCAGTGTTAAGTGATAATTGATATTATCATTTGTCCCCCTCACCCCCCCTCCCGTCCGAAAAAGATCCAATCAGATCAGGAGAGGAGATAGCAATTGGAAGCCTTTGGCTCCTCAATCGCTTCATCATTTCGATCAAATTTTCTCATCGAAGCTTATCATTTCGCACTCTCGATCATTGCAGTCAATGCATTGATGGGGGACGTTTTGTCATGCATGCCCATTATAGTGATGCTTCATTTTTAGAGTAACCAACGGTCAACATGTTAATGGCAGACATTTCCTTGAACCTGCTCATTATGCAGATGCTTTGCTTGTAGTGTTTTGTGCCTTGAGTTCTCCAATCGTGAGTTGCTATATGGCTGGCTACCTAGATTAAATGCCCGGCTTGATGAGTAAGATTGCTTTCTTATAAATAGGTAAGTTTCCCTTATTTTCCCATTTCTTCAGAACTCATAGCCTTCGGTTTATCACAAAATGAGTTTCTTCTTACGAAATGAATTTCTTTTTTGCCTTCTCTTTTTCTTTTCGCCATCCTTCCCCTTGGCAATTTTTACAAATTTCCTGCCATTTTAAAAAGATGAATGAATTTTTCCCTCATGTTAGATGAATTGTAAACTGGAACAGAGCGGTTATGCTCCCTGATCAGTGGGGGATGGCTAGGAGTCTATGATGACTCTTCCTTCATTTCTCCCATCTCTTTTAGATTGGCGAATTATTGAACCGGCTGGAACTAAAGAGGAAGAAGATTGCAGTCTTTGGGTCATCTGCAAAGGGACTAGATGGAGCCGTACTATATGAGCTAGGGATTGCAATCTTCATAGTGTATCATAGTAAGTGTACTTCATAGCTTGCTTCCCATGAACTCCAAATCTGCCTTAAAAGTATCAAATCCGATCGAATAAAGAATATCAAATTGCTTCCTGAAAAAGATATAGAATTAGATAGGAATTTCCTTTTTCTAATTATATTCAGTGTTTCGTTTTCTATTGTACTTGGAATTTAAATTAATGAAATAAATTTTTTTCCATTTTCAATCTTTCTTAACTTTTACTTATTGCCTCGCTATAGTAATTCGATCGAAATAGTTTCCAATAACGAATATTTTAACATCTCACTTGTCTTAAAAGACTTAGGAAATTTTTCCCTAGTACATCAAGTTTAATAAGACCATAATTTGATTGAATAATTGCAATCAATACGCAAATTAACTTAGGAATGAACATCAATCAATGCAAATAGTTGTGTTTTAAGTACAACTTTACAAGTTTAGATTGGGAATCAACGTTAAAGCCAAGATGCATATAATCCATTTAGATATGACTTTTGCAAATAAACTCGGGATAACATCAAGTGTATTTGAGCAACTAAGTATGTCGAGTGGATTTCACAACAGCTTCAGTAACATTTGTTAAGAGTTGCAAGTGATTTGGAACCATTTTGCAATAACTTGGGAGAAATTTGTAACTCGTATATTCGGCGATCATTTCGATCAAAATACGATGTTACTTTGAGCACCTTTTTTAATTTGGGTGCAGACTTTTGACCTTAGCACTTCTTTGAACATATCATTTTCGGCATTATTTATGCTGATCGATATTACGATAGCCCTCTTTCGAATAGTTGTCTTTTACTATGAGATCAAATGCGAGTGTGAATGACCCCTAGGCGTGCTTGGGGTTTCCTCTCGGCAATTCATCATTGGCTTGGAGCATCAAACATTTTTTCTTAACTTGGGATGAGCACGAGTTATTTCGTCTTAGCTTGGAATAAGAAGGTCTCGATGTCCTGCTAGCTTTCCTTCAATTTTACAGTTATTTCTGAATGAATGGAAGAAATGGTGACAGTTGTTTTTTCTTGACCATTTCCCCCGATCAAATAATATCCATGAAGTTTGATGATTATTTAATTCAGGCTTTTGTGCTGAGATAATTTATCATCCCATACTTTTTGCGCAAAGCAAATTCTATCTCCCTTTGAAAAGGTTCTTCGCCATTCACAAAGGATGTACTGTCTCCTTCTAGAAGTATTCTTCATGATTTAAGGAGGGATGTATTGTCTCCTTTTGGAAGGGTTTTTTTAGGAGGGATGTTTCGTCTCCTAAAAAACTGTCAATCAGAATCCTATTTTGAGAGGTTGTTGGCTGCTGATTGAACAGCTAAGATAACTTCACTAGATTTCAATGTTAGTGTAAGCCCTAGCCCCAATACATTGTAATAAAACACTTTAGTTAATAAATGAGGCATTTTGTTTTATCCATTGTATTCCTGTGCATGTCAATTGATAGAACTATCCAAGAATGTCGTTTCAGTTTAAGTTATCATGTGTGAGGCACATGGTTGTAAGACCTTGAAACAAATGAGACTTCATTCTAAATATCCCTAGTCAGTCATTGTTATGGGAATAACAAATGAATTAAGACTAGTATGCTCTCTCTGATTAGTTGAGTTCTGTCTTACGGATCATAAGGACAAAAGTGTCAATCAGAGATCATAGATACATGTTTATAACATGGTATTTGGATACGATCCACACATGAGAACACTACATGGTACAAGTCATAAGTGTTCCTCATATGCAAGTTTTGTATCGGAGTTCTTAGACCTAAAATCTCTATGAAACTCTTTATGAATTACTGTGTACTTTGACATACACCTAACGTGCTCGTAAATGAGTGACAAGTATGGGTATGCTTGGGTATGCATTGATTCATGTTAGAGAGCATGAGAGAAGTGAAGGGATTACCCCTCTCTATAAGAGAAAAAAAATATCATCGGCCACTTGATCAGTGAACTGAGAAGTGTATGGCCATACCGAGATGTAATAATGT
This sequence comes from Excoecaria cochinchinensis, assembly GCA_947683425.1. NCBI lineage: Eukaryota > Viridiplantae > Streptophyta > Magnoliopsida > Malpighiales > Euphorbiaceae > Excoecaria > Excoecaria cochinchinensis. The sequence continues at coordinate 7,872,440 of CANTUQ010000043.1, forward strand.
GCAATCATTATTTATCTGAGAGTTCAGTGTCACTGGAATATCAAGAAAGGAATTAACTTACACATGAGGATGACTTGTTCCATGCCTTATGTTAATTCTGATATTTATGGGTAAGGGAATATACAAAATTGCATTAGGTCACTAAATGCCAATTGCATTTTCATTTAATTTGGAATGCTATAATATCTTGCTAGAGAATATATATAGCCTTTGAATTAATTCTTAATTCATTGCCAATATTAAATGGACCTATAGGATCGCACACAAAGCATTGGGCTTAAAATATTTAAATAATGTATTGGGCATTAATTTGGGCTTTTAATTAAAGTCAAATTAATGTATGTAATGGGTATTTAAATTGCTATTGGACCTTGGTCCATGAGAGAGAGAATATTCGGCCCACATAGGATTAATTTCAATTGATTAATTAAATCAATTAAGTTAATTGAGTATTAAATCCTAGTGGCATTTAAGTCAAATTAAATCACCTAATAATTACCATGTCCTAGCCGAAATTCCAAGTATGATATACAATGGAATTTCAGCACATGATTAAGTGATTGTATATTTGATTAAAAATATGTTAAGGTAATATTTCAAATTAATTTGAATTTTGAATTCAAAAGTGAGTTTGAAATAAATTGTGTTACTTATCTTTAGGAAGGATTTTGAGTTTGAATCAGATTATCTAAAAGTAATTGAAATTCAAATCAAATACTTGCCAAAAAGATAATATACAATTATATAGAAAAGATAAAAGAAAGAGAAAAAAAAACCTAAGATTGGTGGCTAGGTTTTTGCGTGAAACCTCTCTCTTTCTCTCATTTTTCTTCTTGGCCGAAATACACAAGGAGAAGGATTCTTCCTTGCTTGCTTGTGACTTTGAGCATTCTTTACACATAGTAGAAGGACAAGATCAAGTCTTGTGGCTTCAAACTAATTCTATTACACAATACATATTTAGTAAGCTAGCACTTTCGGTTTTGAGCCGTCTTTGCAAGTGTGTGTGTGAGAATAGAGAGGAGTGGCGAAAAAGGCTGTTCCTTGGCATTGGTGGTGAACATCTAAGGTGGAGAAGATCATCCAAGTTGCTGGTCATCATCAAATTCAATTTGAAAGGCATCTAAAGTTGTAAGTTATTTAAACCCTAAAATTGCATGTTTCCGATTCTTGTCATGGAATAGTTTGGCATGTATGATCAAATTTTTTGTTTTTCCGCTGCGTGATCATCATACACATACCATGACATTTTCCATCATTCAAGTCATCCATGCCTTATGTGAATATAGTCACAGCGTCTTCGAGGTATATGGCCAAGGGTGGCTTCTTCTCGAATTTGTTTGATGAGTGCGCTTTGGTGTTTTTCTTTTATCATTTTAGCTCTCAGAGTCTGACCTATTTACTCTTTTGGTAGAGGATTCTGAGGGATTTTTCTACATCAAGGCCACAAATCTTTTTATGAACCTAGCCTATAGAAGCCACTCTATTTCCTCCCTTAGTGAGTTATATTCATCAGTCGTTTGACTAACGTTCCTATAAAATTCGCAGTATTTGCTTTTGTCCCTCAGAGTATATATTCTATTAGATAGGTTTTTTGACCAATTGATCTTGTTGTGGTTTTCCTTGGTTAGAGTTCAGTAGAGTATAGGTTCCAATCGGATTAACGTGGCATTCAGACCTTCCTCTCTCAGACTCTTTCCTTTTAATCGAGCTCCTAGGTGCAGTCACTTTTTTAGGGGCTTTCAATTTCTTTTCTGTCCATCTGATAAGATACTGCAGCCTATCATCCATGCTGGACGAGAACTTTAGGCGATCAACCATGCTTAATAAAGGCTATAATCGATCATCCATGCTTAAAGTGTATTATAACCTCCCGACAATACTCAACCTCAACCTGTTGGCTCTGATGGCTTCATGTAACAGATGACATGCTTAGCTCTATCACTCAATGTAGCGAGTTTTGTTGATGGCTTAGTCCGAATGGACTCAAATAGAGGCCATCTCCTAACGCTCATGCTAAGGGCATCGGCTGCTACTTTAGGATACAAGTTCCTAATTTCTAATGTTGTTGCTCAAAACCTATCAATGTAGTCTTGAAGACTTTTATTAGGGCTTTGCATCAAGTTGCACAGGTCGTTGACCATCTTCGGTATTCGAATTTTAGCAAATATCATTGTGAAGAGATCTCAAATCAGCTCAAATAAGGAGATTGATTCCCGACGAAGATTATGGAACTAATCTAAAGCATCGTCCGCCAAGGTTGTATGGAAAACTCTATAAAAGATCCGATCATTATAAGAGTAAAACTGGATTTATGCTAGGTATTTTAAGACGTGGGTCTTCAAATCGGATTTGCTCGTGTATTTGGGCATCCTTATTTTCCTAAATCTGATAGCTGAACTGCCAGTAGAAGAGAGAGACAGCATTGTCGCCGAATAATGGCCTTCTAACTGGGGGGTATACACATTGCAAGTCATCTCTTATAAGAACCAAGGGTGCTTGTGACCACTAAGGAATGTTTGAAGGATCATATGTGTAGGAAGCAAGGTCTCCGCTTGCTGGGAATATTTTCTCTTTTCCTTTATTCTTTTTGCCTGGTTTGCAGGCATCGGTGCGAGTGCTATATTTATCATGACCTTTGTCTTCCGGATCCATTATTACGATCCCTTTGTTTCTCTACTTTCTCCTTTTTTTTCACCATCAAACTCAGAGTTCCTTGTTAAGGCTAGAGGTTGTTTTCCCTTTCGGATGATTTTCATGATGATTTTGCTGAAATCATAAAAAATTGTTGTCCAATTATCCATGGTGATGGGAGTGTCGTCTAGCTGTGCCATGAACTTGCTAAGTGTGAGAATTAGATGATCATGGGTGGAGGATCCTTGAGGTTCATCTCGTCCACTGGTGGATGCTGATCCACCTTGATTATTGTTGGTCTGATTATTCCTTTCTGATATAGAGCTTCAGTGCATCTCAAATCTTTCATGGTCTCTCAACGAAAGCACCAAATGATAAAGTTCAAAATGTTAAAACCTGAGTGAGGTCGGATGGCAGTTAGGGGGCCGAGCCGATCAGATCAGCAATGCTGTGTTCCTGCAATAAAACTTGCCCAGTCGGACCAGGCGTGAACACATCGAATCTTAAGTCAGTAATGTTTTTAGAAAGAGAATGTAATGAGAGAAGCTCTTAAAATTCAGAAGTTACTTGGGTACATAGTGACCTGCGATATTTATAGAGCGCGTGAGAACCCACTTGAGTTGTCTACGCTGGTGTCAGTGTAGGTAGGTGGCGATGTGACGCGGAGCCGACAAGAGGAGTCGATTGTGGTGTGTGTCAGTGACGCCCCTATCAATCCAATTAGACAAATTGTGCACGTCTATTCACCACGCGCTGAGCTTCCCATTTGGCTAGGCTTTATTGCTCTGAGTTTTTGACCTTCATTAGCTCAAGCCCAGTGTTAAGTGATAATTCATATTATCAATAATATTTAAATTTAAATCATAAAAAATTATAACTTAAAATACATTATACCTAATATAGTTTGATTTATCAACATGATTTTCACTTTATCAAAATAAATAAAGTTGTATTTTAGTACTTTTTTTGTGTGTAACATCAAAAAAACTGTCAACAACAACTGTAAGAGGATAAAAATTTAATTCAATTTTCTCATTGACATTTGTGTAATTGAATAAATTCTTTTTCACCACTCCATTGCTCATAATGTAGGTCTTATTTTTCTCAAATGTATTTTTGAATTTTTCAACCGCATCATGGAACATAATATCTTGTATTTTAGTACAATAAAATATAGTGTTCATAGTAAACAAAACATGATAATTACTTATAAATATAAAATATTTGTTAATTATTTGTAAACATATAATTCAATGAATTTAATAAAATTATCTCATTGCTACCAATAATTAATTTTAATAATTTTTCGCTAGTGGAATAAAATTCTATATTTTATAGTTGAATAATCCATACATGAATTTTCCATTCTTTGTCAAGTAGCTACAGAGATCTCCAATAGGAGTGAATTCAGAAATTGACATCTTTAATTGTCTATAATAAAGCAAAATCATATATTAATAATAGCTTAATACATATCTTTACACATGAACTTGTAAAAAAAAAGCTTAGTTTGTATACCTGAACTTTTAAATGTTCACTTGTACCACCTTAACTTTTTTATACTATGCTTTATAAATATCTATTTTCAGCAAACAAAAATTGAATTTGAGTCATATAAACAACATGCATTTAATATGTTTGTTGCACCAATAAATGTGCAACATGTGGCAATTGTTCTAGAAAAAGTGAAATGGTTTAATTGTAAACATTTCCTTTAATTTTTCTTTTTCATTTTCATCATTTATCTTCTACTTGCTGAAAGTCGTGGGTGATTCCACCCATTAAAAGCTGACTTTCTAGTGTTATTCTTTAACTAAGAATTCTCCTATAAGTAGATAACAATTGCAATTTTCGAATTTAGAGAGGAAAAATGGAGATAATAAAGTCGTTAAATTTTTAGACATGGGAGTTCTTGCTCTTATCTCTCATTGGATACCAGTATATCATCTTTTTTAAAGAATGTTGTCAAGTTAACTTCCTGTTCATTATTTTTGCTTTTTGGTTAACTAATTTGTTAATTGCTTTTTCAATTTCTAACTCCCAAGTTTTGAGATTGGTTTGCGATGCAATTGTTGTTTTGCATTTTGCTTTTTATTTTTTTTTTAAGAATGCTATTAATGAAATGGCCTGAATATTGGGTTAGTCGTGATCAATGAATTCTGTAGAGTCTATAGTGAGGTTTGGGTGTGAAAATAATAGTATTAGTTCCCTGAATGACAGAGGAGTTAAAAGAATAAATGTGCACCAGGCAAGGAAGCCCTAGGATGGGTGACCTCCTGGGCACCCGGCACCCGGAAGAAGAAAATATTTTATTTGACTATAGGGAAGCACAAGTTTAAAGGAATCCAATGATGAAATTTGGAGTGGAAGTGAGATCAAATGCGTCCTTAAAAGTCAAAAAGAAGAAAAGCATCTTGTTCGATTTAAATAGTAACTAAGTTGACCAAAGGTTTGACCGAATTTTTAAAAACATTAAATGGTCTCTAAAAATTATTTGAAGAGTATGGATGGACTTAGAATAATATTTAGGAATTTTTGACAGTGAAATATAAATTTTACGGTAACACTGGAAATTGTCAAATCGAACCAGTATAAGTAACCATGCCTAAAATGGATTTCGATTGAGCTAAAATTTTACGTGGAGGCTAATTTATGTATTTTAAGAATGATGGAACTGATTTTGGGAGAAAATAAATTTGGAAAGTGATAAAAATCATTTTGAATTGAAAAATGGGCTTAAAAATAAAAAATGGGCCTAAATGGGTTGCACCAAACCCAGCCCATTTACCCACCTATAAATACCCTAAAGATCATATTTCTCTAGAGAAATCTCCATTTTTGCAGCTGCCTCTTCTCTCTTCTTCCTAGGCCAAATTCTCCTCCATTGTTCTTCTACAAAATTTCTTCAATTCTTCTCAAATTTCTCCCTAAATTCAAGTCTCTTAAGTAAATTTTAGCTCCTCTAAAATCTAGTGGTGGTGTTTATAGTTCATTTGAAGTGTTAGAGGCGGGAAAACTCAAGTATTGAAAGTTAGGGCACAAATTGTGGTAAGTGAAATTGAGTTTTATAATTCAATTTAAAGGTTCATATGGGTAGATTAAGGGTTGTAGAGTATGGATATGATGTTATTTTGGGAAAAGAAGACATGAAAATGATGATTTTGTATGGTTTTATATTTGGCCTATATAGGTTCTAAAGGAAAAGAAAAGTTCTCAAAGGCTAAGAGTAAGGACAAAGAAGCTTGAGAGGCATAGAACAAAAATACAAGGTTAGTGGATACAATATCCTTTGTTTTCCATACATTTTATTTAAGTGTAAGCTTATGTATGATGAGTGTTTGTGTGAAATGTGCTTGTATAATTGAAACTAAGGTTATATGCATGTTTATGGTTAAGAAAAATGATTATTTGAATGATTAATATTGAAAGAATAAATTTATATAAAATAATCTAAGGTTGGCCGAATGTATACTCTAGTTATATGTAGGTATATTTTAATGTTTTATGATAAATAATTGTACATTTATGTTAATTTGTATGAAATATAATTGAATAAATGTTAAATGGTAGAAAAACAAATTTTAAGTGTAAATCATTAGGCTTGGCCAAATGGATATATAAGGTGTGTTTATGTATATTTTGATAATTTATTAAAATTAAGGCTATAAAATAAATGAATAATTAAAATAGAGTGTAAATTAATTTATTTAGAATTTTTAAATTATTAATGTATGTAATTTATGTTGAAAATTGTATTATGTATTAAGTGAATATTTAGGAACAAGTTATGTTTAAGTAAAGAAATAACATAAATGTGATTAGAATAAAATAATAAGTAAAATGGAATTGAATTTAATGGAAAAGAAATTAAGTGTATGAACGGTAGTGGAATAAACAAGTAGTACGTGATTATAGAATCGTTATTAAGTAATAATATATATATATATATATATATATATATATATATATATATATATATATATAATAAAGAAATAAAAGGTAATGTATGTATGTTCATGTATTTGAAATAAGAAATTGAATTATGTTTAAGAATAAAAAGTAAATGTGAAGAATTAAGGAATTGAGGTATGTTGATTGTTGCCCTTAGTATGCTAGTAGAGAATCACTAATACAGGATATAGTTGGCTAGCCATAGGGACATCTATACCATGGTTCAAGTCATAGTGACTCATATGTGTAGGCCAATGACGGTCTGCTATGTATGGCATTATGCCATTATGGCTTAAGGAATTGACGGATTATTTTTATAACTCAAAGTAGTGATCCTTAGTGGTCATTTACTCTTATGGCACCTAGAGTAATGATCCCTAGTGGTCATTTACTCTTATGGCTCCCAGAGTAGTAATTCCTAGTGATTTCTTACTCTTATGGCTCTAGAGTTAGTGGTCCCTAGTGATCACTATCTCTTATGGCTTTTTATCCCTGTGTATCCGGTTTAAAGATTTCTACCGAATAAATACTAGGTGCAAATTAAGAAAAATTAAATAAAATGAATAAATATCAAATAATAAGAAAAATAAAATGAACACAGACTAAATTGTAAAGATTTAAAAGTTTTAGGGTCAAAATGATAATTATGTTTTATAGTGAGAGAAAATAAGATAACTATGGAAATTAAGTAATTAATTGGTTAAATAAGTAATTAGATGAATAAATAAGGATTAAATGTGAAAATATGCATAAGACATAGTTTAGGGACTAAATGATAATTTTATATGTTGAATAATAAATTAAGTATGAAATAGGGATAACTTATGGCATAATTGTAATTATAGTGAAGTTAAATGGCAAAAATGTAATTTAATAGAAATATAAGGATTAAAATGTAATTGGGCTTAAAATTAATATTCTAAGGACTAAATGGTAAATCGTAAGTCAAACAATGAAATAAATATAAAAATAAGATTAATTAATGGTATTATTGTAAATAAAAGAAAATGGAGGGTAATATGGTAATTTAGTAAAAATGTAGGGACTAAATTGGGAAATGGTAATAGTAATGTTAATTAAAGGATTAAAATTTAATTAACTATAAATAGGATTTAAGTGTAAATGTAATATTAGGAAATAATAAGAATTATTATATGTTGATAATAATAATAACAATAATAATAATAATAATAGTATGATAATGATATGGAATAATAAGAATAACAAAGGATTTTAATAAAGAAAATATTAGTAGGGATAAAAATAAGTATTATGTATATGTATACTAGTATTTAATATGGAAAAATAATGACAATTTAACTAATAAGAATAAATGAATTAAGCTATATGCTTATTAAAGGTTAAGATATGAAATTGTTAGTATGGATATTAATGCATTATTAACTATAGGAATATAAGTTATGAAGATAAATGTAGAATAAATAATGTGAATTAAGTAATTAAATTATATGATGAATTATGTATATGTTAATGAATAGGAGCTTAAGGATCGGAGCAAGCATACAAGGAGAATTTTGGGAGCTGGTTGATACAGTAAGAATTATAGGATGTTTCGTATATGTAAGTAAGATGGCATGTATAAGTAAATTGATAAATTAGTTTGGCTATATAAATTGAATTGTATAACAATTGTAAGGACTATTTAAATATTTCAGACAGTTATGGTATGATTATGTTGAATGATATATTGAGACTGCGTTATAAGTATATTATGTTGTATGAACTATTGTGCCCTTTACAGGCTGTGTTATAAGTATATTATGCTATAGACAGTTATAGGTCAATCGACAAAGGTAATGACAAAGAGTTGAATTGTAGAGAACTAAGAGGATTAGAATTTAAGATTAAGATATATAGTTGGTTCGCAAGTCAGAAAAAAAAAATCACCTGTTTTATCAATCAATCAGTTATTAATGCACTTCAAATTATTGTGGTAATTGTTAAGGTAAGATAATCTACGTACAGTATGGAGTGATAAGGGTGTTACAATTGAGGTAACTTTTTAGTTCATTATTTTTGTTTTTTGGTTAACTTTGAGATTGGGTTTATAATGAAATAGTAGTTTTGCATTTTACTTTTATTCTTTTTTAAATTATCTGTTTCATTTTTTTTTTTTGCATTCTAATTTATGGACATCCAAAGTATATTTTCATAACTGGTGGTTTTCATGGTTTGGTACTTGCTGTATATATTTTTTTTGTTCGCTTTATTTTTGGATTTCATGATTGGTGTTTTGTGTTCAAGTACAAGGAAGGAGAAAATGTGCTTCATGTTATTTAAGAGAGTCTACTTTAGTACCTAATGCTAGTCAATAATTAGTGGTTTGTAATTAATAGTTAATTTAAGTTAAGGTGGTAAAGGTGAATATTTAAAACTTTCAGTATGAAATGAAAGTTTTTTACAAGTTCACATGTAAAAAAAGGCATTATGCCATTAATAACCATTTTGTTTTTTTTTAAAAAAAGAACAAAAGTAATAACCCCAGCCCAAATGTGAGAAAAGCTTTCTTTTATCAAGAGGATGAACAATTTCCTAAGAGTGAAATTGTAACACCCCGATTCCCACCCTAGTAGTTTTGAGCTTGTGTGTGTGAGTGTGTGTGTGAGTTTTAAGGGTATAATTGTATGTTATGTTTTAATTGTGTGGTTTAAATTGTGTTGTGGGGGAAAGAAGAAGGATTAGAAAGGAATTTGCCAAACCCACCTTAGGATCTTGACACTTGGATGGTGGAGATGAGGAAAGAGAAAAGGAAAGGTTGACAAAGAGGAGAGAGAACATGAGGGACAGTATTTGCCCTCTCTTCCCGTTTTTGCCCCCTCTTCCTCTTCGTCTCCTTCTTCTCCTCTTCTTCTCTTTTCTTGCTTTTGATTATCTCCTCAAGCTCCTGAAATTTTGTAGTGGTTTTGGCAAATTCTAGTGTTAGGTAAGTGTTTTGCTCTTTAGTTCTTCTTCTTCTTCTTCTTTTTCTTCTTTGGGTTGTGTGGGTTTGTGGCTGTGTTTGAGCATTTGTGTGTTTTGGGTTTGTTTGGCAAAAATTCCTCCTAAAGATCCTAAAGGGAAGGAGATTGTTAGTGGGATTCAGCCAATTGACCCCTTGGAGCTTAGGAATTCAAGGTTTGGGAAATTGCTTGTTTTTGCATATTTTCTTTATGTCTGAATTTTCTGTTTAATTTCTGGAAATTGAGAGTGAAAATGTGTTCATGTGTGCTTAATTGAAGTATATGATGATTAATTGAAGTGATATTGTTATTATGGGTAGTGGAATTGAGATTGGGTATGATTTTACAAGGTTTTTCGAGAAATTTGTGGTTTGAATTGCATATTTTGATGTTTTAATGCATGTTAATTAGAATCAATCTTGGGTTTTATGTTGTATAACATGTTTTGGATGCCTATTGATATTTGTGTTGAGGTTTGATGGGTGAATTGCAAGTTGGGAATGGTTTGGTTGATGAATTTCTGCAGATTTTTGGCTGACAGAGCTGGAAACCCGATTCTGTAGCGAGCACGATAGAACCTGGTCATCTGAGCTTCTACCAAGAGCTTTGCTTCTGTCGCGGGCATGACCTCAGTCGCGAGCGCGACAGAGAGCTTGGTTGCCGAGCAGCTACTGGGCAGATGGCTGTCATGAGCACGACAGTGATCTCCCTTGCCCCTTCTATCTCGAGTGCGACTATGTTGCAGGCACGACAGAGACCTTTCTACGACAGTCATTGCGAGTGCGACTGTCCCCTATTCTTTTATGTTAATTATTTTTATGCCATTTTGCATGGTTACTCACTCATGTATTGCAATTGCCCTTATGTATGAATTATCATGTTATTCAATATCTTCAATATATGTTTAGTGTGTTGAATTATGCCTAGCTTACAAGAGTCAAGTTAATGGATAAATAGGCATGCCTATAGAGTTCTGTTAACTGCGGCCCCTTTGTGTTCTGGACCCTGATCAGGTCACCCTTTGGGTCCTCGCGATCCTAATGTGTTTGGATCTTGTTTAAGATCCCCAATGTGAAAATATTTTCGAATGAAAATAAAAGAAGTTACTTTTGCTCGTACCCACGGGTACTAATGTGTTTACTCATTATCCGTGACTCTGAGTTTGCGGGCATATCTTTGGTTATCATATGAATGCGAATTTGTCTTATGATGTTAGATGAATGTAACTATGTTAAGTATCTTTGGTGAATTTAAGGTATGGTAACTACTATGTTCTTACATAGTGTAGACACCGGGTCCCAAGGCAGCTTAGATCAGAGTTACCCAATGATAATTAGATGCCCATTCGCAGGCAAAAATATTGGAAGTGATGATTTTCTGGTGAAAATTTGCTTTTTAAAGAATAAAAAAATATATATTTTAAAAATTAAAAATGAAAAATGAGTTTGAAAATATTAATTTTAGGTCAAAAGTTTCAATTTAAAATTTGAAAAAAAAATTCCGGACCATTGCTGCAGCTGTGGCGCGCCGCGCGCGCTGCGCACCAGCTCGCCCCCCTGCACGCCCATTCTCGCCGTTTCTGCCCGATTTTTGCCCCAAAACGTGATTTTTCACCCAAATTGACGTTTTTTAGTCCAAATTAAATTCTAAATCATTTTCTTAGATAATTAATAAATAAAAGTTGATTTTATCATTAAAAAAGGCAAGAAATTGAATTAAAATAAAATTTCTTTTCCTAATAAGATTAGGGTTTTATTTTTCCATCATATAAATATTTTAAGATGAAAAAACCTAAGGGGAGCCTCCATTAATTTTTTCACATCAGATTTTTGAGAACTGGTTCTCTTCTTCTTCTTTGATTCTTCTTCAAAAAATTTCAAATTTCTATTTTTTCATTAACAAGGATTAATTGAGGTTGGAAATTCAAGTTTCAATTCTTAATCATTCCAAATTAATTTCTTTGTTTTTTCCATAAACAAAAGGAATTAATTTTCACTTTCAAATCAATTTTCAATCTTTTAAGCATTCAAATTAATTTCTTTGTTTTCTCCATAAACAAAAGGGATTAATCTCATTGCTAAATCATTTGTTTGAGAAATTTTTCAAGAAGATCATCATTATTCCATCGAATCCAAATCTGAGGGTAAATTTTCTGGGCTCCGAACTAATTATTTTTGTTATCTTATTCTATTTTTTATTGTTTTGTTCATGTAAATATTGTTTTATTGATTTTATTCCTAACATATAATCAATTAATTTCTTTTGCTTTGATTTCTTGTTATTCTTAACATGTATTATTTTCAACATGTAATTAATTAGTATGTTTTATTTTGATTGATTTTTTTTTTCCATGTAAATATTTATGTTCATTGTGATAACATGTAAATAATCAATTAAACATGCCAATCTTGCATTTTTAATTTATTAATCCTATTTTGCCAACTAAATAAAATTGTTTGTTTTCTTTTCTTTTCTCATACATGCATTCATGTGAACAGTGGCCATCCCTTTTCTATTCTCTTCTTAATTTCCATGCATGCATTATTCATGTGGGACCCTTTTTGTTGTTCACACACACCTTTGTTTATTCATTTTTATATGTTTTATCCTTTTATTCATTTGTTTTATTCACTTGATTGGTTTAATTAAATATATTTTAGTTTATTTAACTTAATTTGGATTATTTATATTGTAACACCCCCACCGTCGCCGTTGGAAGGGCGCCGGCGGGCGCGCTACCCGACGCTCACTCACATACATGCACACATACACCATGCAGAAGTATACATTCATACATAATCATATATGCATAAATACAGGATAATTAAAACCTTACCTTGAGGGTAGAGGCTGATCATGCATTAACTCATGCACACACAAACACTGAGCAAAAGCATATACACATGCATACACACATGCATACGCACATTCACTTGATTAATCAGCGGAAGCATAAGGCGAACGATAAACCGAGGAATAACTTAAAACATAAATATAATAACATTTACATTAAGATCTTTACTTATACATATACAAAAGGCTACAGAAATACATAATCCAAAATACAGAAGCTGAAAACGAATAACAACTTCTAACTCCTATGTGGCCTACCTTGCAGATGCTCGACTCGAACCGAACCAAAACCTGCCACCTACACGGGAAAAGAACCCGTGCTAAGCGATAACGCTTAGTGGGGAGAACAAACAAGTAATATGGACGGCCATTCACAATGGTCGTCAAGGCATAACACATTTAAATGGCATATGCGGACATTCACAACACATATATAATCATGCTTGCATTTAGAGGCATTCATTCAGAAGCTCAAGTTCACATGCATATACATATTAACTGATTGATGTACATAACATCATGCAGAAGTACAATTGGTCTTACCTGCACTTACCGAGTTCGCTGAAGTGTCTAATGTCAGACTATGCACAACCACTAACCAAACGGATCCGCATGCAATATACCGAAATCCCACATCATTACACCAAGACATACATCATTATGCAGAGTCACAAAACATTTACAAGTACAGCTGTCATACCAAAGTACCCTTACACCAACTGGAACCCATTCACATGCAATACAACCACCATGCAACAATGCATATAACTATCATGCAGAAATCACCAGATATCTAAACATACATATGTCATGCCAATATGCACACACGCTAACCGAAACCCGAATGACAAGGTCAAACACAACCCTTTCACTTTATTACGATAACACATATGATCATACAGTGAGATATAAACACATGCCAACATGCCGAAATCAGCATAATAGCAAGATCCGAAAGAACATATATATAGCACCACATTCATATCCTTCAATAGTTAAGTTCGCATTCATACGCATACTAATTAACCATAGCATTCAGAAGTTCAAGCTCACATTCAGATACATATTAATTCCCATGCTTAACCATAGCTGATTGGATTCACACACACCTTCACATTATGAAATATGCGAATAATCATATGCAAAGCTTGCTTGAGTCACATTCAAACCGTTCAAAGATTCATAAGCACATTCGGATAATTACTGATTCGTATGTCCAAAATCATACTCATTCGAATATCGCATTCTCTTATACATATCAGACAAAACAAACAGAATACCTGCTGACCCAAAATAGTGGATAACGAGTAAATGCATAGCGTACCTTATAGTTACGAATCGAACGCATAGCGTACCTTACGGGTATGAATCAGAAACCATTTTATTTTTGTCGCATTCAAAACATTTTATAAAGAGGGGACCTTAAACAAGATCCAAAACGCATAAGGGGTTCGCGAGGAACCAAACGGGGACCTGATCAGGGTCCAAACGTCCAAAGGTGCTGCAGCTAAAGAGACTCTATTAGGCATGCCTAACTATCCACTAGACTGACTCTCGCAGGTCATGCATAACACCAATCACATTTAAGCATAACACATTATTAATAGCAAGGATCACAATTCTTAAGCTTGCATAGTAAATCAAACTCATTTCATGATACTCATCAAATTGTTCGTATATCATTCATGCATAAATGAGAATAAATAAGCATACCATACAATTCAATCAACACACTATATGAATAATCACCGTTAGGAAGCATACCAGGGTTAGATATGGAAACACTATTACACCAAAGATCATCAATACAAAACCCTAATCATACAATAGTGCTACTCATGTTAACTATAACATATTATTCTTAAGGGAGAATCATGAATTAAGATATGCATAACACATTTTCTCATTTTACTAGAATACGTTCATAATGAAGAGCCATGACATTAGACATTCATAAATCAAATGTATTTCAAAATGCAATATGCGATACAATTTGCAATATTTAACATCGACAAACCAAATTATACAATTTAAATCAAATAATAGTCTAACAAGGATCACCCTTACTAAGCATATCATAATCACGTATTGACATATGATCATTTCAATAAACACTCTTCAGAATAATAATACAAATCATGTTTCAAATCACAACATATAATTTATCATGCATAATCCGTAATATAATGGGCATAAAAACAAGCTCATATAACATACAATATAGCATATATTACTTATTATTTGGCTAAGCTAAATTACCATTTCTATCATTGACACATTAAGAACACATAAATGAGGACTAAAGAACTCAAAATAGAAGAAACCAGATTGAAAAAGACCCAAAAACGTTTGATGAAAATAGGAGGGATAGGGGCTGAGAGGGGCACGAGTCGTGCTGAGGAGCACGACTCGTGCTCCTGGGATTTCAAAGGGACAGGAGTCATGCTGTGGAGCACGACTCGTGCTCCTTGGATTGCAAAGGGACACGAGTCGTGCTGAGGAGCACGACTCGTGCTCCTGCTTAAAAGAAAAGAAAAAGAAAACAGAAGAAGAGACACTCACCCAGGAAACGACTCGGATGAACATGCACTACTCGGACAGGCACACAGACAGCAAAATGAAAAAGGCAAAACATAGAAAAAAGAGAGGAAGAAAACAGAGGGAGAAGGAAGAAGATCAGCACGTCTCGTGCTCTTGAGCACGTCTCGTGCTCTTGAGCACGACTCGTGCTCTTTGAGTACATCTCGTGGTCTTGAGCACGTCACGTGCTCATCTCCTCACAAAACCCACACTCTCCTAAGAACACGATGAACATCAAAATAATCCAGTAACGAAAAACCCTAAACTTCAAGAACAGAGGCTATCAGATTCACGTAATTCCCATTCCAAATCAATATACATACAGCTCAAACCTAAATCATGCATTACTAACACAATACCCATAACAAATCTTGCATAAACTCATATCAAACACTCAATTTCTGGAAATCAAACACAAATAACCATTCAAAATCCAAGGAGAAAGTAGGGCAAAGACAAAACCCAAAAATGAAAATGAAGAACACAGAGCTCCCAAACCTGGAAATGAAGATCCAAAAATCACCCTTCAATCTTCGATCCTTTCCTTGTCCTTAAGCTTCCTCTTGTCACCCAAAGCTTGCACAAACCAAAAACCCACAAAATCCTTAATCCAAACCCTAAATCAAATAAACCAGAAGGAGAAGAAGAAGAAGAAGAAGAAGAACTTGCAAGGAAACCCTAATTCCCAACTTACCTCTTCAAGCAATCCTCAAGTTCCACCAAGACACCAAATCACACACAGCCAAGGAAGGGAGACCAAGAAACGGGAAAGGGAAAGAAAGAAGAGCAAGGAAGAGGAGAGGAGAGAGCAGAACGTAAAACTTGATCTGCTCCTCCCTCTCTCAATCTTTTTCTTTTCTTCTTTTCCCACAAATTGCACACACCCACCAAGACACATGGCAGCCTGCTATTGGCTCTAACCAAAATATCTTATCTTACTACTCTTTAGTCCCTTGACAAACTTGCACTTTACTCACTAGCATAAATCTTTCCTTAATAACTTAAATTATCTTTTTAATTAGCTCCTTACTACTCCAATTCCACATACACACATTACCAAAATACCCTCACTTATCCCGACTTAGCATGTACATTCCGACTATGCCCGATTTGGGGTGTGACATATATATTTTATTTTATTTTATTTATTTGACTTGATTTAATTACTAACCATAATTTTTATTTTCTTTTTTTTAGTTGCAATACCTTGTCTTTTTATTTGAGTGTTACCCGTGGGTGAGTTGGAGGATCGAGGATTAAAAGTCTTCAAAGTTTGGTTTGTATTTTTTTAATTGATATATTTTTCCTATTTTATTATTTTGTATGTTGCATGTAAAATGTATTTTGGATCCATTTTTATTATGAAAATTCAGGTTTTTCTACAATAATTAAAATTGGGATTTTTCTAATAAAATGGACCAATGTCCTATTTTTAACCAATAAAATCTCACTTTCAAATGGAGGATTAATTTTCATAAAATGGGATCACTCATCCCGGTTTTCTCAATCAATGCCCAAAATAATTCTCCAAGTTTTTTTTTAAGATTAATCAAAGGAACCAATGTTCCTAAAATTCAATAAATATCCCGATTTATATATGATGTATTTTATTATTCTTCTTCTTGTGATGTAGTTATTTATTTATTCATTTTGGGCCCTTGTAATTAATTTTTGGGGCAAGTTTATCCTTTTATTTTATTTATGCTTTCTTTATTTTGGGACATTATTCTATCCCAGATTTTTCTTATAATTTATTTATTGCTTTATTTTATGCTTTCTTTATCGCTTTCCGATGTGATTGAAATGCGCTTTAAATTTATTGCATGATCACGTGAGATGAGAGATGGAATTTTGTTTTGTTAAAAACTCATTTATAAACTTAACTTAAGGCATGAATAAAAGTGAAGTTCCGAACACCTTCTCTGGTTTAAGACCCCCGAGGTTAGATGATATTTCCCAATTTCTTGTAAATTGGGTGGCGACTCCAAAATGCCTCAAAGGTGCCTAAAGGTTTCATGGGATTAGATGAACCTCCCAATGTTCTATTGGGTAGGGGATTCCAAAATACCTCATGTAACCCAAGATCAAAAAGACGCGAACCAATCCCCTGGATCCTAAAAGTGGGTTCAATGAGGGCCTTGCTGGTCCGGCGCGCGTCAGACATAGATATATGTATATTTCTGTATGTGCCATATGTATGTGTTTTGCTTTGATGACCACTGTGAGTGGTCGTTCATCTTTTGTTTTTCCCACTAAACGTTATCGCTTAGCACGGGTGTTTCATCCGTACAGGTGTGGAAGCCATCAGAGTTTTTAGGAGTTCGATCCACAGCATCAGAGCCAACACATTAGAGAGATTTTTTTTGTAGCCTTGTATTTTGTATTTTTGTATTTTGATACTTTGATGTATAACCTTTCTGTTATGTATATGATTTTGTAATACTTTCAGTTATGTAATTTTTTGTAAATATGTAAGGATGATATTGTACCCCCTTTTTTGCAATAAACATCTTATTATATATATGAATGAGATTTTGAGAATTTCTATTGACCTATTTTTTGAGATGTAAAGTTTTAATTTGCTCTGTTTTAATGTGATTTGTTATATGCTTTTGTTATACATGTTTGTTTGTTTGGTAACACCTTTACCTATACGGGTACTCACTCCTCCATGTGGCTGAGCTCCCCTACGTATAGGTATGGGGTGTTACAATTTTATTGGTATCAGAGTCTAGGTTTAGACTTTTTTGGGTGACCGTAGAGTAGAATTTTGTCTAGGTTTGTGTTGGCCTGATGCGGATATCTTGTGTTTTGTTGTTAGATGGAGTCTTCGCATGGTTCCCTCGAGGGGTCAGCAGAAAGTGCGAATCCGTAAGAGCAAGATCCATCTATGTCTGGTCCTGCTCAACCAGCTAGGGTGCAACCTAAGGCTCCAGCCTTGCCTTTTGAAGCTATGTTAAAGATATCTCAGAATATGGCTCGAGTCTTCGAGAGGGTGATGGCTCCAAGAGCTCCGATTGAGAGTGTGAGGAAGTCTGGAGCTGAGGACTTTTATGGGACAAGTTTGGACGAGTCATGTAACACCCCCATCGCCGTCCCCATTGGAAGGACACCGACGGGTGCGCTACACGACGCTCACATATACAGATATACACATGCACAATGCGGAAGCATACATTCATACATAACATACATACGAAAATACGGTTTAATTAAAAACTTACCTTGACTTACATTGCGGTACAGACTGAATATGCAATAACTCACGCACACGCAGGCACTAAGCAAAAGCATACACAAAGGCATACAGATGACCATTCAACGGAAGCATCAGTGAAATAATAAAACGAAGGAATAACTAAACATAAGGACATACTAACTATTACATTCCCAAAAGAAAACTCAAGAACGAAACATAATAATTACATATACAATACCACCGAATTACAAAAGCTGGAATACAGAAGCTGAACAAAATACAGAACTTCTAACTCCTACGTGGCCGACCTTGCAGAAGCGCGACTCGAACATAACCAAACCTGCCACCTGCACGGAAAGGAAATCCGTGCTAAGCGATAAACGCTTAGTGGGGAGAACACACAAGAATATGGACGGCCATTCACAATGGTCGTCAAGGCAAAACATATTCAAATGGCAAATGCGGATATTCATAGCATATCAATAATCAGGCTGCACAATAAAGGCATTCAATCGATAACTCACAAACAGACCATAAACTCATGTCCAGGATATACCAAAACAGACATAATACAATATACGATACCAATATCATCATGCCGAACTACATACTATAACTCATGCATAAACCTACATGGGTATCAAAAGATAGCATCATACCATGCGGAGTCACAAGAGCTATACACATGCAATAAATATCACTAAGTACCCACGCCTGAACTGACAACCCAATCATCATGTTAAGCATACACACTAGTCAAATATCCAAAGGATAACATTTAGAGCATCACAATACCGCTGCGCAACTCTAATATATATTAAGCATCATGCAGAAACATTCTGATAACGGAGACTGAAGGCATAACCACTTAGTATTACATTCATATCATCATCATGCAGAGAGTACAGTAATCATCACATACTTACCATCACAGCTGCTTCGGTTCACAAGCTAATATATTAACAAACCATGTTTAAGTCACATACATAAATTCTCTAGTCGCATCATAATCAAAGCATTCAGAAACTTATAACAAATCTCATAACGAGTACGGATAATCATGTTAGATATAAAGTCATGCTTATTTAAAACAGACATACATTCTGAAGCCCACAGTCAAATTCATATACATATAAACTGATTCCAGAAATCCTTATCACAATCAATCGGATATCACATTCTGATAGCTATTTCAAAGCAATACAAACCAGTAAAGCACCTGCTGACTCACAATAGTGGATAACGAGTGTACTGAACTGATTAGTACCTTACGGGTACAAATCGAAAACCACTTTATTTTGTCACAAAAGCATTTTACTGATGGGGGATCTTAACCCGATCCAAATTCATTAAAAAGGACCACGAGGATCCGCACTGAGGGGGGGGGGTTCGCGAGGAACCATACTGGGGACCTGATCAGGGTCCAATACGTTCAAAGGGCGCTGCAGCTACTGAAAGACTCTATTAGGCATGCCTAACTATCCACTAGACTGACTCTCGCAGGTCATGCATAAAACAATTCACGTTTGAATCGCATAATGCATAAATATGTAAATATCATGCATAAACCAGAGTACAATAGACATATAAATATGCTCATAAAGTTGATCATATCTCATACAATTCCGCATTGCAAAACATATTACAGTCGATACACTTTAACATTAAACAATATTCTAAAGCATGCCAAGAATCAGGTAAAGAGGTACTACCATGCCAATGGTTATCAAAACATAATCCTAAACTTGGATTAGGTGAAGATACTAAGCATAAACCATGCATAGTCCAAATTACAATTAACATAACACAATGAGCTCCAAGGCTAAAGCATAACAATGCATTCAGACATTAATCATAATATTCAACTAAATATAGCATAGCATAATATCAATCATACCTCATTCAAGTCATATTCTGAAGCATGCAATAGGTCAATCAATCACATTTTATCACTACTCCAATTACTAGAGTATATCAAGAACACATATGTAATCATATTATGCCGATGATCAAAAACACATAATCTAAATCAGGAAATGATACAATGCTCTTAAACATGGCATGTTATTCTAGATAAGAACCCGACCAAGGACAAGCATAACATAATGCTAAACACAACTAAAATAGGCTAACCAATCAGATAAGATAGCACACAGTAGAGAAAAGAGTCATAAAAGCATTTGAAAGTCATTTCAAGAAAACTAGTCATGTGGGGAAACAAAGTAAAACAGAAAAGCCATACAGGAGCGTATAACAGTCTGACATAACTTATACAGAAGTAAAGACCCATACAGAAGAAATAGGAAATCCATTTTGGTTTAAAACTGGGCGAAATCGGAAAAAGGAGCTGAAGAGGAGTCGGTCACAAGTCGTGTCACGACTTGTGACTGACCTCACAGGAGGGTCACGCCGTGACCTAGTGTCACGTCTCGTGACCTGCTAGAGAGTCACGGGACATGACTCTATGTCACGCCTGGCCTCACAAGAGTCACGCCGTGACTCTATGTCACGAGACGTGACTTCCCTCTCACAGAGAGAGGAGTCACGCATTGCCCTTACCAGAGTCACGCCGTGACTCAAAGTCACGAGACGTGACTTTCCTCTCACAGAGAGAAGAGTCACGCTTCGCAACTGGAGTCACGCTTCACGCTTTGCCAATCACAAGGGTCACGTCGTGACCCTAAGTCACGAGACGTGACTTTACTCTCACAGAGAGAAGAGTCACGCTTCGCAACTGGGAGTCACGCTGCCCTTCACATGAGTCACGTCGTGACTCTAAGTCACGCGACGTGACTCGCTTCTCACAGAACAAACTTGAACTGGAAATTCTACAGAGACGCGATTTTCCATTCCCAGTTACCCAGAACTCCAAGAACTCGATAAATTCATTTTCAATCTCATTCAAAACACCACCAAACTCATCTTACCTTTCAATCGGTCTTCCAAACATCAATTTGACATAAAACCAGCTTAATCCATCAATTAAAACAATCAAAATCATGCATAAACACATTTAATCCATTTAAGAACATAAACCCTAAAAGTTACAGTAGATTCAAAACACAAACTCAGAACTTCCAAATCAATACTTGTCATGCATTACTAACACATTTACTCACTTAATCATGCATGTACACATTCCAGAACACGTCAATTTCCAGAAATTAGACCACGCAAACACAATCATAAGCCTAGAGAGAAATAGGGCAGAGACATGCTGAAATTGAAGAACACAGAAGCTTCCTAACATTGCATGCATTCAAATGCTCCCAAACCTGGAAATAACGAACGATCCAAAATCAGCTTCCAACTTCAAGATCAAACCTCACTCTTTTCCTTGCCTTTACTTTGTTCCTTCTTGTAATCCAAAGCTTGCACAAATAAAACCCATAATTATTCTTCAAAACCCTAACTCAACCAAAACAGAAGAAAGAAGAAGAAGAAGAAGAGCAGAATGTAAAAACCTTAACCCAACTCACCTCTTCAAAGCAAAGTACAATCCAATCCAAATACAACTCCAAGCCAAGGAAAATGAAAAGAAAAGCAAAGAAGGGAGAAGAGAAGAAGAAAGAGGAACGTGAGAGGGGAACGAACGGAAAAATGCAATCTGTGTTCCCTCTCTTCCTCTTTCCTTGCTTCTTTTTCTTCTTTCAATGCTCACCTAACACACCCACATGGCAAATCCTTATTGAACCACAAATTCCACTAAAATCTTACAGACTATGGCACTGTACTCACTTTAGTATTCTCCACTTACTTAATTACATAAATGCCATTAAATCCTTAATATCCAAATTTCACATGTACCAAATTACTGAAATACCCTTCCGATCCCGACTTAGCATGCACAATCCGACCAGGGCTATTTTGGGGTGTGACAAGTCAGATAAGGCAGAGTTGTGGATTGAGAAGGTAAAGAGGGTTATGGAAGAGATTCGTTATCCTCGAGGTAGAGAAGTGGAATGTACAGTTTCACTCTTGCAAGGTTCATCGTACAATTTGTGGAGATTGGTTTTGAGTTAACCTCAGTTGCCTGACCCAGTTACGTGGGAGTTCTTTGAGAAGGAATTTCATAATAAGTATGTGACTAGGGCATATAAAGAGGCTAAATGGGCGCAGTTTTTGAGCTTCAAGCAAAGAGCTTTGTCAGTTGCCGACTTTGAGAAGGAGTTTAACCGGCTTAGTAAGTATGTGCCTCCGGGTGTTCTTACAGAAGATTTTCGGTGTTAGCATTTTGATGCGGGTTTGAATGAGACTCTTAGAGCAATGTTGATCTCTTTGATGAGTTTCCCAGCGGTTAGCTACTACTAGATTGTGCAAGAGGCCATGCGAGCAGAACGCTCGAAAACTATTTTAAGGGAAAGAGCTCAGAAGAGAAATGCTCTTTATGGAGGTTTATCCTCAGGGAAGAGGTCTGAGGGTTTCCAAGGGAATTCTCCAGATGAATCTACTCCTAGCCTTGCTTCTAGAGGTAAAAGACAAGGGTCTTCTCAAGGTTCTGGTGGCCGAGGTGATGTAGTACCGGAGTGCTCTCATTGTAGCAAGCGCCATCAGGGTGAATGTCGTTGGTTGACGAGTGGCCACTTTAGGTGTGGCAGCACAGACCACTCCTTAGCCAACTATTCAAATTTGTTTGAGAATATACAAGGGAGGCAAGAAGCCAGTCGAATGGGGTCTAATGCCCCTCAGGCCAGTCGAGGTCGTGGTGGACAGCCTAGAGATGGAGCTTCATCTGAGTCCGTCGATCGCCCGCTAGTGGCACCGGTGAGAGATTATGCTATAATAGCTCGAGAGGAGCGAAATACACCGGAAGTGATCACTGGTATGTTCCTACTCTTTGACACTAAATTGCATGCTTTAATAGACCCTGGGTCCACACACTCATATTTGTGTTCTAATAAGTTGTGTGCTAAATTGACTAATGTGGATCAATTAGATTATGGTATTTGTGTGACCAGTCCCTTAGGGCATAGTGTCAATGTGAGTAGAGTGTTTAAGAATTAAATAATTAAATATTATAATAATTATGGAAAATGTGTTTTCTGTTTTTGAATTATTTTGAAAAATATTTTAGAAAATTTTTGTGTATTTATGTCCTTATTTATTGATTGAAATGTGTTTCGATCATGTGTGTTTATGCATTAGTGTATTAACCACTTAAATTTCTATAATGTATTTCAGAAATGTTGATAAGGACACCTACAATTCCTAGAACCCTGTATGGGATTGCTTTGATAAATGTAAGAGTGCGTTTAGTAAGCAATATGAGAATGCGAAGGAATATCTGAGCTGATGATACTGATTCTATAGTGCATTATGTTGTGATTATGCAATAGTGCATTTAGATAGGTGGTTTAATTCTGGGAACGGAGGATAAAGTATTGACCAAAGCGTTAATTGCCTCTTTTGAATATCATCCAGTACTCAAAGATTTATTGGAAACTACTTGGCACACAAGAGATAGAGTTTATAGAAAATCTATCATCCATTTTTTGGCTAGAGTTACCAAAAGAAAAGTGTTGAGGAGCAACATTCCATTTGTCATTAAATTGAGAAGTGGACGTAGTGTGCATTATCTATGGCTTCATCAGCGAACTTATGAATTGCTTGATAAATTAGCAAAGATGGTCAAAGAAACAGCCCTAGTGTTTAGGAAGATTTTGAGAAGATCTAAATTTTTAGAATAGTTGACATGAGTGTCAATTATAGTTAACATTTTTTTTTTATTAAGTATGATTTATGTTTCTTATTATTATCAATATTTGACATGAGTGTCTTATTTTAGGATTATTTGATTTATTTATTGGTTGAATAAATGTGTTTATTTATTTGATGGCATTTAACTTTATAATAAATGTATTTATTTTAAATGTTAATTGTTTTACAATATTTTATGAGTAAAATGATTGCATGATTATTAAGTAGAGAATTAATAAAATAAAACCAATAAAATTCCCCTCATAAGTTTGAGAACTTAATAATCCAATAATTCAGATTTACTATACATGAAATCTTAACCTATAAAGTTGGACAGTAAAACTTAGAGGGTAATTGGATATTACTAGTAGCCTTTTCGAATTTGAGCCTAATAGAAGACTTTACTAGGTTATTATTTCAGGTGTATAGTAAATTGTATGTATTGCCTAATCTCCTATAATAACGTGCAACTTTGTTCCATTTGAATTAGAGGATACAAATGGCTTCTGCTTCCAAATTAATTATTGCTGAATTAAACAAAGACTTGAAATTGAATGGCGATAATTATGAAATCTGAAGTATGAAGATCTAGTATGTGCCTGAGGAGCAAGAGGCTCTCGAAACCTTAAGTTCAGTTATGGTTGAACTTGAGGATGGCAATATGGCCTAGCATAGGCGAGACCGAGATGTCTATTTGGCATGGAAGAAAAAGAATTCCACTGCTCAAATCATCCTGCTAAGTGCGATGAAGGATGATATAACTAAGCAATTCCGCAAGTATCAAAATGCAATGGATCTCTGGATCGCTTTGCGGGAGAAATTCGAAGGAGTGACTCTGACTAAACTTCGATCATTGACGATCAAATTTGCTACTTATTAGAAAAAGTCTGATCATCAATGCAAAAACATCTCAGAGGGATGGAGAATATGATGAGTGAGCTTAGTGAATATGGTCATAAGTTGACCGACAAGTAGTAGGTCCAAGTTGTCATTCGTTCCTACCCAAGAGTTGGGAGTATATAAAGATTCAATTGACTCACACGAACAGTGTCAAGATATTTAAGGATGTTGCTCGTCACTTGGAGCTTGAAGAGCACAGGCTGGCAGCGATTAAGGTCAATGCTGAAGTATATATGGCACAATCCCATTCTGATGGAATGAGTTCAAACTAGAACAAAAGGAAAAGCTTCGAAGGTCATGATAAGTAACTTGCCAAGAAAAATAAAAGGCAAAAAGAGGATAAATATTTCAAAAGTGAAATGTTTTAATTACCAACAGAAAGGACACTTTGCAAGAGATTGCACTATGCCCAATCAGATACACTATTCTGACTCAAGAGTGAGTGAAATTTGTGTATCTAGTTCTGTATTACTAACTGAATTTCATCCTTTATGGGTGGTTGATTCAGGAGCAATGGACCACATAACAAAGGATTGAGATGCCTTTATTGAATTTCGGCGAATACTGAATGGAGCAAAATGGATATATGTAGGAAATGAAGCCAAAATGGCAGTTTGAGGGATTAGCATG
Organism: Excoecaria cochinchinensis; assembly: GCA_947683425.1. Classification (NCBI taxonomy): domain Eukaryota; kingdom Viridiplantae; phylum Streptophyta; class Magnoliopsida; order Malpighiales; family Euphorbiaceae; genus Excoecaria; species Excoecaria cochinchinensis. The sequence continues at coordinate 7,897,844 of CANTUQ010000043.1, forward strand.
TGTAGATTAGTCTTGCACAAAGGCCGAACCCTGCTCCTACATGATGTGCTTTATGCCCCAATATTCATAGGAATTTAGTTTCTGTTCTTGTATTGTTAAAACTTGGTTTTGATTTACATTTTAAGGATGACAGTATGCGCTTATGTTTGGATGATGTTTATTATGGTTTTGGTTTTATTTCGAACAATTTTATCGTTATAGATATTGATCTTAACTCTATGAATAAAACTAGTTTTTCTTTAATTTCTTCTACTTTACATAGTTATGAGGATCATGTGAAATTATGGCATGCTAAATTAAACCATATTATGCAAGATCGAATGAGTTGGTTAGCCAAAGTAGGTTTACTAAGTGATTTGAATGAGGTTAAATTACCTACGTATGACCATTACCTTAAAGGAAAATTAGTTAGAAAATCGTTCGAAAAAGGAACTAGAGCTGAATTTTCATTGCAATTAGTTCATTCTGACATTTGTGGTCTAATGAATGCGAGGGAAAGGCATGGGGCCTACTATTTCATCATATTTATAGAAGACTATACTAGGTATGGTCATGTCTATTTGATTTCTCACAAATCCGAAGCATTGAGTTACTTCAAGACTTTTATAAATTTAGTTGAGAATCAATTAGACAAAAAGATCAAAGCTTTAAGAACTAACAGAGGTCGGGAATATCTTTCAGATAAATTTAAAGCTTTATGTGATAAAAAAGGGATTGAACATCAATTGTCCATTCCCAGAACTCCACAACAAAACGATGTTGCGAAAAGGAGAAAAAGGACTCCCCTTGATATGGTTAGATCTATGATAGCAAATGCAAATTTGCCTATCTCCGATTGGGGAGATGCTATATTGACTGCCACATATGTTCTAAACTGAGTGCCCTCTAAATCTGTTGCTTCCACACCTTGTGAATTGTGGACTAGTCGATAACCAAACCTAAGCCATTTATGACCTTGGTGTTGTGCTGCTTATGTCCATGATACCTCAAGTAAATTTGGTAAATTAGGACTAAGAGGAAAAAAGAGTACATTTGTGAGATATTCTGAAGTATCAAGATGATACTTTTTCACGGCTAAGCAAGAAAATGGTACAATGACAGAATTTGAATCAGGAGACATCATATTCTTAAAGAATGAATTTCCAAAGTTGGGCAAATTAATTAAGATTTAACTTTTTATGAAACTCAGAAAGAGGAACCATCAGGATCACTCCATCCGAGTGAAAGGGAATTAGAGGAAGAGGGTCAAGACCTTCCTCCTTCTAACGATCTCGATGTTCGAGACCCTGATTTGAGTAAGAGTATTCCTAACTCCAGTGGGAGTATGGAACTTAGTCCCAATGGGAGCATTCCGAATTACGATGAATTTATGAAATATGTTTATTAAGATTTAAAACTGCAAAAATCTAAAAAGATAAGTGTTCCATGCCGACGATCTAAGATTGAAGGCTCGAATGAACCCCTTTTAGTTACCCCACAAGACAAGAAAGAGCCTAAAAATATTCAAGAGGCCCTTTCATGCTAAAGAAAAATGGATTAAAGCAATGGAAGAAGAAATGGCATCCATAAGATCAAACCGTGTTTGGGAATTGGTTAATCTACCAAAAAGACACAAACCAATTGGGAATAAGTGGATTCTTAAGGTGAAACGAAAAGGCTGATGGAAGTATCAAAAGATATAAAGCTCGGCTAGTCGCTAAAGGGTTTACACAACATGAAGGGATTGACTATTAGGAGACTTTCTCACCTGTTGTAAGATTTACGTCCATAAGGTTAATTCTTGTCACAATGGTGAGTTTAGACCTAGAGTTACATCAAATGGATGTGAAGACTGCTTTTCTCAATGGAGAATTGAAAGAAGAAATCTACAGGGAACAACCTGTAGGTTTCATCGAAAAAGGCAGCGAAGATAAGGTTTGCCGATTGAAAAGATCAATTTATGGCCTTAAACAGTCTTCAAGACAATGGTATTTGAGATTTCATGACACAATCATGTTAAATGGGTTCAACATGATTGATGAAGACCATTGTTTGTATAACAAAAGCTCTAAAAGTAATTTTGTCATTTTAACATTGTATGAAGATGACATACTAATAGCTGGAAATGACAAAGGGTACATAAATCAAATAAAAGATTGGTTATCGTCCAACTTTGAGATGAAAGATATGGGTCATGCAGACTACATTCTTGGAGTTAAGATTTCAAGACATCGTTCGAGAAGGTTGTTGTCTCTTTCTCAAGAGACATATATCAACAAAGTCTTTGAACAATTTAATATGCAGAACTGCAAACCCGTTGATGGCCCCATTGCCACGAATCAATTTCTTAGCAAAGAGATGTGTCCAAAGATGCCAGAAGAAATGGAATGAATGAGGAATGTTCCATATGCCAGTGCCATGGGTAGTCTTATGCATGCAATGTTATGTACAAAACCTGATATATGCTATGTAGTGGGCATGGTAAGTGAAAGTCAATCTAACTCAGGCGAAGCATATTGGAAAGCAGTAAAAAGGATACTAAGATACCTAAAAAGGTATAGTAGATTATTCTCTCAGTTATCAAGGCAAGGATCTGCGATTGAGGAGATACACTGATGCTAATTTGCAGGAGAAGTGAATGAGAGAAATTCCACTTCAGGGTTTATATTCTTGCTTAACAAGGTGCCATCTCACAGAGTAGAAAGAAACAAACCTATGTAGCCTTATCAACAATGGAAGCAAAATTTTTCGCTTCCATAGTTGTAGTACAAGAGGTAGTTTGGCTGAAATGGTTAATGGACCATTTAAGAGTAACTAACTCAGAGGAACCGATGACAGTCTATAGTGACAGTCAATTGTCGATAGCTTACACAAAAGATTCAAAATTTCATAGTAGGACTAAGCATATCGACATTAAGTATCAATATACGAGAGAAATTGTTGCATGAGGAAATGTGAGATTACAGTAAATTTATATGCATTACATGATTGCAGATCCGTTGACTAAACCTGTAAAGAGATATGTGTTTGAGAGGCACATTAGATCTCAGGGTTTGCATATAATTTGATGTGTACTATTTTATTTTTGTAATCCCTTAACATCATTATTTGTGAATAATAATAAAGTTCATTGTTGGCAATACATGAGTGTGAATGTTTAATGTGTGAGCATTTACTATTATTTATTTGAGATTGAGCATATCGAACAAAGAAGTAGCCCACTCAAGGTTGTTTACCTTAGTTTTGTTAAAGAGTCGGCAAAGACTAAGTTAAGGTGAATTTTGAACATATGAGATTGCTTGAGAGCCCGATCAAAATAAAAGTGCCGTCTTACAGAAATTACAAGATAAGTCTTTTTAAGGCGCGAGATAAAGACATATATAAGGTGGTATGCCTTGGATTAAGGTCCAAAGAAGGATTATTTAGAATCCAATGGTTTGTTATATGTAACTACCATGATCTGTCTAAAAAGCCAGAAGTTGTCCTTAAGTAAGGGGACCAAAGTTAGGTGTATATATATATATATATATATATATATATATATATGTATATATACATAGATTAAAAAATGTGAGACATGCGCTCCTTTAAGGGAAGGAAAGAACACCATAACACATGTTTTATACCATGTGTGCTTAAGTGACCAAAGGGATGGGAATGTAATATTATTGATCTCAACTTTCCCTATTGTGAGACCCTATTTATATTTCAACCCGTAAAACCCTTAACTTATCACTGAGTATGGTTCAATGTGGCTAGCTTGGTTAGTCTTCAAGAGGACCGAGAAAAATTTAGGCCTAGCGGATCTAACTAGAAAAGCGAGTTGAATCATGGTGGATGGCATACAGTAAGAGGGAAAGATAGCCTTTTGATCACATTCATAAGAGTTCGTGGTTCACTTACATGTCTATTATTGTTTCTATAAGTGGAAACATAATAGTGAACAAGAAAGATGTTTTATGAGATCGTGAGTTAAAATAATGATTGTGAGAAGGCCGTCTAGGGTTAGGCATACGTGGAAAAGAGGATTTCATTTTTTGAGACGCTATATATCCCTAACAGGTGTATAGCACTAGTGCTCTCGAGGTATGCTGGTCACATAATCTATCAGCCTGTATAACTGAAGATTATGAATGAAATTCATTTCGTCATGTACGAGTGGGAGATGATAGAGTTGGGATACGCTCATGGCTCTAATTTGGATTAAGTTCCAATCCAGATAGAATTGAGTTATTCAATCTGATTAAGATTACCAAATCCTATCTCAGAAAGGAGTCTGAGTTATATTAGAGATAGGTCTTTAGCTATTAGGATCTCTATAAATAGGTAAGAGATCTCATAATTTGGTAACAAGAAAATGTATACGCCACAAGGTTGCTCATTCCCACTCATATTTTTTGCTCTTAATCTTTCAGGGACTTTTAGATTGTGAATTAGTTACTTTTATCCCGCACGTGGGTAAAAGCGAGACTAGTGACCAGAAACCAAAGAGATCCTTGTGACACTTCCACAACGTGTTTCTGCGCTACAAGAGGTAGGTACCATTTTTAATGTTACCTCCCGTGTTTTTTTTTATTTCCCTTTCATCTTCTCTTTTTCTTTCCCTCTCTTGCCTTGTCTTTTGCTTTGGACCTCTAAACTTGATCTTATATTTCCTGTAAGTTCTTCTATTTTCGTTATTTTTTTAAATTAGTTATGTAAAAATCCCCTAATAAAGTTCAATTTCTTCAAATCTCTTCTATTTCCTTCTAATATCCTTTCATTTTAATGGCTTGTTTTTTTATTCTTCTTAAATATTGTGATGTGATATAAAAGAAATTGTTTAGAATTTGGGTTTTTACATGATTAGAGTTGAGAAATCAAGTTAAGGAGAATGTATGCCTACTAAGTATTCAACATAATGCTTGAGATAGAAATTGGTGATTTTTTTTGTTATTTTTGGCATGAATTACAAGACTTTTGTTTATAATCAGTTGAATCAAATAATTATAAGTTATTTCATTTATACAACTTTTTGTTTCATCATATTTTGCATCTTAAAATTTTTGGGAGTAAAATGCTCTTAACTTGTGATTTCAAGTGACATTAATAAGGTATATATAGGGGTATACATTGCATACCCATATATACACCCTCAATAAGTGTCAGATCATGGAATATAATGTGTTGAAGTGCTTTCAAGTTAAATTCATATGGGTATACACTATATACCCATATGTATACACTATATACCTTGTATGTATATATTGCATACCTTATAGTAAAAATGTTGCTAAGTTTCATTTTTTTCCTTTCATGGTCATTTGTTAGTTGTATCATTGATATGTGAATTTGGTTGATTTTTAGCTATTAAATTGTTAAATGTTGAAAGAATTTTTACTATGGATAATGAAATAGAAACATTAGAGAACCAGAGATAGAAAGTTCATCGATTTTTCAAGAACACGAGTAGAGATTAGAGTTGGAGAAAAAAAATAGAGGAAGAAATGGGAATTAAAGTTGCACAAATTGAGAAGACCATCTGTGACGTACGCGAACCCCGCTCGACATACGGGTCGCTCTCGGGAGTCCACTTTTAGGACCCGAGACCGGATGGAGGTTCATTAAAACTCGTGAAATCTGATTGTTTCGCAATGGACAGGGATTCACCCCTATTCCATTGTTGACAATCAACCTACGAGGGCATCTGTAGGCATCACAAAGTAGGTATCAGGGAGTCACCACCCAATAAAACATTGGAAAATGAATTCTAACCTTATGAGACTAAAACTAGAGAGAGTTTGGGACCTCACTCTTATTTATACCTTTAATTAATGTTATATGACTGAATTTTTAGAGTCAATTATTTTATCTCTCTTCTCACACGATTCATACAAGTAAATTAAAGTGCGTTATGAGCACATAGAAAAGCAATAAATGGAGCGATAAATAAAGTACAATTACAATTGTCCAAAAAATAAACGCGAAATCCATAATAGTTATAGAATGAAATACATACATAAATCGAGACATTCATTTAGATGAGAACACTGGTTCCCGCCTTCATATTTTATGAAAAGAGTTTTCAAACCGATTTTAGGAAAAGATAAGTGATCCCGTTTTGATGAAAATAAGAACATTTCTTTTAATGTGTCATTTTTGGGATGAAAGCCAAGACATTGTTCCAGTTTTGTTAACAAATATCCAATTTTAGTATAAACATTTGGTTTGGTGGTTTTTTTTAAGTGCGGTAAAAAAACCTTTATTATTACAGACCTCAAAGGAATAAAAATAAAGTGAAATAATAATAATACATTTTCCAAATAATAAATAGGTCCTAAACTATTCACCTCGACCGTGCTTCGCCTAACTCCATAGACAAGCCACATGCTCCTTGCGGTTGCGGTCATGACAAAAAATAATATTGGTCAATAATAGACTAAATTAAACTAAATGATTGATAAATAAATAAATAAATAATTGAATGAAATAAATTGAGAAAAATAATTAATCTAATATAGTGGAAATAAAATAAACTAATAGAATTAACAAATTAATAAATATAAAACACAAATGACATAATTATAATAATCACTAACAATAAAAATAATAATTATAGTAATAATAATGATAACAAACAATAACTGTGAAAATAGCATTCATCACACAATAATAATAATAATAATAATGATAATAATAATAATAATAATAATAACAATAAAAATAACAATGACATAAAATAATAATAATAATAATAATTACATATAATAATAATAATAATAATAATAATAATAATAATGATGATGATGATGATGATGACACTAAAATAAATACTAATAATAATAATAATATTAATAATAATAATAATATAATAGTAACATACAACAGTAATAGTAATAGTAATAGTAATAATAATAAAACAACTAATAATATTAATAACAACCATAATAATAATAATAATAATAATAATAATAATAATTAATAATAATAAAAATAATATTAATAAAAATAATATTAATATTAATAAATAAAATAAAAAAAATCAATTTACATGCTGCCTCGCCGGAGCCCGCCGGTGGTCGACACCGCCTTGACCGGAAGGCAGATCGGGGCACCGGGAGTCTGTCATCGCCGGTCACGCACCGAAAGGAGGCGCTGTTTGGTCGAAAATCGCGCTAGAAGCTCACAACTCCACCTCCTCCGATCTCCTTCTCACTGACGAGTGGAGATGATCGGTGGCTATCTCCCGGTTCGTCTGGCACTCCTCTGTCGTCCGGCGTGGTGCGTGCAGCAGTCCGTCACCGCCTCCTTCTTCTCCCTCTCTTTTTCCTTTCGGTTTCCTTCTTTCTGCCTTTCTCGCTGTTTCCATTCCCTTCCTCTTATGTTTCTTTTTTATTTTCTTTCTTCTTTGTTTGGCTCCCCCCATGTCTGCTCTCTCTTTCTTTTGGCTTTCTATCCTTTCTTTCTATTTTTCTTTATTTTTTCCCTTGCCCAGGTCTCTCTCTCTCTTTTCCTATTTTCTTTCTTTCTCCTTTGTTTGGCTCTCTTTTTTCATATGCCGTGCCCCCCCCCCCCCCCCTTAGGTCTAGGTTATTTAGTTTTTATACCATAAATTAGGTTTTTTGCTTTCCTTGATTTCCTCCTAAATTTTTTCCTTTTAATTTACTTTGACTTATTTTAATTATTACACATTTTAATTAATTAATCGCTTTACTTATCTTCTAATTAGTTTCTCTTTAATTTTATGTGTCTAATTAATTTAATCCTAATCTTAATTTAATTTTAATTTTTTTATTTTATTTTTATTATTATTTTATTTACTTTTTTTATTTATTTCTTTATATATTTTTTTTCAAAAAAATTATCAAGTTTGCCTAAAAAACTCAGCTAAAACCTCAAGTCCATAAAGAGCCTAAAACACTCAGCTAAAACCTCAAGACCCGGTGTCTACAGTTATCCCCAATTTTGGGAAAACTAGTATACTAGTGTTTAGATGAGCCAAAATTCAGAGAAGAATGAAAGAAGTGCGCACCTGAGGCCTTCCTTTTGCCATGAGAAGGAAATCGTTTCTCACCACCTACTCCTGAACTGCAAGTCTGCTTCAGACTTACAAAGTGTGGGTGCCATTCTCAAATAGAGATGCGCCGTGTCCGCTCTGGACTTATAAAATGCGGGAATTGTTCTTCTAAACTGCGCACCGAGCCGCTGACAAGACTACAAAGTGCAGGGGTCATCCTCAGATGGAGATGCACTGAGTCTGCTCCAGACTTATAAAATGCAGGAAGTGCTCTCTTGAGCTGCACCAAGTCGCTGACAAGACTACAAAGTGTGGGGGTCAACCTCATATGGTGATGCACCGAGTCTGCTCCAGACTTACAAAATGCAGGAAGCGCTCTTTTGAGTTGCACCGAGTCGCTGATAAGACTACAAAGTGCAAGGGTCATCCTCAGATGGTGATGCACCAAGTCTGCTCCAGACTTACAGAACACAGGAAATGCTCTCTTAAGCTGCACTGAGTCATTGTTAAGACTATAAAGTGCAGCGGCTATCCTCAATTGGTGATGCACCGAGTCTGCTCCAGACTTACAAAATGAAGGAATTATTCTCTTGAACTGCACCGAGTCGCTGACAAGACTACGAAGTGCTGATGATCTAAAATTTCATCGAGCAGTTAAATAGACTAAAAAGTGATTGTCATCCGTTAAATAGACTACAAAATATAGACATTCTAGAATTTCATCGAGCCGTTAAATAGACTATAAAGTGATTGTCATCCTTCTGAATTGCACCGAGCCATTAAATAGACTATAAAATACAGACATTTTAGAATTTCAACGAGCCATTAAATAGACTACAAAGTGATTATCATCCTTCTGAATTGCACCGAGCCGTTAAATAGACTACAAAATGGGGACATTATAGAATTTTATCGAGCCATTAAGTAGACTACAAAGTGATTATCATCTTCTTGGATTGCGCTGAGCAGTTGAATAGACTGCAAAATGCAGACATTCTAGAATTTCATTGAGCCGTTAAATAGACTATAAAGTGATTGTCATCCTCTTAGATTGCACTGAACCATTGAATATACTACAAAGTGTAAGTGCCATCCTCAAATAGGGAGGACTTTGGATGATTTGCCTCTTAAGAGTACTTGAAAATTTACCTCTTAAAAGGACTTTGGAAATTTGCCTCTTAAGAGGACTTTAGATGGCTTGCCTCTTAAGAGGACTTTAGATGATTTGCCTCCTAAGAGGAATTGGAAATTTGCCTCCTCAGAGGACTTTGAATGATTTTCCCCTTCAGAGGACTTTGAATGATTTTCGCCCTCAGAGGACTTTGGATGATTCCCCCCCTCAGAGGACTTGGGAATTTGCCCCCTCAGAGGACTTGAAAATTTGCCTTCTCATAGAACTTGGAAATTTTCCTCTTGAGAGACTTAGAGATTTGCCTCTTGAGAGGAAATTTGCCTCCTCAAAGGACTTGGAAATTTGCCTCTTAAGAGGACTTGAAGATTTGTCTCTTGAGAGGGCTTGGGGATTTTTCTCTTGAGGGGACTTGGAGGTTTGCCTCTTAAGAGGACTTGGAGATTTACCTCTTGATAGGACTTGGCTTGAGAGGAAATTTGCCTCTTAAGAGGACTTTGAGAAGTTGCCTCTTGAGAGGGGTTTGGATGATTTGCCTCCTTGGAAGGACTTAGAAATTTGCCTCTTAAGAGGACTTCTTGTTCCCTAGATAACGATTCATAGAATATGAATATCACTCACTTGAATTGCACCGAGTCATTTTCTAGACTTCCAAAGTGCATATCTTTTCTTCTTGCAAAGTGCAGATATCACCCTCTTGGAGATCCCTTGAGAGGCTTTGATTTCTCACTGAGAGACTTAGATGCTCACTGAGAGACTTAACTGCTTACTGAGAGGCTTAAATGCTCAGTGACTGAGAGGATTTGATGCTCACCGATGAACTTAGATTTTGAGTTTGATTGCCCCCAACATGGTGTGCGTGAATAGGCTTACTCTCTTAAATACCCTCCTTGGCACAAGTACACAAGATTCCTCTTCTATGAGGCTTATTGCGTGTATGCAGAAATTATGTACATGAAATGCGAAGAATTGTATATGCAAGATATATACAAAATTCATGCATGTGTGAATGCATGTTAGGCATCGTGTATGCATGGAATGATGCGAAAAGTTATGCATGTGTTGTACTATGCATGTGACGTGCATGCAACGGACGAAACGCATGCAAAGAATTATGTATATGGCATGTATGCCTACATGGCCTATGTACATATAAAGAGTCATAGGATTTGCACAAAGAACTATCAAATGTTTGCAAATGACCATGTATGAGAAATATATACGAAAGATCAAGCATGAGAAATATAGGAAGGGAATTATGTATGCGAAATATATGCAAATGATCATGCCTGTGACGAGGGTAAAGAATTGTGCACCGTTATAAACGTAAAAAATCATATGCAGAAATAGGTGGAAAGTCATTATATACATGAAGACTGTAAAGAATTGGGTGCGTGTGATGTGTGCAAAATTGCGTGTATGAAAACACACAAAGAATCATACCTATGTGATGTGTACATAGATAACTATGCACATGAAACACATGCGAAAAAAATCAAACATAAAGGGGTGCAGAATGTATGCAAAGAAGAGGCATGTGAGATACATGCAAAGGATGTGCCCACAAAATGTGTGAAAATAAGTGATTAAAAAAATGGAGTTTAGAGAGCCATGCACGTAATAGTATCTATAGACACTTATATGGTGAAAGATGCTCGCTAAAGATTTTATGAAAAATTACGTACATCAAAAGTTATATATGTAAGACTATTTATAAGAATGTTTGCTAGAACTATGTGTAAAAGCATTTACAGAAAGCATATGTACAAAGAATATTACTAGGTGTATATGTGTGACGCACACCGAACCCCGGGGTGCCCCGAACCGCCCGCTTTTAGGGCTTTCGGGAGGAGGTTCATAAAAACTTGTAAGAAAGTTATAAGTGCGTCCATTTCGAGCAACAAGAAGGTTTCATGGAGTCGTCACCCAATAGAATATTGGGAAAGGTCGTCTAGCCTCAGTGAGCCTAAGACAGCACTGCTATGTCCGTTATGGGCAAGCCGGAGGTGTCTTGGAGGCTTTCACCCTAACAATAGGATGGCCCTCTCGCCTCGTGCTTGGGCAAACCAGAGGTGTCTTGGAGGCTTCCTCCCTAATAAAACATTAGGATGGCCCTCTCGCCTCGTGGCGCCTAGACTGTGCAAGTTTGAGCCTTTTTTATGGAACACAAGAGGTATCTTAGAGGCCCCATCCCAATTGAACATTGAGATGGCCCTCTCGCCTCATTGAGCCCAAAGACTAGAGAAGATTCGGGACTTCCCATTTATTCATACCTTGGTTAATTTTATAATTGAGCTTTGAATTTAGCATTTAATCCCTTTTCTCATTCAATTCGGTGCAGTTTAATTAAAGCGCAAGTTATTCATTCAAATGAGTGATAAATAAAAGCATAATTAAAATGAAGCGTATGAAAATAAATTACAATAAAACTAGGGGCGGAATACAATCCCCATTGTAAATAAAATACAAATCATACATAAAATGGGATATATATTAAAGATGAGGACATTGGTCCTCGCATGCATATTTATTATAAAACAATTTTGATGTGACAATTTTTATTTTGGATGGAGAAAATTGGGACATTGGTCCCATTTTTATTAGGAAAGGTTCCAAGTTAATTAACAAAAATATTTTTGTGATTTTCATTTTAGCGTGCCTAAAATAAACAATTTTATAAGAAAATTACATGGAAAAATAAATGAAATATTACAAATAAAGCAATTAAATATTTAACCCAAACAAGTCTTCTGGATCTCCTTGCGTGCTCGCAAAAACGCCCAAGTAAAGAAAATGAGTTTTTGGAACAAAGATAAATACAAATGAAATAATGTTGGTAATTAAATCAATAAGATCAATTAAACACATAAAATAATAAATAACAAATTAAAACAAATAAAATGAGATGACATCAAAAGAATGATAAATGAATTAAAATGTTAATAAACCAAAATAAATGAGAAAAATGCATTATGAATGACAAAGGAATTAAAGGATGTGATCGAAATAAAATAAAACATGTTAATGAATTAGTACATAAAAATATGAATATGATAATAATAATAACGAATAATGAAAATAAACAAATAAATAATAAATATATAACAATAACCATTAAAAAGAATGATAAAAATGAATAAAAGAATGATGAAAATAATTAAATGAGTGATATGATTAATTAATGTTATCCCAATTAACATAAAACATTTACATGGCAAAAAGATCAATCAAAATGAATTAATTAATTACATGTTAAAATAATAGTCAAAGCAAAAATAATATATAAACATATTAAATAAAGCGAATATAAACTAATAGAATAAATAAATAAATAAATGAAAATAGTAAAAATATACATGTTAATTAATTTAATATGAACAAAAATAAATAAAAGAGAATAAAAAAAGATCAAACCTAGAATGTTTACTCTCAGAGTTTCGGATTCGATAAAAGTAAAAATGATGCTCGATTTCCTTGTTTTTGATTTGCGAGATTAGAATTAAAGATGATAAAAATGTTGGAATTTTATTCTAAGAAATAAATATGCTTGAAAAATGATAAAAGGAAAACCAACAATTCTTTAAGAAAAAAGAATTAATTTCTTTGTCTAAAGAATGATTTTTATTGGTTAAACCAAAAAAAGTTCTCAAGAAAAACCAATTATTTTGTTCGTCTCAAGGAGAAAAAAATCATTTATGGAAAAAATTTCTTTTTTAGAAAATCAAATGAAAATTAGATTTTAGGAACAAACAATTATTTTGTTTGCCCCAAAATCCATTGTTCATCAAAAAGGGATTCAAAATAATAAAAAAAACATTGAAAAAAAATTAATTGAAAACAAATAAAAGGTTAAAAATAAATTTTGATAGCAAATAATTATTTAATTTGTCTCAAAATCAAGTTCATCAACAAAACTCCTTCTAAAAATATATTTAGAAGAAATTCTATTAGAAAAAGGAAGAAGAATTGAACTATTTTTATTTTTTTTGTTGGGGAAAAATTCAGTCAAAGTTAGAGAGAATTTTTGAGAGGAAGAAGAAGAGAAAAGATGAAGAAAAACCCTAAAAAATTGCGCCCCCCCCCCCCCCCCCCCCCCCTTTTCTCTCTTTCCATCCTTTTCCTTTTATATGAAGAAAAAATAGAAAATAAAAATAATTAAGAGAAAAACCAAATTAAACCAAATATTAATTATTTTGAATTTTAAAAATGGAAAAAAAACTTTAAAACCCCTAAAAAATGGGATAAAAAACGGATTTTTGGGTGAAAAATTCGAAAAAAAATGATTTTGGGGCGATTTTGGCCAGTTGCGGCAGAACAGGGGCGACCGACGCCCGTCGACACGCGAGATGGGCATCGGTTGTCCGCCCAACATGCAAATGCGTGCTGCACGCCGCATGGGCGACGCCCTGCGCGTCGACACTCGCGAAATTTTTTTTTTAATTTTTAAATTTAACTAAAAAATACTATAATTTCTAAACCGCATTTTTCAAGTCTAATTTTCAAAATATTTTTTATTATTTTTATTTTTTCACTCTAAAATGCTAATTTGAATAGGAAATCATCACTTTTAACCTTTTTGCCTGTAAGTAGGCATCTTATCATCATTGGGTAACTCTGATCTGGGCTATCTCAAGACCCAGTGTCTACAATATGCAAAGTATCACTTTCATGAGTAGTGATAAGAAATATCTCAAGATTATAAAATGATTGCAACCTACTAGGTACCCCAAACTCAAGTTTCTATCTGCCCTTGAACGCACTAAATGAACCACATTCTTAACTGATTCAATCTCAGCAAAAAGAATTAAGGAGTCATTTCCAATGAAGGGCAAGAAGATAAATATGTAAACATCAAGGTTTACTAAACCAACACGTAAATACAAGGCATACCATGCAATCTCTGTATGTGTGTGCAAAAGGCCAAAGCAGAATTTTTCATGATTTGAAAGCAAATTCTAGATGCAACGTTGGGGATAAGACTCAACTCGAATGCATGAATGCACTCGTGGCTTCCTGCTTGAAGCTCAAGAAACACCATATGCCTCTTCCTACGTACCAAACCTTACTAGAAGGTCATCTCTGCTAATTAGATATGGCCGAACCAAGAATTAAGAGGTCTTATTTTGGTTGTAACATTAGGCTTAGGTAGATGGTTACAAAAGAAGGAACAAGTTGATAGAGAAAAATAGCCGCAACATTCACTCGATGGATGAGAGGACCATTCTCAGCCCAATTGCATACTGTCAAGGTATTCTTGAATTTGGGCTTGGTAATACTTTAGCTCATCATGCTCAAAATAACAATTAAGTTAAAAAGATAACAATTGAAACTCATCAAGGGATATTATCTTGAGCACTACTTATTTTCTTTTTTTTTTGTCTTTTCTTTTTTTATTTATTTTTTTCGCTTTTCTTTTTTGTTTTCACAAGCTTATATCACTAATTACGCAAAGAGTTTATCAATGATTAAACCCTCTTCCCGAAGTGTAAACCCATCCTTATCAGGGCAATTTTTGATAGCCCAAAGAATTGTCAATGATAGAAACTCTTTTCCCGAAGTGTAAACCCATCCTTATCAGGGCAATTTTTAATAGCCCAAAAAAATGTCATAATGTACATCCATCCATACTAGAGCGGCCATTCTTCTAAGGGGAGGCCAAAATCATTTTAGGCAAAGGGTAGTTTTGACATGTGTAACAATAAAATCGGTACGCATTTAGTATACCAAAATAAAGGCTCAACGGGCTAGCAAGCGATTGCAAAATAAGGGTATGAAACTGTCATTTAGAGAGCTATATAAAGAAATGGTTGCCTAAATCATTTTCTAGGTTCCATCTTATCCAGGGATCGCTTTGACGGGTAATCAGAAAGGTTCTAGTGCTCTTAGGGAGTTTTTATCCAATCCCCTAATTGCAACTAATTTTTTCAGTTTGTTTTCAAAATGGGCCAAAAGTGCTATGAACTTAGAAATTACATGGTCTAGTCAAAGTTTTCATGTGATCCAGCAATCAGAGATCAAACATATTTACCCTTTGCTTCATTCAAAATGGAATGAAATGCGGATTTCTAGAGTTAAGATCAAAGCCATTCATAGTTGAGAACTACTTAGGCAGAGTCAAACTTTGAATCAAGGGTACCTTAATAAGGTGTCATCATGTCAACGCTTTGGGTACAACTTAACGCAAAAATTTTTGTGCTATTAAAATTTATATACACAAGAATTGTGTAGGCATACAAAAAATTATTTGTAAAATATGTGCAAACTATGTGCTAAGAATCATGTACAGGGAAAGATGCATGCAATAGTGTTACATATATTAGTAAAGCAAGTAAGGAATTATGCATGTGAAACATATGTGAAAACATATTGTGTAGAAATGCGTACATGAAATATGTGCAAAAATGTGCGTGCATGAAACACATACAAAAAATTATGAGTGGGTGTGTAAACACTGCATGACAAACAATGTAGATACATAAATTCGCAGTGTGCATGCAGGCAGCGTATAATGAAGGCATAAGTACAAAATATGACATAACATGAGAATGAATGTTCATGATGTATGGTGCATATACACATGGCATGTATGGTGCATATGCACATGGCATGACTTAGACATGATAGGGATATGTATGTGATGTAAGATGAATAAGATCTGGCTCGATAATGCGTATTAATGAATTGTAAGGTCTGGCAAAAATCACATACATAGAAGTACAAAATATATACAAATAACGCACATGATATGGCACACAATATAAGAATGAATGTGTACAGTGAGTGGCATATGTGTGCAATGCAAGACATGGTATGAAAGTGGCTACAAGAAACTAATAGCGTGTACAAGGTATGTGTATTCACATGGTATGCATATACAAAGCGTGGCATGGTATATATAATGACTAACATACATAATGCAGGATTCATATGTACATGGCATAACTCATGCATGATAATGCATGTGCATGATATGGCGTACAATATGAAAGGTGCAAGGTGCCTGCCGTGTACAATTTGAACAACACCTGGCATAATGATGTATGCTAATGTGTACATGCTATGATATGCAGCCTAATGTATAGGCTCTAGCACACGATGTTTATGTATATATGCAATGTGAGCATACTAATATATATGTCCATATGTACATGCTATAACACATAATTGAATTTTTTATTTTTTTTATTTTTTACTTTTTTTTTTACATGTTATGGTGGAGGCTTGTCTATGCGTGTTATGATGTATGTCAATATGTACTTTCCATGATACATGCTAGATGTAACGATTATGGTGTACGATGGATGTTATGAATGTCATGATATATGCTAGTATGTATATGTTGCGACACGCATCGCTATGTACATGCATGACAAGTACATGCTACATTTATATTCACATATTATGATACAATAAATTTTACATATGAAGTGCACATGTTTTATTATTGTGTCATCAGCACAATCTCTCATTGCTAAAAAGGGCATGCAGATGAATTTTTAGCCATCACATATTTAAACAATCCAAATAAACCGAAAAGCACCCCTCATGACATGAAAACCTTTAATGAGCGAACATGTAAATTTATTTGGATTTGTTCAATACACAAAGACCCACTTCACAAGCAATATATTATGGTACATGCCCCTAGTGGAAGTGTCTATTTCCATTACATGAGCTTTGGTCAAAAGTGATGATACTTTAGGGTTATCCAAGCATGGTCCCTGCCGACGGGTCTAGCTCATCCCGAGCATAACGACCAATCAGGTCTCCGTTTGATATACCATAAGGTACGAGGCTTGGGTTGGTGATTATACTTAACACTTCCCTATATTGAGTGAACATAGGGTCGTGCTTCAGGAACACACCGGGGCTGAGAGAAGGTCCAAAATAGCGTAGATCTAAGGCTCTAGTGAAATACAATGCAGTTTTTCGAAAAGAAAAGAGAAAAAATTTCTTAACCCTAAACCCATTTATATTAGATTAGCCAGAGATACTTTCGGAGTAAAATCTCATGATGTCCCCAATGTAGTCGCCACTGTGATGCACGCGAACCCCGCTCGACATCCGGCTTGCTTTTGGGAGTCCGCTTTTAAGACTCAAGACCAGATGGAGGTTCATTAAAACTCGTAAAAGCTTATTGCTTTACAATGGACATGGATTCACCCCTATTCCATTATTGACAATCAACCTACGAGGGCGTCTGTTGGGCATCACAAGATAGGTATCACGAAGTCGCAACCCAATAAAATATTGGGAAATGAATTCTAACCTTATGAGGCTAAAACTAGAGAGAGTTCGGGACGTCACTCTTATTTATACCTTTAGTTAATGTTATATGACTGAGTTTTTAGAGTCAATTATTTTATCTCTCTTCTCACACAATTCATGCAAGTAAATTAAAGTGTGTTATGAGCACATAGAAAAGCAATAAATGGAGCGATAAATAAAATACAATTACAATTGTCCAAAAAATAAACGCGAAATCCATAATAGTTATAGAATGAAATACATACATAAATCGAGACATTCATTTAAATGAGAACATTGGTTCCCGCCTGCATATTTTATGAAAAGAGTTTTCAAATCGATTTTAGGAAAAAGGAAGTGATCCTGTTTTAATGAAAACAAGATCATTTCTTTTAATGTGTCATTTTTGGGATGAAAACCAAGACATTGGTCCAGTTTTGTTAACAAATATCCAACTTTGGCAGAAACATTTTGTGTGGTGGTTATTTTTTAAGTGCGGTCAAAAAACCTTTATTATTACTGATCTTAAAGGAGTAAAAATAAAGTGAAATAATAATAATAATAATAATAATAATAATACATGTTCCAAATAATAAATAGGTCCTAAAGTATTCACCTCGACCGTGCTTCACCAAGCTCCACAGACGAGCCACATGCTCCTCGTGGTTGCGGTCATGACAAAATTATTTTGGTTAATAATAGACTAAATTAAACTAAATAATAAATAAATAAATAATTGAATGCAATAAATTGAGAAAAATAATTAATCTAATACAGTGGAAATAAAATAAACCGATAGAATTCACAAATTAATAAATATAAAACACAAATGACATAATTATAATAATCACTAACAATAAAAATAATAATTATAGTAGTAGTAATGATAACAAACAATAACAATGAAAATAACATTCATCACACAATAATAATAATAATAATAATAATAATAACAACAACATATAATAATAATAATAATAATAATAATAATAATAATAATAATAATAATAATAACACTAAAAAAATACTAATAATAATAACAAATAATAATAGTAACAATAATAATAATAATAATAATAATAATAATAATATAATATTAACATACAACAATAATAGTAAGAGTAATAATAATAAAACAACTAATAATATTAATAACAATCATAATAATAATAATATTAATTGCACAATAATAATAATAATAATAATAATAATAATAATTAATAATAATAATAATATAAATCATATTACTATTAATAAATAAAATAAAATAAATCAACTTACCTACTGCCTCGATGGAGCCCGGTGGTGGTCGACATTGCCTTGACCGGAAGGCAGATCGGGGTGCCAGGAGTCCGTCACCGCCGGTCATGCGCCGGAAGAAGGCGTCGTTTGGTCGAAAATCGCGCCAGAAGCTCACGGCTCCACCTCCTCCGATCTCCTTCTCACCGGTGAGTGGAGACGATTGGTGGCCATCGCCCGGTTCATCTGGCACTCCTCTGTCGTTCGGCTTGGCGCGTGCGACGGTCCATCGCCGTGGGTGGCTGGCGCCTCCTCCTTCTTCTCCCTCTCTTTTTCCTTTCGGTTTCCTTCTTTCTGCCTTTCTCGCTATTCCCATTCCCTTCCTCTTGTGTTTCTTTTTTATTTTCTTTCTTATTTGTTTGGCTTTATTTGGCTCCCCCCAGGTCTGCTCTCTCTTTCTTTAGGCCTTCTATTATTCTTTCTTTCTATTTTTCTTTATTTTTTCCCTTACCCAGGTCTCTCTCTCTCTTTTCCTATTTTCTTTCTTTCTCCTTTGTTTGGCTCTCTCTTTTCATACGCCATCCCTCCCCCCCTTTAGGTCTAGGTTATTTAGTTTTTATACCATAAATTAGGTTTTTTGCTTTCCTTTATTTCCTCCTAAATTTTTGCCTTTTAATTTACTTTGACTTATTTTAATTATTACACATTTAAATTAATTAATCGCTCTACTTATCTTCTAATTAATTTTCTCTTTAATTTTATATAGCTAATTAATTTAATCCTAATCTTAATTTAATTTTAATTTTTTTTATTTTATTTACTTTTTTTATTAATATTTTTATATATTTTTTTCAGAGAAATTGTCAAATTTGCCTAAAAGACTCAGCTGAAACCTCAAGTCTATAAAGAGCCAAAGTGCTTCATTCTCTATCTATTTTTGATTAATTATTACCAAAGCTGCCTCCGGACCCGGTGTCTACAATTGCCCCCAATTTTACGAAAACTAGTACGCTAGTGTCTAGATGAGCCAAAATTCAGAGAAGAAGGAAAAAAGTGCACACCTGAGACCTTCATGTTGCTATGAGAAGGAGATCGTCTCTCACCACCTACTCTTGAACTGCAAGACTGCTCCAGACTTATAAAGTGTGGGTGCCATCCTCAAATGGCGATGCACCGAGTCCGCTCCGAACATACAAAACACGAGAATTGTTCTTCTGAACTGGACCAAGCTGCTGGCAAGACTACAAAGTGCGGGGGCCATCCTAAGATGGTGATGCGCCGAGTCTGCTCCAGACTTACAAAATGCAGGAAGTGCTCTCTTGAGCTGCATCGAGTTGCTGACAAGATTACAAAGTGCGAGGGCCATCCTCAGATGGTGATGCACCGAGTCTACTCCAGACTTACAAAACACAGGAAGTGCTCACTTGAGCTGTACCGAGTCGCTGACAAGACTACAAAGTGCGGGGGCCATCCTCAGATGGTGATGCGCCGACTCTGCTCCAGACATACAAAGTGCAGGTAGTGCTCTCTTGAGCTGCACCGAGTCGCTGACAAGACTACAAAGTGCGGGGGCCATCCTCAGATGGTGATGCGCTGAGTCTGCTCCAGACTTACAAAACGCAGGAAGTGCTCTTTTGAGCTGCACCGAGTCACTGACAAGACTATAAAGTGCAGGGTCCATCCTCAGATGGTGATGCGCCGAGTCTGCTCCAGACTTACACAATGCCGGAATTGTTCTCTTAAACTGCACCGAGTCGCAAACAAGACTACAAAGTGTTAATGGTCTAGAATTTCACCGAGCCGTTAAATAGACTACAAAGTGATTGTCATCCTTTTGGATTGCACCGAGCCATTAAATAGACTACAAAATGCAGACATTCTAGAATTTCACTTAGCCGTTAAATAGACTACAAAGTGATTGTCATCCTCCTGGATTGCACCGACTTTGGATGATTTGCCTCTTAAGAGGACTTGGAAATTTGCCTCTTAAGAGGACTTTAGATGGTTTGCCTCTTAAGAGGACTTTGGATGATTTGCCTCCTAAGAGGACTTGGGAATTTACCTCCTCAGAGGGGTTTGAATTATTTGCCTCCTCAAAAGACTTTGGATTATTCACCCCCTCAGAGGACTTGGGAATTTGCCCCCTCAGAGGACTTGAAAATTAGCCTCTTAAGAGGACTTGGAAATTTGCCTCTTGAGAGGGCTTGGAGATTTGCCTCTTGAGAGGACTTGGAGATTTACCTCCTCAGAGAACTTGAAGATTTACCTCTTGAGAGGGCTTGGAGATTTTCCTCTTGAGAGGACTTGGAGATTTACCTCTTGAGAGAGGACTTAGAGATTTGCCTCTTGAGAGGACTTAGCTTGAGAGAAAATTTACCTCTTAAGAGGACTTTGAGAAGTTGCCTCTTGAGAGGACTTTGGATTATTTGCCTCCTTGGAAGGACTTGGAAATTTGCCTCTTAAGAGGACTTCTTGTTCCCTAGAGAATGATTCATAGAATTTGAATATCACTCACTTGAATTGCACCGAGTCATTTTCTAGACTTTCAAAGTGCGAATCTCATCTTCTTGCAAAGTGCAGATATCACCCTCTTGGAGATCCCTTGAGAGGCTTTGATTGCTCACTGAGAGACTTAGATGCACACTGAGAGAGTTAACTGCTCACTGAGAGGCTTAAATGCTCAGTGACTGAGAGGCTTTGATGCTCACCAATAGACTTAGATTTTAAGTTTGATTACCCCCAGCATGGTGTGCATGAATAGGCTTGCTCTCTTAAATACCCTCCTTGGCACAAGTACGAGGGATTCCTCTTTTGCGAGGCTTATTGCGTGTATGAAGAAATTATGTACATGAAATGTGAAGAATTGCATATGCAAGATATATACAAAATTCATGCATGTGTGAATGCATGTTAGGCATCACGTATGCATGGAATGATGCGAAAAGTTATGCATGTGTTGTATTATGCATGTGATGTGCATTCAACTGACGAAACGCATGCAAAGAATTATGTTTATGGCATGTATGCCTACATGGCCTGTGTACATGTAAAGAATCATGGGATGTGTACAAAGAACTCTCAAATGTTTGCAAATGACCATGCGTGAGAAATATATACGAAAGATCAAGCATGAGAAATATAGTAAGGGAATTATGTATGCGATATATATGCAAATGATCATGCCTATGATGAGGGTAAAGAATTGTGCACTGATATAGATGTAAAAGATCATAGGCAGAAATAGGTGCAAAGTCATTATATACATGAAGACTGTAAAGAATTGGGTGTGTGTGATGTGTACAAAATTACGTGTATGAAAACACACAAATAATCATACCTGTGTGATGTGTACATAGATAACTATGCACATGAAACACATGCAAAAAAATCATACATAAAGGGGTGCAGAATGCATGCAAAGAAGGTGCACTTGAGATACATGCAAAGGATGTGCCCACAAAATGTGTGAAAATAAGTGATTAAAAGAATGGAGTTTAGAGAGCAATGTACGCAAAAGTATCTACATACACTTATATGGTGAAAGATGCTCGCTAAAGATTTTATGCAAAAAGACGTACATCAAAAGTTTTATATGTAAGACTATTTATAAGAATTTTTTCTACAATTATGTGTAAAAGCATTTGCAGAAAGCATATGTATAAAGAATATTGCTAGGTGTATATGCAAAGTATCACTTTAGTGAGTAGTGATAAGAAATACCCCAAGATTATAAAATGATTGCAACCTACTAGGTACCACAAATTCAAGTTTCTATCTGCCCTTGAATGCACTGAATAAACCTCATTCTCAACTGATTCAATCTCAGCAAAAAGAATTAAGGAGTCATTCCCAATGAAGGGCAAGAAGATAAACATGTAAACATCAAAGTTTACTAAACCTATACGTAAATACAAGGCATACCATGAAATCTCTATATGTATGTGCAAAAGGCCAAAGCAGAATTTTTCATGATTTGAAAGCAAATTCTAGATGCAACGTTGGGGACAAGACTCAACTCGAATGCATGAATGCACTCGTGGCTTCCTGCTTGAAGCTCAAGAAACACCATTTGCCTCTTCTTATGTACCAAACCTTACTAGAAGGTCATCTCTGCAAATTAGATCAGGCTAAACCAAGAATCAGGAGGTCTTACTTCAGTTGTAATGTTAGGCTTAGGTAGATGGTTACCAAAGAAGGATCAAGTTGCTAGAGAAAAATGGCCGCAACATTGACTCGACGGATGAGAGGACCATTCTCAGCCCAATTGCATACTGTTAAGGTATTCTTGAATTTGGCTTTGGTAATACTTTAGCTCATCATGCTCAAAATAACAATTAAGTTAAAAAGATAATCATTGAAACTCATCAAGGGATATTATCTTGAGCACTACTTCTTCTTTTTTTGTGTCTTTTTTTTCGCTTTTCTTTTTTATTTTTGCAAGCTTATATCTCTAATTATGCAAAGATTTTATCAATGATTAAACCCTCTTCCCAAAGTGTAAACCCATCTGTGACGCGCGCCGAACCTAGCAAAGGCCCTCATAACGAGACCCGCTGTTAGGGCTCAAGGGATTGGTTCGCGTATTTTTGATCTTGGGTGCCATGAGACATTTTGGATCCTCCTTCCCAATAAAATATTGGAAAAGAACATCTAGCCTCACGGCGGCTTTAGGAACCTTTGAGGTATTTTGGAGTCGCCACCCAATTTACGAGAAATTGGGAAATGTCTCTACCCTCTATTGGTCTAAAACCAGAGATGGTGTCCGAAACTTCACTCTTATTTATGTTTTGGTTAATTATAAGTGAGTTTTTAAATTCGTAAAATTCTATCTCTCCTCTCACACAATCAATGCGTTTAAATTAAAGCGCATCGTAAGCATTCAAAAGCAATAAATAAAAGTTGTATAGAAAGCAGTAACTAAAGCGATAAAGAAAAGTAATAAACAAGTCAAGCACATAATTACAAGCGAAATTGGGGCAGAAAACAACCCCAAATGAAAGAAGATTAAAAATGTAAATTGGGATGGAATACAATCCCAGATGAAAACTAAATAATATTGCCCCGAAATTAATTACAAGGGCCCGAAATGTATAAACATGAATTTAAACAAATAAACAAAATCAATCATAAGAAAAACATACAAAAATCGGGACATTCGTTTGTTTTAGGAACATTAGTTCCTTTGCGCTCATTTAAAAGGTGATCAAAAAGTTGTTCGATTGTTTGAAAACTGGGATGAGTGATCCCATTTTTGAAGAAAATTAACTCTTCGTTTTAATCATGACATTTTACATTTCTTGGCTAAAACGAGGGACATTGGTCCCATCTCTATTAATAAAATCCCAATTTAGTTGAAAAAATAGTTTTGTGATTTTTTATTTCACGGGTGCATAAATAAAATATTTATTTACAAGCAAACAAAACACAAAAAATAAGGAAATAGGAAAGATCTCATCCAAACGACGTAGTCCTCTGCGCGTCATGACCCCTCCGCGTGGCCATGAAAATGCTCATATAATGCAAACCACATTTTAATCTTAGGCAGAAAATAATATTAAAAATATTAGTAATAATTTTAAGAATTAATAAAAAAAAGACAAGATAATAACGACAATAAAATTATAGTGACAATAATAGTGGCAATCACAATAGCAAAAATCATAATAATAAATAATGATAATACAAAATAAACATAAAATGATAATACTAATAATGATAATACCACAAAATGATAATAATGATGATGAAATAATAATAATAATAATAATAATAATAATAATAATAATAATAATAATAATAATAATAATAATAATAATAATAATAATAATAATAATAATAGTAACAATGGTGACAGTAGACACAAACACAATAATAATAATAATAATAATAATAATAATAATAATAATAATAATAATAATAATACTAAAGAAGAAGAGCAAATGAGAGTTACAAAAAATCAAATTAAATCACAAATAGTATGCCGACAATAATAATCATATTAGAAATGCTAAGAATAAATGAGAAACATGGTAATAATCACAAAAATAACAATATTGACAATAAATAAGTGAAAAACAAAATTAGATGAGAACGGGTCCAAAAATATTTATCCTCAGAGTTTATGAGTCGGAAAAATGGTGTCTTGATCCGTCCTCCTTGTCGATTTTTATGGTGATAAACACCCGAAAGAAGTATAAAAATCTATGTTTTAAAATAAATTAACACAAGGAAATATTTTTGGCAGGGTGACCCAAGACAAAGGAAATTGATTTTTCTTACTTAGATCAATCCCCAAATGAAAAAATATTTTGCAGGAAAAAAGAAGAAGAAAAGAAGGTTAAAACTTGAAAATCTTAATATTTTGCTTTGAAAACTCTCGGCTGCTCTTTGTTCTTGAGAGAAAACTCTCTCTTTTTCTTGTGAAAAATGCAGCTCCCCTCAAAATGAAGATCAAGTCTTCATTTTGTTTCTCTAGATTGCCCCAAAATGGGAAGAGACAAAATGTTCTTTTATTTTTCATTAACCAAAAATTGCACAAAAACATAAAACAAATGGGAAAAATGGATTGGAAACTGACCAGAAATTGCAGGTAAAAACGACCGCGCTTTGGAGAGAAGAGGCAAGAATGCCCACGGGTGGAGCAGCTTGACGCGCGCCCCTATGGGCGCATGTCACCCTCGGTGATGTGCGCCCAAGGGGGCGTGCATTGCCCTCGGCGAAGTGTGCCCGAACGGACGCACGTCGCCCCTAGCGATATGCGCCCATGCGGGCGCACGTCGTGCCCACAGACGCATGTCGCCTGCGGGCGTACGCCATTCCAGTGCGCAAATAGAAGCCAAAAAATAAATAAAAATAAAAATAAAAAGGAATAAAAATAAGAGTAAAAATGCAAATTTTTGAATCAAAAATTTTTAGAGGAACAAAGGAGAATTTCGACAAGGAAAACATCATTTTTGACACCTTTGCTTGTGGCAAGTATATTTTTCATCATCGGATAATCCTGACCTTTGACCTCCTCGGGACCTGGAGTAACACCCCTTACCCGTACATAGTAAACCATACCGTGAACCGGTGGTTCATGACGACGGTTAAGGGCATTACCGAACAAACATGCAAAACATATAAACTTTTAAGCTGAAAATATGAGTTATAAAATTTCTTTCATTTTCAAAACACATTATAGTTAACTATGAATTCATTACCCAATCACATTATAAAGTATACTTCTTCAGAATTCACTATAGATAGATCATTTACATAACCAATATCACTTTTACAAAACATATAATTTAAAATTACAAATCTTGCATACATTTCGAAGACTATACAAATCCTATCCTAAGACCTCTTCATAATCTTGCATTGGCCTGGACTGCTGCGGAAAGACTCTCGAACGATCCGATCAGTAGTACTTACACGAATTAAAAGAAAATTTGTGCTAAGCATAAAGCTTAGTGGGAAACATATAAATATGGACGATCACTCATAAGGGCCATCAGATAAGTTCAAAGATAAACATAATATAGAAAATATAATCATATCAATTATAACAGATTGGATACTTTCAAGGAGATCATCAAAATAATTACTAGCTTCGCATAACAATGTTCACAAATCATTTATACATTAACACACTTTTTCACATCTTATACATGTCACTTTGTTCAATTATCTACATTCATTGCGGTTGCTTACACAGGCCTTACCAATCAATGGAGTATTAGATCACACATACCAAATTATACAAAGGTGTTATCATATTCTTACACAACGGTCCATATGGAATCCAAAAACAAATGAGTGCTCAAAACACTAACCCATGCCACACAAAGGCCACAGTAGACAATGTGATCACATTCTTGTTAATTGTTTAATCTCATACTTGCATACCAGTCATCACATATATTTATCAATTCACATCATATTATTCGAATCACATACTCTCGCTCATTTATTGCCCGCTAAGTCAAGGGGGTGGATAACGAGTAACACATATATTCAAGACAAAAGGATCGTGAAGATCCGATGCAGAAGGATCACAAAGATCCAGTCGGGGGACCTGATCAGGGTCCAAATCACAGAAGCTGCAGCAAATCAACTCCATAGGCATGCCTATCTATCCACGACTCGACTATCGCAGGCTACACTATTTGTCCAATTTATTGTTTCATTAACCGCATAATATAGCATAGTAATTCCAAAAAGCAACACCATATCATTTCAACTATGGCTTACATGGTATATCGCATTCTAATTTATAAAAATATGCCATATGTAAATCACAATCCAAAATTCATGTCAAAAAGTTCAACAAACATGCCTTTATAGTATAGAAGAGAGTCGCGCTCACGACCTTAGTCGCGATCGCGATAAAAAAAACTGGATGGCCTCTGTCGCGCTCGCAATAGAGAACATGATAGCCTCTGTCGCGCTCGCGACAGAGCACTAGCTTCACACCCTGCCCACACTATTCAAGTTTCAAAAGAGCCATTATACTTGAGCATTCTCATGTAAATTTTCGATTAAGTACACTTTACATAAAAACATACTCATTCTTGTAATGCCCATAAATAATTTCTTAAACATTACTTTCCAAGTTACGCATTAAGATTGAGAACTTCAATATAAGTAACTCGGCCTATTCAAGTTATTAAGAATCATTCATTATTTAGATAGTCATCTAAATAACATTTGAGATACAAAAGATTTATTTCCTTTTCAATTTATGCCACACCTAAAATAATCAGTTACTTCAAGCTTACTATTATATACAAATTTTAACTATAAATAAGTTTGCATAAGACTTAAATCATTAATAATTCAATAATGTTTATAAATCTTCTCATACATGCCACATTTATATCTAACAAGCATCAAAGCATTAACCAAGTTCAACCGATACATTATCTTTTATATCCTAATAACTTCTATGCTCTGGTTCGGACTTGGAAGGATATCCCAAGCTTCCTACGTATCCTAAAGAATTGGGAATCAGAACCCCGTAGTTCTACAAGTTCAAAGGACAGATTATAGAATTTCACTCCAAATCTCTTAACAGAATTTAAATCAGGTTAATATTGAATGGGTTCGGAAGTGTTCGACTTGTTAAATTCTTAACTACCTTAGTCAATGTTCTTATTTATAATCCTTAGTCGCTTGTATTCCTAAGTAATAGCCATTTATTTACTCTTTTACAAGTTCTAAACATGTAATGAATATGTCTCATAAAGTTCCGACGAAGTTCGGGTGTATTACGGAAGGGAAAACATCGTAAAATATACAAACCAGAAGAGGGTAAAGGTAGGCAAGGGTTCCTACCAACCAAAAGGTTCAAAAGAAGGAGAAAAACACATGTCAAGCAGATTCTGTCGCGCTCGCGATAGAAGCTCGCTTCAGGTTACCCATAAAGACAGGTCATAAGACTGCTTTCTACTTCAAACTTCAAACGCCCAAATCAACCTCTAAACCTCATTTTTAGACCAAACGTCCTTCTTAACAAATTATCCTTGGGATGTTAAATTTAATATAGAACAAGTCTCATGTCGTTTGGACACATAAATCATCAGATATGATCAAAACAACCTATACTGCTCCCCTAAACCCGGCTAGAGGAGATACCTCTATTTCCTGACCACTTTTGGGACACTTAGAGCTAAAATTAGCCCAAGATCGTTTCTAGGACAATTAATAATATGTCTTAAATTTTAAACGGTGCTGGTCTCATATCATTTGGAGCCTTAAAACTCCCAAGAAAGCCTAATAACCGAAAAAGGGTCAAATGCTTTCTAACACAGTTTTCACCCAAAAATCCTATTCACATGCACAACTTAACAATCTATGGCAACACTCACTACCATCATCATATAATATTATCAAAGCATTCAAATAACTCATATAACACATTAACATAGTCAAATTCACATATATAACTAAAGAGTTTCCAAACCTCTTTTCCTTTGCTCAAATGACTGCTTAATCCCCTTTGCTTTCTTACTCCCTCTTTAGCTTCTCTTGTTCCCTCCAAACAAACAACCAAAAGTTCAGAGTTACACATACCCTTACTTATTTTTTAGGAGAGGAGGGGAGGAAGAGAGAAAAGAACTAACCACTTACCTATCTCAACCCCATCTTGCATCCTATTATTTGAAGCTTGGACTAAATCCACCTTGGGCTTTAATTTTTTTTGAAGATGGCATGAGGTAGGAGGAGAAGAGGTTGTTCCTCTCCTTTTTCCCGTCGAAGAAATGGCCAGAATGCACTCAAAAGGGCTGAATTAAGGCCATTAAGTCATCCTTATCCCTACATGCCACATGTCACTCTTTGATTGGCCCAATTAAGATTTTTGTGTCAAACTTACCTCTTAATCCCTAATCTTACTTCTTTTCCTCAAATTGGCATAGCACTTTTCTATTTCATACCTTGGCCCATTGAATTAACTAATCCATTCAATTTAGCCCATAATCATAAAATGACCAAAATACCCTTACCCTTAACAAATAAAACCGGTCACGCCCTTTGCTACAATTAATCACTTCCTTCATCCAATTACACATTTTAATCACCAAGAATAATTCTCTTCATGTCGTTTAAGGTGCGATGACATAATTGTCCCATTTACCAAAACTTGCCGAAACTTTCGAATTAATGACGGTTGTGTCCTTTTGGACACTTCCGTCCCTATCTCAAGCATATTCGGGTTCCGTTACACCCTAAACTTACCCTAATCCGACTAGGGTATATTCGGGGTGTTACAAATCTACCCTCCTTAAAAGAATTTCGTCCTCAAAATTCACTTATATATATCTGATTTCTGCATATCAAAATCTTTATCACTAACATTCACACACTTACATTATACTATCTAAGTCATTGTTACTAGTATCATGACATATAGCAGAAATCCTTCTTACAAAATAAACATCTCCAAAATTTTGAGTTGCGGATCATTTTCATTCTATCACTCTCATGTCCCAAATGTCAGTCTCAATCCATCCTATCAAATCATATGTACCTATAACCCTTTTCATCAAATTATTCCTTACTCAAATTCCAATACAATCATGACATACACATACTCCCAATATTCAATTCATCATTTATCTTTATATACCTTTATTCTATGATTATCATGTCAATCTTTTCAATTAGCTCCTTCCTCATAAAACATCTCGTCCTTTATACAGAATCGTTCACACCTTTACTAAACTCTTCTCTTGATCAAAACAACTATAATAGTTCCCTCCTAAATTACCAGTATCACTAATTACGATTGGCTATCACTTCTGAGACATCACATAGATTTTACAGTATTTATTGTTTGACTATCTTGCACAAAAGTTCACAGTTTTATTCACTCTTATAAGCAAGTTCAAATCTATAGCCAATAAGTTAATCTAATCAGATACAATTCCATTCCTTTCCAAATATGTATAGAAATCTTAGCCCATTTTATACCTTAATTCCTTAACAAAGAAGAGTCGAACCCACCAATTCTATAGACACAAATCTCTTACTCATACTTATACACATTCAGTGATCCTTCACTCTCTCTTCTTTCTCTTTTTTTTCTAGTTTGAAGAACTAATTTCTCATTACACTCACTCAACTTTGTTACACTCAATGTACATTCTGTCAGCTTCCTGTCACTTGAGGCAAATGCACATGTCTGATGTTCATTAAGAAAGAACAACAGAGATAAATGTAATGAATGCTGAATGATTTATGTATGCAGAATGATGCAATGTATTAATGCAGTTCAAATAATGGCAATGTAAGTTGCCCAACCCCCATTATATATCACATTCAAATAGTTGCTCTCATGAGCAAAGTGGCTGACAGGTGTACAGAGTATCAGGTGTACAGAGTGTCACAATCCTCAAAATAATTTCAATTATAAAAATCCAACACTGTCTAATCCTTTATCCCATATTTCCTCTCAGGAAAAACTTATACATAACTTATATTGTACTACACACAATCTCTAACTAGAATCTCTACAGCTACATCCAATACCTTAATAGCAGGAAACAGATTCATAATAAACTGATCACAACTTATCACATATCACACTTAGCTGCCTCATTGCTGATATCATCAACATCTAGTCTTTCCTACTACACTACTTATAAAAAACTAGGACTTCCACATTAGCCAATGCAAAACTATACAAACCAAACTCTAAACTCTAGTCACCCAGAACCGACTAAACCTATGCTCTGATACCACTAAATGTAACACCCCTTACCCGTACGTAGTAAACCATACAGTGAACCGGTGGTTCACGACGATGGTTAAGGGCATTACCGAACAAACATGCAAAACGTATAAACTTTTAAGCTGAAAATATGAGTTATAAAATTTCTTTCATTTTCAAAACACATGATAGTTAACTATGAATTCATTACCCAATCACATTATAAAGTATACTTCTTTAGAATTCACTATAAATAGATCATTTACATAACCAATATCACTTTTACAAAACTTATAATTTAAAATTACAAATCTTGCATACATTTCGAAGACTATACAAATCCTATCCTAAGACCTCTTCATAATCTTACATTGGCCTGGACTGCTACGGAAGGACTCTCGAACAATCCGATCAGTAGTACCTACACGGATTAAAAGAAAATCCGTGCTAAGCATAAAGCTTAGTGGGAAACATATAAATATGGACGACCACTAATAAGGGCCGTCAGATAAGCTCAAAGATAAATATAATATAGAAAATATAATCATATCAATTATAACAGATTGGATACTTTCAAGGAGATCATCAAAATAATTACTTGCTTCGCATAACAATGTTAACAAATCATTTATACATTAACACACTTTTTCACATCTTATACATGTCACTTTGTTCAATTATCTACATTCATTGCGGTTGCTTACACAGGCCTTACCAATCAATGGAGTATTAGATCACACATACCAAATTATACAAAGGTGTTATCATATTCTTACACAACGGTCCATACGGAATCCAAAAACACATGAGTGCTCAAAACACTAACCCATGCCACACAAAGGCCACAGTAGACAATGTGATCACATTCTTGTTAATTGTTTAATCTCATACTTGCATACCAGTCATCACATATATTTATCAATTCACATCTTATTATTCGAATCACATACTCTAGTTCATTTATTGCTCGCTAAGTCAAGGGGGTGGATAACGAGTAACACATAAATTCAAGACAGAAGGATCGTGAAGATTCGATACAGAAGGATCACGAAGATCCAGTCGGGGGACCTGATCAGGGTCCAAATCACAGAAGCTGCAGCAAATCAACTCCATAGGCATGTCTATCTATCCACGACTCGACTATCGCAGGCTACACTATTTGTCCAATTTATTGCTTTATTAACCGCATAATATACATAGTAATTCCAAAAAGCAACACCATATCTTTTCAACTATGGCTTATATGGTATATCGCATTCTAATTTATAAAAATATGCCATATGTAAATCACAAGTTAAAATTCATGTCAAAAAGTT
The DNA here is from genome assembly GCA_947683425.1 of Excoecaria cochinchinensis. Classification (NCBI taxonomy): domain Eukaryota; kingdom Viridiplantae; phylum Streptophyta; class Magnoliopsida; order Malpighiales; family Euphorbiaceae; genus Excoecaria; species Excoecaria cochinchinensis. Next base: position 7,929,943 of record CANTUQ010000043.1, read on the forward strand.
CAACAAACATGCCTTTATAGTATAGAAGAGAGTCGCGCTCGCGACAAAAAAACTAGATGGCCTCTGTCGTGCTCACGACAGAGAACAGGATGGCCTCTGTCGCGCTTGATATACCAGTCGCACTCGCGACAGAGAACAGGATAGCCTCTATCTCGCTCGCGACAGAACACTAGCTTCACACCCTGCCCACACTATTCAAGTTTCAAAAGAGCCATTATACTTGAGCATTCTCATGTAAATTTTTGATTAAGTACACTTCACATAAAAACATACTCATTCTTGTAATGCCCATAAATAATTTCTTCAACATTACTTTCCAAGTTACGCATTAAGATTGAGAACTTCAATATAAGTAACTCGGCCTATTCAAGTTATTAAGAATCATTCATTATTTAGATAGTCATCTAAATACCATTTGAGATACAAAAGATTTATTTCCTTTTCAATTTATGCCACACCTAAAAGAATCATTTACTTTAAGCTTACTATTGTATACAAATTTTAACTATAAATAAGTTTGCACAAGACTTAAATCATTAATAGTTCAAAAATGTTTATAAATCTTTTCATACATGCCACATTTATTTCTAACAAGCATCAAAGCATTAACCAAGTTCAACTGATACATTATCGTTTATATACGAATAACTTCTATGCTTTGGTTCGGACTTGGAAGGATATCCCAAGCTTCCTATGTATCCCAAAGAATTGGGAATCAGAACCCCGTAGTTCTACAAGTTCAAAGGATAGATTATAGAATTTCACTCCAAATCTCTTAACAGAATTTAAATCAGGTTAATATTGAATGGGTTCGGAAGTGTTCGACTTGTTAAATTCTTAAGTACCTTAGTCAATGTTCTTATTTATAATCCTTAGTCGCTTGTATTCCTAAGTAATAGCCATTTATTTACTCTTTTACAAGTTCTAAACAAGTAATGAATATGTCTCATAAAGTTCCGTCGAAGTTCGGGTGTATTACGGAAGGGAAAACATCATAAAATATACAAACTAGAAGAGGGCAAAGGTAGGCAAGGGTTCCTACCAGCTAAAAGGTTGAAAAAGAAGGAGAAAAACACATGTCAAGCAGATTCTATCGCGCTCGTGACCATGGTCGCGCTTGACAGAAGCTCGCTTCAGGTTACCCATAAAGACAGGTCACAGGACTGCTTTCTGCTTCAAACGCCCAAACTGACTCTAAAACTCATTTTTAGACCAAATGTCCTTCTTAACAAATGGTCCTTGGGATGTTAAATTTAATATAGAATAAGTATCATGTCGTTTGGACATCTAAATCATTAGATATGATCAAAAAAACCTATACTGCTCCCCTGAATTCGGCTAGAGGAGATACCTCTATTTACTGACCACTTTTGGGACACTTATAGCTAAATTTAGCCCAAGCTCATTTCTAGGACATTTGTAATAATATGTCTTAACTTTCAAACGGTGCTAGTGTCATATCATTTGGAGTCTTAAAACTCCTAATCTTACTTTTTCCTCCAATTGGCATAGCACTTTTCTATTTCATACCTTAGCCCATTGAATTAACTAATCCATTCAATTTATCCCATAATCATAAAATGACCAAAATACCCTTACCCTTAACAAATAAAACCGGCCACGCCCTTTACTACAGTTAATCACTTCCTTCATCGAATTACACATTTTAATCACCAAGAATAATTCTCTTCACGTCATTTAAGGCGCGATGACATAATTTTCCCATTTACCAAAACTTGCCGAAACTTTCGAATTAATGACGGTTGTGTCCTTTTGGACACTTCCGTCCCTATCTCAAGCATATTCGGGTTCCATTACACCCTAAACTTATCCTAATCCGACTAGGGTATATTCGGGGTATTACACCTGGTGTCTACAGTTGCCTCCAATTTTTGGGAACCTGGAACTTGGGTGTTTAGGTGAGCCAAAATTCAGAAAAAAAGGGAAGAGACACGTACCTGAGGCGGTCGCTTTTCCAGACTGGATGATATTGTTGGTGTGTTATCCATTTTGAAGTGGTGCCCCCTGAGTGGTCTTTGGCTAGTTGCCCCCCGAGAGGTGTTCGGCTAGTTGGCTACCCCCTGAGAGGTCTTCAGTTGATCGCCCACTGAGTGGTATTCGGTTGATCGGCTGCCCCCTAAGAGGTCTTCGGTTGATCACCCCCTGAGAGGTCTTCGGATAGTTGGCTTCCCCCTGAGAGGTCTTCGTTTGATCACCTCCTGAGAGGTCTTCAGTTGATCGCCCCCTGAGAGGTTTTCGGCTAGTTGGCTGCCCCCTGAGAGGTCTTCGGTTAGTTGGCTGCCCCTTAAGAGGTCTTTGGTTGATCGCCCCCTGAAAGGTCTTCGATTTATCGGTTGCCCCCTGAGATGTCTTCGGTTGATCGCCCCCTGAGAGGTCTTCAGCTAGTTGGCTGCCCCCTGAGAGGTCTTCGGTTAGTTAACTGCCCCCTGAGAGGTCTTCGGTTGATTACCCCGTGAGAGGTCTTCAGTTGATCAGCTGCCCCCTGAGAGGTCTTCGGTTAGTTGGCTGCTCCCTGAGAGGTCTTCGGTTGTTCGCCCCCTGAGAGGTCTTCGGTTGATCGCCCCTCGAGAGGTCTTCGGTTGATCGGATGCCCCCTGAGAGGTCTTCGGCTAGTTGGCTGCCCCCTGAGAGGTCTTTGGCTAGTTGGCTACCCCATGAGAGGTCTTCGGATGGTTGATCGCCCCCTGAGAGGTCTTTAGCTCACCGCCCCCTGAGAGGTCTTCGGATGGTTGCCCCCTGAGAGGTCTTCGGTTGATCGCCCCATGAGCGGTCTTTGGATGGTTGATCGTCCCCTGAGAGGTCTTCAGTTGATCACCCCCTGAGAGGTCTTTGGATGGTTGATTGTCGCCTGAGAGGTCTTTGGTTCACCGCCCCCTGAGAGGTCTTCGGATGGTTGCCCCCTGAAAGGTCTTCAGTTGATCGCCCCCTGAGAGGTCTTCGGTTGATCTCCCCCTGAGAGGTCTTCGGATGGTTGCCCCTTAAGAGGTCTTCTGTTGATCGCCCCCTAAGAGGTCTTCGGATGGTTACCCCCTGAGAGGTCTTCGGTTGATCGTTGTATTGGTATTTTGATCGATGTCGTCATTCGCCTCTTGTCGGCGTTTGCATCTAATCTCTCTCGCTGCAAAATCTGAAAGCAAAATATGCAAAAAAAATTGGTGAGCATGGACGTGAGATGCATATGTATGCAGTAATGCAGGACAAGAATTCGTCTAAGTGGATTCAGAGGTGACAGCCGGTTTGATCGTAATTTGCAGCAGGATCGGTGCCCCCTAGAATTGCTTTTGAATTTTATGCCTTTGGGGATTATGAGGTTCTCCTCTGATACCTGTAGTCATTCTTTGAAGGTAATGCATCCCTTGTGGATTTTCACACTAGCGTTTCTTAGCGGCAAATGCGTCCTTTTCTGATTTTCACATAACCCTGTGCCTTATTTTTTGTCTAGAATGGACCCAACTCAATCCAACGGGTTTTATTCATTTCATTTTTTGTAGGACAGACTGCCTGTTCTCAGGTTTTCATCCTACTATTTGGCCTAATTTTTGCTTAGAGCGCCAATTACGGTTTTCATCTCTAATACCTTTTTTTTTGGCGTGGCTGCAAGAAAAATTGAAGCTACTATCAGAGCCTCCTTCTATAGTAATTGGCAATTATTCGCTAAGACATCTTCCCCTAAATAAGGATTATATCCCCTTGTCCCCTCTGACGAAGGTGTTGCTTGATTGGGTGAGGTGGCGAACAAGGGTTAACTCCCTGTGCCCCTGGCTCTCCTTTCTGTTCTCTTGTGTGGATTTCTCGAGACCACTTTCGATATCGTCACCTGTTGCGTTTGACAGTTTGGGGGGATTCATGATGTCATGAGGCATCCTCTATCTTTCCAGGACAGCATCTTATCCTCGGCCTTTACCCCTGAGTACCATAGCCCTTAGACACAGTTGCTTACAAAAATCATCGAACTGTAGGTTAGAGACTACACCCTCGCCTCCATAAGCGCATATAAGAGAAGGGTACTTAGCCCCGCTGTAGACAATGGGAGCCATAGGCTTAGGCATCTGGTCGGTGAGAGCAGAAGTAGAGTATAGCCATTTAGATTTCACACATTCAACAATGAACGGTATCCCTCTTTTTATAAAAGAACTAGGAAATGATGAGTTAAACTGCTTTTGTCTTATATTTTTCCGCAAAATTATATAGATTCACAGATTCAGAATGCGAAATTGCATCTAATCTCAGAGTGGATCTTGTAAGCATTAGACTCCTATTTCCAATCAGCCCTCTCGAGTTTTCTTGATTGGATATTTTCTGTCAAACCTCTAATTTTTGCTCAGAGTGCCTTTTTTCGGTTTTCACCCTGACGAGGCGCCCAATTTTAGCAAGGCCGCCTTTTTTCGATTTTTAACTCGCGGGGCATTTATTCTCTTCTTTTTATTTTTAGTCTTGAGCCATGGACCTTCTTGGGTTTGTTAATGCTGATTTGTTATCCGAGCTCATCTTCATTGTTGTCTATTAGAACTGCTGCCCCCTTGGACAAAAGTTTCTTAAGAGCAAGCAGGTCTTCCCATGTCGAACCGAATTTAATTCGCGTGTCTAGAAAATCAGGTCTCATTTGCCTGAAAATCGAATCTCCCTCTTTCAGTGAGTGTTTCCTGACCCTCTTTCCAAATGATTGAACAAGGTGTCTTTTGATAGATCTAATTACGATAGTAATCCCACAACCTATTTTCGTTTAATGTGTTTAGCTGCTATAGCCGTTGCTTCCATGACTGCCCCTAAAGATTTGACGTGCTTTGACAGGCAGCAATGCTTTTGCCTCATGCATCAAGGAGTAAAGCATGACTCTTGTAAGGGTTCCAACTATAGACCCCAGCATGGGTCTCCTCCATAACCTTCTTGGCCTTCTTCTCGTCTAAGCACCTCAGCTGTATGTCATCAACTCACCTCTCGTACTGCACATCCTCTATACCGATGAACTGGGTGGATAGTTTGTGAATCAGTCTTTAGGTCCTTTTTAGTAGCCAAGAAGAACGGCAAAATACAGGTATGTGTAGATCAACAGGATCTGAACAAAGCTTGCCCCCAGATAATTGTCCCTTGCCCTATGTCGATGATCAATTTTTTCTCTCTCTCTCTTTTTTTTTTTGCCTTTTTTTGTTTGTTTTTTTTTTTGTGTACATTTTTTTTTCGCTCCCCAGCAAGCTTTGTCCAAATCCTGATAGTTTACACATACGCACACTTCTCTTCTTAACCATTGGGGATGTCGTTGATCCACCTAGTCGGGCATTGTGCTTCAGTAAAAAATTTAACCCTGGTTCTGCTTATGGGTTCCCCCTTTTAACCTTTCCTGTCCCTCTTAGCTTGAATCTTTTGAGCTTGTGCCTGGCTGGTTCATGATCGGGATACACTGGCATAGCATGTCTAGCGACTTTATAATTATCTCCTGGTATGTCTTCATAGGTCTAGGCAAAGACTTTTTATTCCATTTTTTTTTTATTCTCTCAAATTTTAATCTGCCTTCAAGAGTCATAATAGATGCTATCAAGATTTTTTTTGGGTTTCCCAGAGTTCTGAGATTAAATGGAATGGCATCATTTGAATCATCATTAAATATGAATGTGTCATGATCATACATAGTGAAACCATAAGAAAATATCACATAGATAAGTGAAATCATTCATTTTATTTAACAAAAACCAGAATTAAAAAATGTCATCATCAAATAGTTTTGGGATAAAAAGAACATCTGAATAGCTATCTTCTTCCAGTTTCCATCAGCACAGCTGTTTCGGCCAATGGTTCATCACCATCCGCGGGAACCATCTTCCTTCCCCAATTAGGTACTTAATTTGTCTTTCTCTCCTTCTTTTGCTCTTCTGCGTCAGAGATCTGCCTGCTATCAAAGAGGTCTTAAACACGATGCCTCAAGGTCTTGTAATCATCTGTGGTATGCCCGGTGTACTGGTAGAAAGCACAATACTGATCCGCCTTGTGATCGGGATGTCCTTGGTTTTCAACGGGCCTAGCTAGCAATGGCTGCAATATTCCCCCCTTCATTAGCTTCTCGAAAACCCATGACAAAGGTTTGCCCAGATCAGAATAGTGTCTTTGAGCTATCTCAGCCATTGGTACTTTCCTTATCCTTCTTGTACCACTGCTATTATTATAATAACCAACTCCTAAACTTTCAGGGCCAATAGTAGTCTTATTGAGAGGTGCCCGAGTAGTTGCTAGCTTGGACTTCATAATCTCTTCTTTAAGATCATCTAATTTCCCTTCGGTGTCTGAGGGACTGAGGAGGCCCATCGTCTGTAAAGGCTCTAGTCCTTTTTCTCTTCCCACTTGCCCGATTATTGAGTCGAGTGGTGCCTTGCCCCTAGGCTCGAGAGTGGACGGAAACATTATAGCCTTCGTTGCATAATCCTTTTTGACCGTAGCTAGCTCAACCTGGTTAAGGGTAGCTGCCATAAGTTGAGCTTGGAGAACTAGCGTCATGGCATCCATCCTTTCCTTAACTGTGGTCAACAACCTCTTTTCAAGCTCCTCGAACCTTTTATCCATCTCTTGGGTCATTAAGGCACGAGGCTCTTCAATCTATCGTGAAGGATCAACCATTTCTAATGCCTGTGGATGTGCTGATAAAGACACTAGATCTCTGCCAACCAATTTAAACTCCGTTTGCTTTTCAAATAATTATCGGGATCCCCTCAGAGTTTATAGATCGGAAAGAATCCCAAACAGGCACTAATTCTAGCAACCCAAAGGGCGAGTTTGTCCTCACTAGTCGACCGTCAAAACCTCTAGTCCACTTGGATGAATCTATGGTGGCTGAAAGATCCAAATTGTTAGAATGATGTATGGATGACATATACAATGCATGATCGTGAGTTGTGCAACATTTCACAACCACATACAAGAAAGTAGACCCTTCCAACGTTGTTACTCCCACACACGAGGTCAAATAGTCTCTTTCTAGGTAGGCTTCACCCACGGGTCAACGGGGAACCCAATGGGCGCGTATGGTGCACGGTGGAAAATCGGCAGCATAACACTCTTAATTTAAAGGACATGCGTATGGGTTTTGGTCATTACATATTTGGACACTTCGATTAAATTAAGGTGAACCTATGAGGGCGTAAAAGCCTTTGATTAAAGACCACTTAATTTGCTTGATTTTGTTTAATACGCAATAGCCCACACCACAAGCACCGTATTAAGGAGTATTGCACCTAATGGAAGCTTCTATTTGCCATTACATGAGCTTTGGTCAAGGTGATGATACTTTAAGTCTACCCAAGCATGGTCCCTGCCAATGGGTCTAGCTCATCACGAGTATAGCGACCAATCGGGTCTCCATTTGATATACCTTTAATAGTACGAGGCTTGGGCTGGTGATTATCCCTAACACTTCCCTACAATGAGTGAAAGTAGGGTCGTGCTTCGGGAATACACCGGCGTAAGATAGGGGACCAACTAACATAGTTCTAAGGCTCTAATTTATGCATTGCAAATTTTGAAAAGTGATAGAATTTTAAGTTTTAAAAATCCAATTATATATTTTATCCAAAACACTTTTGGAGCAAATTCACAAACAGTCCCCAGTGGAGGCGCCACTGTAACGCACACCGAACCTAACAAAAGCCCTCGTAACCAGACCCGCTGTTAGGGCTCGAGGGATTGGTTCGCGTCTTTTTGATCTTGGGTGCCATGAGACATTTTGGATGCCTCCTTCCCAATAGAACATTGGAAAGGATCATCTGGCCTCACGACGCCTTTAGGCACCTTTGAGGTATTTTAGAGTCGCCACCCAATTTACGAGAAATTGGGAAAGGTCTCTAACCTCTATTGGTCAAAAACCCGAGATGGTATCCAGAACTTCACTCTTATTTATGTTTTGGTTAATTATAAATGAGTTTTTAAATTCGTAAAATTCTATCTCTCCTCTCACACAATCAATGCGTTTAAATTAATGCGCATCGCAAGCATTCAAAAGCAATAAATAAAAGCTGTAAATAAAGCGGTAAATAAAGCGATAAAGCAAAGCAATAAACACGCCAAGCACACAATTACAAGCGAAATTGGGGCAGAATACAACCCCAAATGAAAGAAGATTAAAAATGTAAATTGGGACGGAATACAATCCCAGATGAAAACTAAATAATATTGCCCCAAAATCAATTACAAGGGCCCGAAATGTATAAATATGAATTTAAACAAATAAATAAAATCAATCATAAGAAAAACATACATGAATTGGGACATTCGTTTGTTTTAGGAACATTGGTTCCTTTACACTCATTTAAAAGGGGATCGAAGAGTTGTTCGATTGTTTGAAAACTGGGATGAGTGATCCCATTTTTGGAGAAAATTAACTCTTTGTTTTAACCATGACGTTTTACATTCCTTAGCTAAAACGAGGGACTTTGGTCCCAACTCTATTAATAAAATCCCAATTTAGTTGTAAAAATATTTTTGTGATTTTTTATCTCACGCGTGCATAAATAAAATATTTATTTACAAGCAAACACAACACAAAAAAAAGGGAATAGGAAATATCTCACCCAAACGACGTAGTCCTCTACGTGTCATGACCCCTCTGCGTGGTCACGGAAATGCTCATATAATGCAAACCACATTTTAATCTCAAGCAGAAAATAATATTAAAAATATTAGTAATAATTCTAAGAATTAATCAAACAAAGACAAGATAATGACGACAATAAAATTATAGTGACAATAATAGTGGCAATCATAATAGCAAAAATCATAATAATAAATAATGATAATACAAAATAAACATAAAATGATAGTACTAATAATGATAATACCACAAAATGATAATAATGATGATGAAATAATAATAATAATAATAATAATAATAATAATAATAATAATAATAATAATAATAATAATAATAATAATAATAATAATAATAATAATAATAATAATAATACTACTAATGAAGAAGAGCAAACGGGAGTCACAAAAAATCAAATTAAATCACAAATAGTATGCAGACAATAATAATCATATTAGAAATGCTAAGAATAAATGATAAACATGGTAATAATCACAAAAATAACAATATTAACAATAAATAAGTGAAAAATAAAATTAGATGAGAACGGGTCCAAAAATGTTTACCCTCAGAGTTTATGAGTCGGAAAAATGGTGTCTTAATCCGCCCTCTTTGTCGATTTTTATGGTGATAAACACCTGAAAGAAGTAAAAAAATCTATGTTTTAAAATAAATTAACTTAAGGAAATATTTTTGGTAGGGTGACCCAAGACAAAGGAAATTGATTTTCCTTACTTAGATCAATCCCCGAATGAAAAAATATTTTGCAGGAAAAAAGAAGAAGAAGAAAAGAAGGTTAAAACTTGAAAATCTTAACATTTTTCTTTGAAAACTCTCGGCTGGTCTTTGTTCTTGTGAGAAAACTCTCTCTTTTTCTTGTGAAAAATTCACCATCCTTATCAAGGCAATTTTCGATAGCCTAAAGAATTGTCAATTATTGAAACTCTAAGTGTAAACCCATCCTTATCAGGGTGATTTTTGATAGCCCAAAGAAATGTCATAATGTACATTCTTTAAGGGAAGGCCAAAATCATTTTAGGCGAAGGATAGTTTTGACATGTGTAACAATAAAATCGGTATGCATTTAGCATACAAAAATAAAAACTCAACGGCCTAGCAAGCGATTGCAAAATAAGGGTAAGAAATAGTCATTTAGAGAGCTTTACAAAGAAATGGTTGCCTAAATCATTTTATAGGTTCCGTCTAATCCAGGGATAACTTTGATAGGTAGTCAAAAAGGTTCTAGTGCTCTTAGTGAGTTTTCATCCAATCCCCTAATTGCAACTAGTTTTTTCAGTTTATTTTCAAAATGGGCCAAAAGTGCTATGAACTTAGAAATTACATGGTATAGTCAAAGTTTTCATGTGATCCACCAATCAAAGATCAAACATATTTACCCTTTGCTTAATTCAAAATGGAATGAAACGCAGATTTCTAGAGTTAAGATCAAAGCCATTCATAGTTGAGAACTACTTAGGCAGAGTCAAACTTTTAATCAAGGGTACCTTAATAAGGTGCAATCATATCAACGCTTTGTGTACAACTTAACTATAACACCCCGATACCCCCGTTGGAAGGATACCGGGGCGCTACCCGACACTCATTCAAAAGCATACATGCATACATCACAGCGGAAGCATACATTAAAATGATAAAACATATACATAATCTTAACATATAATCAAAATATATTATATACAATATCCAAAATTACATAATCATCCTTGAACATAATTACATATACAATACATACGGAGATTCATAAATATACAAAAAGAATACAGAAGAAGTACAAAATAAACAAGACTCTACTCCTAGTGGCCAACCCTGCAGATGCGTGACTCGAGCGGAACCAAAAGCCTACCACCTATACAGGAAAATAACCCGTGCTAAGCGATAACACTTAGTGGGGAGGAATAAAGATAACAGAATACTATACAGTAATATCATGCAAAAACATATGTAAACAAGCATCAACAGACTGAATTCACTAAGTAGCAGAAACAGAGATACATGAATCATAATCACTATGAGAAAACAGAGCTTAACAATAGAATACTAAAAGCAAAAACAATAACTAGAATCACTCAATGATCATAACACTTCACTAAGCAAAAAGCCAAACACTTCAAACCATAGCCTGAATTTCAGTGGTGGTGGATATGGGAACACTACACTGGAGACCGAAGCCTCAAATATTTTATACTCGAAGGTAGCACGGGAGACCGAAGTCTCAAAACATTTTCACTAAGACCATAACGGAGGTCAACCGTAATCACTAGACCCGAAGCAGGGTCAACACTGGCAGCTGCACTCACTATCCCTTTATAAGCATGCTTATCTATCCACTACTATGACACTTCAGACTCAACTACTCACTCACAATTACTATACTTTAAATTATCCAAAGACACGAATCAAAACACTATCATTATCATTAATCGCTAATACAAAAGCTAAAACAAAATATCATCAAGGGATAAGCAAAACCATGTACCATACAATAGTGAGAAACTGTGCAAAGTGGGACCAGAAGAAACAATTCAGAAAAATAGGGCAGGCAGGAAGGGCCTCTGTCGCGATCACGACATGCGTCGCACTCGCGACAGAGCGCAGGGTGCCCCGTTACGCGCTCGTGACGAAGCATGACTGTCAGACACTCCCTTACCAAGCTCTGTCGCACTCGTGATAGAGACCGGGCACTTCCCCATTGCGTTCGCGCTCGGAGGCACGCTTGCGTTGGGGCTCGGCTTACCGGGCTCGGCCTATCGAGCTCTCTGTCGTGCTCGTGACATAGGGCTCCTTAGCAAGAAGAAGGGCATTTCATACTCTATTGCACTCGCGATAGAGCCCAGAATTGCCCATAAACTCAGCATTCTGCACTCACTTCAAGCCAAACAATTTCAAAACCACTCATTCATGCAATTTACATGCTAAATCATCACTCCAATGCATTCAAACATGCTAAAGATCAAATCATACACTCCATACACTAGTCATTAACAAGAGGTAAAGTTAAAATACAAATTACATCACAAGGACATCTAATCCAAAATCCACACACAGCTCTTACCAAAATCACTACAAAACTCACATATAGCTCATCAAAACACTAGAATTTTATGCCATCTTAACTACTCAACAATCAAACACATGCATATACACATGTATCACACTCATAACTCAGAAATTAACAATCAGACCATGATTCGAGAAGAAATAAGTAAGACAACTCCTAAACCTGAAAATAAAGCTTCAAACCGTCCACTTCAAAATCCCACTTTCTCTTTTCCCTTGCTCTTTCTTCTCTCCTTTGATTCTTGCACAAAACCCAATCAAATATACACACTTAAATCAAGCCATTCATTCACTCTTCCAAAACCAGAAAAAATAAAGAAGAAGAAGATGATGAAAAAGAGACCCAACTAATAACCCAAGCACTTACCTCCTCAAATCCCAGCTCAAAACCCAGCAAACCCACTCAAATCTTGAAGTACTAGCTCAAAAAAAGATAGAAAGCACCCAAAAATGGAAAAGAAAAAGAAAAGGGGAACGGGAATGGGGCAAGCAAGAGGGGAAACTCAGCTTCCACGGGAAGCTTCCCCTTTTTCTGCCCTCCCCTCCCTCTCTCTTCCTTTTTCATTAAATGCTCACCTACCAAGCCATGTGTCACTCTCCAAGGGTCCCAAGTGTTAATTATCTTGACTATCTCTTTCTTGGCACCATACACACCACACACTAGATAAACTCTTCATTAAACACTCTAATCCTTGTACCATACACATAATCCACTACGTAAACTCTTCACTAAACATTTTAATTAATTCTTGCAATTTAATCCTCAAATACTCAAATTCCCATATGCACAATTATTGAAATACCCTTAATTTCTCGACTTAATACACAAATTCCGACTAGGCCCTTTTTGGGTCGTTACAACTTCTCCCCCTTAACACAAAAATTTTTGCGCTATCAAAATTTATATACATAAGAATTGTGTAGGCATACAAAAAATTATTTGTAAAATATATGCAAACTATATGCTAAGAATCATGCACAGGGAAAGATGTATGCAATAGTGTTACGTATATTAGTAATGCGAGTAAGGATTTATGCATGTGAAACATATGTGAAAACATATTATGTAGAAATGCGTAGATGAAATGTGTGCAAAAATGTGCGTGCGTGAAACACATACAAAAAATTATGAGTGGGTGTGTAAACACTGCATAACAAATAATGTATATACATAAATTCGCAGTGTGCATGGAGGCAGCGTATAATGAAGGCATAAATACAAAATATGACACAACATGAGAATGAATGTTCATGATGTATGGTGCATATGCACATGGCATGACTTAGACTTGATAGGGATATGTATGTGATGTAAGATGAATAAGATCTGGCCCGATAATGCGTATTAATGAATTGTAAGGAATGGCAAAAATCACATACATAGAAGTACAAAATATATACAAATAACGCACATGACATGGGACACAGTATAAGAATGAATGTGTACAGTGAGTGGCATATGTGTGCAACACAAGACATGGTATAAAAGTGGCTACAAGAAACTAATGGCATGTACAAGGTATGTGTATTCACATGGTATGCATATACAAAGCGTGGCATGGTATATATAATGACTAACATACATGATGCAGGATTTATGTGTACATGGCATAACTCATGCATGATAATGCATGTGCATGATATGGCACACAATATGAAAGGTGCGAGGTGCCTGTCGTGCACAATTTGTACAACGCCTGGCCTAATGATGTATGCTAATGTGTACACGCTATGATATGCAGCCTAATGTATAGGCTCTAGCACACAATGTTTATGTATATATGCAATGTGAGCATATTAATATATATGTCCATATGTACATGCTATAACACATAATTGAATTTTTATTTTTTTACATGTTATAGTGGAGGCTTGTTTATGCGTGTTATGATGTATGTCAATATGTACTTTCCATGAAACATGCTAGATGTAACGATTATGGTGCACGATAGATCTTATGAATGTCATGATATATGCCAGTATATATATGTTGCGACACGCATCGCTATGTACATGCATGATAAGTACATGTTACATTTATATTCACATATTATGATACAAGAAATTTTACATATGAAGTGCACATGTTTTATTATTGTGTCAGCAGCACAATCTCTCATTGCTAAAAGGCTCATGCAGATGAATTTTTAGCCATCACATATTTAAACAATCCAAATAAATCGAAAAGCACCCCTTAGGACCTGAAAACCTTTAATGAGCGAACATGTAAATTTATTTGGATTTGTTCAATACACAAAGACCCACTTCACAAGCAATATATTATGGTGCATGCCCCCTAGTGGAAGTGTCTATTTCCATTAGATAAGCTTTGGTCAAAGGTGATAATACTTTAAGGTTACCCAAGCATGGTCCCTGCCGACAGGTCTAGCTCATCCCGAGCATAACGATCAATCGGGTCTCCATTTGATATACCATTAGGTACAAGGCTTGGGCTGGTGATTATCCTTAACACTTCCCTATATTGAGTGAACATAGGTTCGTGCTTCGAGAACACACCGGGGCTGAGAGAAGGTCCAAACTAGGGTAGATCTAAGGCTCCAGTGAAATGCAACGCAATTTTTCGAAAAGAGATAAAATTTCTTAACCCTAAACCCATTTATATTAGATTAGCTAGAGGTACTTTCGGAGAAAAATCTCATGATGTCCCCAGTGGAGTCGCCACTGTGATGCGTACAAAGCCCGCTCGACATCTGGGTCGCTCTCGAGAGTCCACTTTTAGGACTCGAGACCGGATGTAGGTTCATTAAAAGTCGTGAAAGCTGATTGTTTCATAATGGGCATGGATTCACCCCTATTCCATTGTTGACAATCAACCTACGAGGGCATCTGTTGGGCATCACAAGGTAGGTATCACGAAGTCGCCACCCAATAAAACATTGGGAAATAAATTCTATCCTTATGAGGCTAAAACTAGAGAGAGTTCGGGACCTCACTCTTATTTATACCTTTGGTTAATGTTATATGACTGAATTTTTAGAGTCAATTATTTTATATCTCTTCTCACACGATTCATGCAAGTAAATTAAAGTGCGTTACGAGCACATAGAAAAGCAATAAATGGAGCAATAAATAAAATACAATTACAATTGTCCAAAAAATAAATGCAAAATCCATAATAGTTATAGAATGAAATACATACATAAATCGAGATATTCATTTAGATGAGAACATTGGTTCCCGCCTACATATTTTACGAAAAGAGTTCTCAAACCGATTTTAGGAAAAAAGAAGTGATCCCGTTTTGATGAAAATAAGAACATTTCTTTTAATGTGTCATTTTTGGGATGAAAACCATGACACTGGTCCAGTTTTGTTAATAAATATCCAATTTTAGTAGAAACATTTTGTGTGATGGTTCTTTTTTAAGTGCGGTCAAAAAACCTTTATTATTACAGATCTCAAAGGCGTAAAAATAAAGTGAAATAATAATAATACATGTTCCAAATAATAAATAAGTCCTAAACTATTCACCTCGACTGTGCTTCGCCTAGCTCCACAGACGAGCCACATGGTCCTCGCGGTTGCGGTCATGACAAAAAATGATATTGGTCAATAATAGACTAAATTAAACTAAATGATAAATAAATAAATAAATAAATAATTGAATGAAATAAATTGAGAAAATTAATTAATCTAATACAGTGGAAATAAAATAAACTAATAGAATTAACAAATTAATAAATATAAAACACAAATGACATAATTATAATAATCACTAACAATAAAAATAATAATTATAGTAATAATAACGATAACTGATGGATACGGAAATTATAACAAATATAATTTAATGGAGGTATCATAATAAATGTTACCTACCTCTTGTAGCGTAGAAACTTGTTGCGAAAGCGTTTACAAGTATCCCGATTTATTTTTGGTTACCGCCCTGACTTTTATCCACATGCGGGATAACAACAGTTATTTCACAATCTAAAAGCCCCTGAAAAATTAAGACAAAAAACTGTGAGTGGGAACGAGCAGCCTTGCGACGTATACGTTTTCTCGTTACCAAATTCTGAAATCTCCCATCTATTTATAGAGATCCTAAAAGCTAAAAACCTAACTCTAGTTTAACTCAGACTCTTTCTGAGATAAGATTTGGTAATTTTAATCAGATTGAATTACTTAATTCTATCTAATTGGACCTTTATCCAAATTAGAGTCACGGACGTACCCAAACAATAACAGTGAAAATAACATTCATCATACAATAATAATAATAATAACAACATAAAATAATAATAATAATAATAATAATAATAATGATGATGATGATGATGATGATGATAATGATAATAACACTAAAATAAATACTAATAATAATAACAAATAACAATAATAACAATAATAATAATATAATGTTAACATACAACAATAATAGTAATAGTATTAATAATAAAACAACTAATAATATTAATAACAATCATAATAATAATAATATTAATTGCACAATAACAATAATAATAATTAATAATAATAATAATATAAATAATATTAATATTAATAAATAAAATAAAAAAATCAACTTACATGCTGCCTCGCCAGAGCCCGCCGGAGGCTTGTCGGTGGTTGACACCGCCTTGACCGGAAGGCAGAACGGGGCGCCAGGAGTCCGTCGCCGCCGGTCACGCGCCGGAAGGAGGCGCCGTTTGGTCGAAAATCACGCCAGAAGCTCACGGCTCCACCTCCTCCGATCTCCTTCTCACCGGCGAGTGGAGACGATCGATGGCCATCGCCCAATTTGTCTGGCACTCCTCTGTCATCCGGCGTGGCACGTGCGGTAGTCCGTCGCCGTGGGAGGCCGGCGCTGTCTCCTTCTTCTTCCTCTCTTTTTCCTTTCGGTTTCCTTCTTTCCTTCTTTCTCGTTGTTCCCGTTCCCTTCCTCTTGTGTTTCTTTTTTATTTTCTAAATTAGGTTTTTTGCTTTCCTTGATTTCCTCCTAAATTTTTGCCTTTTAATTTACTTTGACTTATTTTAATTATTATATATTTTAATTAATTAATCACTCTACTTATTTTCTAATTTATTTTCTCTTTAATTTTATGTAGCTAATTAATTTAATCCTAATCTTAATTTAATTTTAATTTTTATTATTATTTTATTTACTTTTTTTATTTATTTTTTTATATATTTTTTTCGGAGAAATTATCAAGTTTGCCTAAAAGGCTCAGCTGAAAACCTCAAGTCCATAAAGAGCCAAAGTGCTTCATTCTCTGTCTATTTTTGAGTAAATGTTATCAAAACTGCCTCAGGACCCGGTGTCTACACCATCGATATGTTGATTTTTGTGATATTGATTTTGATATTTTTAGTTTTATTTAGATGATCAGTGGCACTTTTCTCCTCAACTCATATTAATTAAACAATTATAATGTGTAATCCTTATAAATTATGTAGAAAGAATTTTGGATAATTTAAAATCTTTTTGCATTATAGTTTCCTTTCTGTTGGATTAAAATTATTATATTGTCCATTGGTTGTTTTCAATCAAAAAACATCAATTTCTAAATGTAAATGATTAATAATGTTGTATACTATTAACAAAATAATATATATACCCTATATACACTGTATTTTCTATATGTATATACTATAAATCGTGTATGTATATACATTGTATACCTTGTATACGTTGTATTCTCTGTATGTATGCACTGTATACACTATATGTATATAATGTATGCCTTATGTGTATACATTATATTCCATGTGTGTATACAATGCATACCCTTTATGTATTGTAAATACCGGGTCCTGAGACAGCTCAGATCAGAGTTATCCAATGATGATAAGATGCATTTTCACAGGCAAAAAGGTTGAAAGTGTTGATTTCCTTGTCAAATTTGCATTTTAGAGTGAAAAAAATAAAAAAAATAAAAAATATTTTTAAAATTAGATTTGAAAAATGGGGTTTCGAAATTATAGTATTTTTAGTTAATTTTTAATAATAAAAAAAAATATAGCGTTGGCCGCGACGGTGCCTTGCGACAGTGCGCAGCTCCTTTGTGCGCTACGAGGCGCTGCTGCGCGCGCGAGCGACGGGCGAGGTGTCTGTAACACCCCCTACCCATACGTAGGCGAACCCATCCGGATCGGAGTGAGATGCCGTAGGAGCAGGGGTGTCACACCAAACAGATCGATAAAAAGCATACATTCACACATCACCATCATACGAAAATATAGCGAAAATTAAAACTTTAGAGAAACATCATCATGATCATGCATTAATATAACAACATTCATTACAATAATGTTTTGATCAAACTGATATTACAAAATAATTACATATCCAAAATATACAGAGCGAAAGCTATACAAAAATACTGATACAATGAGAGTTCTAATACAAAAAGAATCATAATAAAATACTACAAAAAAATAAGCCCTAACACTAATCCCTCTGTGTTGGCTTGACTGGCGGTGACTCTCCCAAAGCAACAACGCCTTCCGCACCTGTACGGGTAGAACACCGTGCTAAGCGATAACGCTTAGTGGGCAAACACACAACAAAAGAGTGGACGGCCATTCACAATGGTCGCCAAAGCAAATCACATACACGATATGACATATGCAGATAATCATGTCAGATATATAATCATGCTTGCAGAATAAAGACATACATTCACAAGCTCATATCCACATTCATATACATATTGACTGGTTTCTCATACTTATCATTATGCGCATTCAAAAATCATATTCTTGTAATCATATCGAAGCAAACCAAAGCAAACAGAACACCTGCTGACTCACAGTAGTGGATAACGAGTATACAGACAGTACCTTATGGGTACGAATCGAATACAGACAGTACCTTACGGGTACGAATCGAAAACCATTTATTTTATCACATTCAAAATAATTTTTTGAAGGGACCTTAAACAAGATCCAAAATTCATAAGGGTTCGCGAGGAACCAGACGGGGACCTGATCGAGGTCCAAACGGAACTGAGGCTGCAGCTAAAAGACTCTATTAGGCATGCCTAACTATCCACTAGACTGACTCTCGTAGGTCACATAATACAATTCAGGTTCCAAATCATAGCATATCATTTATCATGAAGGATTCATAATATTGCACATATAAACAAGCATATTATATAGCATACAGAGGTAAAAACTCATGAAGAAACCATTTGAAATTCATTTTAGAAGAGAAGGCAAAATCGAAAAATAGGGCATGAAGAAGGTCATTGTCGCGCTCGTGACAGAGGCGAACTTGCCCCAGGTCGTGATCACGGCAATCTTCGCGATCTTGCGGAGGATCAAATACAACTCACTGTCGCGCTCGCGACAGTGAGCTGCCAGCTCGATCTGTCGCGCTCGCGACAGAGGATCGCCTAAAACAGCTCGGCAGCCGAGTGCTCTGTCACACTCACGACACACGTCGCGCTCGGGACAGAGGCTCTGCTGCTCCGCTCGGCAAGGAGCTCGGATGCGTGCGAGAGCTGCTTTCACCGGGCTCTGTCGCGAGGTTGTGACAAAGTCGCGCTCGCGACAGAGTCGTGATTTCCAGCTCTTACACGGGAAATCTGTAGAAAATTCACCTCCACAGCATCCAAACCTCAAATCTCAACTCAAACATCAACTTACCTCAAATCCAGCAACCCAAACATCATAAACAACATAAAACACAACATTTATACCAAGAATTTAAATTAAATCATGCTAAAAACAATATCAATTTACAAAATTCAAATCTCAGCACTATTTATTCCACAACTCAATCAAATGCACAATTGGGTTCAAAGACTCACATTCAAGGTTCCTTAACCCATCTAAATCAAAACCCACACCATATAAACTACTATAAACATCAAGAAACCTTAAATTTCCAGAAATTCATCCAAATAGCAAAAATCATAAAAATGCATAAATCACAAAAGCTCCCAAACCTGAATCTCCTTAGCTCCTAATCACTTAGTGCCACTTCCCGACGCCTTCTCCTTCCCTTTGGGATCACGAAGAGGCTCAACTAACCAACAACCCACCAAAATAAACAAATAACAAAACCCTAGATCAAAACCTTAAACCCAGAAAATGAGAAGAAGAAGATGAACAAGATGAAAATGCAGAAAACTCACCAATAAGAATGCTAGGAGATGATCAATTCCCACCAACTATGACTTGAATCCTAGCTAGGGCACAAAATGGGAAGAGAAGAGGAAGAAGAGAAATGAAGAGAAGAGAGAAACGGGATTGAGGGAGCAAAATTTCTGCTTCCCTTTCTCTTTCCTCTTCTAAATCCCCTCTCTCCTAACCCTCGCCATGTGTCCTCTTCCTAGTTGTGGATCTTGTTCACTCGCACCCAACAAGCATGCACTACACACACACATAATGAAATCCCAACTTATAATACCCTACAAATGTGTGAGCACACACACACAAACACAACTCACTCACTCACATCCTACAAACATGTGAGCAACACACCCAATTACAACCCAACTAATTCACACCCTAATATCAAATATGCACCCACACACTAGCAAAACACCAAAATATGTAATTTACCCAAAATACCCTTGTCGCATGCCAAGCACACACAATGAATGCACACACACAAATGGCTCATACTACTAGGGGGCAAATGGGGTGTGATAACTCTCCCCTACTAATAAGAATTTTGTCCTCGAAATTCTCACCTGAACAAATGCGGATACTGAGCCCTCATGGTCGCCTCTGGTTCCCAAATAACTTCTTCGACTCCGTGGTGATTCGATAACACTTTGACCAACGGGACTTGCTTGCTCCTCAACTGTCTCACTTCTCGCGCTAGGATGGCTTTCGGTTCCTCATCATATGAGAAATCTGGCTACACTTGAACATCCTGAACTGACAAAACATGGGAAGGATCCGATCTATACCGACGTAGCATCGAAATATGGAAAACATCGTGCAAGTTTGCCAACTCTATCGGTAAATCCAACCTATAGGCTACCGGACCAACTTTAGCTAACATTTCATATGGTCCAATAAACCGAGGACTAAGCTTACCCTTCTTACCAAACTGTAGCACTTTTCTCCAAGGAGAAACCTTAAGAAAAACTTTGTCCCCGACCTCAAACTGAACATCCTTTCTATTCAGGTTAGCATAAGACTTCTGCCGATCCTTAGCCGCCTTCAAATTCCGCTGCACAACTCTGACCTTCTCCTCGGTGTCTCTAACCAACTCTGGCCTAATAATCGCACGCTCTGATAACTCAGTCCAACAAACTGGAGTCCTACACTGCCGACCATACAAGGCCTCATATGGTGACATACCAATGCTCGACTGATAACTGTTGTTGTAGGCAAACTCCATAAGCTGCACATATCTGTCCTAACTACCCGGAAAATCCAATGCAAAAGCCCGCAACATATCCTCTAAAATCTGAATCACTAGTTTTGACTGACCATCTGTTTGAGGATAAAATGCCATACTAAAATTCAACTTGGTACCCAAAGCTCTCTGTAGCTCCTTCCTAGACGTAAACCTTGGGTCCGAATCGGATACTATGAACAACAGCACTCCATGCAATCTAACTACCTCATCCACATAGATACTGGCTAACTTATCCATCGGATAATCCACTCTAACTGGCAGAAAATGAGCTGACTTCATAAGCCGATCCTCTATTACCCATACTGAGTCATGCTTCTTCTGAGTCAAAGGCAAACCAGATAAAAAGTCCATGGCGATATCATCCCACTTCCACTCGGGAGCGGATAAAGGTGTGAGCAATCTCAAAGGAACTTGATGCTCAGCCTTTACCTGCTGACATGTCAAGCACTTAGACACAAAATCCATAATATCTCTCTTCATACCAGACCACCAATAGAACTGTTTCATGTCCCGATACATCTTGTCACCACCGGGATGCATAGTGAAAACCGTAGGGTGTGCCTCACTCAAAAGCTATTTCCTTAACTCATCATTCTCAGGTACACACAAACGATTCCTATACATCAGCACCCCATCTTGAACTGAGAACTCTGACTACTTACCAGATCGAACCTCTTGCAAAACCCGCTGTAACCTCTCATCATCCTTCTGAGCATCCATAATTCTCTGTCTCAAAATAAGCTTCACTCTCAACTGAGCAAGCAAAGCCCCATCCGAATCAAACCTCCACTTGAACCGCTTCAAGAACAAAGCAGAAACCGACTTTCGACTCAAAGCATCCGCGACCACATTGGCCTTACCCGGGTGGTAATCCAATATGCAGTCGTAGTCCTTGAGCAACTCTAGCCAACGGCGCTGCCTCATGTTCAACTCCTTCTGCATGAGGAGATACTTCAGGCTCTTATGGTCCGTAAAAATCCTACACTTCTCCCCATACAGATGATGCCGCCAAATCTTCAAAGCAAAGATCACAGTCGCCAACTCTAAATCGTGCGTCGGATAGTTCCTCGCATATGGCTTTAACTGACGGGAAGCATAAGCCACAACCTTTCCCTCTTGCATCAAAAGACAACCAAGACCGACACCCAAAGCGTCACTATACATTACAAACTCCTTACCCGAGATGGGTCGAGTAAGTATGGGAGCTTCGACTAGCAACTTCTTCAACTGCTCAAAACAAGCCTGACATTTATTCGATTACTCAAACTTAACTCCTTTCCTCAATAACCTCGTCAGCGAAGCAGCAATCACTGAGAAACCCTTCACAAACCGACGGTAGTAACCCGCCAAACCAAGAAAACTCCTCACTTCTGGAACATTCCTAGGCGTTTTCTAATCAACAATCGCCTCAATCTTAGCCGGATCAACTTGAATACCCTTAGCCGACACAATATGACCCAAGAATGACACTTCCCGAAGCCAGAAGTCACACTTACTAAGCTTCGCAAACAACCGATGCTCTCTCAACACTTGCAGAACCAACCGAAGATGCTCCTCATGCTCACTCTCATCCTTGGAATAAACCAAGATATCATCTATGAACACTACTACAAATCGATCAAGGTATGGCCTGAACACTCGGTTCATCAAATCCATAAAAGCCGCCAGTGTATTGGTCAAACCAAACGGCATCACTAAAAACTCATAGTGGCTGTACCTAGTCTGAAATGCAGTCTTAACCACATCAGCATCCTGAACTCGCAACTGATAATAACCCGACCGGAGATCAATCTTCGAAAAGACACCCACACCTTGGAGCCGATCAAACAAATCCTCGACTCTAGGCAACGGATACTTGTTCTTCACTGTGACCTTATTAATTTGCCTATAGTCGATACACGTTCTCATAGAACCATCCTTTTTCTTAACAAACTGAATCAGAGCTCCCCATGGAGATATGCTGGGTCGAATAAATGCCTTATCTAATAGCTCTTGTAGCTGAGTTTTGAGTTCTCTCAACTTTACAGGAGCCATCCGATAAGGTGCTTTCGATATAGGCAAAGTACCCAGCACTATCTCTATGGACAACTGCACTTCTCTCTCAGGAGGCAAACTAGGCAACTCGCTCGGAAAAACATCTCCAAACTCCCAAACAACCGGGATATCCTCAATCCTAACTTGATCCCGCTTAGAATCCAGCACTACTGAAAGCCTCACAACCCTTCCTAATGAATCTCTTAGCTTGCATTGCGGAAATCACATTATTCAAAGAACTAGCACCCAAACCATTAATAAACACAGACGACCGATCTCTATCCCGAAGCACAACCGTCTTCCTATGGCAATCGACCACTGCCCGGTGCTTACCCAACCAATCCATACCTAAAATCAAATCAAACTCTCTGAAAGGCAACTCAATCAAATCTGCTGGAAACTCAACTTCCTCAACTAGCAGGGGACAATTCCTATACATTCTACTCACATTGACACTATGCCCTAAAGGACTGGTCACACATATCTCATAATCTAATTGGTCTACATCATGCAACTTATCACTTAACTTATCAGTGCACAAATATGAGTGTGTGGAACCAGGGTCAATTAGAGCATATAATTCGGTGTCATGGAGTAGAAACTTACCAGGAATCACATCAGGCGCATTCTGCTTCTCCCTGGCTCTCACAGCATAAGCTCTAGCTAGAACAGGTAACGGACGCTCAACTGACTCAGATGCAGCTCCCTCTCTAGGTCGACCGCCTCGACCTCTACCTCTGGCTCTACCACAGGCAGCTTGCGTGGCATTCAAACCAACTCTGTTGGCCTCTCTCTAAGCACCCAAATCCTCATTCAACCTCAGACAATTGGCCAAAAAGTGTTCAGTGCTCCCACATCTGAAACACACACCTGTGAACCACCTACACTCACCCCGATGAGGCTTACTGCAATGAGAGCACACAGGCATCGACTCGGTCCCATCACCAGCACCGCCTCTACCAGAACCAGACATCGTTGCTGAACCCTGTCTTCTACCTCTAGTAGTCGGGCCTACAGATGATTCATCATGCGGGTTCCTTGACCTCTTACCCGAGGATGAAGAAGATGAACCTCCACGAGAGGGGTTCCTCCTCTGAGCCCTCTCTCTCAAAACAGATTCTGACCTCTCAGCCTTAACAGCAGATTGCACAATCTGGTAATACCCCACTCCCGGAGTACCCATCAAAGAAATCAACATCGCCCGCAGCGACTCATTCAAACCGGCTTCAAAATGCCTACACCTAAACTCCTCTGTTAAAATACCTTCCGGTGCATACTTAGCCAACTGGTTAAACTCCTTCTCAAACTCAGACACAGACATCGCCCGCTGTTTCAAACTCAAGAACTGAGCCCACCTTGCATCCTTGTATGTCTGAGTCACATACTTATTCGTGAACTCTCTTTCAAAAAACTCCCAAGAAATCGGGTCAGGCAACTGAGGATGTCTACAAACCAACTCCCACCATTCATATGCAGACCCTTGCAGCAACGCCACTGCACACTCTACTTTCTGATTGGGAGGACACCAGACTTCTCTCAAAGCATGCTTTACTTTATCAATCCACTTCTCAGCGACCTCCGACTCATCCAAACCTATTCCATAAAAGTCTTCAGCACTAGCTCTTCTCATACTCTCAGTTGGGGCCTTAGGGGCAGTCACTCTCTCCAAGACTCGAGTCATGTCCTGAGATAGCTTAAGCATCGCCTCGAAGGGCATGGCTACGGCCTCAGGCTGAACCCTAGCAAGTTGAGCCGACACAGAAATTGAAGGATCAACAGCTTGGGGATTCACGCTCTCTTTCGATCCCTCAAGAGACCCTCGAACAGAATCGAAATCCATCTAAAACAAGCAAAGACAACCGTATCAGCCAACATAGTCCTAGACATATGTCTATACACAATAACACACAGAAATGCCTAAACCTAGGCTCTGATACTAAAAACTGTAACACCCCCTACCCATACGTAGGCGAACCCATCCGGATCGGAGTGAGATGCCGTAGGAGCAGAGGTGTCACACCAAACAGATCGATACAAAGCATACATTCACACATCACCAACATACGAAAATACAGCGAAAATTAAAACTTTAGAGAAACATCATCATAATCATGCATTAATATAACAACATTCATTACAATAATGTTCTGATCAAACTGATATTACAAAATAATTACATATCCAAAATATACAGAGCGGAAGCTATACAAAAATACTGATACAATGAGAGTTCTAATACAAAAAGAATCATCATAAAATACTGAAAAAAAAGCCCTAACACTAATCCCTCTGTGTTTGCTTGACTGCCGGCGACTCTCCCAAAGCAACAACGCCTTCCGCACCTGCACGGGTAGAACACCGTGCTAAGCGATAACGCTTAGTGGGGAAACACAAAACAAAAGAGTGGATGGCCATTCACAATGGTCGCCAAAGCAAATCACATACACGATATGACGTATGTAGATAATCATGTCAGATATATAATCATGCTTGCAGAATAAAGACATACATTCAGAAGCTCATATCCACATTCATATACATATAGACTGGTTTCTCATACTTATCATTTTGCGCATTCGAAAATCATATTCTTGTAATCATATCAAAGCAAACCAAAGCAAATGGAACACCTGCTGACTCACAGTAGTGGATAACGAGTATAAAGATAGTACCTTACGGGTACGAATCGAATACAGACAGTACCTTACGGGCATGAATCGAAAACCATTTATTTTATCACATTCAAAATAATTTTTCGAAGGGACCTTAAATAAGATTCAAAATTCATAAGGGGTCGCGAGGAACCAGACGGGGAACTGATTGGGGTCAAACGGAATTGAGGCTGCAGCTAAAAGACTCTATTAGGCATGCCTAACTATCCACTAGACTGACTCTCGCAGGTCATGTAATACAATTCAGGTTCCAAATCATAGCATATCATTTATCATGAAAGATTCATAATATTGCACATATAAACAAGCATATTATATAGCATACAGAGGTAAACATTCATGAAGAAACCATTTGAAATTCATTTTAGAAGAGAAGGCAAAATCGGAAAACAAGGCATGAAGAAGGTCACTGTCGCGCTCGCGATAAAGGCGAACTTGCCCCAGGTCGCGATCATGGCAATCTTCGCGATCTTGCGGAGGATCAAATACAACTCACTGTCGTGCTCGAGAGCACGCTCGCAACAGAGGATCGCCCAAAATAGCTCGGCAGTCGAGTGCTCTGTCGCGCTCATGACAGATGCTCTATTGCTCCACTCGGCAGGGAGCTCGGACACGTACGATAGCTGCTTTCACCGGGCTCTGTCGCGAGGTCGCGACAAAGTCATAATTTCCAGCTCTTACACGGGAAATCTGCAGAAAATTCACCTCCATGACACCCAAACCTCAAATATCAACTCAAACATCAACTTACCTCAAATCCAGCAACCCAAACATCATAAACAACATAAAACACAACATTTATACCAAGAATTTCAATTAAATCATGCTAAAAACAATATCAATTTACAAAATTCAAATCTCAGCACTATTCATTCCACAACTCAATCTAATGTACAATTGGGTTCAAAAACTCACATTCAAGGTTCCTTAACCCATCTAAATCAAAACCCATACCATATAAACTACTATAAACATCAAGAAACCTCAAATTTCCAGAAATTCATCCAAAAAGCAAAAATCACAAAAATGCATAAATCACAAAAACTCTCAAACCTGAATCTCCTTAGCTCCTAATCACTTAGTGCCACTTTCCGACACCTTCTCCTTCCCTTTGGGATCACGAGGAGGCTCAACTAACCAACAACCCACCAAAACAAACAAACAACAAAACCCTAGATCAAAACCTTAAACCCAGAAAATGAGAAGAAGAAGATGAACAAGATGAAAATGCAGAAAACTCACCAATAAGAATGCTAGGAGATGATCAATTCCCACTAACTATGACTTGAATCCAAGCTAGGGCACAAAATGGGAAGAGAAGAGGAAGAAGAGAAATGAAGAGAAGAGAGAAACGGGATTGAGGGAGCAGAATTTTTGCTTCCTTTTCCCTTTCCTCTTCTAAATCCCCTCTCTCCTAACCCTAGCCATGTGTCCTCTTCCTAGTGGTGGATCTTGATTACTCACACCCAACAAGCATGTACTACACACACACATAATGAAATCCCAACTTATAATACCCTACAAATGTGTCTCACTCACTCACATCCTACAAACATGTGAGCAACACATCCAATTACAACCCAACTAATTTACACCCTAATATCAAATATGCACCCACACACTAGCAAAACCCCAAAACATGTAATTTACCCAAAATACCCTTGTCACATGCCAAGCACACACAATGAATGCACAAATACAAATGGCTCATACTAATAGGGGGCAAATGGGATGTGATAGTGTCGCTCGCCCGTCTCGCCTGCCAGCTCGCGGCGCGTGCGCTGGCAGCCCGTCGCTCACCAGCGACGGGCGTCCGTCGCACCTGTTCCTCCGAAATTGCCCTTTTTGGCTCAAAACTGATTTTTTCAGAATTTTTCACCCAATTTTGATTTCCTATCCCATTTTTTAGGGTTTTTAAAGGCTTTTTTTTTTCCATTTTTAAACTTCAAATTAAATAATATCTTATTTAATTGATTTTTTCTCATTAATTAGTTAGGTTTTCATCTTTTCTTTGTATAATTAGAAAATGATGAAATTAATTGAGGGGGGGGGGGGATTTTTTCTAGGTTTTTTCTTAACTTTTTCTCTTCTTCTTCCTCTCAAAATTCTCTACTTTTTGCTGAAAATTTTCCCCAACAAAAATCAAAAGAAAAGTTCATTATTCTTCTTCTTTTTCCAATTGAATTTCTTCTAAGCATATTTTTAGGAGGAGTTTTATTGGTAAATTTAATTTTGAGACGAATAAAATAATTATTTGCTCTCAAAATTCAGTTTTATAACTTGTTTATTTATTTTCAATTAAACTTTTTTTCAAGATTTTTTATTGAATCCCTTTTTGATGAAAAATTGATTTTGGGACAAACAAAATAATTGTTTGTTCTTGAAATCTATTTTTTCATTTGATTTTATAAAAATAAGTTTTTTTTATAAATATATTTTTTGAGACAAACAAAATAATTGTTTGTTCTTAAGAACCCTTTTTGTTTAATCAATAAAAATCATTCTTTAGGTAAAGAAATTAATTCTTTGTTCTTAAAGAATTTTTGATCATTTTTTAAGACTATTTTATTTCTTGGAATAAAATTTCAACATTTTTATCATATCTTCATTTTAATCTTGCAAATCAAAGACAAGGAAATCAATTATTTTTACTTTTATCGAATCCGAAACTTTGAGGGTAAACATTCTGGACTTGATCTTTTATTTTTTATTTTTTATTATTTTTTTCATATTTAATTGATTAACATGTATATTTTATTATTTTCATTTATTCATTTGTTCTATTTCTTTTATATTTTTCTCATTTAATATGTTTATATATTATTTTTGTTCATATAAATATTGATTTCTTATCATTTCTAACATGTAAATATTGATTTCTTATTATTTCTAACATGTAAATAATTTATTTTTGCTTTGATTTCTCATTATTTTTAATATGTAATTAATTAATTTATTTTGATTGATCTTTTTTGCCATGTAAACGTTTTATGTTAATTGTGATAACATTAATTAATCATGTTATTTATTTAATTATTTTCATCATTCTTTTATTCATTATTTTTATCATTCTTTTTCATTGTTATCGTTATATATTTATTGTTTATTCATTCATTTGTTTGTTTATTTTTATTATTATTATTATTATTATCATGTTCATATTTTTATGTATTAATTCATTAACATTTTTCATTTATATCAATCACATCATTTAATTCATTTGTCATTCATAATACATTTTTCTCATTTATTTTAAATTGTTAACATGGTAATTCATTTTTCATTTTGATGCCATCTTATTTTATCTTATTTTATCATTTATTATATACTTAGTTGATTTAATTGATTTAATTACTAATATTATTTCATTGGTATTTTATTTTTATTTCACAATTTATTTTCCCTTTTGGGCATTCTCGCAAGCACACGAGGAGATCCAGAAGACTCGTTTGGGATAAATATTTATTTGTTTTATTTGTAATATTTCATTTATTTGGCTTTTTCATTTATTTTGCTATGTAATCTTTAATAAAATTATTTATGCATGTTAAAAAGAAAATCATAAAAATATTTTTATTAATTAATTTGGTATTTTTTCTAAATAAAAATGGGACCAATGTCCTAGTTTTTCATACCCAAATAAACCATCACCTTTAACACTTTTTTTAAAGTATACATGCGAGGACCAATATCCTCATTCTTAATCAATATCCCGATTTATGTATGATTTGTATTTTATTTACAATGAGAGTTGTATTTCACCCCTAGTTTTATTGTAATTTATTTTCATGTACTTTATTTTAATTATATTTTATTTACTTATCGCTTTCCCTAAATGGACAATCTGTGCTTTAATTTAACTGCATTAAATTGAATGAGAAATGAGATGAAACGTTAAATTCAAAACTCAACTATAAACCTAACCAAGGTAAGAATAAATGGGAAGTCCCGAACTTTCTCTGGTATTTTGACACAACGAGGCGAGAGGGCCATCTCAATGTTCTGTTGGGATGGGGCCTTAAAGACGCCTCTTGTGTCCCATAAAAGGCTCAAAATTGCACAGTTCTAGGCGCCACGACGCGAGAGGGTCATCCTAATGTTCTATTAGGGTGGATGCCTCCAAGACACCTTTGGTTTGCCCAAGCATGAGGCTAGAGGACCATCCTATCATTAGGGTGGAAGCCTCCAAAATACCTCCGGCTTGCCTATAATGGACATAGCAGCACTGTCTTAGACTCACTGAGGCTAGACGACCTTTCCCAATATTCTATTGGGTGGCGACTCCAAGAAACCTACTTGTTGCCCAAAATGGACGCATTTGTAATTTTTTACAAGTTCTTATGAATCTCATCCTAAAAGCCCTAAAAGCGGGCGGTTCAGGGCGCCCCGGGGTTCGACGCACGTAACAGAAAAAAAAAATACTACAATTTTTAAACCCCATTTTTCAAATCTAATTTTAAAAATATTTTTTATTTTTTTTATTTTTTTCACTCTAAAATACAAATTTGACAAGGAAATCACCACTTTCAATCTTTTTGCCTGTGAAAAGGCATCTTATCATCATTGGATAACTCTGATCTGGGCTGTCTCATGATCCGGTGTCTATATGTATACATTGTATATCATGTATACGCTATAGGTATATCCTGTATACACTGTATTAAAGTATTATGCAACTAGTTTCACACAAATAGCTCATCAAACAAGTGGTATGCAACTAGTTTTCAATGAAAATAAAAAACCTAAAAAGCTTCATCAGCATATAGCTAAAATAATAATAATTATTCATATGCTTGTAATTATTAGAAATTAATGATCAAAGATGGATTGGGGAAGAAATAAAAATAAAACCTGCTAAATCTCTTTATAAATTAATGATATGACATGGAATGAATGAAAAATTCCAGGTGCATTAGTTAGATATTGAACTAAACGATTTGTAATTTATGAATTTAAGAAATTAAGTTGGTAGAGTGATAGGATTGCAAATGAAAAATGATAGAATGGTAAAATTATAAAATCACATAAATAGAGCTAATGAGAAATTGGAGAATGAAAAAGAAATTGAAAGGAAATCTTATTTAAGGACAAATAAAGTTTGAGTGGGAATTGGTAAGTAGAAGGTGAGACATTTTTGAAAGAGTAAATTAAAGAAATGGCAACTATAAAAGAGGAAATTTTTTAAAATGACAATTATGAAAGTTGGAAATAAATGAGGGCAGACATGAATTTTTTTTTATGACATTTATGTAGAAATCCCTTATATTTTCAATAAAACTATTGGCCCATGCAATGAGTCTAATATCTTAGTTAATTATGCCACATAAAGTAATTTACGACTTATATATTGTAAAACCGTAATTTAAATTTTAATTAACGTTAATTTTGTTCAAAAAATTTCTTCTTATTATTACCTCTTTTATATATAGTATATATAGATAGATATAGATTGATTGTTTGCACTCGTGACCTTATGTGAAATCAAATCTTCAACTTTTAGGAAAACTCGAAAAAGCCATAGACCAAGAATCTGTCGCTTTCACACAATTCAAATCTTGAAGGTCGAGAAGGAGTTCATAGGAAATTCCCATCCCATTACTTGTGATAGATCCTTAGGGTGCATTTTTTTGGGATACCATGAGATAAGTTATGGAGTTGTTGCGCAGTAGAGTATTGAAAAAATTTAAACCTAATTTCAAGAGATCCTTATGGATTGGGTTAAATTTATTAAATGTTTTTAGAAGAATTTAATAGAGGTTTTAGTATTATTTGGAGAGAGAAAATACATAGAAAACATTCTCCTTTGAAATTAAAAACTTCCTCAATTTATAGGCGAAGAAAGATAAAATCTGTTTTGAAAAATGTGCCAACCACGGATGTAAAGCAAGCAACATCGCCAAGGTGCGCGTTTCTTGATCCATAGCATCTTATCTTATGACAACATAGGTGCTAAGTTCACCATGCTCGTGTTGAGTTTCAATCGGACCGAATATCGACTCAGCCTAGCAACTGAGTCATGAGTCAACTGTTTCGATCGGATTGACTCGGAGTTTTTATCATTTTTTTAAATATAATTATTTATAAAAATTAAAAATATGATATATAAAAAATACATTTAAACAACCTATTAATTATCAAATATTAATATATGAATCATTCTTCATTTATTTTACTATTTTTTTAGCAATAATAGTAAAAAATTAAATATTAGAGTTGGATTTTTTTTGTTAAATATTTAAATTTATAAGGAAAATACATTTTTGAATTTATAAATTTTTTAATTTTAATTTCAATTATAAAATTTATTTTTATGACGTTACCTAAATATATTATTTTTATAATTATCATATTTATCTTCATTTCTTTTTTAATATCTAAAAAATATAAAATTAAAATATAGTGAAAATAATTTCACATAATTTCAATATTTATTAAGTCTAATATTAATATAAATTGATTTTATCATCAAATATAAATTTTTAATTGAATAATATTCAATAACTATTAACTCGAATTATAAAAATATATTTTATGAAAATACAAAAAAAATAATTTAGGATATATTAAATTTTTTTCGGTCCAATCAAAATTTCCTAGTTCCACCCGATTTTTTCGATCCAATCCGATTTTTTCACTGCTCAATCCGGTTTGTTGTCTGTTCCACTTTTCACATTGAATCAAACCGAATTTCTTGCCGTTCACGGTTGAACCGGTTCAACCGACCAGTCCGATCCGGTTTTAAAAACAACGGTTTCAATAGGGCCATGGTAGGCAAAAGGCTGACTTTTTTACTTTCTTGATTAAAAAACCAATGTTTTTAAAACCGGACCGGACGTCGACTCGGCCTGACAACTGGGTCAGGAGATTTCTTTTTCAATATTCCGTTACATTTAAATTATTTAGTTATTAAATATCTAAAAAAAATAAAATAAAAATATAATAAAAACAATTTCACATAATGTTCAATTTTATCAAGTTTAATATTAATATAAATTAATTTTATCATCAAATATAAATTTTTAATCGAATAATATTTAACAACTATTAAAACGGATTATAAAAATATATTTTATAAAAATATAATTTAGAATATATTTTATTTTCCCGGTTCAACCACAATTTTCGCTTCAATCCGGTTTTTTACTGTGCAAACTGGTTTTTTTTATCTATTCTGGTTTTTACATTGAATCGAATCGATTTTCTATCCCGTTTGCGGATGAACCGGATCAATCAGCCGGTCCGGTCCGGTCTGATTTTCAAAACAATGTAAAAATATTTTATATTAATCTTTTAATCTAATTGAACTTCGGATCTCCCGGAATTCTTGCTCTTTCAGAATATTGTTTCATTATCAAGTTCACCAAACTGGAGAATTCTAAAATCCAGTGTCTGCACTAGTGGACAGTACATAGTAATTCGTTATTTCTTGAGATAGCCATCGTTTGAGTTCAAGTTACTTAAGATAGCAATTTTTCGAATTCGAGTTAATTATAATGACTGGTTGTTAAGTTATTAGAGCTCATCTACTAAATTTATTGCTCAAGGTGCATGTTGCAAGAGCATGAAATGTTGCTATACCTGTAATCTAATATTGTCATGCAAAGCTATAAAAAAAGGAATTAAGGCACTATAGTTAAAACAGAAATTATGTGCAAATATTGTGTTAAAATTTATAACCAATTGCCTAACTTTTTATACAAATGTAGTATATAAAGAAGTTTTTGTAAATTAATGCGAAATAATATCAAATCTATTTTTCATTAAATTATTATATATTATTATATGTTGTGGATCATGTTATATTTTAATTAATTTCAAATTAAACTACTAAACTTTTATTTTGCTATGATTATATCTACTTTTAAATATTAAACCACATATTATCCAATTATTAAGAAAACGATTCAGTGCGTCGCACTATATTCGCCGTTTGGATAATGGGTCAATTTCACTCATAGTCATTCAATTTATCACTTATCGCACAAATGTAACCGAATTTTTTTTCGTTACTTAAATGTCATTGAATTTTTAACATTTTTGCAAAAAAATCATATTAACCGGATCCGGCGAGAACCCTTGTCGGATTGATGACATGGCATATGACACGTGACAACGAATAGTAAATATATAACTTTTTTGCAAAAATGTTAGAAGTTCAATAACATTTAAGTTGGAAAAAAAGAAAATTGGTTACTTTTGCGCAATAAATTATAAGTTTAGTGACCGTAAGTGAAATTGATTTAGATATAGCATTTGTTGGAGATATTGTTAAACGGCATGTAGTTTCTGACATGGCATGCCATGTCATCAATCCGGCAAGAGTTCTCGCCAGATTCCGATTAACATGACTTTTTTGCAAAAATATTAAAAGTTCAGTGACATTTAAGTAAGAAAAAAAAATTTGTTACTTTTGCGCGATAAGTGATAAGTTGAGTGACCGTGAGTGAAATCAACCCTTTGGACAATAAATGCATATAGACTATTTTAATTATTTGATAGGATATTTCGTAAATAGTGGAGATTGCTATTAGTTGGAAAAAGAAAAAAAAAAGTTATATATGGGTGGCCTTGTTGAGTTGGGCAAATTTGGACTAGTCCATGTTGGTACTTGCCAATGCATAATTCCACCGGCCATGGAAGCCTCTTCGTATTCCATTCCGATAAGGCAAGCCGAAACGCCCCAGTACCCTGCGTTTTATTGTTCGGTCAAAACCCTAATGCTTTGTTTGGATGGGAGTAAGTTGAATTTACTTTAATGAAGGGAATTGGGAGGAAATGAGAGTAAAGTAAATTTAATTTACTCATACTTTCATTTCCATTGTTTGGTTAACCTAAAATAAATATAGAGTAAATTAGATTTTCTTCTGAATAGTAGATGAAACTTTGACATTTATACCCTTATGATATTATTTTATGATAATAATATTAATTATTACAATTTTCTAAAATTCAATACATACTAAAATTTCTTCCTAATAAAATTTAAAAATTCAATACATACTAAAATTATACTATTATTTATCTAACTTTGATAACAAATAAATTTAATGTCTGTCAAAATAAAATTTTAAGTACATTTTCTAAAAAGAAAATTAAGAATCCAATGGCAACAAATAAAAGTTAAAATGCAATTCGATATTTATAAAATGAACATTAACCCACTTACGAGTTAATGTTTATTTTTGCTTCAAGAATAAGAATTTTATGTTGCAATTCGATATCTGTAAAATGAACATTAACCCACTTGCGGGTTAATGTTTATTTTTGCTTCAAGAATACGAATTTTATGTTGCAATTCGATATCTGTAAAATGAACATTAACCCACTTGCGGGTTAATGTTTATTTTTGCTTGGGTTAATGTTTATTTTTGCTTCAAGAATAATCAAGGAATGCCCAAAACCTGGATTTGCAAAAACAACAATGCAGGAGAAAGATGGCTAGAAGATGATGCAATAATGGAGTCCAATTTTATCAATTCACAGTATAGTACATAAATATAAATTACATAATTAATATATAAACAAGTTCAATCAGTATAATTACATCAAAGCTACTTAAGGGCTGAATTTACATATTGTGATATGTAAACATTTACAAAAAAATTAAACAAAGCTGCCATAATAATACCATTTGACAATGCTTGTTTGGAATATATATGAGCCAAAAAATGATATTTGCTGGTTAACCAAAATATACCAGATTTACAAAAACTTATGGTTATAATAACTTTGTATTGATTTAAAAGTTATGGAGATGATGAACAGTAAAAAAGCACAGATAGCGGGAGACAGACAGAGATGGCGGGAGAGGAGAACAGAGGGCGGGAGAGAAGAGTGAACGACGT
This sequence comes from Excoecaria cochinchinensis, assembly GCA_947683425.1. Taxonomy (NCBI): domain Eukaryota; kingdom Viridiplantae; phylum Streptophyta; class Magnoliopsida; order Malpighiales; family Euphorbiaceae; genus Excoecaria; species Excoecaria cochinchinensis. Next base: position 7,965,508 of record CANTUQ010000043.1, read on the forward strand.
TTTACCCAAATTGAAGATAAATAGAACTTTATTTATAAAATAGGGTATTTTGGTCGATTTATATAATTACTGTTCATTGCCTTCCACTTACCCCCGTTTTTTCCTAAATTGAAAATGATGAAATAAAAAAAATTAAAAATTCTAACTTTTTTCATGTTCCTTCCACTACTTTTGCTATTTTATCATTCAAACGAGAGAGAATTCCAACCAGTTCCCTTTATCCAAACATAGAGTAAACCTTATTTTGGTTGCCTCAATCAATACCGGCACTTAATCCAATCCCCTCTGACAATCATCGACCGAAAAATCCTCAATCCAATTTCTGAATTCTAGACTCTAGACACCCAACATCATGGCTTACGCTGGTCCCGCCACTGCAATGACCGGCGCAGCCGCAGCCCCGACGATTAAGCAAGTGAAATTGGAGAGAGAGAGCGAGCTCAGAATCGAAGTAGCAAATGACATGCCGCTTCGCTTGAGGCTATTAAATGGCACAGCTGAGATCTTTGGAACTGAGTTGCCTCCCGAGATGTGGCTCACTTTCCCTCCCCGCTTAAAGTTTGCTGTAAAGTTCAATTCTTTCAATAACCAATTCATCATTCGAAGAAAAATTTTCAGATCCTTTGTTATTCTGTACCTCGAGAGCTGAAATTTAGTATTTTTTTTTTCATATGTTGGATGGCAGGTGTTCACTTGGTATGGAGCTACAATTGAGATGGACGGTCCTACAGAAACTGATTACACTGCTGATGAGGTGCATTTTTGGATTACTGTTTTCAATTTCTTAGTAGATTCATTTATTTGATTTCTTATTTCAGTTGCAATAATTGGTCTGCAGACTCCCATGGTTAGTTATGTAAATGTTCATGCTGTGCTTGAAGGCCGAAGAGCTCGCGCTAAAGGCTTCGAGTCTTCTCAGGTAGTTTCGAATGGTTTACCAGATCTCTAACAGCTTCCTGATGTGGTCAATAGGTTTTTTTGCTTCATTGTGTGACAGAGCTAGCGATTCATTGTCAGTATTAAAATGAACCAATTGGAAAGGGGAAAGTGAGTGTTCTTATTTTGGCCTTTTATCTATGCTTAAGGACCTAACCTTTAGGGGAAGGCCATGTAGTGGTTGCCTAATTGAATTTGTGTCATATGCATGTAATTATTCTACTTTTGCTGATGTTGAAGGTAATGTTTCAATTTTACATCTGGTGTTTTAATCCAGGAGCTATGAGTGTGGAGTTTTTAATTTGTTGTCATGCAAGCTTATAGCTTACGTGCTTATGTTATTGCATTGGTAATTGCATGAGCTGCTTAACTATTGTACCAATATGGTTACCCCAGGGTCCTAGGGTGATTGTGGTGGGACCTACAGATTGTGGAAAGAGCACCTTGTCAAGAATGCTTCTAAGTTGGGCAGCTAAACAAGGTTGGAAACCTACTTTTGTGGACTTGGATATTGGCCAAGGATCAATAACAATCCCTGGATGCATTGCTGCCACCCCTATCGAGTTGCCCATCGATCCAGTGGAAGGCATTTCTCTTGAAATGCCACTTGTTTACTTCTATGGGCACACAACTCCCAGGTAACTAATTTTGTTTTTTCAGTCAGTTTCAATGGCTTTTATTGATGTGTTCATTCATTCAAATGAAAGCCTAGCTTAATGTTGTGCTATTCAGTGCTGACAATAATGTATTACCACTAAATGTATGAGTTTATTTTTAAAATGTATATTTGCTTACAGCCAAAATGTAGATTTGTATAAAAAGCATGTAGAGGAACTTTCTCAAATATTAGAGAGACAATTTATTGGCAGTGCTGAATCTCGTGCGGCAGGCATGGTGATCAACACAATGGGATGGATAGAAGGTGTGGGCTATGAGGTAATTGAGTTTTAAATCCCATAAAATAAGTGATGTTACTTACATACAAGCACAATAGTTATTTTAATATGATAACTTTGTACTTGTTGTTTAACTGTCTTTTATGTTGTTTTATTTCAGTTGATTCTGCATGCAATCGATACATTTAGTGCCAATGTTGTCTTGGTTTTGGGTCAGGTATATGATTAAAACACCCGAATATTTATTTCTTTTTCTTTTATTCAGTTTTTTTTCTGGTTAAATTTTAACATTATCTGGGTGCTACATTCTCTCATCTTTATATGGATCTTCATTCCTGTTATCTTTAATTTTCCTTAAGATTTTATTTATATTGCAAATATGGGATTTGGTGTGATAGGTTTTAATCTGTTGGACAGAGAAACTGATATGCGTTGAATGCTGAGTTTCTTGCTTCCAACAAACAGGAACTCTGCATGAATTGTGTGATAGACTATAATCTGTTGGACAGAGAAACTGATATGTGTTGAATGCTGAGCTTCTCGCTTCCAACAAACATGAACTCTGCATGAATCTTAATTCATGAGATGCTTATTTTCTGATTTTCCTCTTTATATTATTGTTATTAGCTGTTTGCTTGATCAGTGAACTATTTCTAGTGCATCTATGTAACCATGTGCCACTGAACGTTATGATATTCATAAATAGGGATGCTCATGGCTTCACAACTTAGAATTTGTTTGTATTTATGAATCTTGATAGAGTTTTCATTAGAAACAACATTCTCTAAGATGGGGCATGGTTCCTGTCACAGTAAGAGTACATATATTATCTCAGCTCTATTTCCAAAAATTATGCAATTTATGTCTTCTCCAAGCAACTTTGTTTTCGGTTGAGCTATGCGAGGAAGGCAGTATAACCTGGTAGACAAAAAATGATGAAGACATGAAGACGAAGATCTTCAGCAAATTGGTTAATTTTTTGTCTTTTGTTCCTCCAATTATTTCTGCTCTCCCACCATCTTGAATTTTGTGTACACATTCTTTTTAAATCGTGCAGGAAAAGCTATTCAGCATGCTGAGGGATGTATTAAGGAACAAACCCAATGTAGATGTTGTGAAACTTCAGAAGTCAGGTGGTGTTGTATCCAGGAGCTCAAAAGTCCGCCAGAAAGCCAGGAGTTATAGGATTAGGGTAATTGCATCTTGCTTATGCTAATAGATTTTGAAAATTCTACTCCAGGTTTCACCTCCATTTTATTGACATGGACTTCCTACTCATTGAGACTTTCAACATATGCAGTACTTTATTGAAATGGTTTTTACTGGTGACAAGATAATGATGCGCTTAATATGAGACCAAATCTTAGTTTTCAATGGATATGGGCGGGCTATAGTATGTAATATTCATGCTAATTTGGAGTCCCCACTGTGCTGTTTGTTTGTTTATTTTATTTTATTATCATCTTTTTTTTTTTTTTTTCTTTTTTCTGGATGGATAATAAGGCTCGCATATGTTGTTCTATCTTCCAGGAATATTTTTATGGCATTGCTAATGATCTCTCACCACATTCAAATATTGCAAATTTTAATGACTTCAATGTATATCGAATTGGTGGCGGGCCACAAGCCCCAAGATCAGCTCTACCAATTGGTGCGGACCCTGTTGCCAACCCTCTCAGAGTTACAGTTGTTAGTATCGACCAAGATCTGCTCCATGTTGTTCTTGCTGTTTCATATGCTCAAGAGGCAGATCAAATTGTTTCAAGGTGATTTTATACTCTTCAAGACATGTTTTTTAGAGTATTAAGGGTCCGTTCAACCAATGGTTTTTGATAAGTTGTTGGCTAATAGACAGGCAACACATTCATAATGGAACAAAAATATGATTTTTGAATCTGAAATTGATTCCTAAAATATGATTTTTGAATCTGAAATTGATTCCTGAAATATTTTAAAATCATTCTCTCTTTAGTGACCCTTAAGTGATTTTTGCTGCAGTAATGTTGCTGGGTTCATCTATATCACAGATATAGATCTTCAGAGGTTTGATCTTTTAGCTTTCATACTTCACTTTTCGATACTAATTATTCGCGTTAATCCTAATTAAATAAAAATCTTGCAGGAGGAAAATTACATACCTTTCACCAACACCAGGGGATCTTCCCAGTAAATATTTGGTCATGGGAACCTTGACTTGGCTTGAAACGTGAAAGCACTTTCACGGCTTGTTTTTTTTTGACCATGTAATTTGACTGTGGTAGTCATGTCGGAATTGTTAATTACTTTGTAAATTTTAGTTGTAGTGATATATAATTACCCTTTGTTAAACTATGTATCGTGCAGTGTTCCTGAAACTGGTCGGGAACGTGTTGGACTGATTTAACTGGAAACTGGTTGATGGTTTGGACTGGTTTGATGAAAAAACCACTGATAAAAACTTGGCTTTCACCGCTAAAAAAGCAGTTCAATTGAAAACCTGGTAACCGATAAAAATTTGATTTTATTATATTTTAAGGGCTTGTCGCATGTGTTTAGGTGCATACGTGGATGCATTATTTGATCAATGAAAAATAATATTTTCTGATCAAATGAAAAAACAAAAATTTTTTATTGATTTGATGGAGCATATATGTATACACTGAATTACACTTAGCTGTGGTAGCACCTCACTCTCAAAAACGAGATTGGTAACACCTCACTTTCAAAAATGTCTCGTTTTTCAAAATGAGAAATAAAATAAGTAGGGCAGTTGCTTTTCTCCAAAATCTCCATCCTACTCTTTTTCGAAGGGTAATATCAGGTTTGTCCTTCTACTCAATTAAAACTTCATTGTAAAATTTCGCCCTCTTCGTGTATGGTACGAGGTAGTAATATATAAGAGTAATTTAGTCAGAAGTTCATTCTAATAAAAATTTATAATAGAATATGTTATTAATAATGTGGAACTTTATGTTGTGTTAATATTGAAAAAATAAAATAAAATAAAATAAAATAAAATAAAATAAAACTAATAATGTAATAATAATAATATTAACTTCGGCAAATGGGTTTGGTCGAGTGGATTTGGATTCGGATCACGGTCAGTTCTTTTCGGTTTGGGTTTTTGGGTCATAATTCTTTTTGGATCACTTTCGAATTGAGTCACTTATTTTTGGATGGATTCAAATTGGATTTCGAGTCACCATTGGACTGAAAAATTGGATTGAAATTAAAATTCGAACCATAAGTAATTTGATATATTTAATTCGATTTTTTGTTTAACCGGTTTGAGTTTGAAATTTTTTTGGTGTTTCGGGTCAAGTTTGACTTTTTTTTTCTTCTTACTTAAAATAAATAATTGACATCATATATAATTCATCATATTAGTTAGTTTAATTTTTTCGGTGTCTCGGATCAACTTTGACCACCCGTCAAACATAATATTCATTGCAAAACCATAATCCAAATTTTAATTTCAATTTTAAACATCTTAAATATATTTATTTTTGCTTCAAATTCGATCATCAAATTTATCCCAAATGGCATTCATAGCACGAAAAAAATGCTATTTATGTCCCAGATGACACTATTCACAATATGAAATATGCTATTCACAGTTTGAAATATACTATTCACAAATTAGAAATTTTCAGGTGTTATACTCTCTTTTAGGCTTGAGATAACTATGATTTGTTGAGAAAAATTGAAAGAGCACGAGTAAACAGTAACGATGATGCAAGATGACATGTTTATACAATATATATTATACACCACTTAATTGTTATTTTTCATTTTAGTTTTTCTTTTGTTTTTTCAACTCAAAATTTAAACAATAAAACATTTTTTCAACTAAATTTAATTTTTATATAAAATTGGGATTGGGATATTAATAAAATACAGTAAAAATCAGGTTGGGTTGGATTTTGAGTATTTTCGGACCGATTTTTTGAATTTTTTGTTTGACCCTAAATTTTTTAGATCTTTTGGGTTCAAATCTTTCAGGCTTTCTCTAGATTCGGGTTTGGGTCACTTTTTTCATGCGGGTTCGGGTTGGATTTCGGGTCGGGCCAAAAATTGCTAGGTCTAAATAATATATATAATGCAATTATTAATTAAATAAATTACATATTCATATCGAATAATTTTATTATGAAATTGAAGGGTTTTTTTTTTTTTTTTAAATAATGAGAAATGAATAAAAAAGTTAATAAAATTAAAAACATTAAAATGTTGGAGTGATACTATGATACCGACCCTATATATGGTCAGTATCATATAGACCTTATTTGGGCCATTTATTTTATGTGCCATAAAATCTGTACCGGTCATTGAATACTTGTAACTTGTTGCATCAGTTAAAAGAGAAAACTGAAGCTACCTTACCTCTCTTTCTTAACTCGCTCGAAGTGATATATATATATATATATTTTAACCCAGTGACTAATTTGTAAAATTAAAAATGCAAATTTGACAAGTGGACCTACCTACCAAATTTGACAAAGCCATTTTTTTAATGCATTCACACCATGTTCTAATGTGCATGAAATAAATATAAAAAATGTATTTTATCTATATAAAGAATGTGCGTGAATGGCAGACGTAATGATATGGCAAGAGGTACTTTTTAGTCTCGATCTGCTTTCTCCTCCACTTCCTGTCTCGGCGTTATAGCTTCTCGTGGTTCTGCTGCTACCTTTGCTGGTATGCATCGATGTCGCCTTGTATCTGTTGGAGCTAGAGCCACTTGAGGAAGTAGCAACATGCTCCGATTTTACACAGATGATGCTCCAGGTCTCAAAATCTATCCCACCATCGTGCTTGTCATGAGCCTCTACTTCATCGCCTTCATCATCACTCTTCACGTCTTCGGCAAGCTTTATCGCAGCAGCGTTACTCCTTGCACCGAATTTTGGCGATCCATAATTCTGCATCCGAGCCCTGACCTGAGTACGTATCGAATTAGGATGCTATTCTTTCGGATCCTTTACTAGTAACTATAAGAATCAAAAGCTCTATTTTTTCTTTTCTTTCTTTGGGTGATCTGCTGAATTCCACCTCAACAATTACCGGATTTGAGTGATTCAAGCTATTCTTCGTGCTCAATTACTTGCTTCTTTGTTTGTTTTTTTTGTACTATTGTATCTATCTCTATGTTTTTGGGTTTAATTGTCTTGGATGCCTATGTATTCTTTGCTAGATTTTGTTATAGGAGAATCCATTTGGATTTTGTTGAAGGCTATTTCAGTTTTTCTTATGTATAATTTATTCTGGAACTAGGCTTGTCACACCCCGTTTGCCCCCTAGTTGTTTGAGCCATATATGTATGTGTGTACATTTGCATAAGTTATGTGTAATAAGGGCATTTTGGTAATATTTCATGAATTAGGGTTTTTCTGGTGCGTGTGTGTGTGTTTGGCACTATGGTGCTAATTAGTTGAGATAGATTTGTGTGTGCATGAGTGCACCATAGTAGGATATGCACTAGTGGATTAATTGCGTGTATGCATTTGCACTTGTGTAGGGTGTGTATGATTTGGGAGAATCTTGTGTGTGTTGCTCACACATATGTAGGATGCATTATTAGAGTGTCTCATTGTGTGTATGTGATGCACTAGGTTAGGGTATGAGTGAGTAATGTCCTCCACTAGATGATTGACATGTGTAAAGTGGGAAAGAGAAAAAGATGAAAAGGGAAAAATTAGATTTTTAAAACCCATTTCCCGTTCTTCCTTCTTCTCCTTCTTCTTCTTCCCCTTTTTTTTTCACTCTCTTAAGTGCCCTAGCTTAGATTCAAGCCTCTAGTGGTGGAAATTAATCACTTCATAGCATTTTAAAGGTAAATCTACTGCATTTATTCTCATTTTCTTCATTTGATTCTCCATCTTCTTCTCTTTTTCTTATTTTCGGAATTGGGTTGAAGTTTTGGGTTTTGTGTTTGTGTGTTGTGTTGTTTTGTTCCTAGTTGAGCCTCCCCGGGATCCTAAAGGCAAGGAAGTTGCTGGATCTAGTGGAACTAAGCACTAGGAGCTAAGGACTTTGAAGGTTTGGGAATTTCTTGCTTTTGCATGAGAAATGTTCATGTATGTGTTGATGATTTCTTGGAATTATGTTGTTAGATGTTCTTTATTGTGATGTGTATGATATGGGTATTTGCTTTGAAGTGTGAATCTTGCAAAAGCATGAGTAACTATGGTAAATTTTGGAATTGATGTGGTTTGACGCATAAATTCGGTTTTTGATTGATTCTTGAAATTGAATGTTTAAATTAATGGTTTGTATGAAGTTTAATGTTAATAAATGTTGTATTATGGTTGTTGATGTTAATGAATGGCTGGATTTGAGGTAAGTAACCTTGGATTGAGATTTGTGTGGTTGGTTGAGGATTTGGAAGAGGAAAATCTGCAGAATTTCTGCAGATTTTCGAAGTCCCGACGCTGTCGCGATCTCGACAACTATCGCGATCGCGACAGAGAGCGGTGTTGGGAGTTTCGCTGTCGCGAGCCTGCGACAGCCAAAGTGATGTGTACCCTCTGTCGCGATCGCGACAGAGCGTATTGTTGGCCAAGTGCTATCGCGAGCACGCGACCCGTCGCGAGCCCGCGACAGCATCAATTGTCCTCTGTCGCGATTGCGACATACGTCACGAGCGCGACAGAGCCTGGCTCTTCGGTCCTCCTCGCGGTCGCGAAGTCCGTCGCGCGCACGCAGCGAAGAGACTCCGGTCTCTGTCGCGAGCGCGACAGTTCCTTGCATGCTAATTGAGTTCTCTTCTTTGAGTGAGGTTTGAACTTCCGTTTCTTTTGACAGTTATGAGAATTATGCTTGGTATTTTATGAACATGAAAATATGATATGATTATGCACATATACGATGATGATTTTGGAAATTATGAAATGGACTGAATGGTTTATGTATGACCTGCTAGAGTCTAATCGGTGGATAGTTAGGCATGCCTAATAGAGTCTTTGCTGCAGCTTCTGTTTCGTTTCCGTTTGGACCCCGATCAGGTCCCCGTTTGGTTCCTCGCGAACTTCTGTAATGTGTTTGGATCTTGTTTAAGGTCCTTCTGGAAATGTTTGTGAATGAAATTTTAAAATGGTTTTTCGTATTCGGTTGGTACCCGTAAAGTACTTTCTGTTCACTCGTTATCCACTACCTTGAGTCAGCAGGTGTTTCAATGCTTAAAGTACTTGTATGAATTGTCATATGAGAAAACATATGTTTTATCCTTATGGATTCAATGATGAAAAGTATAATCTGCTATGAGAATATGATTATTGTTATGAACCTTCTGAGAATGGCTTTATGTATGTACGCATGTGAATTGCCTTGACGACCGTTGTGAATGGTTGTCCTTATGCTATGTGTTTGTTTTCCCCACTAAGCGTTTATCGCTTAGCACGGTGTGTTTACCCGTGCAGGTGTTGAAGGAAATTTTGTCTTGGGAGAGTCGCCGCCATCGAAGCCAACACAGCAGGGTCTTAGTGTAGGGCTTATTTTTGTAACTTTATGATTCTTTTTGTATAGAACTCTCTTATGTTATTGTAAAAGCTTCCGCCTTTGTATATGTAATTTTGGGATTTGTAATTATCTTTTATATCTCTCAGTTGATCAGAACAGTAATGTAATGCTTCTATTATATTAATGCATGATCAGCTTTGATGAATGGTCTTGTAAAGTTTTAAATTACCTTGTGTTTTGTTATGTATGTTTATGGATGAGTGTATGTGTATTATGTATCTGTGTGGTGGCACCTTTACTCATACGACATCTCACTCCTTATCGGATGTGATCGCCTACGTATGGGTAAGGGGTGTTACAAGGCTGCTTTTTTTTAGTTGTTATTTTTTGAATATTTTTTGGGCATCGCTTGTGCGCGCGCCTATTGCGCTGCTGCGAGCGGCAACGCCCATCGGGGGCGCCGACGGGCGTCGCTCGCCCTTGACGTGGCTTGTCGCCTCTCCAGTAGCCCTTTAGGCCTTTTTTGGCCTTTTTTGAGTGTTTTTCTTCATTTTTTTTGTAAAATTTAATTTTTAAACCCTTTTATCTTCTAACCTTTCGAATTATTCAGTTTTTTTTTTGTTAATGGAAATTAAATTATTTTAATTTTTTCATTAAAAATTGATTTATTTGGAGGGATAAAATGATTTTTTTGGAAGAGAATTGGTGGGGATTTTTTCTTAAGAAAAATTTGTTTTCTCTCTTCTTCTTCTTCGTTTTTTCTTCTTCTTCAAGAACAAGTTCCCCAAGTATTAAGTTAATTCTTGAGACAAATAAATTAATTATTTGTTCTTGTGAATTTTTTTACAATTTTTCCTCAAGACAAATAAATTAATTATTTATTCTTGGGAGAAAATTTTGTTTATATATTTTATTTTTCTAAATCAAGACAAGGAGATTAATCACCCACCTTCATTCATCACATCAAAATTTGAGGGTAAATATTATAAGCTCAATTTTTAATATAATTTTTGTTATAATTTTTTTGTTTATAATTAATTAGCAACCATGTGGATTTTTGATCTATTATTTTATTTTGTTTATGTTCATATGATTTAGCCATAGATTTAATATTTTTAGCACATCTTATTTTATTCTTGTAAATTTATTTGATTATTCATCTTTTGTTGTTATTTTTATTACTATTGTTATTATCTTTACTTTTGTTCATATAATAATAATATTATTATTATTATTTAACATGCTTTAACATGTATTGTTTTCTTATTATTTCTTTTATTTTTGCTTGCTTGATTGTTCATCTTCCTTATTGTTGATTGTTAATCTTATTTATTGTTATCGTTCATTATTATTATTATTATTATTATTATTATTATTATTATTATTACTTTTGTTTTAGTATTATTACTATTGTGATTATTATTATTATTATTATTATTATTATTATTATTATTATTATCATCATTGTTATTATTATTATTATTACCCTTGTTATTATTATTATTATTATTATTATTATTATTATTATTATTATTATTATTATTATTATTATTATTGTTATTGTTATCATTATTATTATTATTATTTATGTTTTTATACATGTTGGTTTGTTCATATGTTAAGTTACTTATTTTTATCATGCCATTTAATTGGTTTGTCATACATTATGCATGTTGTTTTATTTATTTTAATTCATTTTTGCATGTTATATGTTTAAATCCATTTTTTATTACTAACATCATCTTTATTTGTATTTTTATTTCAATACTTATTTTTTATGTGTGAACCTTTCCAATACCAAATGGGAGCCCATGGAGATTTGAAGACGCCATTTTGGTGGGATTTGTCTTGTTTATTATTTTTTATCATTTTTGCTTTTATTTGCTTTTATTATGTAATATGTAATAAATTTATTTATTTTTTATGCACATTAATTAAAAGTCATGTAAAAAGTTTTATATTAATAAATTAGATTTTTTTAATAAAATGGGACTAATGTCCTAATTTCAATCAACAAAAATTCACTTTAAAAAGAAGAGTTAATTTTCTCAAAATGGGATCACTCATCCCGATTTTATCGACTAAAAAATAGATCTTCGATCTTTATAAGTGAAAATGAGGGAATCAGTGTTCCTAATAAACGTCCCAATTTATGTATGATGTCTTTTATTTTATTCTTCTTGTGTAGTATTTATTTCGGGCCCTTGTTGTAACACCCCAAAATGGGCCTAATCAGAAATTGCATAGTATTTGGATAATTAAGGGCATTTTTGGTATTTATGCAAGTGAATTGGGAATTAATTGAGGACTCAAATGATGGGAAATAAAAGTATTTAAGTGAAGAATTTTAGTGAGTAAAGTGATATGGAGCTAGGAACAATTAAAGAAAGGCTAAGGACTAAAGAGTAAAGTCAAAGATATTTTTTTTGTTGAGAGCCAATAGGAGTGTGACATGTGGATTTGGTAGGTGTGGGCATTAATTCAGGAAAGAAGAAAAGGAAAAGAAGAGAGAGGGAAAGGCAGATTTGTTGAGTTCCCGTTACTGCCTTCCTTTCCCTTTCCGTTCTCTCTTTTCTTTCTTCTTTCTTTCCCGTTTCTTGCTCTTCATCTCTTTGGTTGTGTGGTGTTGTGAGCTGGAGCTGGTTTGGTATAGTTTGAGAGCTGTTTTGAAGAGGTAAGTGTTTGGTTTTGGGTTGCATGTACTCTGATTTTCTTCCCCTTCTTGTTTTGCTTGAGATTTTGGGGAATCTAGGGTTTAGGATTAAGAACTTCTGGCTTTGTTTGTGTGAGATTTGGGTGGTAAGAAGAAGAGCTAGGGCAAGGAAAGGTTCTAACTTGAAGAAGATAAAGGGTTTTGAGCTGCGATTTCCAGGTTTGGGAGTGTCTTGCCCTATTCGTATGTCTTGGATCATGTGTGTGTGAATTTTGGAATTTTGAGTGTTTTTTATGTGTATATGCATGTGTTAATGTGAGTGAGATTGATGGTATTGCATGATAGTGATTGAGATGAGTGTATGTGAGTTTTGTAGTGAAAATGCATGAATTAGGGAAAGTTCTGATCCTGATGTTCTTGTTCTGTATTTTGTATTTTCCAGTTGAATTTATTGTTAAAATTAGTGTAAATTGAGTGTATTTTGATATTGAGCATGTTTTGAGTGTCTTGGAGGTAAGGTTTTATATAATTTTGCATGAGATATGGCTTTGGGTAAGTTTGGAAGTGATTTTGAAAAGCCTTGTGTTTTCTGTGTTTTTGCTGGGATTGGAAAACACGATTCTGTCGCAAGCGCGATGTTATCGCGAGCACGAAAGAACTGCGTATTTCAATTCTCGCGATAGTGTGCAGGAATGATCTGTCTGAGTCGTGAATGGCTAGCATGACTCGACATGAGTTTGGCCATCGCGAGCGAGAGAGAGAAAGCACAAGTCGTGCTCAGCCTCTCCCCTGTAGCGTGTTTCTGACTTCTGTCGCGAGCGCGACTTCTTGTCGCTATTGCGACATAGATTGTAACATCCCCTACCCATACGTAGGGGAACCCATCCAAAAGGGAGTGAGAACCCGTATGAGCAGGGGTGTCACACCAAACAGAACGGTACAAACATACATTCACATAATATAAACCTACATATAAACAGTAAAAATTAAAACTTAAAACCAAACCGAACATTCATTCATGATATAATATTATTCAATTACATAACTATTCTGATACCAATCATAATTACATCATTCAGAGATACATAGCGGAAGCTTAACAAAATACTATATACAAGAGAGATCACTATTATAAAATAATGATGATACAAAAATACACTAAGTCCTATCAACAATCCCACTGTGTTGGCTTGACTGGCGGCGACTCTCCCAAAAGCTATACACCTTCCGCACCTGCACGGGTGAAAACACCGTACTAAGCGATAACGCTTAGTGGGGAAACAAACAATAACAATATGGACGGCCATTCACAATGGTCGTCAAGGCAAATCACATACGAAATGACAAACTGAATATCATAAGATATAATCACAATAGAATTCCATTCATAACAATTCAAAGGTTCAATAAACATATTCATATGCCAACAGATTCATATGCTCATATTAGAGTCATTCAGATTTAAATATTTATAATCATATTCATAATCATTCGAATTCATATTCTCATAGCATAACTGAACAAATCATAACACTTGCTGACTCACAGTAGTGGATAACGAGTAAACGCGTAGCGGTACCTTACGGGTACGAATCGACGCATAGCGGTACCTTACGGGTACGAATCAGAAACAATATCACATTTTCTCTTTTCAAAACATTTTTCAAAAGGGATCTTAAACGAGATCCGTACACATAGAAGTTCGCGAGGAACTAAATGGGGACCTGATCAGGGTCCAGAACAGTACAGAGTCTGCAGCTAAAGGACTCTTTTAGCCATGCCTAACTATCCACTAAACTGACTCTTATAGGTCATGCATAAGCCATTAAATCACATTCAAGTATAACATATTGTTTATAAAGGAGAACCATGAACTTAGATATGCATAACACATTCCGTATTCAAACACAACATCCAATATAATTTGATATAGCAAAAATACAATTTAATGATAATAGATACATGAAATAACACTAAATAATATTTAAAAGCAATAATAAACGAAAAGGAGAATAAAAATGAAGGAAACCGAAGAACTTCAAAAATTGGAGGCAGAGACATTTTACATGGCGGTATGACATTGCCTTATCGCCGTGTAAGACATCTTACACGGGGGTAAGGCAAAACCATATCGCCATGTAACATGCCTCACACAAAAGGTAGAATGCTTTTACACGGCGGTATGAAAATCCATACCCCCGTGTAAAATGCACAGCCCAGAATTCCTTCAAGGCAGAATGACTTTACACGGCGGTATGGAATGTCCTTACCACTGTGTAAAATCACGAACAAGCAATACTGAACGAACACTCACGATTCACACGGTGGTATGCAATACCATATCGCCGTGTGAATCGACCCAAACCCAGGAAATTCCCATAATTTTACCCCAACTCAAAACCAAACTCAACATACTTCAAAAATCCAACATTCCACTCATCAAGAACAACTTAAAACTCACCTTTTTAGCTCATAAACTCAAAGGAACATGCATTAACATAATTAAATCATCCAAACCAAAACCAGCAACTCATAATCCAAAAACTTAATCAATGGCATATATAATCCAATAAAATCACAACCTAAGTTTTATAACTCAACATACTCAAAACTCATGACATATACACCATTATAACTTCATCAATCAAACCAATTTCCAGAAATCAACAAAAAACACAATAATCATCAAAATGCACATAATTTCCCAAACCTGAAATTCCTTTGCTCCTACTTAGTGAGCACTACTACCACTCGCCTTCTCCTTTCCCTTGGGATCGCGAGGAGGCTCAACTAAGCACAACACCCAAAATCACACAAAACAACAAACCCTAAATCAAAACTCAAACCAGCAAAGAGGAAAAAAGATGATGAAGAAGAAGAAATGCAACAAAACTTACCAAATGGAGGTTGAGAAGTGATCAATTCCCACCAAAGCCACTTGGATCCAAGCTAGGCACCCTTGAGAGGAGAAAAGAAGAAGAGGAATAGAGAGAAGAGGAGAAACAGGAAAGAGATAACAAATTCTGCTTTCCCTTTTCTCTTTCTTCTTCTATTTACTCTTTTCCTAACCCTAGCCACATGTCAACTCCTTAATAGTGGAATTTGATCACTCATACCCTACCAACGTGCACTACACCACACACAATGCTATCCTCACTCATACACCCTACAAACATATATGCACCCACACAATATTACAGCCCATAAAACATGCATTTTACCCAAAATTCCCTTAACACATGCCAAAACTCTCACACATGCACACATACACATAGCAAACATGGCTCAAACTATTAGTGGGGAAATCGGGGTGTTACAACTCTCCCCTACTAACAAGAATTTCGTCCTCGAAATTCTCACCTGAACTGAACAAATGTCAATACTGAATTCTCATCATCGCCTTTAGTTCCCAAGTCGCTTCCTCGACTCCGTGATGTTGCCAAAGAACCTTAACCAAAGGGACTTGCTTGTTTCTCAAATGCCTCACTTCCCGAGCTACAATAGCCTTCGGCTCTTCATCATAGGAGTAATCCGGCTGAATTCGAACATCTTGAACTGACAATACATGCGATGGATCTGATCTATACCGATGAAGCATGGAGACGTGAAAGATGTCATGCATCTTAGCAACTCCATTGGTAAAGCCAACCTATAGGCTACCAGACCAACTCTATCCAAAATCTCAAAAGGTCCAATGAACCAAGGACTAAGTTTACCTTTCTTGCCAAACCACAATACTTTCCTCCAAGGCGAAACCTTAAGGAAAACTTTGTTCCTAACTTTAAACCGAATATCCTTTCTCTTCAGATTGGTATAGGATCTCTGCCTATCCTTAGCCACCTTCAGATTCCGCTGCACAACTCTGATCTTCTCTTCGGTATGTCTAATCATCTCTGGCCCAATAAAAGATCGCTCGGTTAACTCTATCCAACAAACTGGAGTCCTACACGGTCGATCATACAAAGCCTCAAATAGTGACATTCCAATGCTTGACTGGTAACTGTTGTTGTAGGCAAACTCCATAAGTCGTACATACTGATCCCAACTGCCAAAAAAATTCAAAGCACAAGCTCGAAGCATATCCTCTAAAATTTGGATAACTCGCTCGGAATGACCATCTGTCTGAGGGTGAAATACTGTGCTGAAGTTCAACTTGGTACCCAAAGCTCTCTGCAACTCTTCCCAGAACTTAGATGTGAACCTTGGATCCCGATCTGAAACTATCGACAACGGCACTCCATGAAACCGAACTACTTCATCCACATATACACTGGCCAACTTATCCATCGAGTAGTCCACTCTAATCAGTACAAAATGAGCTGACTTCGGAAGCCGATCCACAATAACCCATACTGAATCATGCTTCCTCTGAGTCACTGGCAAACCCGATACAAAGTCCATGGCAATGTCATCCCATTTCCACTAAGGAACAGACAAAGAAGTGAGCAATCCCAAAGGGACTTGATGCTCGGCCTTTACCTGTTGACAAGTTAAACACTTTGCCACGAATTCCACAATAGCTCTCTTCATCCCAGACCACCAGTAGAACTGCTTCATATCCCGATACATCTTCTCACTACTAGGATGCATAGTAAAGACCGTAGTGTGTGCCTCACTCAAAATTTTCTTCCTTAACTCATCATTCTCGGGCACACACAAGCGATCCGTATACATAAGCACCCCATCCAAAACTGAAAACTCAGACTGCTTACCCTGCTGAACCTCTTGCAAAACCTGCTGCAATCTAATATCATCCTTCTGAGCGTCCACAATCGTCTGTCTCAAAGTCGTATTCACTCTCAATTGGGCAACCAGAGCCCCATCTGAATCAAATCTCCATCTGAACCGCCTCAAGAACAAAGCTGAAACTGACTTCTGACTCAAAGCATCCGCGACCACATTGGCTTTACCCGGATGTTAGTCCACAATGCAGTCATAGTCCTTGAACAACTCTAACCATCGATGCTACCTCATGTTCAACTCTTTCTGCGTGAGGAGATATTTTAAACTCTTATGGTCCGTGAAAATCCTACACTTCTCCCCATACAGATAGTGCCGCCACATTTTCAAAGCAAAGATCACAGCTGCCAATTCCAAATCATGCGTCGGATAGTTTTTCTCATGTGGCTTCAACTGACGAGATGCATAAGCCATAACTTTACCCTCTTGCATCAACACACATCCGAGTCCAATCCCCGAAGCATCACTGTACATCATAAACTCTTTACCCGAGGTGGGTTGAGTCAGTACAGGAGCTTCAACTAACAAACTCTTCAACCTCTCAAAGCACAGTTGAAACTTATCCGACCATCAAATCTGACTCCTTTCCTCAATAATCTAGTTATAGGAGCCGCAATAACCAAAAACCCCTTCACAAACTGACGGTAATAGCCTACCAAACCAAGGAAGCTTCTCACCTCAGGAACATTCCTAGGCGCTTTCCAATCCACAATCGCCTCAATCTTAGCTGGATCCACTTGAATACCCTTAGCCGATACAATATGACCCAAGAAAGACACATCTCGAAGCCAAAAGTCACACTTGCTAAGCTTCATAAACAAATGGTGCTCCCTCAACACTTGCAATACTAACCGAAGATGCTCTTCTTGCTCATTCTCATCCTTCGAGTAAACCAAGATGTCATCTATAAACACTACCACAAACCGATCGAGATATGGCCTAAACACTCAGTTCATCAAATCCATAAAAGCTGCAGGTGCATTGGTTAAACCAAACGGTATCACAAGAAACTCATAGTGGCCATATCGTGTCCCAAATGGAGTTTAACCACATCCGCATCCTGAACTCGAAGCTGATAATAACCCGATCGAAGATCAATCTTGGAAAAGACACCCGCTCCTCTAAGCTGATCAAACAAATCCTCGACTCTAGGCAAGGGATACTTGTTCTTCACTGTGACCTTGTTAATTTGCCTATAGTCGATACACATCCTCAAAGAGCCATCTTTTTTCTTAACAAACAAAATCGGTGCTCCCCATGGAGATATGCTGGGTTGAATAAATCCCTTATCCAATAACTCTTGTAGCTGAGTTTTAAGTTCTCTCAATTCTACAGGAGCCATCCGATAAGGTGCTTTCGAAATGGGTGAAGTACCTGGCAAAATCTCTATGGACAACTCCACTTCTCTCTTGGGAGGCAACCCAGGTAATTCACTCGGAAACACATCACCAAACTCCCTAACAACTGGGATATCCTTAATCCTAACTTGATCACGCTTTGAATCCAACACAATAGCTAAAAATTCCTCACAACCTTTCCTCATAAACCGCTTATCTTGCATGGCGGAGATCACATTACTCAAAGAACTTGAACCCAAACCTTTAATCACAACCGAAGGCTGATCTCTATCTCGCAACACAACTACCTTTCTATGACAATCAACCACTGCCCGATGCTTACTAAGCCAATCCATACCCAATATCAAATCAAACTCTCGAAAGGGCAACTCAATCAAATCAGTAGGAAACTCAACACCCTGAACCAAAAGAGGACAATTCCTATGCACTCTACTCACATTGACACTACGCCCTAAAGGGCTAGTCACACAAACCTTATAATCTAACTGGTCAACATCATGCATCTTATTAAACAATATACTTGTGCACAAATATGAGTGTGTGGAGCCAGGGTCAATTAGAGCATATAACTCAGTGTTAAAGAGTAGGAACTTACCAGCAATCACATTCTGGGCATCTTGCTCATCTTGAGCTCTCATGGCATAAGCTCTAGTAGGAATCATCAAAGGATGATCAACTGACTCTGATGGAGCTCCCTCTCTATGCCGACCGCCTCGACCTCTACCTCGGCCTCTACCACAACTAGCTTACGGAGCATTAGAACCAACTCTAATAGCCTCATGCTGATCACTAGAAGCCTCATTATACCTCGGACAATTTGCCAAGTAGTGATAAGTGCTACCACATCTGAAACAACCACCCGTGAGCCACCTACACTCACCCCAATAGCACTTACTGCAGTGATAACACTCAGGCAACAAATTAATCCTCAAACCAGAACCACCTCTGCCAGAACCAGAACCCCTGGCAGAACCTTACCTTCTTCCTCTCGAAGCAGGGCCTGAAGAAGACTCATCATGCGGGTTCCTTGACCTCTTACCCGATGATGATGACGATGATCCACCATGAGGGGGATTCCTCCTCTGAGCTCTCTCTCTCAGAACAGACTCAGACCTCTCAGCCCGCACTGCTGCTTGCACAATCTAGTAGTACCCAATGCCTGGAGTACTCATCAAAGAAATCAGCATTGCCCTCAGCGACTCATTCAAACCGACCTCAAAATGCCTACATCTGAACTCTTTAGTCAGAACACCTTCTGGAGCATACTTGGTCAAATGGTTGATGTAACACCCCGATACCCCCGTTGGAAGGATACCGGAGCTCTACCACGACTCTCACTCACACACAAGCATACATCTCAGTGGAAGCAAGCAATAAAGCGATAAAACATAAACAAACTAAAACATAATATATATATACACTACAAATTATACATTATCCGAATATTATATAAATAATATAACCAAAATAATATACAAAAGAAATATAGGAGGAGTACAAAAATAACAAAAACACTTCTAACTCCTATGTGGCCAACCCTGTAGATGCGCGACTCGAACCGAACCAAAAACCTGCCACCTACACTGGAAAAGAACCCATGCTAAGCAATAATGCTTAGTGGGGAGGAACAAAAACAAAGAGCACAGTACAATAATATCATGTAGAAAATACTTATAAATAAACATTAACAGACTGAAATCTTTAAAGAACAAAAGATAAGAATACCGAACACAGAATCATCAAACTTAAGCAATTAAAATAACAAACATTATACACAATCCCAAAACCAACAGAAGCCACTCAAAAGACCCAACACCTCACTGAACAAGAAATAACACCATCGCTAACAGCCTGAATTTCATATGTCGCGGATACGGGAACTCTGCGCTCTACTGGATACTGCGAACAGTATCAAAGTGAGAGACTGAAGCCTCAATCACACATTGCATCGAAGACTGAAGTCTCAAAACATTTTATTGTGGAGATCGAAGCCTCAAGACATTTTATCACTGCACGAAAAATGACCATCTTGGAGGTCGGTCGATCGACCCAAACGGGGCCTACATAGGCAGCTGTATTCTTATATCCCTAAATAAGCATGCTTATCTATCCACTACCATAACACTTCAGGCTCAACACACTCGCTCAGAACAATAACACTACACTTCCAAAAACCCAAAGTCATAACACTGGAACACAAGAATCACAAAACATTCACTAGACAGTACTAAAAGTACAAGTCAAAAACACGAGCATCAATAATAATCATTCACTCAATTCAAAACATTGTGCTTTGATTTATTCATTCAACCCTTCTTCAAATTGCTTACATCTAAAAGCTTTAGTAATCACCATTGCTAGTGAATACTTACTGAGTCTGCTAAACTCTTTCTCATACTCTGCCACTGACAAATTTGTTTGCTTTAAATTCAGGAATTGTTTCCATCTAGGCTCCAGCTATGTATCAATGATGTACTTGTTCTTGAATTCTTGAACAAAGAAATCCCGAGTGATCAGATTGGGAAGCATTGCGTGTTTTAGAACCAATTTCCACCAATCATAAGCAGAACCTTGTAGAAGAGATACTACACTATCAACTCTTTGATCAATGGGACATTTAATTTCTTTAAGCACTCTTTGCACCTTTTTTAGCCAAAATTCAGCTTTATCCAACTCCTCCAAAATTGTACCACAAAATTCATTAGCCTCATGTTTCCTTACTAAATCTATTAGAGCTTTTGATGCAATTAACCGATCCAAAATCCTAGCCATATCGTGAGAGATCTCAGGTAAAGCCTCTATAGGCCAAAGAGGAACATCACAATCATCCCTATTCTTATCGGATGGAGCGAAAATTGATTGATCTAAATCCCTCGAATTTACACTTTTAGCAGTTTCTTCCACAACTTCTTGGGATTGATCCATCAAAACACTACAAAACAAGGACATCTGCATGCATTCCTATCTTCCTATTGTCCAGAATCACCTAAACCTATGCTCTAATACTAACTAAATGTAACACCCTTTACTCGTACGCAGTAAGGCGTACCATCTCGTGGTAGGTTACAATGATAGGTGAAGGGTGCCACAAGGTACATACATCATCTTAATCAAATGTATTATATTAGTATCAGAATTACAAAATTTATTTCCATATCTTACATTACTATTGACATACATATTACTAGTTACTCAAATCTCATAATTTACATCAGAAATTATCTTATATACATAGCATCCATATAACCAAAGTTTAGATAGTTTTTTTTACATGCCAAAAGTTTCTTTACATATATTATAACCATATTACATAAGAGAGATACTTATATATCACAAAAGTTTACATTTACTATAATATGACATATTACAAAACCTACATAAAGAGCTCCTATTGTTGTGTTAGTCTTTGATGTTGCAGGATTTCCTTGTCGATCGACTTATCTCCTATACTTGCATCGATGAAAGACTCGTGCTAAGCACAATGGCTTAGTAGGGAACAAAACATGAAATAGACAATCACTCACAGTGGTCATCAATGCATAGTCACACACCCATGAGGTATACTTATATCAACACGACATATAACATAATTCTTATAAATAATGGTTCACCTTTTTGCATAAACATTTATATTAATATACATAAGAAGTACTCACACATAATTACATCCATTAATGTTGGATTCCAAATTATTCATTTGTCATATGTCTTTTTAAAACTATTGCCTACCTTCCTAAAGGAGGTGGATAGCAAGAGTATAGAACAGAACAAAGGAGTACCTGAGGTTACTTTCACATATCACATTTTATCTTATCCATATCACATACAGATGGTGACCTAAAA
Organism: Excoecaria cochinchinensis; assembly: GCA_947683425.1. NCBI lineage: Eukaryota > Viridiplantae > Streptophyta > Magnoliopsida > Malpighiales > Euphorbiaceae > Excoecaria > Excoecaria cochinchinensis. The sequence continues at coordinate 7,987,374 of CANTUQ010000043.1, forward strand.
CGGGTCTAATATAATGACCCAAACGGGGACTGATCATGACCCAAATGGGGCCTGCAGAATAGAACAGAGGGCTGCAGTATCATAGGTTCCTATAGGCATGCCTATTTATCCTCGACCCCGAATATGGTAGGCTATTAATTCAATTAGACCTTTTTATCAACATTGAGATTCTATAGATATATATATATATATATATATATATATATATATATATATATATATATTAGCCATATAATCATATTTTCAGAGCCAATATTAACACTTCAAGTCCTGTTAACACATATATATCAATGTCAATATGCTATTCCACAATATTATTTTATGCATATTTTATTCATTTCACAACCACACATTTTGTATGTCAATAAGCTCCATGTAAGATCACTAATTTCAAGTCATTCCTTAAGTATTTAACAGGCTATTTAAGGTCCATATCAAAAACCATTTCAAATTGAAGTGGAAAGTTCAAATTACAATCGAAATTCAAAGGGATCATGTAACACCCCTATTCGTACGTAATGAACTCCACCTCCAAGAGATAGGCTGCTACAACAAGTAAGGGCTATCACACTCACATGCATGATGACAGAGAAACTCAAGCATTGACTAACATGCATACATAACCACCAAGTTAGGAATTGTAAAATTTCTTTCATCATACATAGGCATACATATCCATTAACTAATTACATGCATATGGCGGTTACCATAATGAACACATTTTACTATATATGTTACGAGCTTACACACTTTACATGATTCAAATACATATATATGTAACTTAATACAATTCAAAATATTACAAATTATAACAAAAAAGAGACCTATAAAAATACTTGTCTTATTGTGCTGGCACTGGAGAATATGGGGCCTTCCTTTAGAAATCAATGATCTTCTGTACCTGCATGGATAAACACCCGTGTTAAGCACATCAGTTTAGTGGGGGAAAAAACATGCAATGGACAACCACTCACAGTGGTTATCCATGTATACACAAGTGTATGTGGTACAAATATAAATAATAAGAGCAATGGAAATAGTAAATACACAATTGCACATCAACACAAAGTTCAGAGGCACTATGCATATTTACAGACATTTCACTTATATGTGTAGACACCGGGTCCTGAGGCAGCTCAGACCGAGGTTACCCAATGACGAAAATGATGCCTGTTCACGGGCAAGAGGACAAATGGAAGTGATGGCTTCCTTAAAAGAAAATGTTCTTCGTTTTTTATTTTAGTTTATTTTTTTCTTTTAGAAAAAAGAGGATGGCGAGGGAGCCTTGGGGGCCTGTGTGGTGAGGCCCATCTCACTTACGTGAGATGTAGCCTCACATTGGTGAGGCCCATCTCACTTACTTGAGATGCAGCCTCACGTTGGTGAGGCCTATCTCACCAATGTGAGAGGCAGCCTCACGTTGGTGAGGCCCATCTCAGTAACGTGAGACAGCACTCACGTGCCCCATGCTCCAGCACGTCTCCGTTCCGTTATTTCGGGGATTTACTGGGAAAAAGTATGGTTTATGTTGGGTTTGGTGAAAAATGAACTAGTCCTATCTGAGACATTTAAAGAGAAGTGAAAGCTAAAGAAAAGGGAGGAGGAATAATTATTAGAGAGAGGAACTAAAACACAGGAAAAAGCTTAGAGAGAAAAAAAAGAACGTGAGAAAGAAAAAACATTTTGAGATTGGTTTGGAAAGAAAAAAGAAACAAGTTTTTAACGTTGGAAGGTCCATTGTTTTGGCGTCCTTGAACGTAACTTCCATTAAAAAGTTTTTTTAAGTTTCTGTTTTAACCACCATTTCAAGAAGAGAAAAGAAGGAAACCAGAAATCTTTCATTTGCAGATCAAAGATCAACATCTGAGGGTAAATACTGATTAGCCATCTCTTCTTTTCATCTTCTTTCTCTTTTCTTCTTTTTCTTTCATTCTTGGTACTTCTTTTCTTTGTTTTGCTGAGCCAGTAAGTTATGTTCATTGTATATATTGTATATGCTATTCCTATGATCTTATTAACCCGTTGATCGCATGTTTGTTATTGTTATTATTCATTAAGTATGTTCATTGCTTTGTTATGAATGTTTTGATCGCATGATGTTGTTTTTGTTCATTTGTTATTAGTCCTTTGTTCACCCCTGTTTCACATTATTTATTTTGTGTCTTTGTTCTTCACGAGTCGTGACTTCCCTGATCGAGTCGTGTTCTTGCTTTCTCTTCCTTTTCCTTTCTGATCGAGCCATTTTCTGTTGTTTTTCTTTATTTATCGATAAGATCCTAATCTCTCGATCAGTATGTATTGCTGGTTTCCCGATCGGACAGTATATCAATTTTTTATCCGCTCGGTCTCTTCCTGTTTTCCCCGATCGGATTGCACGAATTGTGCATGGATTGCAGGACTCGTGCAATCCATTCACGAGTCGTGAATGGATTGCACGTGTCCTGCAATCCATGCACAGTTCGTGCAATGTGAATGGATTGAACGTCTCTCACAATCCATTCACGGGTCGTGAATGGATTGCATGACTCGTGCAATCCATGCATGAGTCTTGCATACCCGATCCCTCTTCGTCTCTCCTGTTTTGTCCGACAGACCAGTGTAAATGCATGATTTTAATTTCTTTTTTAGTCCACTTCAGTTTTTTTTTTTTTTTTTATATTTGCGTTCTATGGAGTTGGGTCTAGTATTGTTAATTGTAGTGTTTTAAAATCAAAACTCTTGTTTTCTGTTGGAACGTGTTTGGTTTTTTTCTTGACAGAGCAAAAACACAGCTGTGTTCCTGCGCTACCCGGCACCTTGCTGAGGAAACACAGCTGTGTTTCGTAAGAAAACACAGCTGTGTTTTCTGCACTATTCTGTTCTCTTGTTTTTCTTTGTTTCTTGCATGCAATTGCTTTATCTTTTATTATTTCTATTTAATTAAGTGCTTATATTTGATTAGTTTAATTGATTATTTATTTGATGGATCTACTAGTCATTTTAATTAATTATTTTATTCAATTAATTTATTTTTTTATTAATTATTTAATCTATTTTACTAATGTTTTATTCATTTTGTTTATTTGTCTAAATAATTATTTATCTTCGCGAGTTATACTCGTACTCGGGTCGGAGGATCGGAGATTGGAGGCCTTCAAATTTAGGGTTTGCCTTTGAAATTTTGTATTTTCTTTTATTATTGCATTATTTTTTATGTGTTGTGTGTAAAATATATATTTTATTATCCATATTATAGAAAGTCATGTTTGTATAATAATTAATAACTTGGAATTTTCTTAATAAAATGGACCAATGTCCTATTTTAGCCAATAAAATCTCACTATCAAAATAGAGAACTAATTTTCATAAAACGGGATCACTCATCCCGGTTTTCTCAATCAATATCCAAAAAATAGTTCTCTAATTTTCTAATTAACAAAAGGAACTAATGTTCCTAAAATGTAATAAATGACCCGATATATGTATGACGCAATTTATTTATTTTGAATGTGTTTATTTATTCTTCTTTTGGGCCCTTGTATTTAATTTTTGGGGTGAATTTTATTTATTTATACTTTCTTATTTTATTTTGGGGATTGTTCTGTCCCATCTTTTATTCATTTTTTAGGGATTGTTTTGTCCCATTTTTTATTTATTATTTATTTATTGGGGGATTGTTCTGTCCCTTTTTTTATTTTATTTTGTAATTTATTTATTTATTTACTTATTGCTTTATTTAATGCTTTCTAATATGCTTGCAAATGCGTTTTAAATTTAATGCATTATCGCGCGAGATGAGAGATGGAATTTTGATTTCTTAAAAACTCACTTATAAATTTAAGTCATTAATAAGAGTGAAGTTCCGAACACCATCTCTGGTTTAGACCAATAGAGGTTAGAGACCTTTCCCAATTTCTTGTAAATTGGGTGGCAACTCCAAAATACCTCAAAGGTGCCTAAAGGCGTTGTGAGTCTAGATGATCCTAAAGGAGGCATCCAAAATGACCCATGATGCCCAAGATAAAAAAGACGCGAACCAATCCCTCAAGCCCTAAAAGAGGGTTCAATGAGGGCCTTTGCTAGGTTCTAGCGCGCGTCATAATATGCTATCATATTTCTTATTACTTTCACAAGTCAAAGTTGCCTGCAATACAAAGTGGTGAATAACGGGTTATAACGCATAGGTACCCGAAGGTACAATTCCATGTTCAACTTCCATACACATAGGGATCTAAGCAAGATCCAAAGACATATAGGGATCCCTTAGGACCAAAATGCTTAGGGACCTAAATGAGGTCCAAATACATAGGCTGCAGCAAAAGACCTTATAGGCATGCCTATTTATCCACGACCCATTTTGTGTAGGCTATATAGCGGCCTAAATATCGATCTAGAAGTAATTAGTGATGTCTGCAGTGTCTAAAGTGTGAATTACAGGTCAGAGTGATGATTCGAGTGTCCATATTTATAAGAGTGTCCTGAATTAAGCAAGTTTCACATATAGTCTACTCGGATCAAGTAACCTTGGGATAGTTAGATAGTGGAAATTGATAGCTGACACTGGAAAAATTTTTATTTGGTAAAATAGTTCTGTGGACTGTCAGGAGTTTAGTGGGATAACTTGGAGTGAAAACGAGGACATATAGGGCTCAGAAAGTCAAGCAGAAGTTGGCCTCTACTTCGGTTCAATTGAACTAGGGTTTGACTGAGGTTTGACCAAATTTTTAGAAATTGTTATTGAGCTCTAATGTAACACCCTCAACTCCCACACATAGCATGTCGAAGGATGAAGAGCTTGTAACACCCCAAAATGGCCCTAGTCGGAATTTGCATGCGAAGTAGGGAACGAAAGGGTATTTCGGTAATTTGTGCTTGAGAAAGTTTGGTTAATTAGGACTAAAGTGCAAAGAAAGTAATTAATTAATAAGATGTTAAGTGAGGAATTATCTAGTGGAACATGTGTATGGTATTTAGGAAGTGATTGGATAAGATTGTGACACTTGGGTTTGTAGGATGATGACAAGTGGTTTATAAGGATTTATTTACTAAGGAAATTAATTAAATAAAGTAAGTAAAGGAATTATTATGGTGTGTTAGTAGTGTATGGTAGTAGGATGTTAATGGGTTAAGGGATTTCATTGAGTGATTTATGAGCATGGTGCCTTGGAGATATTTGCATAAAAGAAATATTTATCAAGTGGATTATGGGTATGGAACTAAGGATGTAGGATATTTTATGAGAAGTGATTTAGTGTGTGTATGTGTATGGTGTGTGTGTAAATGTAGTCAAAGATATTTTGTGTGAACCAATTAAAGGATGCTAAGTGGGCTAATAATATGAGGACATTTGGGCCTATGGGAAGTAACCAAGTGGAGTAAGCAATTAAGAGGAGATAAGATTAAGGAAAGAGAGAGAGAGAGCGAGAAGGCAGATTACGTTTTGCTCTTCTCCTCCTCCTTCCTCTTTCTTTTCTTTTCCTTGGATCGTGTTCTTCTCGGTGGCTAGGCATGGGTTGATGTCTTGGTGGAGCTTAAGAGTCTTTTATGGAGGTATGTGTATGGTTTTGAGTGCTAGGGTTCCTAAGAGAGATCATGTTCCCCTTCTTCTCTTTGTTTTGTTTGAATTAGGGTTTTTGGGTTAAGAGTAATTCTTGGGTTTTTGATTTGTGTAAGCTTTGGATACCAAGAGGAAGATTAAAGGCAAAGAGAAGGTGGAGGTTTGAAACAGAAGATTGAGGCTTCATTTGAGGTTTGGGAAACTTTATTTTATATATATGAATTTTTATTTATATATTCATGTATGATATAAGTTTCTTGATTGTGTGGTTGATAATAGATGATGATGGTAGTGAGTGTTGGTTAAATTGCTCAATTGTGTATGTGAGTAGGTTTTGGGTGAAACTGGGTTGGAATGTACTTGACCTCTCTTCAGTAATTAGGATGTATTGTGAGTTTTAGAACTCCAAATCATGCGATTCTTGAACCATTAGAACCATAAATTCCATTATTTTAAAAGTCTTAGAAATATCCTTGGGAAAATTCTTGCTCTAAGATCATGAAATTTGGATAAATCCGTAGTGTTTCTTTTTATGTCGGGTTATTTGACCAGTATAGGTTGTGGAGTTCATATCTCGAGTTCTAGATGTCTAATTGACCTGAAACTTGTTCCGTTTGAAATTTAAGACATAGGAGAACATTTGTTAAGAAGAACACTTTTCCTAAAAAGTAGTTTTAGAGGTCGGTTTTCACGATGCTAGTTTATAGTAAAAAGCAGTCTGTTATGGTAGCTGAGGCGAGCTTCCGTCGCGAGCGCGACAAGGGTCGCGACCTCATGACAGAAAAGTATGTTTTGAGCCTTTTCTTCTTTATTTTTGAGTCTAGGGTTGACCCGGATCAATCCCGTATCTTTTCCATCAATTATTATGCATGTTTAGGGTAATTAAATGACTATATAAGTAATTATCGTTGGGAAGAACTTAGGAGTATGATTAAGATTGGTGATTTAGCTAGTAAATAATAGTAGATATAACTTGTGAAGGATGAGGATTAATATGTGTTGATCTCTTGAGTAACCTAAGCATGGTATATCATATGTTTGAATTCATTTAACGTGGGTGCGATTGAGATGATTGATGAATAATGTTGTTATTGTAGATCGTGTAAATGGACATTGTTAGTGGCATGTTTTATTGAAATTATTGATACGAATGTTGGGTTTATGTTGTTAATGATGTGTGGCTTGTTGGAGATGAGGTAAGAGACCTTTGGATGTGTTTCGTGTGTTTGTGGGTGAGTTTGAGGAAGGAAAAATCTTGCAAAATTCTGCAGATTTCCGGAGTCATGACTCTGTCGTGATCGCGACACTGTCGCGAGCGCGACAGAGACCGATGATTCTGATGTTGTGCCGTCGCGAGCACGCGACGCTGTCGCGAGCCCGCGATAGCAATAGCTTGTCTGCTCTCTGTCGCGAGCGCGACAACCGTCGCGATCGCGACAGAGCACATTGTTGGCCTGTGCTATCGCGAGCACGCGACTTGTCGCGATCCCGCGATAGCAATGTTTGCCCTCTGTCGCGAGCGCGACAACATCACGAGCGCGACAGATCCGGGCCCTTCTCTCCTTCCCACGATTGCGAAGTCCGTCGCGCGCGCGCAGCGAATAGACTATGGTCTCTGTCGCGAGCACGACAGGGATCGCGAGCGCGACAGATGTGTTGTGTTGAATGAGTTTTCTTTGGTGATTCCAATGTTTGAATTCCAAACTTGTGATGCCTTTAGGTTTATTCTTTGACTATTTTATGAAGTATGTTAATATAATTGAATGTATTATGTACATCTATACTTATGATCTTTTCTAAGATTATCATGTTATGTTCAAAGTGTAAATTGTATGATGTATGTTTGACTTTATGAACTTATTCATATGTCTCAACTATTGCTGATTATGTACAATGATATAAAGTATGTGATTTGAAATATGATTGGTATTATGCATGACCTGCGAGAGTCAGTCTAGTGGATAGTTAGGCATGCCTAATAGAGTCTATGTATTTGTAGCTGCAGCGCCCTTTGAACGATTTGGACCCTGATCAGGTCCCCGAATGGTTCCTCGCGAACCCCTATTATGTGTATGTGTATGGATCTTGTTTAAGGTCCTGTTCAATGAAATGTTGCCTTTCAACTTGTACCTGTATGGTACATTATATTATATGTTCCCTCTGAGGTTTACCCGGTCAGAGATCGGGCTATATGTTCCCTCATGAGGTCTCCCCCTCAGTACTCGTTATCCACTATTGTGAGTCAGCAGGTGTATGATTTGTTATGTTGTGTTTATAAGCATGTGGTTCTGATCAATTATGATTATAGATATGTGAATTAATAGGTGCAGATTTATTGGCTCTCTGAAACACTGTGATTGGAATGCAATAACATATTATTGCTTATGTTAAAGATTTATGTTGCGCAACGGAAGTGTGATGGTATTGTGATTATGTATATATGCATGATGTACTTTCAAAAGCTTGATTTTCCAACGTGTTCGGTAAATGTATGCATATGAGGACCTGTACTGGTATAACGATACAAGTATTGGCATATAAGTGTATTGATACTGACATGTAATGTATAGGTAAGTGCACATGAGTGAAATTATATGTAGTTATGCATGAATATACTTACATCTGGTATGGTGATGTTGTTTTGGTTTGTGTCGCACACATAAGAAACATTTGAATGCACAGCTATTATATGTAAGCATATATATTTCTCGGTAAGAACTATGTGTGTATGAGATTTGTGTGTGTGTTATGCCTCGACGACCATTGTGAATGGCCGTCCATATTATTATGTTTGTTTTCCCCACTAAGCGTTATCGCTTAGCACGGGCTCTTTTCCCCGTGCAGGTGGCAGGTTTTCTTTTGTTCGAGTCGCGCATCTGCAGAGTCGGCCACATAGAAGCCAGAAGTTTTGTATCTTGTTCAGCTTTTGTAATTTAGAATTTTTGTATATCTGTGTTATATGTATAAGTAATAATATGTAAAGAGAACGATGTAATATTTCAGACTCCTATTGTATGATTGTAAAATTGTAGATGTGTATGTTTTCGTTTAAAATATGCGCGTTTATGAATATGTATGTTCAGATTTTTGCTCCTTAAAAGTTTTAATTCTTTCATAATTATATACGCTTTGTATCGTTTCTGTTCGGTAACACACCGACTCGTACGGCTTCCCACTCCCTTGCGGATGGGTTCGCCTACGTATGAGTTGGGGTGTTACATTTAGTGGTATCAGAGCACAAGATTCTGGTTGCCTTATTTGTTTGAGTATTGGGTCTTTGTATGTTACTTGTTATGTGTCGAGTTTTTGTTTGAGAGTCAGTTTTGTGTCGTGGCCTAATGCAGATGTGTTTTGTCCTGTGTGTGTTTAATGGTTAGATGGAGTCTGACCCTAGTGAGAAGGTGGGCAAGACGACAGATAGTGTGAATCCAGTTAGTGTTGATCAGAGTGTTTCCGAGCATCCTCTGGCTAGGGATTCTGGTTTTGTTTCTGACGATAGGGCTCTAGTGCGAGGGTTGATTCAAATTTTGGATAGATTAACTACCCCTCACGTTCCTCAGGATTTTTTTCGGGAGAGACCTCAGAAAAGAAAAGTTTTGGGCAGTGAAGGGTCGGCAGGGAAAAAGGATTTGAGAAGCTCCGATATGTCAATACTGTCAGAAGCAACATTGGGATTGTTGTCGGAAGCTCATTGGAGCTTGTTTTCAATGTGGCAGTAGAGACCATCAGCTTACTGATTATCCGAAATTAAGTGAAAAATCTAGCTAGGCAAGCTAGGAAAGATATGGAGGATTTGGTTAGAGCCACTCGTGGGCCAACAAGGCTTGTTGAGCACCGTAGTGTAGTGACAGAACCTGTAGAACCTTCTGGTAAGTTTTATTTTGAGGTGTTCGAGTAAAATTGTTTAGTAATCTGAGGTAGATGGGTATTTAGATTCCATAAGGTTTTGGTAGTACTCTATATACTTGTCAGCTATCTCCAGAAAAGTATTTGAATAAAAGCATATTAAATCATGGGGATGGGACTAAATGCATCATTACAGCATTACTTGCATTTTCTCAGCATCATTCTGCATACATGAGCCATCACATTTTCATTGCATCATAATCCCTTTGATTATACATGAAAAGCATTTGTATATGTGTTTTGATTGAGAGAAAGCTGACAGGGTGTACGTGTACTATTTGCTATTAGGAACAAGAGTAGTAGTGATAAGTATAAGCAAGTAAGTGGATGTAATTGCAGACTTCTGTATGAGATGATTAAATAATAAGTACTGTAAGAGTATAGTGAATGTGTGAACGATTCTGTATTTAAAAGACGAGAAGTGTTATGAGGAAGGAGTTAAGTGAAAAGATTGACATAATAGTGATAGAATGCAAACGACCTGTAACTCAAAATTATGGAGATGTTTATTTTAGTGAGAAGGATTTCTACTATATGTTCTGATATTAGTAAAAGTGACTTGGATAGTACAATGTTAGTGTGTGAATGTTAGTAATAAAGATTTTGAAATTCCGACACTCGGATATAAGTGAATTTCGAGGACGAAATTCTTTTAAGGAGGGTAGATTTGTAACATCCCAAAATGGCCCTAGTAGGAATTTGCATGCGAAGTCGGGAACGGAAGGGTATTTTGGTAATTTGTGCTTGAGAAAGTTTGGTTAATTAGGACTAAAGTGCAAAGAAAGTAATTAATTAATAAGATGTTAAGTGAGGAATTATCTAGTGGAACATGTGTATGGTATTTAGGAAGTGATTGGATAAGATTGTGACACTTGGGTTTGTAGGATGATGACAAGTGGTTTATAAGGATTTATTTACTAAGGAAATTAATTAAATAAAGTAAGTAAAGGAATTATTATGGTGTGTTAGTAGTGTATGGTAGTAGGATGTTAATGGGTTAAAGGATTTCATTGAGTGATTTATGAGCATGGTGCCTTGGAGATATTTGCATAAAAGAAATATTTATCAAGTGGATTATGGGTATGAAACTAAGGATGTAGGATATTTTATGAGAAGTGATTTAGTGTGTGTATGTGTATGGTGTGTGTGTAAATGTAGTCAAAGATATTTTGTGTGAACCAATTAAAGGATGCTAAGTGGGCTAATAATATGAGGACATTTGGGCCTATGGGAAGTAACCAAGTGGAGTAAGCAATTAAGAGGAGATAAGATTAAGGAAAGAGAGAGAGAGCGAGAAGGCAGATTACGTTTTGCTCTTCTCCTCCTCCTTCCTCTTTCTTTTCTTTTCCTTGGATCGTGTTCTTCTCGGTGGCTAGGCATGGGTTGATGTCTTGGTGGAGCTTAAGAGTCTTTTATGGAGGTATGTGTATGGTTTTGAGTGCTAGGGTTCCTAAGAGAGATTATGTTCCCCTTCTTCTCTTTGTTTTGTTTGAATTAGGGTTTTTGGGTTAAGAGTAATTCTTGGGTTTTTGATTTGTGTAAGCTTTGGATACCAAGAGGAAGATTAAAGGCAAAGAGAAGGTGGAGGTTTGAAACAGAAGATTGAGGCTTCATTTGAGGTTTGGGAAACTTTATTTTATATATATGAATTTTTATTTATATATTCATGTATGATATAAGTTTCTTGATTGTGTGGTTGATGATAGATGATGATGGTAGTGAGTGTTGGTTAAATTGCTCAATTGTGTATGTGAGTAGGTTTTGGGTGAAACTGGGTTGGAATGTACTTGACCTCTCTTCAGTAATTAGGCTGTATTGTGAGTTTTAGAACTCCAAATCATGCTATTCTTGAACCATTAGAACCATAAATTCCATTACTTTAAAAGTCTTAGAAATAGCCTTGGGAAAATTCTTGCTCTAAGATCATGAAATTTGGATAAATCCGTAGTGTTTCTTTTTATGTCGGGTTATTTGACCAGTATAGGTTGTGGAGTTCATATCTCGAGTTCTAGATGTCTAATTGACCTGAAACTTGTTCCGTTTGAAATTTAAGACATAGGAGAACATTTGTTAAGAAAAACACTTTTCCTAAAAATTAGTTTTAGAGGTCGGTTTTCACGATGCTAGTTTATAGTAAAAAGCAGTCTGTTATGGTAGCTGAGGCGAGCTTCTGTCGCGAGCGCGACAAGGGTCGCGACCTCGCGACAGAAAAGTATGTTTTGAGCCTTTTCTTCTTTATTTTTGAGTCTAGGGTTGACCCGGATCAATCCCGTATCTTTCCCATCAATTATTATGCATGTTTAGGGTAATTAAATGACTATATAAGTAATTATCGTTGGGAAGAACTTAGGAGTACGATTAAGATTGGTGATTTAGCTAGTAAATAATAGTAGATATAACTTGTGAAGGATGAGGATTAATATGTGTTGATCTCTTGAGTAACCTAAGCATGGTATATCATATGTTTGAATGCATTTAACGTGGGTGCGATTGAGATGATTGATGAATAATGTTGTTATTGTAGATCGTGTAAATGGACATTGTTAGTGGCATGTTTTATTGAAATTATTGATACGAATGTTGGGTTTATGTTGTTAATGATGTGTGGCTTGTTGGACATGAGGTAAGAGACCTTTGGATGTGTTTCGTGTGTTTGTGGGTGAGTTTGAGGAAGGAAAAATCTTGCAAAATTCTGCAGATTTTCGGAGTCATGACTCTGTCGCGATCACGACAGAGACCGATGATTCTGATGTTGTGCCGTCGCGAGCACGCGACGCTGTCACGAGCCCGCGATAGCAATAGCTTGTCTGCTCTCTGTCGCGAGCGCGACAACCGTCGCGATCGCGACAGAGCACATTGTTGGCCTGTGCTATCGCGAGCACGCGACTTGTCACGATCCCGCGATAGCAATATTTGCCCTCTGTTGCGAGCGCGACAGATCCGGGCCCTTCTCTCCTTCCCACGATCGCGAAGTCCGTCGCGCGCGCGCAGTGAAGAGACTATGGTCTCTGTCATGAGCGCGACAGGGATCGCGAGCGCGACAGATGTGTTGTGTTGAATGAGTTTTCTTTGGTGATTCCAATGTTTGAATTCCGAACTTGTGATGCCTTTAGGTTTATTCTTTGACTATTTTATGAAGTATGTTAATATAATTGAATGTATTATGTACATCTATACTTATGATCTTTTCTAAGATTATCATGTTATGTTCAAAGTGTAAATTATATGATGTATGTTTGACTTTATGAACTTATTCATATGTCTCAACTATTGCTGATTATGTACAATGATATAAAGTATGTGATTTGAAATATGATTGGTATTATGCATGACCTGCGAGAGTCAGTCTAGTGGATAGTTAGGCATGCCTAATAGAGTCTATGTATTTGTAGCTGCAGCGCCCTTTGAACGATTTGGACCCTGATCAGGTCCCCGAATGGTTCCTCGCGAACCCCTATTATGTGTATGTGTATGGATCTTGTTTAAGGTCCTGTTCAATGAAATGTTGCCTTTCGACTTGTACCTGTATGGTACATTATATTATATGTTCCCTCTGAGGTTTACCCGGTCAGAGATCGGGCTATATGTTCCCTCATGAGGTCTCCCCCTCAGTACTCGTTATCCACTATTGTGAGTCAGCAGGTGTATGATTTGTTATGTTGTGTTTATAAGCATGTGGTTCTGATCAGTTATGATTATAGATATGTGAATTAATAAGTGCAGATTTATTGGCTCTCTGAAACACTGTGATTGGAATGCAATAACATATTATTGCTTATGTTAAAGATTTATGTTGCGCAACGGAAGTGTGATGGTATTGTGATTATGCATATATGCATGATGTACTTTCAAAAGCTTGATTTTCCAACGTGTTCGGTAAATGTATGCATATGAGGACCTGTACTGGTATAACGATACAAGTATTGGCATATAAGTGTATTGATACTGACATGTAATGTATAGGTAAGTGCACATGAGTGAAATTATATGTAGTTATGCATGAATATACTTACATCTGGTATGGTGATGTTGTTTTGGTTTGTGTCGCACACATAAGAAACATTTGAATGCACAGCTATTACATGTAAGCATATATATTTCTCGGTAAGAACTATGTGTGTATGAGATTTGTGTGTGTGTTATGCCTCGACGACCATTGTGAATGGCCGTCCATATTATTATGTTTGTTTTCCCCACTAAGCGTTATCGCTTAGCACGGGCTCTTTTCCCCGTGCAGGTGGCAGGTTTTCTTTTGTTCGAGTCGCGCATCTGCAGAGTCGGCCACATAGAAGCCAGAAGTTTTGTATCTTGTTCAGCTTTTGTAATTTAGAATTTTTGTATATCTGTGTTATATGTATAAGTAATAATATGTAAAGAGAACGATGTAATATTTCAGACTCCTATTGTATGATTGTAAAATTGTAGACGTGTATGTTTTCGTTTAAAATATGCGCGTTTATGAATATGTATGTTCAGATTTTTGCTCCTTAAAAGTTTTAATTCTTTCATAATTATATACGCTTTGTATCGTTTCTGTTCGGTAACACACCTACTCGTACGGCTTCCCACTCCCTTGCGGATGGGTTCGCCTACGTATGAGTTGGGGTGTTACAGAGCTACAGTGAGTGGAGGGTGCTACTAGACAAAGACACACATGGCAATACAGAAATCAGAGTAATAAAATTTCTAACATCTAGAACCTCAACCACATACATATCCTAAACTTATCTCACACACACCATCATTCGCACTAAAGATTATTACATCTCATTACACATGCTAAATAAATAAACTTAATTACAAACCGACAATCAATAAAAACATTCTATAACTTCTACCGACTCGTTGGCCAAACTCACAGAGAACCGCTATGCTACTCTGATCTCCTAACCTGCACGGACAAACAATCGTGCTAAGCGATAGCTCTTAGTCGAGCGAAACGAATAATGGATAGCCACTCACAGTGGTTGTCGAGGAAAACACACGAAAATCAATATATATATATATATATATATATATATATATATATATATACATATACATAAAGTACACTGGTTAAAGCTATCATAAATTCATATTCTTTTTCTCATACGAAACTTAAACAATTTCCTATATACATTCGTTTACATACCATAGCCAGAATTTACATTATTACCTTAGTAATTTACAATGATATTATGCATACTTATTGTTGCTTAATTCATTTAATTAACTATGTGAATAGTTATACCTCCTAGGCTACCAAAGATACATTTGCTAGCGGGGCAAATTAAGTCATATCGATTCCCATTATTACTAACATTTCCAAAATCATGCAGATTACAGTATTTGTACTTACGTTAGAACATTTCATTTGTTCAAACCATTTATTGTTCAAAGCTAAACAAAACATTTGGATTTTCAGATTTGGTTCGGGCTTGAAATAAATATTCAAAACTTCCTACATATCCCTATGGTAGGGAATCAGAACCACCTAGTTCTACAGAAAACCTTTATACACACATAATCAAGAATTAATCCTAACTCATTCCCTAAATCCAGTTATCTATATCACGTGTAATGCTTATTATCTATCTTACTTACTAATCAATACCTCATTCACAGTATTCGATAAAACCACAAACAAATACATATGAATTTCTTATCAATATAGTTACTGAAATTGCACAGGCTAAAGTTCCATAGGTAAACGGCACATAACATACCGTTGTTCTCATTTAAACATATAACAAATATATATATATATATATATATATATATATATATATATATATATATATATATATATATATATATATATGTATATACACACACATACATAGTTTATTTACTGAATGTTCAACCATAGAAAACATGCATATCAAATATTTCAATAATTCTTTACATAAACTTCATATAGACAGACATACTCGTAACTTTTGAACAATTTCATAACATGCCTTATTCACATACAATTTCTTAAATAGTCAATATTCATTTATACACATTCGTTAGAGCAAATGTTGATTGCTTTATCACTTTCCATTTCATAGATATAAGTTGATTATACAAAACACATAGGTATTTGGAGACACTGCACATTTCCACATAGGTGTCCGTAAAGGATCCAGAATAGAAGAGTGCGTAGAGCACAAGTCAAATGGCATTTATCACAAATGCATTAAATGCTTATTCACATAATCTTTTGTAAATCATCATAGAGCTTATCAATTAATTCACATTATTTCACTCTTTTAATTGCCTGCTAAGTCAAAGGGGTGGATAAGTAGTGAACACATGGCGGTATTCGTGGGTACGATTCGAAAAGCAACATCATATTTTTCTCATTCAAAACATTTTCACATTGGGGATCTTAAACAAGATCCATACACATTGAGGTTCGCGAGGAACCAAACGGGGACCTGATCAGGGTCCAAACAGAACAGAGGGCTGCAGCTAACTGAACTCTATAGGCATGCCTATCTATCCACAACTCGACTAACGCAGACTAAATTTCCCAAACCATTATTGAATCCATCACGTTCTCAAATACATATACACATTTCATTAAGTACATTGTAACACTCTTTTATGATTACATAGCCATATGCATTCATATATTTGCATATCATATGTGCTAATTACATTTATCATATTCAAAGCTAATCATATATTATCTCATGGATAAAATATTCATGTGAACATACTGAACATGTCTATATTATTGACATCATGCACTCATTTAGACTTAACAAATAAATTACATTACTTTACGCACATACAACCATTAAATAACAATGGTAGTCAAAAGTCTCATAATCTACTTATTAATATGCATAGAAGTATTTGAATAATTCATATTTTAATCCATAGATTAAAGTACTCATATGAACATATTAAACAAAATCATGTCATTAATCATCATGACTTCATTTAAACTTAACAGATAAGTTTACACTTCATTACACGTATACATTTACAACACAACATTGGTAGATAGAATTCTTACATTTTAATAATTACTATGCATGGGGAATACATTAAATAATTCACATTTTAAATCACAGATGCATAACATAATTGAGAGGCCATGCAAAGAAGAAGACCTTTCAAACACTTTGTGGTAAAGGGGTATGTCGCGCTTGCGACAGACGAGGCCCCGGAGGCGATCACGAGTCATGCTCTCTATCGCGACTCGTGAAGGCATGACATGAAAGCAAAATAGAAGGACAACATGAAAAGAGGTAAAGGGCTAGAACTTGCATGACTCGTGCAAGTTTGCACGTCTCGTGTTGGCTTGCACGACTCTTGCTCGCTAGCACGACTCGTGCAATCCTCCTCACAGCACGCGCGAGGTTCTGAATTTCCCAGCTCTTTCGCGATCGCGACAAGCATCATGCTCGCAACAAAGTCCCATTCTGCAGATCTCCAGCGACACACGAAATACCCAGTTTTTCCAAAGTTCATCCAAACCTCTAAAATCAATCAAATTTTAACAACACTCAGTTTACACATTCAAATCCACAAATCCCAACTTTTATATCAATTATTACAAGTAAAACATCTAATTAAAATAATCAAAAATCAGAATTCTTCAAATTCAGAAATTTTACCCTAAATTCATACAAATTCAATTTTGATCCAATAATTCACAAAATTCTTAACTCAACTCCTTTGCTCCTAATAGCATCTTTAGATGATCTCTCTAGCTCCCAAGCTCATCCAAAATCCTCATCAAAACAAACATAAATACACCAAACATAAATCTAGGATTTTAAAGATAATCAAAAGAAATCAAGGAAATCAAAACTTAAACTTACCTCTTAACAACATCTTCACTTAACTCTCTTGAGCTAAACAACTTCATCCCTTAAATCTTGGTATTTCATTTGAGGGAAAACAATTAACGTTGAACAAGAAGGAAAAAAGGAAGAGGAAGGGAAGAGGAACGCGAGAACGAGATGGGAGAGCAGAAATTTCTGCCCTTTCTCTCCTTCTCTCTCTTCTTATATACCCCCTTCTCACCTCTTGCCACATGTCACATTCCCATTAGCCCAAATTAGATTTTTATGTCACATTCTCCTTTTGATCCTCCAACTTCTCATAACCTCATACATTGATATTCTTAACTCAATAATTCCTCACATTGAACCACTTAACTAATTTTATTCATTAAATCAAGTCCTACTTCCATATTTCACAATTTTACCATTTGCCGCACTTGCCGAAACTTTTACTTAAATCCTTAATTTATCCATTTGGCAATACCTAACCCGTCAAATTACACAACTTTGATCACTACTCATCCACAATATGCCCAAATCCTTCTAGGGTACATTTTGTGGGGTGACAATTCTTCCCTCCTAAAAGAATTTCATCCTAGAAATTCACTTACATCAGAAAAATCCGAACACTACACTCCAATTCACTATCATTCTCATACACTTCACTACAACATACTCACTTGCTTATACTTATCCTCATTGCTATACTCTTAAACCACTTCTTTTTACTCGGAATAACTATACAAATCATAACTTTTTTCTTATCCATAACTAAACTTAAACTCATAAAACTGACTTAATTAAACCTCTAATTCTTCTTTCATTATCTTACGTCCAAATTAATCATATTTATCAGAATAGTTATTACTTTTCTCAATAATCAAAAATTAAAGCACATACACCTCATATATAAACCATTTAACTTACAATATCTTGCTACACAATTCCTTAATACTTCAAAAACATCCGACACAGATGCTACTTTCTTTACTTATAATACTCATGTCTTACTTCAAAATCTTTTTACATTTATTTGTACAAGATTCGAAAATACTCTTTCTAGTCACTTCTGACTATATACACGTTACACTTTCCTTAACAATTGCTATGCTCTTAAATTATACACCTTTATCTTAATATCAAATACTCATTGTACACCCTGTCAGCTTTCTCTCCATCAAAACACATACACAAATGCTTCCCAAGTGTGATCAAAGGATGATGATGCAATGATGATGTGATGGTTCATGTATATAATATGATGCAGAAATGCAATTGATTTTATAATGATGTTCTTTTCCCATCCCCATGGTTCAATATGCTCATATTCAAATAATTTTCTGGAGAAAGTTGACAGGCATACAGAGCAACACCATGATCTCGCAAAATTCAGATACTCCTTTATCTCTAAAATACCAAAACATCTATTCTCCCAAGGCCAACACATATCAATACACTTCAAAAACTTATACAAAACCTTCTCCTAAACAACATAATATCAAAACAAAATTCTAACAGAATTTCTGATACTCATCTAACAAACGCATTCTAGATCGCACAAACACATAACAGTTCAAGGCAGATAGATCGTGACCTATCGAGCCAACACTTAACTAAACACTTTATCTAATCTGGAAGTTCATATTCCCAACCCATACCTAAAAAATGAAATCATCTGCTTTGGCCAACGATAAACTATACGGACATAGTTCGAAACACCTAGTTAACCAAAATCGACTAAACTGGAGCTCCGATACCAAATTGTAACACCCTCAACTCTCACATGTAACATATCGAAGGATGAAGAGTTACAATGAGCGAAGGGTGCTACCAGACAAAGACACACATGGCAATACAAAAATCAGAGTAATAAAATTTCTAACATCTAGAACCTCAGCCACAAACACAACCTAAACTTCTCTCACACACACCATCATTCGCACTAAAGATTATTAAATCTCATTACAAATGCTAAATAAATAAACTTAATTACAAACCAACAATCAATTAAAACATTCGATAACTTATACCGACTTGTTGGCCAATTTTAAAGAGAACCGCTGCGTTACTCTGATCTCCTAACCTGCACGGACAAACAACCGTGCTAAGCTATAACACTTAGTAGGGCGAAAAAAATAATGGGCAGCCACTCACAGTGGTTGCCGAGGCAAAAATACGAAAATTAATATATATATATATACATATACATAAAGTACACCAGTTAATCCATCATAAATTCATATTCTTTTTCTCATATGAAACTTAAACAATTTCCTATATACATTCATTTGCATACCTGTAACGCGCGCTGGAACCCAGCAAGGGCCCTCGCTTTGAATCCGCCTTTGGGATTCGAGGAATTGGTTTGCATCTTTTTATCATGGGCGCCATGAGACATCATCGGTGTATCCCTCCCAATAGAACATTGGGGAGAACAACCTAGTCTAATGACACCTAAAGGCACCTTTGAGGCATTTGGAGTCGCCACCCAATTTGCAAGAAATTGAGAAAAAGTCACTCACCTCTAACGGTCTAAACCAGAGATATGATGTCCGGAACTTCTCTCTTATTTAAGCTTTGGTTAATTATAAATGGTTTTTTAACCCCTTAAAATTATATCTCTCATCTCACGCGATTGATGCATTTAAATTAAATAGCGCATTCCAAGCATACGAAAGTGATAAAAGGAAAGCGATAAAGTAAATAAAGAAAGAGATAAATGAAAACGGAAAACACGCAAGCACACAATTACAATAGAAATAGGGGTAGAATACAAAAGCTAAAAACATAAAGTGGGACGGAATACATTCCCCCAAAATAAGATTAAAATTGCCCCAAAATTAAGTACAAGAGCCCAAAAAAATGAACTTAAATTTAAAACACTCTCACAAGATCAAAATAAAAGGACATACATAAATCGGGGCATTATTTTAGGAACATTGGTTCCTTCGCGCTTATTCAAAGTTTAGGAACGTTGGTTCCTTCGAATTTATTTAAAGAAGGTTCAAAGTGTCGTTTTGGTTGTTTGGTGAAAACCGGGATGAGTGATCCCATTTTTGGAGAAAAATGGACTCTTCGTTTTAATTGTGATACTTTTTGTTGTTTGGCTAAAATGAGGGACATTGGTCCCAATTTTATTAGTGGAAATCCTGATTTAATTGTAGAAATATTTTTGTGATTTTTTATCGCACGCGTGAACAAGTTAAAACAATTATTTACAAATAAGCACAATAAAAAGAAAGAGCGTAGAAGGATCTCACCGAACCGACGTGACCCTCTACGCGTCGCGACCTATCCGGGGAGCCGCGGGTACACTCACACAATGCGACTCAAAGTAAGATTTTAGACAGGAAAAATAATATTAAGAACATTAGTAATAATTCTAGAAATTAATCAAATGAAGATAAAATGAATATTGGGCACAACAATAAATAATGATAACAACAATGATAATAACGATGCAACAAAAAAAAAATAATAATAATGATAATAATAGTAATAAGAATAGCAACAACAACAACAACAACAACAACAACAACATAATAATAATAATAATAATAATAATAATAATAATAATAATAATAATAATAATAATAATAATAATAATAATAATAATAATAATAATAGTAATAGTGAAACACTAATAGTAGCCAAAAGGAAGAAAAGCCAATAGTAAAGTCATAATGATAATAGTAATAATAAGAAGAAGAAAAAAAGAAGAAGATTGACTACGAAAATAATTATCAAATTGAACCCACCAAAAATCAAATTAAAAACCACACAAAATTTTCAACAGTAGCAACGAAACTAAAAATGTTAGGAATAGACAATATACATAATAATAATAACAAAAATGACAAAATTAACAATAATAAAGGACAAATATAATTAAATGAGAACGGGTCCAAAGTGTTTACCCTCATAATTTTTAGATCGGAAATAGGATGTCTCAATCTGTTCCCCTTGTCGATTTTTGATGATAATAATATTCGAAAAAAGTATAAAAATCTGTGTTTTAAATAAATTAGTTCAAGAAAATATTTTTGGTGGGATGAATAAGCTAAGAAAATTAGTTTCTCTTGCTCAAATCAAACCCAAGATTAAGTATTTTAGAGTAATAAAGACTAAAACTTGAGAAGAAAAAAACTTAAAGATTTTTGAAGAAGAATTTTAGAAGAAGAAAATGCTTCCTGGAGAGTGAAAAATGCTAGAGAGAAAAGCCAAAAAAATCCCCTTGTAAAATGTTGCCGTCCCCCTCTTAAATGGAAACCCACTCTTATTTGATTTTTTGGTCTTGGCTCAAAATGGAAAGAGACAATAAATCCTTTCATTTTAGTTGATCAAAATTAGTGAAAAAGGATGAAAGAATAGGTAAAAACAGACTGAAAATCAGACTGGAAAATGCAGAAAACAGTGAAAACAACAGGTTGAAGGAGACTGGGCATGCATGCCCGTGTGGAGAGAGGGCCGCGCGCGCCAAGAGACGCACGCGCTGTCCTGTCACCGCGCGCGCTCTTGTTCCCCCGGCACCGCGCGCGCGGTGGAGGCCTACAGCATGCGCGCGGGACCCTCCTCCGCATGCGCTGCTGCGCGCACGGGCGCCCCGGCGTGTTGGTGCGGCCTGCCGCGCGGGCGCCCCCGCGCGCTACCACCGGTGGCACTCGAGACCCCCTTATTTTTTTTTTATTTTAATAAAAGTCTTAAATACACAAAATTAATATTTTCTACCCTACTTTAATTTTTTAAAATATATATTTTTAATTATTTTCCTAAAAAAACACAATTTCAACAGGGAAACAATTGATTCTCACTTTCTCTCCGAAAATCGGCCTTTTGTTCTCATCATCGGGTAATCCTAATCTTGGACCGCCTCGGGACCCGGTGTTTACAGTTGCCCCCAATTTTGGAGAACTTAGAACCTAGGTGCCTAAGTGAGCCAAAATTCAGAAAAGAAAGGAAAGAAGCGCGTACCTGAGGCGGCTGTCTTCCCGGATCGCTAGTGAAATCATTTCCTTAAGTCACTGTATAGACTGAGGGACGATTTTCAACCTTCTGGGTGATGCGCCGAGCCTGCTCCAGACTTACAAAACGTGAGGATTGCCCTTCTAGGCTGCACCGAGTCTGCTCCAGACTTACAAAGTGCGAAATTGCTCTTCTAAGCTGGTGGTGGTGCGCCGAGCCTGCTCCAGACTTACAAAATGCGAGATATATCCTCCGCAGAGGACTGCACCTGTCACACCCCACAAGTGGCTTATTTGTAAATTAGAATTTTAATTGGACAATTAAGGGTAATTTGGTATTTTTATTTGAGGTAAGTGAATTAAATTGCAAGAATTATATGTAACTAGATGGAAGATTCTATTCTAGTGAGTAAAGAGTAACTTAATAAGGACCTATTAGAATTATGAGGATCAAATTGTAAAAGAGGAATTAGTGGATTAAGTGAATTATGTAACCGTGCATGTGTGCCAAGTGGAAGAGGTGAGTGTGTGTACGTGGGTGAGGGAAAAGAGAGGTTTGAATTTCTTAGGTTCCTGGAAAACTAAACTCAGGAGGTTCTCTCTCTTTTGCTCTCTCTCACGTTAGCTATTCTTTCCCTCTCCATTTGCTGCTTTTCCATTTGCATGTGTGTTCTGTCATTGTGGAACTAGGGTTTGAGATTGGAAAAGAGGTTACAGAAGGTAAGTGGCTATTGGTTTCGTGTGGTTCTTCTTCTCATTTGAGTTATTTAGAGATTCTGTCCTTGGGTTTGATTATGGTTTCATTTGTTGCAAGCTTCTGAAGATAAAAGAAAAGAGAAGGGAAAGGGCAAAATTGTGGATTGAGAAGTGCAGTGGTCGTTCTTTTTGGACTTCATTCAGGTTTGGGAGTGTGTCTGCCTTTCTCGTTTTGGATCCTAGTTACTGTTCTATTATGAATATCAGTTGTATGTGTATGTTTATCATGATATATGAGAAATGTAATGTGTGTAAATGAATCCTGTAGAAAAGTATGCAAATGAGATGTTTATGCATGAATTTGGATGTGAACCTCTCGGATGATGACTTCCTGGTTTTGCCTCTGTTTGAATTGTGATAATATGCGACTTGTATTATGAGTCTTATAGTTATGCTCTGGTGACTTAAAGGTACAGGTGTGAATGATTTTTGCATGAAAAATGGTTTTAGACAAATGGGGTTTTGAATTTGGAGAGTGCTCTGTTTTCTAGATTTTCTGGGTTTTTCCACGTTTTTTTTTCTTTCTGGAAATTGGTTTTGAGAAGATGATGGAGTTTGAGAAGGAGAAGCAGATTTGTGAGAGAAAGATCACGTGACGTGATGGTACATCACGCCGTGACCTCCCTCTGTGGGAAGTCACGTGGCGTGATGAAGCATCACGCCGTGACCTTCCTCCCCTTGGGAAGTCGCGACGTGAGGTAGCGTCACGCCTCGCGACCTCTCGCCTGTCTCTGCGTGGCACGAGAACTCATCTCGTGACCTCTCTCCCTCTCCTCACAGGCGTCACGAGACGTGACTGATGGTCACGCCGTGACTGCATGTTCTTGCTTGCTCTTTTGCTTGACACTCGCGTGAAGCTGTGTCACGAGACGTGACTGGAGGTCACGACGTGACCAGTCTTCCTTCAGTTGCCTGTTTTCTTAAAAGCAAGGTTTAAAACTTCTGATTTCAAAGGTTTTATACTGCATGACAACTAATTAGTTTAAAAATCTGGTTTGTATTTAATAATTGAATAATATTGGGTTTTAAATTCTTGATTAATAATTAATAATATACATGACTTACATGTTTATAATTTACATGGGTATAGATTATTTTAATGTGAGATATAGGTCCTTATAACTTCTGAATTTAATATTTAAAGTTACATGTTTCCAAAATGTGAACAGTATATATGTATACATGGATTATTTCTAGATGAATTATAAGTTCATATTACATTCAGTAATTAATATTTGAATATATGTATATGTTTCTGATTTTGATCAATGTACATGAATACATGAATTATTGAGTTGTATTCTTTGAGCCTGAATAAGTCATAGTAGTGGAAAAGTAAGCGCTTACTTAGGTCAGAGTGTGTGTGCAGCTGCTATATGATAAAATGATATATGCGGGTCCGTTTGGATCCTTGTTTCGACCATGTTTGGTCTATATGGAAATAAAGCGAGACCTCGGTCTCTATATGAAAAGTACATGTTCGAGACTCATGTCTCTATATGCTTGGGATACTGTGTTCTATCAGTATCCAAATGACCGTATCCACTTCTTAGGTTTATACCAGACTAATCAGGCTACATGTTTATATGTGATGTATATGTTGAGATGTTTATTGACATGATTAAAAGTATATGTTGCACATGAATTCTTGTATATCCTGTATCGGTATAATCAGAGAAGTATGTTTGTATTTGTTAATTGCTTATATTGTAAATATCATAGAGGTGATGAGATACTATATTGTACATTGTTATTTTGTTTTGTTCCTCCCCACTAAGCGTTATCGCTTAGCACGGGCTCTTTTCCCGTGTAGGTGGCGAGTTTAGCTTGGAGTCAGATATCTGCAGGTCGGCCACTAGGGGTCTTTTGATGAAGTTATTTTTGAAGTCTTCCGCTGTAAATTTTTGTATATGGCTTGTGTATAGCAAAGTAAATCTTTTGTAAAGGAACAAATATTATTTTGTATATGTATTTGCTTACGAGCCTTTTTTTTGTAAACGATATTGATATATGTTATATGTAAAAAGGTTTTACTATTATATGATTAAAAGTTTCTTTACATTTTATCGGTTTTTGTTTATACATGAGTATATTTGAATTTGTATATGTGTTCGCCCGCGTGGCACTCCGGCATCCTTCCAACGGGGATGGCGGGGTGTTACAGCACCGAGCTGCTGACAAGGCTACAAAAAGTGCAAGAAATATCCTCCGTAAAGGACTGCACCGAGCCGCTGATAAGGCTACAAAAAGTGCAGGAAATATCCTCCGCAGAGGATTGCACCGAGCCGCTGACAAGGCTACAAAAAGTGCAAGAGATATCCTCCACAGAGGAGTGCACCGAGCCGCTGACAAGGCTACAAAAAGCGCAAGAGATATCCTCCGCAGAGGAATGCACCGAGCCGCTGACAAGACTACAAAAAGTGCGAGAGATATCCTCCGCAGAGGAGGGTACCGAGCCGCTGACAAGGCTACAAAAAGCACAAGAGATGTCCTCCGCAGAGGAATGCACCGAGCTGCTGACAAGGCTACAAAAAGTGCAAGAGATATCATCCGCAGAGGAGTGCACCGAACCGCTGACAAGGCTGCAAAAAGTGCAAGAGATATCCTCTGCAGAGGAGTGCACCGAGCCGCTGACAAGGCTACAAAAAGCGCAAGAGATGTCCTCCGCAGAGGAATGCACCGAGCCGCGGACGAGGCTACAAAAAGTGCAGGATGTCCTTCTGGATTGCTCTCCTGAGTTGGGTGTTCATTTAGATATTTTCTGCAAAATTATATGTACAGAAGTATACACAAAAAGTTGTATGCATGATGTGAGATGCATGTATATGCAGCAATGCAGGATAAGAATTCATCTGAACGGATTTGGAGGCGACGGCCTGTCACACCCCGTTTGCCCCCTAGTAGAATGAGCCTGTCTGTGTGAGCCTGCATTTGCATGTGTTCGGCATATCATAAGGGTATTTTGGTAAAAATGCATGTTTTTGGGTTTTGTTAGTATGTGGGTGCATATAGGGTATTAGTGTGTGAATTAATTGGGTAATGGTTGTGTGTACTTGAGCATATCATATTATGGTGTTTTAAGTTGGGATATGCTTGTGTGTGTGTGTTCTTACCATTGTAGGGTGTGCATTAGTTGGGAGTGTATTAGGTGTGTGTAGTGCATGTTAGTTTGGTGTGAGTGGTTAGCTTCACCAATAGGAAATGGACACATGCTTAGGGCAAAGAAAAGAAAAAGAAAAAGGAAAGAAAGAAAGGAAATTGGCAGATTCGCGTTTCCTTCTTCACTCACCTTCTTCTTCTTCATTTTCTTCATTCTAAGAATTGTGGTGTGGATTCAAGTTTGTATTGGTGGAGTTAATCATCTCTTTGCATCTTCTTTGGTAAGTAATTGTATTCTTCTCATTTTGTTCTTTCATTTGTGTTCATCTTCTTTTCTTCTTTGGGTTTAGATTTAACTTAGGGTTTGCATTGTTGGGTGTTCTTTGATTTGTTGTGCTTAGTTGATCTCCCTTGTGTTTAGTTGATCCAAAGGGCAAGGAAATTGCTGGACCTAGTGGAGCTAAGTGATTGAAGCTTAGAATCTCAGGTTTGGGATTTTTACTTGTGGATTGTGCTTGATTTGAACTTACTGTAAATTTCTAGGGTTTATGTTCTTGAATGTGGTTATGTATGATTTTGGTTGTGATGAGTGTTGAATTAAGTTGTTATATGTCATTTTGATGTTTGAATGATCTTTTGGAAGGTAAGAACTGATTTGTGTGATTTTGATTCAAGTTTGGAGTTGATTTATGTGTTCCGGGAAATTCTGGAAAACTGGAAAATCGTGTTACTGTAGAAAATTCCCGTTTTGCTGTGTCTGTCGCGTGACTACCCAAGAAGAGAGGCAAGTCACGAGACGTGACTTCCAGTCACGACTCGTGACCTGCCAGAAAGAAGCTAGTCACGAGTTATGACTGCCTGTCACAACTCGTGACCAGCCAAGAGGAAGGAAGTCATGAGGCGTGACTCCCAGTCACAACTCGTGACCGGCCTGAGACAGTCACGCGTGACCAGCCCCAAAGAAGCCAGTCACGAGACGTGACACCCAGTCACGACTCGTGACCAGCAAGAGAGAGACAAGTCACGACGTGACCAGGAAGCCAGTCACGAGGCGTGACCCCCAGTCACGTCTCGTGACAAGCCTTGTGAGGAGGCCAGTCACGAGTTGTGATGCCAGTCACGACTCGTGACCAGCCAACCTCGTCGGTCACCCCGTTCGGCCCATTTTCGGAAATTTCCCAGTTTTAACTCAAAAAAATGGATTCCGTAATACTTCCGAATGGACTTATACTACCGTATAATGCATGTCATACTTTTATATGCTTTGATATGAGTGATACCATGATTCTTTAGATGAATTATATGTTGTGTTCTGAAATATGATTTGAATGACGCATAACCTGCTAGAGTCAAGTAGGTGGATAGTTAGGCATGCCTAATAGAGTCTTTTAGCTGCAGCCCTTTGTTTCGTTTGGACCCCGATCAGGTCCCCGTTTGGTTCCTCGCGAACCCTATTATGTGTAAGGATCTTGTTTAAGGTCCCTTTTTAAAAGGATTTGTGAATGTTAAAAGTAAAATGGTTTTCTCGATTCGTACCCGTAAGGTACTGTCTGTAATCGGCTCGTACCCGTAAAGTACTGTCTGTACACTCGTTATCCACTACCCAGAGTCAGCAGGTGTTCTTTTGGTGTTCCATTGGTTTGCTCTACTCTTATGACTTTATACATGTGATATCGAAATGAGTATAATGATGAATTGTATGTTCAATTAATATGGAAATGAATATGAATTTGAGATGCTGAATGTATGGCTTTAAATTGAGAGCATATTCTTATGAATTATGTTATGAGCTATTGCATTTTGCCATTGTGAATGTGTTATGCCTTGACGACCATTGTAAATGGCCGTTCATATTTTATGTGTGTTTCCCCACTAAGCGTTTATCGCTTAGCACGGTGTTTTTACCCGTGCAGGTGCGGAAGGAGTTTTGCTTTGAGAGAGTCACCGCTGTCAAGCCAACACAGAAGGTTTAGTGTAGGGCTTAGTTTTGTAATCTTTGATGATTCTTTTTGTAAAGAACTCTCTTGTATCAGTTTTGTTTCAGCTTCCGCTTTTGTACTTATATTTTGGTGATGTAATATCTTTTGTTTCAGCTAGTTGATCAGAACATTATTGTAATGGTTTATTATATTAATGTATGATCAGCTATGGCTTTCTTTTCCTTTAAAGTTTTTAATTATCTCATGTTTCTGTATGTATGTTATGAATGAATGTATGATTTACTTTGTATCTGTTTGGCGACACCTTTACTCATACGGCGTCTCACTCCTTATCGGATGGGATTGCCTACGTATGGGTAGGGGGTGTTACACGGCCGGTTTGGTCGTAACACGCCGCGTGATCGGTGCCCTTTGGGATTGCTTTTGGGTCTCATGCCTTTGGGGGATTAGGAGGTTCTCCTCTGGTACCTGTAGTCATTTTTTTGAAGGTAGTGCGTTCCTCGTGGATTTTCACACTAGCTTTTCTTAGCGGGAAATGCGTCATTGTCGGATTTTCACATAACCCTGTGCCTTATTTTTTGCCTGGAATGGACCCAACCCAATCCAGCGGCTTTTATTTATTTCATTTTTTGTAGGGCAGATTGCCTGTTCCCAGGTTTTCACCCTGCCCTTTGGCCTAACTTTTGCTTAGAGCGCCAATTACGGTTTTCATCTCTAATGGCCTCCCTTTTTTTTTGTATAGTGGTGCTGAAGTCGTTACCAAAGAACTTTCAGATATAGTCGGTGCGCACTTATGTCTCAGATTGTGATTACATAATCTTGATCCCCATGATGAAGGTGCCCTAGAATTTGATAGCGAGATAAGCCTGGTTGATGCGCTCGAGTGGGTGCCCCTAGACACGGCTACTTATAAAGATCATTGTATTGCAGGTCAAAGATTACGCCTTCGTTTCCACTAGTATGCATAACAGTGAGCGTTAAATTCCATAATTGATAACAGGGCCCATCGGCTTAGGCATCTAGCCGGCAAGAGCAAAGTGAAGTATAGCCATTTAGATTTCACACATTCAACAATGAACGACATCCTTCTTTTTATAAAAGAACTAGAAAATGATGACTGTATGAGTTAAACTGCTTTTGTTTTACGTATTTGCAAAAATTATGTATGTTTCAGTATGATTTCTCCATACATAATCACCATTTAACACAGATTCAGAATGCAAAATTACATTAAATCTCAAAATGGATCTTGAAAGCATCAGACTCCTGTTTCCAATCAGCCCTCTCGGGTTTTCTTGATTGGATATTTTCTCTCGAGCCTCTAATTTTTGACCAGAGTGCCTTTTTTCGGTTTTCATTCTAACAAGGCACCCAATTTTAGCGAGGCCGCCTTTTTTCGATTTTCGGCCCGCGGGGCATTTATTCTCTTCTTTTAATCTTTAGCCTTTAGCCATGGACCTTCTTGGATCTGTTGATGTCTGTCTGGCTCTTTAAACTTACTTCCCTCGCTGTCTATCGGGATGCTGCTTCCTTGGGTCTTCATATGCTGGTCTGAATTTACCCCGCTCGTCTGGAATACCCGGAGCTATTTGCCCGAAGACCCAATCTTATTCTTCCGGCGGGCGCTTTCTAACTTTCCTCCCAAATGATCGGACAAGGTGTTTTCTGATAGGTCTGGTAGCAATCCCGAAGCCTATTTCTGTTTGACATGTTCAGTTGCTGTAGTTGTTGCTTCCATGACTACCCCATAAGGATTTGACGTGATTCGACGGGCAGTAATGTTTTCGCCTCGTGACTCTCGTAAGGGTTCTAATTGCAGATCCCAGAATGGGTCTACTCCATAACCTTCTTTTCGTTTGGCATCTCAGCTGTATGTCATCAGTTCATCTCTCATACAGAACACCCTTTATACTTACGAGCTGGGTGAATGGCTCATGGATTAGTCTTCAGGTCTTTTTAGTGGCGGGCATGAGCAGTAACCACACAAGAATATCCCTCGCATTGCGCATCCTCTAAATTGATGAACCGATTAGGTGGCTTGTGGTTCAGTTTTTAGGTCCTTTTCAGTGGCAAAATGCAGATACGTGTAGACTAACGAGATTTGAGCAAAACTTTCCCCCAAATAGCATTCCCTTGCCCCCCCGATCAATTCTCTCTTTCTTCTCTCTTTTCTTTTTTTTTTCATTTAAATTATTATTATTTTTTTTTGTTTTTTTTGTTTTTTTTTGCTCCCCAATTTTCTTTTAGTAAGCTTCGCTCGAATCCTAAAGTTTACACATACGTGTGTTTTTCTTTTTAACCATTGGGACCATCGTTGTTCAATCCAGTTGGGTGTTGTATTTCAGTAAGGACTTTGGTTCTGGTTTTGCTTGTGGGTTTCCCTTTCAACCATTTTTGTTTATTTCAGCTCGAGTCTTCTGAGCTTCTGTGTCTCCTGTCTATGATTAGGATACATTTGGCATAGCATGCTCGGCAGCTTCATGATCATTTTCTGGCATGTCTTCGTTGGTCCAGGCAAAGACTTTTATTTCATTTCATTTTTTTTATT
Organism: Excoecaria cochinchinensis; assembly: GCA_947683425.1. NCBI lineage: Eukaryota > Viridiplantae > Streptophyta > Magnoliopsida > Malpighiales > Euphorbiaceae > Excoecaria > Excoecaria cochinchinensis. The sequence goes on from CANTUQ010000043.1 coordinate 8,017,883, forward strand.
TCTCTCTTTTACTCTCTCTTCAAGAGTCATAACAGATGCTATCAAGATTTTCTTCGGGTTCCCCAAAGTTCTGAGATTAGATGAAATAGCATCATTTGAATCATTATTAAATGTGAATGTGTCATGATTATGCATAGTGAAATCACAAGAAAAGATCACAGGTAAATGGAAACCATTCATTTCATTCCATAAAAACTAGGATTAAAAATGTCACTGTCAAATAGTTCAAAAATAAAAAGAGAACATCTAAATAGTTATTTCCTTTCTGCTCCCATAGACATAGATGTCTTGGCCAACGGTTCATTGTCTTCCTCGAGAATCATCTTCTTTTCTTACTTAGGCTCTTAATTTATCTCATTCTTCATCTTTCGCCTTTCTGGGTCGGAGATCTATTTGGAATCGATCAAATCTTGGATAGCATGTCTCAAGGCAATCGTCTGTGGTATGACCGGTGTGCTGATGGAAGGCACAATACTGATTTGCCTTGTGGATGGACCTTCCCTAGCTTCTGGAGGGCTTAGCAGGTAGTGGCTGTAATTTACCTTCCTTCATCAACCTCTTAAGAACCCAAGATAAGGATCTGCCCAAATTAGAAAAGTGCCTTTGATTAATTTTCATGGCTGGCACTTCCGTCATCTCAACATCCCCTTGTCCAACTATTGGATTGAATGGCCCTTTACCTCTGGCCTCAGAAGGGGATGGAAGCACTGCAGTCGTCATTGTACGAGTCCTCCAGTCAGTGGTCGGCTCAACTCGGTTAGGAGCAATCGCCATAAGCTGGGCTTGAAAAACAAGTGCCATGGCACCCATTCTCTCTTTAAACATGGATAATAACTTCTTTCCAAGCTCTTCGAATCTCTCATCTATCTCCCGGGCAATTAGGGCTCTGGTCTCTTCAGTCAAGTGCGAATAATTGGCCACTTTCAATGTTTGATCAGACCCTCCTTGTTTTCCTTCCCCCTCTTCCTCCCCACTCTCGCTAGTGGACCGATGTTCTATCACCGCTACAGGAATCCCCCCTCCATTTGTCTCAGGGCAAGTGATAGCGATATAGTCATTACTGTATAAGTTCTGCACGACATACCATTCAGGCAGACTTGACCCAATCATTAAGACATGTGGTGGCACAGCATTATAGTCGGATTTCTTCTTGCTCTCTTTTTGATCGGGATCAGTGATCTGCTTACTATCGATCAGATCCTAAATTTGGTGCCTCAGCCTCACACAAGTATCTGTCAAATGCCCAGTATGTTGGTGAAAAGCACAATATTCATTCTCTTTATGCCCTGGCTGTCCCTGGTTTCTTGCTGGCCTAGGTGGTAGGGGTTGTAGCTTCTCCTCTTTCATCAATCTTTTTAATACCCATGATAAAGGCCCACCCAAATTCGAAAAGTGTCTCTGACTCGCACCTGTTGCTGATACTTCAGCCGTCTTCCCACTTCCATTACCACTGCTCAAACATGACGACTTATTTGCCCCCTGATTAGCATAACCCCTCTTGGCATAAGCCTCACTGCTCGCCTTTCCCGTGAGGTACTCTCCCTCAGCCTCTATAGCGATGTCTTTTAAAGACTCCCAGTCTCTTAACCCCTTCATTTTTAGTCCATCTCTCAAATACGGGCTAGCATTCCGAATGAATAGTCGAATTTGGTCCGGGGTGTCAGGTTTGCGTTTCATTTCCATGACTCTATTCCTCCACCGAGTCAGATACTCGTGGAAAGACTCCCCTGCCTTTTGCTGCAACAATTCCAGATCCTTCAAAGTTACATCCATCCTTGTACTGCATTTGTACTGTCTGAGAAATACTTCTGTCAGCAACTCCCAGTCCTCCTTTGTCCTTCGGTCTAACCCGTGATACCAATCCACTGCTGGGCCAGTTAAACTCAGACAAAAGTACTCGACCTTCTGCCTCTTTATTAGGGTAGCACCCTTCATCACTAGTGAATACTGCTTTATGTGCGCAGCGGGGTCAGAAGTGCTGTCGAACTTAGGAACGTTGGGCATCTTAAAATTTTGCGGGACTAGATCATCACTGTCTAGCTCTCTATCCTCGGGGTTCATTCCTCCCCTTACCTTCAACATTTTCGATCTGGCTTCGAATCTTTCTTCTATCTTCTTCCACATCGCCTCCTCTAGCCTGGGCGACTTCCCTTTCACTACCACTAGCTCTTCTGGCTCCTCCCATAAATCAATTTTAGACTTAGGGCCTTCCCTACGCTTAGTAGGCACCAATACCCTTGGCTCAGGTACAGTCGGCTCAGCGGCTGCCGGGGGATCTCCTTTAAGCACTCCTTGTTCCTGTTGCTCCCTAATCGGGGCAGCAGTCTATCGTCCAGCAGGTGGTGCTAATGTGGTGGCAAGGTCGCCCATCATTGCCATCATTCTGGCTTTAAACTCCTCCAACCTTTTCCCCACTTCTTCGGCGATCATCGCCCTGGTTACATTTGAACCACTTGATAGATCATACATTCTTGTCTCTATTGATGAGTCTGAACTCTGATCTGACACTAGCTTTGGGGAAATCTTCCTCAACCGACCATCAAGACCTCTAAACCACTTGCCGAAACTTTTACTTAAATCCTTAATTTATCCATTTGGCAATACCTAACCCGTCAAATTACACAACTTTGATCACTACTCATCCACAATATGCCCAAATCCTTCTAGGGTACATTTCGGGGTGTGACAATTCTTCCCTCCTAAAAGAATTCCGTCCTTGAAATTCAGTTACATCGGAAAAATCCGAGCACTACACTCCAATTCACTATCATTCTCACACACTTCACTATAACATACTCACTTGCTTATACATATCCTCATCGCTATACTCTTAAACCACTTCTTTTTAATCGGAATAACTATACAAATCATAACTTTTTTCTTATCCATTACTAAACTTAAACTCATAAAAATGACTTAATTAAATCTCATAATTCTTCTATTATTATCTTACGTCCAAATCAATCATATTCATAAAAATAATTATTACTTTTCTCAACAATCAAAAATCAAAGCACATACACCTCATAAATAAAACATTTAACTTACAATATCTTGCTACACAATTCCTCAATACTTCAAAAACATTCAACATATATGCTACTTTCTTTACAAATAACACTCGTGTCTAACTCCAAAATCTTTTTACATTCATTTTTACAAGATTCCAAAATACTCTTTCTACTCACTTCTAACTATATACACGTTACACTTTCCTTAACAATTGCTATGCTCTTAAATTATACACCTTTATCTTAATATCAAATACCCATTGTACAGCCTGTCAGGTTTCTCTCCATCAAAACACATACACAAATGCTTCCCATGTGTGATCAAAGGATGATGATGCAATGAGGATGTGGTGGTTCATATATGCAATATGATGCAGAAATGCAATTGATGTTATAATGATGTACTTTTCCCATCCCCATGATTCAATATGCTTATATTCAAACAATTTTCTAGAGAAAGCTGACAGGCATACAGAGCAACACCATGATCTCATAAAATTCAGATACTCCTTCATCTCCAAAATAGCAAAACATCTATTCTCCCAAGGCAACCACATATCAATACATTTCAAAAACTTCTACAAAACCTTCTCCTAAATCACATAATATCAAAACAAAATTCTAACAGAACCTCTGATACTCATATAACAAACGCATTCTAGATCACGCACACACATAACAGTTTAAGGTAGGTAGAGCGTGACTGTGACGCGCGCCGAACCCCGTAGGACGCCCTGAAGGTCCGCTTTTAGGGCTCTCGAGAGAGGTTCAAGAAAACTTGTAAGGTATTTACAAGTACGTCTATTTTGGGCAATGTGACGCACGCCGGGTCCCCGCGGCCGCCCATCTGACCGCCCGCTTGAGGGCGATCGGGGCATTTGTGGGTCCGTCGATAGCTTGCAATAAATAGCAAGTGCGTCTATGTTGGGCAACAGGGAGGTTTCTTGGAGTCGCCACCCAATAGAACATTGGGAAAGTTACTCTCGCCTCGGAGAGCCTAAGACTGCGCGTTGTATCCATTTTGGGCCAACCAGAGGGGTCTTGGAAGGTAAACCTCTCGCCCTAAGGAGCCTAGGATTAGCGCTAAAGTCTCGTGACCCAAGAAGTATTTTGGAGGATAACCTCTAACCTCTCGAGCCCAAAGACCAGAGCTGGGTCCGGGATTTCTCATCTATTTTTACCTCGATTAATTTATGATCAAATTTTAACTATCATTAATTCGCTCTCTCTCCACACGATGCAATTTTAATTTAAAAGCGCAAATATTCACATTGAACGCGATAGGATAAACATATCAAAAATAACATCAATTGTAAATTACAATAATACCAGGAGTGGAATACAACTCCCATTTAAAAGTGCAAACATACATAAAACCGGGGAATTTATTAATTATGAGGACTTTGGTCCCCACATGCACAATTAAAGAAAATATTTTGGATGTGATAATTTATTTTGGGATGAAAACTAGGACATTGGTCCCATTTTATTATGAAAAATCTAAACTAATTTAGTAAAACTATTTTTGTGATTTTTATTTAGGTGCGCATAAGAAAACATTTCATTCAATGAATATATACAAGGAAATTAAATAAAATGAAAATTAAAAATGTATAAAGGAAATACCAAACCCCGTAACTCCTCCTTCACGTGCATGGGTGCTCAAATGAGAATAAAACAATGATTTGCAACCAAAAATAAAAATAAAAGAAACTAATGTTAGTGATTAAGCCAACAAAATAATATGATATAAAAGATAATATGTACAGTGAGCATATAACATGCATAAGATACTATAACATGCATAAAAATAATTAATTTGCAATTTAACATGCATAAAATGAGATAACATCATGGCAAATGCAATTTATTAATAATAAAGGTTAACATGCATGAAAAATTAATGACAATTAATTTTATTACTCATAAAATGTGCATGAATATATAACATAAGAATAATAAAACTTAACATGCATAATAAAGTTTAAAGTAATATCTATCACAAAGGCATAAGAAAATAAATTTGAAATTTAACATACATGCAAAATATGAACAACAACATTAATGATAATAATGATACTAATACCTAATGATATCAATGAATGAGTGTAATATAAATTATAATAATAAAACTAGCATTTATAACAATAATAGCCATAATAAACATCAATGGATGTAAAGAACATTAACAACCTAAGTTGAACATGCATAATGACATAAAAATAAACACCTTGACATGAAAATGATATGATAAATTTGAAAGAATTAACTTGTTAAATAAATAATTGAAGATAAAAAAAAGAAAGAATATGGAGACTAAGAGAATTTACATGTTTGATATGTTAATTGGAAGCCAAAATAAATGAAATTAACAAGAGAATTAATGAGTAAAACCAAGAATAATTACCCTCAAATTCAGTTTTGAAGAATCAAAGGTAGGAGTGTTGAATTCCTTGTCTTCTCTTGTGAAAATTCTTAGAAAATAGCTTGAAAACTTCAAGAAAAGCTCTTGGAAACAAGTGTGTAAGATGGATTTTTTTTCTCTCAACTCAAAGCTCCAAAATTCAGTTTTTTTTTCCCAAAATGTTCCTCAGTTCGTCCTCCCCCGTTTCTGAATTTTTTCTAGTGTTTTAACCCTCAAAAACTACCCAAAAACCACCCAAAACCGTCAAAAAATTGTTAAAAAATAAGTGGGGGTCGAAAATGGGCGAAATGGGGCGAAAATGGGGCTGATGCGCGCGAGAAACGCGCACAGTGCGCGCTGCGCGCTGCGCGCAAAGCACAGCCGTGCTTTCAAAGAAAGCACATCTGTGCTTTTGCGCGCACACTGCGCGCAGTGCAGCGCAAAGCACAGCCGTGCTTCCGAAAAGCACAGCCGTGCTTTTCAGGTAAATTTTTTTTTTTTTTTTTATTTTTTTTTAAATTTTAAATTTTAAATTTTTATATAAAATACCCTCAACCTAAAACACACTTTTTCTTCTCCAAAATAATTTTAAAAATATTTTTAAAATACACTTTTTGCTCATCGAAAAGACAAGGAAAAATCACTTCTGAACTCCAATCTTTTTGCCTATAAGCCGGCATAGCTAAATTTCATCATCGGGTAATCCTGATCAAGGCTACTCGGGACCCGGTGTCTATAGTTGCCCCCAATTTTGGGGAGGCTAGTGCATGGGTGCCTAGGTGAGCCAAAATTCAGGAAAAGGAAAGAAACGCGTACCTGAAGCGGCGATCTTCCTGCTGGATGGAGTTATGATGATTGTTGTTGCTGTCTTTTGGTTGTAGCTGGTAATGTCGTGGTCGTGCTAACCTCTTGTGGGTACTGCCGCCATCGTGCTGACCGCTGTGAATTGGTGGTGCCGTGGTCGTGCTAACCTCTTGTGGGTAGTGCCGCCATCGTGCTGACCGCTGTGAATTGGTGGTGCCGTGGTCGTGCTAACCTCTTGTGGGTAGTGCTGCCATCGTGCTAACTGCTGTGAATTGGTAGTGCCGTGGTCGTGCTAACCTCTTGTGGGTAGTGCCGCCCTCGTGCTAACCGCTGTGAATTGGTAGTGCCGTGGTCGTGCTAACCTCTTGTGGGTAGTGCCGCCATCGTGCTGACCGCTGTGAATTGGTGGTGCCGTGGTCGTGCTAACCTCTTGTGGGTAGTGCCGCCATCGTGCTGACCGCTGTAAATTGGTGGTGCCGTGGTCGTGCTAACCTCTTGTGGGTAGTGCCGCCATCGTGCTAACTGCTGTGAATAGGTAATGCCGTGGTCGTGCTAACCTCTTGTGGGTAGTGCCGCCATCCTGCTAATTGTTGTGAATAGGTAATGCCGTGGTCGTGCTAACCTCTTGTGGGTAGTGCCGCCATCGTGCTAACTACTGTGAATTGGTGGTGCCGTGGTCGTGCTAACCTCTTGTGGGTAATGCCGCCATCGTGCTAACCGCTGTGAATTGGTAGTGCCGTGGTCATGCTAACCTCTTGTGGGTAGTGCCGCTATCATGCTAACCGATGTGAATTAGTAGTGCCGTGGTCGTGCTAACCTCTTGTGGGTAGTGCCGCCATCGTGCTAACTGCTGTGAATTGGTAGTGCCGTGGTCGTGCTAACCTCTTGTGAGTAGTGCCGCCATCGTGCTAACCTCTGTGAATGTTTGAGCTGTGCTCCTTTAGATGCTTGGACTGGTGTCGTCACTCGGCTTTTGTTGGTGTTCCCCGCCGATTTCTCCTGCAAGATTGTATGCATAGGAATATACAAGAAATCATGTGTGTATGATATGGAATGCAAATGCTTGCAAAAATGTATAGATTGTGCCCTAGGTGGTCCAAGGTTTGCTGAAGTTATAGCTTATCTGCTCTACCATGCCCCCTGAATCCTGAGGATCGTCGGCAAGTTTTCTAAAAGAGACGTCCGGTGTATATCCTTTGCCCCCCTGGTCAATGATCATTTACCCAGGATTCAGTTTCATGTTCTGTATTGTATGTTATGTGATTGAAATAGGATTATCTGAAGTAATGCCGCCTTATCGCTCCGGTCATTGAACGTCATTGTTTTAAAGGTAATGCGTCCCTTGTGGATTTTCACACTAGCTTTTCTTTGCGGGAAATGCGTCCCTTATGGGATTTTCACACAACCCTTTGCCTAACTTTTGCCTGGAATGGACCCAACCCAATTTAGCGGCTTTTGTTTATTTTATTTTTTTTGTAGGGCAGACTGCCTGTTTCCAGGTTTTCACCCTGCCCTTTGGCCTAACTTTTGCTTAGAGAGCCAGTTACGGTTTTCATCTCTAACGGCCTTCTTTGTTTTGTTTTGTTTTGTTTTGTTTTTTTTTTTTTTTTTTTTATTTTATCACCAAAGCTTCTATTAAGAGCAAATAGCACATATCCAATGAAGGGACTGAGCAATAATCATTAGATGAACAATTGGTATATTTCTTTTTAAGACAGAACTGAAAGATCAATGAAAATGTATTCTTTTATTCATTGCAAAATTGTGTACATTTCTATATGATTTCATCATACATGATTTTCATTTGACAAGAATTCAAAAGCATATGACTACACCTAATATCGGAGTGGATTTTGTCAGCCTCAAACTCCTGTTATCAATCGGCCCTCTCGGGTTTTCTCGATTGAACATTTTCTCTTGGCCCTTAATTTTTGCCCTGGATGCCTTTTTTCGGTTTTCACCCTGGCAGGGCGCCCAATTTTAGCAAGGCCGCCTCTTTTCGGTTTTCGACCCGCGGGGCATTTATTCTCTTCTTTTTTTATTTTTGGTCTTTAGCCGTGGAACCTTTTTAACCTATCGACATTGACCGGGTTCTTGAACTCATTCCCATCGCTGTCTGCTAAAATTGCTGCTCCTTTTGTTAGCAACTTTTTCAAAATGAAAGGTCCTTCCCAGGTTGGTCTGAATTTTCCTCATATGTCTGGAACTCCAGGCCTCATCATCTTAAAGACCAAGTCCCCCTCCTTCAACGGGTGCTTTCGTACTTTCTTGCCAAACGACCGAGCCAGCCTCTTTTGATAAACTTGGTTGTGGTAATACGCTCGTAACCTGTTTTCATCCAACAGATTTAGCTGTGACAAACGTTGTTGTGCCCATTCTGCTTCAGGAATCTCAGCTTCCATGACTACCCTCAATGATTTCAGCTCAATTTCAACCGGCAGGACTGCTTCAGTTTCATATACCAGAGAGAATGGTGTTGCCCCTGTAGAGGTTCTGACTGTTGTTCTATATCCCCAAAGTGCGAAGGGTAACTTTTCTGCCCAATCCTTGTAGTTCTGAACCATCTTGGCCAAAATTCTCTTCACATTCTTATTTGCCGCTTCAACTGCACCGTTTGCTTGAGGACGATAAGGAGAAGACTTATGATGTTGGATCCTATATTTCTGGAGCATCTGCTTAGTTTCTGCTAGGAATTGTACCCCATTATCAGACACAATGTGATGTGGGAGACCATATCTGCATATTAGATTCCGCTGAATGAACTTAGCCATATCCCTTGCATCAACCTTCTTGAAAGATTCAGCCTCAACCCACTTAGTGAAGTAGTCAATGGCAACTATGATGAATCTGTGTCCGTTAGAAGCTGTAGGACGGATTTCGCCTATGATGTCTATTCCCCATGCTGCAAATGGCCATGGAGATGTTAAGTTATGTAACTCTGAAACTGGCACATGCCTCAAATTCGCGTACTGTTGGCATAAATGGCATTGCTTCACAAATTTTGAACAATCTGTATCCATTGTGAGCCAATAAAACCCTTGGCGCATGATCTTCTTTGCTAAGGCTAAGCCATTCATGTGAGCTCCACAAACCCCGGCGTGAACCTCTTCCATAAGTCTTTTAGCTTCTTTCTCTGCCAGACATCTTAACTGGATACCATCAGTTTGCCTTTTATACAAAGTGCCATTAACACTGATGAATTGAGTGGATAACTTCCTGATCATTCTTTGGTCCTTCTCATTGGCTTCCTCTGGAAAGACTGATCTCTCTAAATAATTCTGAATGTCATAATACCATGGATTTCCATCAATGGCCTCAATGTCCATCACCTGTTCAGCTTCAAAGCATGGTCTTTCCGAGCTATAAATCAGCACGGGTTTCATTGCAACTCCTGTTGGGTTATCCCACATAGACACTAATGTTGCTAGAGCATCAGCTAACTGATTTTCGTCTCTGGGGATGAAGTGAAAAGTGCAAAACTCAAACTGGCTGCTCAACGTTCTCAAGTGCTTTACATAAGGCAGCAGCCTTTCTTCCTTGACTGACCACTCCCTTCTGATCTGATGAATTACCAAGGAAGAATCTCCGAATACTTCTGCGGTCTTTGCCCCCAGAGCAAGTAATGCTTCCAATCCAAAGATGCAAGCTTCATATTCTGCTTCATTATTGGTAGCCTTATACCTCAACTTCTTAGCCAATGGTAGCCTTTCACCATCTGGGGTCGTAAGAATAACTCCTACGCCTGCTCCCTTATTATTGACTGCTCCATCAAAGAATAATTGCCACCGTTGCACTGCTATGGCCGCAACATCTTCATCTGGGAAGTTGTATTCAAACTGATCTCCCTCAATAGGATGCTTGGCTAAGAACTCCGCTACGGCTCTTCCCTTAATAGTTTTCCTGGTTATGTACTCAATGTCAAATTCCTGCAATAGCAGTAACAATCTTCCCATCTTCCCTAGTAGAGAGGGTGTTTCTTGGAGGTATCTGAGCGGATTATGTTTGGCAACCGTTTGTACCTTGAAGGAATGAAAGTAGTGTCGCAACTTCTTAGAAGCCCAGATAACTGCTAAACAAATCTTTTCCACCTCTACATATTTGGCTTCGTAAGACAGGAATTTCTTGCTAAGATAGTAAATGGCAAACTCCACACCAAAATCGTCCTCTTGAGACATCATAGCACCCACTGAGTTATCTTCCACAGCCAGGTACAGGATTAGTGGTTTGGCATGGCGTGGTGGTCTTAGTACCGGAGGATTTAGCAGATAGTCCTTAATGGTATCAAAGGCCAATTGACAGTCATCGTTCCATATCACCGGCTGATTCTTCCTAAGTTGCCTTCTTTCATTAGTCTCTCCAGCACCCAGGATAGAGAGCGGCCTAAGTTGGAGTATTATCTCTGACCCTGCCCAACTCCAGTAGCTGAGACCTCTGCCGTCTTACCGTTTCTGTTATTACTGCCCCCGGCACCTCCTGGCTTGAATCCAGACTGGTTCCCAAAGCATTTCCCTGCAAAGTTATTATGGCTTGCTTTCTTTGCTAGGTAAGCCGCCTCAGCCTCCACAGCAATATCCTTGAGCGACTCCCAGTCCCGGAGCCCCGTAAAGCTGAGCAAATCCCTTAAGTAAGGGCAGGAGTTCCTGATGAATAGCCTGATTTGGTCTGCGGTGTCAGGCTTTCGTTTTATCTCCATGACCCTATTCCTCCATTTGGTGAGGTACTCATGGAATGATTCATCGCTCTTTTGCTGTAAGAGCTCAAGGTCTTTCAGGGTGACCTCCATTCTTGTGCTGCAGTCGTACTGCTTTATAAACTCTTCTGTTAAAAGGTCCCAGTCCTCCTTGGACCTCCTGTCCAGCCCATGGTACCAGTCAATTACCAGGCCCACTAGACTAAAGCAGAAATATTCCACCTTCTGTTTCTTGCTCAGCCTTGTGCCTTTCATGACTAGGGTGTACTTCTTGATATGTGCGGATGGCTTGGAGGTGCCATCGAACTTCGGCAGCTCAGGCATCTTAAATCTTTGGGGCAGCAGCTCCTCGTCCCCCACGTCTCTGTCTTCAAGGTTGATCCCCTTACCGGCTGACAGCATGCGGGTGATAGCCTCTATCTGCTGTCTCATCCCCCTTAAAGCTTCATCCTCGACCCTGGGTACTCTAGGCCTCACAACATGGTGGACTAATAGCTCTTCATCTTCTTCTTCCATTAGGAAATCATCGTTGGGGTTGGGGACCCTTTCCCCTCTTGGCTCGATAGGTGCAGCAGCTCTGTGATCATTATTGGGTTGGCAAGCAGCAGCTCCAATAAAGGGAGCCTCCCCACCAGTAGGTGGTTCGGCTTGCCCCCGAGGAGGGGTTGCCTGTGGTTGTAGAGCAGCAGGTGGCTATGGGGCAGCAGGTGCTGGTGGAGCAGGAGGATGGGCAATCCTTTCAGCCATGGCACCCATTATGTCTAGTATTCTCCGTTTGAAGTCCTCTAGCCTCCTAGCTAGGTCTTGAGTGGTCAGTGCTCCGGTTTCTTCTGCCATTGGTGGTTCTACAGAGGATTCACTGATTGATGAGGATGACTCGAAATCCCAGCTAGACACAAATTCCGGCAACTTAAAAAGCAAATTTATCCTTACTAACCAGCCGTTAGAACCTCTAGTCCACTTAAATGAATCTATGATGGCTGAAAAAATTTAAATTGTTAGAATGATGCATGAATGACATATACAATGCATGATAGTGTGCTATGCAATATTTACAATCACATGCAAGCAAGTAGATCCTTTCAACCGTATTACTCACACACACGAGGTAATGCGGTCTCTTTCCTAGGTGGGCTTGATCCATGGGTTAGCAGGGAACCCAATGGACGCGTATGGTGCTCGGTGGAAAGCCGGCAGTGTAACACCCCGCCATCCCCATTGGAAGGATACCGGAGTGCCGCGCGAACAAACACATATAAACGAATCCATATACACATGTATAAAAAAAAATAAAAAAAAAAACCAAATGAGATGTAAAGAAACTTTTAATCGTATAATAGTAAATCCTTTTTACATATAACATATATCAATATCGTTTTACAAAAAGAGGCTCGTAAGCAAATACATATACAAAAATAATATTTGTTCCTTTACAAAAGATTTACTTTGCTATACACAAGCCATATACAAAAATTACAGCGGAAGACTCAAAAATACTTCATCCCAAAAAGACTTCTAGTGGCCGACCTGCAGATATCCGACTCTGAACCGAACTCGCCACCTACATGAGAAAAGAGCCCGTGCTAAGCGATAACGCTTAGTGGGGAGGAACAAAATAAACGAACAATATGTATATACAATATTTATACAATAATAATCTAATGATTCAAAATCAAAGGCATTGAAATTACATGTAAACATATCTCCAAATTCTTTACTTGACATGCATAAATATATATACAACACAAGCAACCAAGTATTCAATTCATAATTCTCATCATTCCAAGTATACAGATTCAAGGTGCGATATAAAGCTATGCAAGAATTCATATATACATCATATACTTGTAATCATGTCAACAATGCATCTCAACATATGCAACACATTTCAACATATAGCCTGATTAGTCTAAAAATACTCTCTAGAAGTGGATACGGTCAAATGGATACTGATAGAACACAGTATCCCAAGCATATAGAGACATGAGTCTCAAACATGTATTTTTCATATAGAGACCGAAGTCTCGCATTAAATCCATATAGACCCTTACAGGATCGAAACAAGGATCCAAACGGACCCACGTATAACGTTTTATCATATAGCAGCTGCACACACACACTGACCTAAGTAAGCGCTTACTTATCCACTACTAAGACTTATTCAGGCTTAAAACTCAACTCAACAATTCAAGCACCAATATCAATATGAGTATTGAAAATAATACTGATTTATAGTCCATGAATACAGGTATACTGATCACATTTAAAACAAGTAACTATAATTATTAAATATAACTAAATGCAAATACATATTTCACGTATACATGTGTCTAGATCAAATTCAGAAACATTTAAATACATCCAGTATCAATTATTGGAGGCAGAAGTACAAATAGTTCACATTCAAGACAATTTATGTTCATGTAAAATATAAACTAGTAAGTTATGTACATTAATTATATAATCAAGTATACAACTCAATATTAAACAATTATTAATTACAATTCAGATTTTAAATCCAAACTTTTGTCATGTAATGCAAAAACTCTTGAAACCAGAAGTTAAAACTTCATTTTAGGAAAACAGGGCAGCAGGTAGAGGCCGGTCACGAGACACCCAGGCAGTGGTGTCTCGTGATGCTGGTTTCTCGCAAGCGCCACGCAGAGGAGCAGGCAGTCACGGCGTGACCATCAGTCACATCTCGTGACGCCTAAGAGGAGAGGAGGAGAGGTCATGAGATGAAATCTCGTGACACGCAGGGAGACAGGCGAGGTCGCGAGGCGTGATGCTCCATCACGTCGCGACTTCCCAAAGGGAGGAAGGTCACGGCGTGATGCTTCATCACGCCACGTGACTTCCCAAGGAGGGAGGTCAAGGCGTGATGCCCCATCACGTCACGTGATCTTCCTCTCACAGAACTGCTTCTCCTTCTCCAACTCCAGAAATTTCAGAAAACGTAAAATCTAGAAACATCGTGAAAACAGAGTACATTTGAATTCAAAACTCCACTTTATCTAAAAACCATTTTTCATGCAATCATATTCGAATACGTACCTTCAAGTCTCCAAAGTACATTTACAGCAATTTTAATACACTTTATTCCATTTTGCAATCAAAACAGAAGCAATGCCAGAACACTAACTTTCCAGGAATCCACATTCATACTCATGCATATACCTCTCATTGACAAACTCTATGTTACTCTTTTCTACAGAAATCATATATATACATCACATTGCTCATGCATTTCACTAACCAACATACATAGCTAACATTAATAACATGCCACAAACAGGATCCAAGATTAAGAAAGAACAGACACTCCCAAACCTGAAATGAAGTTCCAACTTCCAATGAAACCTTCAATCCACAATCTTATCTTTTCCCTTATCCTTCCTTCTATCTTCTATAGTTTGCATGAACCAACAAATAAACCGAAATACTATTAACCCAAGAAACCACTATATAACTCAGAATAATCTCAGAAAAAGATGAAGAACGAGAACCCAATTAAAAACTGACAGCCACTTACCTTCTGAAGCTTCTATCACAACCAAACCCTAGTTCCACAACAGATGAACACACATGCAAATGATAGAAAGAACAGAAAATGGTGAAAAGAGCAGAATGTGGTTTACGTGAGAGAGAACCAGAAAAGAGAGAGAGAACTTTTTCAGTCTTTTGTTTCCAGCCAACAAAACTTTTCTCAATCTTCTCTTTTCCCTCACCACGTGCACACACTCTGCTTCCACATGGCACACATGCACGGTTCACAGACCCACCTATTCCCTTTCTTTATCGTCTGATCAAAGCAATTCCCATAAAATCCTTGTCAAATTACCTTTCACTCACCAAACTAAAATCTTTAATTAATTCTTTATTAAAACCTTGCAATTAAATCCTCTTTCACTTATAAATTACTCAATTGTCCTTAAATATCCATTTAAAATTGCCAATTTCCGATTAGGCCACTTATGGGGTGTGACAGACAGCATATCATCTCTTATCTAATGCGCATATATATGGATTTTGGCCTTTATGTATTTAAACATTTCAACTAGATTAACGTGGGCCCATCAGGGCGTGAAAGCCTTTGATAAAAGCCCATTTAATTGGGTTGAATCTGTTCAATATATAATGGCCCACATAGCAAGCATTGTATTAAGGTACATGTCACCTACGGGAAGTATCTATTGCCATTAGATGAGCTTTGGTCATGGGTGATGATATTTTGGGGTTACCCAAGCATGGTCCCTGCCGACGGGTCTAACTCATCACGAGCATAATGACCGATTGGGTCACCATTTGATATACCTTGATGGTACGAGACTTGGGTTAGTGATTATCCTTAACACTTCCCTACATTGAGTGAACGTAGGGTAGTGCTTCGGGAACGCACCGGGGTTAAAAATAGGGACCAAACTAGCATAGTTCTAAGGCTCTAATGATATGATATGCAATTTCGAAAAGGGATAAAAATTTTAAATTAAAACTCAATTATAAATTTTAACCAAGGTACTTTCGAATCGAAGCCACTTAGAGGTCCCCAGTGGAGTCGCCACTGTGACGCGCGCCGAACCTCGTAGGACGCCCCAAATGCCCGCTTTTAGGGTTCTCGAGAGAGGTTCATGAAAACTTGTAAGGTATTTACAAGTGCGTCTATTTTGGGCAATAAGGAGGTTTCTTGGAGTTGCCACCCAATAAAACATTAGGAAAGTTCGTTTCGCCTCAGTGAGCCTAAGACGACGCATAATATCCATTTTGGGCAAACCAAAGGGATCTTGCAGGAATTCACCCCAATAGAACATAGAACATTGCAATGACCCTCTAACCCTATGGAGCTTAGGATTGTAAATTGAGTCTTTTGGTGGGACACAAGAGGTGTCTTGGAGATCCCATTCCAATAAAACACCGGAATGGTCCTCTCGCCTCGTTGAGCCCAAAGACCAGAGATGGTTCGGGACTTCTCATTTATTCATACCTTGGTTATTTTATAATTAAGTTTTGAATTTAAGTTTTCATCCCTTTTCTCATACATTTCGATGCAATTAATTAAAGCGCACAACATACATTTAAGAAAAGCGGTAAAAGCATAAGTAAAATAAAGCACATGTAAAATATTACAATAAAACTAGGGGCAGAATACACCCCCATTGTAAATAAGATACAAACCATGCATAAATCGAGATATTCATTAAGAATGAGGACATTGGTCCTCGCGTGCATATTTATTACAAAACAATTTTGATGTGATGGCTTTGTTTTGGATGGAGAAAAACAAGGACATTGGTCCCATCTTTATTTAGGAAAAAATTCAAGTTAATTAATAAAAAAATAATTTATCGATTTTCTTTCTAGCGGGCCTAAATAAACAATTTCATAAGAAAAATATACATGGCAAAAATAAGTGAAAAAAATAATAAACAAAATATTACAAATAAAAATAAATAAATAAATAATCTGAACGAGCCTTTTGGATCTCCCCGTGTGCTCGCAAAAATGCCCAAGCAAAAAATGAGTTTAGACATAAAAACAAAATACAAATAAAATAATGTTAGTAATTAAATTAATTAAATATACAAAATGATGAATATCAAATTAAAATAAAATAAGATGACATGAAAACAATGATAATTGAATCAAAATGTTAACAAACCAAAATAAATGAGAAACATGCATTATATATGTTTCTAACACCCCCATCGCCGCCCCCGTTGGAAGGACGCCGACGGGCGCGCTACCCGACGCTCACTCACACAGATATGCACATGCACAATGAGGAAGCATACATCCATACATAACATACATACGAAAATAGGGGTTAAATAAAAACTTGACTTAACATGCGGGCACAGACTGATCATGCAATAACTCACACACACGCAGGCACTAAGCGGAAGCATAAAGCGAAAGATAAAACAAAGGAATAACTTAACATAAAAACATACTAACGTTTACATTACCCAAAATAATCTCAAGATTCTTACATATAATTACATATATACAATACTACAGAAACACAAAAACTGAAGTACAGAAGCTGAACAAAAATACAAAACTTCTAACTCTTACGTGGCCGACCTTGCAGAAGCACGACTCGAACAGAACCAAACCTGCCACCTGCACGGAAAGGAAATCCGTGCTAAGCGATAAATGCTTAGTGGGGAGAATACACAAGAGTATGAGCGGCCATTCACAATGGTCGCCAAGGCATAACACACTCACAATGGCAAATGCGACATTCAAAATACATATATAATCAGGCTTGCATAGTAAAAGCATTAGTTCGAAAACTCATAACCATAACCATATGCTTATCAAGAATAGGCCAAACCAGACATAATACAATACACGTTACAAGTCTCATCATGCAGAACTACATACAATATCACATACATAAACCTACAATGGTATCAAATATCAGCATCTTATCGTGCGAAGTCACATGAGATTTACACATGCAATTGTCATAACCAAGTACCCATGCATGAACTGACAACCCAATCCAAAGCGACACAATTACCATATGATAACGCACCCAACTATCATGTTAAGAATACTAGCTATCTAACATACTTTGACATGCCATACACACACTAGCCAAAATCCAAGGGACGGCATCCAAAGCACCACATTACCGCTGCGCAACTCTAATAAATAAATATCATGTTGAAAACACTCTAATAGCGGAGACCGAAGACATAATCACATAACATCACATTCATATCATCACCATGCAGAAAGTACACTTAAATATTACATACTTACAGCCACAACTGCTTCGATTCACAAGCTTATATATATATAACAAAACCATGCTTGAGTCACATACATAAATACATTAGTCGAATCACATTCAAAGCATTCTGAAACTTATAACACAACACATGACAAGTGCGGATAATGGTGTTAGATATCCAATCATGCTTACAATATAAAGACATACATTCTGAAGCTCAAATCCACGCTCATATACATATAAACTGATTTGCCAAATCATTATCGTGCTCATTCGGATATCACATTCTTATAGTTATTCCAAAGTAAAACAAACCAACAAAGAACCTGCTGACTCACAATAGTGGATAACGAGTGTACTGATAGTACCTTACGGGTCCAAATTGGCCAAAGGGTACCTTACGGGTACGAATCGAAAACCATTTTATTTTGTCACAATAGAAACATTTTCCTGAGGGGGGATCTTAAACAAGATCCAAACACATTAAAAAGGATCGCGAAGATCCGCACACATAAAGGGTTCGCGAGGAACCAAACGGGGGACCTGATTAGGGTCAAAACGTCCAAAGGGCTGCAGCTAACAGGACTCTATTAGGCATGCCTAACTATCCACTAGACTGACTCTCGCAGGTCATGCATAAAACAATTCACGTTTCGAATCGCACAACGCATAAATATATATACATCATGCAAAAACTAGAGTACGATAGACATATAAATATGCTCATAAAGTCGGTCATATATCATGCAATTCCCATTGCAAAACATAAAACAGTCAACACACTTTAACATTAAATAATGTTCTAAAGCATGTCAAAAAATTAGGTATGGAAGCACTACCATGCCAATGATTATCAATACTAAATCCTAATCATGCGGTAGGTGAGGATAACTAAGTATAAATCATGCATAATCCAAAATTACATTTAAGTATAACACATTGAGTTCAAAGGCTAAAGCATAATAATGCATTCAGACATCAACCATATTATTCAAATAAATTTGGCATAGCATAATATCAAACATACCTCATGCAATTCATATTCTGAAACATGCAATAATTTAATCAATCACATTTTAGCACTACTCAATATACTAAAGCATGTCAGGAACACATATGGAATCATATTATGCCAATGATTAATAACGCATAATCATAATCGTGGAATGATACAATATACTCTTAAGCATGGCAAGTTATTCTTAGAGGAAGATCTGATCAAGGATATGCATAACATATTGTTAATCACAAATAAATTAGGATAACCATTCATATAAGCAAGGTAATATAGCACACAGTAGGGGAAAAAGCCATAAGAACATTTGAAAGTCATTTTATAAGAAAACTAGTCACTTGGGTAACAAGGCAAAACAAAAAAGGCCATATAAGAGCATATAAAAGTATGACATGAATCATACAGTAATATAAGTCCATATAGAAGAAATAGGAAATTCATTTTGGTTGAAACTGGGCTAATTCGGAAAAATGGGGCTGAAGGGGGGTCGGTCACGAGCCATGTCACGACTTGTGACTGGCTTCAAAGGAGGGTCATGAGTCGTGACTCTATGTCACGCCTCGTGACAAGCCTCACCAGGGAGTCACGAGTCGTGACTCTAAGTCACGCCTCGTGACACGTCTCATCAATGAGTCACGAGTCGTGACTCTAAGTCACAACTCGTGACTTGCCTCTCACAGGGCAGTCACGCGTCATGACTGGTGAGTCACGCCCCGCGATTGCTTCCAGCCCGCCGAAGAGTCATGCGTCGTGACTGGAAGACAGAGTCACGTGTGGTGACTGGGAGTCATGACTCGTGACTTGCCTCGCTCAGGGCAGTCACGACACACACGAACACTGGAAACGGAAATTCCACCAGAATCGCGATTTTCCGTTCCCAGCATGCCTAGAATTCTAAGAACTCGACAAAATCAATTTCGAATTGCTTCAAAACATTACCAATCTCATCTTACCTTCCAGTCGATCTTCCATACATCAAAATGGTGTAAAATCAACTTAATTCAACAATCAAAACACCCAAAATCATGCATAAGCACATTCAATTCCCTCAAGAACATGAACCCTAAAAGTTACACTAAGTTCAAATCCCAAACTCAGTACCTTCAATTCAACCCTTAACATGCATTACTAACACATCTACTCACATAAATCATGCATATACACATACCAAAACATACCAAATTCCAGAAATTAAACAATGCAAACACATTTACAACCTAAGTGAGAATTAGGGCAAAACATCTCAGAAGTTCAAATGCAGGAATCACAGCTCCCAAACCTGTAATTGAAGATCCAAAAAATCACACTTTAAGCTTTAATCCTCAATCCTCTACTTGTCCTTAAGCTTCTTCTTGCAACCCAAAGCTTGCACAAACAAGAAACCCACAAAATCCTTAGTCCAAACCCTAACTGAAGTAAAACCAGTAGAAGAAGAAGAAGAAGAAGAAGAAGAAGAAGAAGAAGAAGAAGAAGAAGAAGAAGAAGAAGAAGAAGAAGAAGAACACGTAGAAAACCTTAAACTCCAACTTACCTCTTCAAGCAAAGCACAATTCCAAGCCAAAAGAGCAAGAAAGGAAAAGCAGAGAAAGGAGAAGAGAAGAAGAAAGGAGGCGTGAGAGGAGGGGACGGGAAAGCCAAAAATCTGTGTTCCCTCTCTCTTCCTCTTACTTCTTCTTTTTCTTCATTCAATGCCCACCTAACAAGCCCACATGGCAGCTCCCAATTGGACCACAAAACCCACTTAGACTTTTCAAACCAAGGCACCATACTCTCACATGCAACCAATCCTTTCTTGAATAAATATCTCATGCCTAGGTACCAAACTCACACTTCACTAGATAAATGCCACAACCAAAACACCCTACAACCGTATACCACATGCACACTCTAACATTTCTCTTCTTAACATACTTTATTAATTATTTACCATTAAGTCCTTATTATCCAAATTCCTCATGCACAAATTACTGAAATACCCTTGCATTCCCGACTTAGCATACACATTCCGACCAGGGCTATTTTGGGGTGTGACAACAAATAACTGAATGATGTGATGAAAGTAAAATAACACATGTTAATTAATTAATACATGAAAATATACACATGATGAAAATAATGATGAAAAGTGAAAAATAATAAATGAATAAATAAATAAATAATAATAAATAAATCATGTAACAATGATAAAAAGAATAATAAAAGTTAGTAAACAAAAGAATGATAAAAATAATTAAGACAATGACATGATTAATTGATGTGTTCATAATTAAAACAAACTATTTACATGGCAAAAATGATTAACAAAAATTAATTAATTATTTACATGCTAAAAGTAATGAGGAATCAAAATAAAATAAATTATTACATGTTAAGAATCAAAAGAAATCAATATTTACATGAATGAAAATAAAATCATATATAAACAATTAAATAGAACAAATATAAATTCAATACAACAAGTAAATAAATGAAAATAATAAATAAATCAATACAAACAACAAAATATACATGAATAGATTAAATATAAATAAAATAAAAGAAAATAGAAATTGAGCCTAGAATATTTACCGTTAGAGTTTTGGATTCGATGAAAGTGAAGTGATGATTTAATTTCCGGAAATTTGCTTAAAAAAGTGATTTAGCAATGAAATTAATTATCTTTGCTTATGGAGGAAACAAAAAAATTAATTTAAATGCATCAAATTGAAAAGAAATTGATTTGGAAGTGAATGATTAATTTTTGGAGCCAAAAGGATTAATTGGAGTAATTAAGAATTGAAAATTGATTTTTCAATCTCAATTAAACCCTATTAATTAAAAGAGAAAATCTGAAATTTTTGTTGAAGAGAAAAAAAATAAAAGAAGAAGGAAGAAATCTAAAATTTCAGGTCTTAAAATTAAGTGGAGGCTCCTCCTTTAGGTTTTTCCCATAATAAAGAATATATAGAATATTAGAAAGTTGCCCTAATTCAATTAAGGAAAGCAATTTTATTTTAATACAAATTCCTTTATTTTCGGGGATAAAATCAAGTTTTATTAATTAATTATCAAAAAGAATATTTTAAAATTTTACTTGGACTCAAAAACCTTGATTTAGGGTGAAAAAAATTGAAAAAAGGGCTAAAAAATCGTAAAATAGCTATTTCAGGCCCTTTAGCGACGGGCATCGGCGGGCAGTGCGCTGTGCTGCTCGCGTGCTTTTAGCGACGGGCAGCATTGGCGACGCTGCGCGTCACCTTTTCAAGCCCAGCGCGGACGCCAGCGAGCTGGGGCGCCAGAGCGCCTGCGCACTGCCGCAGGCGCGCCGCCGCGCACGGCACTCGTGATCCGAAATTTTTATTTTTTTTATATTTAATCTATTCATGTATATTTTGTTGTTTGTATTGATTTATTTATTGTTTTCATTTATATACTTTTTTTTTTAAATTTTAAATTTACTAAAAACACTATAATTTTAAGCCCCCATTTTTCAAAACTAATTTTTAAATTATTTTTTTATTATTTTCCAATTTTTCACTCTAAAATGCAAATTTTCACGCAAATCACCACTTTTAACCTTTTTGCCTATGACAAGGCATCTTATCATCATTGGATAACTTTGATCTAGACTGACTCAAGACAAGGTGTTTACAGTGACCTATCGAGCCAACAATTAACTAAACACCTTATCTAATCGAGAAGTTCATATTCCCAACACATACCTGAAAAATGAAATCATCCGCTTTGGCCAATGCTAAACGATACGGACACACTTCGAAATACCTAGTTAACCAGAACCGATTAAACCGGGGCTCTAATACCAAATTGTAACACCCTCAACTCCCACACGTAGTATATCGAAGGATGAAGAGCTACAGTGAGCGGAGGGTGCTACCAGACAAAGACACAAATGGCAATACAGAAATCAATGTAGTAAAGTTTCAAACATCTAGAACCTCAACAACATACACATCCTAAACTTTTCTCACACACACCATCATTCGCACTAAAGATTATTACATCTTATTACAAATGCTAAATAAAAAAAATTAATTACAAACCGACAATCAATAAAAACATTCTATAACTTCTACCGACTCGTTGGCCAAAGTCACAGAGAATCACTGCAGTACTCTGATCTCCTAACCTGCACGAACAAACAACCGTGCTAAGCAATAATGCTTAGTCGGGCGAAACGAATAATGGGTAGCCACTCACAGTGGTTGCCGAGGCAAACACACAAAAATCAATATATATATATATATATACATATACATAAAGTATACCGGTTAAAGCTATCATAAATTCATATTCTTTTTCTCATACGAAACTTAAACAATTTCCTATATACATTTGTTTACATACCATAACCAGAATTTACATTATTACCTTAGTAATTTACAATGACATTATGCATACTTATTATTGCTTAATTCATTTAATTAACTATGTGAATAGTTATACCTCCTAGTTACCAAAGATACATTTGCTAGCGGGGCAAATTAAGTCATATCGATTCCCATTATTACTAATATTTCCAAAATCATGCAGATTACAATATTAGTACATACGTTAGAACATTTCATTTGTTCAAACCATTTATTATTCAAAACTAAACAAAATATTTAGATTTTCAGATTTTGTTCGGGCTTGAAATGAATATTGCAAGCTTCCTACGTATCCCTATAGTAGGGAATCAGAACCACGTAGTTCTACAAAAAAACTTTATACATACATAATCAAGAATTAATCCTAACTCATTCCTTAAATCACGTTATTTATATCATATGTAATGCTTATTATCTATCTTACTTACCAATCAATACATCATTCACTGTATTCATTAAAACTACAAACAAATACATATGAATTTCTTACCAATACACTTACTAAAATTGCACAGGCTAAAGTTCCAAAGGTAAACAGCACATAACATACCAGTGTTCTCATTTAAACATATAACAAATATATATATATTTATATATACACACACACACACACACAGAGACACACATATACAAAGTTTATTTAATGAATGTGCAACCATAGAAAACATGCATATCAAATATTTCAATAATTCTTTACATAAGCTTCATATAGACAAACATACTCATAACTTTTGAACAATTTCATAACATGCCTTATTCACATACAATTTCTTAAATAGTCAATATTCATTTACACACATTCGTTAGAGCAAAAGTTGATTGCTTTATCACTTTCCATTTCACAGATATCGGTTGATTATACAAAACACATGGGTATCCGGAGATACCGCACATTTCCACATAGGTGTCCGTTAAGGATCCAGAACAGAGGAGTGGGTAGAGCACAAGTCAAATGGCATTTATCACAAATGCATCAAATTCTTATTCACATAATCATCTGTAAATCATCACAGAGCTTATTAATTAATTAACATTATTTCACTCTTTTAATTGCCTGCTAAGTAAAAGGGGTGGATAAGCGAGTGAACACATGGCGGTACCCATGGGTACGATTCGAAAAGCAACATCATATTTTTCTCATTCAAAACATTTTCACATTGGGGATCTTAAACAAGATCCATAGACATTGAGGTTCAAGAGGAACCAAACGGGGACTTGATCAGGGTCCAAACAGAATAGAGGTCTGCAGCTAACAGAACTCTATAGGCATGCCTATATATCCACGACTTGACTAATGCAGGCTAAATTTCCCAAACCATCATTGAATTCATCACATTCTCATATACATATACACGTTTCATTAAGTACATTATAACACTCTTTTATGAATACATAGCCACATGCATTCATATATTTGCATATCATATGTGCTAATTACATTTATCATATTCAAAGCTAATCATATATTATCTCATGGATAAAATATTCATGTGAACATACTGAACATGACTATATTATTGACATCATGCACTCATTTAGACTTAACAAATAAATTACATTACTTTACACACATATAGCCATTAAATAATAATGGTAGTCAAAAGTCTCATAATCTAATTATTAATATGCATCGAAGTATTTGAATAATTCATATTTTAATCCATAGATTAAAGTACTCATATGAACATTTAAACATAATCATGTCATTAATCATTATGCCTTTATTTAAACGTAACAGATAAGTTTACACTTTATTACACGTATATATTTACAACACAACATTGTTAGATCAAATTCTTACATTTTAATAATTACTATGTATAGGGAATACATTAAATAATTCACATTTTAAATCACAGATGCATAACATAATTGCGAGGCCATGCAAAGAAGAAGACCTTTCAAACGCTTTAAGGTAGAGGGGTCTGTCGCGCTCGCAACGATGTTACGCTCGCGATAGATGAGGCCCTGGAGGCGATCACGAGTCGTGCTCTCTGTCGCGACTCATGAAGGCATGGCATCAAAGCAAAATAGAAGGGCAGCACGAAAAGACATAATGGGCCAGAACTTGCACAACTCGTGCTAGCTTGCACGACTCGTGCAAGTTTGCACGTCTCGTGTAAGTGTGCATGTCTCGTGTTGGCTTGCATGACTCGTGCATGCTAGCACGACTCATGCTCACTTGCACGATTCGTGCAATCCTCCTCACAGCGCGCGTGAGATTCTGAATTTCCTGGTTCTGTCGCGATCGCGACAAGCGATGCACCCGCGACATAGTCGAATTTTGCAGATCTCCAGTGACACACAAAATACCCAATTTTTCCAAAGTTCATCCAAACCTCCAAAATCAATCAAATTTCAACACCACTCAGTTTACACATTCAAATCATCAAAACCAACACAAAATCTAACTTTTATATCAATTATTACAATTAGAACATCTAATTAAAACAATCAAAAATCGAAATTCTTTAAATCCAGAAATTTTACCCTAAATTCATACAAATTTAATTTTGATCCAATAATTCACAAAATTCCTAACCTTAAATCCTTTGTTCCTTATAGATTTTTTAGATGATCTCTCCAGCTCCCAAGCTCATCCAAAATCCTCATCAAAACACACACAAATACACGAAACATAAATCTAGGGTTTTAAAAGTAATCAAAAGAAATCAAAGAAATTAAAACTTAAACTTACCTCTTAACAACATCTTCACTTAACTTTCTTGAGCTAAATAACTTCATCCATTAAATCTACGTATTTCATTTGAGGGAAAACAATTAACGTGGAACAAGAAGGAAAAAAGGAAGAGGAAGGGAGGAGGAACGGGAGAATGAGAGGAGAGAGAAAAAATTTCTGCCCTTTCTCTCCTTCTCTCTCTTCTTATATACCCCCTTCTCACCTCTTGCCACATGTCACATTCCCATTAGCCAAAATTATATTTTTCTGTCAATTTGATCCTCCAACTTCTCATAACTTCATACATTGATATTCTTAACTCAATAATTCCTCACATTGAACCACTTAACTAATTTTATTCATTAAATCAAATCCTACTTCAATATTTTACAATTTTACTATTTGCCGTACTTGCCAAAACTTTTACTTAAATCCATAATTTATCCATTTGGCAATACCGAACCCGTCAAATTACACAAATTTGATCACTACTCATCCACAATATGCCCAAATCCTTCCAGGGTACATTTCGGGGTATGACATCAAAAGGGTGTAATGTGGGAAGTGTAAAGGCATAAAATAATTTTTAGTAATTTTTGTTAGCATTAGAAAGGTTTTTAGGGACGAATCGAATAGGTTTGAATCGTACCTATTTAAGTGAACCAGGCCCTAAATGGACTCTCATTAAGCTAAAAATTTTTTAGGAGGCTATTTTACATGTTTCCAGAATGATGGAATTGGTTGCGAGTGAAAATAAATTGAGGAACACATACATGCCTTGAAACAGTGGAAATTGACTAAAAAACTGAAATTTTTGTTCCAACCAGTCGGACCACTTCGGCTCGATAGGTTTGGTCCAATTAAACTATTTATAAGAGGAGGAGAGGCCAGATTTCTTTAGAGAAATCCAGCCTCCACCGCCCTCCTTCTTCTTCCTCAAGGCCGAACCCATTTCTCCACTATTTCCTCCATTTTCTTCACTTTTTCTCCAATTTCTCCCTAAAACCTAGCCTCATAGATAAACTTCAGCCCCTTTGTAACATAAAGACAGTAATTAGAGTACATTTGGAGCACTGGAAGTGGGATTTTTCAAGTGTGCAAGGTTTAGGATCAAATTTGAGGTAAGAGATTTAGGTGTTTTTAATTAGGTTTATTGGTCCTCTTATGGGTTTTCAAGGGTGTAGAGTTCATTTATGATGTTAGTTTGTGAAAAGAAAGCATGTTTTTTTATGTTATGTGGATGTTTGAATTCGGCCACCATAGGTACACAAGGAGAGGAAGAGATTTTTAAGGGAAAAGGGAAAGAAAAAGAAGCTTAAGGGAGTGTAGAGCAAGAAATTGAGGTTTGTGGTACATAATCCCTTTATTTCCATTGATTTAAGTTGATTATTAGGTTATGTTTAAGGGTGACTATGTGATTAAGGCATGATTAACTAAATCTAACTTGATAATCATGATTAGTGGGCTTAAATAAGTGTATAAATGTGCTTAGAATGAATTAAAACATTTTGGTATGAAACCTCCAATGTTGGCGGAATGGTAATCTAAGGAAAACATAATGAATATTAGATGTTTATGGTATATAAATGATTTTATAATGTGTATAATTTGTGTAATGTGTGATGGAATAATTAAAGGAATGAAAAACAAGTATAATGAATTTATTTAGGTTTGGTCGAATGGATTATTTGGGGAAATAATGAGATATATTGTGTAATAAGGCATGTAATTGGTACTTATAATGAGTATAACATGTAAAATTCATGATTGAATGATTAAATGATATTAAAGTGAGCATAATGGGAAATTAATGTGTTGGCCGAATTGAACCTATATGACTTTTAATGTGTATTTTGATGGTTAGTGGTATATAATGGCATAAAATGATTAATTGATGATAAATGAGTGTGTATGTAAAATTATAAGTAAAAATGATGACTTGGTTGTATTATGCATGTTGACATAATATATGATTTAAGTGAAATTATGATGATGTTTGCCCTTAGTAGTGATCTGGTAGTGAAATCTAGTTCAGGATATAATTAGCTAGCCATAGGGATTCCACACCGTGGTATAAGCCATGGCAATTCGCTATTGATAGGCCAATAACGGTCTGTCATAATGTATAATAATTCCAGTGAACAGTGTAGTGCATTGCAGTGATAAATGGTCCTATTGGGATCATTTTATAGTATAGTAGATCTGTGGGGTTTATGTCCCACATATCATGTCAATAGATTTTCTATCGAGCATATACTAGGGGCATAATGGTAATTATGTAATAAAATTGATTAAAATAGTAATAAATAAGAAAATGCGCAAAAATGGGACTAAAATGAAAGAAATAGAAAGTTTAGGGGTAAAATGGTAATTTTATAATTAATAGTGGAAAATAATGAAAATCGGGCAAAAAGTGTAATAAAAGTGGAAATGAAGTGAAGAAATAGTAAAATAAGGACTAAATTGTAATTTGGTGTAAAAATGGTAAAATAGGGACTAAAATGTAATTTTGTGGGTTATATAATAATTAAGAAGTAAAATAAGTATAAATAATGGTATTTTTGTAATTAAATGAAAATAAGGGACGTAAATGTAATTATGGTAAAGATGAGGAAATAAATGGCATTATTGTAAAAGTTAAGGACATAATTGGAATTATTGAAAAAGAATAGGGACTTAAATGTAAATAATTGAAATTGAAGGGTTAATTAAGAAATTGGTATATAAAAATGTAATTAAAATGAATTTATGGGTAATTATGTTAATAATTAGACAATTTAGTGGTTAAATATAAATAATGCATTATTTAGTGCAATATAATATAATTAAGTAAATAAGAATTTAGGTAAATGAAAATTTATGGATTTGTAACCACCACTGGGCATATTAATGCTCAGCACATAGTTTTATTTGACTGCGTGTAGGTATGCCCTAGGAGCGGAGCAACATACTTCAGGTGCTTGGAGTCGAAGGTGGAGCAAGTTGAAGAAGTTTGTGTTATTATATATGTTATGGTTATATTGGCATGTATATACTTATGGATTTTGAGATTATGATTTGTATGCATGGATGATAAAGTTATGTGATGTTTATCATGAACTGGTTTGATATTATTGGTTGATATGAATGGATGGAAATATTATTGTTGTTTTGCCCTTGTGGGGACTGTGGATTTTTCAATTTGCAGGTTTGGGGTAGGTAAAAATATAAGCGGTTATACTGCTGAAATTTTGATCAAATGTATAGTGACCTTAGACAGTTATAGGTCAATTGGCAAGTTAAGTGTATATGGTTATTTGATTTAATGATTAAGCAACTTAAAAGATTTAGAGAAAAAAATAATTTAACTCGCCACTTCGCATATAGACTTAATTAGACTTTAACAATCATAGTAATTGCACAGTAACTCTAAGTTAACAGCGTACGTACAGTGTAAGGGTGTTATATTTATTTTGGTATCGGAGTGAAGGTTTAGGCGATTCTAAGATCGGAGTGGGTTTTGATTAAGTGTATATACATGCCAATTGAAAGGTGAAATATATATATTGTGGAACTGATGTATGCTGCTCCTTTGTTATAGTGAATAATGGCGTCTGATTGAAGTTATTGTGTTGGTGATGCTGAGAGTGGGGCTTCGGCCAGTGTTGGTCAAACCGAGGCTCCGCAGTAGCAGTCGACGTCTCCAGTAGTTCCTCCTCCTCTGCCATAGGCTAAATTTCTGAACACAATAGCGGATTTTATTCAGCATCGCATTTGAGTTGAACGGGCCAGTCCAACCACCTGCTCCGCCTCAGAGGAAGCCGATTTTGGAGCAGCTAAAGAAAATGGGACCTGATGATTTCTTTAGACGTGACCCAATGACTCCTGAGATTCTGCATAGTACACCGGAGGAGAAGTTTGAAGGGACTATTGCATTACTCCAGGGTCTAGCCTACTTTTGGTGGGATTCTGTGAGAAAACACACCCTAGCTGACCAATTGACCTGGGAGTATTTCCTTGATCAGTTCGAGAAGAAGTAGATAGGAGCTGAGTATAAAGCCTCAATACAAGATGCTTTTTGGAGGCTTTGACAGGGGAACAAGACTGTGGCTGAGTATGAAAGAGACTTTGAGAGATTGAGTGCTTATTTGGATGATGTGCTGAGGAATGAAGATCGATTAAAAGACATCCAGATTTAAGATCCTTAGTGGCAGCTGCTATTACAGTTGAAGCAGCAAAGGCTGATGAGGCTGACAGACAGGCTCGATTCCAGTAGAAAAGGAAATTGGGTCAATCCAGTGGCACAGGCGGACAGAGTAAGAGATCTAGAGGACCACCTCCATCACAGAGTCACGGATTAGTAGCTCCAGCTCGTAGTCAAAGAAATCCAGCTAGTAGCAGTGTCCCCGCATCTTCAGTGGGTAGTGCACCCCAGTACAGAGGTAGAGGCGTTCCCCAACAGTGTAACCATTGTGGTAGATCACACCCAGGAGAGTGTAGATATCTGTCTGGTGCTTGCTTTAAGTGTAGATCAAAGCAGCACTTAGTGGAAGATTGTCCTAAAGCAGTGCCATTATCTACTACATCACCAGCACCTGGTGTAGGGTCTTCAGCACCCCGTGGGAGAGGCAGAGGGACAGCCTCTAATACAGCAACTAGATCTCCTCCACCACCAGCTCAGGGATAGGGACATGCAGTGGGCCGTACATATGCAGTGAGGGCTAGAGATCAGGAGGATGCACTTGATGTCATTATAGGTAAATTTTCTTTATTTTCGGATAAAATTTATGTACTTATTGATCCTAGGTCCACACATTCCTATATTAGCACAGATATTGCACGGGATAAAGGGTTAGATGACTCAGTATTAGATCATGATATCCTAGTCAACAATCCTTTGGGTCATAGTGTGTTAGTGAATAAAGTATACAAAGAATGTCACATTAGTGTTCAAGTGCACGTTTTCCTTGCCAACTTGATCGAACTCCCCTTCAAAGAATTTGATGTGATATTGGGAATGGACTGGTTAGCCACTCATCAAGTGATGGTTGATTACAAAAAAAAGAGGGTGACTCTTAGAACTCCAGATGATCAAGAGATCACAGTAGTGGGGCAAAGGCCTGATTTTCTTTCTGATGTGATAACTGCTACGGCTGCCAAGTGGTTAATCAAAAAAAGATGTGTTACCTACTTGTGTTATGCAATGGAGGCAAAGAAGGAAAATCCTAAAGTGACTGAAGTGCCAACGGTGTGTGAGTTTCAAGATGTATTCCCTAAAGATCTTCCAGGCTTACCACCTGATAGGGAGATTGAGTTCTCTATTGATGTGGCCCCAGGTACTGCACCTATTTCTATTGCCCCATATAGAATGGCACCAGCAGAATTGAAAGAATTGAAGATCCAGCTACAAGAATTAGTTAAAAAAGGCTTTATTAGGCCGAGCACATCGCCATGGGGAGCACCAGTGTTATTTGTGAAAAAGAAGGATGGATCGCTGAAGCTATGTATTGACTACAGATAGCTAAACAAAGTGACAATCAAGAACAATTATCCCCTTCCCTATATTGAAGATCTGTTTGATCAGTTAAAAGTCGCGGGTGTATTTTCCAAGATTGACTTGAGATCGAGCTACCATCAGCTGAAAATAAAAGAAACAATTGTGCCTAAAACTGCTTTCTGCACCAGGTATGGTCATTATGAGTTCCCGGTGATGCCATTTGGACTCACAAATGCACCAGCAGCTTTCATGGATCTTATGAATCGGATTTTCCATCCCTACCTGGATCAGTTTGTGGTGGTCTTCATTAATGATATCTTAGTGCATTCAAAGACTCTAGAAGAGCATGATCGACATCTGCGGGTTATTTTACAAACTCTTAGGGATAAAAAGTTATATGCCAAATTCAACAAGTGTGATTTCTAGTTGTTGAACGAAGTATCATGTCACACCCCAAATCGGGCCTAGTCGGAATAGGCAAGCTAAGTCGGATAAGTGAAGGGTATTTCGGTAATTGGTGTAGGGTGTAGGGTATTTGTGGTGGTTTAATCTAGTGAAGTGTGTGTATTGTACCCAAGGATGTAAAGTGTTTTTGAGCAATTATTTGGTGTGTGTTGTGTTTTGGTACCAAATATGTAACACCCCCTACCCATACGTAGGCAATCCCATCCGATAAGGAGTGAGATGCCGTATGAGTAAAGGTGTCACCAAATAGATACAAAGCAAATCATACATTCATTCATAACATGCATACATAAATACGAGATAATTAAAAACTTTAAGGAACAGAAAGCAATAGCTGATCATACATTAATATAATAAAGACATCACAATAATGTTATGATCAACTAGCTAATACAAAAAAAATATTACATATCCAAAATATAAGTACCAAAAGCGGAAGCTAAAGCAAAACTGATACATGAGAGTTCTATACAAAAAGAATCATCAAAGATTACAAAACTAAGCCCTACACTAAAACCTTCAGTGTTGGCTTGACGGCGGAGACTCTCTCAAAGCAATACTCATTCCGCACCTGCACGGATAGAAACACCGTGCTAAGCGATAAACGCTTAGTGGGGAAACACACATAAAATATGAACAGCCATTCACAATGGTCGTCAAGGCATAACACATTCACAAATGCAGAAACTGCAATAGCTTTAACAATATTCATAAAATCATATGCTCACAAATTAAAACCATACATTTGCATCACAATTACATATCCATTTCAATATTAATTGAACATATAACCCATCATTATACTCATTCTGATATCACCTATATATATTCAATTCAGAACAGAGCAATTCAATCAATTATTTAATGAACACCTGAAGAACACCTGCTGACTCTAGGTAGTGGATAACGAGTGTACTGAAGGTACCTTACGGGTACGAATCGAATACTGAGGGTACCTCACAGGTACAAATCAAAAGTCATTTCATTTTTATCAAAACACATTATTTGTATACTGAGGGGATCTTAAACAAGATCCTAATACTGATGGGTTCGCGAGGAACCAAACGGGGACCTGATCGGGGTCCAAACTGAACTGAGGGCTGCAGCTAAAAGACTCTATTAGGCATGCCTAACTATCCACTTACTTTACTCTAGCAGGCTATAACTCATTCAAATCACAATTCAAAACATCGCGTATAATTCATCAGAAGAATCATGGTATCACGCATTTCAAAGCATATAAAAGTATGACATGCATCATACAGCTGTATAAATTCATTCGAAGGAATTACGGAATCCATTTATAAGTTAAAATCTGGGAAATTTCAGAAAATGGGCTAAACGGGGTGACGGGCGAGGTTGGCTGGTCACGAGGCATGACTGGCATCACAACTCGTGACTGGCCTCCTCACAAGGCTGGTCATGAGATGTGACTGAGGGTCACGCCTCGTGACTGGCTCTGTCCCTCACGGATCATGCGGCGTGACTCGCCCCTTACCTCTCGCTGGTCACGAGTCGTGATTGGGTGTCACGTCTCATGACTGGCTTCCTTCTTTGGGCTGGTCACGCGATGTGACTAGCTGACGTGACTGGTTATCGTGACTGTCCTCTCTCAGGCAGGTCACGAGTCGTGACTGGGAGTCACGCCTCGTGACTGCCTTCCTCATGGCCGGTCACGAGTTGTGACAGGCAGTCACAGCTCGTGACTGGCTTCTATTTGGCAGGTCACGAGTCGTGACTGGAAATCACGTCTCGTGACTTGCCTCTCTTCTTGGCTAGTCACGCTACAAACGGGGATTTCTACAGTAATCGATTTCAAGATTTTTCAGAATTTCCCAGAACAAAGAAATCAATCCAAATTTGATTAAAAGTCATTCAAACCTATTCTTACTTTACAGAAGACATTCCAAACAATATAACAACATATATATACAACTCAATTCAGCATTTACACAACCAAATCAAGTATATATATATGCATCAAGCTCATCAAGAACATAAACCCTAGAATTTTACAGTAACCTCAAAATCACACAAATCATAACAAACAATTCCCAAACCTGAATTCTAAGCTTCACTTCACTTAGTCCCACTACTCCCAGCAATCTCCTTGCCTTTGGGATCGCGAGGAGCCTCAGCTAAACACAAACATCCAACAATGCAAACCCTAAGTTAAATCTAAACTCAAGGAAGAAGAAGAAGAAAAAGAAGAATAAGAGCAAGACCAAGATATGTACTTACCAAGTTAGGAGCAAGAGTGACCAATTTCCACAACCACAATTTGATTTATAGGAGCAAGAGTGACCAATTTCCACAACCACAACCACAATCTAATCTCCTTGCCTTTGGGATATATATATGTGTTATATGTTGACTTTACTTGAATATGTATGTTGATTAGTTTGCCTTTGATGTGTAAATGATGCATGAATGTGAGATTTGAGATATTGAGCATGATTGTGTGCTATGTGATGAAATTAAATTGAAGTGCTATAAATGCTATGTGGTGAGAATGAAAAACTGGCATGTGCAAAACAAAGAGCAAGATGAACCTTAGTTTAGGGAAAATCCTGTTTATGTCCTACCAGACCTCTGTGTATTATTTTTATTATAACTAGAGTTTGACAACTCCAATTTGCGTGTTTGTTGCGCCATTTGAACCATAACTTCCTTACCTTTAAAAGTCTAAAGAGACCATAAATTAATTCTATTTCTAAGAGGCCTAAAAATGGCAATAACCGGATGTGTTTCTGTCTAGCTGGGTTAATTTGAATAGTTTATAGTGTTTAATATATATCTCTTAATTTTGGAGTTGAAATGACCTAAAACTTGCTCTGTTGGAAACTACACATCCTAGGGAACAATTGTTAAGAAGGACACTTTGTCTAAAAATGAGGTCTAGAGGGTCGTTTAGGCGATACAACTTTGGACTAAAAATAAGTCTCGTAAGGCACTTGAGGGGAGCTACTGTCGCGAGCGCGACACAGCTCGTGACCTCGTGATAGAACAACTCACATAAAGCCTTTTCTTTTTAATTTTGAGCCCGTGGTCAGCATGGAGCAATCCCCTATCTTTTCCCTCAACTTATTATGCATGATTAGGGTTATTAAATGATTATAAAAGTAGTTATCATTGGGAAAACTTATGAGTATGATTAAGATTGATAATTTAACTAATAAAGTAACAATATATATAATTATGTGAAGGATAGCAAATGGAATGACAAATATGTGTGTGAGCTATGGGTATCTTACGTATGATGAACCATGTATGCGAATGCGTATAAACACGTATGTGTTAATATGTAATAACATGTACAAGTTAGTATGCAATAATATATATATATAAAGTGTTGTATGTGAATGAGTTTAGGATGACATGTATGCATAAGTAGTAAGAAATGAAGAGAGTGCATGAATGTTCTAGTTGATATATGCTATAAGTTACATGTGTGTATAGTAAAGGTTAAAGTATATGTATATGAGAATGCGTATATGCTTTGTTATGAATAATAGTTATAAGCCTAAGATGTTCATATAAGTGGATAGATAGGCATGCCTATAAAGGGTTAGATGTTTTGCAGCTGCTAGATGTTGGCACCAATGGTGTCTAGATATTTGGCATCGATAGGTGTCTATATGTTTGGCATCGACGGATGTCTAGATGTTGATACTTGCAAAGTGTCTAGATGTTCCGAGACTCCGGTCTCTAGATGACTTGAGACTATGGTCTCTAGATGATTTGGTACCACTAATTGGTATCTATATGTACCCGTATCCACTTATGCTATGACATTAGGCTACCTATTATATGTAAATGTACAAGAGATGTTGTTAGTTGTACATGAGATGTTATTTATAAGTACATGAGATGTTATTTCTAAGTACATGAGATGTCATATATGCTAGAGAGCTATAGTAAATGGTTAAAGAAGTATATGATTATCGTATACCGAAAATGTTAAAAGAGTTAGTACATGTATATGAGAAGTTCCTATTTGTATATAATAGGTTATAAGAACTTATACATGATGCCATGTAAGTATGTTAGAAGTTTACTTCATTGTTTTGTGAATCTATATGATTGGCATGCGTGTTGTAAATGAGTTAAATGTTGATAAAGTGATGCTAATGACTTCGTAAGAAGTCTTTATTATGTGTGATATCCCCACTAAGCGATTTCACTTAGCACGGGTGTTTTCCCGTGTAGGTTTACAGGTTCGAAGGGTTGCACATCTGCAAGGTCATAGCCATTAGGAGTTTGAGTTAGTGTCTTTTTGTATATGGCATAGTTATGTATACATGGTATAGAATTTTTGTATAGCTTGGCATATGAGATGTAAAGCAAATTGTGTATACGAGATTGTAGATACCGGGTACCGAGTAGCCTTGATCAGGATTACCCGATGATGAAATTTAGCTATGCCGGCTTATAGGCAAAAAGATTGGAGCTCAGAAGTGATTTTCCTTGTCTTTTCGGTGAGTAAAAAGTGTATTTTAAAAATATTTTAAAAATATTTTTTAAAATTATTTTGAAGAAGAAAAAGTGTGTTTTAGGTTGAGGGTATTTTATATAAAAAATTAAAAAAAAAAGGTGAAAAAATGATTAAAAAATGAAAAAAATAGAAAAAGTGGAAAATAGGGGAAAATAATCGCGACGGAAAGGCGACGGCCCCGTGCGCTCCGCGCGGCCGACGCCCTGGGCGTCACGAGCGACGCCTTGGGCATCGCTCGCTCCGCGCACGTTTGACGCCGATTTTCGGCGTTAAGGCGCCGATTTCGCCCCCACTTCGCCCATTTTCGACCCCCACTCGATTTTTAACGGTTTTTGGACGGTTTTGGGTGGTTGTTGGGTAGTTTTTGAGGGTTAAAACACTAGAAAAATTTCAGAAACAAGGGGGAAACGGATTAAGAACATTTTAGTGCAAAAAATTGAATTTTTTGGGTTTTTACTTAGAGAAAAAAAATAAATCTTTACATACTTGTTTTTTAGAGTTTTTCTTCAATTTTCCAAGCATTTTCACAAGGAAGAGACAAGGAATTAAAGACTTCTACCTTTAATTCTTCAAAACTGAATTTGAGGGTAATTATTCTTGGTTTTACTCATTAATTCTCTTGTTAATTTCATTTATTTTTGCTTCCAATTAACACATTAAACATGTAAATTCTCTTAGTCTCCATATTCTTCTTCTTATTTTTATCTTTAACAAGTAAATTCTTTTAAATTTTATTATATTATTTTCATGTCAAATTATTTTTTGTCCATGTTATTATGCATGTTTAATCTAGTTTGTCAATATCTTTGATTTCTTTATGTTATATCATGATTATTATTATGTTTGCATGTGTTAAATATCATTAAAGTTTTTATTAGACTGGTTTATTGTTATCATTAGGTGCTAGTATCATTATTATCATTAATGTTATTGTTCATATTTTGCATGTATGTTAAATTTCAAATTTATTTTCTTATGCCTTTATGATAGATATTACTTTAAACTTTATTATGCATGTTAAGTTTTATTGTTCTTATGTTACACATTCATGCACATTTTATGAGTAATAAAATTGATTGTCATTAATTTTTCATGCATGTTAACCTTTATTATTAATAAATTGCATTTGCCATGATGTTATCTCATTTTATGCATGTTAAATTGCATCATAATTATTTTTATGCATGTTATAGTATCTTATGCATGTTATATGGTCATTGTACATATTATCTTTTATGTCATATTATTTCGTTGGCTTAATCACTAACATTAATTTCTTTTATTTTTATTTTTGGTTGCAAATCATTGTTTTATTCTCATTTGAGCACCCATGCACGTGAAGGAAGAGTTGCGGGGTTTGGTATTTTCTTTATACATTTTTAATTTTCATTTTATTTTAATTTCCTTGTATATATTCATTGAATAAAATGTTTTCTTATGCGCACCTAAATAAAAATCACAAAAATAGTTTTACTAAATTAATTTAGATTTTTCATAATAAAATGGGACCAATGTCCTAGTTTTCATCCCAAATCAAATTATCACATCCAAAATATTTTCTTTAATTGTGCATGCGGGGACCAAAGTCCTCATAATTAATAAATTCCCCGGTTTTATGTATGTTTGCACTTTTAAATGGGAGTTGTATTCCGCTCCTGGTATTATTGTAATTTGCCTTTGATGTTATTTGTGATATGTTTATCCTATCGCGTTCAATGTGAATATTTGCACTTTTAAATTAAAATTGCATCGTGTGGAGAGAGAGCGAATTAATGATAATTAAAATTTGATCATAAATTAATCGAGGTAGAAATAGATGAGAAATCCCGGACCCAGCTCTGGTCTTTGGGCTCAAAGAGGCTAGAGGTCTACCCTCCAAGACACCTTTTTGTGCCACGAGACTTTAGCGCTAATCCTAGGCTCCTTAGGGCTAGAGGTTTACCTTCCAAGACCCCTCTGGTTGGCCCAAAATGGATACAACGCGCAGTCTTAGGCTCTCCTAGGCGAGAGTAACTTTCCCAATGTTCTATTGGGTGGCGACTCCATGAAACCTCCCTGTTGCCCAACATAGACGCACTTACGATTTATTGCAAGCTATCAACGGACCCACAAATGCCCCGATCACCCTCAAGCGGGCGGTCCCATGGGCGGCCGTGGGGATCCGGCGCGCGTCACAGTGGCGACTCCACTGGGGACGATATGGTTCGAGATTTCAATTTGAAAATACCTCGTTTAACATTTATGGTTAAAATTTAATTCATAAATTCGCTTTATCTCAAAATTACATATCATCTCATTAGAGCTTTAGATTAAGTTAGTTTTGTCCCTTTTCAAGCCCCGGTGCGTTCCCGAAGCACGACCTCATTTTCACTCAATTTGGGGAAGTGTTAAGGATAATCACCAGCCCAAGCCACGTACCTCAATGGTATATCAAAATGATGACCTGATCGGTCGCTATGCTTGTGATGAGCTAGACCCGTCGGCAGGGATCATGCTTGGGTAGCCTTAAAGTAACATGTCCCTTGTCCAAAGCTCATGTAATGGCAATAGATACTTCCACTAGGTGAAATGTACCGTAATACTATGCTTGCTATATGGGCCATCATATATTAAACGAAATCAATTTAATTAAATTGTCTTCATCAAAGGCTTTCATGCCCCGGTGGGCCCATCTTAGTTAAGTTGAATTGTTTAAATACATAATTGCCAAACACCCATACGTATGTACATTAGATAGGAGCTGTTATGCTGCCAGTTTTTCACCGCGCACCATACGTGTCCATTGGGTTCCACGTTAATCCATGGATCAAGCCCACCTAGGAAAGAGACCGCACTACCACGTGTGTGGGAGATATAAGGTTGGAAGGATCTATCTGCTTGCATGTGTTTGTCTATGTTGCATCAGCACGAGCATGCATTGCATTTTAATCATGCATCATCTTAACAATTTTTGCACTTCAGCCATCATAGATTCTCCTGGGTGGTCTAGAGGTCCCGACGGACGGTTAAGAAGGACGCCGCTTTTGGGGTTAACAGAGTTAGTGTCGGATCAGAGTTCAGAGTCAGTCTTAGAAGGAAGTGTGGGGTTTTCTTTCGAATCATCAACAGAAGTAAGCATGGCTAATCCATCAAATGAATCTGATGCAACCCGGGCAATAATCACCGAGGAGGTAGGAAAGAGAATGGAGGAATTTCAGGTTTGGGAATATTTGCTTGTGATTTGTATGATTTTGAGTTTACTGTAAATTTCTAGAGTTTATGCTCTTGATGAACTTGATTGCATATATTCTTGATTGGGTTGATTAAATGTTGAAACTGGATTGTATATATGTTGTTTATATTGTTTGGGATGTTTTCCAGAAGGTAAGAACAGGTTTGATTGGTTTTGAATCAAATTTGGGATTGATTTCTGTATTCTGGAAAACTGGAAATCGAGTTACTGTAGAAATCCCGTTTTCCAGATCAATGTTGCGTGACTCGCCAAGAAGAGAGGCAAGTCACGAGACGTGACCTCAAGTCACGCCTCGTGACCTGCCATCTTGAGGCCGGTCACGAGTTGTGGCTGCCTGTCACAACTCGTGACCAGCTGAAATGAAGCAAGTCACGAGACGTGACTCCCCGTCACGCCTTGTGACCGGCTGAGTGTAGGCGTGTCGCGTGATCCGTTAAAGAGAGAAGCAAGTCACGAGACATGACGTCCAGTCACGTCGCGTGACCTGCGAGAGCGTCGCGTGATCTGCGAGATCACGTCGCGTGATCAGCGAGAGACGAGGCGTGATCCACGAGGAACAGAGCAAGTCACGAGACGTGACCCTCAGTCACGTCTCGTGACCTGCCCTGTGAGGAGGCCAGTCACGCCTTGTGACCAGCCAATCTCGCCCGTTTCCCCGTTCTGCTCTATTTCTGAAATTTCCCAGTTTTTGACTCAGAAGTGAATTTGGTGTTTATTTCAA
Source organism: Excoecaria cochinchinensis (assembly GCA_947683425.1). NCBI lineage: Eukaryota > Viridiplantae > Streptophyta > Magnoliopsida > Malpighiales > Euphorbiaceae > Excoecaria > Excoecaria cochinchinensis. The sequence goes on from CANTUQ010000043.1 coordinate 8,057,982, forward strand.
ATGGACTTATACTGCTATATGATGCATGTCATATTTTCTTATGCTTTGATTTGAATGATACCATGATTTTCTGATGAATTATATTCTGTATCCTGAAATGTGATTTGAATGACGTATAGCCTGCTAGAGTCAAGTAAGTGGATAGTTAGGCATGCCTAATAGAGTCTTTAGCTGCAGCCCTCAGTTCAGTTTGGACCCCGATCAGGTCCCCGTTTGGTTCCTAGCGAACCCTTCAGTATTAGGATCTTGTTTAAGGTCCCCTCAGTATATGAATAACATGTTTTGATAAATAAAAAAACATTTGACTTGTACCTGTGAGGTACCCTCAGTATGCGATTCGTACCCGTAAGGTACCTTCAGTACACTCGTTATCCACTATCTAGAGTCAGCAGGTGTTCTTTAAATGTTAATGGAATTGTTCTGATCTGATCTGGTTATGAATGGATTGTCTGAACGAGTTTAACGATGAAACATATGTTGGATTATTCTGGAATGAATGCGATTATGAGATGCTGATTGTATGGCTTTTAAATATGAGCATGTTTATATGAATTTTGTTATAGCCTTTGCATTCTGCCATTCTGAATGTGTTATGCCTTGACGACCATTGTGAATGGCCGTCCATTATTTATGTGTGTTTCCCCACTAAGCGTTTATCGCTTAGCACGGTGTTTTTACCCGTGCAGGTGCGGAAGGAGTTTTGCTTTGAGGGAGTCGCCGTCATCAAGCCAACACAGAAGGGTTTTAGTGTAGGGCTCAGTTTTGTATCAGTGATGATTCTTTTTGCATAGAACTCTCTGTATCAGTTTTGTTTCTGATTCCGCATTTGTAATTATATTTTGGATATGTAATATTATTTTGTTTCAGCTAGTTGATCAGATCATTATTGTAATAGTATATTATAGTAATGCATGTTCAGCTTTTGCTTTCTGCATGTAAAGTTTTTAATTATTCTGTATTTCTGAGTGTATGTTATGAATGGATGTTTGTTTTACTTTGTTCTTGCTTGGTGGCACCTTTACTCATACGGCATCTCACTCCTTCTCGGATGGGATCGCCTACTTATGGGAAGGGGGTGTTACATCGCTGATCTCTTTGGAGTCAATGAGATCTTGAACCTTGTTTCTCAAACTTTGGCAATAACATGTTAAATGGCCAGTGTGTTGATGGTAGGTGTAGACATCGGGTCCTGAGGCAGCCCAGATCAGAGTTACCAAATGATGATAAGATGCCTTGTCATAGGAAAAAAGGTTAAAAGTGGTGATTTCCTGTTTAAATTTGCATTTTAGAGTGAAAAAGTAAAAAATAGTAAAAAAATATTTTGAAAATTAGATTTGAAAAATGGGGTTTAGAAATTGTAGTATTTTTAGCTAATCTTTAATATAAAAAAAAAATTCCGAGCGTCAGCCACGGCAGTGCCTGTCCGCGATGTGAGGCACTGCGGCGCGCAGAGCGGAGCGCCAATAGGCGTCGGTCGCCCCTGTTCCGCCGCAAATGGCCATTTTCGACCCAAAACTGATTTTTTTCGGTTTTTTTCCACAAAATTCAATTTTTATCACTTTTTTAAGGGGTTTTCAGGTTTTTTTCACTTTTTAAAATTTAAAATAGATAATATATGATTTTATTAGGTTTTATCCCCTGAATTATTGTTATTTTCCTATTTTCAACATATGAAATGGAAAAGGATGAAACTAAAAGGGGGGAATTTTTCTTAGGTTTTTTTTTTCATCTTTTTCTCTTCTTCTTCCTTTCAAAAATCTCTCTAAAATTTTCAGATTTTCCCCAAGCTAAAATCAAAAGAGAAAAGTTCATCTTTCATTCTTTTTCCAACATAATTTCTTCTAAACATATATTTAGAAGGAGTATTGTTATTTGATTAAATTTTTGAGACAAATACAACAATTATGTGCTCTCAAAATTCTTTTTTAATTTTTTTATTTGTGTTCAATTAAACTTTTTTCCAATGATTTTCTTTTGAATCACTTTTTGATGAAAAGTTAATTTTGAGATAAACAAAATAATTATTTGTTATCAAAATCTAATTTTTTTCATTTGATTTTCTAAAAATAAGATTTTTTTCATATGTTTTGTTTCTTAAGACAAACAAATAATTGTTTGTTCTTGGGATCATTTTTACTTTTTTATAAATAAAAATCATTCTTTAGGCAAAGAAATTAATTCTTTATTCTTAAAAAAATTTTGATCATTTTTTTTTATCTTTTTCCTTGGAATAAAATTCCAACATTTTCATATCTTAATTCTAATCTTGCAAACGAAAACAAGGAAATATCATCGTTTTTACCTTCATCGAATCCGAAACTCTGAGAGTAAACATTCCGGACTTGACACTTTTATTTTCCTTTATTTATTTTTGTTCATATTTAATTTATTCATGTATATTTTTATTGTTTTTATTTATTTATTTATTTTATTATTTTGTATTTGTTTTATTTAATATGTTCATATATTATTTTATTCTTGTTCATTTGAATATTGATTTCTTATTATTGCTAACATGTAAATAATCTATTTTTGCTTTGATTTCTCATTATTTTTAACATGTAATTAATTCATTCATTTCGATTGATCTTTTTGGCCATGTAAATATTTTATGTCAATTGGAATAACATTAATTAATCATATCACTCATTTAATTATTTTCATCATTATTTTATTCATTTTTTATCATTCTTTTTCAGTGTTATTATGATATATATTCATTGTTTATTCATTTATTTATTTATTTATTTTCATTATTCATTATTATCATTATCATGTTCAAATTTTCATGTATTAATTCATTAACATGTTTCATTTATTTCAATCACATCATTTAATTCATTTGTCATTCATATCGCATTTTTCTCACTTTATTTTATCTCATTTTATCATTTATTATATATTTAATTTATTTAATTTATTTAATTGATTTAATTACTAACATTATTTCATTTGTATTTTTTTTGTCAAAACTTATTTTCTTTACTTGGGCATTTTTGCGAGCACACGAGGAGATCCAGAAGGGTCGTTTGGATTAGATATTTAATTGCTTTATTTGTAATATTTCATTTATTTGGCTTTTTCATTTATTTTGCCATGTAATCTTTAATAAATTGTTTATTTTAGGCACGCTAAAAAGAAAATCACAAAAACGTTTCTATTAATTAATTTGGCATTTTTTCTAAATAAAAATGGGACCAATGTCCTAGTTTTACATACCCAAATAAACTATCACCTTTAACACTTTTTTTAAAAGTATGCATGCGAGGATCAATGTCCTCATTCTTAATCAATATCCCGATTTATGTATGATTTGCCTTTTAGTTACAATGGGGGTTGTATTTCGCCCCTAGTTTTGTTGTACTTATTTTCATGTACTTTATTTTAATCGTATTTTATTCATCGCTTCCTTTGAATGAATAACTTGCGCTTTAATTAAACTGCAATGAATTCAATGAGAAAAGGGATGAAACGCTAAATTCAAAACTCAATTATAAAATTAACCAAGGTATGAATAAATGGGAAGTCCCGAACCTTCTCTGGTCTTTGGGCTCAATGGGACGAGAGGGCCACCTCGACATTTTGTTAGGGCGAAAACCTCCAAGACACCTCTTGTGACCCGTAAAAAAGGCTCAAACTTGCACAGTCCTAGGCGTCACGAGGCAAGAGGGCCATCTTAATGTTCTATTAAGGTGGATACCTCCAAGACACCTTTGGTTTGCCCAAGCGTGAGGCTAGAGGACTGCTCTATCATTAGGGTGGAAACCTCTAAGACACCTCCGGCTTGCCTATGATGGACATAGCAGCACTGTCTTAGGCTCACTGAGGCTATACGACCTTTCCAAATGTTCTATTGGGTGGCGACTCCAAGAAACCTACTTGTTGCCCAAAATAGACGCACTTGTAATTTCTTACAAGTTTTCATGAACCTCATCCCGGGGTTCGGCGCGCGTCATAGTAGGCATAATATTGATCACTTTTATGCCCTGGCTGTCCCTGACTCATGGCTAGCCTAGGTGGAAATGGTTGCAGCTTGCCCTCCTTTGTCAATCTCTCCAATACCCAGGATAGAGACCGGCCTAAATTAGAAAAGTGTCGCTAGCCTTGTCCCACTCCAGTAGCTGAAACCTTGGCCGTCTTGCCATTTCTACCATTACTGCTTCCAGCTCCACCTGATCTGTACCCTAACTAGTTCCCAAAGAATTTCCTAGCAAAGTTATTTTGGTTTGCTTTCTTTGCTAGGTAAGCCGCCTCAGCCTCTACAGCAATGTCTTTAAGCGACTCTAAATCTCTAAGCCCCTTAAAGCTAAGCAAGTTCCTCAAGTAAGGGCAGGAGTTCCTGATAAATAGTCTGATCTGGTCAGTAGTGTCAGGCTTTTGCTTTATCTCCATGACCCATATTCCTCCATCTGGTGAGGTGTTTATGGAACGACTCATCATTCTTTTACTGTAAAAGCTTGAGGTCCTTTAGGGTGACCTCCATTCTGGTGCTGCAGTCGTACTGCTTCATGAATTCATCAGTCAAAAGGTCCCAGTCCTCCTTGGATCTCCTATCCAGCCCATGATACCAGTCTACTGCCGGACCCACCAAACTAAGGCAAAAATATTCTACCTTCTGCTTTTTGGTCAACCCTGTGCCCTTTATCACGGGGCTGTACTGCTTAATGTGTGTAGATAGGTCTGAAGTACCATCGAGCTTCGGTAGCTCAGGCATCTTAAACCTTAGGGGCAGCAGCTCTTTATCCCCCAAATCTCTATCCTCGGGGTTGATTCCCTTGCCAGCTAATAACTGGCGGGTGATTGCCTCAATTTGCTTCCTCATTCCTCTCATAGCCTCATCCTCTACCTTAGGTGCTCTACCCCTGACAGCTTGATGCGCTACTAGCTCCTCAACCTCATCCTCCATCACAAAATCCTCATCAAGATTAGGGATTCTGGCCCTTCTTGGCTCAACAGGCGCTATAGCTTTATGCTCATCAATAGGTTGGTGAGCGACATTGCCCATAATGGGGATCCCTTCACCAGCAGGCGGTTTAGCTTACCCCTGAGGAGGGACTACCGGTGGTTGTGGAGCAACAGGTGGTTGTGCAGCGGTAGGAGGGGTAATCCTTTCAGCCATGGCGCCCATCATCTCTTACACCCTCCGCTCAAAATCCTCTAGTCTCCTGGCAAGGTCTTGAGTAGTTAGAGCTCCGGTCTCTTTTGCCATTGAGGATGATTCACTGGTCGTTGAGAGCGACTCAGAATCCCAAACACGCACTAATTTTGACAATCCAAAGAGCAGGTTTATCCTTACTAACCGACCGTTAGAACCTCTAGTCCACTTAGATGAATCTATAATAGCTGAAAGACTCAGATTGTTAGAATGATGTATGAATGACATTAAAGATGCATGGTCGTGTTGGTGTAGCATCCACAATCACACACAAGCAAATAGGTTCTTCCAACCTTATCGCTCCTACACACGAGGTAGTGCGGTCTCTTTCCCAAGCGAGCTTAGTTCATGGGTCAACAGGGGACCCTATGAATGCGCAAAGTGCATGATGAAAAATCGACAGCATGACATCTCTTATCTAATGCGCATTCGTATGAGTTTTGGCCACTACGTATTTGATCACTTTAATCTCATTAAGATGGGCCTACCGGGGCATGAAAGCCCTTGATAAAAGACCACTTAATTCGCTTGATTTTGTCTAATATATAACGGCCCATATCACAAGCATCGTATTAAGGAGCATATCACTTAGTGGAAGTTTCTATTTGCCATTACATGAGCTTTGGTCAAGGTGATGATACTTTTTGGCTACCCAAACATGGTCCTTGTTAACGAGTCTAGCTCATCATGAGCATGATGACCGATCGGGTCTCCATTTGATATACCAAAAGGTACTAGGTTTGGGCCGGTGGTTATCCTTAACACTTCCCTACATTGAGTGAAAGTAGGGTCGTGCTTCAGGAATGCACCGGGGTAAAATAAGGGACCAAACTAGCGTAATTCTAAGGCTCTAAAATGATGCGATGCAATTTTCAAAAAGAGGTAGAATTTTAAGTTTTAAAAACCCAATTATACATTAGGGGGGGATTTTCTTTAGAAAAAAAATTTTCTTCTTCTTCTCTTCAAGATCAAATTCTCTCAATTTTCTAAAGAATTTTTTCTAAGTTAATTCTTAAGGCAAAAAGAACAATTTTTGTTCTTGGTAATTTTCTTCTTTTTTATTTAACAATTTTTACCTTGAGACAAATAAATTAATTATTTGTTTTTGAGATAAAATTTCTCCTCAATGTTTTATTTTTTTCTAAAATCATTCTTATAAATCAAGACAAGGAGATTAGTCTTACCTTCATTCATCACATAAAATTTTGAGGGTAAGCATTCTTGAATCAATTTTTAATTTAATTTTTATTTACAATTATTTATTCATCATGTAGATTTTTAAATCTTTTGTTGTTTTTTTTTTTTTTTATGTGGTTTAGTTATATGATTTGATGTTCTTAGTGTATTTTATTTTATTCTTGCATATTTAATTTGATTCTTCATCTTTTGTTGTTGTTGTTGTTGTTGTTGTTGTTGTTATTATTATTATTATTATTATTATTATTATTATTTAACTTGCTTTAACATGTTTTGTTTATTTTATTTCTAGCTATTTTTGCTTGTTTGATTGTTCATCTTTCTATTGTTATTGTCTATTATTATTATTGTTTATTATTATTGTTATTATTATTATTATTATTACTTTATTTCTATTATTATTACTATTGTGATTATTGTTATTATTACCATTACTCTTATTATCATTATCTATTGTTACTACCATTACTAGTATTATTATTATTTTTATTGTTCTTGTATATTGTTATTATTTATGTTTTCATGCATGTTGAATTTTATTGTTATTATTTTATGATTTTTTATGCATCTTGAATTGTTAACATGTTAAGTTACATATTTTTTTTATGTCATTTAATTGATTTGTCATACATGATGCATTGTATTTTATTTATTTTGTTTATTTTCATATGTTATATATTTAAATTCATTTTTTATCACTAACATCATTTTATTTGTGTTTTTATTTCAATACTCATTTTTTCATGTGTGAGTTTTTTTCAATGGCAAGTGGGAGCCCATGGAGATTTGAAGATACCATTTGGGAGTTAATTTGTCATTTTTTTTGTTTTTTATTATTTTAGATTTATTTATTTTATCCTGTAATTTGTAATAAGTTTATTTTTAGGCACGCCAAAAAGAAAATCACAAAAATATTTCTATTAAATTAACTTGGAACTTTTTCTAATAAAATGGGACCAATGTCCTAGTTTTTACACCTAAATAAACCATCACCTTTAACACATTTTTTAGTGCATGCGAGAACCAATGTCCTCATCCTTAATAAATAGCCCGTTTTATGTATGATTTGTATTTTATTTACAACGGGGGTTGTATTCCGCCCCTAGTTTTGTTGTGATTTATTGTACTGTTATTTAATTTATTTACTGCTTTCATTATGTGATTGACAAGCGCTTTAAATTACTGCATTTGAATTGAATGAGAAATGCTATGAAACCCTAAATTAAAAACTCAATTATAACTCTAATCAAGGTATGAATAAATGGGAAGTCTCGAACCTTCTCTGGTCTTAGGCTCAACGAGGTTAGAGGACCATCTTAATGCTTCATTGGGTTGGGGCCTCCAAAATATCTCTTATTGCCTCACAAAAGGCCCAACTTGCATAGTCCTAGGCTCCACGAGGCGAGAGGACCATCCTAATGTTCTATTAGGGTGGGGTCTCCAAGACACCTCTGGCTTACCCAAAATGGACATAGCAGCGCTGTTTTAGGCTCACTGAGGCTAGACAATCTTTCCCAATGTTCTATTGGGTGGCGACTCCAAGAAACCTCCTTATTGCCCAAAATAGACGCACTTGTAATTTCTTACTAGTTTTATGAACATCTCTCGATCGCCCTAAAAGCGGGCATTCGGGGTGCCCCGAGGTTCGGCGCGGTCACAGGGGTGTTATACTTATAGACGAAACCTAAGAATCAAAGAGAAAATTCAATGGACATAGGCGATTATGCAAACGCAGCAAGTAACAGATACGATTTTGAAATTAAAAAATCAGAATATTAAAAGGACTCAAAAAATTTAGTAGGGTTAGCTTTTGATGAAATGAGAACCAAATAAAACCAAATTACTTACCCATTTTACTAGATCGATTACCCCAACTGAAATGCAAATCCTCAAAATATCTCAGAGTTGGTTCTTTAATCACAAAGAAATGCCCTATTTTCCTATTTGATGGGAAAAAGATTAGAAATAAAGAGATATTCAATTGTAACAAAAGAGAAAGAAGGGTTTTTTCAATTTCTCAACTGTAATCACCAATTGCATAGCGCCCTAAACTGATTGAACCAGCAAAAATTAAATCTGGATCTTGCAAAACCAAGAAAATTGAAGCAACTATGACATAAATCAAGCGAGGTCGAGAGCAATCCAGGCTTCTACTTCTGCCATTTCTATAAGTTTTAGATTAGTTTAGTTTTGGAAGATAGAAAAGGGTTTGCATTATTTACAAATAGAAAAGGGTTTGCATTTTTGCAAATAGAAAAGGGTTTCCGTGTTTTTGCTATTTCTCCATCTTCTGGGTTTGCCATTTTTTGCTATTTTTTGTCGTGTTGGCATCACAATTCTGTGTTTTATTTTTCTCAATTAATGGTGCATTATTTTGAAGGTAAACCATCAAGAAGTCCCACCAATGTTTTTTTGGGCAATAACGACCGAAATATTAGTGTTTCATCAATTGGATTTAAACCCCTCGTTATATAGCAATAAAATTTAAGAACTAACGATCAGATTAATTTCCCTCCGCCACTTGTATATTTTAACGACCAAATTTTCATCCCTTCGCTAAATTTTGGTCATTAAAAATCAATTTTCTTGTAGTGGATGATATTCTGGATTATTCAAAGAATGGGAAAGAGCATGAGCAGCATCTGAGAACTGTGCTTCAGACTTTGAGGGAGCATCAGTTATACGTTAAGCTTAGTAAGTGTGAATTTTTGTTAAAGGAAGTGTCTTTTCCAGGGCAAATTGTGTCTTCTGGGGTATAAAGATTGATCCGGCTAAAATTAAAGAGAGTGTGAACTGGAAACCGCCCAAAAATGTGCCTGAGATTAAAAGTTTCTTGGGATTAGCTAGATATTATAGGCAATTTGTTAAAGGGTTTTTAGTGATTGCGTCTCTATTGACTAGATTGCTTCATAAAGGAGTCAAGTTTGAATGGTCAGATAAGTGTCAGGCAAGTTTCGAACAGTTGAAGAGAATGTTAGTTGAGGTACCAATCTTAACTCAACCTGTTTCAGGTACGAAGTATGTCTTATATAATCATTCTTCTGGTATAGGATTGGGTTGTGTATTGATGCAGGATGGAAAGGTAGTGGCTTATGCATCAAAGCATTTGAAGCCACATGAGCAGAATTGCCCGACTCATAATTTAGAGTTAGCTGCAGTGGTGTTTGCCTTAAAAATTTGGCGACATTACTTGTACAGTGAGAAGTGTAAGATCTTTACTTATCACAAGAGTCTTAAGTATTTGCTAACTCAGAAAGAGTTGAATCTAAGATAGCGTAGGTGGCTTGAATTATTCAAAGATTATGACTGTATTATGGATTACCATCTAGTTAAAGCCAATGTAGTGGATGATACGTTGAGTAGGAAGTTAGTTTTGGCTTTGTTATTATAGCAAGTGAAGTGGAAGTTTACTTCAGATGGAGCTTTGTTAGCTCAGTTAAAAGCAAGGCCTATATTAAGAGACGAGTTAGTAAGTGTCACACCCCGAAATGTACCCTAGAAGGATTCAGGCATATTGAGAATAAGTGGTGACCAAAGTTGTGTGAGTTTTGGCATGTGTTATTCAAAATTAAGTTTATGCATGAGTTATGAGTTTTGTTAGAGTGCGGTTGCATGTATAGTAGTAGTGTATGTGTAAGAGGGCTTGGTTATAGTGTGGATGCATATAGGGAGTTAGTAAATGTATTAGTGAGATTAGAATTGGGTATGGTGTTGTGTTTGGTTGTAGGGTGTATTTGGTTAGATTCCTCCAATGGGTTGTGGCCATGTGGATAGTGAGGGTGATTTAAATAGGTTGGAGAGAGAGAGAAAGGGAGCCCCTTTTTCTGCCCTTACTCACCCGTTCTCTTCTCCCCTCATGCCTCTTCTTTTTTGTTTTCTTCTTCCTTTTGCTTCAATGCTAATTGCTCTCTCTTAAGATCTAAGCCCTAGTTTAAGATGATGAAGTTTGTGTGATCCAATGGGTTAAGTGAAGAGTTTGTTAAGGTAAGTTTACGTTTTGATTTTCTTTGTCCCTTTGTTTAGCAAAAACCCTAGATTTATATTTTGTGTATGTGTTTATGTGATTGATGAAGTTTCTGGATGAGAAAGATCTTAGATGAGTTTAGAAGCAAGGAAGATTATCTAAGAAAGCTATTAGGAGCAAAGGAGTTAAGATTAGGGATTTTGTTATTTTGATGTATATTTTGATTTGGGGTTTTGATTTGATTTTCTGGAAATTTATGGAGTTAAAATTGTTTAGAAATGTTCCAAGTATTATGTGTTTGAAATATTTTGGGTTAAGATGTTTTGCATGTGGATTATTGAACGACAGTGTGTTTTGATTGGAATTTTGAAGTTGTTTTGCTGATTATCAATTTAAAGATTTTGATTATGATTAATTTATGATTTGATTGTAACAATTGGAATAAAAGTTGGGTTTTGGATTAATTATGCGGTTTTGAATGAGCTATTTGTGTTGTGTTGAAGTTTGAATTGAATGGGAAATTTTTGGGTATGATTTTGAGAGGGAGAATTTCTGCAGATTTTTTATAAGGGACTGAAAATCACGATACTATCATGACCGCAACACTGGTCGCGATCGCGACTGAGATCAGTGAGTCTCTTCTAGAGGAAGAGTGCACGAGACGTGCACATTGTGCATGATTCGTGGTGGACTCCTCTTCCTCCTATGTCCGCTAATTTTCTCTGTGGTTTGCCTTCACAGATTGTGTCCCTGAGCACAACTCGCGATGGGTTCCTTTTTCAACACAGGTGAGTCTGGCCACTATCGCGATGTCATGGCTGGACTTGTACCCTAGTTGCAATTAGTTTAATTTGGGGTCTAAGTGTAATTAAGTGTGTAGGATTGGACTTAATTGAAAGGCTAAGGGAATTTAAGAGGTTAAAAAGGGAATTGTACATGATTAGTAAGAAGTGGATTAATTAAGTTAAGTAAGTGTGGATTAGAGAATAAAATAACTTGATTAAATGAATAGTGGAGGCAGAATTGAGAGTGGAATCCGTGTGGCATCATGAGAGTTAGCCACCTCCTTCTTTGCATGCATTTGCCTAAAGAAGTGAGAGGTGAGTATGTGTTGGCCTCATTCTTCATTTTTCTGCATTTGACTTTGTCTTTCTTCTTGCTTCCGTGAGTGAGGATGAGAGTGGCTTAAGTGGATGTATGCATATAGCTAATTGGAGCAAGAATTAAGTGTTAAGACCTAAGGGTAAGTGATTATGTGTGCTTATTCTTATCTTCTACTCTTCTTCTTGGTTTTGATTTGGTATTGGTAAGAGAATTGATGGGTTGTGTTCAATCCTGGAATTTGAATTGGTTTTGCTAGCTGAAGAAGTAAAGAGAGATAAGGGAAAAGCTATAATCGGAGAGCCGAGCGTCCGTCGAGATTAGGAGCTAAGGCGACGAGGTTTGGGAACAAACCTTAATTGTGTGGTTGTATGATTTGTGTTGGTTGAACAGAGAATTGAATTGAATTGTATGTGTATGCGGAATTGAAGTTGAGCATGAATTATGTGATGCTAGATTATGAGATTGTAATAGTAATATGCTTGGTGATATAATGCTTGAAAATGATTATGATTTGTGCTATTATTGAATGTCAAAACAAAAAGGGAAAACAGGTATGTGCTAATTGACTATGTGGTTGTTGTTTATGGGTTGATTGCCAAAAGTGAGAGTGAGATTTGAAGCTCTAATGAGTAGGAAGAAATGGACTGAAAAACACAACTATGTTATGGTGTTGTTGCATAGGTCACGGTGACAATCAAATTGATTGTAACCGTGAGATATGCTTGAGTTCAATTCTGTCTACTTGATTTTTGTATGTCACGGTGACAATGGAATTTATTGTGACCGTGAGGTACTTAAGAGAGCATTCTGTTTTGCAAGGTGAGAATATGTCACGGTGACAATGGAGTTCATTGCGACCGTGACATACCCTCAAGATGCATTCTGTCGAGACTTGGGAACATGTCACGGTGACAATGAAATTGATTGTGACCGTGACCTGTCCCCAGTTTGCATTCTGTTTTGAACTTCAACATGTCACGGTGACAATGAAATTCATTGTGACCGTGACCTACCCTATTTTGGCAATATAATCCTAATGTGTTCAGACTTTCTAATGGTAAGTCTTCAAGTGAAATGAAGGACATTATGAGTAAGTGTTAAGCGTGTACATTTGCATACTATGTGATAAATCTTGAATGCAATCAAATATGTAGTTATGAACTATGAAGAACGAATTTGGAAGCATATTGAATATGCCAATGAATGTGATATGAGCTTTCTCTGTATGTGATGTGAAAAGCCATCAATGTGAACTGAATAATTTGTTTAAAAATTTAAGCCTGCGAGTCAAGTAGTGGATAGTTAGGCATGCCTATAGGGTCAAGTGCTGCAGCCCCATGCGTATAATGTGTCTGATTCCATGGGAATCACAATGTGAAAATAATGTGAATAATCCTTGCTGGATTATATTATAAGTGAAATGATATTTTGGTACTTGAGGGTACCCATGCGTCAGTGTAATCTCAATGAGATTCTTGTACCTGAGTGGTACCAATGCGATACCCGTTATCCGCGTCATTGAATTGCAGGCTAACTGATTAATCGAATAATACAGGGAAGTGACTGTAATATAATAAAGCATGTGATGTGATTATGTGAATAAGTGATTGATGCTTTATGATTGAATATAGTAATGGACAATACTATGCTTAAAATGATATTTGCTTGATAATTGCTCTGGCATGACTACTAGCATGTAATGTATGGTGTTTCTGAGGTGTGATAAATTATTTGCTATATATGAGTTCCCCACTAAGCGTTGTCGCTTAGCATGGATTTACTCTAATCCGTGCAGGTACGGACCAGAGGTGATCAAAGGACGTCCTCGCATTTTGTACGGTCAACAGTAGGAAATAGGAAGTGTAGGTTCTGGGTTTAATATTTTGGGATTTCTGCATAAGCTTTTGTACCATCGTATGTATAGCGGGTATGTAAAGGCATGTAAAAATCTGATAACTATGAATGTTAACCTAAATATGTATGTGCAATGCATGTGGCTATGAAAATGCACTATAAGTAGTTGGCATGTGATGTATGAGTTAAGATTGTATGTGATGAAATTTTATTATTCAGGCTAAGCATGTGTTCTGCTGTGTGTGTGCAGTCTTCTCTAACTAAGATTAGCTGAGCTAGTCTGTCATTAGGGAATGGGGTCACAAGTTGTGGTATCAGAGCCCAGGTTGAGTCTTTTCTGGGAATTGGGTAGATAAGATGTGTGTAGTTTGTTGACCTAATGCGGAAGTCCTTATTTAATCTGTGTAGTAACGATGGATTCTGGAAGGCATACCGGAGAAGAATATGCCGAAAGTGCGAATCCTCGTGAAGCTGAGGTGACGGGGTCTGGACAGTCTAGATCGGTTGGTTTCGGGAATGAGATTCCGTTTGGGCCTATGGAAGCTATGATGAAAATGACACAAGATATGGCGAGAGTGATGGAGCGTATGTTGGCGCCTAGAGCCCCAATATAATCTTTGAGAAAGCATGGTTTAGAGGAATTCCATGGAACAAGGTTAGATGAGTCAGAAAAAGCAGAGTACTGGATTGAGAAGGTGGAGAGGATTCTTAAGGAGATACGGTGTCCTCTTGACCAGTGGGTTGAATGTGTGGAGTCACTACTCCAAGGCCCTGCATATGATTGGTGGAAGCTGGTCCTGCAAAACCCGATGCTTCCTGAACCATTAGACTGGGAGTTCTTTGAAAGGGAATTCAAGAACAAGTATATCACTAAAGCACATCGTGAGGCAAACTGGAAGAAGTTTCTGAGTTTAAGACAGAAAACCATGTCGGTGGCGGAGTATGAAGCGGAATTTTATCGTCTAAGCAAGTACGCGCCAAAAGGTGTTTTAACCGACGTGTTGCGGTGTCAGCAGTTTGAGGAAGGGTTGATTGAGGAAATTAAAGCATTGTTGGTTTCTCTAACAACAGAATAGAATATAAGTTATTATCGAATTGTACAAGCAGCTTTGAGAGCTGAAAGGACGTTGGTAGCTCAAAGAGAATGGAGACAAAGGAAGAATGCAGTTAGATGTGGTTCCCAGATGGGGAAAAGAACAAGAGATTCTCATGTGGCACCACCTGCAGAATCTGGGTTCAGTTCTGCAGCAAGAGGTGAGAAGCGTGGCGCTCCCTCAGCATCTGGTTCAGGAAGAGGAACATCTAGTAATAGAAGTGAGGTTCAGGAGTGTCCTCATTGTGGTAAGAGGCATAGAGGAGAATGCTGGAGAGTGACGGGTGCTTGTTTTAGATGTGGAAGCACTGAGCATTTCCTTGCTAATTGCCCGAATGCTTATGAGATGTCAGGAAATCAACAAGAGCAGAGTAGGGGTGGTTCAAATTTTCCTTCTACTAATAGAGGAAGAGGAAGAGGACGTGGCAAAGGTAGCCAGTCCAGGGGTGCGGTTGATTCTGAAATTGTGGATAGGCCTGATGCGGCACCGGTGCGGATTTATGCCACGACGGCACGAGAGGATCAGGATGCGCCTGAAGTCATAGCAGGTACTATTCTACTCTGTGGTGTGGAAATATTTGCACTTATTGATCCTGGCTCAACTCATTCTTATGTGTGTAGTAAAAAGATATGTGAAAAGATGCCTATAGTTGAATGTTTAAAATATGATATATGTGTGTCTAGCCCTTTGGGTGGTAACATTAATGTGAACAGAGTGTATAGAAACTGTGCATTAGAAGTTCAAGGTAGTGTGTTTCCAGCGAATTTGATTGAACTACCATTTGATGAGTTTCATTTGATTTTGGGTATGGATTGGTTAACCAAATATGATGCGGATGTTAAGTGTAAGAGGAAGATGGTTGTACTCTATGATGGTAAGGGGAACAGAGTGACAGTGAGGGGAGTGTGCACTAACCCTCTTGTGAATGTGATATCTGCTATGCAAGCCTGTCGGTGTATGAGAAAAGGATGTGAAGCTTATCTAGCTTTGGTGATAGACAGTAAGAGAGAACATGTGAAGATACAAGAGATACCGATAGTCAGAGAGTTTCCTGACGTGTTTCCTGAAGAATTGAGCGGTGTACCACCGATAAGAGAGGTTGAGCTATCAATTGACGTGGCACTAGGAACAGTCACGGTATCTAAGGCACCGTACAGAATGGCTCCAACTGAGTTGAAGGAATTGAAAGAACAGCTGCAAGAATTGCTAAATAGGGGTTTTATTAGACCTAGTGTTTCACCTTGGGGAGCACCAGTGCTATTTGTTAAGAAGAAAGATGGTACAATGAGAATGTGCATCGATTATCGGTAGTTGAATAAAGTGACAGTAAAGAATCAGTACCCTTTACCTCGGATCGAAGATTTGTTTGATCAGTTAAGAGGAGCCGGTGTATTTTCAAAAATTGATTTGCGTTCAGGGTATTATCAGTTGCAAGTGAAGAAAGAAGATATACCTAAGACTGCATTTAGAACTCGATATGGGCACTATTAGTTTCTGGTGATGCCTTTTGGGTTGACTAATGCGCCAGCTGCATTTATGGATTTGATGAATCGGGTATTCAGACCATATCTGGATCAATTTGTGGTAGTATTCATAGATGATATTCTGGTTTATTCAAGGGATGAGAAGGAGCACGAGCAACATTTGAGAATTGTGCTCCAGACATTGCGGGAGCATCAGTTGTATGCCAAATTAAGTAAGTGTGAGTTCTGGCTCACAGAGGTGTCATTTCTGGGTCATGTGATCTCATCTGAGGGGATTAAAGTAGACCCAACTAAGATAGAAACAATTGTGAATTGGAAACCGCCTAAGAATGTGCTGGAGGTTCGCATTTTCTTAGGGTTGGCTGGATACTACAGAAGGTTTGTGAAAGGATTTTCAGTGATAGCTTCACCGTTGACAAAATTGTTACGAAAAGGAGTGAAGTATGAGTGGTCTGAAAGATGCCAAGCGAGTTTCAATCAGTTGAGGAAGATGTTAGTAGAAGCACCGATTCTTACACAGCCTATGACTGGCAAAGAGTATGTGTTGTATACCGATGCTTCAGGTGTCGGGTTGGGTTGTGTATTAATGCAAGAGGGGAAGGTGATAGCATATGCGTCAAGGCAACTAAAGCCGCATGAACAAAATTATCCGACTCATGATTTGGAATTGGCAGCAGTAGTGTTTGCTTTAAAGATTTGGCGACATTACTTGTATGGTGAGAAGTGTAGAATTTACACCGATCACAAGAGTTTGAAATATCTACTTACACAGAAGGAATTGAATCTGAGACAGCGGCGATGGCTCGAGTTGTTTAAGGATTATGGTTGTATTGTGGATTATCACCAAGGAAAAGCTAACGTAGTGGCGGATGCCTTGAGCAGGAAGTCAATTTCAGCATTACAGTTAAAGCGGATCAAGTGGAGGTTTTCTGCAGACGGAGCTTTATTGGCACAGTTGAAAGCAAGACCGGTCCTGAGAGACGAGTTAATGGTTGCACAGAGAAATGATGTGAGGTTGCAACAAGTTTTGCAGTCAGTCAGGGATATGGATAAGACTGACTATTCAGTGAGTGAAGACGGGGTACTGCTGTATAAGAATAGAATGTGTGTGTCAAGTGATAAAGAATTAAAGAAGAGATTGATGCATGAGGCTCATAATACGATTTTCACTATGCATCCAGGTGGAAACAAGATGTATCAAGATATGAAACAATTATACTGGTGGCCTGGGATGAAGAAAGATGTAGTGGAATATGTGTCTAAGTGCCTCGTCTGTCAACAAGTTAAAGCGGAGCATCAAGTGCCTCAGGGGATGTTGCATCCACTCCCTATCCCACAATGGAAATGGGATAATATCACGATGGATTTTGTATCTGGATTGCCTCTGACCTCAAGACAACAGGATGCAGTATGGGTTATTGTGGACAGATTTTTGAAATCGGCTCACTTTATACCAGTTCGGATGGATTATTCTATGGAAAAGTTGGCTGAGTTGTATGTAAGAGAAATTGTCCGATTGCATGGAATACCCTTGTCTATTATTTCTGATAGAGATCCCAGATTCACTTCTAAGTTTTGGAAGAGCTTGCAGGCGGCTTTGGGTACGAAATTGAACTTCAGTACTGCTTTCCATCCACAAACTGATGGACAATCGGAAAGAATTTTTCAGGTTTTGGAAGATTTGATGCGAGCATGTGTTTTGGATTTCTCTAAGAGTTGGGATAGGTATCTTCCACTTATGGAATTTGCTTATAACAACAGTTATCAGACCAGTATTGGTATGGCACCGTATGAAGTCTTGTACGGAAGGAAATGTCGTTCACCGGTTTGCTGGATAGAATTGAATGAGAGCAGAATCATTGGACCTGATCTAGTGAGGGATACAGAAGAGAAAGCTAAGATCATACAGCAAAGGTTGAAAGTAGCAAGTGACAGACAGAAATCGTATGCTGATTTGAAGAGAAGGGACATTGAATTCAGTGTGGGCGATAAAGTATTTCTAAAAGTGTCTCCTTGGAGGAAGGTGCTAAGATTCGGTAAGAAAGGAAAATTGAGTCCAAGGTTTATCGGGCCATACGAAGTGCTTGAAAGGGTAGGTTCAGTAGCTTATCGGTTGGCTTTGCCCCCGGCTTTGGCTAAGCTGCATGATGTATTCCATGTATCCATGTTAAGAAGATATAGGTCGGATGATTCCCATGTGATACCTGTACAAGAAGTGGAAGTGCAATCAGATTTCACTTATGATGAGAAGCCGAAAGTGATTTTAGCAAGAGAAGTGAGGCAACTTCGGAATAAGCAAATACCACTTGTGAAAGTGCTCTGGCAACATCATGGTGTTGAGGAAGCAACTTGGGAACTAGAAGCGGCTATGCGAGAGCAGCATCCACAACTGTTCCACTCAGGTATGAATTTCGAGGACGAAATTCTTTAAGGAGGGGAGAGTTGTCATGGCCGGACTTGTACCCTAGTTGCAATTAGTTTAATTTGGGGTCTAAGTGTAATTAAGTGTGTAGGATTGGACTTAATTGAAAGGCTAAGGGAATTTAAGAGGTTAAAAAGGGAATTGTGCATGATTAGTAAGAAGTGGATTAATTAAGTTAAGTAAGTGTGGATTAGAGAATAAAATAACTTGATTAAATGAATAGTGGAGGCCGAATTGAGAGTGGAATCCGTGTGGCATCATGAGAGTTAGCCACCTCCTTCTTTGCATGCATTTGCCTAGAGAAGTGAGAGGTGAGTATGTGTTGGCCTCATTCTTCATTTTTCTGCATTTGACTTTGTCTTTCTTCTTGCTTCTGTGAGTGAGGATGAGAGTGGTTTAAGTGGATGTATGCATATAGCTAATTGGAGCAAGAATTAAGTGTTAAGACCTAAGGGTAAGTGATTATGTGTGCTTATTCCTATCTTCTACTCTTCTTCTTGGTTTTGATTTGGTATTGGTAAGAGAATTGATGGGTTGTGTTCAATCCTGGAATTTGAATTGGTTTTGCTAGCTGAAGAAGTGAAGAGAGATAAGGGAAAAGCTGTAATCGGAGAGCCGAGCGTCCGTCGAGATTAGGAGCTAAGGCGACGAGGTTTGGGAACAAACCTTAATTGTGTGGTTGTATGATTTGTGTTGGTTGAACAGAGAATTGAATTGAATTGTATGTGTATGCGGAATTGAAGTTGAGCATGAATTATGTGATGCTAGATTATGAGATTGTAATAGTAATATGCTTGGTGATATAATGCTTGAAAATGATTATGATTTGTGCTATTATTGAATGTCAAAACAAAAAGGGAAAACAGGTATGTGCTAATTGACTATGTGGTTGTTGTTTATGGGTTGATTGCCAAAAGTGAGAGTGAGATTTGAAGCTCTAATGAGTAGGAAGAAATGGACTGAAAAACACAACTATGTTATGGTGTTGTTGCATAGGTCACGGTGACAATCAAATTGATTGTGACCGTGAGATATGCTTGAGTTCAATTCTGTCTACTTGATTTTTGTATGTCACGGTGACAATGGAATTCATTGTGACCGTGAGGTACTTAAGAGAGCATTCTGTTTTGCAAGGTGAGAATATGTCACGGTGACAATGGAGTTCATTGCGACCGTGACATACCCTCAAGATGCATTCTGTCGAGACTTGGGAACATGTCACGGTGACAATGAAATTGATTGTGACCGTGACCTGTCCCCAGTTTGCATTCTGTTTTGAACTTCAACATGTCACGGTGACAATGAAATTCATTGTGACCGTGACCTACCCTATTTTGGCAATATAATCCTAATGTGTTCAGACTTTCTAATGGTAAGTCTTCAAGTGAAATGAAGGACATTATGAGTAAGTGTTAAGCGTGTACATTTGCATACTATGTGATAAATCTTGAATGCAATCAAATATGTAGTTATGAACTATGAAGAACGAATTTGGAAGCATATTGAATATGCCAATGAATGTGATATGAGCTTTCTCTGTATGTGATGTGAAAAGCCATCAATGTGAACTGAATAATTTGTTTAAAAATTTAAGCCTGCGAGTCAAGTAGTGGATAGTTAGGCATGCCTATAGGGTCAAGTGCTGCAGCCCCATGCGTATAATGTGTCTGATTCCATGGGAATCACAATGTGAAAATAATGTGAATAATCCTTGCTGGATTATATTATAAGTGAAATGATATTTTGGTACTTGAGGGTACCCATGCGTCAGTGTAATCTCAATGAGATTCTTGTACCTGAGTGGTACCAATGCGATACCCGTTATCCGCGTCATTGAATTGCAGGCTAACTGATTAATCGAATAATGCAGGGAAGTGACTGTAATATAATAAAGCATGTGATGTGATTATGTGAATAAGTGATTGATGCTTTATGATTGAATATAGTAATGGACAATACTATGCTTAAAATGATATTTGCTTGATAATTGCTCTGGCATGACTACTAGCATTTAATGTATGGTGTTTCTGAGGTGTGATAAATTATTTGCTATATATGAGTTCCCCACTAAGCGTTGTCGCTTAGCATGGATTTACTCTAATCTGTGCAGCTACGGACCAGAGGTGATTGAAGGACGTCCTCGCATTTTGTACGGTCAACAGTAGGAAATAGGAAGTGTGGGTTTTGGGTTTAATATTTTGGGATTTCTGCATAAGATTTTGTACCATCGTATGTATAGCGGGTATGTAAAGTCAAGTAAAAATCTGATAACTATGAATGTTAACCTAAATATGTATGTGCAATGCGTGTGGCTATGAAAATGCACTATAAGTAGTTGGCATGTGATGTATGAGTTAAGATTGTATGTGATGAAATTTTATTATTCAGGCTAAGCATGTGTTCTGCTATGTGTGTGCGGTCTTCTCTAACTAAGATTAGCTGAGCTAGTCTGTCATTAGGGAATGGGCGTCACACGCGATCGTGACAGTCCCCTCTCTGTTTCAAAATGTTTTTTGAAAAATCTTCTTCTTTGCATGGTTTCTCACTTGGGTTATGCTTTTATAAATTAAAGTGAGTCCTTCAAATGCTTCTATACATGATAATAATTGAATTATGTGATTTATCCTACTGTTATTATTTAATGATTATATGTGGATAGAGTAATGCAATTTATTTGTTAGGTCTAAATGAGTGCATGATGCCATTAATATAGTTATGTTCAGTTTGTTCGTATGAATATTTTTTATCCACGAAATAATATATGATTAGTTTTGAGTATGATCAATGTAATTAGTACATGTGATGTGCAAAAATATGAATGCTCGTGACTATGAAATTTTAAATGAATGTTACTAGAGAAATGTAAATGTATTCGTTAAGTATAAATAAGTGCAATACCCAATAACATAAATTTGTTAAATATATTCATATGAATTGTTTAACCTATGAAAGAATACATGTTAGTTGTAATATGATAAGTGTGATTTCTGTTAATGATAAGCATGTTTATGGATATACGAATCTATGTGGAAATAAAGAAATGTTATAAATATTGTATGACGGAGTTAAAATTTAGCCTGCGTTAGTCGAGTCGTGGATAGATAGGCATGCCTATAGAGTTATGTTAGCTGCAGTCCTCTATTCTATTTGGACCCTGATGAGGTCCCCATTTGGATCCTCGCGATCACCAATGTGTAACGATCTTGTTTAAGATCCCCTCTGAAAATGTTTTGAGTGAGAAAAATATGATGTTGCTTTTCGAATTGTACCCATGGGTACCGCCATGTGTTCACTCACTTATCCACCCCTTTTGACTTTTCAGGCAATTAAATGAATAAAGCTATGTGAATGAATTAATATGTTCTATAATGATCTGCAAAAAGTATGTGACTAAGCAATTGAAAGTGTTTGTTAATATGTTCTGAGCTCGTACCTCACGCACTAATGTGTTTTGGATCCTTTATGGATACCTATGTGTTTTGTATAATCAACCAATATCTGTGAAATGGAAAATGATTAAGTAATCAACGTTGCTCTAATGAATGTGTATAAATGAATATTGACTGTCCGAGAATTCGTATGTGGATGTTATAAATCTATTTAATAGATAAGAGTATGGCTGTCTGTATAAGTCTTTGTAAAGAATAATTGAAATAATTGATATGCATATTTTTCTATATTTGAATAATCAATGAATGAATTCTATGTATATGTATATATTCATTTACATGTTTGAATTGAGAACACAGGTATGTTATGTATTTGCTTGTCCTTTGAACCTTAACTTGGATAACCAATGTAAGTTTATCGGTAAGGAATCTGTGTGTAATGTTTATTGGTTTTCGATGGACATGATGATTACATATTGATTTATAGTTAAAGGGAAATAAAGTGGTAAGAATGAAATAGATAACCGAATTTAAGAAAGGATTTAGAGTTAATTTTGGATTATTTAAGTGTAAAGTTTTCTGCTGAACTACGTGGTTCTGATTCCCAACCATAGTGATACGTATGAAGCTTGGAATAACAGTTTCAAGCCCGAACCAAATCTGAGTATTGAAATGTTTTGCTTAATTTTGAATAAGTAACGGTTTGATTAAATGAAAGGTTTTCATTTAAGTATTAATAGTATAATTTGTATGGTTTTGAAATATTAGTAATAACGGGATTTCCTAAACTTTATATTTCGATCCTCAAAATGTATTTTGGGAATTTATGAAGTGTAACCATCTATAGGGACATTAAGTGATTTAAAGTATATGATAATTTATGTATAATGTGATTTGACTAAAAAGTAAATAAGTATTTATGGTTATGGATTATAATACGCTAAAATGTGTGAAATGACTTAAGTTTCAGTAGCAAAATAATGATATTCGTTGTAATAACTTAGCCGACATTCCTTTTTCATTTATATACATATATATATTGGTTTGCATGTGTTTGCCTCGGCAACCTCTGTGAGTGGTTGCCCATTATTGTTTAGCCCGACTAAGCATTATCGCTTATCACGGTCGTTTTTTCGTGCAGGTTTGGAGATAAGAGTAGCGTAGCGATGCACCGAGTCTTTGGACAATGAGTCTGTACAAGTTATAGGAAGTGTTATTGATTGGGATGTAATTAAATTTTATTTATTAACCTTTGTAATAAGTTGTATTATCTTATAGTGCGAATAATGGTGTGTGGATGACATAGGTTTAAGACGTGCATGTTTTGAGGTTATGATTTTAGAAATTTTATTGTTCTTATTTCTGCATTGCCATGTGTGTCCTTGTCTGGTGGTACCTTCTGCTCACTATAGCTTTTCACCCTTCGAAATGCTGCGTGTGGGAGTTGGGGGTGTTACAGTAAGTCCACAGGAAAATCATTCTAAATTGTAGCAAATTCTACAGTCAGTAAAAAATGATGACAAGACTAACTATTCAGTGAATGGAGAAGGTGTATTATTTTATAATAATTGGTTATGTATTGCAAGTAATAAAGGATTGAGGAAGAGGCTTTTGTATGAAGCGCACAATACAGTGTTCACCATGCATCCTGGTGGGAACAAGATGTATCATGACCTAAAGCAGTTTTACTAGTGGCCAGGTTTGAAAAGGGATATTATGGACTATGTTTCAAAGTGTTTGGCCTGTCAGCAAGTGGAGGCGGAACATCAGGTTCCACATGGGTTGTTAAATCCTCTTTCCATCCCACAGTGGAAATGGGACAACATTACCATGTATTTTGTTTCTTGATTGCCTTTGATGTTGATGCAACAAGATTCAGCGTGGGTAGTGGTTGATCGGTTTTCTAAGTCGGCTCCTTTTATATCGATTCGATTGGATTATTCCATGGATCGGTTGGCTAAATTGTATGTGAAAGAGATTGTCCGACTGCACGGTATTCCTTTGTCTATTGTGTCAAATAGATATCTGAGATTTACTTCTAAGTTTTGGAAGGGTTTTAAAGCGACATTGGGGACAAGATTGAATTTCAAAAGAGCCTTCCACCCTCAGACTGATGGACAGCCAAAAAGTGTTATTCAGGTGTTGGAGGATTTGCTTCGAGCTTGTGTTCTGGATTTCTCTAAGAGTTGGGATAAGTACATTCTATTGATGGAATTTGCTTATAAATGGTTATCAAGCGAGTGTTGGAATAACACCGTATGAGGTGTTATATGGAAGGAAATGTCGTACACCGGTCTGTTGGATAGAGTTGAGTAAGCACAAGGTTATTGGTCAAGATTTGGTCAGAGATACTGAAGCGAAAGTAAAGATATTTCAACATCGATTGAAAGCTACTAGTGATAGACAGAAATCTTATACAGACTTGAAAAGAAAAGACATCGAATTTGAAGTAGGTGATAAAGTGTTCCTAAAAGTGTCTCCCTGGAGAAAGGTACTGCGATTTGGTAAGAAAGAAAAGTTAAGTCCGAGGTTCATTGGACCATATGAGGTGTTAAAAAGAATGGGATCTGTCGCTTATCGGTTGGCTTTGTCTCTGGCTTTAGACAAGCTTCACGATGTCTTCCATGTATCAATGTTAAGAAGATACCATTCAGATGAGTCCCGCATCATACCAGTACAGGATGCACAGGTGCAAGCAGACTTTTCATATGATGAAAACCCAAAAGCAATATTGGCAAGAGAAATAAGGCAGCTTCGCAGCAAACAAATTCCATTGGTGAAGGTGCTTTGGCAGCATCATGGAATAGAAGAGGCGACATGGGAACCGAAAGCTGCTATGCGAGAGCAATATCCCCACCTATTTAATTCAGGTATGAATTTCGTGAACGAAATTCATTTTAGGAGTGGAGAGTTATAATCGCTCGAAATATACCCTAGTAGTAAATTGCTTTAATTGTGTTAATTGGGTAAGCTTAATTTGAAGATTGTTTAATTAAGGACTTAAAGTAATGAAACCTGGACTTGATTGCATAAAGTATATAAGTTGAGGGACTAATTGGTGGATGTGTATGAGTATAATTAATTGAGGTTAATTAGTAGTATTAATGCAGATTTTACTAATGATGGATTAAGGAGACCACAGCGGAATTCCGGGTGGCAAGCTTAGGCTTTGCCAACCCACCACATTCATGCAATAAATAGGAAATTGGAGAAAGAAAATTCCATTTTTCTGTATATGATCTTCTTCTTCGGCTGAACTTCTTCTTCATCCTCTCATGTTTTTAAATTTCATCATTAGACATGCATTCTTAGAGATTTGATGTTACGTGTATTTCTAAATGCTAATCTGCAAGCATACGGTTTACCGATTATAGTACCTAAGATATCATTCCCACGAGAAATGTAGATTAATATTACTCACTATTACTACTTGATTTTAATCTTGTTTACAATGTTCAATAATTTGATGATTAATTTAAACTACTAGTGGAATACAAAGTAATTAAACCTAATTAATGATGATCAAAGAAGACAATATGGATTATGAATATGAATTAATAATCAATAGAAGTTGAAGTAATTATTCTTGAGTGTTAGCGTATCCTTGTCATGCAAGTCAAGTTGGATAAAGTTCTAATCCATTCTCTCGACATAAATTAGCGATCCTAAAACGTACATTTATAATTCTAACCCTTAATTCTCATTAATGAATTAGTTGATTATACATGCAAATATTAGGATAATTTAGCAACTTAGAGCAATCATCTAACATTATGATCTCTCAAATAATGCTTTGATAATTAATTTATATTAGTTTTAAATGAGAATCTATCTCTCAACAAAATTCTCACTTATAGTGATCATGCAACAAATACTAATTGGAATTCTACAAGCAAGAATACTAGATTGATAAACAAAACATAATACAAATATTCAAGTTCATAAATACATCATTCTATAATTATAAAGAAGAAGTAAAGGATTAGAAATAGAAATAGGAGATTTCTCAACCTTTTTCCTTTCTCTAAGTGTGTTCTTCCTCTTTGCAATTGTCTTCTCTTCAAAACATAAAATATAACTCTAGAATTTCAACTACATAAATTATTTTTTCTCAAACTTATAGAAAAACATAGTTAAAATTTCATCCCATTAAATTCACAACTGAATTTAATATATATATATTGTTACAAAGTTAATGTCTCTTGAAATGCCTCTTCAAAGGGTTGTAAAACTTAGTGGGAAGACATGACTTTTCAAATGGCTTTTCAAAGATAACTACCCAATATTTCTTTCTGTCATAATCAAATGGCTTTTCAAAGATACCTACCCAATATTTTGGGTTAAGATGTTTTGCATGTGGATTATTGAACGACAGTGTGTTTTGATTGGAATTTTGAAGTTGTTTTGCTGATTATCAATTTAAAGATTTCGATTATGATTAATTTATGATTTGATTGTAACAATTGGAATAAAAGTTGGGTTTTGGATTAATTATGAGGTTTTGAATGAGCTATTTGTGTTGTGTTGAAGTTTGAATTGAATGGGAAATTTTTGGGTATGATTTTGAAAGGGAGAATTTCTGCAGATTTTTTATAAGGGACTAAAAATCACGACACTATCATGACCGCAACACTAGTCGCGATCGCGACTGAGATCAGTGAGTCTCTTCTAGAGGAAGAGTGCACGAGACGTGCACATTGTGCATGATTTGTGGTGGTCTCCTCTTCCTCCTGTGTCCGCTTATTTTCTCTGTGGTTCGCCTTCACGGATTGTGTCCCTGAGCACAACTCGCGATGGGTTCCTTTTTCAAAATAGGTGAGTCTGGCCACTGTCGCGATCGTGACAGTCCCCTCTCTGTTTCAAAATGTTTTTTGAAAAATCTTCTTCTTTACATGGTTTCTCACTTGGGTTGTGCCTTTATAAATTAAAGTGAGTCCTTCAAATGCTTCTATACATGATAATAATTGAATTATGTGATTTAGCCTACTATTATTATTTAATGATTATATGTGGGTAGAGTAATGCAATTTAATTGTTAAGTCTAAATGAGTGCATAATGCCATTAATATAGTTATGTTCAGTTTGTTCGTATGAATATTTTTTATCCACGAAATAATATATGATTAGTTTTGAGTATGATCAATGTAATTAGTACATGTGATGTGCAAAAATATGAATGCTCGTGACAATGAAATTTTAAATTAATGTTACAAGAGAAATGTAAATGTATTCGTTAAGTATAAATAAGTGCAATACCCAATAACATAAATTTGTTAAATATATTCATATGAATTGTTTAACCTATGAAAGAATACATGTTAGTTGTAATATGATAAGTGTGATTTCTGTTAATGATAAGTATGTTTATGGATATACGAATCTATGTGGAAATAAAGAAATGTTATAAATATTGTATGGCGGAGTTAAAATTTAGCCTGCGTTAGTCGAGTCATGCATAGATAGGCATGCCTATAGAGTTCTATTAGCTGCAGTCCTCTATTCTATTTGGACCCTGATCAGGTCCCCATTTGGATCCTCGCGATCACCAATGTGTAACGATCGTGTTTAAGATCCCCTCTGAAAATGTTTTGAATGAGAAAAAGATGATGTTGCTTTTCGAATTGTACCCATGGGTACCTCCATGTGTTCACTCGCTTTTCCACCCCTTTTGACTTTGCAGGCAATTAAATGAATAAAGTTATGTGAATGAATTAATATGTTCTATAACGATCTGCAAAAAGTATGTGACTAAGCAATTGAAAGTGTTTGTTAATATGTTCTGAGCTCGTACCTCACGCACTAATGTGTTTTGGATCCTTTATGGATACCTATGTGTTTTGTATAATCAACCAATATATGTGAAATGGAAAATGATTAAGTAATCAATGTTGCTCTAATGAATGTGTATAAATGAATATTGACTGTCCGAGAATTTGTATGTGGGTGTTATAAATCTATTTAATAGTTAAGAGTATGGCTGTCTGTATAAGTCTTTGTAAAGAATAATTGAAATAATTGATATGCATATTTCTCTATATTTGAATAATCAATGAATGAATTCTATGTATATGTATATATTCATTTACATGTTTGAATTGAGAACACAGGTATGTTATGTATTTTCTTGTCCTTTGAACCTTAACTTGGATGACCAATGTAAGTTTATCGGTAAGGAATCTGTGTGTAATGTTTATTGGTTTTCGATGGACATGATGATTACATATTGATTTATAGTTAAAGGGAAATAAAGTGGTAAGAATGAAATAGATAACCGAATTTAAGAAAGGATTTAGAGATAATTTTGGATTATTTAAGTGTAAAAGTTTTCTGCTGAACTACGTGGTTCTGATTCCCAACCATAGGGATACGTATGAAGCTTGGAATAACAGTTTCAAGCCCGAACCAAATCTGAGTATTGAAATGTTTTGCTTAATTTTGAATAAGTAACGGTTTGATTAAATGAAAGGTTTTCATTTAAGTATTGATAGTATAATTTGTATGGTTTCGAAATATTAGTAATAACGGGATTTCCTAAACTTTATATTTCGATCCTTAAAATGTATTTTGGGAATTTATGAAGTGTAACTATCTATAGGGACATTAAGTGATTTAAAGTATATGATAATTTATGTATAATGTGATTTGACTAAAAAGTAAATAAGTATTTCTGGTTATGGATTATAATACGCTAAAATGTGTGAAATGACTTAAGTTTCAGTAGCAAAATAATGATATTCGTTGTAATAACTTAGCCGACATTCCTTTTTCGTTTATATACATATATATATTGGTTTGCATGTGTTTGCCTCAGCAACCTCTGTGAGTGGCTGCCCATTATTGTTTAGCCCGACTAAGCATTATCGCTTAGCACGGTCGTTTTTTCGTGCAGGTTTGGAGATCAGAGTAGCGTAGCGATCCATCGAGTCTTTGGACAATGAGTCTGTAGAAGTTATAGGAAGTGTTATTGATTGGGATGTAATTAAATTTTATTTATTAACCTTTGTAATAAGTTGTATTATCTTATAGTGCGAATAATGGTGTGTGGATGACATAGGTTTAGGACGTGCATGTTTTGAGGTTATGATTTTAGAAATTTTATTGTTCTTATTTCTGCATTGCCATGTGTGTCCTTGTCTGGTGGCACCTTCTGCTCACTGTAGCTCTTCACCCTTCGAAATGCTCCATGTGGGAGTTGGGGGTGTTACAGTAAGTCCACAGGAAAATCATTCTAAATTGCAGTAAATTCTACAGTCAGTAAAAAATGATGACAAGACTAACTATTCAGTGAATGGAGAAGGTGTATTGTTTTATAATAATCGATTATGTATTGCAAGTAATAAAAGATTGAGAAAGAGGCTTTTGTATGAAGCGCACAATATAGTGTTCACCATGCATCCTGGTGGGAACAAGATGTATCAGGACCTAAAGCAGTTTTACTAGTGGCCAGGTTTGAAAAGGGATATTATGGACTATGTTTCAAAGTGTTTGGCTTGTCAGCAAGTGGAGTCGGAACATCAGGTTCCACATGGGTTGTTAAATCCTCTTTCCACCCCATAGTGGAAATGGGACAACATTTCCATGTATTTTGTTTCTTGATTGCCTTTGATATTGATGCAACAAGATTCAGTGTGGGTAGTGGTTGATCGGTTTTCTAAGTCGGCTCCTTTTATATCGATTCGATTGGATTATTCCATGGATCGGTTGGCTAAATTGTATGTGAAAGAGATTGTCCGACTGCACGGTATTCCTTTGTCTATTGTGTCAAATAGATATATGAGATTTACTTCTAAGTTTTGGAAGGGTTTTAAAGCGACATTGGGGACAAGATTGAATTTCAAAAGAGCCTTCCACCCTCAGACTGATGGACAGCCAAAAAGTGTTATTCAGGTGTTGGAGGATTTGCTTCGAGCTTGTGTTCTGGATTTCTCTAAGAGTTGGGATAAGTACATTCTATTGATGGAATTTGCTTATAAAAATAGTTATCAAGCGAGTGTTGGAATAGCACCGTATGAGGTGTTATATGGAAGGAAATGTCGTACACCGGTCTGTTGGATAGAGTTGAGTAAGCACAAGGTTATTGGTCTAGATTTGGTCAGAGATACTGAAGTGAAAGTAAAGATAGTTCAACAGCGATTGAAAACTACTAGTGATAGATAGAAATCTTATACAGACTTGAAAAGAAAAGACATCGAATTTGAAGTAGGTGATAAAGTGTTCCTAAAAGTGTCTCCCTGGAGAAAGGTACTGCGATTTGGTAAGAAAGAAAAGTTGAGTCCGAGGTTCATTGGACCATATGAGGTGTTAGAAAGAATGGGATCTGTAGCTTATCGGTTGGCTTTGCCTCTGGCTTTAGACAAGCTTCACGATGTCTTCCATGTGTCAATGCTAAGAAGATACCATTCAGATGAGTCCCGCATCATACCAGTAAAGGATGCACAGGTGCAAGTGGACTTTTCATATGATGAAAACCCAAAAGCAATATTGGCAAGAGAAATAAGGCAGCTTCACAACAAACAAATTCCATTGGTGAAGGTGCTTTGGCAGCATCATGGAATAGAAGAGGCGACATGGGAACCGAAAGCTGCTATGCGAGAGCAATATCCCCACCTATTTAATTCAGGTATGAATTTCGTGAACGAAATTCATTTTAGGAGTGGAGAGTTATAATCGCTCGAAATATACCCTTGTAGTAAATTGCTTTAATTGTGTTAATTGGGTAAGCTTAATTTGAAGATTGTTTAATTAAGGACTTAAAAGTAATGAAACCTGGACTTGATTGCATAAAGTATATAAGTTGAGGGACTAATTGGTGGATGTGTATGAGTATAATTAATTGAGGTTAATTAGTAGTATTAATGCAGATTTTACTAATGATGGAATTAAGGAGACCATGGCGGAATTCCGGGTGGCAAGCTTAGGCTTTGCTAACCCACCACATTCATGCAATAAATAGGAAATTGGAGAAAGAAAATTCCATTTTTCTGTTTATGATCTTCTTCTTCGGCTGAACTTCTTCTTCATCCTCTCATGTTTATAAATTTCAACATTAGACATGCATTCTTAGAGATTTGATGTTATGTGTATTTCTAAATGCTAATCTGCAAGCATACGGTTTACCGATTATAGTACCTAAGATATCATTCCCACGAGAAATGTAGATTAATATTACTCACTATTACTACTTGATTTTAATCTTGTTTACAATGTTCAATAATTTGATGATTAATTTAAACTACTAGTGGAATACAAAGTAATTAAACCTAATTAATGATGATCAAAGAAGACAATATGGATTATGAATATGAATTAATAATTAATAGAAGTTGAAGTAATTATTCTTGAGTGTTAGCGTATCCTTGTCATGCAAGTCAAGTTGGATAAAGTTCTAATCCATTCTCTCGACATAAATTAGCGATCCTAAAACGTACATTTATAATTCTAACCCTTAATTCTCATTAATGAATTAGTTGATTATACATGCTAACATTAGGATAATTTAGCAACTTAGAGCAATCATCTAACATTATGATCTCTCAAATAATGCTTTGATAATTAATTTCTATTAGTTTTAAATGAGAATCTATCTCTCAACTAAATTCTCACGTACAGTGATCATGCAACAAATACTAATTGGAATTCTACAAGCAAGAATACTAGATTGATAAACAAAACATAATAAAAATATTCAAGTTCATAAATACATCATTCTATAATTATAAAGAAGAAGTAAAGGATTAGAAATAGAAATAGGAGATCTCTCAACCTTTTTCCTTTCACTAAGTGTGTTCTTCCTCTTTGCAATTGTCTTCTCTTCAAAACATAAAAAATAACTCTAGAATTTCAACTACATAAATTATTTTTTCTCAAACTTATAGAAAAACATAGTTAAAATTTCATCCCATTAAATTCACAACTGAATTTAATATATATATATATTGTTACAAAGTTAATGTCTCTTGAAATGCCTCTTCAAAGGGTTGTAAAACTTAGTGGGAAGACATGACTTTTCAAATGGCTTTTAAAAGATAACTACCCAATATTTCTTTCTGTCATGCTCACGACAGAAGGCGGACCTCTTGGTTGACTTCTTCAGCTGCGTCGACCCCCATCTTACTCCTTGCTCTGCCGCGCTAGCGGCGTCCCTCGTTCTCGCGACAGTATGCGGCCTTCCTTGCTTTCTCTTCCTACTTCTCTTATCTTCCTTTATCATAGGCACCTTCTATCACGCTCGCGATATAAGCATTCTCTCATTGGTCAATTCATCTCCTTTCTCCGCATTTTCTCCCTTTTCTCCTACATTCACAAAACTTAACACAAAACATAAAACATACCTAATTCTAACACAATTACCCATAACTAAAAATAATTTTAACCACAAAAAATAAGCTAAATATGAGCTATTTAGGCTCATATCATCTGATTAGCAAGATGGATAGTTGATTTATTGAGCTGAATTTGTTATTAAGTAAGGTAAGTAATGGGTTCTTCTTCTTCTTCTTCTTCTTCTTCTTCTTCTTCTTTGAATTTGAGGTTGACTTGAGATAGTGATTCTTGGTTCCAATTTCTAGAAATTGGATATTGTTGTAGCCGTTGAACCTAGAAATAGCAAAGGGAAGGAGAAAGTTTTTGAATCAAGTGCAAAGTGAACATTAGGAGGTTAGGCTAAGAGGTTTGGAAAACTTGTTTAATTTTGGGTTTTTGTATTGTTAATTGATTAAGTTCTAAATATTTATTGATAATATGTGCGATTTGGAACTTGAAATGTGAATTGGATGGGTTAGAAAGTGTTAATTGTGCTTGAACCATAAATCCGGATAGAAGTGTTTAAATACAAAAACTATGAGAAAATGGATTATGTGAGTTTACTCAATATGTGATTTTTGAATTGAAATTGATGTCTTAACATGATAAAGAAATAGATTTTTTTGAACGTGGTAAGATTTTAATAGGGGTTTGACTAGCGTGATTAAAATGGGTATGAGAGTCATTTGAAACATGTTGTGATCTTGTGGCTATAACTCCTTGAATTGAAGTCCAATTCCATTGGAATTAATAATTTTGGAAGTTAATGAGTAGGAAAACTTATTGTTAGAAGGAAGATTTGGCTAAAAATGACATTTGAATAGGGTTTAGAAGCTTTGAAGTTGGTATGAAGAATGAGGTTGGTTTTCACAGCTGTGCTTGGGCAAAACACAGCTGTGTTTTAGCATTTTTGCATATGTCACGGTGATCAGCTTTTGGTAGCCACCATGAGGTATGCAAAATTTGCATTCTGTTTTGTATGTGATGGTAACCAGCTTTTGGTAGCCATCGTGAGGTATGCAAGGTAACAACCCAGATTATACCCTAGCAGGATTTATGGTATAATTGTATTGTAAGGGTATAATAGAATTGGACTAAGAGTGAAATTATAAGTAATTAGGGACTTAATTGAATGAGATAAATAAAGATTTTGTACAGCAGATTTTTAGTGGAGGGATTTAAGAGATATTTGCCATGGACCAATTGAGGAAATTGCTTGAAGTGGGACATTTGTGAAGAGAGGCTTAGGTGGCAATAGGAGATTGTGCCACATGGATCGTTGCATGCAATCTAAAGTGTTTGAGTGGGAAAATATGTCCCAATGGGCTCACATGCAATCTAAACCTCTCTCCCTCTCTCTCTCAATTTTCTCTTTTCCTTTCCTTCATTTTTTTCATTTTGAACTTCTATTCTTCTTCTTCATTTGGCTGCCTGAGTTTGAATTGTATTGAATGGTTTGAAGAGGTTTTCTATGTGGACTAAAGAGGTAAGTGTAAATTAATTTATTATGATCTTCTTCTACCCCATTTCTTCTTGTGTTTTGAGCTATTTGGGTTAATGGACTAAGAGTGTATGTTTTCTTGTATGGTGCAAGAAGCTGTTGATAGAAGGAAAGAGAAGGGCAAGGAGAAGGTGTGACCTTGAAGAGTAGAGTTTGAACTGCATTCTAGAGGTTGGGATCGTATGCTCTTTTAGTTAGTTGCATGTTGTGTTTGAATTAGTAATGGTAATTATAGTAATTACATATTGAGTGGTGTACCTCTTATGTAATGCATGTATTGCAAGATGATAGATTTGTATGCTTGAGTTAATGTTATAGTTCAATTGAGGGTTTCAATCAACTTTGCTTGTTGAGATCTTGGCATGATGAGCAATTGCTATACTTATTAGGTTTAATTGTTGTTTTGTTTAAAATTAGTATTTGAATGAGTAAATCTTGAAATGGTGTTTTGGAATGATTATTGCATGAATTTGAAGGTTATGCATATGAGTATGGAATTGGTGTATGTTAGTGGTGCAAGTATGGTTTGAGTGTCTTGGAGTTGAACGTATAGTTATATTCTATCGCGAGCGAGACAGAATACTCTTTGACGAGGTCTGCCTGGCATGCATCGCCGAGCCTGATGAGATTTCTCGCTCATGGTCGAGTGTAGACACGGGGTCTTGAGTTAGCCTAGATCGGAGTTACCTAATGATGATAAATTGCATTTAATAGACAACTTAGAGAACTTACTATTACCCTAGTCAAACCAATCAAGGTTAGGGAGACTTTCATGGCAGGGTCATCGGCTAACTTACCTCCTCAAGTCGTTCACTAAGGGGGCAACTCTTTTCACCATTTGAGCATGGGAGAGGTAAGAGACTTGCTTCAGAGTGTGATCCAGCTGAGATACAAGTCTTAAAAAAGAGCAAGGGCAGAATATGAGGCAGACTCAAATCTTTGCCTGAAGAATGGATCAAAAAGATTTTCGATATGGTCGTCAAGATAAGCGAGAAAGATAGAAGATCAAAATCATTCATAGTCAGTAGGTATGTCCAATCTCTCAAATCTGGGAAGGAGAATGGGTGATCTTGAGGAAGAAATCACGAAACCACTCAGGAGACTCTATATGTTTGTTTCCATATTTGAGCCTTTCAATAATGGTGTATGCAGTACTGATCATTTTAATTATATTAATGGTTTTTGCTTATGTTTGTCATGATTTCACTATACATGATCACAACCATTTACATTAACTCATCAAATATCACTGCATTTAATCTTGAAACTTTGTAAAACCCAAAGAAAATCTTGATAGATAATGTAAAAAAAAAAAAAATTAAAAAGCCTTTGCCTGGATATGGAATGACAAGGATATTTTTGGGACAACGCTGCCTCAATATGCCAACATGACGACGAGGGAAGTTTCAAAAGCCAATCCTCTTCCTCAACATCTAGGGTGCATACAGTGCAGCCAAGTAAAATCAAACTCGGTTTATCCAATGGCTACATCAGGAGTTAGACAATTGAAACCCTAGACCTTCACAAGAAATATATACCTTATTAGAACCCAGCTCTTAGGAGTCCTTTCCTCACAACCTTTTGAAATATTTACCCCAAAACCAATTAAGACCAACCTTTAATCATATGAGACCAATAGGGACCCTTATGACCAAGCTTAGGAGGATAGCTTATTACCTTTAAAAAAAAAAAGCAAAAAGAAGATAAAAAAAAAAACTAAAGTCCTGTCCTACACTAAAGTTTTGTCCTGAACCATTTGAGGCCATCATACAACTCCATCCCAACCATTAAAGGTTATGTAAGCACCGTGTCCCGGAGCGGTCCGGATAAGAGATTGCCCTATGATGAAATCAGTATCCGAACCTTCACAAATGGTTTGGATTGGGAGATTTTAGTCCCATACTCCACGAGAAATGAGTCTTTTCACCTTTTGTAGGCAAAGGGGGGAAGAACGGGAATTTTTGAGTCAAAAAGTATGTTTTCCTCGACAGACGGTCAGCCCGTTTGGAGATGCCAGCCCGTCGCTTAGGGTCACAGACGGCCTATGGTTTTTTCCGACGCCCGTCGGACGGACCCGCTTTTTTCGGAGCATGCCAGCTGGTTTTCCGGAACACGCAACCTCTCCGACGCCCGTCGGTGGAAATGGCAGGGCCGTCGGATGAATCCTTGTGTCAGAAGGATTCTTGCGACGCCCGTCTCCACATCCGACGCCCGTCGGTCGTGTCTAGCCTATAAAAGCTTTGAATTTCTTCCTAAAAAGGGTTCCAAAAATTTTTAAGAGGGGAAACTCTGCCGAATTTCAAGTGTATTTTCTCTCTCTTCCAGCAAACACACATCAAGAAATTTCTTTTAATTAGAGGATCAAACCGTTAAAAAGGAACTAAAACTAATTAGTTTTCTTTGGGTTTTTGATTCCAAAGCCAATCTTTTGAAGGATTAAGGAAACAATTTATTTTCCTCTCTTTGATCCTTCATTTCGTTTCTCATAGAACATGCGTGACTCTAATCAACACCAAGAATCTCACTAAAACATTATCTGAGGGTAAATATTCCGGACTTATTCTCCATGTTATTTCATCTTTATTCTTTATGTTCGCTGTTTTTTTGGCTTTTTTGCTTTCACTTTTCTTTGTTTTGATCCCCTTCATCTCATTTTGTGATAAAAATCCATTTTTGCTTCGAAAAAAGAGTTTTTCACTGTTTATTTTCGGAGGCAGTGGTGACCGACGGGTCATCTATCTCACCGACGCCCGTCGATCACCTCACCTACAGACACCCTCTCTCTTGAGTGAGCGACGGGATATGTTGGTCACCAACCGACACCCGTCGGTCACTCGACTGGGGCCGTCGCTGGGTCCTGTCTCCACTTTTCCAAATCTTTATTATTTCTTTCAAGTCTTTTGACTCCATTTATGTTAAGCTTTCATGTATTAACATCTTTTAACCTTCTGTGAGTATACATTGATTTCCTTGGACTATCCTGAGCTCGGGGGGCGATCTACCATGCTCGGAGGATTCTGTCCGGTTTAGTTTTCTAACCCTCTTGGTTATTCCCTTTATTT
This sequence comes from Excoecaria cochinchinensis, assembly GCA_947683425.1. Classification (NCBI taxonomy): domain Eukaryota; kingdom Viridiplantae; phylum Streptophyta; class Magnoliopsida; order Malpighiales; family Euphorbiaceae; genus Excoecaria; species Excoecaria cochinchinensis. The sequence goes on from CANTUQ010000043.1 coordinate 8,094,510, forward strand.
GTTTATTCATTATTTATTCTATGCACATGTATATGCCCTTTTTGTATCCCGTTAAATATAAAAATTGATTAATGTTTTATATTCAACAAAAAGAGGTTTTCATAAAAGCAAGGACCCAATGTCCTATTTTTATCCAATAAAAATCCTCACAATAAAAATAGCCATTTTTGATAATGATGCATGCGAGGACCAAACCCCGATTTCTGTATGTATCGCACATTTATAAAAGGGAGTTATATTCTGCTCCTTGTATTATTGTAATTTTTTGCTTTCATTACTTGCTCATTTACTACTTTCCAAACGTGAATGACTGCGCCTTAAATCAATTGCATCGTGTGGAGAGAGAGCAAATTAATGATTATTAAAATTTGATCATAAAATAATCGAGGTAGAAATAGATGAGAAGTCCCGAACCCAGCTCTGATCTTTGGGCTCAAAGAGGCGAGAGGTTTACCCTTCAAGACACCTCTTGTGTCACGAGATTTTGGCGTTAATCCTAGGCTCCTTAGGGCAAGAGGTTCACCCTCCAAGGCCCCTTTGGTTGGCCCAAAATGGATACTAAGTGCAGTCTTAGGCTCTCCGAGGCGAGAGAAACTTTCCCAATGTTCTATTGGGTGGCGACTCCATGAAACCTCCTTGTTGCCCAACATAGACGCACTTGCGATTTATTGCAAGCTGTTAGCGGACCCTCAATTGCTCAATCGCCCTCAAGCGAGCGGTCATAGGGGCGGCCGAGTGGACATCCGGCGCGCGTCATAGTGGCGACTCCACTGGGGACTTATGGTTTGAGGCTTCAATTTGAAAATACCTCGTTTAAACATTTATGATTAAAGTTTAATTCATAAATTCGCTTTCTCTCATTTACATTCGCATCCCATTAGAGCCTTAGAATATGCTAGTTTGGTCCCTCTATTAGCCCCGGTGCGTTCCTGAAGCACGACCCTATTTTCACTCAATTTAGGGAAGTGTTAAGGATAATCACCACCCCAAGCCTCGTACCTCAATAGTATATCAAAATGATGACCCGATCGGTCGCTATGCTCGTGATGAGCTAGACCTGTCGGTAGGGATCATGCTTGGGTAGCCCTAAAGTAACATCTCCCTCGTCCAAAGCTCATGTAGTGACCGTAGCTACTTTCCACAGGTGATATGAACCGTAATTCTATGCTTGCTGTATGGGTCCTCATGTATTGGGTGAGTCCAGATATCTTGCTTGGCAACCTAGCTAAAGGCTTTTATGCCACGGTAGGGCTATGTCCAAATTTTTGGAATGTCCAAATACATGATGATCATTATCCATTCGCTTGTACATTAGCATAGGAGTGTCATGCTGCCGGTTTTTCGCCGTATAAAATGCGTGTCCATTAGGTCCCTTGCTGACCCTTGGGCTAATCCCACCTAGGAAAGAGACCGTGCGACCACGTGTGTGGGAGAAATAAGGATGGAAGGACCTACTTGCTTGTTTGTGTTTTGTGGGTGTTGCATATCACAACCACGCATTACGTCTGCATTCCATGCATCATATCTAACGCCTTGCCCCTGCAGCCATCATAGATCTGCCCAGGTGGACTAGATCGCCTACCGAATGATTGATCCGAGTTCCTACATCTGAGCTGCCAGGTAGAGAGGGCCTTTCAGAGATCTTACCGGAAGTCAGCTGTACTGTGTCTGAGATGGCAAAATCACCTCGGGGAGATGATGCCACCAGGGCCATGATTGCAGAAGAAGTGGGCCGACGGTTTGAGGAATTTGAGGGCAGAATGATGAATATGCTAACTGCTTTGGCACAACAGAATGCTCCGCAGAATCCACCACCTCCTCCTCCCGTGAGACAGCATGAGCGAGAAGAAGAAAGAGCTGAGAGGCAAGAAGAGCCTATTCGGCCGCCGCCAATAGAGCTGAGGTCAGTAGCTTCGGGGGGACAGAGAAGAAGACCAGTGCTGAGGGTAGATGATGACCGGGATGATGAGGATGATAAAATGAGTTCTGTATCTGAGAGAGGGAAGGCACCTCAAACTGATGAGTTTATTCTGAAGAAGATGGAAGAGAGGTTTGAAGCCATGGCCCGCATGCTGAGTAAAGGTCAGGGAATGAACCCGGAGGATAAGGAACTGGAGGGAGAAGACCCGATTCCTTACAACTTCAAGATGCCTGACGTGCCAAAATTTGACGGTACCTCTGACCTGACTGCCCATGTGAAGCAATACTCTCTGGTCATGAAAGGGACCACTTTGTCTAAAAGGCAGAAGGTGGAGTACTTTTGCTTGAGCCTGACTGGCCCTGCCATCGATTGGTACCATAGCCTCGATCATCGAACTAAGGAAGATTGGGATCTACTCACAGAGGAGTTCTTGAGGCAATACAATTGCAACACTAGGATGGAGGTGACTCTTAAAGATCTTGAATTGCTCCAACAGAAGGCCGGGGAATCTTTTCACGACTACCTCACTCGCTGGCATAATAGGGTAATGGAAATGCGAAGAAAGCCAGACACCCAAGACCAGATCCGCCTGTTTATCAAGAACGCAAGCCCGTATTTGAAGGAGGGTTTGAAGATGAAAGGGTTGAAGGATTGGGAGTCTCTGAAGGACATAGCCATTGAGGCTGAGGGAGAGTTCTTGGCTCGAAAAGCTAACAATGATAATTTTGCAAAGAGAACTAATACCGGTCAAGGTACCAGTAGGCCAACTGGTCCTAGTAGCAGCACCAGAAGAACAGTTGAGGTGTCTGCTATTGACGCAACGACCCCGAGGAAGTTTTCGAGCTTAGGAAGACCACTGTCTTGGGTCTTAAGAAGGTTGATGAAGGAAGGGAAGTTGCAACCTCTGGCTCCTAGGCCTGCTTTGACGCAAGGGAAGCCAGGTCATAAGGACAATGAATATTGTGCATTTCATCAGCACATGGGCCATCTAACAGACAAGTGTAAGGCGCTGAGGCACTCCATTCAAGATCTGATTGATGACAAGCAAATTTTCGACCCGAAGAAGAGGGAGGACAAAAAGAAGCCTGGTTATAATGCCGTACCACCACCAGTGTTTATGGTCGGATCCAGCTTACTAGAGTGGTACGTGCTACAAGATTTATATGGGAGCGAGAGTATTGCTGCTGTTTGTCCTGAGGATAAAGAGGAAAGAGCAGTAGTGGCAACCATTAATTGTTGGTCAAGCAGCGAGAGCGGTGGAGAGGCCGAAGAGGAAGGAGAGATGAACCCTGACTTGTGGAGATCTGATGAGGATGAAGAAGAGATAGGGGCTGTGACAAGAAGTGGGAGAGTGGTCCCTGAGATTACGAGGGTACCGGAACCAGCGCAGCCATCAACGGAAAAAGAGCCAGAGGAGAACCAGATTGTTAAGCAGTTGAAAAAGACCGCAGCTCAAATATCCATCTGGAATCTTTTAAGACAATCCCCTTCTCACAGGCAGAAAGTGATAGAGGCTTTGACTGAGTCCACTGTTGCCACCACAATTTCCCCATCAAAGCTTCTGGGTCTAGTTAAAGGAGGATCGGGCGACAGATTGGTTTTCTCCGATGCCGACCTGCCAGTCGAGGGCCGCGATCATAACCGACCTCTGTATATCAAAGCACAGATTAACGACAAGCACACTGCTTGGGTTATGGTAGATGATGGATCTTCTATCAATGTTTGCCCTCTGATAGCCCTTCAAGCTTTTGGATTGAGCGAGGATATGCTCAGAGAATCAGACTTGACGATTACAGCCTATGATAATTCAAGAAGGCGAGCCTCGGGAACATTCAAAACCCTGGTCAAGACGGGACCCATTGAGGTAGAAGTGGAGTTTGTGGTTCTGCCCATCTGTGACGCGCGCCGGAATCCCTCGGCCGCCCCTCTGACCGCCCGCTTGAGGGCGATCAGGCAATTGAGGGTCCGCTGACAGCCTGCAATAAATCACAAGTGCGTCTATGTTGGGCAACAAGGAGGTTTCATGGAGTCGCCACCCAATAGAACATTGGGAAAGTTTCTCTCGCCTCGGAGAGCCTAAGACTGCGCTCAGTATCCATTTTGGGCCAACCAAAGGGGTCTTAGAGGGTTAACCTCTCTCCCTAAGGAACCTAGGATTAACGCCAAAGTCTCGTGACACAAGAGTTGTCTTGGAGGGTAAACCTCTCGCCTCTTTGAGCCCAAAGACCAGAGCTGGGTTCGGTACTTCTCATCTATTTCTACCTTGATTACTTTATGATCAAATTTTAATTATCATTAATTCGCTCTCTCTCCACACGATGAAATTTTATTAAAGCGGAATCATTCACGTTAAAAGCAGTAAATGGAAGCAAAATCCAAAATAAAGCATTCGAGAATAAATTACAATAACACTAGGAGCGGAATACAACTCCCATTTGTAAAAGTGCAATACATGCATAAAACGAGTTATTCATTAATAATGAGGACATTGGTCCTTCCATATATTTATTATAAAGCGATTTTTAGTGAAGAATTTATTGGATGAAAACAAGACATTGGTCCTTGGTTTTACAAAAAATCCAAACTAATTACTATAAAACCTTAATCCATTTTTATTACAGCGATATAAAATAATTTACATAAAATAATAAAGAATAATAAAGATAAATAAAAATAAAACAAGAGAGAAGGTTAGAAGAATTAAACCGGGTGGGAATTCTCAACATTGGGCCAATGTCATCATCTCACATCCAAGCCATCCCAAGAACAAATAATATTATCTCACAAAATGAATAAACACAATTAGTGCCAAAAATCCGAAATAAAGATAAATATAGATAAACAAATAAATGAATACTTGGATAAAGTCAATTGGGAAAATAATTAAAGTTAATAATGGATTAAATTAAATTAAATGATAAATAAATCGATAAATGAATAATTAATTAAAAAAATTATTCATGAAATAAATTGATAGTTAATTTAGTGTAATTAATGGATATGCAATATAAATGATAATTATAATAATAAAATAATAATGCTTGCGGTAATATCATAAAATAATATTGCTAAGATATGTAAATTAAATAATATTAATACTAATAGCAATAATAGTAATATAAAATAAATAATATTAATAATAATAATAAATAATAATGATAACAAATAATAACTCAAATAAATAATAAATAACAGTAACTAAATATGTATACAATAATAATAAACACAATAATAATAATAGCAAGGAAAGTAAAATAAACATAAATTAATTAATGTTAATAACAATTATAACAATATAACACCATAATGCGTAAATCAAATAAATTAGATAATAATAATGTAAACTAGTAAATTAATTAGTAATAATAATAATACTAAAAACAGAATATTAAATAAACACCATAATAACAACAACAATAATAATAATAATAATAATAATAATAATAATAATAATAATAATAATAATAATAATAATAATAATAATAATAATAATAATAATATAACAATAGTCACAACAATAATCATAATAATAATATTAGCAATAATAATATAGTAATAATAATAAATAAACATAAAATAAATAATAATATTAATAATAATAATAATAATAATAAAATGAATAATATTAATAACAACAATGTTAATATAACTCTAATAGAGTTGGGATACGCCCATGACTCTATAAAGGATTGAGTTCCTATCCAGATTAAATTGAGTTATTTAATCTAAATTAAATTACCAAATATTATCTCAGAAAGAGTCTGAGTTAAACTAGAGTTAGGTCTCTAGCCATTAGGACCTCTATAAATAGAGGTGAGGTCCTCATAATTTGGTAACGAGAAAACGTACATGCCGCAAGGCTGCTCGTTCCCACTCACAGTTTTCTGTCTTATCTTCAGGGGCATTTAGATTGTGATCTAGCTGCTCTTGCCCCGAGTGGGTAAAAGCCAGACCAGTGACCAAAACAAACGAGATCTTGGTAGACGCTTCCGCAACTAGTTTCTGCGCTACAAGAGGTAGGTACATTTATTTAATGTTACCTCCGCATGTTAATTACATATGTATAATTTCCCATCATTGGTATCAGAGCCGTCGTTTTTGCGTCCTGGCATGTGGCTAAACAGATCTAAAATTTGATGTGTAAAATTATTAGATCTGGGATGCATATAACACAACAAAAAATTTATTTTTTGTGTGAAAAATATATATGCGTGTATATTTCGGCTCGATTTCGTGTATGTGTACACCGAAACCCGAGGGGACGAACATGAGTTTTCTAAACGGCTAACTAGAAGTCGGGATTTTTTATTTTTGACCTCACCATTGAATTCACAGACCCTGAAAACCCCCCACCGGCCGGAACTAGAGAGTCAGAATCGGTGGCATGGCGGCGCGTGGACTAAACGCGCCGCAACTCGTTCGGCGCGTGCGCGTGGGCGGTGGCCCACACGCGCGTGCCACGTGTCAGCAGTATTGCGTCACTGCTGATACGTGGCCCAATGGCCGAGCGTCACGTGGATGGCAGAGGCCATGCCACGTGGCACAACGTGGGGCGGACACGTGGGCAAATTAGAGGACGACACGTGCCTGACCGAGGTCGTGCCACGTGTCATGATGATGTGTCATACAGCTGACACGTGGCCCAACCAAGGAGTGACACGTGGACCAATGAGGCGGTGCCACGTGTCATGCCATGTGTTATTGATGATGTGGCATCAATGACACGTGGCCCTATCAGGGGTCGCCACGTGTCAGACCGAGGTCTGCCACGTGGCAATGCTGACGTGTCATGCGTGACACGTAGACCAATGAGACATCGCCACGTGGCACCAGCTGGACCAATAGCTTTCAGACACGTGGCGTGACTGGATGAAGACACGTGGCACGCTGTGGCTGTGATACGTGTCTGGTCAAGTGGGAGGCCGCGCGTGGGGCGCGTGGGCGCATCAATCTCCCTCTGGCCGGCGCGTGTGGGCGCGTCCGGTGTCTTCCGACCACCATTTCAGCTCCGATTTTTGTCAAATTTATTTTTCAAATTATTTCTGATTTTTTGGTCATGTTTTCAAAATTTTTTGATGACCAGAAAATATATTTTGTAATTTTTGATATTTAAATGTGTTTAATTTCAAAAATAAAATATTAAAAATTTGTAGAAAATGTGTTTTCTGCTTTCGAAAATTTTTAAAAATATTTTGAAAATTTTTTTGAGGTTCTGTCCTTATTTATTGATTGAAATGCGTTTCAATCATTTGTATTTATACATGAGTGTATAATTTTTTCCTGTAATATGTTACAGAAATGTTAAATAAGGGCATCAGTTCTTCCTTTAGAAATGCATAAGTTGCTTTGAGAATTGAAAGAGTGCAATCAATAAGCAACATGATAATGCAAAGGAAGATTTGAGCTGATAACATTGATGCAATAGTGCATCATAAAGTAAATATGTGAGAACAAATGCAAGAGTGCACTTGAATAAGTGGTCTGAGTCTTGGTTAGAGTTACCAAAAGAAAAGTGTTGAGAAGTAACACTAAAAATTCTGTGATGGTGTTGAGAAATGGACGGAATGTGCATTGTCCATGGTTTCATCAATGGACTTATGAGTCGCTTGATGAAGTATAAAATTGGTCAAAGAAATAATCCCAATATCAAGAAAGATTTTATGAAATCTGGATTTCTAAAATAGTTGACATAAGTGTCAATTTGAGTTAGCGTTTATTTTTGTTAAATGAGATTTATGTTTCCTATTAATATTTGACATGAGTGTCTTATTTTGGAATTATTGGATTTTAATTATTGGTTAAATAAATGTGTTTATTTACTTATTATGATGGCATTTAATTTTATAATAAATGAGTTTATTTTAATTGTTAATTGCCTTGCGATATTTTATGAGTAAAATTATTGCATGCTTATTAAGTAAATACTTAATAAAGATCCCCTCATAAGTTTGAGAACTTGATAATCCAATAATTCAGATTTATTATGCATGAAATTTTAACCTATAAGGTTGGAAATTAGGACTTAGAGGGTAATTGGATACTATAGTTAGCCTTTTCGAATTTGAGCCTAATAGAAAATTTTACTAGGTTACTATTTTAGGTGCATAATAAATTTCATGTGTTGCTTTATCTTCTTTAAAAATGTGCAAAATTGATCCATTTGAGATCAGAGGATCCTAATGGATGTTGCTTCCAAGTTATAATTATGAAATCTGGAATACAAAGATCCAGTATGTGCTTGAAGAGCAAGAGGCTCTTAAATCCTCAAGTTCGGTTATGGCTGAACCTGAGGATGACGCTATATCCCAGCATAAGCAAGACCAAGATGCCTATGTCGCATCACATCACTAAGCAATTTCGTAAGTATCAAAATGCAATTGATCTGTGGATCATTTTACAGGAGAAGTTCAGAGATGTGACTCTGAATAAACTCCGATCATTGTAAATCAAATTTGATACATATCAGAAAATTCTGATTATTCGATGCGAAAACATCTAAAAGAGATGAAAAAGAAAAGTGAGCAAAGTGAGCTTAGTAGTCATAAGTGACTGATAAGTAGAAGGTCCAAACTGTTGTCCGTTCTTTACCCAAGAGTTGGTAGCATGTGAGGATGCAACTAACTCACATAGATAAGCATAAAGACATTTGAGGATGTCGCTTGTCATTTGAAGCTTAAAAGGGACTGTCTGACAATGATTAAGGTCAATGTCATAATGCATATGGCACAGTCCTGTTCTAATAGAATGAGTTCTCATTAGAACAATAAAATAAGCTTCAACAATAGAGGTAAGAAAAAAGGCTTGAGAGCCTGAAAAGCAAAATGAATAGAATCACAAAAGGTCCAAAGGCAAATGGGTGGTAAACAATTCAAGAGTGAAATGTTTCAATTGCCTAAAAGGATACTATGCAAAGAGACTGCATTGTGTCTTTAAAGATACACTATTCTGACTCAAGAGTTAGTGGAATTTATCTAGTTCTAAATTTCATCCTTTGTGGGTGATAGATTTAGAACCAATGGACTATATAACAAGGGATCGAGATACCTTTGTTATGAAATTTAGGTTCTGTTCTTGATTTATTGAAATTTGTTTTCAATTTATTTTTGAGGATAACATTGTATACTTATGCTTGAATGATTTTATTGTTATGGATGTGGACCATAACTATTTAAGTAAAACTAATTTTTCCTTTAAATGATTCTTACTCTTCACATAGTTATGAGGACAATGTGAAATTATGGCATGCTAAATTAAACCATATTGGACAAAACCGAATGAGTCGGTTAGTCAAAGAAGGTTTAGTAGGCGATTTAAATAAGGTTGAATTACCTACATGTAAGCATTGCCTAAAAGGAAAAACTAGTTAGAAAATCATTCGAATAAGGAACTAAAGCGAATTTCCATTGCAGTTAGTCCATTCTGACGAATGTGGTCAAATGAATGTGAGGGTAAGGCATGGGGCCTACTATTTCATCACATTAATATATGACTATACTTGGTATAGTCATGTCTATTTGAATTCTCACAAGTCAGAAGCATTGAGTTGCTTCACGACTTATATGAATATAGCTGAGAATCAATTAGATAAAAAGATCAAAGCTTTAAGAACTGACAGAGGTCAGTAATATCTTACAGATAAACTTAAAGTTTCATGTGATGAAAAAGGATTGAATATCAGTTGTTCATTCCTTGAAATCCACAACAAAATGGTGTTGAGGAAAGGAGAAATAAGACTCTCCTATATATATGGTTAGATCTATGATGGCAGAGGCAAATTTGCCTATCTCCTATTGGGGAGATGCTTTGTTGACTGCCACATATGTTCTGAACTGTATACCCTCCAAATCTGTCATTACCACAACTTATGAGTTGTGAAATGGTCGACAAGTTAACCTAAGCCATTTATAACTTTTGGGTTATAATGCTTACGTCCATGATACCTCAATTTGGTAAATTTGAGACCAAGAGGCAGAAGAGTATCTATGTGAGATATTCTGAAGTATCAAAAGGATACATTTTCATGGGTCAGTAAGAAAATGGCATAATGATAAAATTTGAATCACTAGACGTCACATTCTAAAGAGAATGCATTTTCTAAGTTGGGCGAAGTGAATTGAGATTTCACTTTATATTAATTTCAGGTAGAGGAACGATCAGGATCACTCCATCCGAGTGGGAGGGAGTTAGAGGAAGAAGGTTAAGACCTTCATCCTCCAAACGATCCGAATGTTCGAGACCTGATTCGAATGGGAGCATTCTTGACTCCAGTGGGAGGAAAGAATATAGTATTCCTAACTCCAGTGGGAGTATGGAACATGATCCCAGTGGGAGCATTGTGAATCACGATAAATATATGAGACATGTTTATCAAGATTCAGAACTGCAAAAAATCTAAAAGGATAAGTGTTTCATGCCGACAATTTAAAATTGAAGGCCTGAACGAAGCCCTTTTGGTTATCCCAACAAGACTAGAAAGAGCATAAAACCTATTCAAAAAGCTCTTTCATGCCTATTTAAGAGAAAAATGGACTAAAGCAATGGAAAAGAAAATTGGCATCCATGAGATCAAACCATGTTTGAGAACTAGTTGATCTACTGGAAGGACACAAATTGAGAATAAATGTATTCTCAAAGTAAAGCGAAAGGCTGAAAAAGGTATCGAAAGATATAAGGCTCGGCTAGTCGCTAAGGGGTTCATACAATAGAAAGAGATTGACTATGAGTAGATTTTCTCATCTGTTGTAAAATTTACATACATAAGGTTCATTCTAGCCACAGTGGCGAGTTTGAACGTAGAGCTTCATCAAAAGGATGAAAAGACTACTTTTCTCAATGGAGAAATTGATGAAACAATCTACACGTTTCATCGAAAAACGCAGCAAACATAAGGTTTGTTGATTGATGTGTTCAATCTATTGCCTTAAACAGTCTTCAACACAATAGTGCTTGAGACTTCATCATATAATCATGTCGAATGTGTTCAACATGATTGATGAAGATCATTGTGTTTATAGTAAAAGCTCTGAAAATGAATTCATCATTTTGGCATTGTATGTAGACGACATACTTAAAGCTAAAAATGATAAATGGTACGTAAATAAAATCAAAGATTGGTTATCATCCAACTTTGAGACTAATAATATGAGTTGTGCATATTACATTCTTGAAGTTAAGATTTCAAGAGATCATTCAAGAAGATTGTTGTCTATTTCTTGAGAGAAATATATCAACAAAAAAACCTTGAGCGATTTAATATGCAAAACTGCAAACTCATAGATTAACCCATTGCCAAGAATCAGTTTCTTAGCAAAGATGTGTGTCCTATGAGGTCAGGAAAATTGAACGTATGAGGAACGTTCGATATGACAGTGCCATGGGTAGTCTTATGTATGCAGTGTTGTATACAAGACATGATATATGCTATGCAGGGGGCATGGTAAATAGATATCAATCTAACCCAGGCAAAGCACATTGGAAGCAATTGAAAGGATGCTTATATACCTTAGAGGTACTGCAGCCTATTCTCTTTATTATTAAGAAAATGATCTGCATTGAGAGAATACAGAGATGTTGATTGGGTAGGAGGTAAGGATGAGAGGAAATCCACCTTAAGTTTATATTCTTGTTTGGCAAGAGTGCCATCTCAAGGAGTAATAAGAATTAAACCCGTGTAGCCCTATCAATAGTGGAAGTTGAATTTGTCACTTCCTCAATTGCAGTACAAGAGATAGTTTGGCTGAAATGGTTTGTGAGCCATTTAAGAGTAACTGTCTTAGAGGTATTAATGACAGTCTTTAGTGACAGTCAGTCATTGATAGCTTATAGTGGAGCTAAGCGTATCGGCATTAAGTATTAATACATGGGAAATATTGTTGCACGAGGAGAAGTGAACTTACAGTACGTTTCTACGCACGCAGATCCGTTGAGTAAACCTATGACGAGAGATGTGTTTTGAGAGACACATTAGATCTCGAGGTTTGCATAGAATTTAATTGGTACTGTTATACTTTATATAATCCCTTAACGTTATTATTTGCGAATAATAACTAAAGTTGATTGTTGGCAATACATGAGTGTGAATGTTTATGTGTAAACATTTACTGTTATTGATATGAGATTGAGCATGTTGGACAGAGAAGTAGCCCACTCACAAGGGTGTTTACCTTAGTTTTGTCAATGAGTTGGCAAAGACTAAGATGAGGCGATTTTTGAACATATGAGATTGCTCGAGAGCCTGTTCAAAATAAAAGTGCCGTCTTGCAGAAATTATAAGATGTGTCTTATTAAGTTGCGAGATAAAGACATACATAAAGTTGTATGCTTTGGATTGAGATCGGGGTCCAAACTGAACTGAGGGCTGCAGCTAAAGACTCTATTAGGCATGCCTAACTATCCACTTACTTGACTCTAGCAGGTTATGCGTCAAACAGATCACATTTCAGGATACAGAATATAATTCATCGGAAAATCATGGTATCACGCATATCGAAGCATCAAACAGTAAGACATGCATCATACAACAGTAAAGTCCATTCAGAAGAAATACCAAATTCATTTCTGAGTTAAAAACTAGGAAATTTCAGAAAAACGAGCTGAATGGAGACACGGGCGAGATTGGCTGGTCACGAGGCATGATTGGCCTTCCCAACAGGTAGGTCACGCAACGTGATCGAGGGTCACGCGACGTGACTTGCTTGTTCCTCGCCGATCACATTGCGTGATCTTCACAAATCACGCAACGCCCTCGCAGGTCACGGCGTGACTGGACGTCACGTCTCGTGACGTGCTACTCCCTCGCAGATCACGTTGCGTGATCTCGCAGATCACGCTTCGTCTTCGCAGGTCGCACGATGTGACCGAAGGTCACGTCACGTGACCTGCTTGTTCTTCAGTTGGTCACGCGACTGGCTTCTCAGCAGGCAGGTCACGACGTGACCGAGGGTCACGTCTCGTGACTTGCCTTCTTTCGTAGCGAGTCACGCGAACAAAGAGAACTTCAACAGTACTTCGATTTTCCAGAATTTCCAGAATTTTCAGAACAAAGAATTCAATCCCAATTTAATTTAAAACCATACAAACCTGTTTTTACCTTCCAGAAATCATCTCAAACAACATAGGCAACAATTATACAACTCAATTCATCAACTAATTAATCAACTCAAATCAAGAACATATGCATTCAAACTTACAAGAACATAAACCCTAGAATTTTACAGTAAAATCAAAATCACACAATTTTACAAGTAAACATTCCCAAACCTGGATTCTAAGCTTCTAACACTTAGTCCCACTGCTCCCAGCAACCTCTTTGCCTTTGGGATCGCGTGGAGCCTCAGCTAGAACACAAACACAGTAATGAACATCAACATGCAACCCTAAATTAGAACTCAACCTAAAGAAGAAGATGAAGAATTACAGCAAGATAAAGACAAGGATATGCACTTACCAAGCTAGGGAATGCCAAGAGAGATTAACTTCACCAATAAAATCTTGAATCCACACACAAGAGCCCTTAGGGAAAAGGAAAGGAAAAAGAAGAAGACCAGTGAAGAAAGAACGTGAATCTACCAATTCCTTTTTTTTCTTTCCTTTTTCTTTTTCTTTTCTTTACCCTAAGTAAGTGTCCATTTCTTATTGGTGGAGTTAACCACTCACACTTAAATTCCACAAACATCACACACACCTAATGCACTTATAATTAAAGTACCCTACTAATGCCATGTATGTACCCCCAATAATAATAACACCCAAAAACATACATTTTACTAAAATACCCTTATGAAATGCTGAACACATGCGAATGCTTACACATACAGACAGACAGATAGATAGACAGACAGGCTCATACTACTAGGGCGAAAACGGGGTGTGACAACTCTCCCCTACTAATAAGAATTTCGTACTCGAAATTCTCACCTGAACTGAATAACTGTGGATACTGAGCTCTCATGGACTCCTCTGGTTCCCAAGTCGCTTCCTCGACTCCATGATGGATCCACAACACTTTAACCAAAGGAATCTGCTTATTTCTCAACTGCCTCACCTCTTGGGCTAGAATAGCTCGCGGTTCCTCATCATAAGAGAAGTTTGGCTGAACCTGGATATCCTGAACTGACAGAACATACGAAGGATCTGATCTGTACCGACGAAGCATCGAAACGTGGAATACATCGTGCAACTTAGCTAACTCCATCGGTAGCGCCAATCTGTAGGCTACAGGTCCTACCTTAGCCAAAATCTCATAAGGTCCAATGAATCGAGGACTAAGCTTGCCTTTCTTGCCGAACCGAAGCACCTTCCTCCAAGGTGAAACCTTAAGGAAAACCTTGTCCCTGATCTCAAAATGCACATCTTTTCTTTTCAGATTGGCATAAGACTTCTGTCGATCCTTGGCTGCCTTCAAATTCCGCTGCACCACTCTGATTTTCTCTTCAGTATCTCTAACCAAGTCTGGTCCAATCATAGATCTCTCGGATAGCTCGGTCCAACAAATCGGAGTCCTACACTGACGACCATACAAAGCCTCATATGGTGCCATACCAATACTCGACTGAAAACTGTTGTTGTAGGCAAACTCCATCAACGATACATATCTGTCCCAGCTACCCGGAAAGTCCAAAGCACAAGCTCTCATCATATCCTCCAGAATATGAATAACTCGCTCTGACTGACCGTCGGTCTGAGGATGAAACGCTGTACTGAAGTTCAACCTAGTGCCCAAAGCTCTCTGTAACTCCTCCAAAACTTGGAAGTAAACCTCGGATCCCGATCTGACACTATGGACAAAGGCACACCATGTAACCGAACTATCTCATCCACATAGATACTGGCCAATCTGTCCATGGAGTAGTCTACTCTAACCGGTAGAAAGTGAGCTGATTTCGTAAGCCGATCCACAATAACCCAAACTGAGTCATGTTTCCTCTGAGTCAAAGGCAAACCAGAAACAAAGTCCATGGCGATGTCATCCCATTTCCACTCAGGGATAGATAAAGGCATAAGCAAACCCGAAGGAACTTGATGCCCGGCCTTTACCTGCTGACAAGTCAAGCACTTGGAAACAAAATCCACTATATCACGCTTCATACCGGACCACCAATAGAATTGCTTCATGTCTCTATACATCTTCTCACTGCCCGGATGCATAGTAAAGACTGAACTATGCGCCTCACTCATGAGCTGTCTCCTCAAATCCTCAGATTCTGGCACACACAAGCGATCTCTGAACATAAGTA
Organism: Excoecaria cochinchinensis; assembly: GCA_947683425.1. Lineage (NCBI taxonomy): Eukaryota > Viridiplantae > Streptophyta > Magnoliopsida > Malpighiales > Euphorbiaceae > Excoecaria > Excoecaria cochinchinensis. The sequence goes on from CANTUQ010000043.1 coordinate 8,109,666, forward strand.
CCTCATCCTGAACTGAGAACTCTGATGGCTTACCCAATCTAACCTCATGCACAATCTGCTGAAGCCTTTGATCATCTCTCTGAGCATCCACAATCCTTTGTCTCAAAGTAGGCTTCACACGCAACTGAGCAAGCAAAGCCCCATCTGAACCAAATCGCCATCTGAATCGGCTCAAAAAGAAAGCTGAAACTGACTTTCGACTCAAGGCATCGGCGACTACATTGGCCTTACCAGGATGGTAATCCACAATGCAGTCGTAGTCCTTAAATAACTCAAGCCAACGCCGCTGTCTCATGTTCAACTCTTTCTGTGAAAGGAAGTACTTCAAACTCTTGTGGTCCGAGAAGATCCTACACTTTTCCCCATACAGGTAATGACGCCAAATCTTCAAGGCAAGGATCACAGCTGCCAACTCTAAATCATGCGTCGGATAGTTCCTCTCATGTGGCTTCAACTGACGAGAAGCATAAGCCACTACTTTACCTTCCTGCATCAGCACACATCCAAGACCAACTCCAGAAGCATCACTGTAAATGACAAACTCCTTACCCGAAATGGGTTGAGTAAGAATAGGAGCCTCAACAAGCAACTGCTTTAACTGATCAAAACAAGACTGACACCTGTCTGACCACTCAAATCTGACTCCTTTCCTCAACAATCTGGTCATCGGAGAAGCAATCACAGAAAATCCTTTAACGAACCGACGGTAGTAACCTGCTAAACCGAGGAAACTCCTCACTTCCTGAACATTTCGAGGCGCTTTCCAATCAACTATCGCCTCAATCTTGGCTGGATCAACCTGAATACCTCTAGCTGAAACAATGTGACCCAAGAATGATACTTCTCGAAGCCAGAAATCACACTTGCTAAGCTTGGCAAATAACTGATGCTCTCTCAACATCTGCAAAACCAATCTGAGATGCTCCTCATGCTCACTCTCATCCTTGGAATATACCAAGATATCATCAATGAACACTACTACAAATCGATCTAAGTATGGCCTAAACACACGATTCATCAGATCCATAAAAGCCGCTGGAGCATTGGTCAAACCAAACGGCATCACGAGAAACTCATAGTGGCCATACCTAGTCCGAAATGCAGTCTTAACCACATCTGCATCCTGAACTCGAAGCTGGTAGTACCCTGATCGAAGATCTATCTTGGAAAAGACACCTGCCCCTCGAAGCTGATCAAATAAATCCTCAATCCTAGGCAAAGGATACTTGTTCTTCACTGTAACTTTATTAATCTGGCGGTAGTCAATACACATCCGCAGGGATCCATCTTTCTTCTTAACAAACAGAACTGGAGCTCCCCAAGGAGATATGCTAGGTCGAATAAACCCCTTATCCAATAACTCTTGTAGCTGAGATTTAAGTTCCCTCAACTCTACAGGAGCCATCCGATAAGTTGCTCTCGAAATAGGTGCAGTACCTGGCATAATCTCAATGGACAACTCAACCTCTCTCTCAGGAGGCAAACCAGGCAACTCGCTCGGGAACACATCACTAAACTCCCGCACTACTGGAATGTCCTCAATCTGAACCTGATCCCTCTTAGAATCTAACACCACTGCTAGAGAAGCCTCACATCCCTTCCTGATGAATCTCTTAGCTTGCATCGCAGAAATCACATTATTCAACGAACTAGCACCCAAACCTTTCAGAAACACAAGAGACTGACTTCTATCCCGAAGTACAACTGTCTTCCTATGGCAATCAACTACAGCCCGATGCTTACCCAACCAGTCCATACCCAGAATCAAGTCAAACTCTCTGAAGGGTAACTCAATCAAATCCGCTGGAAGCACAGCTCCCTCAACAATCAGAGGACAACTCCTAAAAACTCTACTCACACTGACACTATGCCCTAATGGACTGGTCACACAAATCTCATAATCTAACTGATCAACTGAATGCAATTTATCAACAATTTTATCTGTGCACAAGTATGAGTGTGTGGAACCAGGATCAATTAGAGCATATAACTCAGTGTCATGGAGTAGGAACTTACCAGCAATAACATCAGGCGCGTCCTGCTCATCTCTGGCTCTCATAGCATATGCTCTAATAGCACCCTGAGGAGGATGCTCAACAGTCTCAGAAGCAGCTCCATCTCTATGCCGGCCACCTCTACCTCTACCTCGGCCTCTGCCACGGGTAGCCTGAGAAGCATTCGAACCGACCCTACTGCCCTCTCTCTGAGAACCTGAATCCTCATGCAATCTCGGACAACTGGCCAAAAGATGCTCAGAACTCCCACACCTGAAGCAAGCACCGGAGAGCCACCTGCACTCACCCCGATGAGTCTTACTACAATGAGGACAAACTGATGCAGTCTCAGATCTACCTCCTCTACCAGAACCTGATACAACTGCAGAACCCTGACGTCTACCTCTAGAAGCCGGACCAGATGCTGACTCATCCTGTGGGTTCCTAGATCTCTTACTCGAAGAAGATCCTCCACGAGAAGAACTCCTCCTCTGAGCTCTCTCTCACAACACAGTCTCTGATAACTCGGCTCTCACTGCAGCCTCCACTATCTGATAGTAGCTAACCCCAGGTATACACATCAAGGAAATCAAAGCAATCTTCAGAGTCTCATTTAACCCTGCCTTGAAATGCTTACATCTGAAGTCATCAGTCATAACTCCTCGTGGGGCATAGCGAGACAATCTATTGAACTCTTTCTCATACTCAGCTACAGACAAAGCCCTCTGCTTCAAACTCAAAAACTGCGCCCATCTCGAATCTCTATAAGTCTGAGTAATGTACTTCTTTGTGAACTCACCCTCAAAGAACTCCCAGGTAATCAGATCCGGTAACTGAGGATGCCTGCAAACCAATTCCCACCATTCAAATGCAGACCCTTGCAGAAGAACTAATGCACACTCTGCCTGCTGGTCAGGAGGACACCGAATCTCTCTCAAAGCACGCTTTACTTTATCTAACCATCTCTCTGCCATCTCAGACTCATTTAAACCAGTGCCATAAAAATCTTCAACTCCTGCCCTTCTCAAATTCTCCATAGGTGCTCTAGGAGCAGTCACTCTCTCCAAAACCTTAGCCATGTCCTGATGTAGTCTAAACATAGCCTCAAAGGGCATGGCTACGGCTTCGGGCTGGACCCTAGCATGCTGAGCCGACACAGTGACAGAAACAGACGGATCTATAGCTGGAGGATTCACACTCTCGGCGGATTCCTCACGCGCACCATGAGCAGAATTAGAAGCCATCTAAACAGACAAGAACACCCGCATCAGCCAACACAGATCTAGACATATTCACATCTAAGCAATTCAGAATAATCACAACAACACCCAGAAACGCCTAAACCTATGCTCTGATACCACAAACTGTAACACCCCCTTCCCATACGTAGGCGATCCCATCCGATAAGGAGTGAGATGCCGTATGAGTCAAGGTGTCACCAAACAATAGCAAAGCAAAACATACATCCATTCATGACATACATTCAGAATTACGGAATAATTAAAAACTTTACATGCAGAAAGCAAAAGCTGATCATGCATTACTATAATAAACTATTACAATAATGATCTGATCAACTAGCTGGAACAAAATAATATTACATAACCAAAATATAATTACAAATGCGGAAGCTGATACAAAACTGATACAGAGAGTTCTATACAAAAAGAATCATCACTAATACAAAACTGAGCCCTACACTAAAACCCCTTTGTGTTTGTTTGATGACGGCGACTCTCACAAGGCAAAACTCCTTCCGCACCTGCACGGATAAAAACACCGTGCTAAGCGATAAACGCTTAGTGGGGAAACACACATAAATTATGGACGGCCATTCACAATGGTCGCCTAAACATGTCACATTCAGAATGGCAATATGCAAAGGTTAGCATAATACATATAAACGTATTCACGTATAAAGGCCATATAGTCAATATCTCACAATCATATTCATTACAGAATAATCCAGCATGTGTTTCATCATTAACTCATTCAGAAATTCCATATGATAGTCAAATCAGATCAGAACAATTCTAATTAACAAATAACGAACACCTGCTGACTCTAGACAGTGGATAACGAGTGTACTGAAGGTACCTTACGGGTACGAATCGAATACTGAGGGTACCTCACAGGTACAAATCAAATGTTATATCATTTATCAAAACATGTTATTTATATACTGAGGGGATCTTAAACAAGATCCTATACTGATGGGTTCGCAAGGAACCAAACGGGGACCTGATCGGGGTCCAAACTGAACTGAGGGCTGCAGCTAAAGACTCTATTAGGCATGCCTAACTATCCACTTACTTGACTCTAGCAGGTTATGCGTCAAACAGATCACATTTCAGGATACAGAATATAATTCATCGGAAAATCATGGTATCACGCATATCGAAGCATCAAACAGTAAGACATGCATCATACAACAGTAAAGTCCATTCAGAAGAAATACCAAATTCATTTCTGAGTTAAAAACTAGGAAATTTCAGAAAAACGAGCTGAACGGAGACACGGGCAAGATTGGCTGGTCACGAGGCGTGACTGGCCTTCCCAACAGGTAGGTCACGCGACGTGACCGAGGGTCACGCGACGTGACTTGCTTGTTCCTCGCCGATCACATTGCGTGATCTTCACAAATCACGCAACGCCCTCGCAGGTCACGGCGTGACTGGACGTCACGTCTCGTGACGTGCTACTCCCTCGCAGATCACGTTGCGTGATCTCGCAGATCACGCATCGTCTTCGCAGGTCGCACGACGTGACCGAAGGTCACGTCACGTGACCTGCTTGTTCTTCAATTGGTCACGTGACTGGCTTCTCAGCAGGCAGGTCACGATGTGACCGAGGGTCACGTCTCGGGACTTGCCTTCTTTCATAGCGAGTCACGCGAACAAAGAGAACTTCAACAGTACTTCGATTTTCCTGAATTTCCAGAATTTTCAGAATAAAGAATTCAATCCCAATTTGATTTAAAACCATACAAACCTGTTTTTACCTTCCAGAAATCATCTCAAACAACATAGGCAACAATTATACAACTCAATTCATCAACTAATTAATCAACTCAAATCAAGAACATATGCATTCAAACTTACAAGAACATAAACCCTAGAATTTTACAGTAAAATCAAAATCACACAATTTCACAAGTAAACATTCCCAAACCTGGATTCTAAGCTTCTAACACTTAGTCCCACTGCTCCCAGCAACCTCTTTGCCTTTGGCATCGCGTGGAGCCTCAGCTAGAACACAAACACAGTAATGAACATCAACATGCAACCCTAAATTAGAACTCAACCTAAAGAAGAAGATGAAGAATTACAGCAAGATAAAGACAAGGATATGCACTTACCAAGCTAGGGAATGCCAAGAGAGATTAACTTCACCAATAAAATCTTGAATCCACACACAAGAGCCCTTAGGGAAAAGGAAAGGAAAAAGAAGAAGACCAGTGAAGAAAGAACGTGAATCTACCAATTCCTTTTCTTTTTTTCCTTTTTCTTTTTCTTTTCTTTACACTAAGTAAGTGTCCATTTCTTATTGGTGGTGTTAACCACTCACACTTAAATTCCACAAACATCACACACACCTAATGCACTTATAATTAAAGTACCCTACTAATGCCATGTATGTACCCCCAATAATAATAACACCCAAAAACATACATTTTACTAAAATACCCTTATGAAATGCTGAACACATGCGAATGCTTACACATACAGACAGACAGATAGACAGACAGACAGGCTCATACTACTAGGGGGCAAACGGGGTGTGACAAAAACCTTGTCTCCGACTTCAAATTGCACATCCTTTCTCTTCAAGTTGGCATAAGATCTCTGTCGATCCTTGGCCACTTTCAAATTCCGCTGCACAACTCTGATCTTCTCTTCTGCATCCCTTACCAATTCTGGCCCAATCACTGACTTCTCGGATAACTCTATCCAACAAACTGGAGTCCTACACTAACGTCCATACAGAGCCTCATAAGGAGCCATACCGATACTGGACTGATAGCTATTATTGTAAGCAAATTCCATAAGCGATACATACTTGTCCCAACTACCCGGAAAGTCCAAAACACAAGCCCTTAACATATCCTCTAAGATCTGAATCACTCGCTCGGACTGACCATTTGTCTGAGGATGAAATGCCGTACTGAAGTTCAACTTGGTACCCAAAGCTCGCTGCAACTCTTTCCAAAACTTAGATGTGAACCTTGGGTCCCGGTCTGAAACTATGGACAAAGGCACTCCATGCAATCGAACTATCTCATCCACATAGATACTAGCCAGTCTATCCATCTGGTAATCCATCCTAACCGGCAAGAAATGAGCAGACTTTGTGAGTCGATCTACAATAACCCAAACAGAATCATGCTTTTTCTGAGTCAAAGGCAACCCGAAAATAAAATCCATAGCAATGTCATCCCACTTCCACTCCGAAACGGATAAAGGCTTGAGCAATCCCGAAGGAACTTGGTGCTCAGCCTTTACCTGCTGACATGTCAAGCACTTGGATACAAAGTCTACTATGTCCCTCTTTATACCGGACCACCAGAAAAACTGCTTCATATCCCAATACATCTTGTTACTTCCGGGATGTATGGTGAAAACTGTACTGTGTGCCTCGCTCAAAAGCTGCTTTCTCAAATCCTTATCATCCGGAACACACAAACGGTTCCCATACAAAAGCACTCCATCAAGAACTGAGAACTCTGACTACTTGCCCAAACTAACCTCTTGTACAACCCGCTGAAGCCTCTTATCAAACTTCTGAGCATCAATAATCCGCTGTCTCAAGGTAGGTTTGACTCTCAACTGAGCTATTAAAGCCCCATCTGAACCAAACCTCCATCTGAACCGTCTCAAAAATAAGGCATAAACTAACTTTCGACTTAAAGCATCTGCGACTACATTGGCCTTACCTGAATGTTAATCCATAATGCAATCGTAGTCTTTAAATAACTCCAGCCAACGACGCTGTCTCATATTCAGTTCCTTCTGAGTTAGGAAATACTTCAAACTCTTATGGTCCGTAAAGATCATGCACTTCTCCCCGTAGAGATAATGGCGCTAAATCTTCAAAGCAAAGACAACCGCTGCTAACTCAAGATCATGCGTCGGATAGTTCCTCTCATGTGGCTTTAACTGCCAAGACGCATAAGCTACTACCTTACCTTCCTGCATCAGAACATATCCCAAACCAACACCTGAAGCATCACTATACATAACAAACTCCTTACCCGAAATGGGTTGAGTCAGTATAGAGCTTCAATTAACAACTGCTTCAACCTCTCAAAGCAAGCCTAACACTTATCCGACCACTCAAACTTAACTCCTTTCCTCAATAATCTTGTCCTCGGAGAAGCAAACACAGAGAAACCCTTAACAAACCGACGGTAGTACCCCGCTAACCCAAGGAAACTCCGCACTTCCTAAACATTCCTCGGAGCTTTTCAATCGACTATTACTTCAATCTTAGCTGGATCTACTCGAATACCCTTGGCTGAAACTCTATGGCCCAAAAACGACACTTCCCGAAGCCAAAAATCACACTTACTCAACTTGGCAAATAACCGATGTTCCCTCAACACTTGCAAAACCAATCGGAGATGCTTCTCATGCTCGGTCTCATCCATGGAATACAACAAGATATCATCTATAAACACTACTACAAATCGATCCAAGTATATGGCCTAAACACTCTGTTTATCAAATCCATAAATGCCGCTAGAGCATTAGTCAAACCAAACGGCATCACAAGGAACTCGTAGTGGCCATACCGCATCCGAAATACAGTCTTAACCACATCCTCATCCTTAACCCAAAGCTGATAAAAACACACCTACACCTCGAAGCTGATCAAATAAATCTTCAACTCTAGGCAACGGATACTTGTTCTTCACTGTGATCTTGTTAATCTGCCTGTAGTCGATGGACATCCTTAAAGACCCATCCTTCTTCTTGACAAACAAAACCGGAGCTCCCTATAGAGATATGCTAGGTCGAATAAACCCCTTATCCAATAGCTCTTGCAGTTGAATTTTTAATTCTCTCAACTCTACAGGAGCCATCCGATAAGGTGCCTTTGATACAGGTGTGGTACCCAGCATGATCTATATGGCTAGCTCAACTTCCCTCTCTAGAGGCAAACCTGGTAAATCACTCGAAAAACATCACTAAACTCTCGCACAACGAGGATATCCTCAATTCTGACTTGATTTCTCTTGGTATCCAAAACCGCAACTAGGAAAGCCTCACAACCTTTTCTCAAAAACCTCTTGGCTTGAATTGCAGAAATCACATTGTTCACAGAACTTGCACCCAAACCTCTTACAAACACTGGAGCTCGATTCCTATCTCAAAGCACAAAGGTCTTCCTATGACAATCAACCACAGCCCTATGCTTACCCAACCAGTCCAAGCCCAAAATCAGGTCAAATTCTCGAAACGGCAGCTCTATCAAATCCATAGGGAACTCTATACCTTCCACAAACAGAGGACAATTCCTAAAGACTCTACTCACATTGATACTATGCCCTAATGGATTGGTCACATATATCTCATAGTCTAACTGATCTACCACATGCAACTTATCAACAATCTTATGCGTGCACAAATATAAGTGTGTGGAACCAGGATCTATTAGAGCATATAATTCAGTGTCATGGAGTAGGAACTTACCAGCAATCACATCAGGGGCATCTTGCTCCTCTCTGGCTCTCACTGCATAAGCTCTGGCTGCAACTGGTGGAGGACGCTTAACCATCTCAGAAACAGCTCCCTCTCTGGGTCGATCGCCTCGACCTCTACCCCAGCCCCTACCACGGGTAGCCGGAGTAGCATCAGATCCAACTCCACTAGCTCCTCTCTGAGGACCCGAATCCTCACTCATTTGTGGACAATTTGCCAAACAGTTATCGGTGCTTCCACACTTAAAGCACCCACCCGTGAGCCACCTACACTCACCCCGGTGAGCCTTATTGCAATGACCACAAAGAGGTGTAACATCCGATCGACCACCTCTACCAGAACCAAATACCGCTGCTGAACCTTGCCTTCTACCTCTAGTAGCCAAACCATCTGATAGCTCATCTTGCGGGTTCCTAGATCTCTTACCCGAAGATGAGGAAGAACCACCCCGAGCAGAATTCCTTCGCAGAGCTCTCTCCCTATGCAATGATTTCGTCTTCTCCGCCCTCAAGGCAGCCTCTGCAATCTAATAATAACTTACCCCAGGCATACACATCAAAGAAATCAAAGCAATCTTTAAAGACTCATTCAACCCCGCTTCAAAATGTTTGCATCTGAAATCATCTGTCATAACCCCACGCGGAGCATAGCGAGACAGCCGATTAAACTCTTTCTCATAATCTGCAACTGACGAAGCCCTCTGCTTCAAACTCAGAAACTGTGCCCATCTTGCATCCTTATATGCCTGAGTCACATACTTCCTTGTAAACTCCTCCCCAAAGAATTCCCATGTAACCGGATCAGGCATCTGAGGTTGCCTACATACCAACTCCAACCATTCATAAGCCGACCCTTGAAGCAATGCCACCGCACATTCAGCTTGCTGATCGGGAGGACATCTGACTTCCTTCAAAGCTCTCTTCACTTTATCAAGCCACTTCTCAGCTAACTCTGACTCATCTTGCCCGGTCCCATAAAAATCCTCAACACCAGCTCGTCTTAAACTCTCTATCAGAGCTTTAGGGGCTGTCACTCTTTTCAAAACCCGAGCCATGTCCTGATGCAACCTGAACATCACCTCAAAAGGCATGGCAGCGGCCTCGGGCTGGACCCTAGCACGTTGAGCTGAAATAGATATAGAAATAGACGGATCTACAGCTGGAGGATTCACACTTTCAGCGGATTCCTCAAGCGAACCGCGAGCAGAATCAGAATCCATCTAACAAATAAGATGACAGCCACATCAGCCAACACAGCCCTAGACATAGACGCATCCACACATAGCATCATATGAACAATCACCCAGAAATGCCTAAACCTAGGCTCTGATACCACAACTTGTAACACCCCTTACCCGTACTTAGGCAATCCCATCCGATAAGGAGTGAGATGCCGTATGAGTAGAGGTGCCACCACACAGATACAGAATATACATACATACATACATAAACATACATACCAAAATACAGGGTAATTTAAAACATTACAAAGCCATTCATGAGATAAGCTGATCATGCATTAATATAACGGAAATCATTACATTACTGTTTGATCAACCCAGAAGGTACACAAGATAATTACATATCCAAAATTATACATATACATATGCGGAAGCTATTACAAAACTAAAATAAGAGATTTATATACAAAAAGAATCATCGAGATACAAAAATTAGGCCCTAAACTAAAGACCCCCAGCTATGTTGGCTTCGATGGCTGCGACTCTCCCAAGCAAATTCCTTTCGCACCTGCACGGGTAAACACACCGTGCTAAGCGATAAACGCTTATTGGGGAAATACACATATAGCATAAGGACAACCATTCACAACGGTCGTCAAGGCATATACATACAGATGGCATAATCAGAAATACGCATTAAACAAGAGTACAAACATATGAACATGTAAACATAAAAAGTCATACCTTCGATAAAATACCACTGCCTTCATAACACCTCATAAATAAGCATATTCGGATAATGCAATTTTATACTTAACAAAGCAATTCAAAAAGACAAAGTGCCTGCTGACTCAAAGTAGTGGATAACGAGTGAACAAACAGTACTTTATGGGTACGGGCTTATCACAAATAGTACCTTACCGGTACGAATCGAGAAATCAACTTTTACTTTTAATTTTCACAAAATATTTTCGAAGGGGATCTTAAACAAGATCCGAACACAAAAGGGTTAGCGAGGAACCAAGCGGGGACCTGATCGGGGTCCAAACTTAACAAAGGGCTGCAGCTAAGAGACTCTATTAGGCATGCCTAACTATCCACTAGACTGACTCTTGCAGGCTAAAATCATATAATTAACGTCCACATTTTAATGGTAACAAATAAAGAACTCATATACTTTAAATGGAACAGTACATGCACAAATATGGCTCATAATAAGTGATATTGAACGCTAAAATCAATAAAATAACATTTCTAAAACATGGGACGAAAACAGGATTTTATTGCAAAAACAGGGTAGGTCACGGTGGTAATCAGATTGGTTGCCACTGTCATATACCAAAGATCTTTGGCAGAATGTAAGTCTCGGGTACCTCACGATGGTAACTAAACTAGGTTGCCACCGTGACATACCTAGACCCCGAAACAGAAAGCACCTATGGGGTACCTGACGGTGGTAACTAAACTAGCTTGCCACCGTCACATACCCACTGCCCAAAACAGAAGCTAAAGTCTGGACACCTCACGGTGGTGACCAGATTAGTTGCCACCATGACATGTTCAAACTCTGGGCAGAATGCATTTGGTTCATGCCTCACGGTGGTAACTAAGTAGGTTGCCACCGTGACCCACGCCCAGATGCGATTCCTGAAGTCAAATTTCTAGATTTTCAAGCCAAAAATCCCACAACTCTCATATCAAACAACATATCCTGACTCCAATAACAAAATTAAACCATTCAAATATCATTAAATCATGCCATAAATGAATCTTACTCATGAATTCAAGGAATAACATCAATTTACACAATCAATTGCATCACTATTCGCATCACATATCCATCAATTTCATAATTGATTCCAAACTTCACAATCAAGGTTAAATAAACCAAGAAAACCACAACCTATAACATAAGAATTAATAAAGCATTAAGAACGCCAAAAATTTAAAAAATTTATTCAATTAACACATACTATCAAAACATAACACAAATTTCCATAACTCATAATTAGAAGCTCTATCACTTGGTTCCACTAGATCAAGTAACTTCCTTGCCTTTAGGATCTCTTGGAGGCTCAGCTAAGCAATAAATCACAACAAAAATACATAACTCAAAACCCTAACTAAAAACCCAAAACCAGAAAAATGCAAGGGAAGAAGAACTTGAACAAAAGCAAAACTAAAAGTATAAAACTTACCAATCAAACACAAGGAGTAATTAATTCCCACCACGCCAACTTGAATCCAAGCAAACCACTTAGAAAAGAGCAAAGAGGAAGAAGAAGAGGGAAGAAGAAGGGAGAACGAGAAATGGGTTTTAGAAATCTGAATTTCCCCTTTTTCCCTTTCTCATTCCTTTCTTTTCTCTCACTTTACACTTGTCAACATCTTAGTGGAGGGGATTAATCACTCACACACTAGATGCACATGTTACACACACACAATGAAACATTCACATAGTGCACCCTACACATGTATGAGCAACACACACAATGCACTCTCATCTAATACACACACACTATGATATACTCACATGCATACAATCACAACTCCACCTATGCACACCTTATTTCTATATGCACACCCACACCGGAATAAACCACCAAACATGCAATATTCTCAAAATGCACTCATGGTATGCCAAACACATACAAATACATACTCACATATATGGCTCATTCTACTAGGGGGCAAACGGGGTGTGACAACTTTAGCCCCTCCATAATATAAACACAGCAATTGGAGTCCATTTGGAGCATTAAAAGTGAAGAAAATTAAATATTCAAAGTTTAGGGTTGAATTTGAGGCATGTGTTTAACGTTTTCAAGTGTGTAGAGTTCATTTATGAAGTTATTTTGTAAAAAGGATGCATGAATTTGATGTTATGGTGTTTTTTGAATTCGGCCACTTTAGGTTCTCCTTGTGAGAAAGGAGTTTTCAAGGCAAAAAGGAAGGAAAAGGAAGTTTGGAGTGTTTATTGCAAGGATCTAAGGTGAGTGGATACAATACCCTTCTTTTTCCATTGATTATGTATGTGTTTTAGGTTATGTTTAAGTATGAACGTGAGATTTAGGCATGTTTGATTAAATCTAACTTGATAAGCATGCTTAGTGGACTTAAATAAGTGTATAAATTGGATTACAATAAATTAAAACATTATGGTATGAAAATCCACATGTAGGCCGAATGGAAACTTAAGGAAAACATAATGTATATATGGCTTTTATGGCTTATAAATCATAGATATAATCTGTATAACTTGTGTAATGTATGATAGAATGATTAAAAGAATAAAAAACAAATATGGTGAAATCTTGTAAGTGAGGCCGAATGGGTTTGAGTGAAATTTAAGTATGAATAATGGCAATTATGGCATGTGATTGGTATTTGTGATATGTATAGCATTTAATTTGGATGATTGAGTAGTTAAATGAAATTAAAGTGGACGTTATGAAAAACTCACACCTTGACCGAATTGAATAATGAATATATAATGCATGATTAGTGGTAATTATGTCATACAAATGATGTATATAATGGGTTTACCATGTAAAGTGTATGATTGAATGGTTAAATGGAATTAAAGAGAACTTAATGAAAAATTGGTATGATGGCCGAATTGAATATGATAGATTTCTATGGTGTGTTTTGATATTTAATGACATATAATGGCATGAAATGAATGAAAAGTAATAAATGAGTCTGTATGTGAAATTATAAGTGAAAATGATGACTTGGCCAAATTGTATATGTTGGCATAATTTAAAAATTTAAGTGAATTTTAATGTTATGTTGCCCTTAGTAGTGGTCTGGTAGTAAAATCTAGTCCAGGATATAATTGGCTAGCCATAGAGATTCCACACCGCGGTCCGAGTCATAACGACTCGTTATCGATAAGCCAATGACGATCTATCCCAATGTACAGTATATACAATGTTTACAGTGATCAGTATAGTGTAGTGCAGTGATTAATGGTCCCATTGGAGTCATTCTATGGTGTAGTGGATCTGTGGCATCCACGTCCCGCATATCCGGTCAGTAGATTTTCTTTCGGGTGTATACTAGGGGCATCATGGTAATTATGTGATAAAAAGCGGTGAAAATAGTAATAAATGTAAAAATGAGTGAAAACGAGACTAAAATGGAATAAATATAAAGTTTAGGGGCAAAATGGTAATTTTACATTTAGTAGGTAAAAAGTGATAAAGTTAGGTAAAAAGTGTATTTGTAAGGGTAATCTGGTAATTTTGGGATAAAATTAGGTTAAAATGGTAATTTACTGTAAAAGTGACAAATTAAGGACATAAATGTAATTTGGTAAATTAATAAGCTTAAAAGTGGAATTTAAGTGAAAAAGCGGTAAATTGGTAATTAAGAGAAAAAAAATAAAGGGTAAAAGTGGAAAATAAAAACGAGTCAGGTTAAAAGTGTAATTTAAGTATATGTAATGGCATTTTGGTAATTAAATGTAAAATGAGGACATAAATGGAATTAGTGTAAAAGAAGGGACATAGATGTAATTAATGAAAAAGTCAAGGATAAAATTTGGAAACCAAGGAAAAAGATTAGGGGCAAAAATGTAATTAATGAAATAATAAGCTTAATAAAGGGATTAAAATGTAATTAGTGTATAATAAGGTTTATTGTTTAATTATATAATTGAATTGATAAATTAATTGGCAAATATGATTAATAATTTAATAGAAGATAATAATAATAATAAATTAAAAGTGAAATTTAGATTAATTAGTGGCCTAATTGTAATTATAGTGAATTGAAGTGATAAAATCAAAATTTAAGGTAAAGCAAGAACTAAAGTGTAATTTGAGTTTGAATGATGGTAGGGGCTAAATGATAAAGTATATGATAAAATAACAAATAAATATGGTAATGGAATTTAATAGTGGCATTTTTTGTAATAGGAAACAATTAAGGGTAAGAATGTATATTAATATAAAGTGTAGGGACCAAATCGTAAATTTAAAATAATAAGGCTAATTAAGATATTATAGTGCAGCTAATTGTTGACACAGATACTAAGTGCACTTTTGTTAATTGGTGAGTGAATAATCGATGAAATTGGAATATTGAACTGCAAATAATTATTAATTGAATAATGGTTTATTTGATCCAAGGTATAATAAGATATGTGTGTGTAATTTAATTAGGTTTATAAAGCGATAGAATTGTAAATAGAGTATAAGCAGGAGCAAAAATGTGAATCTGTGGCACTAATGTGAATAAGTGGAAGTAAGTAAAATAAAGTTAAATTATTCGAATAGTGTTAATATAGGGATCCGATAATACGTTAAATAAAGTATGGGCTGCTAAATAAAAATACTACAACATTAACTGGGAAAATTGACTAATAAGTGAAGTGAAGAAAATATTAATTTGCATATACATTGATAAATAAGGGAGTGACACATAAATGAATAATAACTAACAATGTAAATAGTGATGATGATATAAATAAAAGTGAAATGGGAAGATAATTTGTAATTGTGGTAATATAGAGAGGACCAAATTGTAAATTACTATAGTAAAACTTTTAAAAAGGAGGCCTTGGTGAACTAAGTTATAGTGTTTGTTTACTAATTGAAAGGTTATAAGGAATTGATAAACTAATTGTGTAATTTGCTAAATTGGAATATTAAAAGTATCTAATTAGGTATAATGGAAAATAAGGATTTTAAAGGTAGTAGTCATAAATGGTAGTGTGATTAATATGAAGTGTCAATATAAAAAAAAAATTAATAGACCCATTATAATGTTAAATATATAAGTGAACAAAATTAAAAAGGGATCAACGTATTAATAATAAAACTACAAGGACTACAATAATGTAAAATGCGGATTAGATGGTTGTCGAGATTTTTGTTAAAATTATAATATTGAATGATTGACAAGTAAATTCAAGAGTAAAGGATAGGAGTGATAAAAATGTCAGCAATAATAGAAATTGTGTTAAATAAGGAAGAAATAAGAAAATAATGATAGAATAATAAGTGCTCCAATAAGCTAAGTGATTAAATTATAGTGATAACCATTCGGCAATTAATACGACTCGAAAACGATTAAAGTGAATAACTCAGTGAAAGATTTAATATAATGAAGATATTAATATAAAAAGGATTAGTATAGTGCCAGAAAGTAAAGGAAGTGTTGGGAACGTAAAGGAAATAATAGTGTTAGATCAGTGTTATTAATATCGGAAATAAGGACTAATTAATAAGTGATTCAATAAATAGTAGAGTATCCGATTATAGACTGTAATTAAGTATATAGGTTATGGAAATGGGAAGAAATCAACAAGTTATAATACAGATAAAACAATAAAAAGAATTGTAACACCCCCTTCCCATACGTAGGCGTTCCCATCCGATAAGGAGTGAGAAGCCGTATGAGACAAGGTGTCACCAAACAGATACAAAGCAAAGTATACATCCATTCATAACATACATTCAGAAATACAGAATAATTAAAAACTTTACATGCAAAAAGCAAAAGCTGATCATGCATTACTATAATTAAACTATTACATATACAAAATATAGATACAAAAGCGGAAGCTGATACAGAGAGTTCTATACAAAAAGAATCAATAACTGATACAAAACTGAGCCCCACACTAATCCCTTCTGTGTTGGCTTGATGACGGCGACTCTCTCTAGCAAAACGCCTTCCGCACCTGCACGGGTAAAAACACCGTGCTAAGCGATAAAACGCTTAGTGGGGAAACACACATAAATTATGGACGGCCACTCACAGTGGTCGTCAAGGCATAACACATTCACAATGGCAGAATGCAAGGACTGTTGCATAAATCATATAAACATGCCCGTAATTAAATACTATACTTTCAGAATCTCACATGCATTGCAGAATCAACCAACATGTATTTCATCATTAAACTCATTCAGATATTCCATTCAAAGCCATATCAGATCAGAACATTTCCATTAACATTTAAAGAATACCTGCTGACTCTAGACAGTGGATAACGAGTGTACTGAGGGTACCTTACGGGTACGAATCGAATACTGAGGGTACCTCACAGGTACAAGTCAAATATTATATCATTTATCAAAACATGTTATTTATATACTGAGGGAATCTTAAACAAGATTCTATACTAAAGGGTTCGCGAGGAACCAAACGGGGACCTGATCGGGGTCCAAACTGAACTGAGGGCTGCAGCTAAAGACTCTATTAGGCATGCCTAACTATCCACTTACTTGACTCTAGCAGGTTATGCGTCACACTGGTCACATTTCAGGATATAGAGTATAATTCATCAGAAAATCATGCTATCACGCATATCAAAGCATCAAACAGTAAGACATGCATCATACAGTAGTAAAGTCCATTCTGAAGAAATAACAAATTCAGTTCTGAGTTAAAAACTAGGAAATTTCGGAAAAACGAGCTGAGCGGAGAAATGGGCGAGATCGGCTGGTCACTGGGCGTGACTGGCCTTCTCAACAGGCAGGTCACGGCGTGACCTAGGGTCACGTCTCGTGACCTGCTTGTTTCTCGCCACACGCGTTGCGTGATCCTCGCGGATCACGCAATGCTTATGCAGGTCACGGCGTGACCGGGGGTCACGCGACGTGACGCTGCTTCTCCCTCGCAGATCACGTTGCGTGATCTGCCTCCATCTTCGCAGGTCGCACGACGTGACCGAAGATCACGTCGCGTGACTTGCTTGTTCTTCAGCTGGTCACGTGACTGGCTTCCCAGCAGGCATGTCACGTCGTGACCGAGAGTCACGCGACGTGACTTGCCTTCCTGCGTAGCGAGTCACGCAACAAAGAACAGTACCTAAATTTCCAGAATTTCCAGAATTTCCAGAATCAAGAATTCAACCCCAATTTGATTAAAAACCATTCAAACCTGATCTTACCTTCCAGAAATCATCTCAAATCACATAATCAATATACATGCAACTCAATTTAACATATAAACAATCAAACCAAGACTAATTGATTCAAACAAGAGCATATAAACCCTAGAATTTACAGTAAAACATCAAAATCGTACAAATCAATATTCCCAAACCTGGATTCTAACTTCTATCACTTAGCTCCACTTGGTCCAGCAACCTCTTTTCCCTTTGGATCACGTGGAGCCTCAACTAGAACACAAACACAGTAAATTCAACCCTAGGTTAAACCTAAACTCAAGGAAGAAGATGAAGATGCAATTTACAGTAAAACAAAGACTAGATCTTGCACTTACCAAGCTAAGAAATGCAAGGAGAGGATTAATTTCACCAATTCAAGCTTGAATCAAAATACACAGTACTTGGGAATAAAGAAAGTGAAGAAGAAGAGAGAGTGAGTGAGAAAAACGTGAATCTGTAAGTTTCTTTTTCCTCATTCCCTTTTCTTTTTCTTTTCTTTATTCTAAATATGTATCAAACTCCTATTGGTGACACTAATCACTCACACCAAAATAACCTACACTACACACACCTAAAACCCTCTTCACTTATGCATACCCTACCATGGTATGAACACATGCACACAAGTATATCTCATTTAATTAAACACACTAATGCCATGTATGCACCCACATAATAATAAACCCCAAAATCATACATTTTACTGAAATACCCTTATGAAATGCTGAACACATGCGAATGCTTACACATACTGACAGACAGATAGATAGATAGACAGACGGACAGACAGGCTCATTCTACTAGGGGGCAAATGGGGTGTGACAACTCTCCCCTACTAATAAGAATTTCGTCCTCGAAATTCTCACCTGAACTGAATAACTGTGGATACTGAGCTCTCATGGACTCCTCTGGTTCCCAAGTCGCTTCCTCGACTCCATGATGGATCCACAACACTTTAACCAAAGGAATCTGCTTATTCCTCAACTGCCTAACCTCTCGGGCTAGAATAGCTCGCGGTTCCTCATCATAAGAGAAGTCTGGCTGAACCTGGATATCCTGAACTGACAGAACATGCGAAGGATCTGATCGGTACCGACGAAGCATCGAAACGTGAAACACATCATGTAACTTTGCTAACTCCATCGGTAGCGCTAATCTGTAGGCTACAGGTCCCACCTTAGCCAAAATCTCATAAGGTCCAATGAAACGAGGACTCAGCTTACCCTTCTTTCCAAATCGAAGCACTCTCCTCCAAGGAGAAACTTTAAGGAAAACCTTGTCCCTGATCTCAAAATGCACATCTTTTCTTTTCAAATTGGCGTAAGACTTTTGCCGATCCTTTGCTGCCTTCAAATTCCGCTGCACTACTCTGATTTTCTCTTCAGTATCTCTAACCAAGTCTGGTCCAATCATAGATCTCTCGGATAGCTCTGTCCAACAAATCGGAGTCCTACACTGACGACCATACAAAGCCTCATATGGTGCCATACCAATACTCGACTGAAAACTGTTGTTGTAGGCAAACTCCATCAATGATACATATCTGTCCCAACTGCCCGGAAAATGCAAAGTACAAGCCCTCATCATATCCTCCAGAATCTGAATAACTCGCTCTGACTGACCATCGGTCTGAGGATGAAACACTGTACTGAAGTTCAACCTAGTGCCCAAAGCTCTCTGTAACTCCTTCCAAAACTTGGAAGTAAACCTCGGATCTCGATCTGACACTATGGACAAAGGCACACCATGCAACCGAACTATCTGATCCACATAGATACTGGCTAATCTGTCCATGGAGTAGTCCACTCTAACTGGCAAGAAGTGAGCTGATTTCGTAAGCCGATCCACAATAACCCAAACCGAATCATGCTTCCTCTGAGTCAAAGGCAAGCCAGAAACAAAGTCCATGGTGATATCACTCCATTTCCACTCAGGAATGGATAAAGGCATAAGCAAACCTGAAGGAACCTGATGCTCTGCCTTCACCTGCTGACAAGTCAAGCACTTGGAAACAAAATCCACTATATCACGCTTCATACCGGACCACCAATAAAATTGCTTCATGTCTCTGTACATCTTCTCACTGCCCGGATGCATAGTAAAGACTGAACTATGCGCCTAACTCAAGAGCTGTCTCCTCAAATCCTCAGACTCTGGCACACACAGACGATCTCTGAACATAAGTACCTCATCCTGAACTGAGAACTCTGATGGCTTACCCGATCTAACCTCATGCACAATCCGCTGAAGTCTCACATCATCTCTCTGAGCATCCACAATCAACTGTCTCAAAGTAGGCTTCACACGCAACTGGGCAAGCAAAGCCCCATCCGAACCAAATCGCCATCTGAAACGCCTCAAGAACAAGGCTGAAACTGACTTACGACTCAAAGCATCTGCAACTACATTGGCCTTACCAGGATGGTAATCCACAATGCAGTCGTAGTCCTTAAACAACTCAAGCCATCTGCGCTGTCTCATGTTCAACTCTTTCTGTGAAAGGAAGTACTTCAAACTCTTGTGGTCCGAGAAGATCCTACACTTTTCCCCATACAAGTAGTGACGCCAAATCTTCAAAGCAAAGATTACAGCTGCCAACTCTAAATCATGCGTCGGATAGTTCTTCTCATGTGGTTTCAACTGACGAGAAGCATAAGCCACTACTTTACCCTCCTGCATCAGCACACATCCAAGACCAATTCCAGAAGCATCACTGTAAATGACAAACTCCTTACCCGAAATGGGTTGAGTAAGGATAGGAGCCTCAACAAGCAACTGCTTTAACCGATCAAAACAAGACTGACACCTGTCTGACCACTCATATCTAACTCCTTTCCTCAACAATCTAGTCATAGGAGCAGCAATCACAGAAAATCCCTTAACGAACCGACGGTAGTAACCTGCTAAGCCGAGGAAACTCCTCACTTCCTGAACATTTCGAGGCGCTTTCCAATCAACTATCGCCTCAATCTTAGCTGGATCAACCTGAATACCGCTAGCTGAAATAATGTGACCCAAGAATGACACTTCTCGAAGCCAGAAATCACACTTGCTAAGCTTAGCAAACAACTGATGCTCTCTCAACATCTGCAAAACCAATCTGAGATGCTCCTCATGCTCACTCTCATTCTTGGAATACACCAAGATGTCATCAATGAACACTACTACAAATCGATCTAAGTATGGTCTAAACACACGGTTCATCAGATCCATAAAAGCCGCTGGAGCATTTGTCAAACCAAACGGCATCACAAGAAACTCATAGTGGCCATACCTAGTCCGAAATGCAGTCTTAACCACATCTGCATCCTGAACACGAAGCTGGTAGTACCCTGATCGAAGATCTATCTTGGAAAAGACACCCGCACCTCGAAGCTGATCAAATAAATCCTCAATCCTAGGCAAAGGATACCTGTTCTTCACTGTAACTTTATTAATCTGGCGGTAATCAATGCACATCCGCAGGGATCCATCTTTCTTCTTGACAAACAGCACTGGAGCTCCCCAAGGAGATATGCTCGGTCTAATAAACCCCTTATCCAATAACTCTTGTAGCTGAGATTTAAGTTCCCTCAACTCTACAGGAGCCATCCGATAAGGTGCTCTCGAAATAGGTGCAGTACCCGGCATGATCTCAATGGACAACTCAACCTCTCTCTCAGGAGGCAAACTAGGCAACTCGCTCGGAAACACATCCCCAAACTCTCGCACTACAGGAATATCCTCAATCTGTACCTGATCCCTCCTGGAATCTAACACAACTGCTAGAAAAGCCTCACAACCTTTCCTGATGAATCTCTTAGCTTGCAACACAGAAATAACATTATTCACTGAACTAGCACCCAAACCTTTCAGAAACACAAGAGACTGACTTCTATCCCGAAGTACCACTGTCTTCCTATGGCAATCCACTACAGCCCGATACTTACCCAACCAGTCCATACCCAGAATCAAGTCAAACTCTCTGAAGGGTAACTCAATCAGATCCGCTGGAAGCACAACTCCCTCAACAATCAGAGGGCAACTCCTAAAAACTCTACTCACACTGACACTATGCCCTAATGGACTGGTCACACAAATCTCATAATCTAACTGATCAACTGAATGCAATTTATCAATAACTCTATTTGTGCACAAATATGAGTGTGTGGAACCAGGATCAATTAGAGCATACAACTCAGTGTCATGGAGTAGAAACTTACCAGCAATAACATCAGGCGCATCCTGCTCATCTCTGGCTCTCATAGCATAAGCTCTAATGGCAGCCTGAGGAGGATGCTCAACAGTCTCAGAAGCAGCACCATCTCTATGCCGACCACCTCTACCTCGACCTCGGCCTCTGCCACGGGTAGCCTGAGAAGCATTCGAACCGACCCTACTGCCCTCTCTCTGGGAACCTGAATCCTCCTGTACTCTCGGACAACCGGCCAACTGATGCTCAGAACTCCCACACCTGAAGCATGCACCGGTAAGCCACCTACACTCACCACGATGTGACTTACTACAATGAGGACAAACTGGTGTAGTCTCCGCTCTACCACCCCTACTAGAACCTGACACAGCTGTACAACCCTGACGTCTACCTCTAGAAGCCGGACCAGATGCTGACTCATCCTGTGGGTCCCTCGATCTCTTACTCGAAGAAGATCCTCCACGAGAAGAACTCCTCCTCAGAGCTCTCTCTCTCATCACTGTCTCAGACAACTCTGCTCTCACTGCAGCCTCCACAATCTGATAATAGTGAACCCCAGGTATACACATCAAGGAAATCAAAGCAATCTTCAGAGACTCATTTAACCCTGCCTCGAAATGCTTGCATCTAAAGTCATCAGTCATAACTCCTCGAGGGGCATAGCGAGATAACCTGTTGAACTCTTTCTCATAATCAGCTACTGACAATGCTCTCTGTCTCAAGCCCAAAAACTGCGCCCATCTCGAATCTCTATAGGTCTGAGTGATGTACTTCTTTATGAACTCACCCTCAAAGAACTCCCAGGTAATCGGATCCGGTAGCTGAGGATGCCTGCAAACCAACTCCCACCACTCAAAAGCAGACCCCTGAAGAAGAGCTAAAGCACACTCTGCCTGCTAGTCGGGAGGACACCGAATCTCTCTCAAAGCACACTTCAATTTATCTAACCATCTCTCTGCAGTCTCAGACTCATTCAACCCAGTACCATAGAAATCCTCAACTCCTGCTCTCCTCAGATTCTCCATAGGTGCTCTAGGAGCAGTCACTCTCTCCAAAACCCTAGCCATGTCCTGATGCAGTCTAAGCATAGCCTCAAGGGGCATGGCTGCGGCCTCGGGCTGAACCCTAGCATGCTGAGCCGACACATTAACAGAAACAGACTGATCTACAGCGGGAGGATTCACACTCTCAGTGGATTCCTCACGCGCACCATGAGCAGAATTAGAAGCCATCTAAACAAACAAGAAACAACCGTATCAGCCAACACAGATCTAGACACATACACATCTTAGAAACTCAGAACAATCATAACAACACCCAGAAACGCCTAAACCTATGCTCTGATACCACTAACTGTAACACCCCCTTCCCATACGTAGGCGTTCCCATCCGATAAGGAGTGAGAAGCCGTATGAGACAAGGTGTCACCAAACAGATACAAAGCAAAGTATACATCCATTCATAACATACATTCAGAAATACAGAATAATTAAAAACTTTACATGCAAAAAGCAAAAGCTGATCATGCATTACTATAATTAAACTATTACATATACAAAATATAGATACAAAAGCGGAAGCTGATACAGAGAGTTCTATACAAAAAGAATCAATAACTGATACAAAACTGAGCCCTACACTAATCCCTTCTGTGTTGGCTTGATGACGGCGACTCTCTCTAGCAAAAAGCCTTCCGCACCTGCACGGGTAAAAACACCGTGCTAAGCGATAAAACGCTTAGTGGGGAAACACACATAAATTATGGACGGCCACTCACAGTGGTCGTCAAGGCATAACACATTCACAATGGCAGAATGCAAGGACTGTTGCATAAATCATATAAACATGCCCGTAATTAAATACTATACTTTCAGAATCTCACATGCATTGCAGAATCAACCAACATGTATTTCATCATTAAACTCATTCAGATATTCCATTCAAAGCCATATCAGATCAGAACATTTCCATTAACATTTAAAGAATACCTGCTGACTCTAGACAGTGGATAACGAGTGTACTGAGGGTACCTTACGGGTACGAATCGAATACTGAGGGTACCTCACAGGTACAAGTCAAATATTATATCATTTATCAAAACATGTTATTTATATACTGAGGGAATCTTAAACAAGATTCTATACTGAAGGGTTCGCGAGGAACCAAACGGGGACCTGATCGGGGTCCAAACTGAACTGAGGGCTGCAGCTAAAGACTCTATTAGGCATGCCTAACTATCCACTTACTTGACTCTAGCAGGTTATGCGTCACACTGGTCACATTTCAGGATATAGAGTATAATTCATCAGAAAATCATGCTATTACGCATATCAAAGCATCAAACAGTAAGACATGCATCATACAGCAGTAAAGTCCATTCTGAAGAAATAACAAATTCAGTTCTGAGTTAAAAACCAGGAAATTTCGGAAAAACGAGCTGAGCGGAGAAATGGGCGAGATCGGCTGGTCACTGGGCGTGACTGGCCTTCTCAACAAGCAGGTCACGGCGTGACCTAGGGTCACGTCTCGTGACCTGCTTGTTTCTCGCCACACGCGTTGCGTGATCCTCGCGGATCACGCAATGCTTATGTAGGTCACGGCGTGACCGGGGGTCACGCGACGTGACGCTGCTTCTCCCTCGCAGATCACGTTGCGTGATCTGCCTCCATCTTCGCAGGTCGCACGATGTGACCGAAGATCACGTCGCGTGACTTGCTTGTTCTTCAGCTGGTCACGCGACTGGCTTCCCAGCAGGCATGTCACGTCGTGACCGAGAGTCACGCGACGTGACTTGCCTTCCTGCGTAGCGAGTCACGCAACGAAGAACAGTACCTAAATTTCCAGAATTTCCAGAATTTCCAGAATCAAGAATTCAACCCCAATTTGATTAAAAACCATTCAAACCTGATCTTACCTTCCAGAAATCATCTCAAATCACATAATCAATATACATGCAACTCAATTTAACATATAAACAATCAAATCAAGACTAATTGATTCAAACTCTTCAAGAGCATATAAACCCTAGAATTTACAGTAAAACATCAAAATCGCACAAATCAATATTCCCAAACCTGGATTCTAACTTCTATCACTTAGCTCCACTTGGTCCAGCAACCTCTTTTCCCTTTGGATCACGTGGAGCCTCAACTAGAACACAAACACAGTAAATTCAACCCTAGGTTAAACCTAAACTCAAGGAAGAAGATGAAGATGCAATTTACAGTAAAACAAAGACTAGATCTTGCACTTACCAAGCTAAGAAATGCAAGGAGAGGATTAATTTCACCAATTCAAGCTTGAATCAAAATACACAGTACTTGGGAATAAAGAAAGTGAAGAAGAAGAGAGAGTGAGTGAGAAAAACGTGAATCTGTAAGTTTCTTTTTCCTCATTCCCTTTTCTTTTTCTTTTCTTTATTCTAAATATGTATCAAACTCCTATTGGTGACACTAATCACTCACACCAAAATAACCTACACTACACACACCTAAAACCCTCTTCACTTATGCATACCCTACCATGGTATGAACACATGCACACAAGTATATCTCATTTAATTAAACACACTAATGCCATGTATGCACCCACATAATAATAAACCCCAAAATCATACATTTTACTGAAATACCCTTATGAAATGCTGAACACATGCGAATGCTTACACATACTGACAGACAGATAGATAGACAGACAGACGGACAGACAGGCTCATTCTACTAGGGGGCAAATGGGGTGTGACAAGAATTGTTCATAGAATTGATTATTAATTGAAAGACCAAGGATAAAATAATCAGTGTTAAAATTATTAGTGCACATGATAAAGAAAGTAATAATAGAAATGAAAAGGATAAAGTAAGTGATATGTAATAGTTACAGAAAAATACACAAATGAATATATCTATAAGATAATTTCAAAATGGTTGATATAGCTAGCTCTCAAAGTATTGGAAAGAACGTAACAATTGTATATTGTAAAGGTTAACAGTGTAAGTGATAGTTAAATTGACAATAGCATAATAGTGATTAATGTAATTATAGAATAGTGATAAAGGTAAAGATAGTGAGTGCTGTAGAAGTATGTTACAAAGTGTCTAAAAGACTCAGGAATAAATATTCCGATAATCTAAATAAAGGAGAATAATTACGTGTGCATGCATATAGGATTAGTATGGGAAACTTAGGATATGTATCCACCACTGGGCATTTTAATGCTCAGTGTGTAGAATGTTATGAGAGCAGGTGATGATAGTTTAGACGTGGCCGAAAGAGTAGTGACAATAGAAGAAACGGTCGACAGCAAGGATTGAAGGCTTGGCATGGCATGTATACGACCGCAGTAAAGAGAAGAAATTGCATGTGGTATGGTATGTGTTTGGTATGCTTAGTGAATTGTTATGGTTTTGTATATGTATGTTTGTGAATGTTATTGTTGAAAAAAAAATTTCTACAGAATTATCGAGTGCTTTGTAGTGGCTGCCAGTGTAATACAATGTTGTGACATCCGATATTCGTATCGTTATCTTGTTGAGGATTTTGTTATACCCGACATATCCGTCCATGAAACTATACATCATGCAGCTGGCTGTACTGTCCATTCAAATATCTATGTGAGGCAAAGGGAAATCATCTTTTGGACAAGTCTTGTTCAAATCCCGGTAGTCTATACATACACGCACTTTTTCATTCCTTTTGGCCATTGGAACAACATTTGCCAACCAAGTTGGGTATTGAACCTCTATAAGGAACTTAGCCTCAATCTGCTTATGGACCTCTTCTTTAACCTTTTTCGCTGACTCCGGTCTAAGCCTTTTGAGTTTTTGCTTAACCGGTTTGTGATCTTGATAAGTAGATATGGTGTGTTCAGAGATTTCATTATTGATCCTTGGAATGTCCTCCTAGGTTTAGGCAAAGACTTTTTCATATTTTTTTAAGATTCTTTCAAATTTTAATCTCTCTTCAGGAGTTACATTAGATGCTATCATCTTCTTTTATAATCATCGTCTTTTTCTACCGATGCAGATCTTGTAGCCGATGGTTGGGTAACATCTTGGCTTTTAGGAGGCTCGTTAGTAACCTCCGGTGGGATCTTGTCTTGCTTGTTTAAATCTGTAGCTTCATCTTCTACCTTGTCCTCTCCCTTCACTCAGGGTAGCTAAAAGTTCATCTGTGACAGTCTCCTCGGGTGCGTCTCTGTCCCAAACAATGTTTTGAGTCATAATTTCTTCATCCCAAAAACCCTCTATTTGCTTGATGAATTTAGTGTCCCAATTAAAGATGTCATTGAAAACCTCGAATCTAGGTACAATTTTCCCATCTATCTATTGAGGTTCAGCTTCTCTGGCATAGGCACAGACTGAGGTGGCTGGCACAAAACTCTTTGTGATGTGAGGGATCTCACCTGTTGTCTTCTTGCACTTTATTGTTGTGCCTTTGTACCCAAAACCTTTCAGATCTTTCTAACCGCTTGTCATGATAGCTGATTAAGGCCCTTGAGAGTTTCTGCCCAAACGAGCTCCAAGGAAAAAAGACATCTTCTTCATCATATTCACCACCCAAGGGCTCTCTATCGAATTTGAGTCTCATGTCGAATTTTTATCATCTAGTGCAAAGTAGATGGCATTCCTCCTAGCCTTCCTAATAATGCTGAAAAGTTTGCTGGAATAGGGAGGACAATGAATTCTGCTTCTATCTCTATTGGCTCTGTCTTCACCATTGCCTTAAAAGTTCTTGAGACTTGTCTTCGAGAATTGTCATAGGCAGTGATTATAAGGTCGGATTTGCTCAACATACTCTCATTCAGTCCAAATGCAGATATCGCCACCAAGGGACACATATTCATAGATGACCCATCATCAACCATTATACATGCTATATGCTTCTCATTGATCTGCGCCTTTATGTACTGAGGGCGATTGTAATTACGGCCTTCTGCTGGCAAATTTGCATCTGAATAAACTATGTTTTCCCCAGAGCTTCCTTTTACAATGTCTAATAATTTGGTGGGGAAAATAGTGGTTACAACTGTGGACTCACACAAAGCTTCTACTAACTTCTGTTTGTGCGACAGTGATTGCCTTAGAAAATCCCAAATTGATAATTGAACCGGCATCTTTTTAGACTTTTTTAATATTTGGTTTTCTTTTGTCTCCTTTTCTGTAGGAACTCGCTGTAACACCCAGATACACCCATTGGAAGGATACCAAAGCGCCATGCAACACTCACTCAGAAACATACATACACCTCAGCGGAACCATACAATAATAATAATAAATCTTATATAAACAAAACATAATATATATATATATATATATATAATATCCGAAAATATTACATAAAGATCCTTAAACATTTACATATACGGATATACAAAAAAAATAAATTACATATACAAAATACAGGAGCTGAATACAAAATAAAAACTCCAACTCCTAGTGGCTAACCCTGCAGATGCGCGATGCGAACCGAACCAAAATCCTGCCACCTACACGGGAAGAGAGCCCGTGCTAAGCGATAATGCTTAGTGGGGAGGAACAAAGACACAAGGGAACAAGTACACTGAACAGGAATAAAATAAGTCATGCAAATACGAATACGTACACATACTGAAATACTTACCATGGCAACAAGCGAGATGTCACATGCACGACATACTAAAATCATATCAACACATAATCACTAGTCCAAGCCACTCATTTAATTATAACACTATACTGAACATACTCTTATAACACTACACTGAACATACACTCACACATCTCAAACATTAGCCTGAATCTCACTTGTTGTGGATACAGGAGCGCTACGCTACAGGGGATACTGCAAACAATATCAATTGTGAGAGATCGAAGCCTCGATCACACACTATACTGGAGACCGAAGCCTCAAAAACATTTTTATACCCGAAGGTAGCAAGGGAGACCGTAGTCTCAAAACATTTTATCACTATCAGAATGACCATCTCGGAGGTCGGCCGAAAGACCGAAACGGGGCCATCATAGGCAGCTGCACTCATATATTCCTTTATAAGCATGCTTATCTATCAACTACGATGATACTTCAGGCTCAACTCACTCATTTTAACATAACACTAGACAGTACCAAACCATAAGCCAAACACTAATCATAGTAATAATCGCTAAGTCAAACCATATCAGAATTAAAATCAAAACACTATCACATCATACTTATGTACACAATTCAAGAACAATATCACTAACAGGAATTGAGCCATACAATAGTGAAAAACCATGCAAAGTGAAACAAGGGAGAAAAATCTCTTCAGAAAATAAGGCAGGCAGGAAGGATCTCTGTCACAATCGCGACAAGAAGTCGCACTCGCGACAGAAGCAAGAAACACACTGCAGAGGAGAGACTATGCAAGACTCGTGCACAAGTGCACTACTCATGCTCATGTGCATGACTCGTGCTATCCCTAAAGGAAGTTATTACGAGTCGTGTCCCTAGAGCACGACTCATGACCTCTTCACATACACCTCCGAGTCGTGCTAGCATTCACGACTCGGAGCATAGCAGCTCCCTTCACACTCGTGCTTAATCTACTGAAAGAAGCTATCATGAGTCATGCACAACATCACGACTCGTGACAATTTCAAAAGACACGAGTCGTGCTAAAGTGCATGACTCGGAGCAGAGGGAAAACTAGGCTGCCCGCACAAAACTGAAATCGTTCGACTCTGTCGCACTCGCGACAGAGTCGCATTTCTCAGTTACTCAGCACAAAACTCAGACATTCCACTTTCAAAACTCAATTTAACACCTTTGAATCATGCAATAACACTTACTTCATCACTCAAATGCATGCCAAACATATTAAAATCAAATTATTAACATCATACACTAATTATTATCAAGAATTTCACTCAAACTACGAATTAAATCACAAGAACATTCAAGCTGGAAAATTTACCCTAACTCATGCAATTTCCCTTCAAAAACCACATGCAATTGTTCTCAACACTAACAAGCAAAGCCATCATACACACTCAAATAACCCATGCATATACACATATCAGACACTCAAAATTCCATAAATTAAAACACAACACACACACAATGATCCAAAAAGAACAAGGCAGACAACTCCCAAACCTTTTGAATCTCAAAACCCAGCTCTTCCTCAAGCTAGAACCTTCCTCTTTCCCTAGCTCTTCTTCTTACCACCCAAATCTTGCACAAACAAACCCAAAAATTCTTAATCCAAAACCCTAAATTCCCAAAAATTCTAGCAAAAGAAGGAGGAGAATAAGATCAAACACATGCAACCAAAACCAACTCTTACCTCTTTAAAATAGCTTTCAAACTCTACCAAAATCACCCACAAACTTGCAAGAACACTAGCCAAAGGAAAGACAAGAAGTCAAGGTAGAAAATGGAGAATGAAATTAGAAGAGGAGCCAAAGGAGAGAGGAGAACGGGAAAGCAGAATTTAATGTGTTCTCTCTCCTTCTTTTCCCTTTTCTTTCTTTTGCATTTAATGCCCACCAACTAAAACAGCATGGCAAGCCCCTATTGGTCCTCACATCAAAATATCTTTGACTTTACTCTTTATTCCCTAGCTTTCTTTAATTGTTCCATGCTCCACGTCACTTTACTCACTAAAAATAATTCTTCACTTAAAACTTACATTACTCTTTCAATTTGTTCCTCAATTAATTCCCAATTCACTTGCATAAATACTAAAAATGCCCTTAATTATCCAAATAATATGCAAATTCCAAATAGGCCCGTTTTGGGGTGTTACACTTGCACTAGATCCTGTGTTTTTTCTATTTTTGGAACTACCCTTCCACTCCAAATCATTGCTCCAATCTTTTCATTATTTTCATTATTTGAGCCCTAAGGATCAAGAAGCTCTTTACCTTCCTCATCATCTCTACTCTCACTAGTGGACCAACAATCAATCGTTACCACATGAATCCCTTCTTCACTTGCCTTCTATTCTCATCATGTGATAGTGGCACAAGCTCAGCAAATGTGCTGAATAGGCAAGTAATAAAGTGGGGTATAGTTAGGACCCTCAAATATCATACCCAAGGGATTGTGTGTGAAAGCTATAACAATTAATTGTATGCTAAAGAATTCCCAACTATTTTGTGTGTATGAGTTATCTATTGTTTAAATTGCAGAAATTAAGCAACTAAAATATGTAATTAAAATTGTTAAACTAAAGAAGCAGTAAATTTTTAGTATGAATTAAGCTATGGAAAGATTAACAAGTATAAAAATCAATATAAAAGAAGCGTTGCTCGAGTTCACTCATCCACCCCATACCCAATGTGAATTAATTTAATCTAATATCATATATAAATGAATTTGAGATAACCCTCTTAACCCAAGTGTCCCATTCCGGAGCAAGCTACTCTAATTGCATGACGTCCCATTCAAGAGCAAGCTTTACAATTAGCCTAAGCATGGGTCTATAATCCTAAGTTCGATTTGCTTTCCCATTTCGGAGCCAAACAACCCAAAACTCATCTATCTCATTCCACACTCTAGTCCTAAAACCAGAAAATCCTTCACATCTAGAGTCCGATTTTGGAGCAGTCCAAAATATACAGTATTCATGATAGAAAAACTGAGTAAAATCATTCATAGTATTCAATCTATACAAGCTCAACAACCAACAAAGATATATGATAAAAACCATTCATCCAAGCACGAAAATAACTTAAGAACATAAAATCCCATGAATTAACAATAAGTAACAGTAAAATAAACCATTCATTCATATATATAAACTCAAAATATATTCAATATTCACATCATAGGTAGGGGAATCAAAGATCCCCCAAGCAACTAGCAGACTACAGACTATCCATTTAAAAATAAAGAGGGAAAAGGAGAATACCCAAAAATTCATTGAGGAAGAAAACCCAGCTGAATCCTAAGTTCTTCAATCTTTTTCTTCAAAGCTTCAATGGAAATGAGCTCAAAACTAAGAAAATCTAAGTATCTAAGCTGTGCATTTGTGTTAAATCTATGTATTTTGCTATAAATCGAAGGAAAATATCAAAACCCTAAAGTTAAGAACAATGGAAAAACCCAAAAAAACTCAGATCTAAAAACCCTATTTTTAATCTCAAAAAAATAAAAGGCTCCTTTTACCAAATAGGAATCTGCAATTTATAGCTTCGAAGGGGTTACAGTGATAATGAAATGGTTGTCACCGTGAGGTACTGGGGGTCACAGTGGCAACCAAATGGTTGCCACCATGAGATGCTTGAAGAATCGATTCTATCCTGAAAGTGTAGGGGGTCATGGTGACAACTAAAATGGTTGTCACCGTGAGATACTTGATTTTCTGTTCTGCCTTGGATGGCTCTAGGTCATGATGACAACTAAAATTGTTGTCACTGTGAGGTAGCTCTGCCTTCAGATCTGTCTTGAAAAATTTTATATCACGGTGATAAGAAATCAGTTGTCACCCTGAGGTACCTCTTCTTTCCATTCTGCCGTGTAAGAACTATATGTCACTCTCACAATTCTGCTGTGACTGTGAGGTACATGTGATCACAATTCTGCCTTGAGAAAAATATATGTCACGGTCACAACAAAAGGGTTGTGACCGTGAGGTACTTGTAATTTATGCATTTCAACAAAAAACACTATCAATAGTGTAAAAAAACCTAAATTAACTAAATTTAGCAAAACTTAATAAAAGTAACCACAACATAACTATAAACCCAAATAAAAACCCAAAAATCACACGAAAAGAATAACAAAACTAAGTACTAAATTGAAGTTATGAAAATACCCCAAAGTTAGACTTTGCTCGCCCTCGAGTAAGTGAATTATCCACATTCCTAAAAATTCAAGCTCTACCTCGAAATAGGAAAATTTGAACAAACCAAAATAGCACTTAGCAAAAGAGTCTTAATCAAAAAGTCTCAAGTCAGCTTATATCAAGCGATTTCATGTGTGCGCGCTAGGCTAAAAACAATTTTTCTACTTTTCAAAACAAAGACAACCAGCGCATTCCAGCAATTTAGCAAAGAAAATGAGCAACAAATTATTTGTGTACTGGTTTTGCACTCGAAACTCAAGACAGTCATAAGACTGTCCTTTAGCACCGGAACCACATAGGTCATCACCTCTAAACACCTCGAGTCAAGAACAGTATCACTAGGACTTACTCCAAGGTTGTAATGCTAGGTTAGCGAATTTGCTAACAAAAAGAGATAAGGATATCAAACAAAGAGTCAGCCACTCTACCCACATTCACCACTATCAAATCTGAACAAAAATTTGCATCAACCCATATTCAACTTACCAACAATTGCCACAACCAAACATCCCAAAATCATAAATACTAAACAACATAAAAAATAGATGGAAGGCCCTAATGAATTTATTCTTTCAAACCCGATCACCTTTGAACGAATAAGCACTTCCCTCTATTTGAAGGTACCTCAAACTTGAATATTTCTATATATGACTAGCTCGAATATCATATTAATGATCAACAATTTCATTTTTTTATTTTTCTTCTTCTTTTTATTTTATTTTATTTTATATGAAAATCATGAGCTAGCTAATTTTTTTCAAACGTAAATAGTGAGATATCCATAGCTTTCGCTCTCTTACAAAGTTGAACTTCATTAAGGGAAAATAAAAAATATACTAGGCAACATCCCAAAGTTGCACAATTCAGCATTCAAAAAAGTTTTCCACACCTAAGCTATTATAGCAATAAACACCCTTACTTAACCCTCAATGTTATTCCATCCCAATCCAAGAGTGGCCAATTCTTAGAAAGGATAGGAAAAAGTATTTTGGTTGAATGGTAAAATATTAGTGTAATAATAAAAGAATTGCATGGTATGCTTTTAGCATACCAAATCTGTAACACCCCTTACCCGTACTTACGCGATCCCATCCGATAAGGAGTAAGATGCCGTAAGAGTAAAGGTGCCACCCCATTGATACAGAATAAACATACACCCATACCTAAACATGCATACCGAAATACAGGGTAATTTAAAACTTTACAACACCATTCATAAAAAATAAGCTGATCATGCATTAATATAACGAAAGCATTACATTACCGTTCTGATCAACTGAGAGACACAAAAGATAATTACAAAACCCAAGATACATGTACATAAGCGGAAGATATTACAAAACCAAAATAAGAGAGTTCTATACAAAAGAATCCTCAAAATACAAAAAAATGAAGCCCTACACTAAGACCCTGCTGTGTTGGCTTCGATGGCGGCGACACTCCAAAGACAAACTCCTTCCGCACCTGCACGGGTACACACCGTGCTAAGCGATAAACGCTTAGTGGGGAAACATACATATAGCATAAAGACAACCATTCACAACGGTCGTCAAGGCGAATCACATGCGTACCTCGTGTACATACGTTAATCATGGCATAACGATAGCATAAACTCATGCTCACATACATAAAGCCATTCATCAGAAAGTTCATAATAATAAACATATCCTCATAACAGATTATACTTTTCACTACTGAATCCATAAAGATATAACATATGTTTTCCCATATAACAATTCATACAAAGCACCTGCTGACCCGAGGGAGTGGATAACGAGTATACGAACAGTACTTTACGGGTACGAGCCGAGAAAACTAATTTTGCATTTTAACTTTCACAAAACATTTCAAAGGGGATCTTAAACAAGATCCTTTCACATAAGGGTTCGCGAGAAACCAATCGTGGACCTGATCGGGGTCCAAACAGAACTGAGGGCTACAGCTAAAGACTCTATTAGGCATGCCTAACTATCCACTTACTAGACTCTAGCAGGTCATGCATAAGCCATTCAATCCATTTCATAACTTCCAAAATCATCATCATATATGCACATAATCATCTCATGGTTACGCTTGCATATTATTCATAGAATACTCAGCACAAATCTCATAATTGCTAAAGAAACCTGAAGTTCAAGTCACATGCAATGAAAGAAAACTCATTCAGCATACAAGGGACTGTCGCGCTCGCTATGTCGGTCGCGCTCGCGACAGAGACCCAAGTCTCTTCACTACGCGCGCGTGACGGATTTCGTGACCGCGAGGAGGATGGAAGGACCAAGCACTGTCACACTCACGACGTATATCGCAATCGCGACAGAGAACCATTGGTGCTGTCGCGGGCTCGCGACGAATCGCATGCTCGCGATAGCACTTAGCTAGCATCGCGCTCTGTCGCGATCGCGACAGTTGTCGCGCTCGCGACAGAGGGTATACAACACTTCGGCTGTCGCGGGCTCGCGACAGCGTCGCATGCTCGTGACAGCGAAGCTCCCAAGACCGCTCTCCGTCGCGATTGCGACAGCATCGGGATTTCGAAAATCTGCAGAAATTATGCAGATTTTCCTCTTCCAATTCCTCCTCCCATCACACAAATCTCAATCAAAGGTCACCTACCTCCAATCCAGCCATCCATTGACATCAAAAACCATAATACAACATTTATTAACAACAACTTCATACAATCCAATGATTTAAACATTCAATTTCAAGAATCAATCAAAAACCCAATTTATGCATCAAACCACATCAATTCCAAAATCATCAAAATTAACTCATAATCTTGCAAATTCCACATTCCAAAACAAAGACCCATAGCATTTACATCAAAATAAAAGACATCTAATAACCTAATTCCAAGAAACCATCAAAACACATACATAAACATATTCACATGCAAAAGCAAGAAATTCCCAAACCTTCAAAAATCCTTTGCTCCTATTGCTTAGTTCCACTTAGCCCAACCTTCTCCTTACCCTTCGGTTCACGAGGAGGCTCAACTAAGCAACAAAACAACACAACACGCAAACACAAAATCCAACTTCAAACCCAAACCCGAAAATAAGAAAAAGAGAAGAAGGTGAAGAATCAAATGAAGAAAATGAGAATAAATGCAGTAGATTTACCTTTAAATGCTATGAATTGATCAATTTCCACCACTAGAGGCTTGAATCTAACTTAGGGCACTTAAGAGAGTGCAAAGGAGGAAGAAGAAGAAGGAGAAAAAGGGAAAACGGGAATGGGTTTTCAAAAATCTGATTTTTTCCTTTTCATCTTTTTCTCTTTCCCACTTTACACATGTCAATCATCTAGTGGAGGAGATTACTCACTCACACCCTAACATAGTGCATCATATGCACACAATGAGATACCCTAATAATGCATCCTACTCATGTATGAGCAACACACACAAGATTCTCCCAAATAATGCATACCCTACAAAAGTGCAAATGCTCACACACAATATTGATCCACTAGTGCACATCCTACTATGGTATGCTCAACCACACATGATGCAACTCTCATGAACACACACTACAACAGTGCGCTCATGCACACACAATTCTGTCCCAACTAATTCACAACATAACACCATGCATGCACCCACATGCTAGCAAAACTCTTAAAACAGGCAAAATTACCAAAATGCCCTTATTATACAAAACTTGTGCAGATGCACACATATACATATATGGCTCATTCAACTAGGGGGCAAATGGGGTGTGATAAAATCGGTTCAACGGAGCTAGCAATGGCTAATATGCATACAGGTAGGTCAACAGTCATTTAAAAGTGGTTACCAAAGAAAAACTACCTAGGTCATGTCCTAATCCTGCTTGAGTTGTTATATTGTTTCGAAGGTGATGAGGAAGGTTCTAACTATCCTAAGATTCCTTCACTCAAATGTTTTCACACACTGAATTTTTCAAGTTTTTTTTGCAATAAAGCCTAAAATGCGCAATGGATAAGAAATCACAAGATATATGACTAATTGAGATTAATTTGTCACTAAAACATACAACTACTTTCTTGTAAAAATCAGTTCTCAAGATAATCCATTCACAACTTAAAGTTCAAAACATTCACATCAAGAATAACCAGAGGTAAACTAGACTAAGATAATGGAATTACGGTAACAATAATTTATCACAACAACTAACTTAAAAATAGAACACGCATATTAAGAACTAAAGCACAAGAAACTTAAAAACAAAATAAAGGAATTTAAAACTTGTTCTTTTTCAACAAAAAGTTACACAACACAAATTCATTTGTTTTGCTCCCCTACCTTACACTTAAGATCTTGCTGTCCCCAGTAAGTTAAACGCTAGCAACACAAAAATAAATTAAAAACACAAGATAGGGGGGCTCCCTGGCTCAAGTCTTTAGTGGTGGTGGTGGCAGAAATTGTGCATCAAAGTGTGCTGTTAAGGATGTGAGGCCGAGCAATACTTGATCGAGCTGGGCCTAGAGATCCGCTTGAGTTGCCGATATGGTGTCTATTTTTTCCACCAATGAGTTATACTGCAAAGAAGTGAATGAGCCATGTTCTGGAGTTGGAGCATCAGGTTCTTGAACTTGTTCATGAGGTAATCCACACAGACTACACTCCACTTTTTGCAAATATTCCTCTCTGCTGGTCAGGCGATACCCATGAGCTTTTGTCTCATCGTCTGCCACCACCTTTATATTTTTCGACAGCTTTCTATCAATTGAAGCAACAGATGGTAGTACTTGTGGCCTTCTCAAGAGGTGATGTACACCCTTGGCAATAACCATTACCCACCCACCAAGGTAGATTTTCTTAACCTTTTTAGGGTTCCATTACAGCTCTTCTAGCTTGTGCCACAAATGCGGGGCACCATTAATTCTGAATCCTCTCACCATGATGCTAAAAATAGTGCTTCAGGCAAGTTGACTTGACCTGCAGAATCCACATGGCTCAACAATGACATCGAAAAGAATCTATGGATAATCCACAGAGCATGACTATTCAAGTGGTGCACCTTCGATTTTCCTAACACATAAGTAGTAGCTATAACAGTGTCTCTGATCATCGCCAGGTGCTATCCTTATCATAGTCGTTGAAGCAATCCGGCGTAACGGGAGGAAAACCCAGTAGCTCCAAAAATCTCACAAAAGAGATCTCATATAATGTTCCCTCCAGATAGAAAGAAATAGCTCCTAGGTTTGTGGCACTATTTCTATCGATCCTACACTACACAGTCACTATAAAATCCCTTGTTAAATCAGGATACACCTTCTCATTATGTGTGAAGAACCGCTCCCATCCGGTATTGGCAATGAGGTGTTGGACTTCATATATGATCCCTAATTTCCCAAGCAAGTCCATGTCTAAGTAGGCTCTCGAAATATACTCGTATTTGGTGAAAAGGGAATAGTCTGCTTTCATTTTGTTTGGTACCTAATTTGGGAACTTGGAGACGTGGACAGAGGGCTGGCTGGAAGAGCTAGAAGCAATTGTGGTGCTCTTGCACTTTGAGGCTATTGCACGAGAAAGGAAAAGATTCAATAATAACTCAAGTTCATAATATAACAATAGCCCTAAATAGCAACATGAATTATCAAGCTCATTATAAACAAGCACATCCTTTTTCAAATGAACATTTGATAACAATAACACTCTGAAGAAGAAACAATAATTCACACAGTCAAGAATATTCATTCAGTGACATACGTAAACTACAATCAAGCACAAGGGCAATATAAACACGAAACTCCATCTTGCCAGAAAATGAAAAAATCTTGAAAAATATTCATTGAAGTATTTTAACTACCACCTAGTGGGCATACATTCACTCACTTAAATTCAACTTATAGGGACTACGCAAGACTTCCTAAAATGAAAAGGAATTCACAAAAATGTCAAGTAAATTCAGCCTGTATAAACAAATCTCAAATGCACACCCAATCATTAGCAAACACAATGCCCAAATTCATGATAAACCAACCCCACGTTTCATTATAGAAGCAACAACAATTTTGCACTCAATCATCTTAACAATGCCATTTGATAAATTAAACATGAATTGATGAACTAAAATAGAAAAAATATAGAGTATATGGAAAAGAAAGCTCATGTGAACTGCAATTTCATCCCAAAAGAAAGAAAAAGATAATCTAGGGATGAACTCACAAGACAAGAAGAAGAGCAAATTTGGAGAAGGAAAAAAATGAAGAAGAAGAGAGTTAAAAATTACTTACTTATTGAAGATTTGCGATTGTTGTAGCCCAAACTGAGAAATTAAGCACACAAAGATAAGGGAAGAAAGAAATACGCAATTGAATGTGATAAGAGAAGTGGAAATGTAAAACATGAAAGCGTAAAAATTGTGTTTTTAAAATAGATTTCGGGGGGGGGGGGGGGGGGGTCACGGTCACATACCCACATTCACAATCCAGAATCTAACTTCTATTTTTTTCACGGTAACAACCAATTCATTGTCACCGTGACATAAATTGTCCCTCAATCTAGAATAGAACTGCTCCCATGGTCACGATGATAACAAAAATCATTACCACCGTGACATAATTCAAAACACAATCTAAAAGTGAAATTCTCCACTAGTCATGGTGGCAACGAAGTAATTGCCACCATGACATACCCAAACATTCAATCCAGAATGTAACTTCCCACTTAGTCACGGTGATAATGAATTTGTTGCCACCATGATATAACTCAAATTACAGTCCAGTGTGCGATTTTCCTTTTGTCACGGTGACAATGGATTTGTTGCCACCGTGACCTCCTGCAGACTTCCAAAAAAATTCAAACTTCCAACAATAGTTCAGGCCACATAAAACTTAAAAAACTCTCCAACAAGAAAGTTGCTAAACTACGACCATGAATCACAAAATTTAAGAAAATCAAACACTATTAACAACCTACGAAGGACAAATTAAAAGAAAAAAATTAATTAAATGGGATTAAAGTTCAAAAGTAGTTCTGCATTTATCTCGTCTGCAACTAGACTTTCTCATGCAATCAAGGCTCAGATAGAGTGACAATCACCAAAGCGCCACCAAATGTCGATTCGAAATAGGGCTTCACACGATGTCCATTCACCTTGAACTCTTTCTCATCCCTCGGGTGCCTTAATGTCACCACTCCAAATTTATCAGCTCCCACAACTTCAAAAGGTCCTTTCCACCTAAATTTCAATGTCTTAGGAAACGATCTCAACCTATTGTCATATAAAAGCACCTTCATCCCGGGCACAAATTCCTTTTTGATCAACCTTCGATCATGCCATTTGTTGGAGTTATCTTTGTACTTCGTTGCGCGATTGTATGCCAAAAATTTGAGCTCTTCTAACTCATTCAACTGCAGGGACCTGCACTTTCCTGCACTCACAAGGTCAAAATTCAAGACTTTGGTAGCCCAATAAGCCTTATGTTCTAATTCCAAAGGAAGGTGACAGGACTTCCCAAATACTAACCCCAAAGGGAGACATCCCTATCAGTGTCTTAAATGCTGTCCTATATGCCCATAAAGCTTCATTTAGCTTAAGGTACCAATCCTTCCTAGATGCATTAAACGTTTTCTCTAAGATGGCTTTCAATTCCTAGTTGGACACTTCAACTTGACTATTGGCTTAGGCATGATAAGGGGTAGTAACTTTATGCCTCGCTCCAAATTTTTTCAACAAAGCCTTAACTTGGTGGTTAATAAATTGTTTACCACCATCACTAATAATGGCTCTAGGGGCTCCATATCCGGTGAATATTTTCTTTCTCAAAAATTCTAGCACAACCTTTGCATCATAAGTCCTAGTGGCTACAGCTTCTACCCACTTTCTCACACAATCTACAGCCACTAATATATACTCAAACCCATAGGATATCGAGAAAGGTCCCATAAAGTCTATCCTCCACAAGTCAAACAACTCTACCTCAAGCATATTAGTTAAAGGCATTCCATCCCTCCTAGAAATATTACCTACCCTTTGGCATTTATCACAAGTTTACACATCCAATAAAAACTAGAAGAGAGAATTTTTGATACAGTTCTATTCAGACCATGATGTCCACTAGCTTCCACGCTATGACATGCTTTGAAGATCTCCCCTTTCTCTTCATTCGGAATGCACCTTCTCAACACTTGATCAGCACACAAGCAAAAAAGATAAGGGTCATCCCAAATATAGTGCTTCGCATTAGCTTTTAACTTCTTCCTCTATTGCCATGTGAAGTCGTTTGCCATATAGCCACTAGCAAGAAAATCAGCTACATTAGCAAACCAAGGCACAATAACTTCACACATAAATAAAGCATAAATACGCTCATTAGGGAAAATCAAAAATGTCACATCCAAAATATGGCCCAGTAGAAATAGCATGTGTAATTGGTTTATTAAAAGGGTATTTTGGTAATTTATGCAAGTGGATTAAGGACTTAATTGAAGAGTTATTTAAAGTATTTAGAGAAAGAATTTTATTAGTGATTAATTAGTAATTTATAAGGATTTAAAAGGGAAATGACAAGGACTAAAAGCAAAAGTCAAGAAAGATGAAATTAAGGTTCAATAGTAGAGTGACATGTGGATAAGTGGGTGAGTGCATTAATGGGGATTTGAAAGGATCAGAGAGAGGGAAGGCTGAAATTTTTAGCTTCCCTTAGAAGCTATCTCATTTTGGCTTCTCTTCCCTACTCTCCCATGTTTCTGCTCTCTTCCTTTTCTCCATTTCTACTCTCTTCCTTTGCATGTGCTGGTCTTCAATCTTTGAGCTAGGGTTTTGAGTTTTGAAGGGTTCCAAGAGGTAAGTAACCGCAAGTACTTTGGGTGTTCTTCTTCTTTCCCTTCTTATGGGTTGAATTTGGGTTATGTGGTAATGATCATGAGTTATCTAAGCTTTTGTTTTGATTGGATTATGCAAGAATCTGAAGAGAAAGGGAGGAATAAAAGGAAAGAAAAGATTGGGTCTTAAAGTTGGAAGGAGATCGGCAACTAGGTTTGGGAGTTGTTTGTCCATCTTCCTTGGATCATTGAGTGATATGTCCATTTCTGATATTTGTGTGTTATAATACATGTATATGTATGCGTTTAATAGATTTATGTATAAGATTAAGATGTTAGAGTTATATGCTTTGAATATGTTTTAATATGTGTATGAGTTGAGTTTGGAACATTTGCTATGTATGATAATTTTGATTTGGATTTGTGTTTCCGGATGGTATATGCTAAAGATATGATCAATGGAATGAGTGTATTTGTTAAAATGTTGAAGTTATGTGAAGTCATATGCATGTTGAGTTGAATGTTATTGGGTTTGGCCTTACAA
Organism: Excoecaria cochinchinensis; assembly: GCA_947683425.1. Lineage (NCBI taxonomy): Eukaryota > Viridiplantae > Streptophyta > Magnoliopsida > Malpighiales > Euphorbiaceae > Excoecaria > Excoecaria cochinchinensis. The sequence goes on from CANTUQ010000043.1 coordinate 8,151,748, forward strand.
TCAAATGAGTTTTCTGGGAAAATCTGGGTTTGGGATGATTTACACGGCGGTAAGGGATACCCATACCGCCGTGTAAACACATTCCGGATTAGAGAGTTTAGCTTGCCGTGGAGCTACACGGCAGTAAGGTTGGACCATACCGCCGTGTAACTTCTACACGGCGGTAATGATAGACCATACCGCCGTGTCACTGCTCTCTGGATTATTTCATTTTCAGGGCTTGGGTGTTACACGGCGGTAAGAACATTCCATACCGCCGTGTACACCCTGTTTTGCCTTAAATGATTTTTGTTTGTAAAATCTTTTACTTGGTTTGTTATGATAAGGTTATTATATGATTTTGCTTATGCATGTGTAAAGTTATGGATTCTTTATATCAAGTTATATGTACATGATTAATCATCTCATATAGTGTTTAATGTATATGATTTATATGTCTCTGAATTTTGACCAATACACATATGTATACATGCATTATGTGATTATACTTGAGTGGTTCTTTATTCTACGATAACAATATTAGAGTACATATGAGTTATTATTTTGAGCCTGGGTGGTCATAGTTGTGGATAGATAAGCGCTTATCTAGGTCAGTGTGTGTGTGCAGCTGCTATATGTTAATTGTTACATGCGGGCCCCGTTTGGGTCACTTCACATGATTTGAGGCTTCGGTCTACGGTATACCTTTGGGTACATGATTGAAAGATGTTTTGAGACCTATGTCTCTACATGCTTAGGATGTTGTGTTCTATCAGTATACAAATTTGACTGTATCCACCTCTAATGTATATTCAGGCTATTATATGAGGCTTATATGCTTATATGTGTCGTAAATGAATAAGATGTATAATGATATGTTTATATCATAAAATGTACATGAATTTGTGTTATTGAGATACGACAAGATGAAATGTAATACTTGTATTCGAACATGAATTGTTAATTGTTTGTATTGTGAAGATGCATATGAATATTGATTACTCGGATATGAATGATTATATTCTGATATACCCATGTATGATTAATATTTGTTTTAAGCATGAGTAGTATATGTTTATATGCGTATGTTATTATTAAGCTTATATATATGTTTATTACAATTATATGTGCATGCATGTGCTGTTCCTCCCCACTAAGTGTTATCGCTTAGCACGGGCTCTCTTCCCGTGTAGGTGGCAGATTTATTTTGGAGTCAGATATCTACAGGTCGGCCACTAGAAGTATTTAATTGGAGTTATTTAGTCTTTCGCTGTATTTTTGTATTTGGGAGATGATTTTGGAAATGTAATTTTGCAAAGAATTATTTTGTATATGTAAATGTTTATCTTTTACAGATCCCTTTTGTAAAAACTATGGTTATATATATGGATTTGTTATCTTTTGATTAAATGTATTTGTTTTCTTAACTTATTTGAGTATATGTATACGTATTTGAGTTTGTATGTGAGCTGTGCGCGTGGCGCCCCGGTATCCTTCCAACGGGGGTATCGGGGTGTGACAAAAAATCTCCCCATTTTTAATATGATCATGCTTCAATCTAGAAAAGTGATCTGCCACAAAATTCTCTACCCCGCTCTTATCTTTAATCTCGAGGTTAAACTCTTGCAAAAGGAGCACCCATCTGATCAATCTATGCTTTCACTCCCACTACAAGAAACTTGCGAAATGGCAACGGAAAAATAGCAACGGAATGTTTTTCGTTGCTATTTAGCAACAGAATTTCATTTTCGTTGCTATTTAGAAACAGAAAAATAATTCCGTTGCTATTTTTGGTTAGGTTTCACACATATAACAACGGAAATTTTTTTCGATACTTTCGGTCGCTAAAAGAGGAGGGAAAGTTTGGCGTGCAAATTTAGCAAAGGTTATTAGCAATGGAATGGAAGTTCCGTTGCTAAATATTGCGCGAACAAAATACGGGGGATATTTGGAGTGAAAAATAGCAGCGAAAAATGGTTTTCGTTGCTAATTTAGCAACGGTTAATAATTCCATTACTAAATGGAGAAAAGTAGCAACCAAAAATAATTCGGTTGGTAAAATTGAAACAATTAGCAATGGAATCCCATTTCGATTGCTATATTTTTATACTTAAGAATAATTTGCAACGGATATTATAAACCGTTGCTAAATGGGCATAAAATAGCAATTGAAACTCAATTCGGTTGCTAATGTCGATACATTTAGCAACGGACCACGATTCCGTTGCTAAATGTTCCAAAAATAGCAACCGAAAATTTTTCGGTTGATAATTTTTAAAGTATTGGGACATTTAGCAACAGAAAATAATTCGGTTGCTATTTATTTTATAGTTAATAAAACTTTACAATGGAATTATAAAACGGTTGCTAAATCATCCGAAAATAGCAATCGAATATAAATTCGGTTACTATTTGTAATATTGACTATAATTTGCAACGGATTCAATAAACCGTTGGTAAATGATTCTAAAATAGCAACCGAATATATTTTCTGTTGCTATATTTTTGTTGTTAGGACTATATTACAACAGAATTTGAAACCGTTGGTAAATCTAAAAATAGCAACCGAATTAAAATTTGGTTGCTAATATTATAAAAATAGCAACCGAAATAAAATTCGGTTGCTATTGTTTAAAAAAGTTGACTAGATATCTTGCAAATAGTAACCAAAATTTATTGGTTGCAAAATTTTTTGGGTTAAAAATAGCAACCGAATTTTTTTCGGTTGGTAATAAGTCAATGATAGCAACCGAATTCTTTTCGGTTGCTAAATGTTAGGGTTAATTCCAGATTTTAATATCCTGTTTTACATCATTTCTTTTTCACCCTATCCCTTGCGCCGACTCCTCTCCCCCACTGCCTTGTGCAATCCCTATAGATCTCCAACGCCGCCTCTGCTGCCTCTATCTCGGATGCCGCCTCTACTCCCCCGATCTCAAACGCCGCCTCTGCTCCCTCGATACCTTGAGCGGACTCCTCTCCCCCACCGCCTTGCCCTCTGCTCCCTCGATCTCGGACGCCGCCTCTGCTCCCCCGATCCCTTACGTCGACTCCTCTCCCCCACCGCCTTGCCCTCTGCTCCCCTGATCTCGGACGCCGCCTCTGCTCCCCCGATCCCTTGCGCTGACTCCTGTCCCCCACCGCCTTACCCTCTGGTCCCCCGATCTCGGACGCCGCCTCTGCTCCCCCAATATCCGATGCTGCCGTTGCTCCAGCGATCTCCGACGCCGCCGTTACCCCACACAGACGCATCAGAGTTGCCCACCGCTGCTCCCCCACTGCCTCGCCCCCCCCCCCCCCCCCCCCCACCCCCTACTGATTACGGGTAAGTATTTTTTACAGACATCAATGCATTCATGTTTTAAATTTTAACTTTTCTTTTTAATAAAAATTTGATGTCTCTCGCGTTCTTTTTATTGTTTGAGATTTTTCATTTCACTGTTGTTTTTGATTTGATCTCCAATGATTATCTGGGTAACTTGTCTCTTATTATGTTTTATTCGTCACATACTTGAGTCATGGGTATTCTCTATGTTTTTTTCGTTTTCTTTTAAAGGTCAGAGTTGTTTGGGATTGGATTGATCGACTGATTTGTGCAATAGGTTGGAATTTAGAACGAGATTACCTTTCTATCTTGGGCTGAGAAAAATTTGGTCAAAATACAGAAATGGGGTTGTTTTATTTTCATTGTTTTTGTCTCATTAATTGGATGGTTTCTTTATTAGACAATGTATGCTGTAAAATTAAGGTTGTATTTTGCACAATACGTGTTTAAATTTTCTGTTTTGTTGCTTTATGGAAAATTTAAAATGGGTTTTGTTTTCTTTGTAAATCTTTTGTCATGATTTCTTCTGAATATGCATTAACTTTTTGTTGTTTTTATGCATTAAAATGGGTCTTTTTACATGGAAATTGCTTTCCACTGTTCATTTGCGTGGAAAGGTTACACTTTTCTGATGTATGTTGGTAAATGCTGCCATAGATTTCCAGTTACCAAATAACAACAGCAATGCAGCAATAATAATCCTAATTCAAATTGGACATCAAAAATTTCAACGAGGGGGCAAATGTAGAGTTGGATGGAAAAATGAGATTGGTAAGATTTCTGTCTTACCTTTTTTTCTGTCTTAACTATTCGTAACTCCCTGTTTACTTTCTATTAGAATTATTAATTTATACTTTTAATATTCTTAATATCTATATTATCCATATATTTTTACAGGTCTTGAACAAATGTTTAATGCTTTGGTTTCTACTGGACAGGTATTGTTTTCGTTTATAAATTATTGACGTTTTGGAAATAACCTTTAATTTTGATTTAACTATATAAGTTTTAATTCTGATTATCATAAATACTTTTACAATTCTATTATACCTCTCCTTTATTAAAGAGAAGTAGTTGTGAAATGAACAACCCTAGAGAAGTAGTTGTGAAATGAACAACCCAACTCCCTTAACAACCCCATTGATATATACTTAATTGAATATTTATCTTGATGCTGCAATTAATTTTTAGATGCTTCCATGGTAGGGCATATTCAAGTTCCAACTCAATAAATAGATGCTAAAATTTGTTCATCCAAGATTTAAAGGGGGCAGCTAATGTCCCTTTCATGCATAGAAAATTTGGATGATTGCCAAAAATATTCTTTTATCCCATTAAAGCAATTTGATGGAGATAATTGAATTAGACTTACATAACCTCTAATGAGTATAAATTAAACTTATTTGAAAAATTGAAGTTCACTATTTTTAGAAGACACAGTTTTGCAAATCTATCCATTAAAATTCCAATACAAAGTTAATTAATATTTTTTTTCTATCTCTACAAACATCTTCCTCCATGTCCTGCACTTCTAAATAATGCTTGTTTTATATCTTCTGAACTTGTCAGTTTTCTCTGCTCCAGTTCCTGTTATAATCAAAAGAACACAAAAAGATGAGATTTTTTTTAGGCCTTTATAATGGAATTGTATAAAACAAAAATGGATGGGAATGATAGTACAAAGTTTCCTTTACTTAAAATTGGGTCCTCAAGTAATAAAAGGGTAGTAATATTTTCGGAATTTAAAGCTATGTATTGTTGAGGTGAATTAATTATTGAATATTGAAATCATGTTATTCGCAATTAGGGTAAGGTGGGTCAAGCTCTTCTATAACCAATCTATGTCATTGTCCACTCTTCTCCACCTTTATATTACACTACTATATTATATACAGTTGACAAAAAAAACAAAATATCACTACTATATATTGTATCTAATTATATGTCTTATGAATAGTAAATTAGTACAAACTGTCCGATCACACATATCGATTAGATCGAACGATCCTTATAATGTGATCCATTTTAATTAGCATATGGATATATTTGACCATTTGTCTATTTCAAATGTGCATGATAGGTACAAAACATTCATTAATAGTTCATGTGTATCAATTTAATTTTCTTAGTGTGTATGAAAGTAATAGTAAACTAATTTCTATTTGAGTACTGTATAAGATTTTAGTGACCGTTAAATAAATATAAAGATTTTAGTTTGTATTAATTATGTCATAATATCAAAACAAAATAAATTTCTTATCATTTAGATATATACAATTTTTTTTTTTAAGTTGTGGGGGAATCAATTATAGATGAGAGCATGCACAGTATGCACAATCATGAAATTAGGTGAGGCACATAAATCTACTGTGAAAAATGTATAATGTGGTTATGTAATTTGGGTGCTAATTTTGCAATTATGACAAATTATTGGCATAATTAATAATAAAAAGAAGAGCACTTAATTTTCTTCTCAACCTCCCTGATAAAAAGGGTTTGATTAGTTTGACAAATTAAATAATTGCATGGTACTTGAATTAGAAGCTACCTTGGTAGTTAGTAAGCCTAAAGCCTCTTCAATTTGTTTGATGAATTTTATGTTTTAGAGAAACTAATTTTACTATCTAACTACCTCTCCATTAATTAGCTTGCTTTATTGCAATTTTGTCTATTTATTCTTTTTTATTATATTTCTCTTCAATTGGTGGTTTATAGGGCAACTTAATTGGCTGACATCAAAATTTTAAATTGTCGTCTTACATAAGTTACATTTGTGCACAATTATTTTTTATACTAACATTGTTTCATGCATACATTTTTAGATGATGCATCCCGTCATCCTACTATTATTGTTTGATTTTAAAGTTTATTAATATATCAGCCCTTCAAAGAAGCACTCAAACTTACAATCAATACAACTTGATGCTACTAGAATATTAACATCTCTGAATCTCTATCAAAATTTTATGAAAACATTTTAAGTAGTTATTATTATTATTATTATTGTTGTTGTTGTTGTTGTTGTTGTTATTATTATCATTAATTTTTCTTCTCAATTATTAGGATAGATTAGATCTATTTAAGGGATAAAAATGGCAGATTATTTATGTTTTCAAGTATTTTTAGAAGGAAATATAGCTTAAAGAGATAGAGAATTGCGTTAATTACAAGCAGCATTAATGGATTTGGTTATCATTTCTTTCATTAAACCCACATTTTCTTTTATTTTTATTTATTTATTTATTTTGTTATCATTTCCATCGGGGGTGTGAGTGGATTCAAATGGTGATAATAGAGTACATTTCTGTTTTTGTGCTTGGGTCTTAAATTGCAAGTAATATTTAATAGGGAGTTGGGTGAAAGGGTAAATGTGATTCATGGAGTGCTCATCATATTTATTTATTCATTTTAAATCACAGGAATATTTTTCTGGACATGGTTTTTTGATTTATCTGTAAATTCATAATATTTTGATTCTATCCGTACGTGGAGGGAGTTTGGTGGAAGCTGGTTTTGATTCTATCTCTACATGGAGGGGATTTGGTGGAAGCTGGCTTTTCTCATTGGATTTCACTCGCCAAGGTCATGTATCTTTATCCATTTAATACTACTATTATATCTTATTTCTGCCTGCTCCAATGTAACTTAGCTCGTACACATTAACAACTTGAGTGTTTTTTGTTTTTGTTGCCTCTTATTTTCCTAAACTGACTAGCTAGAATTTTAATAGTGACTCTGCCTGAAAATTGCACCATTTTTGTGTTACATTTATATTTGGTTGTTCAAGTTATTTTCAGAGATAAAATGCCATTGTCAGTTCTAAAATGGGCACATTTTGGCTCCTTAGTCAATAACAATATAAGGAAGTCTGGTGGAATTGTTTTATCCACCCATGCAACAATATCATTTTTGTAAAAAATAATCGACAATTGAACATATAAAAATGCATTTTTTTATTATTAAAAAAGAAATAATAAGTAAAATAAGTATTGTATATTTTGTGGTTGTATGATGATCGGCGTTTGGGAAATGTATGGATATAGGATGAATATATTGTTGTGCCCTTGCCGGGGCTGTGGAAATTTATATTTATAGGTTTGGGTAGTACAATTTACAAGCCGTCGTAATGCTGAAATTTATACCAAATGAATAGTAATCACGACAGTTATAGATCATTAATGTAAATGTTAAGAATGTGTAAAATGAATAAGTGCATAAAATGTTAAGAGTTTTTGGAATAGTATATCCATATCCAACTTTTCATGTTAGTGTAAGCACCGTGTCCCGAAGCTGTCCGGATCAGAGGTTACCCTATGATGAAATTAGTATTCGAGCCTGCATAAACGGTTTGGATTCGGGGGTTTTAGTCCCATGTTCCATGAGAAATGAATCTTTCCACCTTTCCTGGGAAAAGGGGGGAAAACGGGGTTATTTTTCGGATAAAAAATGTTTTTCTCTCTACGGACGGGCAGCCCGTCGATGAGAGGCCAGCCCGTCGCTTGGTGTCACAGACGGCCTATGGTATTTTTCGACACCCGTCGGAAAATCACCGCCTCTGTCAGAGCGCCGCCTGGTTTTTCGGTGCACACAACCTTTCCGACGCCCGTCGGTGGATGTGGCAGGGCCGTCAGATGAATCCTTGTGTTAGAAGGATTCTTCCGACGCCCGCCTCCATACACCGACGCCCGTCGGTCGTGTCTGGCTATAAAAGCTCCGGATTTTCACTTGAAAAGGGTTGGAAAAATTTTCAAAGGGGGAAACTCTGCCCAATTTCAAGCAAATTTTCTCTCTCTTCCAACAAAACACATTTACTAAGGAAATCTATTGAATCAAGGATCAAATCAATCAAAAGGAACTAAAAACTAATTAGTTTTCTTTAGATTTTGACTCCAAAATCGATCTTTGGAGGGGTTGAAGAAGAAATAACTCTTTTTCTTTCTTTGATCCTTCATCTTTCGCTTCTCGTAGAACGCGCGGGGCTCTAATCAACACAACAATCTCACCCAAAGCGATTATCTGAGGGTAAATATTCCAGATTCCTTCTCCATATTATCTCATATTTATTTCTTATTTTGTGGAATTTTTTTGAATATCTGTTATTATTTTCTTTTATTTTGACTCTCTTATCTCCTTTTGGGATAAAACCCTCTTTTTGACTTTGAAAAGGTTTTTTTTTTCTCTCTCTCTCTTCTGTTTTTTCAGAGATAGTGGTGACCGACGGGTCATCTTTATCACCGATGCCCGTCGGTCACCCACCTACAGACGCCCCTCCTTGAGCGACAAACGGACATCTCGGTTACCTTAACCGACGCCCGTCGGTCAGCTAAGGAAGGCCGTCGGTGGGTTCTTTCTCCATCTTTTTAAATCGTTTTTCATCTCTTTCAAGTCCTTTTGACTTCTTATATGTTAATTTTATGTATATTAACATGTCTCAACTTTCTATGAGTGTATATTGATCCTCTTGGATAATCCCGAGCTTGAGCGGCTGTCTACCATGTTCGGAGGATTTCGTCTGGTTTAGTTCCCTAACCCTCTTGGCTATTTTCTTCATTTTGTTATTTATTGATTATTTTATGTATACGGATGTACTCCTTTCATATCCCGTTGATGTATAAAAATGACTCAATGTTTTATATTCAATAAAATGAGGCTTACACAAAAGCAAGGGTCCAATGTCCTATTTTTATCCAATAAAGATCATCACAAATAAAAATCCCCAATTTTAATAACGATGCATGTGAGGACCAAAGTCCTCAAACTAAACAATGCCCCGATTTATGCATGATCCGCATATTTACGAAAGGGAGTTGTATTCCGCTCCTTGTATTATTGTAATCTATTGCTTTCATTATCTATTTGATCATTTATCGCTTTTAAGATGTGAATAAGTGCGCCTTTTAATCAATTGCATAGTGTGCAGAGAGAGAGCGAATTAATGATATTAAAATTTGATCATAAAATAATTGAGGTAGAAATAGATGAGAAATCCCGGACCCAGCTCTGGTCTTTGGGCTCGAGAGGTTAGAGGTTATCCTCCAAAATACTTCTTGGGTCACGAGGCTTTAGCGCTAATCCTAGGCTCTTTAGGGTGAGAAGTTCACCTTCCATGACCCCTCTGGCTGGCCCAAAATGGATACCAAGCGCAGTCTTAGGCTCTCCGAGGCGAGAGTAACTTTCTCAATGTTCTATTGGGTGGTGACTCCATGAAACCTCCTTGTTGCCCAACATAGACGCACTTGTGATTTATCGCAAGCTGTCAACGGACCCGCAAATGCCCCGATCGCCCACGTGCGGGCAGTCCGAAAGGGCGGCGCACGGGATCCGACGCGCGTCACAGTGGCGACTCCACTGGGGACTTTATGGTTCGAGATTTCGATTTGAAAATACCTCTTTTAACATTTATGATTAAAATTTAGTTCATAAATTCACTTTCTCTCAAATTTGCATTTGCATATCATTAGAGCCTTAGAATATGCTAGTTTGGTTCCTCTTTTAGCCCCGGTGCGTTCCTGAAGCACCTCCTCATTTTCACTCAATTTGGGGAAGTGTTAAGGATAATCACCAGCCCAAGCCATGTACCTTAATGGTATATCAAAATGATGACCCGATCGGTCGCTATGCTCGTGATGAGATAGACCTGTCTGCAGGGATCATGCTTGGGTAGCCTTAAAGAAACATCTCCCTTGTTCAAAGCTCATGTAATGGTTGTAGTTACTTTCCACAGGTGAAATGAACCCTAATTCCATGCTTGCTGTATGGATCCTCATGTATTGGGTGAGTCCAAATGTCTCGCTTGGTAACCTAGCCAAAGGCTATCATGCCCCAGTAGGGCCATGTCAAAATTTACGGAACATCCAAATACGTGATGATCATTATCCATCCGCTTGTACATTAGCATAGGAGTGTCATGCTGCCGGTTTTTCACCGCGCACCATGCACGTCCATCGGGTCCCTCGTTGACCCTTGGGCTAATCCCACCTAGGAAAGAGACTGCCCGACCACGTGTGTGGGAGAAATAAGGGCGAAAGGACCTACTTGCTTGCTTGTGCTCTGTAAGTGTTGCATATCATGACCATGCATTATACCTGCATTTCATGCATCAGGCCTAACTTTTTGTCCCTGCAGCCATCATAGATCTGCCCAGGTGGACTAGATCACCAACCGGACGACTGATCCGAGTTCCTACTCCCGAGCTATCGGATAGAGAGGGTCTACCAAGAATCTCATCAGAAATCAGTGGTACAGTATCTCAGATGGCAAACTCGCCTAGGGGGGATGACGCCACCAGGGCCATGATTGCGGAAGAAGTGGGCCGTCAGTTTGAGGAATTCGAGGGTAGGATGATGCATATATTGACCGCCTTGGCACAGCAAAATGCTCCACAGAATCCTCCTCCTCCTCCTCCTCCAGTGAGACAGAATGAGCCAGAAGAAGAAAGGGTTGAAAGACTAGAAGAACCTATTCGGCCACCTCCAGTAGAGTTGAGGTCAGTAGCCTCGGGAGAGCAGAGAAGAAGGCCTGTGCTAAGAATTGATGACAATAGAGATATCGAGGATGATAGGATGAGCATTGTGTCTGAGAAGGGGAAGGCGCCTCAAGCTGATGACTTTATTCTGAAAAAGATGGAAGAGAGTTTTGAAGCCATGGCCCGTATGATAGGCAGAGCTCATGGGATGAATCCGGAGGATAAGGAGTTGGACGGAGAGGACCCGATCCCTTATAACTTCAAAATGCCGAATGTGCCGAAGTTTGATGGTACTTCTGACCCGACCGCACATGTGAAGCAATATTCTCTGGTTATGAAGGGGACCACGTTGTCCAAGAAGCAGAAAACAGAATACTTTTATCTGAGTCTGACCTCTCATGCCATTGACTGGTATCATGGCCTTGACCGCCGCACTAAAGAAGATTGGGATTTGCTCACTGAAGAGTTTTTGAAGCAGTATGACTGTAACACCAGGATGGAGGTGACTCTAAAAGATCTTGAGCTACTTCAGCAGAAGACCGGGGAATCTTTCCATGATTATCTCACCCGATGGCGGAACCGAGTAATGGAGATGCGCCGAAAGCCGGACACCTAGGATCAGATTCGTTTATTTATCAAGAACGCAAGCACATACTTGAAAGAGGGGTTGAAGATGAAGGGGTTGAAGGACTGGGAATCTCTCAAAGATATAGCCATCGAAGCAGAGGGAGAATTCTTGGCTCGAAAGGCTAACAATGACAATTTTGCCAAAAGGGCTAACCCCGGTCAAGGAACCAGCAGGCCGGCAGGTCCCAGTAACAGCACTAGAAGAACGGGTGAAGTGTCTGCTACTGAGGCAACCACCCAGAGGAAATTTTCAAACTTGGGGAGACCATTATCCTGGGTCTTGAGGAGGTTAATGAAGGAGGGAAAATTGCACCCTCTGGCTCCTAGGCCAGCTTTGACGCAAGGGAAACCTGGACACAAAGATAACGAATTCTGTGCGTTCCACCAGCACTCAGGCCATATCACAGATAAATGCAAAGTACTCCGACACTCTATCCAAGACTTGATTGATAGCAAGTAGATTTCTGACCCTGAAAAGAGGGAAACTGAGAAGAAGCCCGATTATAATGCCGTACCACCACCCGTGTTTATGATCAGATCTTGCCTGCCAGAGTGGTACGTGCTGCAAGATCTATATGGGAGAGAGAATTCTGCTACTAGTTATCCCGAGGATAGAGAAGAGAAGGCGGTTGTGGCGACTCTTGATTGCTGGTATAGCAGTGAAAGCAGTCGAGAAGCCGAGGGTGAAGAAGGAATGAACCTTGATTTGTGGGGCTTCGATGGAGACGAAGGAGAGATAGGGGCTGTAACGAGGAGTGGAAGAGTGATCCCCGAGATTACAAGGCTACCTGAGCCAGTGCAGCCATCAGCAGAGAAAGAGCTAGAGGAGAATTAGATTGTCAGACAGTTGAAGAAAACTGCAGCTCAAATATCCATCTGGGATCTGTTGAGGCAATCCCCCTCTCATAAGCAGAAGGTAGTAGAAGCTTTGGTTGAGGCAACGGTCGCCACTACTATTTCCCCGTCAGAACTTTTGCGTTTAATTAAGGGAGGATCCGAGGAGAGATCGGTCTTTTCTGACGCCGACCTACCTGTTGAAGGCCGCAACCACAACCGACCCTTGTACATCAAAGCACAAATTAATGATAAGCACACTGCTTGCGTTATGGTAGACGACGGGTCTTCTAATAATGTATGCCCTTTGATAGCTCTGCAAGCTTTTGGTTCAAACGAGGATATGCTCAGCGGATCGGATCTGACTATCACAGCCTATGACAACTCGAGGAGGTAAGCCTCAGGAACCTTTAAGACCTTGGTCAAGACAGGACCTATGAAGTGGAGGTTGAATTTGTAGTTCTGCCCATACCCGCTAACTTCTCAGCTTTGCTTGGGAGACCCTGGTTTCATAAATTAGGGGGAGTGCCATCCACACTGCATCAGATGATAAAGTTCCCACACAAGGGGGAGGTGGTGACTATCAAAGCGGCTAGGGAGAACCAGGTCTCAGCGCTGGAAATAGCCAATCAGCCATTTAGCGGCTTCCACGTGTCCATGATAAGGGAAGAGTACGGGTCAGTGCATAGCCCAGCTGTGGTTAATATGATGAAGAAGATGCATTATCTTCCTGGGGCTGGTTTAGGCAGAAACTCCCAAGGACTGCAAACCGCAATCACCACTCGAGGGCAAAAGAACCGGAAAGGTCTGGGGTATAGAGGTGGCTTCGGCAAGAAGAAGGTAACGGATAAGATCCCCCACATAACAGAGAGCTTCGTACCAGCATCCTCAGTTTGTGCATACACTGGCGAAGACGAGCCGCATTGGGTAGAGGGGAGGATTGTCCCTGGCTTCGAGATCTTTAACGATGTGTATGACTGGCATGTTGGGTTTGTCAAGACTGTCGAAGACTTCTGGGATGAGGAAGTTATGACTCAGGGTATCACTTAGGACAGATGCGAGCTTGAGGAGGTCGTTACTGAGAAGATGATAGCTGCCAGGTTGAAAGGGAAAGGGAAGGTAGCAGAATTAGAGCTGAAAATGGAGAATTTGAAATTTTCCTCCGACGAGCCTGAGGGGCCTCTGCAGAATCAGGAAGCCAGTGAACAACCTGCAATGGCATCGACCTCTGGAGTGGAGGAAGAAGATTCTAGTTTGGACTGTCTTTTTATTCCCGAACTCTTTTATGATGTAAATGATAACTATAATATTATTAATAAGACAAACAATTTCTCTTATTTGTGCGATGTTTCTAATGGTTTCGACATGCATGAACATGATCATACTCCATCAATTTTTGACATCGATTCCACTGATACAACGCCTTTTAATCTTGGAACCTCGTAAAATCCTAGAGAAATTATAATAGCATCAAATATAACTCCTGAGGAGAGAAAAAATTTTGAGAGAATAATAAGAAAACATGAAAGAGTCTTTGCCTGGACCTATGAGGACATGCCAGGAATTGACCGGGATGTAGCAGAACATGCTATCCCAACTTATCCGGATTACAAGCCTATGAAGCAGAAGTTGAGAAGGCTCAGGCCAGAATGGGCAGACAAGGTCAAGGAGGAAATTCGACAGCAGATTGAAGCCAAGTTCCTCGTGGAAGTGCAGTATCCCACATGCCTGGCAAATGTGGTCCCTGTAGCAAAGAAAAATAGGAAGGTCAGAGTATGTGTGGATTACCGAAATCTGAACAAGGCCTGCCCCAAAGATGATTTTCCATTACCCCATATCGATGTGTTAATAGACAGCGCCGCCAATTGCGCGATGTATAGCTTTGGAGATGGATATGTAGGGTACAACCAAATCCTGAACAAGATAGCTGATCGGGTTAAAACCGCCTTTATCACTGAATGGGGAACCTATGCCTACCGAGTCATGCCTTTCGGCCTAAAGAACGCAGGGGCCATATACCAGAGAATGGCGACCAAGATCTTAAGTGACCTGATCCATAAAGAAGTAGAGGTATACGTCGATGACATGATGGTCAAGTCGGCCACCCGAGAGGGACACTTTGAAGCTCTAGAGAAGTTCTTCACCAGGATCGACAAGTATAATTTGCAACTTAACCCCAAGAAGTACATTTTCAAAGTGACTTCAGGAAAGCTATTGGGACATGTCGTCAGCCAGAGGGGAATAGAAATTGACCCGGACAAGGTGAAAGCCATCAGAGAGATGCTTGTGCCGCAAAAAGAGAAGGATGTTAGGAGTTTCCTAGGCAAGCTGCAGTATGTCAGCCGATTCATTGCTAAGCTTACTTCAATATGCGAGCCCATTTTTAAGCTGCTTAGAAAGAATCAGCCTGTGGTCAGGAACGAAGATTGCCAGAAAGCTTTTGATAGCATCAGGGAATACCTGTTGAACCCGCAAGTGCTAAGGCCGCCGCAACCGATTAAACCGCTTGTCCTGTATTTGGCAGTAGAAGGCAGTTCTATGGGCGCCATGATGGCTCAAGAAGATGAATTTGGGGTGGAGTTTGCAATTTATTATCTTAGCAAGAAATTTTTGGCTTATGAAATAAAATATGCTGAAGTAGAGAAGATCTGCCTTGATGTAATTTGGGCGTCAAAGAAACTGATGCATTATTTCCACTCGTACAAGGTTTAAGCAGTGGCCAAGCAGAATCTGTTAAGATATTTGCTGGAAGCACCGTCTTTGCTTGGAAAGATGGGCAGGTGGCTGCTCTTGCTACAGGAGTTTGTTGTGCAATACATCACTCGTAAGAATATTAAGGGACGAGCCATAGCCGAATTTCTTGCTGAACATCCCATTCAAGGAGACACCCCCGAGTTCACTTTTCCTGATGAAAGCATAGACGCGATTTCTATTCAGGGATGGCAGTTGTACTTCGACGGGGCAGTCAATAACAGGGGAGCCGGAGTTGGAATCATCTTGACAACCCCAGATAATGAGAAACTTCCCCTTGCTAAGAAGCTGAGATACAAGGTAACCAACAATGAAGCCGAATACGAAGCATGCACCTTCGGAGTAGAAGCTTTAGCTGCATTTGGGGCAAGGAACATAGAAGTCTTTGGTGACTCATCCTTGGTGATCAACCAGATCCGAGGTGAGTGGGCCGTAAAAGAAGAACGACTGATGCCCTATGTTGAGTATTTGAGAGGGATATGTGGGCAGTTTGAGACTTGCACTTTCCACTTTGTGCCCAGAGATGAGAATTATCTAGCTGATGCGTTGGCAACCTTGGTGTCGATGTGGGATAATCCTAAGGGAGTAGCTATGAAACCGGTACAAATTTCAAGTTCTGAGAAGCCCAGCTTTGAGATCAAGCCTGTAATGGAGGTAGAAGTGGCAGATGGGAAACCATGGTACTTCGACATCATTAACTACTTGGAAAATAACAAATTTCCAGAAGAAGCCACTGAAAAAGACCAGAGTATGATCCGTAAGCTATCTACTCAGTTCATATCCTTAGAAGGGGTGTTGTACAAAAGGCAGTCGGACGGGATTCAGCTCAGGTGCTTGAATGAAAAAGAAGCCCACAAAGTGATGGAGGAAACCCATGCGGGTGTCTGTGGGGCTCACATGAATTGTTTGACCTTGGCCAAGAAGATTATGAGACAAGGCTTTTATTGGCTTATAATAGACAATGACTGCTCGAAAAATGTCAAACAATGCCAGTTGTGTCAACAGTACGCAGACTTGAGACACCTGCCAGTATCAGAGCTACATAACCTGACATCACCTTGGCCTTTCGCTGCTTGGGGGATAGATATCATCGGAGAGATTTGGCCTATGCCGTCCAATGGGCACCGATACATCATAGTCGCAATTGACTATTTTACCAAATCGGTAGAGGCGAAATCCTTCAAGAAGATTGACGCAAGGGATATGGCCAAGTTCATAGAGAGAAATTTGATCTGAAGATATGGCCTCCCTTATCACATAGTGTCTGACAATGGAGTGCAGTTCATGGGAGAAACCAGGAAGCTCCTTGAGAAGTATGGTGTCGAGCATCATAAATCCTCTCCCTACCGACCGCAAGCGAATGGGGCTATAGAGGCCGCAAATAAGAATATGAAGAAGATCCTGTCCAAAATGGTCCAAACCTACAAAGACTAGGCTGAAAAGTTACCCTTCGCCCTGTGGGGATATAGAACGACAGTGAGGACGTCTACAGGTGCTACACCATTTTCCCTGGTATACGGAACAGAAGCAGTGTTGCCAGTAGAGATAGAGCTTAAATCACTGAGGGTGGTCATGGAAGCCCAAGTCCCGGAGGCCGAATGGGCACGGCAGAGGCTACAGCACTTGAACTTATTAGATGAGAGTAGGCTGAAAGCCTATTATCATAATCGGATTTACCAAAAGAGATTGGCAAGAACTTTCGGAAAGAAGGTGAGAAAGCATCCGCTTAAAGAAGGGGACTTGGTGTTCAAGCAGATGAGGCCAGGCATACCAGACATCAGAGGGAAATTCAGACCTACCTGGGAAGGGCCGTATATCCTTAAGAAGCTGCTGTCCAAAGGAGCTGCAATCTTGTCGGATAGTGATGGGAACGAATTCAAAGAGCCGATCAACGTCGACAGGCTCAAAAGGTTCCATGGCTAAAGACCCAAAAATAAAAGAAGAGAATAAAATGCCCTGCAGATAGAAAACCGAAAAAAGGCGGCTATGCTAAAATTGGGCGCCTCGACAGGGTGAAAACCGAAAAAAGGCATCCTGTGCAAAAATTAGAGGCATGAGAGAAAATGTCCGATCGTGAAAACCCGAGAAGGCTGATGGTAACAGGAGCTGATGCTGTTAAAATTCGGTTTCATCTATTAAACGGTGCGTACGCGGCTGAATAAATGTCAAAAATGATCATGTATGTTGAAACTGTATGAAAACGTACACGAATTTGGGAAATAAAATGAATATTATTCTTCTCATTTTTGTCATTTTCTAGTTCTGCATTAAAAAGAAATGTAGCACCAAAAGAAGTACATATGAAAGCCAAACTAGGTCCTGCTGCTGCTCTCGCCAACCAGATGCTTGAGCCCTCGAGTCCTGTTATCAGACGCTGGACTAAGGATCCACTTCTTGTACTCACTAGTCGAAGACACAGAATGATTGCCGAACCTCGGGATAATAGTCTTCACGGGTAGTCTGCCCCACAGCTCATGATACCGAGAAGCGAACGCAACCAAGAGGGCTCCTCCCCGGAAAGATAAGGGAATCTCACTACATCCTGGGTCGTCCCGAGCTGACGTGAACATCGAGAAGTGATGCAGAAGGTGGCCCAATGGAGCCCACAGAGGTGAACACACCCCGATGGCCCGTCAATGACTACATGAGACAGTGGGAGCCAGGCGGACTTGAAGCTGATGTCATCATCTGACAGCTCGCCAAATCGGGCAATGCCTTCACCAGTAGTGGCACACCCGTACAATCATCGACACGAAAGAAAGTGGCTCGGCGAGTACTGTAGAGTGACTCGAGGGGGTGGCTCAGACAGCATCTTCAGTTTCTCTTGCAGCTAGATCTGAAAAAAAAATTAAAAAAAATAAAAAAAGAAGAAGAAAAAAAAAGCCGCTGGAGTAAGTAGGGTTTACTTCAGGCAAAAATAAGGCACAGGGTTGTGTGAAAATCCAAAAGGACGCACCTCCCGCTAAGAAAAGCTAGTGTGAAAATCCATAAGGGACGCACTACCTTTAAAATAATGACATACCTGGAGCAATAAGGGACTACGGGAAAAGGTTGTGGTGGATCCAGAGCTCACCGCGTCCAAGCCTAGAATGGTTTCAGCCAAGACGAGTGGCAAGGGTGATAACCCCGAGTGAAAGTCGCTCAGGACTCCGAACAAGCGAGGATCATCTGTCAAACCCCCTGGAACAACAGTGAGGAAGTTTACCATGCAATACAAGAACGTGATGCTTACCTGGTAGGTGGGGATATCAGTGAACTGATCCAGAGCCTTGATCAGTGGCCCCAGAGCAAAGAGAGAGCCCGGAGAAACCAGCCGGACAGCCTCGGAGGGAGGTATGCCGAGTGCCATAGCTATGTCCCGGATCTGGGATAGGCCGCAGCGGGGGACGCAGGGCAGAGCGTTGGGAGGAAACCAGGCTCCGAGAATGGCAGCTAGTTCTTCAGGCAGAGGGCACAGCTCCTGATAGGTAAACCGGAAGACGTGAAACCGGGGGTTCCAGAAGTGGGTCGCCGCCAGAAGGAGGTTCTGGTCAACTTTCACCCGACACAGGTATTTCAGCCCAGACAGAGAGGAAAGGGCGCCTTCTTCCCAAGTGTGTTTGTCATCTAAGATACGGTGCATCCTTTGGGCTAGAGGAGAAGACATTTTTAGAAAGATGAAAGTCTCAAGATGTCGGAAAATGAAGAGACATCAGAGAAACAAAATTTCGTAAGTTTTTATAGGAAAGCGTCACCGACGGCCTACCCGTCTATCCAGAGAGACGGCCTGCCCGTCGGAAGGAAATCCACCTGGCAGATGCATACGTCAGCATTGCATTCATCACGTGCATTAACTCGCATTTGTTGCGCGACAGACGGCCTGCCCGTCGGTCGTTTGTACAGACGCCCTGCCCGTCGGTCACGAAATTCTATATAAGGGCGAGTGACAGACGGTGCAAACGCTGCTGTCCCTTTTTTCTTCCTCTCCCAAACCGTTTTTTAGCATTTTTTTAGTGTCTTTTCAAGCATTCTTCATCTTTCTTCGCGATTTCTTCACAATTTCGCATCATTTACTCACCGGGTGCTTTGGTGTTTATATTTTCTTCAGTTTCTACACTTCTCGCGACTACAAGTAAGTAAATAATTACTTTTTTTCTTGAATTTTATTTAAATTATTAACTCATTTCTTCTTCTTTCAACTTTAGAAATGTTTAAAAAATTCCAAATGCCTTGGGAATTTAGGGAGAATGCTGCCCATTTTTTTATTATTATCATTATTCTAGTGCAACTAAATCTGAATTTTTGCATGATCACATAGAAATAGAATTTTTCTATGACTTTGGTGCTTTAGAAATAGACCGTCTTTAGCGCACCATTTTGTGCATATGTTGCTTTTGCGGCTTGAGGCTATTATTTTGTGTTGTTGGGGGCACGCTCTTGCCCGGGTGCGTCCCGTTTACATGCGTATATTATTGTTGAGGCCTGAGGCCTATGTTTTTGCCTTTTCATGCAGGAGGTTGGGCATACCCCTGCCGGGGTGCTGCCCAAATTTTTATTATTTATTCAAAAATTGAGTATTTTTGTGTATAATGCACGCCTGGGACCTGGAAAGCCCATTCTTATTCACTTTAATTATTTCCATGCTGATTGCATATTGCTTTTGCCATGATGCGTGCGAGCCACATTAGGCTACTTCCTTAGACAGGATGTTTGCTCTTTTCGTTTTTTTTTATCAATTCTCTATCTTGTTTTGGGCCGCTATTGCCCCGGTGAGGCCTAAATCGGCCTTCACCTTGGAAATAAGTTTAAAATATTTGTTTTGCCAAATTTCCGATATTTAATCTCTTCCCTTTTGCAGGATGCCTCCTAGACGTAGAGCACCGCAGGCCCAGCTCGAGCTTGTAGCTCCGGATTGGATGGATGATGAGTCGGCTCAGAGATATAGAGCGTTGGCTCAGGTAGAGTTTCGGGCCAGTCGTTTTGTGTCCCGCCCATTTCTAGAGGCCCTAGGGCTGGCCCCAGAGTTTGATCTATTTGCCGAGGGTGCTGGGTGGATAGAGTTCCTTGAGCCCTCCTTCCAGACGTTTCCAGAGGCTACTCGCCAGGTCCTAGCCACTCTCCACTACGCCGGTTTTCAGAGTGCAGATACCGACCCAGGGGTGGTTCAGTTTTGGTTCGACGGCGACCACTTCAGTATCACTAGGCAGAGATTTGCACAGGCCATGGGGCTCCCTACAGAGGAGGGGGTCGAGATCCCGCGGCATGCTGCATCTCACCAGATCGAGGTCGTAGCCAGAGCATGCTGCATCTCACCAGATCGAAGCTGCGGTCAGAGCATACCAGACTTCACCAGATCGAGATTGTAGCCAGAGCATGTTGCATCTCACCAGATCGAAGCTGCGGTCAGAGCATATCGCACTTCAAATCGGGGTTGTAGCCAAAGCATACTGCATCCCACTAGGTACCTACAGGTCGAGATGAGACCGATGGAAGTATCTTCGCATCGCCGAGCGGATCGAGACAAGGTCCACCCGGAAAAGGCACGGAGGGTGAAAAGTCGTCGCAGGTACGCTTCCTTTCTGACCTTTCTCTGAGTTTTGGCTTATCTAGGCGCTTGTACACTAGTTTCCGCAAAACTGGGGGCAACTGTAAGCACCGTGTCCCGGAGCGGTCCGGATCAGAGGTTACCCTATGATGAAATCAGTATTCGAGCCTGCATAAACGGTTTGGATTCGGGGGTTTTAGTCCCATGTTCCACGAGAAATGAATCTTTCCACCTTTCTTGGGCAGAGGGGGGAAAACGGGGTTATTTTTCAGATAAAAAATGTTTTTCTCTCTACGGACGGCCAGCCCGTCGGTGAGAGGCCAGCCCGTCTCTTGGTGTCACAGACGGCCTATGGTATTTTCCGACGCCCGTCGGAAAATCACCGCCTCTGTCAGAGCGCCGCCTGGTTTTTCGGAGCACACAACCTTTTTGACGCCCGTCGGTGGATGTGGCAGGGCCGTCGGACGAATCCTTGTGTCAGAAGGATTCTTTCGACGCCCGGCTCCATACACCGACGCCCGTCGGTCGTGTCTGGCTATAAAAGCTCCGGATTTTCACTTGAAAAGGGTTGGAAAAATTTTCAAAGGGGGAAACTCTGCCCAATTTCAAGCAAATTTTCTCTCTCTTCCAACAAAACACATTTACTAAGGAAATCTATTGAATCAAGGATCAAATCAATCAAAAGGAACTAAAAACTAATTAGTTTTCTTTAGATTTTGACTCCAAAATCGATCTTTGGAGGGGTTGAAGAAGAAATAGCTCTTTTTCTTTCTTTGATCCTTCATCTTTCGCTTCTCGTAGAACGCGCGGGGCTCTAATCAACACAACAATCTCACCCAAAGCGATTATCTGAGGGTAAATATTCCAGATTCCTTCTCCATATTATCTCATATTTATTTCTTATTTTGTGGAATTTTTTTGAATATCTGTCATTATTTTCTTTTATTTTGACTCTCTTATCTCCTTTTGGGATAAAACCCTATTTCTGACTTTGAAAAGGTTTTTTTTTTCTCTCTCTCCATTCTGTTTTTTTTTAGACAGTGGTGACCGATGGGTCATCTTTATCACCGACGCCCGTCGGTCACCCACCTACAGACGCCCCTCCTTGAGTGATAAACAGACATCTCGGTTACCTTAACTGACGCCCGTCGGTCAGCTAAGGAAGGCCGTCGGTAGGTTCTGTCTCCATCTTTTTAAATCGTTTTTCATCTCTTTCAAGTCCTTTTGACTTCTTATATGTATATTAACATCTCTCAACTTTCTATGAGTGTATATTGATCCTCTTGGATAATCCCGAGCTTGAGCGGCTGTCTACCATGTTCGGAGGATTTCGTCTGGTTTAGTTCCCTAACCCTCTTGGTTATTTTCTTCATTTTGTTATTTATTGATTATTTTATGTATACGGATATACTCCTTTCATATCCCATTGATGTATAAAAATGACTCAGTGTTTTATATTCAATAAAATAAGGTTTACACAAAAGCAAGGGTCCAATGCCCTATTTTTATCCAATAAAGATCATCACAAATAAAAATCCCTAATTTTAATAACGATGCAAGTGAGAACCATAGTCCTCAAACTAAGCAATGCCCCGATTTATGCATGATCCGCATATTTACGAAAGGGAGTTGTATTCCGCTCCTTGTATTATTGTAATATATTGCTTTCATTATCTATTTGATCATTTATCGCTTTCAAGATGTGAATAAGTGCGCCTTTTAATCAATTGCATAGTGTGGAGAGAGAGAGAGCGTGTCTGTGACGCGCGCCGGATCCCAAGCGCCGCCCCTATGACCGCCCGCTTGAGGGCGATCGGGCATTTGCGGGTCCGTTGGCATCTTGCAATAAATCGCAAGTGCGTCTATGTTGGGCAACAAAGAGGTATCATGGAGTCGCCACCCAATAGAACATTGGGAAAGTTACTCTCGCCTCGGAGAGCCTAAGACTGCGCTTAATATCCATGTTGGGCCATGAGGCCTAGGATTAGCGCTAAAGTCTCGTGACCCAAGAAGTATTTTGGAGGATAACCTCTAACCTCTCGAGCCCAAAGACCAGAGCTGGGTCCGGGATTTCTCATCTATTTCTACCTCGATTAATTTATGATTGAATTTTAATTGTCATTAATTCGCTCTCTCTCCACACAATGCAATTAATTTAAGGCGCATTTACTCATTTTAGGAAAACCATAAATTAGCGAGTAAAGCAATGAATTACAATAATACAAGGAGCGGAATACAACTCCCATTTAAAAGTGCAAACATACATAAAACCGGGGAATTGTATTAATTATGAGGACTTTGGTCCCCGCATGCATAATTAAAGAAAATATTCTGGATGTGATGATTTTATTTGGGATGAAAATTAGGACATTGGTCCCATTTTATTATGAAAAATCTAAATTAATTTAGTAAGAAATATTTTTATGATCTTTATTTAGGTGCGCATAGGAAAACATTTTATTCAATGAATATATACAAGGAAATTAAAAATATAAACGAAATGAGAATTAAAAATGTATAAAGGAAATACCAAACCCCGCAACTCCTCCTTCATGTGCATGGATGCTCAAATGAGAATAAAACAATGATTTGCAACCAAAAATCAAAAAGAAATTCATGTTAGTGATTAAGCCAACAAAATAATATGACATAAAAAGATAATATGTACCATGAAAATATAATATGCATAAAATAATCATGATGTAATTTAACATGCATAGAATAATTAAGATGCAATTTAACATGCATAGAATAATTAAGATGCAATTTAACATGCATAAGGTGAGAAAGTATCATGGCACATGCAACTTATTAATATTAGTAATTAATGTGCATGGAAAATTAGTGACAATCAATTTTATTATAGTTAAGACATGAATAAATGTGTAACATGAGAATAATCCCACTTGACATGCATAACTAGCATAAAATAATGATTATAACACTCATACATACAAAAGAAAGCATAATAATAAACATGATATAGCATTAAGAAATTAAAGGTATTTACAACCTAAAACATAGATAATTACATGAACAAAGAATAATTTGACATGAAAAAAAAAGATAATAGAATTTAAAAAGTTTATTTGTTATATGAATAATTGAAGATAAAAAAATAAGAAGAAGAATATGGAGACTAAGAGAATTTACATGTTTGATATGTTAATTGGAAGCCAAAATAAATGAAATTAACAAGAGAATTAATGAGTAAAACCAAGAATAATTACCCTCAAATTCAGTTTTGAAGAATTGAAGATAGAAGTGTTGAATTCCTTGTCTTCTCTTGTGAAAATCCTTAGAAAATAGCTTGAAAACTTGAAGAAAAGCTCTTGGAAACAAGTGTGTAAGATGGATTTTTTCTCTCAACTCAAAGCTCCAAAATTCAGTTTTTTTTCTCCAAAATGTTCCTGATTCGTCCTCCTCTGTCTCTGAATTTTTTCTGGTGTTTTAATCATCAAAAACTACCCAAAAACCACCCAAAACCGTCCAAAAATCGTTAAAAAATAAGTGGGGGTCGAAAATGGGCGAAATGGGGTGAAAATGGGGCTGATGCGCGCGAGAAACGCGCACAGTGCGTGCTGCGCGCAAAGCACAGCCGTGCTTTAAAAAAAGCACAGCTGTGCTTTCGCGCGCGCACTGCGCGCAGTGCAGCGCAAAGCACAGCCGTGCTTCCGAAAAGCACAGCCGTGCTTTTCGGGTAATTTTATTTTATTTTATTTTTTTTTTAATTTTTATATAAAATACCCTCAACCTAAAACACACTTTTTCTTCTCCAAAATAATTTTAAAAATATTTTTAAAATATTTTTAAAATACACTTTTTGCTCATCGAAAATACAAGGAAAAATCACTTCCGAACTCCAATCTTTTTGCCTATAAGCCGGCATAGCTAAATTTCATCATCGGGTAATCCTGATCAAGGCTACTCGGGACCCGGTGTCTACAGTTGCCCCCAATTTTGGGGAGGCTAGTGCATGGGTGCCTAGGTGAGCCAAAATTCAGGAAAAGGAAAGAAACGCGTACCTGAAGCGGCGATCTTCCTGCTGGATTGAGTTATGATGATTGTTGTTGCCGTGTTTTGGTTGTAGCTGGTAATGCCGTGGTCGTGCTAACCTCTTGTGGGTACTGCCGCCATCGTCTTGACCGCTGTGAATTGGTGGTGCCGTGGTCGTGCTAACCTCTTGTGGGTAGTGCCGCCATCGTGCTGACCGCTGTGAATTGGTGGTGCCGTGGTCGTGCTAACCTCTTGTGGGTAGTGCTGCCATCGTGCTAACTGCTGTGAATTGGTAGTGCCGTGGTCGTGCTAACCTCTTGTGGGTAGTGCCGCCATCGTGCTAACCGATGTGAATTGGTAGTGCCGTGGTCGTGCCAACCTCTTGTGGGTTGGTAGTACCGCCATCGTGCTAACCGCTGTGAATTGGTAGTGACGTGGTCGTGCCAACCTCTTGTGGGTTGTGCCGCCATCGTGCTAACCGCTGTGAATTGGTAGTGCCGTGGTCGTGCTAACCTCTTGTGGGTAGTGCCGCCATCGTGCTAACCGCTGTGAATTGGTAGTGCCGTAGTCGTGCTAACCTCTTGTGGGTAGTGCCGCCATCGTGCTAACCGCTGTGAATTGGTTTTTTTATTTTTTATTTTTTTGCTCCTTTAGATGTTTGGACTAGTGTCGTCACTTGGCTTTTGTGGGTGTTTCCCGCCGATCTCTCCTGCAAGATTGTATGTATAGGAATATACAAGAAATCATGTGTGTATGTTATGGAATGCAAATGCTTGCAAAATGTATAGATCGCTCCCTAGGTGATCCATGGTTTGCTGAACTTATAGCTTGTCTGCTGTACCATGCCCCCTGAATCCTGAGGATCGTCGACAAGCTTTCTGAAAGAGACGTCCGGTGTATATCCCTTGCCCCCTGGTCAATGATCATTTACCCGGGATTCTGTTTCATGTTCTGTGTTGTGTGTTGTCTGACCGACAGAAGATCATCTTGAAATAATGCCACCTTATCGCTCCAGGCATTGAATGTCATTGTTTTAAAGGTAGTGCGTCCCTTGTGGATTTTCGCACTAGCTTTTCTTTGCGGGAAATGCGTCCCTTATGGGATTTTCACACAACCCTTTGCCTAACTTTTGCCTGGAATGGACCCAACCCAATCCAGCGGCTTTTGTTTATTTTATTTTTTGTAGGGCAGACTGCCTGTTTCCAGGTTTTCACCCTGCCCTTTGGCCTAACTTTTGCTTAGAGAGCCAGTTACGGTTTTCATCTCTAACGGCTTTTTTTTTTTTTTTTTTTTCACCAAAGCTTCTATTAAGAGCAAATAGCACATATCCAATGAAGGGACTGAGCAATAATTATTAGATGAACAATTGGTATATTTCTTTTTAAGACAGAACTGAAAGATCAATGAAAATGTATTCATTGCGAAAATTGTGTACATTTCTATATGATTTCATCATACATGATTTTCATTTGACAAGAATTCAAAAGCATATGACTACACCTAATCTCGGAGTAGATTTTGCCAGCCTCAAACTCCTGTTATTAATCGGCCCTCTCGGGTTTTCTCGATTAAATATTTTCTCTGATGCCTCTAATTTTTGCACAAGATGCCTTTTTTCGGTTTTCACCCTGTCGAGGCGCCCAATTTTAGCACAGCCGCCTTTTTTCGGCTTTCGACTTGCAGGGCATTTTATTCTCTTCTTTTTATTTTTGGTCTTTAGCCATGGAACCTTTTAAGTCTATCGACATTGACCGGGTCCTTGAACTCATTCCCATCGCTGTCTGCTAAAATTGCTGCTCCTTTTGTTAGCAACTTTTTCAAAATGAAAGGTCCTTCCCAGGTTGGTCTGAATTTTCCTCGTATATCTGGAACTCCCGGCCTCATCATCTTAAAGACCAAATCCCCTTCTTTTAACGGGTGCTTTCGTACCTTCTTGCCAAAGGACCGAGCTAGTCTCTTCTGATAAACCTGATTGTGGTAATAGGCTCTCAACCTATCTTCATCCAATAGATTCAACTGCAACAATCGCTGTTGTGCCCATTCTGTCTCCGGAATCTCGGCTTCCAGGACTACCCTTAATGATTTCAGCTCAATTTCAACCGGCAGGACTGCTTCAGTTCCATACACCAGAGAGAATGGTGTTGCCCCCGTAGAGGTTCTGACTGTTGTTCTATAACCCCAAAGTGCGAAGGGTAGCTTTTCTGCCCAATCCTTGTAGTTCTGACCCATCTTGGCTAAAATTCTCTTCACATTCTTATTCGCCGCTTCAACTGCACCATTCGCCTGAGGACGGTAAGGAGAAGACTTATGATGTTGGATCCCATATTTCTGGAGCATCTGTTTAGTCTCTGCTAGGAATTGTACCCCATTATCAGACACAATGTGATGTGGGAGACCATATCTGCATATCAAATTCCGCTCGATGAATTTAGCCATATCCCTTGCATCAACCTTCTTGAAAGATTCAGCCTCAACCCACTTAGTGAAGTAGTCAATGGCAACTATGATGAATCTATGCCCATTAGAAGCAGTAGGATGGATTTCGCCTATGATGTCTATTCCCCATGCTGCAAATGGCCATGGAGATGTTAAGTTATGTAACTCTGAAACTGGCACATGCCTCAAATTCGCGTACTGTTGGCATAACTGACATTGCTTCACAAATTTTGAACAATCTGTATCCATTGTGAGCCAATAAAACCCTTGGCGCATGATCTTCTTTGCCAAGGCCAAGCCATTCATGTGAGCTCCACAAACCCCGGCATGAACGTCTTCCATAACTCTTTTATCTTCTTTCTCTGCCAGACATCTTAACTGGATACCATCAGCTTGCCTTTTGTATAAAGTGCCATTAACACTGATGAATTGAGTGGATAACTTCCTGATCATTCTTTGGTCCTTCTCAGTGGCTTCCTCTGGAAAGACTGATCTCTCTAAATAATTCTGAATGTCATAATACCATGGATTTCCATCAATGGCCTCAATGTCCATCACCTGTTCAGCTTCAAAGCAAGGTCTTTCCGAGCTATAAATCAGCACGGGTTTCATTGCAACTCCTGTTGGGTTATCCCACATAGACACTAATGTTGCTAGAGCATCAGCTAACTGATTTTCGTCTCTGGGGATGAAGTGAAAAGTGCAAAACTCAAACTGGCTGCTCAACGTTCTCAAGTGCTTTACATAAGGCAGCAGCCTTTCTTCCTTGACTGACCACTCTCCTTTAATTTGATGAATTACCAAGGAGGAATCCCCAAATACTTCTGCGGTCTTTGCCCCCAGAGCAAGCAATGCTTCCAATCCAAAGATGCAAGCTTCGTATTCTGCTTCATTATTGGTAGCCTTATACCTCAGCTTCTTAGCCAATGGTAACCTTTCACCATCTGGGGTCGTAAGAATAACTCCCACGCCTGCTCCCTTATTATTGACTGCTCCATCAAAGAATAATTGCCACCCTTGTACTGCTATGGCCGTGACATCTTCATCTGGGAAGTTGTATTCAAACTGATCTCCCTCAATAGGATGCTCGGCTAAGAACTCCGCTACAGCTCTTCCCTTAATGGTTTTCCTGGTTATGTACTCAATGTCAAATTCCTGCAATAGCAGTAACCATCTTCCCATCTTCCCTAGTAGAGAGGGTGCTTCTTGGAGGTATCTAAGCGGATTATGTTTGGCAACCGTTTGTACCTTGAAGGAATGAAAGTAGTGTCGCAACTTCTTAGAAGCCCAGATAACCGCTAAACAAATCTTTTCCACCTCTACATATTTGGCTTCGTAAGGCAGGAATTTCTTGCTAAGATAGTAAACGGCAAACTCTACACCAAAATCGTCTTCCTGAGACATCATAGCACCCACTGAGTTATCTTCCACAGCCAGGTACAGGATTAATGGTTTGGCACGGCGTGGTGGTCTTAACACTGGAGGATTTAGCAGATAGTCCTTAATGGTGTCAAAGGCCAGTTGACAGTCATCGTTCCATAGCACCGGCTGATTCTTCCTAAGAAGCTTGAAAATAGGCTCACATACCGAAGCTAGCTTGGCAATAAATCGACTGATGTACTGAAGCTTTCCTAGGAAACTTCTGACGTCCTTCTCCTTCTGGGGCACTGGCATCTCTCTAATGGCTTTGACCTTATCGGGATCTACCTCGATTCCCCTCTGGCTTACCACATGGCCTAACAACTTTCCTGATGTAACTCCAAAAATGCACTTCTTGGGATTGAGTCGCAGATCATACTTGCTAATCCTTTGAAAGAACTTTTCTAATGCCTCAAAGTGACCTTCCCTGGTAGCCGACTTAATCATCATGTCATCGACGTACACCTCCACTTCTTTGTGGATTAAGTCATTGAGAACCTTGGTTGCCATCCTCTGATAGGTTGCTCCTGCATTCTTCAACCCAAAAGGCATAACCCGATAGGCATATGTCCCCCACTCGGTGATAAAGGCTGTCTTGATCCGGTCCACTATCTTGTTAAGAATTTGATTGTACCCTGCGTATCCATCCACAAAGCTATACATCATACAAGCAGCAGCACTATCTATTAGCACATCAATATGAGGCAGTGGGAAATCATCTTTAGGGCAAGCTTTGTTCAGGTCTCGATAGTCGACGCATACTCGAACCTTACCGTCTTTCTTAGCTACAGGAACCACATTAGCTAACCATGTTGGGTATTGAACCTCTATCAGGAACTTGGCCTCAATCTGCTTATGGATCTCCTCTTTCACTTTCTGTGCCCATTCTGGCCTAAGCCTCCGAAGCTTTTGCTTGACTGGTTTAAACTCTGGGTAAGTTGGGATGGCATGTTCGGCAACATCTCGATTTATTCCCGGCATATCCTCGTAGGTCCAGGCAAAGACTTTTTCATATTTTTTTAATATTCTCTCAAATTTTATTCTCTCTTCAGGAGTTATGTCTGATGCTAGCAAAATTTCCTTTGGATTTTCCAAAGTTCCGAGATTAAATGCAGTTGTGCCAGTTGAATTAATATCAAAAATGAATGCATCATGCTTATGATCATGCGAAATGAAATCATCAGAAACATCACACAAGTAAGCAAAGTTGTTCATCTCATTAACATAATCAGAAACATTAACATTGTTCTCAAAGAGTTCTGGTATAAAAAGAGAATCTAAATGACTATCAACTTCAGTCGATGCGGATGCTGCAGATGACTGTGCTTTGGCTTCTTGATTTGGTGAAATCTTGAGATCCTCAATCTTCGGCTCTGGTTCCACTATCTTCTCCTTCCCTTTGAGCTTAGTGGCTAATAGCTTATCAGTGACGATCTCTTCAGGCTCATCCCTGTCCCATATGCTGCATTGGGTCATAATCTCTTCATCCCAAAAGTTCTCTACAGCTTTAACAACTCCGATCTCCCAATCAAAGACATCGTTAAAAATTTCAAATCCAGGGATAATCTTCCCATCTACCCATTGCGGTTCTTCTTCTCCAGTGTAAGCATAAACCGATGATGATGGCACAAAACTCTCCGAAATATGGGGGATCTTCCCTGACCCTTTCTTCTTACCATATTCTCCTTTGTAGCCCAACCCCTTTCGATCTTTTTGACCACGTGTAGTGATAGCATTCTGCAGCCCTTGTGACTCTTTTCCCAAACCAGCCCCTGGGAGGAAGTGCATCTTCTTCAGCATATTCACCACTTGAGGGCTACCTTCTAGGTTTTGCTCTTCTCCGATCATCGATACATGAAAGCCACTGAATGGCTGATTAGAGATCTCCAAGGCAGACACTTGGTTCTCTCTTGCTGCTTTAATGGTCACTACTTCTCCTTCATGGGGTATTTTAATTATCTGGTGTAATGTGGATGGTACTCCCCCTAACTTGTGGAACCACGATCTGCCAAGCAGAGCTGAGAAGTTTGCTGGAATCGGCAAGACCACAAAATCTGTTTCTGTCTCAATGGGCCCTGTCTTTACCAAAGCTTTGAAAATTCCCGATGCTTGCCTCCTGGAGTTATCGTAGGCAGTGATGGTCAGGTCAGATTTGCTTAACATACTCTCATCCATCCCAAAGGCCTGAAGTGCCACCAAAGGGCAGACATTTATCGATGACCCGTCATCAACCATGACACAAGCGGTGTGTTTACCATTGATCTGTGCCTTGATGTACAATGGTCGGTTGTGGTTACGACCCTCTGTTGGTAGGTCTGCATCAGAAAAAACCAACTTCTCCCCGGATCCCCCCTTTACAAGGTCTAACAGCTCAGATGGGGAGATTGTAGTTGCTACGGTGGATACGCTCAATGCTTCGACTAACTTCTGTAGGTGCGAGGGGGACTGTCTCAAAAGGTCCCAAATAGATATCTGAGCCGTGGTCTTTTTCAGTTGTTTCGCTATTGAATTTTCTTCCGGCTCTTTCTCTGCGATTGCTTGTGCTGGGTCCTGCTGCTTCTCAGCTTCTGGAATGACCCTCCCACTTCTTGTTACTGCTTCTACTCTTTCTTCTTCCTCTGAATCCCACGGATCCGTAAACTCTCCATTTTTCTCATCTTCGTCATCTCCACTCTCACTAGTGGACCAACAGTCTATCGCTGCCACGGAAACCCCTTTTTCATCCACTGCAGGGCGAGTAATAGCGACATACTCATTTCCATATAGGTCTTGCATCACATACCATTCTGGTAGGCTCGATCCGATCATAAAGACTGGAGGTGGCACTGTGTTATAACCAGACTTCTTCTTGCTTTCCCTCTGCTCAGGATCGGTGATCTGCTTGTTGTCAATTAGATCTTGGACCCGATGTCTTAGCGTTATACACTCATCCGTCAAATGCCCGGTATGTTGGTGGAATGCGCAGTATTCATTCTCTTTGTGCCCTGGCTGCCCTTGGGCCTTGGCCGGTTTAGGTGATAGGGGCCGCAGTTTTCCTTCTTTTATTAGCCTCTTCAGCACCCATGATAAAGGCTTACCCAAGTTGGAGAAATACCTCTGACTTACGCCGGTTGCAGACACCTCGGCAGTCTTCCCAGCTCTGTTACCACTGCTTGAACCTACTGGTTTGGCCATCCCCTGATTGCTGTATCCCCTCCGGGCATAGGACTCACTATTTGCCCTCTTGGATAAATATTCTCCTTCCGCTTCTATGGCAATGTCCTTCAAAGACTCCCAATCCTTGAGTCCCTTCATTTTCAGTCCCTCTCTTAAATAAGGGCTGGCATTTCGAATGAATAGCCGGATCTGATCAGAAGTGTCTGGTTTGCGTTTCATCTCCATAACCCGGTTTCTCCACCGAGTAAGGTACTCGTGGAAGGACTCCCCAGCCTTCTGCTGTAACAACTCGAGATCTTTCAAAGTGACCTCCATCCGGGTACTGCAATCGTACTGCTTAAGGAACTCTTCAGTCAACAAGTCCCAGTCCTCCTTGGATCTCCTGTCAAGCCCATGGTACCAATCAATAGCAGCTCCTGTGAGACTCAAGCAGAAATATTCTATCTTCTGCTTTCTTGTTAAGGTCGTTCCCTTCATGACTAGCGAGTATTGCTTGATGTGTGCGGCAGGGTCAGAGGTTCCATCAAATTTGGGAATGTCCGTCATCTTAAAATTCTGGGGAATCAGGTCATCCCCATCCAGCTCTCGGTCTTCCGGGTTCATTCGTTTTCCCACAGTCATCATCCTTGCCATGACCTCAAATCTCTCTTCCATTTTCCTCCACATTGCCTCATCTAGTTTTGGCGACTTCTCTTTAGCTACTGCATGCTCCTCATGCTCATCTCCCCCAAACTCAACTTCAGACCTGGGGCCTTCTCTGCGCTCAATGGGTGCAGGTACTCTTTGCTCAATAATAGGTGGGTCAACCACTGGTTGGTTAACCGCAGCAGGACGTTCTTCTCTAACAACCTCTTGTTCAGCTGATACTCGGACAGGAATAGCAGCAGCTTGTTGCCCAGCTATGGTGGCGGCAAGATTGCCCATCATTGCAATCATTCGGGCTTCAAACTCCTCCATTCTCTTTCCTACCTCCTCAACGATTACTGCCCGGGTTGCATCAGACTCATTTGATGGATTAGCCATGCTTACTTCTGTTGATGATTCGGAAGAAAACCCCGCACTTCCTTCTAAGACTGACTCTGAACTCTGATCTGACACTAACTCAGTTAACCCCAAAAGCGGCGTCCTTCTTAACCGTCCGTTGGGACCTCTAGACCACCCAGGAGAATCTATGATGGCTGAAATGCAAAGATTGTTAAGATGATGCATGATTAAAATGCAATGTATGCTCGTGCTGATGCAACATAGACAAACACATGCAAGCAGATAGATCTTTCCAACCTTGTATCTCCCACACACGTGGTAGTGCGGTCTCTTTCCTAGGTGGGCTTGATCCATGAGTTAACGGGGAACCCAATGGACACGTATGGTGCGTGGTGAAAAACCGGCAGCATAACAGCTCCTATCTAATGTACATACGTATGGGTGTTTGGCCATTACGTATTTAAACAATTCAACTTAACTAAGATGGGCCCACCGGGGCATGAAAGCCTTTGATGAAGACCATTTAATTAAATTGGTTTCGTTTAATATATGATGGCCCATACAGCAAGCATAGTATTACGGTACATTTCACCTAGTGGAAGTATCTATTGCCATTACATGAGCTTTGGACAAGGGAGATGTTACTTTAAGGCTACCCAAGCATGATCCCTGCCGACGGGTCTAGCTCATCACAAGCATAGCGACCGATCGGGTCGTCATTTTGATATACCATTGAGGTACGTGGCTTGGGCTGGTGATTATCCTTAACACTTCCCCAAATTGAGTGAAAATGAGGAGGTGCTTCAGGAACGCACCGGGGCTAAAAGAGGGACCAAACTAACTTAATCTAAAGCTCTAATGAGATGATATGCAATTTTGAGATAAAGCGAATTTATGAATTAAATTTTAACCATAAATGTTAAACGAGGTATTTTCAAATTGAAATCTCGAACCATATCGTCCCCAGTGGAGTCGCCACTGTGACGCGCGCCGGATCCTGAGCGCCGCCCCTATGACCGCCCGCTTGAGGGCGATCGGGCATTTGCGGGTCCGTTGGCATCTTGCAATAAATCGCAAGTGCGTCTATGTTGGGCAACAAAGAGGTATCATGGAGTCGCCACCCAATAGAACATTGGGAAAGTTACTCTCGCCTCGGAGAGCCTGAGACTGCGCTTAATATCCATGTTGGGCCATGAGGCCTAGGATTAGCGCTAAAGTCTCGTGACCCAAGAAGTATTTTGGAGGATAACCTCTAACCTCTCGAGCCCAAAGACCAGAGCTGGGTCCGGGATTTCTCATCTATTTCTACCTCGATTAATTTATAATTGAATTTTAATTGTCATTAATTCGCTCTCTCTCCACACAATGCAATTAATTTAAGGCGCATTTACTCATTTTAGGAAAACCATAAATTAGCGAGTAAAGCAATGAATTACAATAATACAAGGAGCGGAATACAACTCCCATTTAAAAGTGCAAACATACATAAAACCGGGGAATTGTATTAATTATGAGGACTTTGGTCCCCGCATGCACAATTAAAGAAAATATTCTGGATGTGATGATTTTATTTGGGATGAAAATTAGGACATTGGTCCCATTTTATTATGAAAAATCTAAATTAATTTAGTAAGAAATATTTTTATGATCTTTATTTAGGTGCGCATAGGAAAACATTTTATTCAATGAATATATACAAGGAAATTAAAAATATAAACAAAATGAGAATTAAAAATGTATAAAGGAAATACCAAACCCCGCAACTCCTCCTTCATGTGCATGGATGCTCAAATGAGAATAAAACAATGATTTGCAACCAAAAATCAAAAAGAAATTCATGTTAGTGATTAAGCCAACAAAATAATATGACATAAAAAGATAATATGTACCATGAAAATATAATATGCATAAAATAATCATGATGTAATTTAACATGCATAGAATAATTAAGATGCAATTTAACATGCATAGAATAATTAAGATGCAATTTAACATGCATAAGGTGAGAAAGTATCATGGCACATGAAACTTATTAATATTAGTAATTAATGTGCATGGAAAATTAGTGACAATCAATTTTATTATAGTTAAGACATGAATAAATGTGTAACATGAGAATAATCCCACTTGACATGCATAACTAGCATAAAATAATGATTATAACACTCATACATACAAAAGAAAGCATAATAATAAACATGATATAGCATTAAGAAATTAAAGGTATTTACAACCTAAAACATAGATAATTACATGAACAAAGAATAATTTGACATGAAAAAAAAGATAATAGAATTTAAAAAGTTTATTTGTTATATGAATAATTGAAGATAAAAAAATAAGAAGAAGAATATGGAGACTAAGAGAATTTACATGTTTGATATGTTAATTGGAAGCCAAAATAAATGAAATTAACAAGAGAATTAATGAGTAAAACCAAGAATAATTACCCTCAAATTCAGTTTTGAAGAATTGAAGATAGAAGTGTTGAATTCCTTGTCTTCTCTTGTGAAAATCCTTAGAAAATAGCTTGAAAACTTGAAGAAAAGCTCTTGGAAACAAGTGTGTAAGATGGATTTTTTTCTCTCAACTCAAAGCTCCAAAATTCAGTTTTTTTTCTCCAAAATGTTCCTGATTCGTCCTCCTCTGTCTCTGAATTTTTTCTGGTGTTTTAATCATCAAAAACAACCCAAAAACAACCCAAAACCGTCCAAAAATCGTTAAAAAATAAGTGGGGGTCGAAAATGGGCGAAATGGGGTGAAAATGGGGCTGATGCGCGCGAGAAACGCGCACAGTGCGTGCTGCGCGCAAAGCACAGCCGTGCTTTTAAAAAAGCACAGCTGTGCTTTCGCGCGCGCACTGCGCGCAGTGCAGCGCAAAGCACAGCCGTGCTTCCGAAAAGCACAGCCGTGCTTTTCGGGTAATTTTTTTTTTTATTTTTTTTTTTAATTTTTATATAAAATACCCTCAACCTAAAACACACTTTTTCTTCTCCAAAATAATTGTAAAAATATTTTTAAAATATTTTTAAAATACACTTTTTGCTCATCGAAAATACAAGGAAAAATCACTTCCGAACTCCAATCTTTTTGCCTATAAGCCGGCATAGCTAAATTTCATCATCGGGTAATCCTGATCAAGGCTACTCGGGGCCCGGTGTCTACAGTGTCACACCCCAAAACCACCCCAGTAGTTTGAGCTTGTCCGTGTCTGTATGTGTGTATTTGTATGTGTTACATGTATGTGTTTAATTGGATTATTTATTTAATTTATGTATATTAGTTGAGAAGAGGAGATAGGCTAGTGTAGGGTATGAGTGGATGTATAGAATTAAAGTATGAATAAGAGTTAGTTTAGTGTATATGATATTGTATGGGAGTAGGGTGTGATATGGGACATATGTCTTATGGGGATGATGACATGTGGCTAAGTGAATAGAGTAACATTTAATGGGTTTGGTGAGAGAGAGAGAGATCAGCCTTTTCCCTTTTGAATCCCGTTCTTCTTTCTTCCCCACGCCATCTTCTTCTTTTCTTCTTCTTCTTTCTTTGTTCTTCCTTTTTCTTTGCACAATATTGCTCCCTCTTCCTTAATTGAGTAATTAGAGTTGATTAGCTTGTGATTTTGAAGCTTAAAGGTGAGTAGGAGTTGTTGATGTCTTAGATTTCTTTCTCTTCCTCTTCTCTAGGTTTAAATATTTGTAAATTCATTTGTGGGTTGTTTTAGAATTGATCTTGATTGTTATGGGTTTGTGGTTCAGAGGAGGCTCCTAGACCGGATAAAGGGAAAGGAATCGCTAGCGGGAGCGGAGCTCGCGAATAGGAGCTAAGGAGAAAAGGTTTGGGAACGTTTGTGTATTTTGGGATTTTTGTTTGAGAAATTTGATTGAGTTTGAATTTAATGAAATTTTAGGGTTTGTGTTCTTGAGGGACTTAGATGTGTTTATGCATGATGTTGATTGTGTTGATTGTGGAATTAAGTTATTTTTATGTCATTTGTGATGTATGGAAGATCTATTGGAAGGTAAGAGGAGATTTAAAGTGTTTTGAGCCATTTTGGAGTTAATTCTGATGAAATTCCAGTTCCCAGTGTGTGTGTGTGTCGTGATCAGCAAAGAAAAGAGAAAAGAGAGTCTGTCACGAGTGGTGACGACCGTGACGACTCATGACAGAGGAGGCTTGTCACGAGTGGTGACGACCGTGACGACTCGTGACTAGCCAAAAGAGAGTCTGTCACGAGTGGTGACGACCGTGACGACTCATGACAGAGGAGGCTTGTCACGAGTGGTGACGACCGTGACGACTCGTGACTAGCCAAAAGAGAGTCTGTCACGAGTGGTGACGATCGTGACGACTCGTGACAGAGGAGGCTTGTCACGAGTGGTGACGACCGTGACGACTCGTGACAAGCAAAGTGAGGTTTGTCACGAGTGGTGACGACCGTGACGACTCGTGACAGAGGAGGCTTGTCACGAGTGGTGACATCCGTGACGACTCATGACCGGCCAACCACCCATTTTTTTTCTTGAATTTTTGCTCAGTTTTAACTTAATTGAATTTTCGTATCTCTTCTGAATGAACTTTTACTATTATATAAGTGATATCATGATTCTTTAGATAAATTGTATGATGTGCTCTAAAATATGGATTGAATGGTTTATGGATGACCTGCTAGAGTCTAGCAAGTGGATAGTTAGGCATGCCTAATAGAGTTATGTGTTGCTGCAGCTATGTGTACGACTTTGGACCCTGATCAGGTCCCCCGATCGGATCCTCGCGATCCTTCTGTCTGAATCTTTCTTAAGATTCTATGTGAAAACAATTTGGAATAAAACAAATAGAATATTTTGATACCTCCGGGTATCTATGTGTTTGAAATATGATACCGATACTCTCAAGTATCTATGTGTACTCGTTATCCACTCGTTATGATTAAGCAGGTGTCATTGTGTTTTGTACAAGAATCTTTGGATGAGAATACAAATATCTGAATTAATTATGTATGATTATATGCTCATAATTGTATTGTTTTCATGTGTTTTCTGTTACCGTCACTGTGAGTGGCGGTCAAGCATTGTGTGTTTCCCCACTAAGCGATTTCGCTTAGCACGGGTGTTTATCCGTGCAGGTGTGGAAGGTTTTCGATTGCCTCGGGTTGGGCATGTCGCATCGGGAAGGCCAACTCAATTAGAGATCGGGAGTGTTATAGTATAGGCTTTCCTTTATTTTGTAATGAATGTAATATTTTGTTAGCCCTTTTGAACAATGTATCTTGGGCTTTTGTATACTCGTTCTTCTTTTTGGTAAATTGATGTAAGATGTAAAGACCTCCTTTGTATATTAATAAAAGTATCCATTTTGTCCTGTGTCCCTCTTCTGTCTTTTAAAGTTTTTATTTATACCGGATATGTGATTCTATTTGTGATGTTTGCATGTTTGTACTAGTGGGGTGTGACACTCCTATCTATCTTGGGTCCTTCTCGCTCTAATCGAGTAGAAGTATCCATGGTATAGGTTGGGGTGTGACATTAGGTGGTATCAGAGCTATTGGTTAGATGTTACCGAGTTTCAGTGTGTTAGTTAGATGTTAGAGTTGTGTTGGCCTGATGCGCACTGCGTTTATGTTTGTAGTTATGGAGTCCGCTCGTGGATCGCTTGAGGGGTCAGCGGAAAGTGCGAATCCCCAAGAGCAGGATCCCTCAGTTTCTGGTCTGGCTCAACCTCCTAGGGGGTATCCTGAGGTGCCTTTGGGACCAATGGAAGCGATGCTTCAGAGTATGACAAGGGTACTTGAAAGAGTAACAGCGCCTAGTGCCCCAATTGAGAGGTTAAGAAAGCATGGTGCAGAGAATTTCTTTGGTACAAGCATAGATGAATCTTACAAAGCAGAGATGTGGTTAGAGAAGACATCCAGAGTACTTAGGGAGATAAGATGCCCACCGGAGCAAGAAGTGGAGTGTGCTTTGTCTTTATTGCAAGGTTCTGCTTATGATTGGTGGAGGTTGGTGGTTAGTCAACCGCAAGTCCCTGAGCCGATTACATGGGAGTTCTTTGAGGGTGAGTTTCAGAACTGGTATGTAACTAAAGCTTATAAGGATGCCAAGTGGGCGCAGTTTCTAACTCTCAAGCAAAGAACGATGTCTGTAGCCGAGTATGAAAATGAATTTACCAAGCTCAGTAAGTATTCACCGCCAAGGGTTCTTACAGAAGAGTTCCGATGTCAGCATTTTGAGGCAGGCTTGAATGAGTCTCTGAAGGTAATGCTAATTTCTTTGATGTCGGCTACAAATGTGAAATACTATCAGTTGGTACAAGCGGCTTTGAGGGTGGAGCGTTCTGAGACTATTTTGAGAGAGAAAGCTCAAAGACGGAAGTCTGTAGGAGGTGGCTCTTCTTCAGGCAAGAGGCCAAGGGAATCGCAAGGAAATTTTACTGGTGAGTCTACAGCTAGTCCGGCCCCTAGAGGGAGGAGACAGGGTTCTTCAAGGGGATCGGGTTCCGGTAGAGGAGATGGCCCTCCCAGATGTACCCATTGTAACAAGCAACATTGGGGTGAGTGTCGATGGTTAACGGGAGGCTGTTTCAGATGTGGTTCTACGGACCATTTACTTTCAAATTGTCCGAGTCGATATGGAGATCCTTCGGGACAACAGGAAGGGAGTCGAGCTGGATCTAATGTACCCCAAGGAAGTCGTAATCGGGGTAGAGGAAGGGGTCGAGGTGGACGGCCTCGAGATAGAGAAGCTTCAGAATCAGTAGATCGCCCTGTACCATCAGCTGGCAGGGCTTATGCTATGAAGGCCCGAGAGGAACAGAATGCTCCTGAAGTGATTGCCGGTAAGTTCTCTTTGCTTGATTCTGAAGTTTATGTTTTGATTGACCCGGGCTCTACCCATTCTTATGTGTGTTCTGGTAAGTTGTGGGATAGTTTGGGTAGTGAGGAGAAGATGGAATATGAGATTTGTGTATCCAGTCCATTGGGTCAGAGTATTATGGTTAATCGGGTGTGTCGGAAGTGTCCTTTAAAGATTCAGGGTACAGAGTTTGTAGTGGATTTGATTTGTTTGCCATTCCATGAGTTTGATATTATTCTGGGAATGGATTGGTTGGATAAGCATCGCGCAGTAGTGGACTGTCATAGGAAAGTCATGGTTTTGAAGGATAAAGATCAAATGCCTGTTGTGGTAAAGGGAGTTGGAAGTAGTTCTTTGCATAATGTGGTATCAGCTATGAAAGCCAGAAGATTTATCAGGAAGGGATGTGAAGCGTTTTTGGCTGTAGTTTTGGATTCTCGGAGGGCTCAAGTTAAGATTCAAGACATCCCTATTGTGAGAGATTTTGTAGATGTCTTTCCGGAAGAATTACCAGGATTACCTCCCGAGAGAGAAGTTGAATTGTCAGTAGAAATTCTGCCGGGGACAGCTCCGATTTCTATGGCCCCTTACAGAATGGCTCCAGTGGAATTGAAAGAATTGAAGAGTCAGTTGCAGGAGTTGTTGGATAAAGGGTTCATCCGGCCTAGTGTGTCACCATGGGGTGCTCCCGTACTATTCATTAAGAAGAAGGATGGGACCCTTCGGATGTGCATTGATTATCGACAGCTTAACAAAGTGACTATCAAGAATAAGTATCCACTGCCGATGATTGAGGATCTTTTTGATCAGTTGAGAGGAGTTGGGGTATTCTCTAAGATAGATTTGAGGTCAGGCTATTACCAGTTAGGGGTTAAGGAAGCAGATGTGGCAAAGACGGCTTTTCAGACGCGTTATGGTCATTATGAATTTCTGGTGATGCCTTTTGGTTTGACCAACGCGCCTGTAGCCTTTATGGATCTGATGAACAGAGTTTTCCGACCGTATTTGGACAAGTTTGTTGTGGTATTTATTGATGACATTTTGGTGTACTCTAGAAATCGAAAGGAACATGAGGAACATCTTAGATTGGTATTACAGATGTTAAGAGATCATCAATTGTATGCGAAACTTAGTAAGTGTGAGTTTTGGTTAAAAGAAGTAGCTTTCCTTGGACATATGGTATCAGTAGAAGGTGTACGTGTTGATCCAAGTAAAATTGAAGCAATTGTTAATTGGATGCCTCCGAAGAATGTGCCAGAAGTAAGAAGTTTTCTGGGGTTAGCAGGGTATTACCGATGGTTTGTTTAGGGGTTCTCAGTGTTAGCATCTCCTTTGACCAAGCTACTTCGGAAGGATGTCAAGTTTGTATGGACTGAAAAGTGTCAAGCCAGTTTTGATCGGTTAAAAGAGTTATTGGTTAAAGCTTCTGTGCTCACACAGCCAGTTTCGGGTAAAGAGTACACTATGTACAGTGATGCTTCGGGTATTGGCTTTGGTTGTGTTATGATGCAAGGGAATAAAGTAGTAGCTTATGCATCGAGACAGTTGAAGCCTCATGAGCGGAATTACCCGACTCACGATTTAGAGTTGGCAGCGGTAGTGTTTGCGCTTAAGGTTTGGCGACACTACTTGTATGGGGAGACATGCAGAATTTTCACCGATCACAAGAGTCTTAAGTATTTGTTAACACAGAAGGAGTTAAATTTGAGACAGCGGAGATGGTTAGAGCTATTCAAAGATTATGATTGTATCATTGACTATCATCCGGGTAAAGCTAACGTGGTAGCGGATGCTCTTAGTAGGAAGTCTTTGTCTGCGTTACTGGCTAGTCGAGGCAGATGGAGATTTGATTCTGAAGGTGCTCTGATTGCTCAACTTAAAGTTAAGCCTAGTTTGAGATCAGAAATTACAAAGGCTCAGTTAGATGATCATGTGCTTCAGCGTGTTTGTCAAGCAGTGAAAGAAGGAAAACGCACTGAATACTTGGTAGATAGTGAAGGAGTACTTAGGCATGGTAATCGGTTATGTGTGCCTAATGTGGGTGAGTTAAGAAAGAAATTGTTACAAGAAGCTCACTCATCAGTCTTTACTATGCATCCTGGTGGAGACAAGATGTATCAAGACTTGAAGCAATACTATTGGTGGCCAGGAATGAAAAGAGAGATAACAGAATTTGTTTCAAGATGTCTTACTTGTCAGCAAGTGAAAACCGAGCATCAAGTGCCATCGGGATTGCTTCATCCCTTACCTATTCCTCAATGGAATTGGGATGACATCACGATGGATTTTGTATCTGGCTTGCCTATGACTCAGCGTAAGCATGATTCAGTATGGGTTATAGTAGATCGATTGTTGAAGTCTGCGCATTTTCTGCCGGTACGGGTGGATTAATCGATGGACAAGTTGGCGGAACTTTATGTGGATGAGATAGTTCGACTACATGGGATCCCATTATCCATTGTATCAGACCGAGATCCTCGTTTTACATCCAAGTTTTGGAAAGAGCTTCAGACAGCTTTGGGAACACGGTTAAATTTCAGCACTGCTTTCCATCCACAAACCGATGGTCAATCGGAGAGGGTTATTCAGATTTTGGAAGATATGCTTCGGGGTTGTGCTTTAGAGTTTTCAGGAAGCTGGGATCGGTATGTGTCTTTGATGGAATTCGCGTATAATAACAGTTATCAGGTAAGTATTGGTATGGCTCCTTATGAAGCATTGTATGGACGGAAATGTAGAACACCAGTATGTTGGACGGAACTGTCAGAGAAAGCTATGATAGGTCCGGATATAGTGCGGGATACCGAAGAGAAGGTGAGGGTTGTACAACAGAACTTGAAGGCAGCTAAGGACCGACAACGTTCTTATGCTAATCTGAAGCGTCGGGACATTCAGTATGAAGTAGGTGATAAAGTTTTCTTGAAAGTGTCACCGTGGCGAAAGGTTCTCCGTTTTGGAAAGAAAGGCAAGCTAAGTCCACGATTTATTGGACCCTATGAGATCCTAAGGAAAGTAGGTCCAGTAGCATATCAATTAGCGTTGCCTTTGGAGTTGGCTAGGTTACATGATGTTTTCCATGTGTCTATGCTTCGGAGATATCGGTCAGATCCTTCGCATGTGTTACCAGTGCAAGATATTCAGATTCAGTCAGACTTTTCTTTTGATGAAGAACCGAAAAGGATTTTGGATAGGGAAGTCAGACAGCTTCGGAATAAGCAGATACCGTTAGTCAAAGTTCTATGGCAGCATCACGGTATTGAAGAAGCTACATGGGAACCAGAGGAAGCTATGAGATTACAATACCCTCAGTTATTCGGAATAGGTATGAATTTCGAGGACGAAATTCTGTTAAGTGGGGGAGTATTGTCACACCCCAAAACCACCCCAGTAGTTTGAGCCTGTCCGTGTCTGTATGTGTGTATTTGTATGTGTTACATGTATGTGTTTAATTGGATTATTTATTTAATTTATGTATATTAGTTGAGAAGAGGAGATAGGCTAGTGTAGGGTATGAGTGGATGTATAGAATTAAAGTATGAATAAGAGTTAGTTTAGTGTATATGATATTGTATGGGAGTAGGGTGTGATATGGGACATATGTCTTATGGGGATGATGACATGTGGCTAAGTGAATAGAGTAACATTTAATGGGTTTGGTGAGAGAGAGAGAGATCAGCCTTTTCCCTTTTGAATCCCGTTCTTCTTTCTTCCTCACGCCATCTTCTTCTTTTCTTCTTCTTCTTTCTTTGTTCTTCCTTTTTCTTTGCACAATCTTGCTCCCTCTTCCTTAATTGAGTAATTAGAGTTGATTAGCTTGTGATTTTGAAGCTTAAAGGTGAGTAGGAGTTGTTGATGTCTTAGATTTCTTTCTCTTCCTCTTCTCTAGGTTTAAATATTTGTAAATTCATTTGTGGGTTGTTTTAGAATTGATCTTGATTGTTATGGATTTGTGGTTCAGAGGAGGCTCCTAGACCGAATAAAGGGAAAGGAATCGCTAGCGGGAGCGGAGCTCGCGAATAGGAGCTAAGGAGAAAAGGTTTGGGAACGTTTGTGTATTTTGGGATTTTTGTTTGAGAAATTTGATTGAGTTTGAATTTAATGAAATTTTAGGGTTTGTGTTCTTGAGAGACTTAGATGTGTTTATACATGATGTTGATTGTGTTGATTGTGGAATTAAGTTATTTTTATGTCATTTGTGATGTATGGAAGATCTATTGGAAGGTAAGAGGAGATTTGAAGTGTTTTGAGCCATTTTGGAGTTAATTCTGATGAAATTCCAGTTCCCAGTGTGTGTGTGTGTCGTGATCAGCAAAGAAAAGAGAAAAGAGAGTCTGTCACGAGTGGTGACGACCGTGACGACTCGTGACAGAGGAGGCTTGTCACGAGTGGTGATGACCGTGACGACTCGTGACTAGCCAAAAGAGAGTCTGTCACGAGTGGTGACGACCGTGACGACTCGTGACTAGCCAAAAGAGAGTCTGTCACGAGTGGTGACGATCGTGACGACTCGTGACAGAGGAGGCTTGTCACGAGTGGTGACGACCGTGACGACTCGTGACAAGCAAAGTGAGGTTTGTCACGAGTGGTGACGACCGTGACGACTCGTGACAGAGGAGGCTTGTCACGAGTGGTGACATCTGTGACGACTCGTGACCGGCCAACCACCCATTTTTTTTCTTGAATTTTTTCTCAGTTTTAACTTAATTGAATTTTCGTATCTCTTCTGAATGAACTTTTACTATTATGTAAGTGATATCATGATTGTTTAGATGAATTGTATGATGTGCTCTAAAATATGGATTGAATGGTTTATGCATGACCTGCTAGAGTCTAGCAAGTGGATAGTTAGGCATGCCTAATGGAGTTATGTGTTGCTGCAGCTATGTGTACGACTTTGGACCCTGATCAGGTCCCCCGATCGGATCCTCGCGATCCTTCTGTCTGAATCTTTCTTAAGATTCTATGTGAAAACAATTTGGAATAAAACAAATAGAATATTTTGATACCTCCGGGTATCTATGTGTTTGAAATATGATACCGATACTCTCAAGTATCTATGTGTACTCGTTATCCACTCGTTATGATTAAGCAGGTGTCATTGTGTTTTGTACAAGAATCTTTGGA
This sequence comes from Excoecaria cochinchinensis, assembly GCA_947683425.1. NCBI lineage: Eukaryota > Viridiplantae > Streptophyta > Magnoliopsida > Malpighiales > Euphorbiaceae > Excoecaria > Excoecaria cochinchinensis. The sequence continues at coordinate 8,196,222 of CANTUQ010000043.1, forward strand.
TGAGAATACAAATATCTGAATTAATTATGTATGATTATATGCTCATAATTGTATTGTTTTCATGTGTTTTCTGTTACCGTCACTGTGAGTGGCGGTCATGCATTGTGTGTTTCCCCACTAAGCGATTTCGCTTAGCACGGGTGTTTATCCGTGCAGGTGTGGAAGGTTTTCGATTGCCTCGGGTTGGGCGTGTCGTATCGGGAAGGCCAACTCAACTAGAGATCGGGAGTGTTATAGTATAGGCTTTCCTTTATTTTGTAATGAATGTAATATTTTGTTAGCCCTTTTGAACAATGTATCTTGGGCTTTTGTATATTCGTTCTCCTTTTTGGTAAATTGATGTAAGATGTAAAGACCTCTTTTGTATATTAATAAAAGTATCCATTTTGTCCTGTGTCCCTCTTCTGTCTTTTAAAGTTTTTATTTATACCGGATATGTGATTCTGTTTGTGATGTTTGCATGTTTGTACTAGTGGGGTGTGACACTCCTATCTATCTTGGGTCCTTCTCGCTCTAATCGAGTAGAAGTATCCATGGTATAGGTTGGGGTGTGACAGAGCGAATTAATGATATTAAAATTTGATCATAAAATAATTGAGGTAGAAATAGATGAGAAATCCCGGACCCAGCTCTGGTCTTTGAGCTCGAGAGGTTAGAGGTAATTCCCCAAAATACTTCTTGGGTCACGAGGCTTTAGCCCTAATCCTAGGCTCTTTAGGGTGAGAAGTTCACCTTCCATGACCCCTCTGGCTGGCCCAAAATGGATACCAAGCGCAGTCTTAGGCTCTCCGAGGCGAGAGTAACTTTCCCAATATTCTATTGGGTGGCGACTCCATGAAACCTCCTTGTTGCCCAACATAAACGCACTTGCGATTTATCGCAAGCTGTCAACGGACCCGCAAATGCCCCGATCGACGGGCGGTCCGAAAGGGCGGTGCACGGGATCCGGTGCGCGTCACAGTTAGTAGCCTGTTTAATGTCTTCGTCTTATATACTTAATCCTTCAATTGTCAAATTTTATCTTCTTAAAGTTCTACTTTGGTTGATTGCATGATTTTGCTTATTAAATTTTGCAAAGGAAACATATTGTTGTCTGCATTGAATTTGGAACACTTTCATTTGTATAAGTATGCTTATTTTATACACGGATTAGATTTTTCATTTATACTAGTTTGGTCTATTTGTTTAAATACACTACAAGAAATTTGGGAAATAGCAACGGAAAAATAGCAACGGAATTATTTCCGTTGCTATTTAGCAACGGAATTTTGATTCCGTTGCTATTTAGCAAGGGAAAATTGATTCCCTTGCTATTTTCGGTTAAATGCCCAACATGTTGCAACGGAAATTTTTTCGGTCGCTAAAAGCGGAGGGAAAGTTTGGCGCGTAAATTTAGCAACGGTTATTAGCAACGGAATCAAAATACCGTTGCTAAATATCGCGCGAAATTAAAGCGGGAGAGAATTTGGTGCGAAAAATAGCAACGGAATCTGATTTCCGTTGCTATTTAGCAACGGAATCTTATTTCCATTGCTAATTATAGCAACGGAAAATATTTCCGTTGCTAAATAGCAACGGAATATGATTTCCGTTGCTAAATAGCAACGGAAATATATTCCGTTGCTATAATTAGCAACGGAAATAAGATTCCGTTGCTAAATAGCAACGGAAATCAGATTCCGTTGCTATAATTAGCAACGGAATCGATTTCCGTTGCTATTTAGCAACGGAAATATATTCCGTTGCTATAATTGTCCCTTGTCCTAAATTGCAACGGAATTAAATTCCGTTGCAAGGGACCTCATATAGCAACGGAATTTATTTCCGTTGCTATGGACCTAATTTTGCAACGGAATTGTAATTCCGTTGCTATAAATGCCCAAGTTGGGAGGGTCAAAATTGGTTCCTATATTGCAACGGAATTATTTTCCGTTGCAAGGTACACGAAATAGCAACGGAAACAAATTCCGTTGCTATATTGCAACGGAAATTTTTTCCGTTGCTATAAATGTCACAGGAAGGGAATCCATAGTAGGGTCCTAAATTGCAACGGTAATGAATTCCGTTGCAAGGAACAAAACTAGCAACGGAAAATTATTTCCGTTGCTACGTTGCTAGATTTTATAAAAGAATCGGGCCAGTTTTTACCCTCTTCTTCTCTTTCCAAACCTACCCGAAAAGCTAACCTAAAATCGCTGCATCCAATCTCCGATCTCCCACTCGTTTGCGCCGCCTCCCTCGTCGCCGATCGGTCCCTGATCGCCGCTCGCTCCAACCCGCCGTAGCAGGTGAAGTGTCGCCGGTGTTGCTGCCTTTAGAGCCGTCTCCCTCGCTGAAAACATCGATCGCATTTCGTCGCCCCTCGCGTCTCGTCTCTCATCGCCGTCGCCGCTCGCAACCGCACCGCCGTTCACCCGACCCCGACGTAGCAGGGCAAGTCTCGCCACTGCTGCTGCATCTACATCCGTCTCCCTCGCGTGCTTTCAGAACGCTGTGGTCGCCCGTCGCGTCTCTACTCTGATCGCCGTCGCCACTCGTCCTCATCGCCGTTGCCACTCGCCCTCCGGTCACCAGCAACCACGTTTAAGGTTAGTTTTATTCCCTAATTGCTTCAAAATTATACTGTTTAAGGTTAATGTGTATATGGTTTGTTGATTGTGATTTCATTGTCTGATTATGGTTCTTGAATTCCAAGTTCCTGTCTTCGTGAACAACACATTTCCATTCATTAGTGATGTTTTTGCTTGATATGGTGTGCATGCTGGAGGGTTGGGCAGGAGACCACTACAATTTCTTAATTTACAGAATACTGATTACAGAATGCTAGGATTTTTTAGAACATGTAGAGCATCAATCCAGTGATAGATTGAAATATGCAGATTTGAGCATGCTGCAAACAGAAACTGCTATTGGAAAATCTTAATCTTCTTCGAATTCACATTTCATTTTGCACCTTCAGTCGTTGTTCTTCTTGTTAAATGTTTGCTTTTAGTAAAGAGCAGAGTTTGTAATTTACAAATCTTTAATCTTGGTAAAACTCTGCCCCTTGTATATCGTAAATTCATCCCAAGTATGAAGCAATAGTAATATTTGTGAAAATTTAAAATCTATGGATCGATAAATTTGTAAATGTTGGGTTATAGTTATAGAAGATGACTTGTTTTGCCCTACAAACGTATCTTCCGCTTCTTTCCTTGTAAACATAAGTGCTCACATATTTTCATTTGTATATTCATAAATTAAATCTTTAACTGTAAATGAAAACAACAATATTTTGCTCACGTATAAACAAGATAATCTTTTATAATAAATTTTGATTTTACAATAAATATATATATATATATATATATATATATATATATTTGCTTATAACAGATTAGTATGATTAATTTCATTCATTAATAAATTGACATTTCTCATGTCCAATCAGGGGGTGAGAAATTGCTTAAGAATCATGAGCACGAAAACTAAAAAAGAAGACACAAATAATGCTACAGAAGCATAGAAGTGCTCATCACTTAATGAATAAATTAATACTAGCAAACTAATTTCTGTAACTTACTCTTTTGTCTTTCTTATTGTTAATTTATAGACAAAGTTTAGTGACAGAAAGGATGAAAATAAATTAAACTAAACAAAACAAAGAATGTGCATGAGGCAGGCAGTGATAGTGAGTTACCATACTCGAGTGATTGGAGAAGGCACATTTATCAAAAATGTATAGAAATTGTAGGGTAGTTGCCTATTCATGGTCCGACAATTAAACAAGGGTATCCTTCAATGCCCTTCCAATGGTAGGCAAAAGATAATAAAGCCATTGAGGTTAAAAAGGAACAGCCCTTTGATTCAGTAAATTAAATATATCTTTAATTTCAAATGTCACTCTAAAGATAACTCTTTTGAGTACTTGCTATGAGTTATGACCCCAAAAACACTAATTAACCATGTGGTGTGAATGAGTAAGTGGGCTTTTTTTCTTCATGCTTCCATTTTAATATCTAATTAAATTATATTCTTCTATGTTATGCTTTTTATTTATATATGTAGAGCCATATTATATGCCTGATGTCCCCATTAGTCAAATCTAATTCTATAAACGTATCTTCCGCTTCTTTCCTTGTAAACATAAGTGCTCACATATTTTCATTTGTATATTCATAAATGGAATCTTTAACTGTAATGATGCTTGTTTTCATTTCTAGTTATAATTTTGGTGGAAGTTGTTTTTGATTCTATCTCTACGTGGAGGGGATTTGGTGGAAGCTGGCATTTGTCATTGGATTTCAGTCGCTAAGGTCATGTATCTTTATCCATTTAATTCTACTATTGTATCTTATATCTGCCTGCTCTGATGTAACTTAGCTTGTACACATTGATAACTTGGCTGTTTTTTTGTTTTTGCCTCTTACTTTCGTATCTTATTCGATAAGGATATTTTAGCACAATTCTTGATTACTATATACACATTGATAACTTCCATATTTATTTTTGTTGCTTTTATCACTGTAGCTTGCATTTTGTTTGTGCCCCTGTTGTATGCCATGCTTTAGCTTGATTTTATCTAAAGTATATCATGCTGAAAAATCTGACTTCTTTTGGTAAATTCAATTCACTGCAGTAGCAACAAAGAGGAGGAGGGTGCTGTGTTGAGTTTATTATTTTGTAGTTAAATTTCTCCTTATATTGGACCAATTCCTTTTTTGCATTCTGAAGGTAATTTGTTTGAGATGTCCTTTTAATTTAATATTTTTTGCGTTATTGCCAAGTACACTATCTTTATATGTGATAATTAGTTGGCACTGTATATTAGATGATTAAAATAGCCAAATATTTCCTTTCTAATATACATGTATTTGTATACATGTTTACGTTGATAGACAATTTGCGTTTATTTAATCCATAAATCTAATTATGAAAATAATTTATTCGAATAACAGTTTCGCAAGCATGAGTAATGTTGATAGATCTTGGATGTATAGGCGTTTAATGCCAGATGGGTTCATTAATCTCGAGTTTGCTGAGGGAGTTCAATCATTTATTGATTATGCAAGTTCGCAGCCTGCATATATGGATGGTCAAAAAATTAGATGTCCATGTAAAAAGTGCAAACACATCCGTTTTCTCCCGACTGATGAAGTCCATCTACATTTGTTGAAAAAAGGGTTTGTTCCGAACTACTTTGAATGGACACGACACGGGGAGCCAATAATTTGCAGCACGTCTAGGGGTAATCAAGTATATTCATCAGTAAATATAGATGGGCCTGAAGGGGGATCTGGAATTGGACAAAATAGCGTGGATGTGAACGAAAATCTTTATGCACAAATGGTTCATGATGCAGCTGGTCATTCCTTTCAAGAAAATATGCAGAATATTGAAGAGGAACCAAACCCAAATGCAAAAAGATTTTTTGACCTATTAGAGTCAGCTGACCAAGAATTATGGCCTAATTGTGAGAAAATGACTCAACTGTCTGCCATTGCTCGAATATTGAATATAAAGTCTGAAGGTCATATTTCTGAACGAAGTTTGGATAAAATTCTCACATGGTACAATGATTCATTGCCTCCTGATCATAAGATGGTTGGGAATTTTTATGAAATGAAGAAGCTTATTCGAGGTCTTGGTTTGCCCGTTGAACGAATAGATTGTTGCAGATTGGGATGTATGCTATTTTGGGGAGAGGACGTGGGATTACAAGAGTGCAAATACTGTGGTCAACCTAGGTTCAAACCGAGAAAACGAACTAGAACGCAGAAATTAGTTCCTTGGAAGCGGATGTATTATTTTCCACTAACTCCGAGACTCCAAAGACTGTATGCCTCTGATGTTACTGCATCTCACATGAGATGGCATAATGAACATGAACAGTATGATGGAAGCATGAGCCATCCATCAGATGCGATAGCATGGAAACATTTCAATGACATCCATACTGAGTTTGCATCGGAAAGTCGAAATGTCAGGCTGGGATTATCCACAGATGGGTTCCAACCTTTTGGTCAATCCGGCCAACAATATTCATCATGGCCAATCATAATTACTCCATATAATTTACCTCCGTGGATGTGTATGGATGAGGCATACATGTTCTTAACAGTGATTGTGCCAGGGCCTACAAATCCAAAGCATAAAATTGATGTATTCTTGCAACCATTGATATCTGAATTGAATCATCTTTGGGAATTTGGTGTTCAAACATATGATGTGTCCCTTAAACAAAATTTTCAGATGAAGGCAGCTTTGATGTGGACTGTCAGTGATTTTCCTGCATATGCTATGTTGTCTGGATGGAGCACAGCTGGGAAATTGGCTTGTCCTTATTGTGGCAATGATTCTGATGCATTTTATCTTCCCAACGGGGGCAAGACATCTTGGTTTGATAATCATAGAAAATTTCTTCCTCTAGACCACCCATTCAGGCGCAATAAACAAAAATTCATTAAGAATAGGGTGGTTCAAACACCTCCTCCTCCTAATAAATCTGGTGAAGATATATTACGGGAGATTGATCAGTTAGGGCTTCTGAAAGTTACATAACTTGAAAGTGAAGAGGTTAATAGTAGCATAAGTCAAAATTTTGGTTGGCGAAAACGGAGTATATTTTGGGATTTGCCATACTGGAAGACACTGTTGATACGTCACAATCTAGATGTGATGCATATTGAGAAAAATATTTTTGACAATCTTTTCAACACAATTATGAACATTGAAGGGAGGACAAAAGACAATGCAAAATCAAGAGCTGATTTGAAAATTTTTTGTAGAAGAAGTGAGTTAGATCAAGATCCAAATACGGGGAAATATCCGAAAGCATGTTACACTCTGGACAAAAAGCAGAAGCAAGTTTTGTGTGAATGGTTGAAAAGTCTAAAGTTTCCAGATGGATATGTTTCGAACCTGGCAAGATGTGTTGACATGAGGAAGTACAAATTATTTGGAATGAAAAGTCATGATTGTCATGTGTTTATGCAGAGGTTAATCCCAATTGCATTCCGTGAGCTCTTACCGAATAATGTTTGGGAAGCTATCACAGAATTAAGTTTATTTTTCAAAAGTTTAACAGCATCTGAAATACACTTGTCTGATATGGAAAGGCTAGAAAGGGACATTCCAGTTATCTTGTGCAAATTAGAGGCTATTTTTCCACCTAGCTTTTTTGATTGCATGGAGCATCTACCAATACATTTAGTACATGAGGCTAGACTTGCTGGTCCAGTTCAATATCGATGGATGTATCCATTTGAGAGGTAATTTTAGTTCAAATTTAACTAGACTTTTTATAGATTTATACCAACTTCTCAAATATAATTATCCTAATTGTAATGTAGGAATTTGCATCACTTGAAGCAAAATGTCAAAAATAAGGCCAGGGTTGAAGGCTCCATATGCAATGCGTATTTAGTAGAGGAAGCAAGTACATTTTGTTCCCACTATTTTGAGCCGCATGTGATAACTCGAGAAAGGAAAGTTCCTCGTAATGACGATGGGGGTGTGAGGATTGATGATGATAACTTATCTATTTTCAAATATCCTGGCCGACCACATGGACACTCAACAAGAAGAATGTTAACAGAGAAAGAAATGGAGGCTGCCCATGGTTATATTTTATTGAATTGCCAAGAAATTCAATCTTTTTTACAGTAAGTTTAAGTTATATTCGAAATTGTCCAAGTTCTTTTTGTCATGAAATAGTGTTATGCTAAGATAATATGCAATTTTTGTAGTGAATACGAGGATTTGTTAAGGGAGCTAATGCCAGGAAAATCACAGGATGACATCAACAAAGAAGTGGATAAAAACTTTCCACGTTGGTTTGCAAACTACGTAAGCTAGCAAAGTGAAATAAATAGAATGCTTTAAGAAATTAATATAGAAAGGACATGTTATATGTATTGATTAAATTTTTCGTTTTATGATGTAGGCTTCTGAAAATAGAATACAAAACAGACTCATGTGTGATCTTGCAAAGGGGCCTTTGCGAACTGTTAAATCATATCCTGTCTACTTCGTGAATGGATACAAATTTCATACAGAAAATCATGGGCATAGCATGGCAACAGTAAATAGTGGGGTTTGCATACAGGGGGAATTGATGGATTATTTTGGCAAAATTATTGAGATCCTTGAAATTGAATATCCCGCATTACCGATAAAACGGTGTGTGCTGTTTAAGTGTGAGTGGTTTGATCCTACTCCTAGCGTCGGAACAAAAGTACATAGCCGATATAATCTTACCGAAATCAACCAGCGGAGAAGATTTAAACAATTTGAACCATTTGTGTTGGCAATGCAAGCGACTCAGGTGTATTATGTCCCTTATCCCAGCTTAAGAAGGGATAAGTCAGATTGGTTAGCAGTCGTCAAGGTAAAACAAAGAGGTGTTTTTCACAGACAGGCAAAGGGCAATAGCAAAACAAATGAAAGTGAAGCATTTCAGGAAGAAGAAGTGGATGTACATGAAATAAATGCATGTTTGGAGAATGAAGTTTTAAATTATCCAAATAATGATTTTGTGGAAATTTTATCTGGAGAGGAGGAAGAATCTGTAGATGGGCAGAATTCTGAAGATGAGACTGACTTTAATTCGGAATTCTCAGAAACAGAGGATGATTTTGATGTACAATTAAGTGATGATAGCATTTAATTTGTGTACGTTATAATCTCATTTTCAAAATGTGTTATTGCATTTATGTAGTATTTTCATATATGCTTTAATTGTATTGTTCCATTTTAACAAATATGATAACAATTCTTTGATTTTCAGGTTAAGAAAATGCCACCTAAAAGAAAGAAGCCAATGCTGCCACCTAGGCTCAGATTATCATTGACTGATAGCGAAAATGTACAAGTGCACCCATCTCATGTTGTAGGGTCACATTCACATTCTCCCCAGCAGTGTGCAGCATCACCTTCACCAACATCCATCCCTGATGACACTCAAAATCTACGTAGCGGTTCAGCATCCAACAATCCAAATGTTTCAACCTCACAGGAAAATGCATCTACTCCAGCATCAGACAATGACTCTATGCCCACGCATTTACCCGGTTCTGATGTCGAGGATGATGATGGAGGTCTCCAGCCTGGGGCGAAGGGAGTTGATGGAAGAGTTTACATTAAGATCATCAATAACATGTAAGTTAAATTGTTAAAATTTTTGTATTATAAGATAATAACACGAGTACATATTGATCGTATGGTAATGTAATATCAAAATTGATTTTAAATTGTTCATGTTAACAGGTTTATACCATCAGGTGATTGTTCAAGAAAAATTACATCCAAATTCAAAGAGAAGATGGAAGTTGAGGGTTATGCATGGAAGAAGATCTCTATGCAGACAAAAGATTTTTATTTTCAAGAGTTTGAGGTATACAAAATAAATTGAATTTTTTCTTTCAAAATAACTTAGTTCATACATTATAGAAAACATTTTTTTTTTTACTTCACAATAATAATATTATGTTTTTTTCAGAAAGAATTTTTCTGGAATTCAAAATTTGATGCTATTATCTATGGAGTTTGGGAAAAGCGGGCCCGCCAACGATATGGACAATTTTTGTCTAATGTACGTTCTCAGAGTCAACGACCTACTTATATTTCTGAAGAAATTTGGAATCGTTGGCGGGAGTATTGGGCAACTCCTGATGCAATTGCAGCTTCTGAGAGAAATTCTTCAAACAGACGGGGAGGCTCAGATGGTGAGAGTTTAGCTGTGCACACTGGAGGCACTTTGAGCCATCACGAGCATGCAGAAAATTTAGTAAGTATTTCAATTTTATTCATCAAATGTATAATTTTTATGCATAATGATAGCTTTAATAAATGTTTGTTAAATGGATGGGTTTGTTATGAAGATAAATTTTTTGTTTAGCTCTCATTAGTTGTATTATTTATCAAGGAGGTACACATGTCAGTTGATGTCATGCATTTTGTCTTCACATTTTAATCACAATTTACAAGTAAAATAAGTATTGTATATTTTGTGGCTGTATGATGATCGGCGTTTGGAAAATGTATGGATATAGGATGAATATATTGCTGTGCCCTTGCCGGGGCTGTGGAAATTTCTATTTGCAGGTTTGGGTAGTACATTTTACAAGCCGTCGTAATGCCGAAATTTATACATAACAGTTTGACCTCTAAGAAAGAATATGAGATGATGCTACCATGTACATGGGCCAATATAATGTATCTTATTTTGTGTAGGTGGCAGATGAGTTTTTGTACAAAACTTACATTTATCATAATTTAATAAATGAAACAACATAGCAATCAGGAATTATTATTGGGTGCTTTCGTGATAAGTTTTTATAATGAAATAAGCATTTGCCACTTGCAGGATAGTAATGCCACTTCAATTAAATTATATAACCTCTAACAAAATTGACAATGACTTGCCTCTCTTCCATGGCTTTTTCTTAGATCCTCCAAAATGATATTAAATAACCATGTATGAGTTTTGGTTTGGGTGAGAGTGAAAGGCTAGATCTCTCTATAAGCTTAATTCCATATATCATGAAGCAGGAATATCTCTACTTCTTCTCCTCCTCCTCCTTGGTTGTTAGGTTGTTAGGTTTGTAAATTTTCAAAATACTGTTAATTAATCAGTATTTGGAACACTTAATTTATACAAGGATTACATTTTTCATTTGTACTAGTTTGGTCTATTTGTTCAAATACTGATTAATAAGTATATTAGTTTCAGCCATACGCTTAATGGGAATCTTATGTGAATTTAGTTATATAATGTTGTGGCAGTATTAATTATGCGGAATATATTTCAATAATTGTTTTTAACATGCTCAGCCAACATGTTTCTTAAATTGCTTTTTATGCAGGCAAAGTCTTTGGGTAGGCAGCCTACATATCCTGAATTATTTATGCATACTCACACAAAGAAGCACGATGGGCAGACATTCATCAATACCCGTTGCAGACAACTCAATGTATGTAAATTTTATACATCAGTATTAATTATTTTAAAAAATTAGAGCTAATTAATTGTAATTATTGTAATGGCAGGATCAACTACAAGATACTCTCACTCAACAGCGGCAGAACTCTGAAAGTGTTGATGAGACTCGTATATATCTTGATGCAGTTGGTGGTAAGAATAATCGTGGGAGGATTTTTGGTTTAGGGTCAATTGCAAACACTTGCCATTCAAAGCCCTCTACATCATCCATTCCTACATGTAGTAAGCGGTGTGAGTCTTCTCAAAGAGTTGTTCAGTTAGAGACCACAGTCGCTATGTTGATGGATTCTTTAACTGCATTAAAGAATCGGGTTGCAGATTTGGAAACAGATCGTGCTCCGCAGTCAGATCGGTCTCCTCCACCTCCACCTCCACCTCCACCTATTTAGTATTTTTAATGTCATTTGTATTGAATTTATATTTGTTTGTAACAGTTTTACTAGTTCTTTTTACTTTACAATGATACTATACTGAATTTAATTTTGTGATATATTTTTGGATTTTTATTTTATAATATTATAATATATTTTCAGGATTTTAATTATTGTGTATTACAATTTTTATATGAGATTATAAGCATACATAATATATACAGGATTTCAATTATATAAATTTTACAAATAATAATTTTTTTCACTCATAAATAGCAAGGGAAAGGTTTTTCCGTTGCTATTTTTAGCAACGGAATTTTATTTCCGTTGCTAAAAATAGCAAGGGAAATGTGTTTCCCTTGCTATTTTTAGCAACGTATACTGTTGTAAATAGCAACGGCAACCTATTCCCTTGCTAAATAAATTATATTTATTATAAAATACGGAAAATACAGCAAGGGAAACTGGTTTCCGTTGCTAAAAATAGCAAGGGAAATAAGTTTCCCTTGCTAAATATAGCAACGGAATTAAGTTTCCGTTGCTGAAATAGCAAGGGAAAATAATTCCGTTGCTACAGAAATAATATTTATTGTATAAAGCGGAAACACAGCAAGTAAAAATAGCAAGGGAAATCGGTTTCCCTTGCTAAAAATAGCAACGGAATTGCAATTCCGTTGCTGAAATAGCAAGGGAAAACAAATTCCGTTGCTATTTTTAGCAACGGAAATTATTTTCCGTTGCTAAAAATAGCAACGGAATTGCAATTCCGTTGCTATTTTTAGCAACGGAAAAATAATTCCCTTGCTATTTTTAGCAACGGAAATTATTTTCCGTTGCTATTTTTAGCAACGGAAAAAATTTCCGTTGCTAAATTTAGCGTCGGCCGAATTTGCAACGGAATGTTCCGTTGCTAATTTCCGTTGCTAATTTTGATTAGCAACGGAAATTGATCAAATTCCGTTGCTATTTTCCGTTGCTATTTCTTAATTTTCTTGTAGTGATACTTATTAATAAGTAGTTTAGTTTTAGCCATATGCTTACTTGGAATAGTATGTGAACTTAGTTCTATAATGTTGTGGCAGTTTTAACAATAGGGATTAGATTTCAATAATTGTTTTTAACATGCTCAGCCAACATGTTCCTTAAATTGCTTCTTATGCAGGCAAAGTCTTTGGATAGGAAGCCTACATATCCTGAATTATTTATGCATACTCACACAAAGAAGCATGATGGACAGACATTCGTCAATACCCATTGCAGACAACTCAATGTATGTAAATTTTATACATAATTATTAATTATTTTAAAAAATTATAGCTAATTAATTGTAATTATTGTAATAGCAGGAGCAAATACAAGATACTCTCACTCAACAGCGGCAGAACTTTGAAAGTGTTGATGAGAGTTGTATATTTCTTGAAGCAGTTGGTGGTAAGAATAATTGTGGAAGAATTTTTGGTTTTGGGTCAATTGCAAACACTTGCCATTCAAAGTCCTCTGCATCATCCATTCCTGCATGTAGTAAGCGGTGTGAGTCTTCTCAGAAAGTTGTTCAGTTAGAAACCACAATCGCTATGTTGATGGATTCTTTAACGCAGTTCAAGAACCGGGTTACAGATTTTGAAACACATCGTGCTCCGCAGCCAGATCGGCCTCGTTCACCTCCACCTATGTAGCATTTGTAATATGTTGTTATTTGTATTGAATTTATATTGTGTTTTTGATAGTTTCACCAGTTTTTACTTTACATTGATGTTATACTGAATTTATTTTTATGATGTTTTTCCGAATTTTTATTTTATAATATTATAATATATTTTCAGGATTTTAATTATTGTGTATTACAATTTTTATATGAGATTATATTATCGATAAGCATACATTATTAATATATACAGGATTTGAATTATATTAATTTAAAAAATAATTTTTTTCACTGTTGTATATAGCAACGGAATTATTATTCCGTTGCTAGTCGTATTATATTTATTTAAAAATATAATTCTTATACTATTGAAAATAGCAACGAAAAAGCAGTTCTGTTGCTAATAATAGCAACGGAACTACTTTTCTGTTGCTTCTTGAATTATAATTATTTTTATAAAATACGGAAAATAGCAACGGAATCTGTATTCCGTTGCTAAAAATAGCAACGAAATAGTTTTCCATTGCTAAAAATAGCAAAGGAATATTAATTCTGTTGCTAATTTTACCAACGAAAATAGTATTCCGTTGCTAATATAGCAACCGAAACCATTTTTGTTGCTAAATTTAGCAACGAAAATCAATTTCGTTGCTAAATTTAGCATCGGTCAAAATTGCAACAGATTTTTCCGTTGCTATTTCCTAATTTTGTTGTAGTGTCCTTCTTGGCAAAGAGATATCTCAATGCTGCATAGTCAGACCACACAACAATTTTTGAACCTAACAAATATGGCCTGAACTTCTCGAAAGCAAAGACAATTGGAAGAAGTTCCTTCTTGATTGTGGTGTAGTTAACCTGGGCTCCAGTCAAGGTATGGCTTGCATAATAAATTGCATGGAACACCTTCTCCCGCCTTTGTCTGAGTACTGCTCCTACTGCAAAATCACTTGCATCACACATTAGCTCAAATGGCAAATTCCAATCTAGAGATATAATCACCAGGGTTGAAATAAGCCTTTGTTTCAATGTTTCAAATGCCAACAAACATTCACTATTAAAATCGAAAGGAGCATCTTTCATCAGCAAATTGGACAAGGGTTTTGCAATTTTTGAAAAATCTTTGATAAACCTGTGGTAGAACCCCACATGCCCAAAAAAGCTCCTAACACCATTAAAACTTGTTGGGGGTGGGAGTTTCTCTATGACTTCTACCTTAGCTTTATCCACCTCTTTTCCCTTCTCTGAAATTTTGTGCCCTAGCACAATGCCTTCCCTCACCATAAAGTGGCATTTCTCCCAATTTAATACTATGTTGGTTTTCTCAAACCTCTCTAGCACCAAATCAAGATGCGTTAAACAGCTCTCAAAGTCTCTCCCATAAATGGTGAAATCATCCATAAAGGCCTCCATAAATTTCTCTATGAAGTCATGGAATATTGACATCATGCACCGCTGGAACGTAGCCGGCGCATTACATAATCCGAAGGGCATTCTCTTGTAGGCAAATGTGCCATAAGGGCAGGCACAGGTCATTTTCTCCTGATATTCAGGGGTATGTTGATTTCTAAATAACCCAAATACCCCATCTAAGAAACAATAAAACCTATTCCTTGCTAGCCTCTCTAGCATCTGATCAATAAATGGAAATGGGAAATGATCCTTCCGAGTAGCATTGTTTAGTCTCCTATAATCTTACAGACTCTCCAACCCATAACTGTACGAGTCGGAATGAGTTGATTGAGCTCATTCTTAACCACTGTCATTCCCCCTTTTTTAGGAACACATTGCAATAGGCTAACCCAATGACTATCTGAGATTGGATAGATTATACCTGAATTGAGGAGTTTGAGTACCTCTTTTTTTACCACTTCCTGCATTGCAAGGTTGAGACTCCTTTGGGGTTGAGCTGCCGGTTTACATTCTTCCTCCATCGGAATCCGGTAACTGTGGTAGCTTGGGTTGATCCCCTTTAGGTATGATGTCTCGCATCAAATCATTTCCTTATGCTTCATCAGCACTTCAAGCAGCATCTCCTCTTCAAAACCTGACAACATAGAAGAGATAATTACTGGTTTTGTTTCATGCTGTAAAAATACGTACTTTAGATGAGGTGGAAGGGGTTTAAGTTCAAATTTTGAATCTCCCTTTTGTGGTGCAAACCCTTCTTGCTGTGATTTCCCCTGTCCACATTCTTTCTCTACTGCTGCTATCAATTCTCCTCTTACTTCATCCAACTCTTCATTCTCCAAGGAATGCATTACACTCAAATTCAATGGATCATCTAGCAACACCTTCTCTTGAGTTTCTTTTATACATTCATCTGCCTTATTGTAGACACCGGGTCCCGATGTGGTCCAAAATCAGGATTACCCGATGATGAAAACAAAAGACCGATTTTCGGTATGAAAGTGAGAATCGATTGTTCCCTTGTCAAAATTGTGTTTTTTGAGAAATAATTAAAAATATATATATTTTAGAGATTAAAAATTAAAATAGGGTAATATATATATATATATATATATATATATATATATATATATATATATATATATATATATATTAATTTTGTGATCTTAACTTTATTTAAAAAAAATAAAAAAAAATAGATCGCGAATGCAACCTGTGGCAGCGCGGCAGGCCGCCCCAGCACGCAGGGGCGCCTGCACGGCAGGCCGCCCCAGCACGCAGGGGCGCCTGCACGGTAGGCTGCCCCAGCGCGCGGGGGCACCTGCGTGGGCGGTTGCCCCTGCGCGCGTGCAGGAAGGGGGACCGCGCGCCCCCCTGTGCACGCGCAGCAGGGGCATCGTGTGCCCCTACGCGCGCGGTGCAAGGGCACAGCGCGCGGCAAGTTGGCCTTGGCCCGTGCTGTCCCTTTCTTTGCTATTTTTTCTGATTTTTTTTATCTTTTTCAGTCTGATTTTCGTCAGTCTTTCACCATCTTATGCCTTTTTGGGTTAAACAAAAATGAAAGCCATTTTGTCCCTTCCTATTTTTGGCCAAAGCTGAAAATTAAAGGGAATTTTCCCTTCATTTTGAGGGAGGACGGCAACATTAAAAAGGAGGTTTTTTTTTTTTCTCCAGCAAACTTGTTTTTTCTTCTTCAAAATATTCTTGAGTTTATTTTGTTTTTCTCAAGTTTTAATCTGTTTGTTTTCTTTTTCAAGAAAATATATTTCATTTCTTGGTTGATTTGAGCTTGGAAAATTAATTTCCTTTGTTCTAATCATCCACCAAAAATATTTTTTTATCAAATTACTCTCTTAATTTATTTTAAAACATCAATTTCTACATTTTCTTCAAATACTCATCACCACAAATTCAACAAGGAAAACGAATTGAGACACCGCTTCTCCGATCCAAAAATTCTGAGGGTAAATATTTTTGGACTCGTTTTCATTTATTTTTTTTGTATATTATTTAGTGTTTGTTAATATTATTTTTTTATTATTATCATGTCTATTGTTTGCTTTTAGCATTTTAATGTGTTAACATCACTATTAATACATTATTTGCTTGTTTTAATTTGATTTTTGTGTTCATTCACCATTATTATTATTATTATTGTCATTGTCATTATTTTTATTATTACTATTGTGTCATTATTTTTACTATTATTGTTAGGGTTATGATCTTTGTATTTACATTCATTATTATCATTATTATTATTTCATTATTATTATTTGTTGCTTATTGTTCTATGCTAATATCATTGTTATTACTATTATTTATCTTTATGCCATTAATTTATTGTTTGCTTGTTTTATATTTGTTACTATTATTATTATTATCATTACATGCTCGATTTATTATTGTCATTATTATTATTATTATTATTATTATTATTATTATTATTATTATTATTATTATTATTATTATCATTATCATTATTTTATTAGTGCCATTGTGCTATTACCATTATCGTTATTGTCATTATCTTGGTTATTATTGTTATCATTGCTTCATTATTATTTGTTCGATTAGTTTTGTTAGAGCATTTAGTAATATTTCTAATTTTGATTTTTGTATGAGATTTAATTTGAGTCGGGCTATGTGAGCGCCCCGCGACTCCTCGGATGGGTCGCAGCGCGTGGATGTACTCTCCGGTTTGGGTGAGATCTTTCCAATCCCTCTCTTCATGTTGTGGTTATTTGTAAATAATTATTAGATTTTTTACTAATAAAACTGGGACCAATGCCCCTTGTTTTAACCCAACAATAAAATATCACAATCAAAACGAAGAGTCAACTTTTCTCCAAAAATGGGATCACTCATCCTGGTTTTCCAATTCAAATAATTAAAATGATTTTTCGAACCCTCTTTAAATTAATACGAAGGAACCAATGTTCCTAAATATTCAATAAGTGCGAAGGAACCAATGTTCCTAAAATAATGCCTCGATTTATGTATGTCTTCTCATTTTGTTTTTGGTTGAGTGTATTAAATTTATGATCTTTCATTTTGGGCCCTTGTAATTAACTTTGGGTCAACTTTATTTATTTTTGGGATTGTATTCCGTCCCACTTATGTCTTTAATTTTCCTCTTGTTGGGGTTGTATTCCGCCCCTATTTCTCTTGTAATTGTGTGCTTGCGTGTTTACCGCTTTCTTTTATCCCTTTATTTATCACTTTATTTATCGCTTTACTTATTGCTTTTCTTTTATTGCTTGAAATGTGCTTTTACTTTTAAATGCATTAATAGCATGAGGTGAGAGATATAATTTTAAGAAGTTAAAAGCTCACTTATAATTTAACCAAAGCATGAATAAGAGGGAAGTTCCGAACACCATATCTCTGGTCTTGACCAATAGAGGTGAGAGACCCCCTTTTTTCCCAAATTCCTTACGGATTGGGTGGCGACTCCATGATACCTCAAAAGGTGCCTATTAGGCGTCATTAGACTAGGTGGTTCTTCCCAATGTTCTATTGGGAGGGTTGCATCTATGTTGTCTCATGGCGCCCATGAGCAAAAGACGCAAACCAGTCACTCGAATCCTAAAGCAGATTCAAAGCGAGGGGGGTTCGGCGCGCGTCACAGTGGCGACTCCACTGGGGACTTTGTGTTTGAGACTTTGCTCCGAAAGTGCTTTGGTTAAAATGTATAATTGGGTTTTTAAAACTTAAAATTATATCTCTTTTCGAAAAATTTGCATTGCATCTTAGAGCCTTAGAATTACGCTAGTTGGTCCCTTCTTACCTATGTGTGTTCCCGAAGCACGACCCTACTTTCACTCATTGTGGGGAAGTGTCAAGGATAATCACCAGCCCAAGCCTTATACCTTTCGATATATCAAATGGAGACCCGATCGGTCGCTACGCTCGTGATGAGCTAAACCCATTGGCAGGGACCATGCTTGGGTAGCCCTAAAATTCCATCACCTTGACCAAAGCCCATGTAATGACAAATAGAAACTTCCCCTAAGTAGCATGCTCCTTAATACGATGCTTGTGATGTGGGTCATTACGTATTGAACAAAATCAACCAAAATCAAATGGTCTTCATCAAAGGCTTTTATGCCCCATTGGGCCCACCTTGATTTAATTGAATTGCCCAAATACGTAATGGCCAAAACTCATGCGAATGCACATTAGACTAGAGCTGTTATGCTGCCGGCTTTTTGCCGTGCACTTCGTACGTTCATAGGGTCCCCTGTTGACCCATGGACTAAGCCCACCTAGTAAAGAGACCACATTGCCCCGTGTGTGTGAGAAATAAGGTTGGAAGGGTTTTTTTGCTTGCATGCGGTTGTGGATGCTATATCAACACGACCATGCATTCTTAATGCCATCCATGCATCATGCTAACGAATTGGATTTTTTTCAGCCATCATAGATCCATTTGAGTGGTCCTGAGATCCTAGTGGGAGGTTGGTCAGAAATCAAGTAATTGCGCTGTCAAGTTTGGCATCGGTATTGGGTTCAGATTGGGATAAAAACTCAGACTCTTATTCAAAACAATCCTCTGGATCAGTAATGGCAGAATTACCGCAAGATTCGGGTGCTTTGACAACATAAGATTTTGACAAGAGGTTTGAGGACTTTGAAAGGAAAATGCTTGCTATGATGGGGAACCTTTTCGCACAGAGGACACCGTATGCTAGGCAGCCGTCTGGAGCTCCGGTTGTTGACCCGGTCGAAACACCTGTTGTGGAGACCGCTATACCAACTATTACTATGCCACAGCCAGTGGTTGAGCCTAGGGCGGCACCAGTTGAGCAACCGAGGGTAAGAATTCCAGATCCGAGGGATGATTTCTTAGGGGAAGAGGAAGATGAGCCAGTAGTCAATCAGGCTGTAAGGTGCAAAGTTCCTAAGCTAGAGGAGGATGTGATGAGGAAGATGGAGGAAAAGATGGAGGCCATCACACGGATGATATCGGTCAGAAAGGGGGTTATCCCCGAAGACGTAGACTTGGGTGAGGAAGAGCTGCTGCCTCAGAGATTTAAGATGCCAGATTTACCGAAGTTCGATGGCACTTCTGACCCTTCAGCCCATCTTAAGCAATATGCCTTAATCATGAAGGGCACAGGTCTCACTAAGAAGCAAAAGGTGGAGTACTTCTGCCTTAGTCTGACGAGGTCAACGGTGGATTGGTACCACAATTTAGACAGGAGGTCGGAAGAAGATTGGGATCTGCTTACGGGTGAGTTCATGAGACAGTACGACTGCAGCACCCACATGGAAGTGACGTTAAAAGACCTTGAGCTCCTGCAACAAAAGTCTGGTGAATCTTTCCATGACTACCTTAGACGGTGGAGGAATGACGTTATGGAGATGAAGAGGAAGCCCGATACCTCGGGCCAGATCAGACTATTTATCAAAAATGCAAGCCCGTACTTAAGGGAGGGGCTTAAGATGAAAGGGCTCAAGGATTGGGAATCCCTAAAAGACATAGCAATCGAAGCTGAAGCAGAGTACTTGGCGAAGAAAGCTAATCGTGACAGTTTTGTGCAAAAAAATTACGGGACCCAAGGGGGAAATAGGTCGAGTGGTGCCGGAAGCAGCAGTAACAGAGTGGGCAAAACAGCGAAAGTTTCAGCCACTGACATGAACCAAAGGCACTATTCAAATTTGGGAAGGCCATTGTCCTGGGTCCTAGAACGATTAATGAAAGAGGGAAAACTTCAACCATTGCCAGCAAGACAAGCTAAGACCTACGGCCAGCCGAACCATAGAGGGGACCAATATTGTGCTTTCCACCAGCACACCGGTCACCTCACTGACTCTTGCAGAACTTTAAGGGATCGGGTCCAAGATATCATTGAGAGTAAGCAGATCTCCGACCCTGAAAAGAGGGAAAAGAAGAAGAATACCGGGTATAACGCCGTCCCTCCTCCTGTTTTCATGATAGGCTCGAGTTTGCCGGACTGGTATGTGTTGAGGGACCTCTATAGCAATGATTACATGGCCATTATTCGCCCCGAGCGAGAAGTTAATGGGGAGAAGCCCCAGGTCAATATGATAGAATGTTGGGACTCAACCAGTGAAGGTGAGACTGAAGGGCCGACGAGCCGGAGGATGTATGGAACTCTGGGGGTGACGAAGAGAAAGTGCAAGAGGTGCAGGGCGTTACCCATAGTGGAAGAGTGGTGCCAGAGATTGAAAGACAATAGGATGCAGTGCCTCCAAACGAGGAGAGGGAGACAGAAGGGAACCAGATCCTGAAACAACTGAAGAGGACAACAACACAGATATCCATCTGGGACCTATTGAGGCAATCCCCGAACCATAGGCAGAAGCTAGTTGAAGCCTTGTGTGAATCGACAGTCGCCACCACTATCTCACCCTCCGAGTTTTTGGGCATTGTGAAAGGGGGATCTGAAGAAAACATAGTTTACACTAACGCCAATCTGCCAGTTGAGGGTCGCAATCACAACCGCCCCCTGTACATCAGAGCTCAGATCAATGGTAAACACACGGCATGCGTCATGGTAGATGATGGATCATCTATCAATGTCTGCCCACTCGTGGCCCTGCCTAGATTTGGATTGAATGAAGGTATGTTGAGCGAATCTGACTTGACCATCACTGCGTATGACAACTCGAGGAGACAAGCTGCGGGAACTTTTAAGGCACAGGTTAGAACTGGGCCAGTTGAGATTGAAGCTGAGTTTGTAGTTCTGCCAATCCCGGCGAACTTTGCAGTGCTGCTAGGGAGGCCATGGTTTCACAAGCTGGGAGGGATTCCATCTACGCTCCATCAAATGATTAAGATCCCTCATGAGGGCTAGATTGTAACCATTAAAGCGGCTAGTGACAATCAAGTGTCGGTGCTCAGAATTTCAAATCAGCCCTTCAGTGGGTTCCATGTTGCTATGATAAGTGAGGAAGATGGCTCAGAGGTAAGCCCCCAAGTTGTCAATATGATGAAGAAGATGAGCTTCCTTCCCGGGGCTAGTTTGGGGAAGAGCTCCCAAGGGATCCAGGCGCCCATCAGCATAAGGGGGCAAAAAGATAGAAGGGGTTTAAGCTACACTGCTGGGGCTAAGAGGGACAAGCCTGTGAAGAAGCCTGGGGAGGTCCCGCACATCTTGGAAAGCTTCACACCAGCTGCATCAGCATGCGCCTACTGTGGAGAGACCGAACCACAGTGGGTTGGTGGCAGGATCACTCCGGGCTTTGAAATCTTCAACGATGTGTTTGACTGGTCCGATAGGATGGTTAGAGCGGTGGAAGGTTTTTAGGATGAGGAGATCCTCAATTAGAGTCTAGCATGGGACCATGAAGTCCCCGAGGAGGTCATCACTGAAAGTCTGCTGGCTACATAGTCAAAGGGCAAAGAGAAGATGGAGGATGTAGTGGCAGTGCCAAAATTTAAGAGCTTGAAGATAGCTGATAATCAAGGCAACGGGCCATCGACCTTAGCGTCGGCACCAACGGAGGGCACCAATGATAACTTTTCTGATGTACTTTTTATTCCCGAACTATTTAACAATTCTGTCTGTAATTCTGAGTACTTTAATAATATGAATGACTTTGCTTACTTGTGCGATGTTTCTCATGATTTCATTATGCATGATCACAAGCATGAATCATTTATATTTGACATTAACTCAACCAATACTACCTCATTTAATCTCGAGACTTTAGAAAGCCCAAAGAAAATTCTGATAGCATCCGATGTAACTCCTGAGGAGAGAATAAAATTAGAGAGAATTTTAAAAAAATACAAAAGAGTCTTCGCGTGGACCTATGAGGATATGCCAGGGATTGATCGGGCAGTCGCCGAACACGCCATTCCGACCTATCCAGAGTGCAAGCCAGTCAAGCAGAAGCTCAGAAGGCTGAGAACAGAATGGGCAGAAAAGGTAAAGGAGGAGGTGCACAAACAGATCGAAGCCATGTTTCTGGTAGAGGTCCAGTACCCAACGTGGTTAGCTAACGTTGTCCCCATAGCCAAGAAGGATGGAAGAGTCCGAGTATGTGTTGAGTACCGAGACCTGAATAAAGCCTGCCCGAAAGATGACTTTCCCCTACCCCATATTGTTGTACTAGTGGATAGCACAGCCGCTTGTATGATGTACAGCTTTGTGGATGGGTGCGCGGGGTACAACCAAATCCTTAATAGGATTGTGGATCAAATCAAGACAGCTTTCATCACAGAATGGGGGACATTCGCCTACCGAGTGATGCCTTTTGGGTTGAAGAATGCTGGAGCAACGTACCAAAGGATGGCTACTAAGATCTTGGATGACTTGATCCACAAGGAGGTCGAAGTGTATGTCGATGATATGATGATCAAGTCGGCAATTGGAGAAGGACATTTTGAGGCCTTGGAGAAGTTCTTTCAGAGGATCGACAAGTATAACCTCTGCCTCAATCCTAAGAAGTGCATTTTCGGAGTTACCTCTGGTAAGTTACTAGGCCATGTGGTAAGCCAAAGGGGAACAGAAGAGGACCCTGATAAAATCAAAGCAATCAGAGAAATGCCTTCACCTCAAAAGGAAAAAGAAGTCCGGAGGTTTTTGGGTAAATTACAGTACATCAGTAGGTTCATTTCCAAGCTCGCTTCAGTATGCGAACCGATTTTTAAGCTCCTCAGGAAGAATCAGCCAGTCAGGTGGAATGATGACTGCCATAAAGCTTTTGATGTCATTAAGGATTACCTTCAGCACCACCCGGTACTGCGGCCGCCACGACCTGTTAAACCATTGATCCTCTACCTAGCAATAGAGGAGAATTCTGTAGGTGCCATGATGGCCCAAGAGGATGAGTTCGGGGTCGAATTTGCAGTTTACTACCTCAGCAAAAAATTCCTTCCCTACGAAGTCAAGTAGGTCGAGGTGGAAAAGATCTGTCTAGCAGTAATTTTGTCTTCGAAGAAGTTGAGGCATTACTTTCATTCTTATAAAGTGCAGGCTGTCGTCAAGCAAAACCCCCTTCGATATCTTCAAGAAGCTCCCTCCTTGCTAGGAAAGATGGGAAGATGGCTGATTTTGTTGCAAGAATTTGATGTGGAATATGTCATAAGAAAGACCATTAATGGTCGGGCGGTCGCGGAGTTCCTTGCCGACCATCCAATTGAAGGAGACAGGCTAGAGTATGAATTCCCCGACGAAAATGTAGTGGCCATCACCGTACAAAAATGGCAGATGTATTTCGATGGGGTAGTAAACAACAAGGGAGCTGGGACGGGAGTAATTCTGATAACCCCAGACGGTGAGAAACTTCCCTTAGCCAAGAAACTAAGGTACAGAGCCACCAATAACGAGGCTGAGTATGAAGCCTGCATCTTTAGGTTAGAAGCACTCTCAGCCGTGGGGGCAAAGGTAGTAGAGGTCTTCAGGGACTCATCCTTAGTAATCCACCAAATCAGGGGTGAATGGACTGTTAAGGAAGAGCGGCTATTGCCATATGTAAGATGTTTAAAAGAACTAAGTGGCCAGTTTGAAATTTGCACTTTTAACTATGTGCCTCGGGATGAAAACCAATTGGCAGATGCCTTAGCCACCCTAGTATCCATGTGGGACAACCCTGAAGGAATAACCATGAGGCCTGTGCTCATTTCTAGTTCAGACAAGCCATACTTTGAGACCGAGCAAGTTGGGGATGTCGAGGTTACGGATGGAAAGCCATGGTACTATGATGTCCAGAATTATTTGGAAAGGTCTGTATTCATAGAAGAGGCCACTGAAAAAGACCAGAGGATGATTCGTAAGCTGTCCACTCAGTTCATCAGTGTAGACGGTGTGCTGTACAAGAGACAAGCCGATGGCATACAACTAAGGTGCTTAGATGACAAAGAAGCCAAAAGGGTTATGGAGGAGACCCATGCAGGTGTCTGCGGAGCCCACATGAATGGTCTAGCCTTAGCAAAGAAAATCATGTGGCAAGGGTTCTTCTGGTTGACAATGGATACAAATTGCTCTAAGCATGTGAAGCAATGCCAACTATGCCAACAGTATGCTAATCTGAGACACCTCCCAGTTTCAGAGTTCTGTAACCTGACATCTCCATGGCCGTTCGCAGCATGGGGAATTGACATTATAGGAGAAATACACCTGACAGCCTCCAACGGACACAGATTCATTGTGGTCGCTATTGATTATTTCACCAAGTGGGTGGAGGCTGAATCTTTTAAGAAGTTGGGCGCTCGGGAGATGGACAGATTCATCGAACGACATCTAATTTGCAGGTATGGGCTCCCGCATCACATTGTGTCGGACAATGGGGTACAATTCCAAGCTGAGACTAAACAGATACTCAAGAAATATGGCATTCAACACCATAAGTCCTCTCCATACTGACCGCAGGCTAACGGAGCAGTCGAGGTGGCTAATAAGAACATCAAAAGGATACTGGCTAAGATGGTGCAAACCTATAAGGACTGGGCCGAGAAATTGCCATTTGCACTATGGGGCTATAGGACCACTGCCAGAACGTCTACAGGGGCTACCCCTTTCTCCTTGGTTTACGGGACGGAAGCAGTCCTACCAGTAGAAATAGAACTTCAGTCATTGAGGGTGGTAACAGAAGCTAAGCTACCAGAAGTTGAATGGGCCCAGCAGCGGTTACTGCAGTTGAACCTATTGGAGGAAGATAGGATGCGGGCATACTACCACAATCAGATCTACCAGAAGAGATTAGCTCGCTCATTTGGGAAGAAAGTAAGGAAGCACTCGTTGAAGGAAGGGGACCTAGTCTTCAAGCAAATGAGGCCAGGGGTTCCTGACTTTCGAGGCAAGTTTAGGCCAACTTGGGAAGGACCCTTCATCCTGAAGAAGCTTTTATCTAAAGGGGCTGCAATTTTGATGGATAGCGATGGAAATGAATTCAGGGAGCCAGTCAACATCGACAGATTGAAGAGTTTCCGTGGCTAAGGGCTTAAAAAAAAGAGAGAAAATATTCAATCAAGAAAATCCGAGAGGGCTGATTGATAACAGAAGTTGTGATGCCTTCGAAATCTATCTCGAGATTAGATGTGGTCAGTATCTTGGGCCTAATGTTAAATGACGATCATGTGTAATGAAATCACACAAGAAAAATGTACCTGTATGCAATTATGCACTCAGAGAAGTTCTTTTATCTAATAAATGTCCATGGTTCTTTTTTTATATATATCACTCCCCATTTGAATGCATCCGCTGCTGTCACTCCCCATTTGAATGCGCACAATTTATCCACGCAGCCGACAAAAAAAAAAGCCGTTAGAGATGAAAACCGTGACTGGCGCTCTAAGCAAAAGTTAGGCCAAAGGGCAAGGTGAAAACCTGGGAACAGACAGTCTGCCTTATAAAAAATGAAATTAATAAAAGCCGCTCGGATGGGTTGGGTCCATTTCAGGCAAAAAATAAGGCATAGGGCTATTTAAAAATCCGGCTAGGACGCATTTCCCGCTAAGAAAAGCTAGTGTGAAAATCCGCGAGGGACGCACTACCTTTAAATCAATGATGCTTGGAGCGATAAGGCGTCATTACTTTTGGCAACCCCTTTCGAGCAAAGACGCACATCGAGCAATCCTCCCTGAAAAGTTATGAGTCAGAGTCCCTAAATCAGCACAGTGCCTTGGGGGGCATAATCGACCAAACGAAGCCACGAGTCCCTTCAGCAAAATTATCGCACCTCGACCACTGGGCCACTCAGATGAATGGTGCCACCTGCATCCTGCATGACATATGCATATGCACATGCATAACTTACCCTTGCATACATGTCTCTTTTGATTCCGCAGGAAAGTCTGGCGTCTAGACACACCGACAAGCTGGTGTTTATCAGTCGTTCAGCCGTTGTTTCACAAACCTACAAGCTGGTATTCCATCAATCACGTCCTTCAAAGCCTGGTGTCTAGACACACCGACAAGCTAGTGTTGATCAGTCATTTAGCCGTGGTTTCACACACCGACAAGCTGGTGTTTATCAGTCGTTCAGCCGTGGTTTCACATGTCGACAAGCTGGTGTTCCATCAATCACGTCCTTTAAAGCCTGGCATCTAGACACACCGACAAGCTGGTGTTTATCAGTCGTTTAGATGTGGTTTCACACACCGACAAGCTGGTGTTCTATCAATCATGTTCTTCAAAGTCTGGCGTCTTCACACACCGACAAGCTGGTGTTTATCAGTCATTCAGCTGTGGTTTCACACACCGACAAGCTGGTGTTTATCAGTCGTTCAGCCGTGGTTTCGCACACCGACAAGCTGGTGTTCTATCAATCACGTTCTTCAAAGTCTGGCGTCTTCACACACCGACAAGCTGGTGTTTACCAGTCGCTCAGCCGTGGTTTCGCACGGCGACAGACTGACGTTCATTAATGGCGTGACCAGCAATAGTTCCATAGCGCCGACAAGCTGGCCAGACCAAGTTCGGAAAAGTGACCGCCTCAGGTATGCATCCCTCCCTTTCTTTTCTGAATTTTGGCTCATTTAGGCACCAAGGTTCTAAGTTCTCCAAAATTGGGGGCAACTGTAGACACCGGGTTCCGATGCGGTCAAAAATTAGGATTACCAGATGATGAAAACTAGGTGGTTCTTCCTAATGTTCTATTGGGAGGGTTGCATCTATGATGTCTCATGGTGCCCGTGATCAAAAGACGCAAACCAGTCCCTCGAATCCTAAAGCGGATTCAAAGCGAGGGCCCTTGCTGGGTTCGGCGAGCATCACAAGTCCTCAAAATCACTTATTGTATACTTTTGAGTTTTGTTCATGTCCACTAGCAACTCTTCATTATTGAATCATAGGGTGACCTGTTGACTAAGTACATCAATTAAGGCTTTCGCCGTATTTAAAAATGGTCTCCCCGTAATCAGTGGCACTTTCCTATCTTCCTCAATCTCCATGACTACAAAGCCCATAACAAAAATGAATTCTTGCACCTTCACTAGTAGGTCCTCTATTACCCCTCTGGGTTTCCTTACCGACCTATCCTCAAGAGGGAGCCTCGTTCTTGTCTCCTTGAGATCACCTAAATTGAGTTTCCTGCATATTGAATATGGCATTAAGTTAATGTTGGCCCCTAAGTCACACAAAGCATTTCCAATAAAAGTTTTACCAATCTTACAGGGTAAAGTGAAGCTACCTGGATCGTCCAATTTTTCCAGAATCTTATTCATGATTATTGCACTATAATTTTCTGTAAGTTGCATAGTCCCATACCCTTCTAATTTCTTTTTATTAGAACAAAGTTATTTCATGAATTTAGCATAATTGGGCATGTAAGCTAAGGCTTGAGCAAAAGGTAAATTGATGTGCAATTTCTTAAACATTTCTATAAACTTAACTAATTGCTCATTATTCTTCTCTTTCCTAGTTATAGTAGGAAATGGCAACCTATTTATGTCAAGATCCTCTATATTGGGGTTCACAAGGCTTTTACTCTTATTAATTGTAGGAGCATCCACATTTACGTCTACCTTAAGGTTAGAGTCTCTTACCTTCTGTGTCGGCTCCTTTAAATTCGCTGATTGTGAAGATGGCTTACTTTTCTCCTCTCCTTGTGTTACCTCCTTGCCACTTCTCAATGTAATATCCTTTGCCTTCTCCTTGGGATTTCGGTCCACATTTGAAGGAAAAGTCCCCGGTTGTCTATGGGACATTAAAACTGCAAGCTGTCCCAATTATGTTTTTAGGTTTCTCATGGAAGAGTCTTGATTTTGGTTCCATTGCTCTTGTGATTTCCACCTTATCTCTTTACTAGCCATAAATTATTGCTAGCTATTCATGAAACAAGCTATAATGTCTTCAAGATTAGGCTTCTTCTCTTGCACAAGTTGTCTTGGTTGATATCCTGGTGGGTGATATGCTTGAGGTTAGGATTGGTTTGAACTTTGCCCTTGGTGGAGATGTGGTGGATGTGGGGCTCGGTAATGAGTGGTTGCTTGAGGTTGGTAAGATTTGTTGTGGTTATGATGAACATTTTGGTTGAAAAGGTCTCTTGCTTGTGGTTGAGAAGATGAGGCATGCTTTTTTTGTAAAGACCCGAATTATACCCTAGCAGGATTTATGGCATGATTATTTTGTAAGGTACAACAGAATTGGATTAAGAGTAATTTATGAGTTTATAAGGACTAAATTGAAAGGAAAATAAAGTATTAGTAAAGCAAAATTTTGATTGAGTGATTGATTTGAAGCTTTGCCGTGGACGAAGAGAGAAATTAGTGGTGAGTGGGACACTTGTTTAGAGAGGTTTATGTGGCATAAGGAGAGTGTGCCACATGGATTGTTGCATGTAATAAAAGTGTTTGAGTGGGGAAAATCTGTCCTAATGGGATTACATGCAATCTAAAACCTATCTCTATCTCTCTTTTAGTTTTCTCTTTTTCCATTTCTTCATTTTCAACTCATGAATCTCCAATGGTTAGTTTAATTTCTGTAATTTGGATCATGTGAAGTGATTTTCATGTGAAGCAAAGAAGGTAAGTGTAATTTGGTTTTGAGTGGTCTTCTTTTGCCCCCTTTCTTCTTATGTGTTTGTATTGGTTGGGTTAATGGACTAAGAGCAAGTGTGTATTTGATTTTGTTGTGCAAGAAGCATTGGATAAAAGGATGGAGAAGGGCAAGGAGAAGGTGTGATCTTGAAGGGTAGAGTCTTGAGCTGCATTCTAGAGGTTAGGATCGTGTGCCTTGATAATGAATTGCATGTGTGTTTTGAGTTTGTTATTATGTTATGTTGTTATGTATGTTTGAATTATTGGTAAATGGGTATGCTTGAAGTAGTGCTATTGTTCAATTAAGGGTCTTAGTTAACTTTGCATGCGGTTAATGTATAGATTTTGGCATGTATAGTGCTTGAGATGATCTCTATGTCTAGTTTACCATTTTAATTGATATTAGTAATTGATTGAGTTTGACCTTAGAATAGTGTTTAGAGGTGTTACTGGTATGATTTTGTAGGTTATATATGAGAGTTTTGAGCTGGTTCGTGAAGTTATACTTGAGAGGATTGTTTTGCTTGGAGTTGAACACTTAGTTCAGTTCTGTCGCGAGCGCAACAGAATGCTCCTTAGCGAGGTCTACCTACCAAGCTTTTTCATGCATGGCCGAGCTGTGCTGATTCTGTCACGAGCGAGAGCTCCATTGCTGGTATGACAGAAGCAACTTTGGCATTCTGTCGCGAGAGAGATGAGGCCCGCGTGTGCGACATCAGTTGTGATAGGTTCTATCGCGAGCAAGAGCATGCTCGCGGGCATGACATAAGCTATTCTTGGCATCCTGTCATGGATGCGACAATGGTCACGAGTGCGACACTAGGCCGAGTAGTAAGTTAAGCCTTTTTTTTTCTTATTTGTGTATAGCATTGCATTGATTATGAATATATGTGTATATTATGCTTATATGCACAATATATTTATATGCGTGAACCATGTGATGGTTTGCTTGACTAGTTCATGAATGGATATGGTTATTTATTCTTAGTTGAATACTTGGGTAATTGTTGAATTTGTGATAATGTGATTAGAGTGTTTGTTTAGCCTGAAGAGTCATGGTAATGGATAGATAAGCATGCTTATAAAGGGTTTTGCGCAGCTGCTTGTAGACTCGTATGGGTCTTTTGTTTAGAGATTTCAGTCTCTTCTATTACCTTCGGGTATAAGTCTAATTTGAGACTTCAGATACTGTGTCCAATCAGTATCTTCAGTACCAGTATCCATAATTGATGAGAGTTTAGGCTTCTTATTTGGCTATTTGGCTTTTAAAGCTATTGCTTTAGTAATTGAATGATTGATTTTGAGCATTCATGTTAATGCTTGAGATAAGATCATGCTTCAGCAAGTGTATTTGATAATGTTATAACTAAGGCATATGTTATATATTGTGAGAATGTACGTGATTATTATGAGCATGAAAGGTACAAGTAATTATTTTAAATGTGCTATTAATAATTATGTTTATGACTCTGATCATGGCTAATTATTGCAAGTGTGTATGATTGTATAATTCTTATGTATTGATGTGACCCATGTGTAGTCCTTTGTATCTGTATATCCCCACTAAGCATTATCGCTTAGCACGAGTGCTTTATCCCTATAGGTATGCAGGTTCGGTACGGTTGTGAGTCGTCCATCTGCTGGCCACTAGGATTGGATAGTGTATATGCTAAGGAGATGCTTTGTTTTGGTAAATGTTTATTTTGATTATGTAATGTAATGATGGCTATATTTTTGTAACATGAATATTGCTTTAAATTGTTCATTAATGCAAGTACGTTTTTGTTAATCGATGGTTCCTCTTATAGAGTGTTTATGCATATTTATATTGCTTCTGGTTCAATATGTGAATGAGTGTCATTATGCGTTTGTGCGTTGGTAGCAACCCGATATTCCTCTCGAGGGGTATTGTGGTGTTACAGGTTTCCATCCTTCTAAGAAGGTGATTCCTCCAACCCGGATTGTATGTATTACTGTAGGGATCATTTCTTCGCTAATCTCCTACTGTATTCACATCTCATATAGCTCCACCCTCTTGAATACATGGCCTGCCTTCATATGATCCACTCTCTTGAGCAACTAAAGCTAATTTTTGTACCTTCAACCCACTTAACTTTTTCTTCACCAACTCTAATTGTGCCTTTAGTAGTGCCACTTCATCTAAGTTATGCATCCCTTGTCTTCTCGAAACAGATCTAGGAGTAGTCCATTAAGAGCTATTTGCTGTCATCTCATCCAACAATTGGAAAGCTTCTTTCGATAACCTATTTGAGAAAGAGCCTCCAAATGATGCATCCAATAATGACCGTATCTATGGTGTAACTCCAGCATAGAATATTGTCATCGATTGTTAAACAGCTATCTCATGGTGTAGACAACTTCTCAATACCCTCCTTAACCTCTCCCAAGCCTCATGGAAAGCATCCTCATTCATCTGGTGAAAACTCATTATGCTATTTCGAATACTTGCAGTCTTAGTTGGAGGGAAAAATCTCAGCAAAAATTTCTCTTGTAACCGGTCCCATGACTAAATTGATTGGCTTGGTAACATCTGAAGCCATTCCCTCACTTTTCCAATTAATATGAAAGGAAACAACTTCAACTTAACTGCATAAGTAGGGACACCTGGAATCTGAACTATGTCGCTAACCTCCAAGAATATGTTAATGTGCTGAGCAGGATCTTCCAAATCAAAACCGAAGAACTGATTTCTCTGTACCATTGTGATGGTTGTTGGTTTAAGCCCAAATTGTACCCCCCTAAGCAGCACAATCGTCCTATGGTCTTCGTTCCATCGTAGTATGGTGTAGTCCCTAGTCATCCTCCGCCTAGGTACTTCTTCTCTATGTCTACCCAGAATTTCTTCTTGTGCCCTCGGCATTTTTCATTCTCGGGAGGAAACTCATCAATAGGAGGATCTGGTTCCATGTTGCTCTCTTTATTAGCTCTCCTTTGTTGATGTAAAGTCCTCTCGATTTCAGAGTCGTAGGATGCTACTTGCTCTTGTCTCAATCTATTCATACACCACGATTACCAAAAAAGAATAAACAAAAGTAAAATAAGAAAAAGAAAATGCATACAGATAACAATAAAAACTCATAAACAATGCCAATACTCGGCAACGATGCCAAAAACTTGGCACGAGCTCAGCAAGTATACTGAATCGGCAAGTAATAAAGTTGGGTATAGTTAGGACCCTCAAATATCGTACCTAAGTGATCGTGTGTGCAAGCTAAGACAATTAATTGTATGCTAAAGAACTCCCAACTGTTTTTTGTGTTCAGTTATCTATTGTTTAAATTGAAGAAATTAAGCAGCTAAAATGTGCAATTAAAATTGTTAAACTAAAGAAGCAGTAAATTTTTGGTATGAATTAAGCCATGGAAAAATTAACAAGTATAAAAATCAATATAAAAGAAGCGTTGCTCGGGTTCACTCATCACCCCATACCCTGTCACAACCCTCGTTGGAAGGACACCGGGGCGCTACCACAACACTCACTCAGAAACACGCATACATCTCAGCGGAAGCGTATAATAACAATAATAAAACTCATAACCTTAACATTAAATGAAATATAATAAATACATCATTCAGAATTACATAAGGATCCTTAATAAAATTACA
Source organism: Excoecaria cochinchinensis (assembly GCA_947683425.1). Lineage (NCBI taxonomy): Eukaryota > Viridiplantae > Streptophyta > Magnoliopsida > Malpighiales > Euphorbiaceae > Excoecaria > Excoecaria cochinchinensis. The sequence goes on from CANTUQ010000043.1 coordinate 8,228,705, forward strand.
TATGCCACTAACCAAAAGAATACATACACAAAAAGAATAATACAGGAGAAGTACACAAAAATAAAGACTCTACTCCTAGTAGCCAACCCTGCAGATGCGCGACGAATCGAACAAAACCTGCCACCTACACAGGAAAATAGCACGTGCTAAGCAATAACGCTTAGTGGGGAGGAACAAGAACAACAGAACACTATACAATAATATCATGCAATAATACACGAATATATATGCATCAACATACTGAATTAACTAAGTAACAGAGAATAGAGATATTTATAAGTCAATAATCACTATATGAAATCAGAACTTATTAACAGAAGGCAATAAGCAACTACACTAACCGGAATCACAAAATATTCAAAACACTTCACTACGCAAAAGCTAAACACTTCAAACAATAGCCTAAATTTCACTGGTGGATGATATGGGAACACTACACAAGAGACCAAAGCCTCAAATACTTTTATACCTGAAGGAAGCACGGGAGACCGAAGTCTTAAAACATTTTCACTAATACCTTAATGGAGGTCGACCGTAATCACTTGACCCATAGCGTGGTCAACACTGGCAGCTGTACTCACTGACCTTTCTTAAGCATGCTTAATTATGCACTACCTTGACACTTCAGGCTTAAAACACTTACTCTAAACATTTATCACAAGAAAATATCAAAAGCCAAAGTCCAAACTAACATGTCATTAATTATTAACACAATTCAAAAACATCACTACACTCGTATAAAAATACAAAACATAACTTACACAGTGAGAGAAAGCCATGTAAAGAGAGAGAAGAAATCAATTAGGCAAAACAGAACAAAACAGGCAGGAGAAGGGGGGTCACTGTCGCGATTGTGACTTGTGTCGCGCTCGCGACAGTATCCGAGGAAGAGAGGCCAGTCGCGAGTCACGTATGCTGTCGCGACTCATGATGAAGTCGCCTCGCAGGAAGGAGTGGTCACGAGTCGTGATCCTTGCTCACGACTCGTGTCTGCCCATAAGGGAAGAGGGCACGAGTCGTGATCCATGCTCACGACTTGTGTCCTTTCCCACACAAATCCTCACTAGTTGCTAGCCATCTTCACGACCTGTGAAGAGGCTTCATGACTCGTGAAGATGCCTGGTGCCACTGCCGAGTCGTGCTGCCTCCTCGCAACTCGAATGGATCTTCCCAATAAGCTGCACGAGAAGATGAACAAGGCGACAGTATCGCGTTTTTCAGTTCCCAACAGAAAATGTAAAACTCAGAGCTTAACAAAATCAAAATCTATTTTACTCAGAATCATATAACATGCAATAACATGTAAATTCTTACCTCCAGTGCCTCTAAGACATGCTTATAACAACAACAACTAAAATTACACAATAATTACCAAAATCAAATCAACATATATTGAGGTTGCTAAAATCTAGAAATTCATCTCATGTTCATGTACTTTAATTCAAAATGGACATGCAAACATATATAACTCTATCATCTCAACTCATATACACAAATCTATTACAGATGCCTTTACACTATAAAACTCATGCACATTCACCTCAATCGCTGATATGCATCACTAACTATCCCATCAATTAACACATACATAAACACGTATTCACAGATAATCCAAGAGAACAGGGCAATCCAAATCCAATTAAAACTCATCCAAGAACATAACTCCCAAACCTGACAAGGAAGCTTCAATCCAACTCCTTCAGAAATCCCACTTTTTCCTTTCCCTTGTTCTTCCTTCTCTCCTCCATTTCTTGCACAAAACCCAGCCAATACACACTTAATCAACCTAGAAATAAAGAAGGATAAGAAGAACCAAAAGCAACCCAAGAAAATCCAAGCACTTACCCTTCAAAACCCAGCTCAAATCCAAAAATCCAACCTCTAAGCTCAAGGTTCACGTTAGGCAAGCAAGAGAGAGTAAGAAGGAATGAAGAAGAAGAAGGAGAAGAAGAGGAAATGTGAACGAGAAGCTCCAAATCTGCTTTTTTTCTTTTCCTCTCTCCTTCACTCATTGCACATTAAATGCTCTCACCTACCCAGTCCACAAGGCATAATCCTATTGAACAAAAAGTTCCCACTTTGACTTTCATGTCCAATGGCACCATACACAACACACACTAGATAACTTCCTTATTAAACCCTTAAAATCCTTGGTACAATACACATACTTAACTAGATAATTCCTTCACTTAACATTTTAAATAAATTTTTGCAATTAAATCCTTAATATCCAAATTTCCTCATGCACAATTTACTGAATTGCCCTTATTAATTTCTGACTTAGCTCTCGAATTTCGACTAGGCCCTTTTTGAGTCGTTATATACCCAATGTGAATTAATTTAATCTAATATCATATATAAATGAATTCAGGATAACCCTCTTAACCCAAGCGTCCCATTCTGGGGTAAGCTACTCTAATTGGATGACGTTCCATTCCGCAGCAAGCCTTAGAATTAGCCTAAACACTAGTCTATAATCCTAAGTTCGGTATGCTTTCCCATTTTAGAGCCAAATAACCTATAGACATCGGGTCCTGAGGTAACCCAAACCAAGGTTACCCATTTGTGAAAATGGAGCAAAAAATTTAAGAGTGATTGATTTCCTTGTCAAAACTCTTCTTTTTAAACAAAAAATTAATTTTTTATTTTATTTTATTTTTGATGTTAATGGTGACCTGCGATAGTGCCGCGTGACACCAGCTACAGGTTCATATGCGTAGTCCCACAGAGGCACATGCATTGCCTCGTGCAAGAGGTGGCCTCCTGCGTGAGGGCACACCTCGCACGTGGGGAGGCACGCGAGGTGCGGCCTCGCAACGAGGACGCACCTCGCGCACACAAGGCATGGTCTCTAGTGTGATGGCAGCACCTCGTGCATCTCCTACCTCGTTTTTTCACTCGATTTCACTGAAGTTCAGTTAAAATGAAATTCAAACTATTTTCCGATTCTCAAAAGGATAAATGAGATTTCAGAGTTTTAAGGTGATTTAAACTCCTAAAACCTAATTTTTCAAAGATTATATAAAAGGAAAAGTTAGAACATAGAATAGGTGAGAGAACATTGATGACGGCGAGAAAAATTCCAAAATAATATTTTATAGAGCTAAAGTTTATTCCAAAAAATTTTGACTGATTCTTGAGCCAAAGAAATTAATTGTTTGTGTTTAAGATTCAATTCCCATCACTCGTTTCTAAAAAAACAACAGTTTTTAAATTCACTATTTGGCGACAGAGAGCTTTGATCCTAACTTTATTCATTCCTTTTTAGAAATCGACAGGAAATCAGTTCTTTTTTATTTTGCAGCCAGAATCAAAACTTCTGAGGGTAAATATACGGGCTTGAGCCAATTCTTTTGCTTTTCTTATTTTCTGCCGTTCATTTATTCTCTCTATTGTAAATACTGTAAGTTGCAATTAGTGTATTTTATTGTTGTTTGTTGTAATCAAGTTAAATTTATATTAATCTAATTAACTTATTGACATGGTGCATGCAATATAGTCTAAATCTTTGAATATTCTATAATAATTTTGCTTTCCATGTGACTCTGTTTTTGTTCATTAATCCACTTTATTAATTTCCTGTATTATTTTTTTATCAAACATTATTTCGCTAATCATAAATACGTTTTTTCAATTATATTATTCATTTTATTTGCTTCATTTAATTGCTTTATTTTTATTAAATTATATACTTTTTTTGCTTTATTGAATTGCTTATTTTTATTATACATTTGATTTAATTCGCTGATATTGTTTTTATTCTTGTTTTTGTTGTCTGCCAAATTTATTTATTTCACTTTGACTAATATTCCTGGATGAGCTGGAGAATCAAGAGATTTGGAGCCTTCGAAGTTTGGTTTGCATTTTGATTTCTGTATTTCCTTTATTTTCTTATTTTGTATGTTTTATGCAAAAATATTATTTAGAGGCATTTATTTTATATAAATTCATGTTTTTCTATAATAATAAAAAATGAGATTTTTATTAATAAAATATGACCAATGTCGTAATTTTAGCCAATAAACCATCACTTTCAAAAGAGAGTTAATTTTCATAAAATGGGATCTAATTATCCCTATTATTTTTATTGCTCAAAAATAACTCTCATATTTTTTTAAGCTAACAAAAGGGAACCAATGCTCCTAAATTCTAATAAATGCCCCGATTTATGTATTGTGTATTTTACTTCATTCTTTTTGTGTATTATTTATTTTGGGCCCTTGTAATTAATTTTGGGGCAATTTTATTCCTTTCTTTATTTGTGCTTTTATTATTTTGAGGGATTGTTATGTCCCATTTTTCACTTGTAATTTATTTATTGCTTTGTTTATTGCTTTTCTTTACTCCTTTCCAAAAATGCTTGAAATGCATTTTAATTTTATTGCATGATCGTGTGAGATGAGCGATAGAAAAATTAACTCTAAAACTCAGTCATATAACATTAACCAAAGGTATAAATAAGAGTGAGGTCCCAAAATCTCCCTCGTTTTGGCCTCATAAGGTTAGAATTCATTTCCTAATGTTTTGTTGGGTAGCGACTCCATGATACCTACCTTATAATACCCAATAGATGCCCTCGTAGGTTGATTGCCAACAATGGAATAGGGGTGAATCCCTGTCCATTGCGAAGTGAGTAGCTTTCATGAGTTTTAATGAACCTCCATCTAGTCTAGAGTCCCAAAAGCGGACCGCCGAGAGCGACCCGAATGCCGAACGGGGTTCCGCACCCGATACAATGGCGACTCCACTGGGGATATCATGAGATTTTGCTCCGAAAGTACCTTTGGCTAATCTAATATAAATGGGTTTTGTGTTAAGAAATTTTATCCCTTTTGAAAAAAACTGCATTGCATACATTAGAGCCTTAGAACTATGCTAGTTGGTCCCTTATTTTATCCCGGTGCATTTCTAAAGCACAACCCTACTTTCACTCATTGTAGGGAAGTGCTCAGGATAATTACCAGTTCAAGTCTTATACCATCAAATTGTATATCAAATGGAAACCCGATCGGTCATTATGCTCACGATGAGCTAGACCCATTAGCAAGGACCATGCTTGTGTAGACCTAAAGTAACACCACCCTTGACTAAAGCTCATGTAATGGCAATAGAAACTTCCACTATGTGATACATACCTTAACAATGTGCTTGCTATATGGGCCCTTATATATTGAACAAATTCAAACATATTAATTGGACACTCATCAAGGGTTCTCTTGCCCCGATGGGGCCCATTTTTAATCCATTTGAAAGGTCCAAATACATAGTGGCCAAAACCCATGTGAGTGTGCTTTAAATTAAGAGTGTTATGCTGCTTGTTTCTCACCATGCACCATACGCACCCATTGGGTTCCCCACTGACCTATAGGTCAAGCCCACCTAAGGAAGAGACTGCATGACCTCCTATGTGGGAGTTACAAGGTTGGAATGATCTACTCGCTTGCATGTGGTTGTCTATGCTGCATCAACACGACCATGCATCTTTAATGTATTTCATGCATCACTAACAATTTAAATCTTTCAGCCATCATAGACCATTTGCCTAAGTGATTTTGGGGTTCCGACAGTCACGTAATTAGAGAGCCTTCTTTCTAGACACCTAAGATAAGAATCGAAGGTAGTTAATAGGAATCCAAACATTCAAAAATGGCTAATATACAAAGAGATGCAGATGCAACCAGGGCTATGATTGCTGAGGAAGTTGGGAAGAGGTTTGAAAAGTTTGAAGCCCTAATGATGACTATGATGGAGAATTTATCCACCGCAATTATACTACCCACCAAGCACTGGCCTACTGCTCCTACCATGTCGCAGGAAGAGCACGATTCATCTAGGGAAGTACGCCTACCACCAATGGAGCTTAAAGTAAGGACGCCTTTTGCTCCATCATCTGAGCGAAAAGGCAAAGGACATATTTCAAAGGAGAGGTTTTTGGCAGCGACCCAGGGTCTGAAAAGAAGGATGGACATCCTTGAAGAAGAAATTTTAAAGTCCAAACTTGCAACTACCATGGCCGCTCGTAAGACGGTCGCCATTGACTTGGAAATGAAAAGTCGGCCGTATGGGCATAAAGCCGTGTTGGCACGCAAAGGATGGAAGAAGTATCGGCGACTAAAATAATCTAGAAATATTGCTTTAGCATGGACAAACCTCTACCTCAAGCATTAGAGGGGAACCTGTGACCATGGTCGCCTAGGCAGGTTAGAAATCAAGGACAACCAAAGCGTCACCAGTACCTTAGATATCTGATGGATGATGGCAAGAACTTAAAAGGTCAAGTCCATAATCCCATTAATAATGCGCAGCTAGTGATCCTTGAAGAAGGGAATAGTGTCATGGGAAGAGGTAACCGTGGGAGCTCGAGTCTCAGTGGTAACAGTGTGAGAGATGTTAGAGCTACCAAGGTTTCAACCATTGGAACAACTAAAGGTTGGTATACCATCTTGGATAAGCCATTATCTAAGCACCTCTTTTATTTCATTAACAAGGGGAAGTTACAGCCGATGCCTGCAAAACTCGCCAAAAGCCAGGGGCATCCCAACCATCGATTGGATCAGTATTGTGCCTATCATCAGCATACTGGGCATGAGACTGATGGGTGCTAAGCTCTGAAGAGACAGGTTCAAGACCTCATTGATGAGGAGCTGAGAAGTGGGGATGATTGTTATGAAGGATGAGAATTAGCCATTAATTACAACATCCGTGTCAGCAGCAGAGGAAGATGTTAGCTATTTAGATGTTCTTTTTATTATTGAACTATTTAGTAATGATACTTTTGATTATGGTTTCAGTAATAAGAAGAACACTTTTGCTTACTTGTGTGATATTTCTTATGATTTCACTATGCATAATGTGACGTGCACCGAACCTAGCAAAGGCCCTCGTTGAACCCACTTTTAAGATTCAAAGGATTGGTTCGCGTCTTTTTAATCTTGGGCACCATGAGACATCTTGGATGACTCCTTCCCAATAGAACATTGGGAAGGATCATCTAGTCTCACGGCGCCTTTAGGCACCTTTGAGGTATTTTGGAGTCGCCACCCAATTTATGAGAAATTGGGAAAGGTCTCTAACCTCTTATTGGTCTAGACCAGAGATTGGTGTTCGGAACTTCACTCTTATTTATGCATTGGTTAATTATAAATGAGTTTTCAACTTCTTAAAATTCTACCTCTTATCTCACACGCTTAATGCATTTAAATAAAGCGCATTACAATCATTCAACAGCAATAAACGAAAGGAATAAAGAATGCGATAAATAAAAGCAATAAAAGAAAGCAATAAACACGCCAAGCACACAATTACATGAGAAATAGGGGGGAATACAACCCCTAATAAAAGAAGGCAAAAAAAGTAAATTGGGATGGAATACAATCCCAAATGAAAACTAAATAATATTTGCCCCAAAATTAATTACAAGGGCCCAAAAGAAAATACATGAATATAAATTTAAAACAAGCAAATCAAATCAAACAAAAAGGGACATACATAAATTAGGGCATTTGGTTGGGTTTGGGAACATTGGTTCCTTCACACTCATTTAAAAGGGAATCGAAGAGTTTGTTCGATTGCTAGTTTGAAAAATCCGAGTTTAGTGATCCCTTTTTTGGAGAAAATTAACTCTTCATTTTATTGTGACATTTCACTTTCTTTGGCTAAAATGAGGGACATTGGTCCCAATTTTATTAGTAAAAATTTCAATTTAATTATAAAAGTATTTTTGTGACTTTTTATCTCACGCGTGCATAAATAAAATATTTATTTTACAAGTAAACACAACAAAAGGGAGGGAGATAAGGAAGGTCTCACCAAACCAACATGATCCTCTACGCGTCGTGACCCATCCGGGAAGTCACAGGGACACTCACATAACGCGACCAAAATTAAATCTCAGACAGAAAAGTGGTATAAAAAATATTAGCATTAATTCTAAAAATTAACCAAGTAAAGACGAATTGAATACAAAAATATTAATGTGATATGTAAACAATTTACATGCGAAGAGAATCAAGAGCAAATCATACGAACAATGACAAATATAAAAATCATAGTAATAATAATGGCAGTAATAATAATAACAATAATGATAATAAAAAACAAATAAAGTAAAATAAACATAAATTAAAGAATACTATTAACAATAATATTAATGCAACACAATAATACCAATAAGAAATAAATAAAATAATAATAATAATAATAATAATAATAATAATAATAATAATAATAACATCAACAAAACATAATGACGAATAATAAATAAATGCAATAATAATGATAATAATAGTAATAATAATAATAATACCGAACTTCCAATAAAAAAATAAATAAAATAATAATAATGATGCATAATATTAAGTAATAAATAATAATAACATTATAAAATAAATAATAATAATAATAATAACAGTAACCAAATTGACTACTATTACTAATAACAATAATAATAACAATAGCAAAATCAAGATAACAAAAAGTGATAGTAATGAAATCAACATGAAATAATGGAACTAACGAAAACACCATGAAATAATAATAATAATAATATTAATAATAATAATAATAATAATAATAATGAGAAGAAGAAGAAGACAATAACAAACACGGCATAACAACAACAACAACAACAACAACAACAATAATAATAATAATAATAATAATAATAATAATAATAATAATAATAAGCATGAAATGATAGTGTAACACCACCTTCCCATACGTAGGCGATCCCATCCGATAAGGAGTGAGATGCCGTATGAGTCAAGGTGTCACCAAACACTAGCAAAGCAAAAACATACATTCACTTATAACATACATTCAGAAATACAGAATAATTAAAAACTTTACATGCAGAAAGCAAAAGCTTATCATGCATTACTATAATAAACTATTACAATAATGATCTGATCAACTAGCTGATACAAAATAATATTACATGTCCAAAATATAATTACAAAACCGGAAGCTGATACATGAGAGTTCTATACAAAAAGAATCATCAACTATACAATAGGAGCCCTACACTAAAAACTTCCTGTGTTGGCTTGATGACGGCGACTCTCGAATCAAACTCCTTCCGCACCTGCACGGGTAAAAACACCGTGCTAAGCGATAAACGCTTAGTGGGGAAACACACATAAATAATGGACAGCCATTCACAATGGTCGTCAAGGCAATTCACATTCACAAGGACAATATGCAAAGGCTAAAACATAATCCATATAAACATGCTCATATAATAAAGCCATACAATCAGTATTTCATAATCATATTCATTCAGAAATAATCTGATATACATTACATCGATATACTCATTCAGATAATCCATTTATAGCCAAATCAGATCAGGGCAGTTCAAATAAACATTCAAAGAACACCTGCTGACTCTAGGTAGTGGATAACGAGTGTATAGACAGTACTTTTCGGGTACGAGCCGATTACAGACAGTACATTACGGGTATGAATTGATTAAACCATTATACTTTAACTTTCACAGATATTTTCAAAAGGGACCTTAAACAAGATCCAATACAGAAAAGGGTTCGCGAGGAACCAAACGGGGACCTGATCGGTGTCCAAACAGAACTATGGGCTGTAGCTAACAGACTTTATTAGGCATGCCTAACTATCCACTTACTTGACTCTAGCAGGCTATGCGTCACTCGAATCAAATAACAGAATATCTTGTACAAACATCAAAAAAATCATGGTATTACGTATATCGAAGCATTTAAAAGTATGACATGCATCACACAGCAGTAGAGTCCATTCAGAAGAAATACCAAATTCATTTCTGAGTTAAAAACTGGGAAATTTCGGAAAAACGGGCTGAACGGAGAAACGGGCGAGGTTGGCTGGTCACGATGCGTGACTGGCCTCCTCACCAGGCAGGTCACGCGATGTGACCGAGGGTAACGCCTCGTGATTTGCTTGTCCCTCGCAGATCACGTTACGTGATCTCGCAGATCACGCAACATCTCTCGCCGGTCACGCGACGTGACTGAGGGTCACATCCCGTGATTGGCTTCTTCTTCAGCTGGTCATGCGACTGGCCTTCTCTCTTAGGCTGGTCACGAGGCATGATGGGGAGTCACGTCTCGTGACTGGCCTCATTTAAGCTGGTCACAAGCTGTGGCAGGCAGCCACAACTCGTGACCGGCCTCAAGCTGGCAGGTCACGAGGCGTGACCTAAGGTCACGTCTCGTGACTTGCCTCTCTACTTGGCGAGTCACACGACAAAGGGAATTTCAACAGTAATCGATTTCCAGATTTTCCCAGAACATAAAAATCAATCCAAATTTGATTCAAAACAAATAAAACCTGTTCTTACCTTCCAGAAATCATCTTAAACAATATAGGCAACATTTATACAACTCAATTCAACATTTAAACAACTAAATCAATTCAAGAATAATAGCATTCAAACTTCTCAAGAACAAGAACCCTAGAAAATTTACAGTAACTTAAAATCACACAAATCAAAATCAATTGTTCCCAAACCTGGAATCTAAGCTTCTAACACTTAGTCCCACTGCTCCCAGCAACCTCCTTGCCTTTGGGATCGCGAGGAGCCTCAACTAAACACAAATATCCAACATGCAAAACCCTAAGTTAAACCTAAGCTCAAGGAAGAAGAAGAAGATGAAGTAAATGGAAAGAAAGTTAAGGAAATGCAGTGACTTACCAACAAACGATGCAAAGAGAGATTAACTCCACCAATTCCAACTTGAATCCACACCACAATGCTTAGAGTAAGGAAAATGAAGAAGAAGAAGAGGGTGATGAGAAGAAAAGAAAGAAACGTAAATCTGAATTTCCTTTCTTTCATTCCCTTTTCTTTTTCCTTTCTTTGCCCTAAGTATGTGTCTAATTCTAATTGGTAAAGATAACCACTCACACCTAAACTAACATGCATTACACACACCCAAAGTAATCTCACTTAAATGCACCCTACAATGGTATGAGCAAATGTACACAAACATGTCCCAACTTAAAAAACCCTAATATGGTATGCTCAAGTGCTCACAATTATTTCTCAATTAATTAACACACTAATGCCATGTATGCACCCACATACTAACAAAACCCCAAGAATATACATTTTACTAAAATACCCTTATGAAATGCCGAACACATGCGAATGCTTACACATACAGACAGACAGACAAGCTCATTCTACTAGGGGGCAAATGGGGTGTGACAACTCTCCCCTACTAAATAAGAATTTTGTCCTCGAAATTCTCACCTGAACTGAATAACTGCGGATACTGAGCTCTCATTGACTCCTCTGGTTCCCAAGTCGCTTCTTCGACTCCATGAAGGATCCACAATACTTTAACCAAAGGAATCTGCTTATTTCTCAACTGCCTCACCTCTCGGGCTAGAATAGCTCGCGGTTCCTCATCATAAGAGAAGTATGGCTGAACCTGGATATCCTGAACTGACAGAACATGTGAAGGATCTGATCTGTACCGACGAAGCATCGAAACATGGAACACATCGTGTAACTTTGCTAACTCCATCGGTAGCGCCAATCTATAGGCTACAGGTCCTACCTTAGCCAAAATCTCATAAGGTCCAATGAAACGAGGACTAAGCTTGCCTTTCTTGCCAAACCGAAGCACTTTCCACCAAGGTGAAACCTTAAGGAAAACCTTGTCCTCGATCTCAAAATGCACATCTTTCCTTTTCAAATTGGCATAAGACTTCTGTCGATCCTTTGCTGCCTTCAAATTCAGCTGCACTACTCTGATCTTCTCTTCAGTATCTCTAACCAAGTCTGGTCCAATTACTGATCTCTCGGATAGCTCGGTCCAACAAACCGGAGTCCTACACTGACGACCATACAAAGCCTCATATGGTGCCATACCGATGCTTGACTGAAAACTGTTGTTGTAGGCAAACTCCATCAACGATACATATCTGTCCCAACTACCCGGAAAGTCCAAAGCACAAGCCCTCATCATATCCTCCAGAATCTGAATGACTCGCTCTGATTGACCATCGGTCTGAGGATGAAACGCTGTACTGAAGTTCAACCTAGTGCCCAAAGCTCTCTGCAACTCCTTCCAAAACTTGGAAGTAAACCTCGAATCTCGATCTGACACTATGGATAAAGGCACACCATGCAACCGAACTATCTCATCCACATAGATACTGGCCAATCTGTCCATAGAGTAGTCTACTCTAACTGGCAGAAAGTGAGCTGACTTCGTAAGCCGATCCACTATAACCCAAACTGAATCATATTTCCTCTGAGTCAAAGGCAAACCAGAAACAAAGTCCATGGAGATATCATTCCATTTCCACTCAGGAATGGATAAAAGCGTAAGCAAACCCGAAGGTACCTGATGCTCGGCCTTTACCTGCTGACAAGTCAAACACTTGGAAACAAAATCCACAATGTCTCTCTTCATACCGGACCACCAAAAGAATTGCTTCATGTCTCGATACATCTTCTCACTGCCCGGATGCATAGTAAAGACTGTACTATGCGCCTCACTCATAAGCTGTCTCCTCAAATCCTCAGATTCTGGCACACACAGGCGATCTCTGAACATAAGTACCTCATTCTGAACTGAGAACTCTAACTGCTTACCCGATCTAACCTCATGCACAATCTGCTGAAGCCTCTGGTCATCTCTCTGAGCATCCACAATACTCTGTCTCAAGGTAGGCTTTACACGCAACTGAGCAAGCAAAGCTCCATCAGAACCAAATCTCCATCTGAATTGACTCGAGAACAAGGCTGAAACTGATTTCCGACTCAAAGCATCGGCGACTACATTAGCCTTACCAGGATGGTAATCCACAATGCAGTCATAGTCCTTAAATAACTCAAGCCAACATCGCTGTCTCATGTTCAACTCTCTCTGTGAAAGGAAGTACTTCAAGCTTTTGTGGTCCGAAAAGATCCTACACTTTTCCCCATACAGATAATGACGCCAAATCTTCAAAGCAAAGATCACGGCTGCCAACTCAAGATCATGTGTTGGATAGTTCCTCTCATGTGGCTTCAACTGTCGAGAAGCATAAGCCACTACTTTTCCTTCCTGCATTAGCACACATCCAAGACCAACACCCGAAGCATCACTATAAATGACAAACTCCTTACCCGAAATGGGTTGAGTAAGAATAGGAGCCTCAACAAGCAACTGCTTTAACCGATCAAAACAAGACTGACACCTGTCTGACCACTCAAATCTAACTCCTTTCCTCAACAATCTAGTCATCGGAGCAGCAATCACAGAAAATCCTTTAACAAAGCGACGGTAGTAACCTGCTAAACCAAGGAAACTCCTCACTTCCTGAACATTTCTAGGCGCTTTCCAATCAACTATCGTCTCAATCTTGGCTGGATCTACCTGAATACCTCTAGCTGAAACAATATGACCCAAGAATGACACTTCTCGAAGCCAGAAATCACACTTGCTAAGCTTAGCAAACAACTGATGCTCTCTCAACATCTGTAGAACTAATCGGAGATGCTCCTCATGCTCACTCTCATCCTTGGAATACACCAAGATGTCATCAATGAACACTACTACAAATCGATCTAAGTATGGCCTAAACACACGATTCATCAGATCCATAAAAGCCGCTGGAGCATTAGTCAAACCAAACGGCATCACAAGAAACTCATAGTGGCCATACCTAGTCCGAAATGCAGTCTTAACCACATCTGCATCCTGAACTCGAAGCTGGTAGTACCCTGATCGAAGATCTATCTTGGAGAAAACACCCGCATCTCGAAGCTGATCAAACAAATCTTCAATCCTAGGCAATGGATACTTATTCTTCACTGTAACTTTATTAATCTGCCTGTAGTCAATACACATCCGCAATGATCCATCTTTCTTCTTGACAAACAGAACTGGAGCTCCCCATTGAGATATGCTCGGTCTAATAAACCCCTTATACAATAAGTCTTGTAGCTGAGATTTAAGTTCCCTCAACTCTACAGGAGCCATCCGATAAGGTGCTCTTGAAATAGGTGCCGTACCTGGCATAATCTCAATGGACAACTCAACCTCTCTCTCAGGAGGCAAACCAGGCAACTCGCTCGGGAACACATCACTAAACTCCCGCACTACTGGAATGTCCTCAATCTGAACTTGATCTCTCTTGGAATCTAACACAACTGCAAGAAAAGCCTCACATCCTTTCCTGATAAACCTCTTGGCTTGCATCGCAGAAATCACATTATTCATAGAACTAGCACCCAAACCTTTCAAAAACACAAAAGACTGACTTCTATCCCGAAGTACAACTGTCTTCCTATGGCAATCAACTACAGCCCGATTCTTACCCAACCAGTCCATACCCAGAATCAAATCAAACTCTCTGAAAGGCAACTCAATCAGATCCACTGGAAGCACGGCTCCCTCAACAATCAGAGGACAACTTCTAAAGACTCTACTCACACTGACACTATGCCCTAATGGACTGGTCACACAAATCTCATAATCTAACTGATCAACCGAATGCAATTTATCAATAATTTTATCTGTGCACAAATATGAGTGTGTGGAACCAGGATCAATTAGAGCATATAACTCAGTGTCATGGAGTAGGAACTTACCAGCAATAACATCAGGCGCATCCTGCTCATCTCTGGCTCTCATGGCATAGGCTCTAACGGCACCCTGAGGAGGACGCTCAACAGTCTCAGAAGCAGCTCCATCTCTATGCCGACCACCTCGACCTCTACCTCGGTCTCTACCACGGGTAGCCTGAGAAGCATTCGAACCAACCCTACTAGCTCCTCCCTGAGGTCCTGAATCCTCAATCGACTGGGGACAACTAGCCACACGGTGCTCAGTGCTCCCACATCTAAAACATCCACCAGTGAGCCACCTACACTCACCCCGGTGAGCCTTGCTGCAATTCGCACAAATAGGTATGGCATCAGATCTACCTCCCCTACCAGAACCTGACACAGCTGCAGAACCCTGTCTTCTGCCTCTAGAAGCCGGACCAGAAGATGACTCGTCCTGTGGGTTCCTAGATCTCTTACCCGTTGAAGATCCTCCACGAGAAGAGTTCCTCCTTTGAGCTCTCTCTCTCAACACAGTCTCTGATAACTCAGCTCTCACAGCAGCCTCTACAATCTGATAATAACTGATCCCAGGTTTGCACATCAGAGAAATCAAAGCAATCTTCAAAGACTCATTTAACCCCGCTTCGAAATGCTTGCATCTAAAGTCATCAGTCATAACTCCACGTGGGGCATAGCGAGATAACCTATTGAACTCTTTCTCATACTCTGCTACAGACAAAGTCCTCTGCTTCAAACTCAAAAACTGCGCCCATCTCGCATCTCTATAAGTCTGAGTGATGTATTTCTATATAAACTCACCCTCAAAGAACTCCCAAGTAATCGGATCCGGTAGCTGATGATGCCTACAAACCAATTCCCACCATTCAAATGCAGACCCTTGCAGAAGAACTAGTGCACACTCTGCCTGCTGATCGGGAGGACACCGAATCTCTCTCAAAGCACGTTTTACTTTATCTAACCATCTCTCAGCCAACTCAGATTCGTTCAAACCAGTGCCATAAAAATCTTCAACTCCTGCCCTTCTCAAATTTTCCATAGGTGCTCTAGGAGCAGTCACTCTCTTCAAAACCCTAGCCATGTCCTGATGCAGTCTAAACATAGCCTCAAAGGGCATGGCTGCGGCCTCGGGCTGGACCCTAGCATGCTGAGCCGACACAGTAACAGAAATAGACGGATCCACAGCTGGAGGATTCACACTCTCGGCGGATTCCTCAAGTGATCCACGCATAGAATTAGAAGCCATCTAAGCAAACAATAAACAACCGCATCAGCCAACACAGATCTAGACACATACACATCTAAGAAACTCAGAACAATCACAACAACACCCAGAAACGCCTAAACCTAGGCTCTGATACCACAAACTGCAACACCCCCTTCCCATACGTAGGCGATCCCATCCGATAAGGAGTGAGATGCCGTATGAGTCAAGGTGTCACCAAACACTAGCAAAGCAAAAACATACATTCACTCATAACATACATTCAGAAATACAGAATAATTAAAAACTTTACATGCAGAAAGCAAAAGCTGATCATGCATTACTATAATAAACTATTACAATAATGATCTGATCAACTAGCTGATACAAAATAATATTACATGTCCAAAATATAATTACAAAACCGGAAGCTGATACATGAGAGTTCTATACAAAAAGAATCATCAACTATACAAAAGGAGCCCTACACTAAAAACTTCCTGTGTTGGCTTGATGACGGCGACTCTCGAATCAAACTCCTTCCGCACCTGCACGGTTAAAAACACCGTGCTAAGCGATAAACGCTTAGTGGGGAAACACACATAAATAATGGACGGCCATTCACAATGGTCGTCAAGGCAATTCACATTCACAAGGACAATATGCAAAGGCTAAAACGTAATCCATATAAACATGCTCATATAATAAAGCCATACAATCAGTATTTCATAATCATATTCATTCAGAAATAATTCGATATATATTACATCGATATACTCATTCAGATAATCCATTTATAGCCAAATCAGATCAGAGCAGTTCAAATAAACATTCAAAGAACACCTGCTGACTCTAGGTAGTGGATAACGAGTGTACAGACAGCACTTTCCGGGTACGAGCCGATTACAGACAGTACATTACGGGTGCGAATCGATTAAACCATTATACTTTAACTTTCACAGATATTTTCAAAAGGGACCTTAAACAAGATCCAATACAGAAAAGGGTTCGCGAGGAACCAAACGGGGACCTGATCGGGGTCAAAACAGAACTATGGGCTGCAGCTAACAGACTCTATTAGGCATGCCTAACTATCCACTTACTTGACTCTAGCAGGCTATGCGTCACTCGAATCAAATAACAGAATATCTTGTACAAACATCAGAAAAATCATGGTATTACGCATATCGAAGCATTTAAAAGTATGACATGCATCACACAGCAGTAGAGTCCATTCAGAACAAATACCAAATTCATTTCTGAGTTAAAAACTGGGAAATTTCGGAAAAACGGGCTGAACGGAGAAACGGGCGAGGTTGGCTGGTCACGAGGCGTGACTGGCCTCCTCAACCAGGCAGGTCACGCGACGTGACCGAGGGTCACGCCTCGTGACTTGCTTGTCCCTCGCAGATCACGTTACGTGATCTCGCAGATCACACAATGTCTCTCACCGGTCACGCGACGTGACTGAGGGTCACGTCCCGTGATTGGCTTCTTCTTCAGCTGGTCATGCGATTGGCCTTCTCTTTCAGGCTGGTCACGAGGCGTGACGGGGAGTGACATCTCGTGACTGGCGTCATTTAAGCTGGTCATGAGCTGTGGCAGGCAGCCACAACTCATGACCGGCCTCAAGCTAGCAGGTCACGAGGCGTGACCTGAGGTCACGTCTCGTGACTTGCCTCTCTACTTGGCGAGTCACACGACAAAGGGAATTTCAACAGTAATCGATTTCCAGATTTTCCCAGAACATAAAAATCAATCCAAATTTGATTCAAAACCAATAAAACCTGTTCTTACCTTCCAGAAATCATCTCAAACAATATAGGCAACATTTATACAACTCAATTCAACATTTAAACAACTAAATCAATTCAAGAATAATAGCATTCAAACTTCTCAAGAACAAGAACCCTAGAAAATTTACAGTAACTTAAAATCACACAAATCAAAATCAATTGTTCCCAAACCTGGAATTTAAGCTTCTAACACTTAGTCCCACTGCTCCCAGTAACCTCCTTGCCTTTGGGATCGCGAGGAGCCTCAACTAAACCCAAATATCCAACATGCAAAACCCTAAGTTAAACCTAAGCTCAAGGAAGAAGATGAAGATGAAGTAAATGGAAAGAAAGTTAAGGAAATGCAGTGACTTACCAACAAAAGATGCAAAGAGAGATTAACTCGACCAATTCCTACTTGAATCCACACCACAATGCTTAGAGTAAGGAAAATGAAGAAGAAGAAGAAGAGGGTGATGAGAAGAAAAGAAAGAAACGTAAATCTGAATTTCCTTTCTTTCATTCCCTTTTCTTTTTCCTTTCTTTGCCCTAAGTATGTGTCTAATTCTAATTGGTGAAGCTAACCACTCACACCTAAACTAACATGCATTACACACACCCAAAGTAATCTCACTTAAATGCACCCTACAATGGTATGAGCAAATGTACACAAACATATCCCAACTTAAAACACCCTAATATGGTATGCTCAAGTGCTCACAATTATTTCTCAATTAATTAACACACTAATGCCATGTATGCACCCACATACTAACAAAACCCCAAGAATATACATTTTACTAAAATACCCTTATGAAATGCTGAACACATGCGAATGCGTACACATACAGACAGACAGACAGGCTCATTCTACTAGGGGGCAAATGGGGTGTGACAGATAGCATCAACAATAACACAAGACAATAATAATAATAATAATAATAATAATAATAATAATAATAATAATAATAATAATAATAATAATAATAATAATAATAATAATAATAATAATAATAATAATAATAATAATAATAATAATAATAATAATAATAATAATAAGGATAATAGGGGTTGATTTCACTTACGGTCACTCAACTTATCACTTATCGCGCAAAAGTAACCGACTTTTTTTTCTTACTTAAATGTCACTGAACTTTTAACATTTTTTTATAAAAGTCATTTTAACCGGAATCCGGCGAGAACCCTCGCCGGATTGATGACATGGCATGCTATATCAGAAACTATATGTCGTTTAACAATATTTACAACAAATGCTACATCTAAATTAATTTCACTCACAGTCACTAAACTTATCATTTATCGTGCAAAAATAACCAATTTTCTTTTTTTCCAACTTAAATGTTACTGAATTTCTAACATTTTTACAAAAAAGTCATATATTTACTATTCGTTGCCACGTGTCATATGCCATGTCATCAATCTGGTAAGGGTTCTCGTCGGATTCCGGTCAACGTGACGTTTTTGCAAAAATGTTAGAAGTTCAGTGACATTTAAGTAAGAAAAAAATAGTCGGTTACTTTTGTGCGATAAGTTATAAGTTGAGTAACCATAAGTGAAATTGACCCGGATAATAGTAATAATAATAAAAAAATAAGTAAGCCAGCAACTGCCTACAATAAACACAAATAGCCATAATAGCAGCAATAGCAAGGTTGACGGCATCAGGGACGAACTAAAATAACAAAAAATATTAATCCCGTTAAGATGCTAGAAATACGTCATGAACATGATAATAATAACAAAAATCACAATATTGACAATAGCAAATGGTAAACAAAAAAACGAATGCGAACGGGTCCAAATTGTTTACCCTCAGAATTTATAGATCGGAAATACGGTGTCTTGATCCGTCGCCTTGTCGATTTTTGCGATAATAAAAAAAATATTGAGAAAATTTAAGTTCAAATAGATAAAACTTGAAAGATTTTGGCGGGGATGATACAAAATAAAGGAAATTGATTTGCATTTCCCCCGCCTGGAAAATATTTCCAATAAACAAAGAAGAAGAAAAGCTAAATGTTAAAAAAACTAAATATATATTTTTCTTTGTTCTTGAAAAATGTCGGCTACTCCAAGCTTGAGAGAAAACTCAAGCTTTTTTTCTTTCTTGAATAAAATTGCAGCTCCTCAATAAATGGGGACCAAGACCTTCTTTTAATTTTCTATCTTACCAAAAAATGGCAATGGACAAAAGGTGCTTTCATTTTTAGTTTATCAAAATTGCAAAAAAATGTGAAAGAAATTGGAAAATCAGACTGTAAATTGACTGAAAAATGTAGGGAAAATGACGCGCAGAGAAAGGCCAAAGTGGCTGCGTATGGAACCCGCAACGTGCGCCCGAGAGGGGCCTCAAATGAGATTGGCCGTGTGTGGAATTCCCAAACGCAGCCACCCATGGCCGCATGTGCAAATTCCACATACGGCCACTAAGGCCAAAAGGCTGGCTTTCCTTTCTTTTTTTCCTAATTAATTTTTTTTTCTTTTTCTTAATATTAAACATTTTGTGAACCTTTTTCTTTAATTAATTAAATTAATTCCCTTTTTTAAATATAAACATTTTTTTATCAAAATTTTAATATATTAAAAAAATTAATACTTCCTATTTATTTATTTATAATTTAATTTAATTTATATATATTTATTTGTCTATTTTTATTCAAAAATAATAAGGGCCTCGACAAGGAAAACATCATTTTCGACACCTTTGCCTGTGAGCCGGTATCATTTTCATCATCGGGTAATTCTGATCTTGGACCGACTCGGGATCCGGTGTCTACAGTTGCCCCCAATTTTGGGGAACCTAGAACTTGGGTGCCTGGGTGAGCTAAAATTTAGAAATGAAGGGAAGAGAAACGTACCTGAGGCGGTCGCTTTCCCAAGCTAGATGGTATTGTTGGAGTGGTTGTTGCTAAGTTGTCGGCGTATCGTTTTTTTGTTGAAGCGGTAGTGCCGTGATCGTGCTAACCCTCCGTGGAGCAGTAGTGCCGTTATCGTGCTAACCCTTGTGAAGTGGTAGTGCCGTGGTCGTGCTAACCTTCCGTGGAATGGTAGTGCTGCCATCGTGCTAACCCTAGTGAAGTGGCAATGCCGTGGTCGTGCTAACCTTCCGTAGAACAGGAGTGCCGCCATCGTGCTAACCCTTTTGAGTCTCAAAGTGGTAGTATCGTGATCGTGCTAACCTTCTGTAGAACAGTAGTGCTGTCATCATGCTAACCCTTTTTGATGTGATAGTGTCATGGTCGTGCTAACCTTTCGTGGAATGGTAGTGCCACCATCGTGCTAACCTTGCTAAAGTGGTAGTGCCGTGGTCGTGCTAATCTTCTGTAGAATGGTACTGCCGCCATCGTATTAACCCTGGTGTAGTGGTAATTCCGTGGTCGTGCTAACCTTCCGTGGAATAGTAGTGCCGCTATCGTGCTAACCCTTTTGAGTCTCAAAGTGGTAGTGCCGTGATCGTGCTAACCTTCCGTAGAACAATAGTGCCGTCATCGTGCTAACCCTTTTGAACTTTGAAGCGGTAGTGTCGTGATCACGCTAACCCTCCGTAGAATGGTAGTGTCGTTATCGTGCTAACCCTTTCTGAAGTGGTAGTGCTGTGGTCGTGCTAACCCTCTGTAGAATGGTAGTGCCGCCATCGTGCTAACCCTTCTGAGCTTTGAAGTGGTGCTCCCTAAGAGCCCTTTGGTTGATTGCCCCGTGAGAGGTCTTTGGCTGATTGCTCCTTGAGAGATCTTTAGTTGAATGTCGGATTGGTATTTTGATCGATGTCGTTATTCACCTCTCGCTAGCGTTCGCATCGAATATCTCTTGCTGCAAAACTGGAAAGCTAAATATGCAGGAAAATTAGTGAGCATGCACGTGAAATGTATGTGTCAAGCAGGATTGCAGAATAAGAATTCATCTAAGGGGATTTGGAGGCGACAGCCGGTTTGGTCGCGACTTGTAGTAGGATCGGTGCCCCCTGGAATCGCTTTGAATTTCGTGCCTTTGGGGATTACGAGGTTCTCCTCTGATACCTGTAGTCATTCTTTTAAGGTATTGCGTCCCTTGTGGATTTTCACACTAGTTTTTATTAGCGGGAAATGCGTCCTTTTCGAATTTTCACATAATCCTGTGCCTTATTTTTTGCCAGGAATGGACCCAACCCAATCCAGCGGCTTTTATTCATTTCATTTTTTGTACGACAGACTGCCTATTTCCAGGTTTTCACCCTGCCCTTTAGCCTGACTTCTGCTTAGAGCGCTAATTACGGTTTTCATCTCTAATGGCCTTTTTTTGTTTTATAGGCTGTAAGAAGGCTAGAGCTATCGTCAAAGATCTTTCAGGTATGATTGGCATGTACTTATGCCTAAGATTGTGGTTGTATGAGTTTGATTCTTATTATGTGGGTGCTATAGAATTGGCTTCACAGTTGATAGCAGGATGAGTTGACTGAAGTGCCTGAGTGACGAGAGTGGCAGAGTGTAGATAGTACTAATGCGCTGATTCTTTGCTAGAACCAGACAACTTTGAGGATGCAAGATGAACTGCTCTGGTCACACTAATATATCATTGCATAATTCAGCTTGATTTCATAACACATGATCACTATTTAACATAGATTCAGAATGCAAAATTATATCTAATCTCAGAATGGATCTTGTAAGCATTAGACTCTTGTTTTCAGTCAGCCCTCTCGAGTTTTTTTGTTTGGAAATTTTCTCTCAAGCCTCTAATTTTTGACCAGGACGCCTTTTTTTCGATTTTCATCCTGACGAGATGCCGAATTTTAGCAAGGCCGCCTTTTTTTGATTTTCAACCCGTGGGGTATTTGTTCTCTTCTTTTGAGTTTTAGTATTTAGCCATGGACCTTCTTGGGTCTGTTGATGCTGACTAGTTCTTTGAATTTGCTTCCCTTGCTGTCTATCGGAATGTTGCTCCCTTGGGTAACAACTTTTCAAGAACAAATGGGTCTTCATACGTTGACTTGAATTTACCTCGTTCGTCTGGAACACTCGGACCTATTGACTTAAAGAACAAATCTCACTCCTTCTGTAACAACCCAAAAAGGGCCTAGTCAGAATTTGCGTGGTAAGTCGGTAAATTAAGGGTATTTCAGTAATTTACATAAGAGAAAAATTTGATATTAAAGGACATATATGTTAAGAATTAATTAATTAAGTAATAAGTTAAGTGAAGGAAATGTTGTAATGTGTGCTTGTAGTGTATGGTAGTAAGATGTAAGTGGGCTAAGAGATTTTATTGAGTGGTTTTTGTGCATGGTGCCTTAGATGAAAAGTGGCTTTTAAGGAATTATACGGTGTGAACCAAGTTTGGTGCATTGGAGATATTTGTGTAAGAAATGCTTGTGTGTGTTTTGTGTATGGTGCCAAGAGTGGATAAGTCAAAGATTTGAAGATAGAACTAATGAGAGAGTGACACATGGCATTGGGTTGGTGAGCATTAAATGAAAAGGAAGAGAGAGGTAGGGAGGGCTGTTTTGTGAAGCTTCCCGTGGAAGGTACTTCCCTCTCCCCTTGTTTCCATTTTTCACGTTCTCCCTACTCCCTCTTGCTTCATTTTCTATTCTTAACCCTCTCTCTTGTGTTTTTCCTTAAGCTTTGAGTAGGATTTTCTAAAGTTTTTGAGCTGAGTTCTTGAAGGTAAGTGTTTGGGATCACTTTGGACTTCTTCATCTTCTTTTTTCCTTAATTTCTGGTTTTGGGTGTGAGTTTTTGGTTTGATTTAAGTGTGTTTTGGCTGGGTTTTGTGCAAGAAGCGAAAGAGAGAAGAAAGAGCAAGGGAAAAGAGAAAGCGGGTTCTTAAGGGAAAGATTGAAGCAGCAATTTCAGGTTTGGGAGCTGTGTTTGTGGATTATGTTTTTCCCTTAATTCCTCGTTGGATCAATTCTATTTTGTGATTGCATGTCATTAGTAACCTTGAATGTTTTGTTTAGATGAATGCATGTTTAGATTAAGTAGTGATTCTGAATTAATTGTTAGTGATATAATGGTGTTTGCATGTGTATTTGAAGAACATGAGCATTTAAGAAGAACGAATTTTGAGTTTGGTTTTGAGTGAATTCTTGATTAGTAGTTGTTGATTATTGTATAAAAATGTGTTTATGTGGCTTAAGAATGATGCGGTGATGTACTAGAGGCTTGAGGTAAGTGTTTGTGCATGGTTGAATGAATGTATGAAGGATTGTGTTGTGAAGAGAGTAGGAAAAGTGCAGATCTGGGCAATTCTGGGTTCTGTCGCGATCGCGACAGAATGCGGATTGGTCCCTCGTGGCTGGAGAGCCCTCTGTTACGACCGCAACATTTTTACGAGCGCCAAAGAGAGCTCGGTAGCCGAGTGCTCCACGCGAGCATGCTGTCGAGCGTGCGCGCGAGGAGGAAGGAACTTGTAATGGCCGCATTACACCCTAGTTGTTTCGGTATGACATGTGAAGTATGTATGTGTATGTGTTAAGGGGTAATTTCTTATTTAAGTGGTGTTTAAGCAATTAATTATGAATGTGGAATAATCTGAAATTTACAGAAGGAGCTAATTGCTAAAATAACAAGTATGTAAGTGATTGAAATGATATTATGCATGCTTAATTAAGTGGATGACTAATTAAGTTAATTAATAAGGATTAAGGCATAAAATAATGGATAATTATAAGTTAATGGAAGCAGATTTTTAGTGGGAATTGCTGGAAGTTGAGAAGAATAAAATAAGTATAGTGGAAGCTAATGGGGAGCAGTTTTTCTTAGTGGCTTTGGCTGTGGGTTTGTGATGAGTGGACTCATCATCACTTAGCATTAATTGTTTAAGTGGAGAGGGAAAGTTCAGTGGTTTTTGAGGTGGACTCATCATCACTTAGCATTAATTATTTTCTGCATCTTTATTCCAATATTGAGCCTTCTTCCTTCTTCATTTCGTGAGAGAGAAAGTGAGTGGTGAGAGTGAATGAAGTGAGCTGGAGTTTGATGTGTGTAAGAAAGAATTGTAAGAAATCAGGAATTAAGATTAAGTTGGGAAGGTAAGTAAAGGGTTTGATATATGTATTTCTTCTTTATCTGATTTCTGGATTTAGTGTTTGAGAACAAGTTGTGGAGTTGTGTGTAATGGATTTCTGATTGCTAGCTGAAGAAAAGAAGAGAATCAAAGGCAAGGCTAAGGTTGGGGAAACAAGTGAACAACAACCCCATTAGGAGCTAAGGAGTGTGAGGTTTGGGAACTAATCTAAATGTGTGAATTGTATGCTTGTTTTTTTAGAAACTTATATATGATTATGGTGTACATGATTTGAAAGATAATATAGTTGAATTATATGGTTGATTTGTATTGGAGTTGATGATTGAGTTGTTATGAGCTCAATTAAAGTATAAACCTTGGTTAAGGGAAAGGTTCTATTTATATGTGATCTGACCTCTGGGTAGTGTTTTTGTCATAAATGAAGTTTGAAAAATCCAAATTGAGTGATTCTTAATTCATTGGATCCTTGACTGCTGTGCCTACAAAAGTCTAAGAATGACCATAATTTTATTCTGTCATTAAGATGCTCAAAAATGGCAAAAACCGGACATGTATCTGACTAGCTTGGTTGGTTTGAACAGTCTGTAGTGTTTAATACATATCTCTTAATTTAGGAATTCAAATGACCTGAAACTTGTCCCATTTGAAAGATAAGACGTAGGTAAACAATTGTTAAGAAGACAACTTTGCCTAAAAATGACGTATAGGGGTCGGTTTTTGCGATGCAATATGGGTGTAAAACCCAGTCTCGTAGGGCTCCCAAGGTGAGCTACTGTCGCGATCGCGACAGCGTCGCGACCTCGCGACAGAAAAATGCTTAAAATGACTTATATTTATGTTTTAAAGCATATGGTTGGCATGGGTCAAGCCCATAACTTTCCCCTCAACTTATTATGCATGTTTAGGGTTATTAAATGATCACAAAAGTAGTTATCATGGGGAGAACTTATGAGCATGATTAAGATTTGTAATTTACTTAATAAATTAACAATATACATATGTGTGAAAGCGATGTTATGCTCAAATGATGTGTATATGCTTATGACATGATGATTCTTGAACTTTACTAAGTGATGTAAAGAGTTGATGGGTTAAAGTGCATTTGTAAAAGAGAATGTGGTCATAAATGATATATGTGCTATGAAGATTGATCAATGTGAAATGAATGACATAATTAAACAACTTAAGCCTGCCAGTCAAGTATTGGATAGGTAGGCATGCCTATAGGGTCCCTGTGCTGCAGCTTAAGTAAGTAAGTTGATTCCGATGGAATCATTATGAATTAATCCTTGCGGGATTCCCTGATTTACAAGAATAAATGTACCCGAGGGGTACTAAGATGACTGAAAATTCTGTTTACAATAAGTACCTTTGAGGTGCCTATTTCTGTTTACAAGAAGTACCTTTGAGGTACCTATATTTCTGTCTGAAATTTACCCGTTATCCAAGACTTTGAACTGCAGGCAAAATAATCTAGATAAAGGAAAAAAAGGAAAATAAATGTGTGTGGTAATAATGGGATGAAAAATTAACTTATGTGATAAATGGTAATATGACCGCATAGTTTAATTGGCATGAATATATGTTATGAATTGAGATGCTAAATATGCTTATCTTATCTGTTGCTGATGCGTATGTTAATATACCATATTGCTTGTTATGTGTGAGTTCCCCACTAAGCGTAAAACGCTTAGCACGGGTTTTCTTTAATCCGTGCAGGTACGGAAGTAGGTATTCGAAGGAAGACTCCACAGGTCAAAGGTCAACACTAGGATTAGTATAGGTTGGGTTATCCTTTGGGATATGTGTGTTGTATGTACAAAGCATGTTTTGGCTTGTAAGCATAAGATAATAACATAGTATATGCAAAATGAAAAGTAAGCAAAGCTGTATGCTCATGTGATATATAAGTTTATGTGTAACGTACAAGTATGTTGGCATGTAACTATAAGGATAATAACCTAGCATGTTTATGGTGAAATATATGTTTATGTGTGCTGCATGTGGATGGCATGAATAAGTATAGATAAAAATTTATTTGTACCGGTTTTTATGATCACCTTAAGTTCAGCATATGTAAGTAATTTTGCGTGCGCGGTCACTTCCTATCGTTATAGCCTCATCAGCTTTAGCGAGTGGAACTGGGCGTGACAGAACTGGTCTCTGTCACGATCGCGACAGAGCTCGGTTGTGTGAGTCTGCCGAGCATGCTTCATCGCGAGTGCACTTCCTGGCGCGAGCTCGCGATGGGGTGTCCCGTGCTCTGTCGCGAGCGCGACACTGTCGCGATCGCGACAAAGGCCCTTCTTGCCTGCCTAATTTTTTGAATGTGATTCTTTTGTCTCATTTTACACGGTTTCTCACTATTACATGGTACATGATTGAGTTTGTGTCTTGTTGACCTTTTTATACTCATATCATTGTAGTGAATTATTTTGATGTTAAAGTTTTGATTCAAGACTTGTGTAGTAAGTATGTGATTGAGAGTGAGTTGTCGAGCCTGAAGTGTCAAGGTAGTGGATAATTAAGCATGCTTAAGAAGGGTTTGAGTACAGCTGTTCTGTCTGCCCCGTTTGGGCGAAGCGGTCGACTTCCGAGATGGTCATCTTCCGTGTAGCAATAAAACTGCCGTGTAGTGATAAAATGTTTTGAGACTCCATTCTCTCGCGTTACCTTCGGGTATTAAAATTGTTTTTAAGGCTTCAGTCTCCCGTGCCGCGTTCCCGTATCCTCCACCACAGAAATTTAGGCTATTGTATGAAGTGTTCTGTATAGTGTAATAATTGTTCAGTGCAGTGTTGTAAGTAATGAATGACTTGATAGTGATTATATTCTGGTATGATTTTTAGTATGTCGTGCATGTGATGTCTCACGTGTTGCCATAGTAAGTATTTCAGTATGTGTACATATTTGTTATGCATGGCCTATTGTATTCCTGTTTAGTATATTGGTTTCTGTCTGTTTTGTTCCTCCCACTAAGCGTTATCGCTTAGCACGGGCTGTTTTCCCATGTAGGTGGCAGGTTGCGGTTTGGTTCGCGTCGCTCATCTGCAAGGGTTGGCCACGTAGGAGTTAGAGTTTTACTTTTGTTCAGTTCCTGTAGTTTATGATTTAAGGTTGTAAATCATTCTGTATTTTGTATTAGTATTAAGTAAATGTAATCAAGGATCGGTATGAAATTTTATAAGTGATGTATATTTTATTAATTTACTATTTTTATTGCTGCTTCCGCTGATATGTATGAATGTTTCTGAGTGAGCATTGGGTAACGCTCCGGTATCCTTCCAATGGGGGTATCGGGGTGTTACACCTTCAGTAGGTGCTTTCTGACTTTCTTCCCAAACGATTGAATAAGATGTTTTCTGATAGATCTGATTGCAATAGTAATCCCAAAATCTGTTTCCGTTTAATGTGCTTAGCTGCTGTAGCCGTTGCTTCCCTGGCTGCCCCTTAAAGATTTGACGTGCTTCAATGGGCAGTAGTGCTTTCGCCCCATGCATCGAAGAATAAAGCGTAGCACTTGTAGGGGTTCTGACTGCAGACCCCAGCATGGGTTTCCTCCACAACCTTCTTGGCTTTCCTCTTATTTGGCATCTCAGCTGCATGTCATCAGTTTACCTCTCATGCTGCACACCTTCTACACTGATGAACTGGGCGGATAGCTTGCAAATCAGTTTTTGGTCCTTTTCAGTAGTCAAAAAAATGGCAAAGTACAGGTATGTGTAGATCAACGGGATCTGAACAAATCTTGCCCCCAGATAACTTTCCCTTGCCCTATGTTGATAATCAATTTTTTTCTCTTTTTTTTTTGTTGTTTTTTTTTTATTTTTTATGTTTTTTTTTTTTGTGGTTTTTTTTTGCTTAGATTTTTTTGTCTCTCCAACAAGCTTCGTCCAAATCCTGATAATTTACACATACGCGCACTTCTCTTCTTAACCATTAGGGATGTCATTGATCCACCTAGTTGGGCATTGCGTTTCAGTAAAAAATTTAGCCCTGGTTCTGCTTGCAGATTCTCCCTTTTAACCTTTTCTGTCCCTCCTGGCTTGAATCTTCTGGGCTTCTGCTTGACTGGTTCATGATCAGGATACACTGGCATAGCGTGTTTGGCAGCTTCATAATCATCTCCTGGCATGTCTTCATAGGTCCAGGCAAAGACTTTTTTATTTTATTTTTTTTATTTTCTCTCTTTTTAATCTCTCTTTAGGAGTCATAACAGATGCTATCAAGAATTTCTTTGGATTCCCCAAAGTTCCGAGATTAAATGGAATGGCATTAATTGAATCAATGTCAAATATAAATGTGCCATAATTATGCATAATGAAATGACAAAAAACATCACACCAATAAATAAAATTGTTCATCATATTAAAATAACCAAACTGTCATAAAGTGTTCTTAAAATAAAAAGAAGTAAAGCATCTAAAAAATATAGTCTTCCTCTCCACTCTCTTAACGAGTGACAGCGACGTATTCATCTTTATGTAGCTATTGACAATTATGCCGCTCAGGTGGACCGGACCCGATCATATATCTGGTGGAGGGACTGCATTATAGCTTGCCTTCTTTTTCTTCTCTCTCTTCTCAGGGTCGCTGATCTCCTTGGAGTCAATGAGATCCTGGACCTTGTTCCTCAAAGTTTGGCAGTAATCTGTCAGGTGCCCAGTGTGCTGATGGTAGGCGCAATATTGATCATCTCTACACCCTGGCTGTCCCTGATTCGCAGCTGGCCTAAGTGGCAGTGGTCTCAGCTTACCCTCCTTTATCAATCTCTCTAATACCCAAGATAGATATCGATCCAAATTAGAAAAGTGTAGCTGGCCTTTTTCCAATTCCAGTAGTTGAAACCTCGGCCGTCTTGCCATTTCTACCATTACTGCTTCCAGCTCCGCCTAATTTGTACCCTGACCGGTTCCCAAAGCTTCTTCCAGCAAAGCTATTCTGGCTTGCTTTCTTCACCAGGTAAGCCCCCTCAGCCTCCATAGCAATATCTTTGAGTGACTCCCAATCTCTGAGCCCTTTGAAGCTGAGCAAGTCCCTCAAGTAAGGGCTGGAGTTCCTGATGAATAGCCTAATTTGGTCAGCGATGTCGGGTTTTTGCTTCATCTCTATGACCCTGTTCCTCCATCTGGTGAGGTATTCGTGGAATGACTCGTCGGTCCTTTACTGTAAAAGCTCGAGGTCCTTCAGGGTGACCTCCATTCTAGTGCTGCAGTCATACTACTTCATGAATTCATCAGTCAGAAGGTCCCAGTCCTCTTTGGATCTCCTATCCAGCCCATGATACCAGTCCACTGCCGAACCCTCTAGACTAAGACAAAAATATTCTAAGTTTTGCCTCTTGGTCAGCCCTATGCCCTTCATCACTAGGGTGTACTGCTTGATGTGTGCGGACGGGTCCGATGTACCATCGAATTTGGGCTGCTCAGGCATCTTAAACCTTAGGGGCAGCAACTCCTCCTCCCCTAAATCTCTATCCTTGGGGTTGATTCCCTTACCAGCTGATAATAGGCGAGTGATTACTTCAATTTGCTGTCTCATCCCTCTAATAGCCTCATCTTCTACCCTGGGTGCTCTACCCCTCACAGCTTGATGGGCCGATATCTTCTCAACATCCTCTTCCATCACAAAATCCTCGTCAGGATTTGGGACCCTTCCCCTTCTTGGCTCAATGAGCATAGCAGCAACTTTAGGCTCATTGATGGGTTGGTGAGCAGCATTATCTATAATGGGGGCCTCTTCACCCACAGGCAGCTCAACTTGCCCCCGAGGAGGGATTACTGGTGGTTATTGAGCTACAGGTGCTTGTGCAGCGGGAGGAGGAGCGATCCTTTCGGCCATTGCGCCCATCATTTCCAACACCCTTCGCTCAAAATCCTCTAATCTCTTAGCAATGTCTTGAGTGGTTGGAGCTCCGGCCTCTTTTTCTATTAAGGATAATTCACTAGTTGTTGAAAGTGACTCAGAATCCCAAACAGGCACTAATTATAGCACTCCAAAGGGTGAGTCTATCCTCACTAGTCAACTGTTGGAACCTCTAGTCCACTTGGATGAATCTATGGTGGCTGAAAGATCCAAATTGTTAGAATGATGCATGGATGACATGTATAATGCATGATCATGAGTTGTGCAGCATTTCACAATCACATACGAGCAAGTAAGTCCTTCCAACCTTGTTACTCTCGAACACGAGGTCAAATAGTCTCTTCCCAGGTGGGCTTAACCCATGGGTCAACGGAGAACCCAATGGGCACGCATAGTGCACGGTGAAAAATCGGCAGCATAACACTCTTAATTTAAAGCACATGCGTATGTGTTTTGGCCATTATGTATTTGGACACTTCAATTAAATTAAGGTGAACCTACCGGGCCATGAAAGCCTTTGATAAAAGTCCACTTAATTTGCTTGATTTTATTTAATACGTAATAGCCCACATCACAAGCACCGTATTAAGGAGCATTTCGCCTAATAGAAGTTTCTATTTGCCATTACATGAGCTTTGGTCAAGGTGGTGATACTTTAGGTCTACCCAAGCATGGTCCCTGCCAATGGGTCTAGTTCATCACGAGCGTGACGACCGATCGGGTCTCTATTTGATATACCATTAATGGTACGAGGCTTGGGTTGGTGATTATCCTTAACACTTTCCTACAATGAGTGAAAGTAAGGTTGTGCTTCGGCAATGCGCCGGGGTAAGATATGGGACCAACTAACATAGTTCTAAGGCCCTAAAATAATGCAATGCAATTTTCGAAAAGAGATAGAATTTTAAGTCTTAAAAAGTCAATTATACACTTTAACCAAAACACTCTCAGATCAAAGTCACAAATAGTCCCCAGAGGAGTCGCCACTGTGATGCGTGCCGAACCTGGCAAAAGCCTTTGTTGAACCAACTTTTAGGATTCAAGAGATTGGTTCACGTCTTTTTGATCATGGACACCATGAGACATCTTGGATGACTCCTTCCCAATAGAACATTGGGAAGGATAATCTAGTCTCACGGCGCCTTTAAGCACCTTTAAGGTATTTTGGAGTTGCCACAAAATTTACAAGAAATTGGGAAAGGTCTCTAACCTCTTATTTGTCTAGACCAGAGATTGGTGTTTGGAACTTCACTCTTATTTATGCCTTGGTTAATTATAAATGAGTTTTTAACTTCCTAAAATTCTACCTCTTATGTCACACACTTAATGCATTTAAATAAAGTGCATTACAATCATTCAAAAGCAATAAAGGAAAGGAATAAAGAATGCAATAAATAAAAGCAATAAAAGAAAGCAATAAACACGCCAAGCACACAATTACATGAGAAATAGGTGAGGAATACAACGCCTAATGAAAGAAGGCCAAAAAAGCAAATTGGGACGGAATACAATCCCAAATGAAAACTAAATAATATTTGCCCCAAAATTAATTACAAGGGCCTAAAAGAAAATACATGAATATAAATTTAAAACAAGCAAACCAAATCAAACAAAAAGGGACATACATAAATCGGGGCATTTGGTTGGGTTTGGGAACATTGGTTCCTTAACGTTCATTTAAAAGGGAATCGAAGAGTTTATTTGATTGCTAGTTTGAAAAATTCGGTATGAGTGATCCCATTTTTGGAGAAAATTAACTCTTCATTTTGTTGTGACATTTCACATTCCTTTGCTAAAATGAGGGACATTGGTCCCAATTTTATTAGTAAAAATTCCAATTTAATTATTAAAGTACTTTTTATCTCACGCGTGCATAAATGGAATATTTATTTTACAAGTAAACATAACAAAAGGGAGGGAGATAAGGAAGGTCTCACCAAACTAACGTGATCCTCTACGCATTATGACCCATCCGGGAAGTCACGGGGGCACTCACATTACGCGACCCAAACTAAATCTCAAACAGAAAAGTAGCATAAAAAATATTAGCAATAATTCTAAAAATTATCCAAGTAAAAACGAATTGAATACAAAAATATTAATGTGATATGTAAACAATTTACATGTGAAGAGAATCAAGAGCAAATCATAGGAACAATGACAAATATAATAATCATAGTAATAATAATGGTAGTAATAATAATAACAATAATGATAACAAATAACAAATAATGTAAAATAAACATAAATTAAATAATACTATTAATAATAATAGTAATGCAACGCAATAATACCATTAATAAATAAAATAATAATAATAAGAATAATAATAATAATAATAATAATAATAATAATGATAATAGTAACAAAACATAATGACTAGAGGTGGCAAATTGGGCGGATTGGGCAGGTTTGGGTTGGGTCATTAATGGGCGGACCAGAAATGGGCGGGTCACAAATGGTCCGAAAAGTATGGGTCAAAAATGGGTCAAATGCCCAAATGGGTTGGGCGGGTTGGGCGACCCACGGGATAAAAATT
Organism: Excoecaria cochinchinensis; assembly: GCA_947683425.1. Classification (NCBI taxonomy): domain Eukaryota; kingdom Viridiplantae; phylum Streptophyta; class Magnoliopsida; order Malpighiales; family Euphorbiaceae; genus Excoecaria; species Excoecaria cochinchinensis. The sequence continues at coordinate 8,261,671 of CANTUQ010000043.1, forward strand.
TGACCAATTTTTTTAATGAAAATAATTCTCAATATAATAATGAAATATTAAAAACACTACTAATATTGGTCTAAATGGATCAGGTGATGGCCCAAACGGGCCAAAATGGATCGGGTGGCCATAATAGATCGGATGGAGGCCCAAATGGTTCAATATATGGGTGAACCCATTTGACATTTTTTTTAATGAAAAAAAATTCTCGATCCAATAATGAATCTAAAATAACTACCATAAAAATATTGGTCTAAATGAAGTATAGATCATAAATCGGTCAAATCCCCAAATGAGTTGGGCGAAATGGATCGACTCATGAGCTAAAAATTTAACCAATTTTTTTAATGAAAATAATTATCGTTATAATAATGAGATACTAAAATGGATCAAATGGTAGCCAATTTGATCCTTTTAACTTTTCATTTATATTTTCTTTTTTCAAATTTGCTATCAATTGTAACATTAATTTGATTAAAATTTAATAACTATTTATATGTGATAATTGTATATAACATTATTTTTAACTTAACAAAAAGCCAAATTCAATTTGTCATTTGAATTCATGGTAATTATATAAGTTCATATGGCATAATCGACTCACTATACATAATGTTTTATCCAAGGGTATTCCAACTTAACAAGTCAATGGGATCCAGATAACTCATCTAACAAATTCAACCAACTGGATAAAAACTTTAAGCCTGGAAATGAGAAACATGTTTTATCTTTTTCTTAATAATTATACTAGCTTAGTTGCCCCCCACAAACCACCTGAAGCAAATATTAAGAACTCATCTTGTGGCTTCAATTGTCAAACTAATATTGATGGTTCTGCTGTCATCACAGGCCTATATATATATATAAGAAATTACTAACCTATTCAATCGATTAATTGAAGAATGAACTCTAAATTAATTCAATCGATGGAAGATTGAACTTTGTATCCAGATCCAAAATAGAACCCATATGATATAAGATCAAGAATAAACTCACTACCTGCTCACTACATATTAAAAATCAAGTCATTCTCCCAATTGTTAAAGATTGTCAAAAACTGTAGAGATAACAAGCATGAATCAACTGGTTTTGAAGGTGGTGATGAAACCGGTGTTGTACCCTAATGGAAATCCAAAAGGAGATGCCAAATCAACAGAATCAATAGAAAAAAGACAAACTGAAATATGTTAAATACATCTTAATCTTCCAAAATGTTTAGATCTTTGATGTTCTATGATTACAGCAATTAGATATGCAAATAAAAATAGTAATCCAAATCCAGTCATTTGAATAAAAAAATTCACCTAAAAAGACTTGCAATCTACTTCTGCTACTTGAAGATTACCACTATATGAGCAAATCTCGCACAGGAACGATTATATTAGCTACCATATAATTCAAACAAGATCACAACTTTCAAGCTCAAATCAGAACCAAACTCTAAAATTTCCATTAACTAAGCTAATTGCTAAATCAAATACTAATGATAAAAAGAATTTCTAACCTTCAGTGGCTATAAAATTTCAAAGCTAATTCTTTGATATATATGGAAATACAGATAAAAAAAGGAAAGTGAGCATACACAAGAGATAATATCGGCATCAATAACAAGGGTTCCATGGGATTTTAAGAGATTAGAGACTGTACTCTTTCCGAAAAATATTCCACCGGTCAGTCTCTACCAACCTCGTCTTCACTGCCGGTGATGTACTCTGCCTACTCTTCTGCAGATTATGATTCGAAGATTAGATATTGAAAGACAGGGATACGAATTGGAAGGGGATGGATTGTACAGTACATGATCTCAAACGGTGACTAACGAGCTGGTGGCCGGCGACGAGTGGATGGTGGAGAGGGAGAGAGGTGAAGAGAGTGGAAAGGGATAGGGAGGAGTGGATGGAGACAGAGAGAGAGAAAGGTAAAAACTAAATGACTAATTTTGGGCAAATCCAATAGGCCCATTGGGCATTGAAGGCAAACCCGAACGGGTCAAGATTTTAGTGGGTTGGTTTTGGGCGGGTCCAAATTGGTAGAATTTTAGTTGGGTTGGTTTTGTGTCAATTTTTTCTAGGCGGGTTAGGTGGGATTTTTGGGTCTGGGCCAAGTTTAACATGCCTAATAATGACGAATAATAAATAAATGCAATAATAAGGATAATAATAGTAATAATAATAATAATACCGAAATGCCAATAATAAATAAATAAAATAATAATAACGATGCATAATATTAAGTAATAAATAATAATAACATTATAAAATAAATAAACATAACATAACATAATAATAATAATAATAATAATAATAATAATAATAATAATAATAATAATAATAATAATAATAATAATAATAATAATAATAATAATAGTAGTAGTAACAGTAACCAAATTGACTACTACTACTACTACTACTACTACTACTAATAATAATAATAATAATAATAATAATAACAATAGCAAAATCATGATAACAAATAGAGATAGTAATGAAATCACCACGAAATAATGGAACTAACGAAAACACCATGAAATAATAATAATAATAATAATAATAATAATAATAATGAGAAGAAGAAGACAACAACAAGCACGACATAATAAAGTAATAATAATAATAATAATAATAATAATAATAATAATAAGCATTAAATGATAGCATCAACAATAACATAAGACAACAACAACAACAACAACAACAACAATAATAATAATAATAATAATAATAATAATAATAATAATAATAATAATAATAAAATAATAAGTAAGCCAGCAACTGCCTACAATAAACACAAATAGCCATAATAGTAGCAATAGCAAGGTTGACGGCATCAGGGACAAACCAAAACAAAAAAAAAATTCAAATGGAAACCCCACAACATATTAAAAATATTAATCCCGTTAAGATGCTAGAAATACATCATGAACATGATAATAATAACAAAAATCACACTATTGACAATAGCAAATGGTAAACAAAAAAACAAATGAGAACAGGTCAAAAGTGTTTACCCTCAGAATTTATAGATCGGAAATACGGTATCTTGATCCGTCGCCCTGTCGATTTTTGCGATATTAAAAAAATTTTGAGAAAATCTAAGTTCAAATAGATAAAACTTGAAAGATTTTGGCAGGGATGATACAAAATAAAGGAAATTGATTTTCTTTTGTTTGAAAAGAACCCCCGCTTGGAAAATATTTCCAAGAAACAAAGAAGAAGAAAAGCTAGATGTTAAAAAAACCAAATATATATTTTTCTTTGCTCTTGAAAACTGTCGGCTGCTCCAAGCTTGAGAGAAAACTCAAGCTTTTTTCTTTCATGAATAAAATTGCAGCTCCTCCGTAAATGGGGACCAAGACCTTCTTTTAATTTTCTGTTTCACCCAAAAATGGGAATGGACAAAAGGTGCTTTCATTTTTAGTTTATCAAAATTGCACAAAAATGTTAAAGAAACGGGAAAATCGGATTGGAAATTGACTAAAAAATGCAGGGAAAACGACGCGTAGAGAAAGGCCAAAGTGGCTGCATGTGGAACCCCGCAATGCGCGCCCCTATGGGCGTGCATCACACCAGGCGAGGCGAGCCCGATAGGGGCCTCAAATGGGATTGGCCATGTGTGGAATTCCCACACGCGGTCACCCATGGCCGCATGTGGAAATTCCACATATGGCCACTAAGGCCAAAAGGGTGGCCGCATGTGGGAATTCCCGCATGCGGCCACTAAGGCCAAATGCCCCTTTATTTTATTTTATTTTTTTTCTTTTCTAAATCTAATTTTCCTTTATTTTTTTTTAATTAATTTTTTTTTCATTTTCTTAATATTAAACATTTTTTTAACCTTTGTCTTTAATTAATTAAATTAATTCCTTTTCTTAAATATAAACATTTTTTAATCAAAAATTTGATATATAAAAAAAATAATACTTCCTATTTATTTATTTATTTTTAATTTAATTGAATTTTATTTATATATATTTATTTGTCTATTTTTTTTTTCAAAAATAGTAAGGGTCTCAACAAGGAAAACATCATTTTCGACAGTTTTGCCTGTGAGCCGGTATCATTTTCATCATCGGCTAATTCTGATCTTGGACCGACTCGAGACTCGGTGTCTACACATAATCATGGTCATGACTCATTCATATTTGACATTGATTTAATTAATGATACTCTATTTAATCTCAAAACTTTGGAAAGCCCAAAGAAAATCTTGATAGCATCTGATGTAACTCCTGAAGAGAGATTAAAATTTGAGAGAAAAAAAAATAAAAATAAGAGAGTCTTTGCTAGGACCTACGAAGACATGCCAGGAGATGATCATGAAGTCGCTGAGCCCGCTACCCCGACATACCCCAATCATAGACCAGTCAAGCAGAAGCTCAGAAGATTCAGGCCAGAAAGGGCAGAAAAGATTAAAGAAGAGGTTCACAAACAAATCGAGGCCAAATTTCTTATTGAAATTTAACACCCGACTTGGTTGGTCAGCATCATCTCGGTAGTCTAGAAGAGCCAAAAGGTATCAAGAGTTCAACAAAGCATGTCCGAAAAATAAAAAATGAAGGTAGAAATTGGTATGTAGATGTGGCCATGTTCACTGAGAAGAATTTGATATGGTCTCCCAAATCATGTTTTGTCTGATAACGGGGGTAATTTATGGCTGAAACCAGGAAGATATTCCAGAAGTATGGCTTTGAGTGTAACACCCCCTAACCACCTGTAGAGATTTACTATAGTGACTATGGAGTGTTACAACACAAACACATGCTCATAAAACAATATTCCATGCAAAGTTCGGGTTAAATAGATTTCTTTCCTCAATAAAACTAGATTACAATCCGAGAATCCTTGCATTGCATTACAAAACACATAGTCTTTCTTTATTATTTACTTTACAAAATACAACTTTCTTAATACAAAACTTAATCTCCTTACACAATACCAACTATAGTTACACATCCTATAATATTACAAATTATTCCATAATTACAATAGTTCCTAATGTGTTGGCCGTTAGCGATGCAGGACTGTCTGCCCAAAACACCATCTTCAGATACCTGCATGGATTAAACATCCATGCTAAGTGACAACGCTTAGTGGGGAACAAAATACAATATAGAATAACATAATGTTCAGGTATACTCATAAAGCATGTTATAAACACAACAAGGTTCATGATATCTATCATACTTCGTTCTTAATACTTATAGGCCCACACGTTGGATGATCTCATTGGAAATCACACTATCACTTATTCTTTACATGCTTATCACATTCTTATCCAAATGTATATACACAAGATCATAATTTCTTAATTATTAACATAAAGATACACTAGAAGAAAATTGACTTTTAACGACCAAAATTTAATGAAGGGATAAAAGTCCGGTCGTTAAAATATACAAATAACGAAGGGAAATTAATCCGGTCATTAGTTCTTAAATTTTATTGTTATATAACGAGGGGATTAAATCCGGTCATTAAAGAAATAAAAATTTGGTCGTTAAAATATACAAATAACGAAGGGAAATTAATCCGGCCATTAGTTCTTAAATTTTATTATTATATAACAAAGGGATTAAATCCTGCCGTTAAAACAATAAAAATCCGGTCGTTAATGGTGTGAATTAGTGGGAATTATGAGAAATAGAAAAAGAAAAGAGAGGGAAAGTCACGGGAGGGAGGCAGAACGGGAAAGAGACCAAGGAAGAGAAAGAGAGAGAGAGGGAGAGAGAGAGAGACGGAGGAGCACGGCAGAAGGGACGAGGAGGTTGGCGATGGTCGACGGCGAGCAACCGGCTCCTCGCAACGCCGATCACGGTGTCTTATTTCTCGTTGCGACGTCACCATTCCAGGAGAGCTAGAGGAAAATGGCAAGCTTTTTCTGCTTTTTTCGGCCAGCTCCGGCGGCGAACTACGACACAAATTGCACAACGGGACTCTTGGAGGGCAGGCGAATCTTTCGGTACTCATGGGTGGTCCTCAATCGTCGGCGACGAGCAGATCGGCGTTTGGAAGAACCGAGATCTCCGACATCGATTCTAGCAAAATGAAGGGCTGTCATGGCACGTGACCACCGGAAAAGCAACCCCAACGCTTTGAGCTTCCTTTCGGTGGTTTCGGTGCCTCCGGTGAGGCTCCGACGACGGTGAAGGGACCAAAAATAGCAGAAAAATTTGTAAGTGGCTACCAAACATACTTTTCCAAGTATTTTTACATGAATTAAATTCATTAAGGTGTGATTTTATAGTTACAGTGTGTGTTGTTATGGTTTACTGAATTGATTGATAAATTGGCTATGTTATTTATGTAATTGTTTTGATTAAATTGAATTTAGTAAATTATTGGCGTTTAACTGATAAAATTTATGAAATTTATGTTTAAGTATGTAAGAGTTTAAGAGAACAGTAATGTGAAATTTAACATTTTGTTGGGAGAAATGAATAATTAAAATGCTATTTAAAAGATCTGTTAACCAATTCAGCAGTGTATGTTTAATAAATGCATTTATTATTTATTTTCTACATTGCGTTAACTTATTTTGCTTCAATTTATCTAGATTCATGCTTTATTGTTAAATGTTCATTTGCTACCTCTCTAATTATTGACTTGCTAGAGTGGCTGACTAAATGATCAAGTTTGTTATTGTCCCTACTGTAAATTGTGCATCTTCTATTTCATTTGTAGAAGATACTGAAAAAGTTTCAAATGGAGTTAAAATTTTGTAATAGATTAAAATTTTACATGGGTCTCATTCACACTTTGTATATGGTCGTAATGCTAACTGATGCTTTTACAGCCATTATTTTTCTCCAATTATCAGGCGAAGGCTGCTAATGATGATAGTATATATTCAGGGATCCATTCAGTAGTAAAGTTTATTTTTTAACATTTATGCTTCCAAAATGAGTCTTGGATTCGGTGTTTTGGGAGACTAATATGGCCAAGGTTATCTGAGTTGAGTGTTGCTAACTTCCTCTCCAAGGTATGTTAGAGTCTCCAAGCTTTCATATTATGGTTTTTGGACGCTTGATATAGCTTTTAGACCTGACACTGGTTTATTAATATTAGTTGTTGAACTATAATGATATATGGATACAATTTTGAAGGTTTTCATCGATTTGCACATTTATTTAACCAATTGGAAATTGATGTAACCAGCTCTTAGGTTTCTTCATATTTGTCTTTGCTGGGAATGGCAAACAAATAGAATGCCTGCTATTTTACTAGTATGTGAGGCAGGTGTTTATAATGATTTCCTTCAAAAAAGCAATTCTATTTGTCAATGCATTTGTGAATGCTAGAAATGGTCAGGTAAATATTGTCAAATTTATATGCTGAAGTGCTTTAGTTTGTAGGCTATGTTGATATTTGTTGTTTGCATAAATCACAGGACAAGTTAATGGCAATTCCATCAGACTCTTCAAGCGGCGGTTCTTCAGGAAATTGGCTTTTTAAGAATAAAGAACATGGAAAGGCCAATGTAGCTGTGAGTCCGGTATGCATTCCTTTAGCACTTGCATTTGACATCAATTATTTTCTTAATATTGATTAGTATTTATTGATTTCTGATCACACATTATTTTCTTAAGATTTAATAGTATTTATATGATATTTCGAATTCAACTTTTATAAAAAAATAAAATTAATGTTAGAATAGCTTTTTTGAATTAAATCAGTTGAAATTTATTAACTTCTAAGTATCAATAGAGAGATAAGTTGCTCTGTTATTATGGCGACTGACTTTTTTTACTGGAGTGTTGTTCTTAATTTTCTTCTTCTTTTCAATTCTTCCATTAGAAGTTTGTCAAGGATTAAAAGTTTATTTTTAATGGCAATGAGGCTGATTTTTTTCTCGAACTGAAAATTTTTTAATTTGTGTTGCTGTTTAGTGGCTGTGATTGGACCTAAATTTGCTGTTGTGAATTTATGAATTATGTGTTTCCGAAAAGAAAAATAAATTTTACAAGTCCCCAAATTTGTAAGATGCAAAAGAAAAAATCATTAACTCCTGCTATGTTTTTAATAGAAACCTGCATTTCTCTAACATTTGCATATTCACTTCTATTCTGTCTTGATGAACCAAAGCATATAAAATACTTTTTGATTGCCCATAGAAATGATTAACATGAATAATATTGGACTTTTCTTTTGTAGTTTGATATCTTTTAACAAACATCTTCTTTTGTGATTGAAATATTCCATGAAACTTTGTAGTTTAAATTAACTTGCCAGTTATATTCCATTAATATACATACACTTCCATAATTGTTTTGTTGTCGCAGAGTTGGAGCTAGACAAAACTTGATGCTTCAGATTTCAAACAAAGATTTCAGTGTTGGCTCTTTTATTTATTTTTTTTTTCCAATTGCCATATTTATCTTCATTATTTAGTTGTGACTGGTTTGTGTTCTTATATTTGTGAATGAATTTGGTATGCCTGATAGATAAATGAATTTCTTTTATGATCTGTCTCTAATGCAAGTCTCATGTGTAATGATGCTTTCCGCTTACCATTACCGTTTTAGGGTAAATATTTGAATTTTGCTTTTATATAATTTTTATTATTCATAATAAAGATGCCGTTATGTGAAAGAATACTGTCGGAAGTGAAAGTTTATAAATTTAAGGTTCCATGTGCTTTTGTTGTCTCAGTATTGCAGGAAAGGCAAATTTGGAGAAGTCAGACCTGGAACCAGCTCTGAAAGCTCTCAAGGATAGGTTGATGACCAAGAATGTGGTATGTTGTTCAATGCTCTTGATTCTCTTTGTGCAAAATTCCATTTATTAGTTGGTTCTTATGTAATTGTAATGCTTATGAAGTTCTCTGTATTGGATTGCAGGCTGTATTGGACGCCGAGAGTTGTGGGAGGTAAATTTACTTTCTCTTCTGTTTCTTTATATTATATGTTACGTGGCTGGATTTACTATAGATTTTTTTGATGGATTTCTTGTTTATGCAGCCTGAGACCCTTGTTGATCATATTAAATTTGATCATGGATACACAGCCAAAAGTCCTGCAATTATTAATGTATGGAATCAGATCTTGATTCTGGGACTCTATTGAAGTAAATTTAATTGCAAGATCTCTCATGACTTTTCTTTATTGTTCTATTGATTTCTGTAGCTACTGGAGATCATGGGAGGGTTCACACCAAAGCAGCAGCGTGCCTTCTACCAGTTTGTTACAGGTGCGCCAAGGTTACCACCTGGTGGTCTAGCAGTACTAAATCCTAAGTTGACCATTGTTAGAAAGGTATAATACAGTTTCTAATAACTTCAATCTTTATTGCATTTCATTTCATTTATGTTCTGTAGTAAGTTATGTTTATAGAATTGTTAATGTTTGATCATGGCATAGTGCTTCTATTAGTTTATATTGATTTAATTTTTGTGTCATTCTTCACATTTGCTGATTAATATTTTTTTCGCTGTCTACTGCGTATTTTGACTGAGAAGTTATGTCACACAAACTAATGTGGGAGCCTTATGTAGATCTTGCTATATATTCAGTTTTGCATGTTGGGTAGAGCACCTGAAATTTCTGTTGCTGTGCATAACCATTGAATTGTTTGGATGCAGCATTCTTCGGCTGCAGTGAATACTGCAACGAATGGGACTGGGCCTCTATTCTTCCTGATATAATGTTGGGTTCTTTAATCTGTTTATTTATATATGACTTTATTGCTTAATTTAGTTATATCTTCATGAGTTTCTATTGATGTGAGCACTGTAATTAGCTGCCAATATAATGTGTTGTTTAAAGAATGCCTATATCCTTATCAATTCCATTTTTTCAGTCTTTGATATAAACATATTGAAAGAGGAGATCCAAGATATTTAAACATGAGAATAACCTAATCATATATCTTTCACGATCCACAAAATAAGACTATGATAAAATTTTTGTTGTGTTTCTCATCTACTGGCTACCGGATATTTATTTCAGCTTGAAACAAATTTATATGATGTAAGGCTGGCTGTTTTGATGTATGCTATTGTATTTTTGAAGTATCTAACTCGCTCTCTATCTCTCTCTCTTTCTATTATTGATATTTTTGTTTGGGCTCGTGAATATTAATTTTAGCTTTTCTTTTACAATTTGCAGATTTTTAAAATTTTGGACAGCGAAGCTAGGAGGTTTATTTTTCACATGTTTCTTAAAAATCATTTGAATATAAATTAGTACAGAGAGGAGTTATTTTCTTGAACTTGTCATTGATAGTTTTCATACTTTGTAAATATGAATATACTTTGTAACTTTTCTTTTTCAATAGATGAAAAGAGTTTATTATATTTTTATATAAAATATATGTGAATGATATGTACCATACATGTGATATTATAAAATGGTAAAAAGTATCTTCAAAAACCAAAAATTCCTTCTTTGAAAATGAATAAAATTAGCAAATGGAAAATTTGATTGGTAAAATAGTATTTTTAATAACAGGAAAGGTTGAAAAGTGAATATAATTAACGAAAGAAAAATTCGGTCGCTACAAAGTATCTTTAATGACCGAAAATCCTTTCGTTTAAAGTGAATATAATTAACGAAGGGAAAATTCGGTCGCTAAAAGGTATTTTTAAAGACCGAAAATCCCTTCGTTGAAAGTGAATATAATTAGTGAAGGGAAAATCCGGTCGTTAAAATATATTTTTAACAATCGGAAATCCCTTCGTTAAAAGTGAATATAATTAGCGAAGGGAAAATCCGGTCGTTAAAAATCACTATTCAACGACTGAAAACATTCCGGTCGTTAAAACTTTTAACGACCGGATTTATTATCCGGTCGTCTATACCTTTAATGAAGGGGTTTTTACCGACTGGATTTTTCAGTCTTTAAAGGGTTTAAACGACCGAATTTTAACTTTTAACGACCGGATTTCCCTTCATTAAAGAGCATTTTTCTTGTAGTGATATTTCATCGCAATAATAAAAGAATCAAGAAATTCCCATGTTTTAGAAACAACAATTGCACATATACATAGTTGATACAGGTACATATCATAGTATGTCAATCACCTTTCTATTACACCAGCTCATGGCTTTCACATGCTCATTACAATTGCACACAATAATTTAATACATAATTTCAAATCACTCACTTAGTTCACGTATTTATTTTAACCTTGCCTGCAACTCAAAGACGTGGATAACGGGTATCGTATTGGTACCCAAAGGGTACAGTAATCAGATTGGTATCTGTGGATACCTCACATTCCCATTGGTACCCTAAGGTACAGAAATAATCAATCGCATTATTACCCGTAGGTACAGAAAAAATCAATCGCATTAGTATCCGTAGATACTTTAATATCAAATACACAATTACTCGCTTTTGGGGAACCTATTCCAGGATTACCCCTGACCCAAAGGGGGCTGATTAACAGAAATCAATCGCTTTTGGCTGCAGCACTATAGACCCTATAGGCATGCCTATCTATCCACTACTTAACTCGCAGGTTAAATTATCATTCCAGTTTTCATATTATCCCATTTCAAATGTATATATACCACAATAATATGGCTTACTTCACAATTATTTCACAAGCATATCACCATAATCAATCTCATACACATGTTCTCTTTACATATAAATATGAATTCATAGGTTCAAAACATTAAATCACAGTTATCATTGTCATACTATATAATTACTCATATATCCACATGAACGAATATAATAACATTAAGTACCATCCATAATAATACATTCTAGAAACATCTATATTGATTCACGCATCATATAATAGTGTTAGGCAAATGCTTCAATCACACATTCATTGAACATATAGACATACTCTCACACATCTCATTCACTCTAATCGTACCCATAGTTTCCTCATATACAATCCAACCTTAGTACACACCTACATATGGTTCATATTCTCATTAATCAAACTCATTCCACTTGCTATCATTCACATGTGTATAACTTAATCTCAACTCATAAATTATGCATACTTGTTCACACCACACATGCTCATTTAGATTAAGGCATCATAATCCTCAAATGTCATTTAACTTGACTAAATTCTATTTCATGTAACAATAAATTATTAGTTCATTAGTTTACTACTAATCTTAATCATATTCATGTGTATTTTCCCAGTGATAACTATTCTTATAATCATTTGATAATCCTAAACATGTATTGGATAGACCCCGAAAGGTTTCGATGTAATACGGGTTCAATTCGAGAAGGAAAAAGTACATTTTAGGCTGAAAGATGAGGTCACATGGTGGTAAGACATTCTTTACTGCCATGTGGGATGCTAAAAATGGGTTTTTAAGAGGCAGAATGCTTTTACACTGCGGTGAGAAATTCCTTACCGCTGTGTAAACCTATTCTGCCTCAAAGCATGAGGCAGATTCTAGACAGACTTCAGGTCAAAACTTGTACTGCATATTTCACATAGTTAGAGACATTTTCAGGCAAAATGTCCTTGTAGAAAATTGTTTCCTAGGATGTTAAGTTTGGAATGAGACAAGTTTCAGGTCAATGGGACATCGAAACCGTCAGATATGACCTAACCAACATATATTGTTCTGATGAACCCGTTAGAATAGGGACACCTATGTTTTGGCCACTTTTTGGGACATTTAGAGCCATAATTAGCACAACCATATTCTAATACATTTTTAGGTGAGGATCGTAGGTTTCAGATACATTTTGAATCAACCAATTTGGAGTATTAAAACTCGATCTATGGGCAAAATAGTGACTAAAGGTCAAGAGAGGCCTACCCAGAAACTTACTCTACAAACACATTTTTTTTCCTACTACGTGCATATAACCTCTAAATTCAACTTTAATGACATTTTTGACCAACATGCTCTACTAATCATTTACTTATATATATTTTAACTTGTAGTAGGCACAATCATCATCTCAATTTGATCAAAACTCAAGGAGTTATGGTCTAAGGAACATAACATGCTCCAAAAGGGCCTCCTGTAGAATTAGTTACAATTTAATTCACTTTTGCAAAATTTAGAGCTCTCAATTTGTAGCGCCCTAAAGCCCGATTTAATTACTCTTCATTTTAATCCGGTTAACCTAATTGAATTAGTCAGGTTATTCAATAGACAATTAATTAAAATCGGTAAATTTCTTTTTTGGGTAAACGCATATATAAGTACCTGAACTTGACAACAAAAATCATTTGTATCCTTAAACTCATGAGATGACCACATGAGTACTTAAACTTGATTTTTATGCAAAAAATAAACATAAAAACTGATGTGGCCAAACACGTGCATTATACTCATTTTGAAGAGCGTGAACATATGTCGTTCACTGTTGACTCATATGACTTTAGAACAAATATGGTTTGTTTCAAAGTTTAATGGGCTACAGAATTATCTATACAGTAGCAACAACTATTGAGGCAAAATTTGAACTCCATATCAACATTCAATTTGAATGCCACAAGAATTACTGCATCATGTCAAAAGATTCAACAAGTCAAGTGATTTAATACTCATGGATGAGCAGGACTATTACAGAGAAGCAAGACACCTCAAAGTTATTTTTTCTTGGCACTAACAGTAAAGAAGATGTAAAAATGATTGCAAATTAAACTCAAATACGCAATTATATACCTTGAAAGACAATTATGAAATAGAACAAAACAGTGATGACAAGGGCACATAGGCTGTTGTTCCAACAACATGATTTAGCAGCCCTCATCTTCTTTAGCATTTTGATATGCTTAATCCTGGCACGTCTTCTCATAACAAGCTCAACAATTTCCTCCGCCATCTTCTGATCAGCAGCATCCAGTAATGGACCATTAGGAGGCCTGGGTGGCTTAGGAGCCTTTTTCTCAATCTCAGCAACATTTTATTTTGTTTGGATAATTGCATCAAAATGATCTGTTACGTATATTTTTGATGAGAAATGGGATGGAAGAGGAAGAAAATGAATTTCAAACTAAAACCTCACCTCCCTTCGAACCTCCTATCGCCACCACACACCACCGAAAAAAACCATGCTGGTGTTATGAAATTGATTTTGCTCGGTTCCTTGGAGGTCGGAGTTCTAGTAAAACTCCTTCCCTGCGAATTTACGGCAATAATCCAGTGCCGATTAACATATTCAAGGGGCTTCCGTCCATTTAGTTCTGCATCTTCATCTACCTAGCTAAGATTTTAAGATACTTTCTCTTTACTTGTGAAATTAATAAGATTTAGGTATTTCCAGTTTTGCTCAATGCCATTATCGAGTCTGCCTTTCGTCTTTCCCTTCAATTTTTTTTATTACCATTAAATTTATATAGATACTTGTCATAATACAATAGGTTCATTAGCCACGCCTGTGAGTTTGTAACTCACGCACTTTTCTAATTTCAAACTACTATGAATTTGTGTTTATTTGTTGTATAAAATTAAGTTTAGGTGTTTATATGGTCATCTTAAAAGTTTAAGTATTCAAATGATTTCTGTTAACAAGTTTAGGTGTCTACACATGGATTTACCCTTTTTTTTTAATAGTACCGTATGTATGAATAGTGTCGTATGTGCGAATAATACCGTATGAATAGTATCGCATGAATAGTACTACATAAATAGTCAATTTACTTAAGTCTATTAACAATTATTAATTAATCATCAAACTTAATATTACTATTTTAATTCGTTATCAATTATGCCGATTGACCTATAACTGTCTAAATTACTATTCATTTGGTCAGTTTTCTTTTAAGGCGGGAATCTACATTTCACTTTAATCAATTATATTAACTTAATTTCTACCAAATATTAGGCATGCCAAACATTCATAGGCTAGTGACAGTTTTAGTAATCTATTACATACCAAAACCCAAAAATAATACAATAAGTCATATACATGCCGACCTTAACATTCTTAATGTTTTCAAAAAACTTCTACAATACCACTTCCAAAACGTGAGGTATGCACTGCTCTCAAAATCCTACGGAGTACCTACACGCAGTCAAATAAAACTACGTGTTGAGCATTAAATATGCTCAGTGGTGATTGCAATTCTAGAAATTTCGAATAGACTAATTTCATATGCATGAATGATATTCAATAAATAATATCATTTAAATATTCATAATTAAACATATTTAATTTAATTACCAATTATTCATGCAATATTATATTTAATTATCTTTAAATCATATAATTAGGGCAATTACACAATTAACACATAATTGATCTTAATTACCATTTTATCCTTAATTTATGGTACTTTTTCAATTGCACCCTTAAACTTTTTCAAAATGACGAAAATGTCCCTAGTTCATTTATTCTTCACCAAAATTACATTTATGCCATTAGTTCAATTTAACTTCACTAATATTACCATTATGCCACTAGTTTATTTTAAATTCTATAATATTACAATTTTACCATTAATTTACATGCCAAATTACGGTTTTACCCTCCAATTATCATTTTCATGCCAAATTTTATTTTTACCCCTAAAAAGTGGCCAATTTTCATATTTAACCATATATTTACATTTTTACCCTTATTAATTATTCTTAACACACATAAGCAAAAAATTACTATTTTGTCCTCAAATTTTTTATATAATTCCATTTATGCCCTTTTTCCACATAAATGTTATTTTAATCACATTTTAACTATTTAAATCTCATTTTTACCATTTTGCCTCTGTAATACACTAGCAGACCCTATATACAGGATAAACGAGACATGAACTCCAGAAGTTCACAGAAATACCAGAGGAGTCCTATGTGACTACCACTATCTTTAAATACAGTACAGTACAATTCAGATATTCAGATACAGAGAGGTAGGACCATCATTGGCCTACTAAAAAGTGAGACGCCATGCTCACACCTGCGGTCTTATGTCCCTATTGCATGCCAACACATCTCGAACTAGACCTGACTACCAGATCACTACATAGGGCAATATTATTTTATTTTTTTTTACATTATCAACGTGACATACATATTTTTCATGGTACCTCATCATAATATCTTATTTTTTTTTATACCATTTCATCATTACACATGTGATTATCATCGTTACATCATCACATGCCATGTAAACTCATTATTTCATCATGGTACACATGCATACATACATATATGCATACGGTCCACATACCAATTTATTTACATTAATTATTTTTATCAATTTTATCATTTATTTACGCCAATTTCAAGATGTATAACATCACCATACTATCAATTTCCATGAAAACACATTAAAATCATGACTTTACACATGACATACATTTGGCCATATATGCATCACATGCCTCATGATATTTTCACATGCTCTAAAATATACCAAAGATTAGGTCACATGCCAAATACCATAGATCCATCATAAATATACATGAAACATCATGAAAATACATGAAAATCACATGGTTACCGTTCGGCCAAAGAAGGAAATTTTCACACAAAATTTATTTCTTCATTTTAATCACCCATACCATCATTTTTAACATCCTTAAACATGAATATCATGTTATTTTTAATTAAACATGCATAAATGACATACTTTCTTCACAAATATAACCTAAATTCATGCTTGTACCATGGAATTAAATGGAATTTGCAATCACAAACCTCAAATCCGTGTAACACGCTTCTTAATTATCGTTTTCCTTGCCTTTACCTTAATTATAGAATCCTTCACCTAGTGGACATAATTATGTCCAAACATAAAAATTAAGATTTCATCAAAACCAAATTCCCTTTCTTCAAATAAAGTTAATAAACCTCTTATTCGCATCCTATATTACCTTTATGAACCTTAAAACCAAATTAAAAATACTTAAATCTCTTACCTCAATTTTACACCCAACTTTCAAATCTAGATTTCACCCACTTTTACACCTTCAAGCGAAATTCTAAGACCACCAATGGATTCTAGATTAGCTGAATTATGTTAAAGAGGTTTCATTTTTAGATGAGATGAAGAAAAAATGAAAGAAAAATGGTGAAGAAAAGAGGACGAAGAATTCGTCCAAAGAGAGAGGAAGAGGGAGGATGAAATAAAAGGGAATCCAAGGGATTTCAAGAAATTTGGATCCTTTTATATGGGTCCAATTGGACCCAACCAGGTCCAACCAAAGTGGTTGAGCCGGTTTGGTCTGATTTTTATTTTTCGGGTCATTTTCCACTGTTTTAATGAAATTGAATGTTCTTGAACTCATTTTTACTCCCAAATAAATCCATCATTCTTAGAATATTAAAATTTGTCTCCCTGCAAAATTTTAGCTCAATCGGAGTCCGTTTCGAGTCCGGTTCACTTAAACCGATCTAATTTGGTTCAGTCCGGTTTTACCGTAAAATACAATTCTAAAGCTGTAAAAAATTTCTAAAAATTATTCTAAGAATTTAATCCTTCTAGAGTAGACCCTTTTATCCACTTTAACCATTTACAAAATTTTGATCAAAGTTCAATCAAACTTTAGTTCAACCGAACCGAACTAGAGGAAACTTCAGGCTGACTTTCGGGAGCATAAATGACCTCGTTTTTACAACATATTATACCATTTTCCTCCATTTAACATCCTCTCTCTAATGGTAAAATAAAATATTTCTGATTACTATTCACCCTGAAGTCACTATTTGTGGGACCCACAGTTACTATTCACGGGACCCACAGTCACTATTCATAGACCAGTCAAAGATACTGTCACTAGTCATGGAACATAGTCAATGATGATGTTACTATTTATTGGACATAGTCAATGATGATGTTACTATTCATTGTCCCACAGTTACTATTCATCATGATGTCATCGCTAATGTCACCATGATGTCATCGCTGATGTCACCATGATATCACTATTCATGGTCCCACATTTACTATTCATGGGCCCCACCTGGCCCCACTTCTACTATTCAGTGGGCCCCACTTGGACCCACTTTTACTATTCAGTAGGCCCCACCTGGGCCCACTTTTTGCTATTCACCGAAGGAAATATTTTTGTTTACTGTTTCGGCCATTCCGGAATTGTTTGACCTCCGATTAACCTAAAATTTACGCCTATGGACTCATATTGACAAGCTATATCCAATGGTCCAATATAAATATTTTCTGATTCTGGGAAGTACTATTCATCCCAAAAGCACTATTCACTCTTGAAAAATACTATTTACGACTAGCCCAGTATTGGGGCTGTTACAATCTCCCCTACCAATTAAAAATTTCATCCTCGAAATTTACCTAAAATGAAAAGCTGGGGATACTGTTGTCTCATGGTCTCTTCTAGTTCCCACGTCGCTTCCTCAATATTGTGGTGATTCTAGAGAATCTTCACTAGTGGAATCTGTTTGTTCCTGAGCTGCTTCACTTCTCTAGCCATGATCTTCACTAGATAATCCTTATAAGTCATGTCTGGTTAAATTCAAACTTCTTTAGGCTTGATGACATGACTGGGTTCTAAATGGTACCTTCGAAACATAGAGATGTGGAAGACATCATGAATCTTCTCTGACTCTTGTGGAAGCTTTAGTCTGTAAGCTACTAGTCTAACCCGCTGAATAATTTCATAAGGGCTTATGAATCTTAGACTCAGCTTGCCTTTCTTTGCAAATCTCAGGATCTTCTTCCATGGAAAAACTTTCAAAAATACTTTATCTCCCACTTGAAACTCTACATCTTTCCTCTTCAGATCTGCATAAGACTTTTGTCGATCCATGGCTTCTTTCAGTCTATCTTTAATCACTCGAACCTTTTCTTCAGTTTTTCGAATCAGATCCGACCCCACAATCTTGTTCTCATTGAACTCTGTCCAACAAAGAGGAGTTCTACACTTTCTACCAAACTAAGCTTCATAAGGAGCCATCTTGATAATGGTCTGATAACTGTTGTTGTAAGCGAATTCTGCTAAAGGCAAGTGCCTCTCCCAACGATTACCAAACTCAAGTATACAACATCTCAACATATCCTCCAGAATCTGAATTACACGCTCAGATTGTCCATCAGTCTGAGGGTGGAAAGCTGTGGTAAAATGTAATCTAGTTCCCAAAGCTTCCTGAAGTCTCTTCCAGAATTGAGAAGTGAATCCCAGATCATGATCTGAAATGATGGAGGACGGAACTCCATGCAGTCTTACAATCTCACTAATATACAACTCTGCCAGCTTGGATAGTGAATAATCCATTCTGATACACATCTCTTTCCTTCTTCTCTCAATTTTGGCTTATCTAGGCACTAGTGCACTAGTTTCCCCAAAATTGGGGGTAACTGTAGACACCGGGTCCTGAGATAGCCCAAATCAGAGTTACTCGATGATGATAAGATGCCTACTCACAACCAAAAAGGTTAAAAGTGATGATTTGCTGTTCAAATTTGCATTTTAGAGTTAAAAATAATAATAATAAAAAATATTTTGAAAATTAGATTTGAAAAATGGGTTTTAGAAATTATAGTATTTTTTAATTTAAAATTAAAAAAAATTTATGCGAATGTCGACGCGACGGGGGAGCGACGTGCAGCACGAATCCGCGCACTGGGCGCGCGACCGACGGCCTTCGCGTGCGCCAACGGGCATCGGTCGCCCCTGTTCCGTCGCAAATGGCCATTTTCGCCCAAAATCGAATTTTTTTTCAGATTTTTCACCCAATTTTGGTTTCCTATCCCATTTTTTCGGGTTTTTAAGGCTTTTTTTCCATTTTTAAACTTCAAATTAAATAATATCTTATTTAATTGATTTTTTCTCATTAATTACTTAGGCTTTCATCTTTTCTTCATATAAATAGAAATGATGAAACTAATTGAGGGGGGGATTTTTTCTAGGTTTTTTCTTAAGTTTTTCTCTTCTTCTTCTTCTCAAAATTCTCTACTTTTTGCTGAAAATTTTCCGCAACAAAAATAAAAAGAAAACTTCATTATTTTTCTTCTTTTTCCAATAGAATTTATTCTAAACATATTTTTAGGAGGAGTTTTATTGATGAAGTTAATTTTGAGACAAATAAAATAATTATTTGCTCTCAAAATTCAGTTTTCTAACTTGTTTATTTGTTTTCAATTAAATTTTTTTCCAAGATTTTTTATTGAATCCCTTTTTTATGAAAAATTGATTTTGGGACAAATAAAATAATTGTTTGTTCTTAAAATCCATTTTTTTCATTTGATTTTCTAAAAATAAGTTTTTTTTATAAATATTTTTTTTGAGACAAACAAAATAATAGTTTGTTCTTGAGAGCTCTTTTTGTTTAATCAATAAAAATCATTTTTTAGGCAAAGAAATTAATTCTTTGTTCTTAAAGAATATTTGATAATTTTTTTAAGACTATTTTATTTCTTGGAATAAAATTCCAACATTTTCATCATATACCAATTCTAATCTTGCAAATCAAACACAAGGAAATCAATTATTTTTACCGTTATCGAATCCGAAACTTTGAAGGTAAACATTCTGGGCTCGATCTTTTAATTTTTTATTATCTTGTTCATATTTAATTGATTAACATGTATATTTTATTATTTTCATTTATTCATTTGTTCTATTGCTTTTATATTTGTCTCATTTAATATGTTTATATATTATTTTTGTTCATGTAAATATTGATTTCTTATTATTGCTAACATGTAAATAATTTATTTTTGCTTTGATTTCTCATTTTTTTAACATGTAATTAATTCATTCATTTTGATTAATCTTTTTTTCCATGTAAATAGTTCATATTAATTGTGATAACATTAATTAATCATGTCACTTATTTAATTATTTTTCTTATTCTTTTATTCATTATTTTTTATCATTCTTTTTCATTGCTATTGTTATATATTTATTATTTATTCTTTTATTTGTTTATTGTCATTTCTCATTACTATTATTATTATTATTATTATTATTATTATTATTATTATTATTATTATTATTATTATTATTATTATTATTATCATGTTCATATTTTTATGTATTAATTCATTAACATGTTTTATTTATTTTAATCAAATCATTTAATGCATATTTTTATTTATTTTGATTTGTTAACATGTTAATTCATTTATCATCCTTCATGTCATCTTATTTTATCTTAATTTGTTATTCATTATTTTATATGTTCAATTGATTTTATTGATTTAATTACTAACATTATTTCATTTGTGTTTTGTTTTTTTGTGTCAAAACTTATTTTCTTTAATTGGTCATTTTTGCCAGCACCCGAGGAGATCTAGAAGGCTCGTTTGGGTTAAATATTGAATTGCTTTATTTGTAATATTTCATTTATTTGGCTTTTTCATTTATTTTGCCATGTAATTTTCTTATAAAATTCTTTATTTTAGGCACACTAAAAATAAAATCACAAAAACATTTTTATTAATTAACTTGGAACCTTTCCTAATAAAAATGGGACCAATGTCCCAATTTTCTCCATCCAAAATAAAAATTGTCACATCAAAATTGTTTTATAATAAATATGCATGCGAGGACCAATGTCCTCGTCTTTAATGTATATCCCGTTTTATATATGTTTTGTATTTTATTTACAATGCGGGTTGTATTCCGCCCCTAGTTTTGTTGTAATTTATTTTCATATGCTTCATTTTTAATTATACTTTTATTTATCGCTTCCTTTCAATGAATAACTTGCGCTTTAATTAAACTGCACCGAATTGAATGAGAAAAGGGATGAAACGCTAAATTCAAAGCTCAATTATAAATTTAACCAAGGTATGAATAAATGAGAAGTCCCAAACCTTCTCTTGTCTTTGGGCTCAACGAGGCGAGAGGGCCATCTCAATGTTCTATTGGGGTAGGGCCTCCAAGACACCTCTTGTGTCCCGTAAAAGGCTCAAAATTGCGTAGTCCTAGGCACCACGAGGCGAGAGGGCTAGCCTAATGTTCTATTAGGGTGGATGCCTCTAAGACACCTCTGGTTTGCCCAAGCATGAGGGTAGAGGACCATCCTATCATTAGGGTGGAAGCCTCCAAGACACCTCCGGCTTGCCTATAATGGACATAGCAGCGCTGTCTTAAGCTCACTGAGGCTAGACAATCTTTTCCAATGTTCTATTGGGTGGCGACTCCAAGAAACCTCCTTGTTGTCCAAAATGGACACACTTGTAATTTCTTACAATTTCTTATGAACCTCCTGCCGAAAGCCCTAAAAGCGGGCAGTTCGGGGAGCATCATAATGCCACGATCACATATTGATTCATGCATTTCAACAAAAAAAAAACCCAACAAAAAAAAACCTAAATCAACTAAATTTGGCAAAACCCTGAGGTACCTGTAATTCTTGCATTTCAACAAAAAAAAAACACTATCAAAATTCTATCAAAAGTGTATAAAAACCTAAATCAACTAAATTTGGCAAAACTTAATAAAAGTAAACACAACACAATAATAAGCACAAATAAAAACCCAAAAATCACATGAAAAGAATAACAAAACTAAGTACTAAATTAAATTTATTAAATAATGACGTATTCATCGCCAAACAAATATTTTAATACAGATCACTTTGGAAGACTGGACCCGATCATAAAACAGGTGGGGGAACATTATTATATCCGAATTTCTTCTTGTTGTTTCTCTGTTCTGGATCAGTGATTTGCTTGGAATAAATGAGATCTTGAATTACATTCCTTAAAGTCTTACAATTGTCTCTAGTATGTCCGGTACATTGATGATAAGCATAGTATTCATCATCTTTATGCCTCGACCGTTCTTGTCTTTTGGTAGGCCTCGGTATTAGGGGCTGTGGCTTCCCTTCTTTTATTAGCCTTTTTAACACCAATGGCAGAGATCTACCCAAGTTTGAAAAGTATCTCTAATCTACTACTGTGGCCGAAACTTCTACATCTTACCCCGTCCTGGTACCACTACTAGAGCTTGTTGACTTGTTTGCCCCCTAGTTATATAACCCTTCCTAATGTAATTTTCACTACTTACCTTTTTATCTAGGCATTCGCCTTCAGCTTCTATGGCGATATCCTTCAAAGATTCCCAGTCTTTTAACCCTTTCATTTTCAGTCCCTCCTTCAGATACGACCTAACATTCCTAATAAATAATCTAATCTAATCTGTGGTGTTTGTCTTCCTTTTCATTTCCATTACTCGGTTCCTCCACTTGGTCATGTACTCGTGGAATGATTCCCCTGATTTCTGCTATAACAGCTCTAGGTTTTTCTATAATACCCCTTACCTGTATGTAGCAACCCGTACCGTGGTTCGGTGGGTTCACCACGATGGTTCAAGGTGTTACCGAAACATTCGCTTTTAGGATTAAAAAAGTTATATCAAAAATCATGGTTATAAAATTTCTTTGGTTTTCAAATAACATAAAATCGCATTATAAAGAAAATGATTGCACACACACTTTGTAAACTATAAATTTCCATAGCTTATTACATATAAATCAATCATACACTGATATTAAATTTTACAAAACTTATATTTTAAAATTATAAATCACACATAGATTCTTAAGACTATAAAAATCCTACCCTAAGATCTCTTCATAAACTTGCATTGGCCCGAACTGCTGCTGATGACTCTCAAAAGATTCGATCACTTGCACCTACCAAGATTAAAAGAAAATCCGTGCTAAGCATAAAGCTTAGTGGGAAACACATAAATATGAACGGCCCCCTAAGAGTGGGCTTTAAACAGATTCATTTATGGAAGCATTCTTTAAAACATAATCATACAGTTCATCACTATCTCAATAAATCAAGGTAAAACTTAATAGTGTAAACACATATATTTAATTAATACATGCTTTTATTTGCATATAGATGTTAATAAATCACTTACACATTATTTACATCTTTCCTCATATTATACAAATCACTTTGTTCACTTGTTCACATTCATTCTGGTTTACAACATTCACTTCACACACCTTGCTTAACAGATGCCTTATCACATTATTTTATCCAATAATAGAAGCATTTAGTACACCATGAAAAAATACATCTTATACATTTTATGTAGTATCATTTTCATAAATTGCATTACTTCATGTCATATTCATACATATTGTTATGCCTGCAAACTCAATGAAGTGGATAACGAGTGAAGACATTGGTACGCATAGGTATAAAAACAATTTATTTTCTTTTCATATCAAAAATGTTTTCACATTGGGGATCTTAAATAAGATCCAAACTCATAGGGATCCCGAGGATCCAAACAGGGACCTGATCAGGGTCTAGAACGCATTGGCTGCAACTAACAGAACTCTATAGGCATGCCTATCTATCCACTACTCGACTTGCAGGCTAAATTATTTATCCAATTATTGTTCAGTTAGTCGTATAGTACAACATCATTTAATCTCAATAGCCAATATCATATCATTTAGTAACTTACTTACATATATGGTTTACATGGTATCACATATTACAGTTCATATATTGATTCATATATAATTCATAAGTAGGAAACAATGCAAAGTACATAAAACACATAAACAGTCATAGAATAAAGGAGGGTCGCGCTCGCGACAGGGAGCTGGACGGCCTCTATCACGCTCACGACAGAGAGCGTCCGATGGAAAAATCATATCATGGGTTCTCCATCATGCTCGCGACATAGGTTGCACCCGTGACAGAGACGAACGTCACATTCCGTAACTAACTTATATAGCTCCCTTCAAACAATACCTCCCCACAACACCAAACTAACCCTTTGCCCACATGACACATATCCAACAACCTCAAATTATACAATTTATTAAGAATTATTCAGTATTTAGACAGTCATTCAAGAACCATTTATATACAAAAGATTCATTTCATTTTCAATTTATGATATGCTTAACAAAATCATTTAATTCGATATTACCATCATATAACAATTTTAAACCATAAGTAAGCCTACTCGAGACTTGAATCATTAATGGCCCAACAAAATTAATATACATCTATACATACATGTCACATTTATATGTAACAAGTACCAAGGCATTATTAGAGTTTCATTTGATACATTATCTTTTATGTATGAATAAGTTTCTATGCTTTGGTTCGGATTGGAATGGTATTCCAAGCTTCCTACGTATCCCAAGGGATTAGGAATTAGAACCCCGTAGTTCTAAAGGTTCAATATACAAAATTATAGTATTTCCCTTATAATCTATTAACATATCACGTCATGCCACTTCTTGATGTAGCCGGAGGTATTTGACTCATTAAGCTTTTAAGTATCTTAGCAATTATTCTTATTTATAACCTTAGTCACTTGTATTTCAAGTGATAGCCATTTATTTACTTTTTAACAAACTCTAAACATGTGATGGATAAGTCTTAGAAACTGTAACACCCCGTTTCCCACCCTAGTAATTTGAGCCATATTTTATTCAAGTGTATATGTGTATTTTGGCATGTGTTAAATTCTTTTATTTGAATTATATGCATGTTTTTGGGTTTATTCATAGTGTGGATGTATGTTTTGGAGTTAGTGTGGTTAGACTTAGGCGTGATATAGAGTGTGGTTGTAGGGTATGAGTGATCAAATCCCACTAATCCCTAGTTGACATGTGGCAAGGAATGGATAGAGGGATATAAATTGCTAGGAGAGAGAAAAAGAGAGAGAACCAAATTCAGCCCTCACCCGTTTCCCTCTCCCTGCCGTCCTTCTCTTTCCCTTCTTCTTCCTCTTTCTTCCTCTCTTGTGCCCTAGATTTGATCCAAGTGGGTATTGGTGGAAATTGATCAACTCAACTGATAATTGGTAAGGTTTTAAGTGGGTTTTCCTCTTCTTGTTCATCTATTTATTTGATTTTCTTAGTATGTGATTTGAGTTAGGGTTTTTGAATTTTTGGTGTGTTTTGGGTGTTGTTATTCAGAGGTGCCTCCTAGAGAACCTAAGGGTAAAGATAAGGTGAGTGGAAGTGGCACTCTTTGATTGGAGCAAAGGATTTCAAGGTTTGGGATTTTTGTGGATTAGATGCTTTTTATGATTTTGTGTTTTGATTTGCTTTTTCTCGAAATTTATGGAGTTAAAGTTGTTTGGGTATGTTTAAATGTTTTGGGTTTTTGACTAATTTGTGTTGAGATGCCTTGAATGTGGTATATTAGATCAATATATACTTTGGATTGGGATTTTGAAGTCAAAGTGCTGGTTATTAAATTGGAGATTTTGATTATGTTATTTCTTGATTTAAGTTTGATTTTAGGTTATTTATGATGATTTGAAAGATTAATTTGAGCTGTGTTGAATTTTGGTTTGCTTTGGGCGATTTGGGTGTGTTTTGGAGATGGTGGTTTTCTGCAGATTTGCTGCAGGTCTGGAAAACGTGACCCTATCACGAGCGTGATAGAGCTAAGAGATTCTAGCTCTCATGGTAGGCTGGGCTCTGTTTTGCCGAGCTGCAGCATCATACGTGCTGTTTCGAGTGCGACATCCATCGCGAGAGTGATAAAGCGCATTATGCCGAGCTATAGTGGGCAGCGTTGGGGTTGATTTCACTCATGGTCACTCAACTTATCACTTATCGCGCAAAAGTAATCGACTTTTTTTTTCTTACTTAAATGTCACTGAACTTTTAATATTTTTACAAAAAAGTCATGTTGACCGGAATCCGGCGAGGACCCTCGCCGGATTGATGACATGGCATGCCATGTCAGAAACTACATGCCGTTTAACAATATCTCGAACAAATGTTACATCTAAATCAATTTCACTCACGGTCACTAAACTTATAATTTATCGCACAAAAATAACCAATTTTCTTTTTTTCCAACTTAAATGTTATTGAACTTCTATAGCAAATTCTAATTGATCAACATGGGGTAATTTAGTACACAATTTCTCAGAGCATATATAAGAATGCATCGAATCGGGATTGATTAGTGCATGCATTTCAATATTATAAAGCAGAAAAGTACCAGCTATAACTTCTAGTGCATTTTGATCCTCATGAGCTTTCATAGCATAGGCTCGTGCTGGAGCTATAGTGACAGGGAGGTCAACTATCTCAGATACTGCACGACCTCTGGGTTGGTTTCATCTACCATGACTTCTTCATCTTCTATGGGCCACTGGAGGTGCATTCTATTGGTTTCCTGCTGATCTCTATTTACTCCAAAAGCCTTTGGACAATTTACAAGAAAATGGTCAGTGCTCTTGCACCAGAAACATCCACCAGTCAACCATCTACAAACTCCCTTGTGACATTTATTATAGTGAGAACATTCTTGTACATTATCCTCTTGTCCACTTGTACCATCTCTACTAGTACTAGATGCAGTGGAGGGTCCCTATTGCCTACACCTTATGGCCGAATCACTGGCCGACTCAACTTATGAAGGAGCTTGCAAATTTCTAGATCTCTGTTCGGTGGAGGAACCACCTCTATTGGAGCTTCTTCTTTGAGCTCTCTCCTTTTAAATCACCTTTGATTTCTCAATTCGCATGGCCGCCTGAACTATTTGATAATAGCTCACATTTTGAAAGGTCATCATTGCTATCAATAATGATTTGTTTGATTCATTCAAACTTTCTTGAAATTGTTTACATCTAAAAGCTTTAATAAGTACCGTTGCTGGTGCATACTTATTGAGTTTGCTAAACTCTTTCTCATACTCTGCCACTGACAAATTTCTTTGCTTCAAATTCAGGAATTATTTCTGTAACACCCCGATATCCCCGTTGGAAGGATACCGGAATGTCACGCGGACAAACATATAAACGAATCCAAAGCATACTAATAAATAAAATAAAAGATGAAATATAAAGAAACTTTTAATCATACTATATTAAAACCTGTAACATATATATCAATATCATTTTACAAAAGAGGCTCGTAAGCAAATACATATACAAAAATAATCGTTCCTTTACAAAGATTCATTTTGCTATTAACAAGCCATGTACAAAATAACAGCGGAAGACTCAAAAATAACTTCATCTAAAAAGACTTCTAGTGGCCGACCTGCAGATATCTGACTCCAAACCGAACTCGCCACCTGCACGGGAAAAGAACCCATGCTAAGCGATAACGCTTAGTGGGGAGGAACAAAACAAACGAACAATATACATATACAGTATTTACAACAATACTAATTTCATCACAACTATAAACATACATTACAAACAATTAACTATTAAATTCAAATTTAGAATTAACATACTTCTCACCATTCTAAGTACACATATACAAGGTATATAAATATAAAGTTATGCAAAAATTCATATGCATCATATACTTTTAATCCTGTCAGTAAACACCTCAACATATGCAATACATATTAACATGTAGCCTGATTAGTCGGAAAGTGATATTTAGAAGTGGATACGGTCGAACGGATACTGATAGAACACAGTATCCCAAGCATATAGAGACATGAGTCTCAAACATGTGATTATCATATAGAGACCAAAGTCTCGCATTATTTCCATATAGATCCACCAGGATCGAAACAAGGATCCAAACGGACCCGCATATAAAGTTTAATCATATAGCAGCTGCACACACACTCTTACCTAAGTAAGCGCTTACTTATCCACTACTATGACTTATCCAGGCTTAAGGACACAACCCATCAATTCAAGTATCAATATCATAACATGAGAATTGAAATTAATACTAATCTATAATCCTTGTATACATGTATACTGATCACATTTAAAACATGTAAATATAAATATTAAATACAGAAGTTAAAAGGACCTATAATTCACATTGAAATAATCATACTCATGTAAATTATAAACATGTAAATCATGTACATTAATATTAATTATGACCACAAATCTCATAATTAAACAATTATTAAAATACAATTCAAATCTTTAAAACCCAAACGTTTGATATGTACTGAAAAATCATTTAAACCAGAAGTTAAAATTATGCTTTTAGGAAAACAGGGCAGTAGGAGGAAGGCCGGTCACGAGTCACCCAGGCAGTGGTGCCTCGTGACGCTGGCTTCACGCGAATGCCACGCAAAACGGAGGCAGTCATGAGTCGTGACCCTCTGTCACATCTCATGACGCCAGAGAGGAGAGGGAAGGTCACGAGACAAAATCTCGTGACACGCATGGAAGGCAAGGTCACGAGGCGTGATGCTCCATCACATCTCATGACTTCCCAGGGAAGGAGATCACGGCGTGATGCTCCATCACGTCTCGTGAACTTCGTCACACAAACTGCTTCTCCTTCACAAAATTTTCAGAATTTCCAGAAAACGTAAAAACCAGAAAATCGTGAAAACAGAGTACAACCAAAACTCAAAACCCCATTTTGTCTAAAACCATTTTTCATGCAATAATTATTCAAACACATACCTTCAAGTCTCCAGAGCACATTTACAGAAATTTTAATACAAATAACATATTTTTACTATTCAAACAAAGGTAATACCAGAACGTCAACATCCAGGATTTCACATTAAAGCTCATGCATATTCATCTCATTTGCATACTCAACATCATTCCTTTCTACAGAAATCATGTATACACATCACATTTCTCATGCATTTGATAAGCAAACACATATAGCTACATTAACAACATAACAGCAACCAGGATCCGAAAATGAGAAAGGATAGACACTCCCAAACCTGTAATGAAGTTCAAAATGTCCACTGTACTCTTCAATCCACAATCTTTCCTTTTCCTTTCTCGTTTCTCTTATCTTCAGATGCTTGCAAACAGATAAAACCACATTCCATTAACCCAAGAACAAAATCTCTATAAACCCAAAGGAGAAGAAGAAGGAGATTCAACCATAAAAACCAAGAAAACTTCTGCCACTTACCTCTGAAAATCCCTTCAAAGCTCAAAACCCTAGCTCACAACAGATGAACACACATGCAAATGAAAGAAAGAACAAAAAATGGAGAGGGAAGGGATGGCTAACGTGAGAGAGAGCAAAAGAGAGAAAAACCTCATGTCTTAAGATTCCAGGAACTAAAAACATTCAGACCTCTCTTTTCTCTCACCCACATGCACACACTCACTCTCCACTTGGCACACATGCACGGTTCACAAATCCACTAAATACTCTTTTACAATCTGCTCCTTCTATTACCAATAAGCCCTTGTCAAATTACTCTTTACTCACTAAACTAAAAATCTGTAATTAATTCTTTATTAAAACCTTGCAATAAAATCCTCTTTTCCTCATGCAAATTACCCACTTGCCCTTAATTGTCCAATTAAAATCGCTAATTCCAATTAGGCCACTTATGGGGTGTGACAATTTCCATCTAGCCTCTCGATATGCATCAGTGATGTACTTGTTCTAGAATTCTTGAACAAAAGAATCCCAAGTGATTGGAATGGGAAGCATTGGGTGTTTCAGAACCAATTTCGACCAATTATAAGCAGAACCTGAAGAGATACTACAAAATCAACACTTTGATCAAGGGGACATCTAATTTCTTCAAGCACTCTTTGCACCTTCTTTAGCCAAAATTCATCTTTATTTGACTCCTCCAAACTTGTACCAAAAAATTCTTTAGCCCTATGTTTCCTTACTAAATCTAACGAACCTTTTGGTGCAGTTAGCCGATCCAAAACCAGCCATAACATGAATGATCGCATGCAAATCCTCCATAGGCATAAACGGAATATAATGATCGTCTCGATTTTTATTAGATGGACTGAAAACTAATGGATATAAATCCCTCGAATTTACACTTTCAGCAGTTTCTTCCACAACTTCTTAGGATTGATCCATCAAAACACTATAAAATAAGGACATCCACATTAGGCCAACACAAAACTACATACATTCCTATTTTATTGTTGTCCAGAATCACCTAAACCTATGCTCTGATACCAACAAAATGTAACACCCTTACCCATACGTAGTTGTGACGCACGCCGAAACCCAACAAGGGCCCTCGTTGAGCCCGCCTTTTGGGGCTCGAGAGACTTGTTCGCATCTTTTTGATCATGGGCACCATGAGACATCTTGGATGCTTCCTCGCCAATAGAATATTGGAAAGGAACATCTAGCCCCACGACGCCTTTGGGCACCTTTGAGGTATCATGGAGTCGCCACCCAATTTACAAGAAATTGAGAAAGGTCTCTAACCTCTTATTGATCTAAACCAGAGATTGGTGTTCGGAACTTCACTCTTATTTATGCTTTGGTTAATTATAAGTGAGTTTTTAACTTACTAAAATTCTATCTCTTCTCTCACGTGATTGATGCATTTTATTGAAAGCGCAATGTGAATATTCAAAAGCGATAAATAAATAAGTAGAAGCCATAAAGAAAAGCGGTAAATGAAAGTGATAAAAGAAAGCGGTAACACAACAAGCACACAATTACATAAGGGATAAGGGCAGAATGCAGCCCCTAATGAAAGAAGCTTGAAAACATAAGTCGTGACGAAATACAATCCCAAAATCAAATAATATTGCCCCAAAATTAATTACAAAGGCCCGAAAAGGAATGAACTTTAATTCTAAGACAAACAAACGAAATCAAATATAAGAAAAACATACATAAATTGGGGCATTCATTTAGTTTAGGAACATTGGTTCCTTCGTATTTGTTTAAGGGTTTAGGAACATTGGTTCCTTCACGTTTATTTAAAGAGGGTTCGAAGAGGCATTTGATTGTTGAGTTGAAAAACCGGGATGAGTGATCCCATTTTTGGAGAAAATTAACTCTTCATTTTATTGTGATATTTTTTTTATTGTTTGGCTAAAATGAGGGACATTGGTCCCAATTTTATTAGTAAAAATTCCAATTTGATTGTACAAGTATTTTTGTGATTTTTTATCACACGCGTGCGTAAATAAAATAATTGTTTACAAACAGGCACAACACAAAGAGAAGGGAAAGGAAAGGTCTCACCCAAATTGACGTGATCCTTCACGCGTCGTGACCCACCCGGGCGGTCACGGCAAGCTCAAACAACCCGACTCAAATTAATTCTCGGACAGAAAAGTAACATCAAAAATATTAGTAGCAATTTTAAGGATTGATCAAGCAAAGACGAAATAAATATTTGGCACAATAATAATAATAATAATAATAATAACAATAATAATAATAATAATAAATATGATAGTAATAATAACAACAATAATAAACACAATAATAATAATTTCAACAGTAAAAAATCATGGAATAAAAATAATAATGACATAATGTAATGATAACAATAATAATGGTATGGAGCACATAAGTACAACATAATAATACACAAATAATTTAATGATAATAATAATAATAATAATAATAATAATAATAATAATAATAATAATAATAATAATAATAATAATAATAATAATAATAATAATAATAATAATAAGAATAATAGAAGACAACAGTGGATACAAATAATAATAATAATGAAAACGAAGGCAACAAGAAAATCTTAATAGCAATAATAATAATAATAATAATAATAATAATAATGGAGAAGGAAAAGGCAACGGGAGTCACAAAAGAATCAAACTAAGACAAACAAATAATATATCAACAACAATATTAATCACCTTAAAATGCTAAAAATAAATGATAGACATGGTAATAATAGCAAAAATAATAATATTAACAATAATAAATGATGAACAAAAATAAATGAGACCAATTCCAAAAAATGTTTACCCTCAGAATTTTATAGATCGGAAAATAAGGTGTTTTGATCGATGTCCTTGCCGATTTTACGGTGATAAGCACCCGAAGAAAATATGGAAATATATGTTTTAAAATAGATTAAATCAAAAAGATGTTTTTGGAGGGATGATCCAAAGCTAAAGGAAATTGATTTTCCTTGCTTAAATCTATTCCCCGATGAAAAGCTATTTTGCAGAAAAAAGAAGAAGAAAAGAAAGTTGAAACCAAAAAAACTTAATGATTTTTTGCTTTTTGAAAGAAAACCATCGGCTGCCCTTGTTCTTTTGTTGAGAGAAAAACTCTCTTTTTTCCATTGAATAAAATTGCAGCCCCCAGAAAATGAAGACCAATCTTCATTTTGTTGTATGGTTTTGTCCCAAAATGGGAAAAGACAAATGCACTTTTATTTTTGGTTGCCCGAAAATTACACAAAATGGTGAAAGAAACGGGCAAAAAATTAGACTGTAAAAAATCAGAAAACGCCGATAGGAAAACGACGCGTCTAAAAATGGCCGCATGTGGGGGCAAGCTTGGGCGCGCACGTCGCCATTTGGGGGATGTCCTTGTCGATCGACTTTTCTCCTATACCTGCACGGATGGAACACTCATGCTAAGCACAATGGCTTAGTAGGGAGCAAAATATGAAATGGACAACCACTCATAGTGGTCGTGAATGCGTAGTCACACACCCGTAAGACATACTTATATCAACAAGACATATAACATAATTCTTATACATAATGGTTCACCTTTTTTCATAAACATTTATATTAATATACATAAGAAGTACTCACACATAATTACATCCATTAATATTGGATTCCATATTATTCATTTATCATATATCATTTTAAAACTATTGCCTGCCTTCCCATAGGAGGCAGATAAGGGGAGTACAAAATAAAATAAAGGAGTACTCGAGGGTACTTTCACATATCACATTTTATCTTATCCATATCATGTACATATGGTGACCGAAACAAGGTCTAATATAATGACTCTAATGGGGTCGATAAAATATAATAGATGGCTATAGCTTCAAAGGTCCCTATGGGCTTGCCTATCTATCCACGACGTGATTATAGTCGGCAATTAATTCAATTAGACCTTTTTATCCACATTGAGATTCAATCGATATATATATCAGCCATATTGTAACACCCCTTGCATGTACATACTAAACCACATTTGTCACTGTAGTTTACTAAGCAAGGTGAAGAGTGTTAACAACTTGATACACAACTTAGTAATACTAATCACAACTAAGCATTTAATAAAATCAGAATTATAAAATTTTCTCTCCATATAGAAGTACCATTTCAAATTACTCTTGCTATGTTTCATATTAATTCAAAATACAAAGCTATTATTAGTTATATACATGTGGGCATGTGCTGCTTAATACATATTTATTACGAAAAGATTATATTTACAAAGTAGTGCCAAACCATAAAACCTACATAAGGAAGCTCTAACTAGTATGTTGGCCTTGAAGATTGTGAGATGTCCTTGGCGTTATCTCCTACTTCAGTACCTATTCAGATGAAACACCCGTGCTAAGCATAAAGCTTAGTGGGGAGATTAGCATGACATGAACGACCACTCACAGCAATCGTACATGTATACACACATACATGGTAAATAACCATGTATAAATATTGCATAATAAAATTAAATATTATAATATATAATACTGAATAAACAAATTACAAATTATCAGGAACTTACGATCCTTATAATTTATTTAATACTTATAACAGTCATTTAATGTGCCTGCAATGCCTAAGGAAGTGGATAACGGGAATACAGAATAGTAGGTACCTGTAGTTAAAAATCTATTTTAATTAATTATTTATATTTATGTGACAGAAGGTGACCCAAACGGGGCCAATAGAATAGAATGGTAGGCTGCAACATTTATGGTCCCGATAAGCATGCCTATCTATCCACAACCTGCATACAAGCAGGCGACTAGTTTATTGCTCATTTATTTGCTTATATTCATAAATAAATTCAAATGGGCATCATTTATTTTAATTTTCATGTCATGAAAAAATTTATCTAATTATTTTATCATGCACATTCCATAAATAAATCACTAAATAAAATAATATTTGATTCCATGAATAATTTTCATATCCCTCACCTTGCCAGACCGCCCCTCGTCACCAGCAACCTCTAGCACGCCATTTTCGGCCAAAAGTTAGGTTATTTAGGAAAATTTTGATTTTTCATCCTTCTTTTAAGGATTTTCAAGGTTTTTTTTATTTTTAAAATTTAAATAAGGAAGATTTTGATTAAAATAAAATTATTTTCCTAATTTAACCAAGTTTTCCCCTTAGTTCATATAAATAGAATTTTTAGAGAGAGAGAAAGGGAGGAACTTAATTTGTGAATTTTTAGATTTTGAAGAAAAAGAGAAAACAATTTTTGTTCTTTTTATTTTAATCAGAATTTCAATTTTTGATCCAAGACTAGTGTTTAAGATAGAGAAATCGATTCTATTTTTTTTTTTAAAACTGAAGATTGTTCTTTGTTTCTTAAACAAAATTTTTTGAGTTTTTTAGAGAGTGATTTCTTCTAATTTTTTTCTATTAGATTCTTGTGAATCTTGACAAGGAAACAAATTGCAATTCATTGTTTTCAACTTTCTACCAATATGCGGGTAAATTTTTGCGCTCAATTGCATTCTTTTATTATTTTTTCTTCATTTTTCCACCATTGTTGTATGTTCTTAAAGCTTTATATTTTATTTGAATAATTTATTTATTCTTTATTTTTGCCTCTAGTTCAAGTTAATTTAGTGTTTTTTGCATTAATATGGCATGAAATCATGTAAAACCACATAAAATCACATGAAATAATATTGTTTTTCATGAAAATTTGAGACAGAAAGATAATCTCGGTTCTGCCTCTTTCCTACCCATGAGGGGCGGCCTGCGCACGCCTCACCCTTATTTTGTCTTTTTGTGCTTTTTGACCTATTTTGTCCCGTTTTTTATGCTTTTCGATCCATATTCGCGTGATATGTATTTTTTGCATGACTTTGATATTATTTTTTTCATGTAATATTTATTTTATTATTTTATGTGATTTAATTATTTTTAGATTTATTTGCTAACATTTATTTTATTTTATTTTATTTTGTCTACAATTATTTTTTTTCCTTGTTTGAGCGTTCTTACGAGCAAATGAGGAGATTCAGGAGATCGAAAGCTTCTTTTTTGGTTTTGTTTATATTTTTGTTATTTTTATTATTTTTCTTTATTTTTGCCTTTATTTTAATATTTAGCATAATTTGTGATAAAATTGTTTCATTTTATACCCATTTAAAAGAAAAACACAAAAATATTTTTATTAATGAATTAGAGTTTTTACTAATAAAATTGGACCAATGTCTTCGTTTCAACCAATAAAATTTCACTTTTAAAAGGAGAGTTAATTTTCACAAAATAGGATCACTCATTGTCATGGCCCAAATGCTAGCTTAGTAGTATTCAGTAAATTCTGTAGAGTCTGTCATGTGATTTTTGTGTGAAAACAACAGTTCTAGCATCCTAAATTGCAGAGGAGTTAAAAGGTTGAACGTGCTTGAGGCATAGAAATCCTACGATGGGTGACCTCTTGAGAAGCTATATAGTTGAAAATGACAGTAGTTCATGGGAAAATTTTTTATTTGATAAAATTGATCTGTGGACTATCAGAAGTTTAGTGGTAAAATTTGGTGCAAAAATGAGGTCAAATAGGTCCCCAAAAGTTAAGCCGAAGTTTACCTCTAGTTCGGTTCAATTGAACCAGGGTTTGACTGAACTTTGACCGAATTTTTATAAATTGTAAATGAGGTCAAAAAGGTATATTGTGGGAAGTGTAAAGGCTTAGCATAAATTTTAGAAATTTTTGACAATATTAGATTTGTATTTTATGGCAGAACTAAAGACTATTAAACCAGACCGGTTTAAGTGAAGCGGGACTCAAATAAACTCCGATTGAGCTTAAATTTTGTATGGACGCTATATTTGACCTTATAAGAATGATGGAATTAGTTGGGAGTAAAAATAAGTTGAGGAACTTATAGATAACTTGAAACAGTGAAAAATGACCCGAAAACCGAAAATCGACCCAAACCGGTTCAACCACTTCAGTTGGACCTGGTCCGATTCAATTTTCCCCATATAAATACATCTCTTCACCTAAAATTCTCTAGGTTTATCCATTTGCAGCCACTCTCTCCTTCCACCTCCATGGACTGAATTGAAGTCTTTCGCATTTCCTCCATTTTTCTTCCATTTTATCTCCATCTCTCCCCAAATCCTAGCCTCCCAAACATATTTAAGCTCCTCTCTAATCTATTGATGGTCTTCAAAGTTCATTTGAAGGTTTAAAAGTGGGAAAAACCAAGACTTTAAAGTTATGGTGTGATTTTGAGGTAAGTGATTTAGGTGTTTGGAATTTTGTTCAAGGGTTCCTATATGAACTTTAGAATGTTTAGAACATGTTAATGAAGTTTATTTGTTAAAAGGATGCTTGATATTGAGTAAATCTTTATTAATATATTTGGCTACTTTAGGATTTTAATGGAGAGAAAGGGGTTTCAAGTGGCAAAGGTAAGGAAAGGATTCTCAAGAGGTGTAGAACAAGAAAATGAGGTTAGTGGATACAATATCCTCTTTTTTCCATGTTAAAAGTATGATTTTTAGTTATGTTTAAATATAGAGTATGTGAAATATGCAAGTTTAATTGAATCAAACCATATAGTCATGCTTAGGAAGGTTAAAAAATAGATTATAAATGATTAAATTGAGAAAAAAAAATTGGGTGATGATTTACTATGTAGGCCGAATGGTATTCCATGCGTTTTAAATGATATATGATAATGTTTGTGGCATATAAATGGTGTAAACATGATGTTTGGCATGTGATCTAATTAATAAAATGGATTAGAGCATGAAAAATTAACATGATGGATGTTAAACACATAGGCCGAAAGGTATAAGTATATAAAAATGTGATTTTGATGTGTTTTGATGTGAAATAATGGCATGTCTATCTTATGTGACATGTAAATCACCTAAATAAATGTTAAAGGTGATGAAAAGAATTAATGGTGGAAAATTGATAGGATGGCCGAATGATATACATCTATGTATCCATGTGTACTTTGATGATTTAATGGATTTTATGGCATGAAATGGCATATGAATTGAAATTAAATGTATAATCCATGATTTGGATGGAAAAAAATGGAATAGTATGATGAAATTCCATGAAATGTATGAATGGTAACTTGAAAATGTGAAAAGTGAAATTTTGATGCCTTATGTAGTAATCTGGTAATCAAATCTAGTTTAGGATATAGTGGCTAACCATAGGGACACATGACCAGGGGAGTGAGCATAGCGTCTCACTTGCTGTAGGCCAATGAAGGTCATACTCTGTATTGTTCTGTCTTAATACAATATTAATATGTATTTCTGTTGTCTGTATCATAGGGGTGGTCCCACGGGGTCCTCTATTCTGTATTGAATTTATCGGGTTCACGTCTCATTTATCCCATTCATAGATTTTTACCATTTTATACAGGGGGCAAAATGGTAAAAATAAGCTTAAATGGTTAATCTGTGATTAAAATGATATTTGTGTGAAAATGGACTTAAATGTAATAAAAGAAAAGTTTAAGGGTAAAATGGTAAAAGTTGAATTGACATGATTAACTTGGAATTAATAGGGATAATTAAGTAGTGATAAGATAAGATATGGATTAGATGAGATAAGATATGATAATAGTAATTTGACCATAAATAGACTAATAATGATTACTAAGGATAAAAATTGTAATTAATTAAATGTTTATGTAAATAAGTGATTAATTTTATAAGGGCTAAAATGTAATTTCTCATGGTAGGTAATTAATTTAGTATGAAAAGTAAATAAGTAATGGCATAATTGTAATTAAAGTAAACAAGAAAGGTAAAATCGTAATTTGAATGAATTGAAGGACCCTAATGTAAATAGATTAAAACTTTAATTGGATTAGAAGTCAATTTGGATTAGAACTCTAATTGGATTAGAAGTCAATTTGGAAGTCAATTTAGATTAGAACTCTAAATGGATTAGAAGTCAATTTGGATTAGAACTCTAAATGAAATTTGGATTAGAACTCTGATTGGATTAGAAGTTTATTTGGATTAGAACTCTAATTGGATTAGAATTCAAAGTATGTTAGAATTTTAATTAGATATTTAATTAAATTATTTTATGAAGATATTGATTAAGGAAAATAATGATAGTATAATGTGAATATTTTAGATAATAAAATAATGTTTAAAAAGGCAAATGAGATAAATATATGGCATTTTTGTAATTTTAGAGAACTTTAAGGACCAAATCATAATTTTGCCATAATAAGGGACTAAAACATTAATATGGATTTTTATGGGTGCAATTTGCATATTTACCACTAATTGAAGGATTTAAGTGCAACTATGACTATTTTTGCATGTATAGAAATTAAATGGATTAAATATTGGTTTATTTGGTATTAAATGTTTTATTTATATTCATGAAGTATGCATGTGAATTTAGTCTAGTGGATTAAATAAATAAGATGAATTAGTGGCATTTATCTAAACATAAGTAAGTTCAAGGGCAAATGTGGATAATTAAATATACTAAGTGCATAAATGATTTTAAATAAAAATTATTATATGTAAATAATTGAATGAAATAAATAATTGTCTAAGGGTAAAATTGTAATTTTAGTAATATTTTTAAGGACATAAGTGTAATATAGTAAAAGATTAATTTTATAAGGATTAAGTGGTAAATTGCATGTTAGATAATAAATTGAAGATGATAATAAATTAATTAATGGCATTACTGGAATTAAGAGCAAAGAAAGGTAATACTGTAAATTAGTAAAAAGTTTAGGATTAAAATGTAATCGTTAAATATTATTAATGATAACTGTATTATGGAATATAAATGAAGAAATTCATGATCTAATAATAAGAATAATTATAATGATAGTATTAATACTATTATTAAAGTTTATGTCAATATTTAGATTAATATAAATATACATGCATGTTACTATTAATGCTAATAACAATAGTGGCAATAGTCAAAATAATATTAATTGTAACAATGGGTAATGACAATGTTAGTAAAAAGATGAAACAGGTTAATATTCTATGAGGTAAATGAATTATCAGAAATAAATAATGGTTGTAACGGCCCGAATTGTACCCTAGAAGGAATATAGTGTTAATTGCATAATAGGGTACAAAAGTGATTGGAATAAGTATAAGATTAAGTGTATATAAGGATGTAATTGAAAGAAAACTTGGGAATTAAAGAACAGAACTATAACTGAAGGATTGATTGGTTATTTACCAAGGATTGAAGTGGATATTAGTGAGGAAGTGAGTGCAATCCACGTGTGGAATGCACCCCTTGCCAACAACTCTCCTTCATGCAATATATAGATGGAAAGAGGCAGAAATGGGGATTAGTGATTCACTTGAGTCTGGCTATTCTCTTTCCCAATTTCTGTATTTCTTTCTTCTTCATTTCATGGAAATGAGTTTCTTTTCTTTTCAATTGAATTCAAGAATTTGGTTTGGATTGGTTTAAAGAGTAAACTAAGAAGGTAAGTGTGGTTGGAAGTGAATATCTCTTTCTTCTCAATTTCTGTTTTGGATTTGAGTTGTTTTAGTAATGGACTAAGAGTGTGTTTTGATTGATTGTGCAAGACGAATTGGACAAGAGGAAGGCTAAAGGCAAGGAAAAGGTCTATCAAGTGAGAGGGTTCAGTAAGCTGCATTTTGAGAGGTTTGGGATATATGTGTTATGTGTTAACCTTGTTTAAAAGATGTGCATGTGTTGTTTAGTTTGGAATTAAAGTGTATAATTGATGTATGAATGTGTGGTTTGAGAAATTGAGTGTGGTTATGTGATATTTGATAGAAAGCATAATTGAAGTGTGCAATTGATAGGTGTTGAGTTATTAAATATTGAACAATAGCCTTGAGCATAGTAAGTGAACAAGCAGGAACCCTAATTTAGAAGATGTGAATGTTAACAAGTGTGATTATTGGCATGTTAATTGCATATGAATACATGAAGTAAGTGTATATTGTATGATTATAAGTGTAGATTGTGTTGGTGATAATTTAGGAGGCATGCTAATGATGTGTGGGTAGAGAGGATTGTGAATGTGTTATGAGATTTGGCATTTTTGCATAGGTCACGGTGACAAACCTTTGGTTGCCACCGTGAGGTATGCAAAGACTGCATTCTGTCCAGATGATTTTGGTATGTCACGGTGACAAGCACTTTGGTTGCCACCGTGCGATACCCTGATTTGCATTCTGCCTTAAATTGGTTGTCACCGTGAGCTACTCTTGAATTGTATTCTGTTTTGGTAATTCAGTATATGTCACGGTCACAACAAATGGGTTGTCACTATGATGTACTCTTGAATTGTATTCTGTTTTGGTAGTTCAGTATATGTCACAGTCACAACTAAATTGGTTGTGTCTGTGAGGTAACTCCAACATGTGATTTTCTTTATTTAGCCATATCAAATGTTAATCATGTTGATTAATGGGATTCACATTTAGTTTAACATTTGAAATTGAGTATGTTAAGCATGATGAATCATGTTTGCTTATGCGTATGAATATGTGTAAGCGATATGTATGAACATGTGTAGGTGGTGTGTATGCCCTAGTAATCTATAGTGGATAGAATATATGAATGATATGTTGTATAGAGTTATAAGATACATGTGTTCATGGAATGAGAATATGAATATGTTTTGACATGAATAACTGTTATAAGCCTGAGATGTTTATAGAAGTGGATCTATGGGCATGCCTATAAAGGGTTAGATGTATCGCAGCTGCTAGATGTTTGGCACCGACGGGTGTCTAGATGTTTGATACCTTTGGTATCTAGATGAATTGAGACTCCGGTCTCCAGATGATTTGACTCTTCTGTCTCCAGATGTTTAATACTATTTACCAGTATCTAGATGTTTACTCGTATCCACTTACGTTGTGAGTCAGGCTATTAATTGTTGCCATATGTATATGAGATGTTATATTTAAATTAATTACAGGAAATGCTAAAAGACGTACATGACTATTGTATCAAAGATGTTTATATGAGTTTACAAGTGCATATGAGAAGCCATTAGTTGTACATGAATATGCCGAGATATGCCACTGTGTTTATATGCATACAAGTGTACATGAGAGGCAATGACAACATTTTACTTGTTGATTGCGATAATAGAAAAAGTTAAAGAACATGAACATGAGTTAGGATATACAAAAGTTATAGATACGTTAAAAGTATGGTTGATAGTATGCTCATATGCATATAAATGGACATGATATGCAATGATATGGTATTACATGTTATATGAGATGATAGTTAGAGTTAGAGAAATATGAACATGATATATGTTACATGATATTATAGAGATGATAAAAGCATGTTTAATGATTGATACTTGTGACTTCGTTAGAAGTCTATTATTTGCATTATCCCCACTAAGCGTTAACGCTTAGCATGGGTGTTTTTCCCATGTAGGTTTGCAGGTTCAGTGAGGAGGTGACATCTGCAGGTCATGGCCACTAGGAGTATAGTCGAAGTCTTTTTGTATAAGTGATAAAGTACTTTTGTATGGTTTAGTATATGTATATGTAAAGCCTTTTAGTATATGATATGTAAATGTTAAAGTAGAAAGAATGGTTTTGTAATGTATAAAGAACAACAATATTATGATATGTAAATGTTAAAGTAGAAAGAATGGTTTTATTCTGCTGAGTATGTAACATGTATGATTACTATTCCCACTTTCGCATGATTGTTTTGTATGTGTATGCGTGTGTGGCAACCTGATATCCTCCCAAGGGGTGTTGGAGGGTCACAATGGTAGGGTTCGTAAAGTAATGGAAAATGCTATTGTACTTATGAAAACATCATTAATTGAATTTGATTAGACACTGGAGGTTGTATAATTAACGTACAAATTTTGAAGAAGGAAAAGGGTATTAAAGGAAAATAAATAAAAGATAGTGTAAGATAATTAACAAGTAACATAATTATGAGCTAGTTATATGGAAGTAAAATAAATGAAATTTAAAGTCTCTAGTATATAGAACACATGAAGGTAATAATGTTAATAGATAATCGAAAAGTTATTATAAGGTTGGGGTGGTAATGAGTCAATTTAAAAAGAGGTCATATAAGAATATTAGTGATAAAATCTTATAACTGAAGAAAAAATTAGGACTGTCAGTAAAATGTTAAAAGCTAATGAGGAATTAATG
This sequence comes from Excoecaria cochinchinensis, assembly GCA_947683425.1. Classification (NCBI taxonomy): domain Eukaryota; kingdom Viridiplantae; phylum Streptophyta; class Magnoliopsida; order Malpighiales; family Euphorbiaceae; genus Excoecaria; species Excoecaria cochinchinensis. The sequence continues at coordinate 8,304,502 of CANTUQ010000043.1, forward strand.
TTAACTGTTATGATGATAATATTAATAATATGAGTAATTCAGATGTTGCTGTTAATAATGGTATTATTAATCACAGTAATACTAAAATAAATTATGAAATAGTTACTAATAGGAATATTAAATACATAGATAAGTAAGTGTAGTGAGAGATAGCATTGATAATTTGAGGGTATAATGCAAAATGTAGCTGATTGAAATTAAATAAGAACCAATGTAAATGCATACTGATTACAACTCTAATAATGGTACTGTAAAAGAAACGATTAAATGAAAAATAGTAACATAAATATAAAATGTAAAAAGATTAGTATAACTAGAAAAAAGTAAGGGAAATATCAAGGAATGATAACTGTTCTAGCAAATAATTCAGTAACTGATACTGTACAAAAATATGACTGAATTTTAAATGGTGGACTGAACATAAAAGTATTAATGTTAAGGATAACAGTGCAATCAAAAGTAATACTAATCTCTGAAATGTAAAACAAATGTTAAGGTATAATTACATAATGATACCAAAAGACATAACGATAAATGACTGAAGTAAAAGATTTAATAAGAAATTAAATGAACAGATAAGTTAAGAAAAAGATTAAAAGACTAATGTTCATATAGTTTAAATGAAGAAAATACTTGTGTGCTCATGCATGTATATATTTAATTAGTCATGGAAAATTTAAGATATGTATCCACCACTGGGCATTTCAATGCTCAGCGCATAGTATTGTTACTGCGTGCAGCTTATAGGAAAAAAAGAAGTGGTAGTGGCCGATGTTACTGATGATTGAGAGAATTTTCGACAGCAAGGATAAAGTCATAGGCATGGCATGTATATGACTGCAATGGATGAACTCGAGATTGTATAGGATACGTATATGAATGGTGTGTTAGTGTAACGATTATGTTATTATATATGTATGATTGTGATTGTAGAGAAAAAAAAATTCACTAAACATGATAAGTGCGTTACAGTGTAGTGTGGTGACATCCGATATCCATACCATTTGCAGGTATAGGGTTTTACACTGATCCTAGTTTTCTTAATAATACCTAAAAAAAACTCTCCATGCAATTTAAGTGTGTATGAAGGAACAAATGTTCTCCGTTTTATGCTTGTTATTTATTTATTTTAGCTTTCTATTTTTTGGGGTACTGTATTTTTTTCCCAATTTTCATCTTGTAATTTATTTTTATTTTGTTTGTTTATTGTTTTTATCGCTTTCTTCGATGCTTCATGTGTGCTTTAACTAAATTGCATGACATTAGAAAGAAAGATGGAAATTTAATAACAAAAACTCACTTATAATTAATCAAGGCAATAATAAGAGTGAAGTTCCGTATCTTTCTCTGGTTTAGACCCTAGACGTTAAATGAACTTTCCAAATTTTTGTAAATTGGGTGGCAACTACAAAATACCTCAAGGGTGCCTAAAGGTTTCTCGGGAGTAGATGAACTTCCCCAATGTTCTATTAGGTAGGGATTCAAAAATATCTTATGTCACCTAAAATCTAGATGCGAACTCTCTTTGACCCTAAAAGTAGGCCCCTCAGGAAACAAGCGGGTTTGGCGCGCGTCATAGTTAGTCGACCCAAATTGCATCACTAAGAATTCGTAATGACCATATCGAGTTTTAAATGCAGTTTTTTAGACATCTTCATTTCTCACCCGTAACTAATAATACCCGGATTGCAAATCAATTTTACAAAAGACACTTGCTCCTTTTAACTAATGAAAGAGATCTTCGATTCGTGGCAATGGATATTTATTCTCCACTGTCAGCTTATTAATCTGCAGGTAATCAATACACATCCGCAAAGTACCATATTTCATTTCACGAACAAAACCGGTGTAACACCCTAATACTCCTTGAGAGGAATATCGGGTTGCTACAAACACAACAAAAACACATACAATGACATTCATACACATACTGAAGCGGAAGCAATATAACATGAATAAACCTTGTATAAGTGGAAGCATTGATTAACAAAAACATACTTGTATTAATGAACAATTTAAAGAGATATTCATATTACAAAAAGAATATAACCATTCTTACATTACATGACAAAAATATGCATATGCCAATACAAAGGATCTCCTTAGCATATACACTATACAAAAAGAATCTTAACAAAAAGAAAAAGCTTCACTCCAATCCTAGTGGCCAGTAGATGAACGACTCTCACAACCGAACTAAACCTACATATCTACACAGATAAAGCACCCGTGCAAAGTGATAACGTTTAGTGGGGATATATAGATACAAAGGACTACACACGAGTCACATCAATACATAAGAATTATACAATCATACACCCTTGCAAGAATTAGCCAAAATCAGAGGCATATACATAATGTGAACATAATTATCAATAGCACAACTAAAACCATTACTTGTACCTTCCATGCCCATAATAATTACATACATTCTCACAATACATAATACATGCCTTAGTCATAACATTATCAAATACACTTTGCTAAAGCATGGTCTTATCTCAAGCATTAACATGAATGCTAAAAAATAATCAATCAATCACAAAAGCGTTAGCTCAAAATCAATAACTAACAAGGAAGCCTGAACTCTCATAAATTGGGGATACGGGTACTGAAGATACTAATTGGACATAGTATCTGAACACACAAAAGACATACGTTTCCAATTATACTTATACCCGAAGGTAACAGAAGTGACTGATATCTCTAATCAAAAGACCCATACGAGTCTATAGAGCAGCTGCGTATAAGCATGCTTATCTATCCACTACCTTCACACTTTAGGCTCAACAAACACTCTAACCACAATATCACATATTCAACAATTACGCAAGTATTCAACTAAGAATCCATAACCATTCCATTCATGTACTAGTCAAGCAAACCATCACATGGTTCATAAATATAATACATATAAGCTTAATATGCATGTACATTCTTAATCAATGCAATACTATACCCAAATCAGAAGAAAAAGGCTTAACTTACAACTCTGCACTGTGTCGCGCTCGTAACAGAATGCCCAAGATAGCTTCTATCAACCCCGCGGCCATTATCACGCTCATGACAGAACACACACGAGCCTCATTGCTCTCGCGATGGAATGCCAAAGAGGCTTCTATCGCGCCCGCGATGGAGCTCGCGCTCGTAACAAACTTGACATAGTTCGGTCATGCATGAGAAAGCTTGACAGGCTCGGTGATGCATGGCAGGCAGACCTCGCTTATTGAGCACTCTGTCGGTCTCCCAACAGAATCGAACTAAATGTTCAACTCCAAGCAAAACATACCATTCAAGCACATGCTTCACATTTCAACTTAAGACTCACATGCATAACCTTCAGAATCATACCAATAACACTTCCAAAACACTATTCCAAGATCAAACTCAGTCAGTAACTAATATCAATCAAATGGAAAGCTAGAAATAAAGATCATATCAAAAACTTTACATGCCAAAATCTATACATTTACCACATGCAAAGCTAACAAGACCCTCAATTGAACAATGGCACTACTTCAAGCATACTCACTTACCAATAATTCAAACACGCATCAACAATATAATTTATCACAACTCAAAACACACATGCAATTCACTATCAAAGCACACGATCCCAACCTCAGGGAAGCAGCTCAAACTCTACTCTTCAAAATCACACCTTCTCCTTGCCTTTCTCCTTCCTTTTGTCCATAGCTTCATGCACAACCAAATCAAATACACACAAGTTCTTAGTCCATCATGCCAACCAATTCAAACACAAAGAAGAAATGGGTAGAAGCAGATCAAATCATATTCTCAACCACAGTTACCTTCTTAATTCCTTTTGACAATCTCTTCAAATCATTCCAATTGCAGAAATTAACAAAAGAAGACAAAACCAAATGAAGAAAGGGAAAGAGAAAACCGAGAGAGAGAGAGGGAGAGTGAGTGAAGTGAAATTCGAAGGCTGCCTGTACTACCATTGGAACATAAATTCACACTAACTCCTCCTTTTATTGCATGTAACCATCCATATGGCACTCTCCTATCATGCCACATGTCCGCTTGATGACATGTGTCCCACTCACCACTAATCTCTCTCTTAGTCCATGGAAAGCTACAAATTAGTCCCTCAATAAAAATTATGCTTTACTAAACTTTATTTTCCTTTCAATTTTATCCTTATTAACTCATAAATTTACTCTTAGTCCAATTATTTTGTACCCTTACAATACAATTATACCATAAATCCTATTAGGGTATAATTCGGGTTGTTACAATTCTTCCCTCCTTAAGAAATTTCATCCTCGAAATTTCCCCATGTTACTACATATGCGATTATACTTACACTTAACCAATAACTGAAATCAAATAAGCTTAAGCAATAAAGAACTCACTAGAAGGCTTGCTCATCTTTTTTCTCTCTGATCATAGCATAACATCTAGTTGGACCACCCGAAGGAATCGACTTCCCAACCGTTTTCGATAACAAATGCGTTTCTTGACCTCTTCTTCTTCTTGCTTTCGTAGATCAAGTTACACCCATGTTGTCTCTACTACTGTAATGCCACAATGCCCCTTGGGAGGACAAGGGAGCACTACGCGACAATCATGCTATAACTAAAACCAATTAGCATCATTAGATCTACTTATTATCACTAAATCAATATTATTATTTCTATTCACTACCACTACAAGATCACTATTGATATTATCATACATTAATGATCACTAAGCCATTCACTTGCACTAGTTCATTAGAGTTACATATTATAATACAAAATTACATATACATTTATACTTATCTTATACAAAAATTGGAGCTCGAAATAAACATTAACATTACAAAATTATCAACCTAGAAAGACAATTTCGAACTCCTGTAGTGGCCTGAAGAAATCCGTCTTCAAAATATGAATTCCAAGCTTTAACCTACATGGGAACAAACACCTGTGCTAAGCAATAACGCTTAGTAGGGATGTAAACAAAACAAAACTAATACAAACATTCACATACAATTATTTAGCAATGACATATTACAATCAAACAATAAGCACTCATACACTCGTTCAATAATATGCCAACTATTCAATGTTCCATGCCACACAATAGCAGTATTCGATAGTTCATGTTATACAATAACAAACACTAATATTCACTGGCAGCGGAAGGCTTCGATAACATACCATAATAGCATATAATACAGTAACAATATCACTACACTAGACACAACCAACACTAACACTGATCATCATAGTGCAATCTTATATTTACACATAGGTACACAACATTATCAACAAACATACCATAACAAGTTCTTTATAGTTTGCCTATATCATATAGAACTGAATATTGGTACAATAGATATTAAACACTAGAGACCGAAGTCTCAATCACTAGATCACCGGATACCCATCGGTATCAATCATTAGACACCCGTCGGAGTCACACTAGCAGCGGCAAGTCACTAGCCCTTCATAAGCATGCTTATTTACCCACGACTCGATTTCAAGCTTAATCATTAACTCACATAGTTATGTTCATCTATAATATTATTCACATACATAATGATATTCATTCACATAGTAAGATTCATTTACATGGTAATGTATTCATGTAGTTTCTTAAATCAAAAACATGGTACAATTGTCGCATTGAGCAAATTTGCATCATTGAATAAGTCATCACATTAAGCACATTCGCATCAATTCATGCCTTACACACACCTATGGCTTGATAAACATACTCACATTTCGTTATGCATTTAATTCCTTTATTAAACTACTGTGACATAGCATCATTTACATACAGTTGTAATTGACAAACATTCATATACTCATTTCATAATGTTAGACATAAGTTGGACAAATGATAAGAACTTTCGATGAAGTTCGGGTTCGATTCTGGAAGGAAAAACTTTTACACGGCGGTGAGAAATTTAATACCGCCGTGTAAACCTATTCTGCCTCAAAAGCACGAGACAGATTCTAGACAGACTTTAGGTCCAAACTTGTACTGCATTTTTCACATGGCTACACACATTTTAATGAAATACTTCCTTCTAGAAACTTGTTCCACTATTGCTTATATTTCAAATGGAATAAGTGTTAGGTCATTTGGACTTCCAAATCAACAAATATGAATTAAATAATATAGACTGTTCCAATGAACCTGCCAAGGTAGAGGCACGTCCGTTTTTGCAATTTTTAAGGGTCCTAGAGCCATAATTAATTTATGATCATTTCTAGGACTTTTATTAATATGGAAGTCAGGGTTATAAAGGGGCAGCAATCACTTTATTTGGAGTTCTCAAACTCCACTTATAACAAAATAATCACACGGAGGTCTGATACAATCTTAGCAGAGTTTTCCCTACAACTAGGGTTCATGCTTGATCTTATACTATACTCATCGCAATTCAATTAACACTTCAACAAACATCCATTTTACATTTCAAATATATCAATTATCAATTAACACATACAAACACATACAATTTCTCCCAATTACAAAAACACATTAAACATACATCAATTCAAATACAATCCCAAACCTCTTGGAGCCCACATATAATACTCAATTATAACTATAATCATGACTTGAAATTACAAATTAGAACAAGAAGAAGAAGAAGAAGAAGAAGAAGATACTGAACTTACGCTTACCCTTACTCTATTGAGGACTCTATGCAACTCAAAAATCCCTTGGACAAACAGCACTATCCCGATGAATTAGGATGGAAGATAAAGAGAAGAACTATTGAAAATTAAAGAGGAAAGAACAGATTTGAGAGAGAGAGAGAGAGAGCTAAACAAAATAAAGAACACAATAGACAGATTTTTCCGCTATGCATTTCTTATATATGCATGAAAGGATGAGGTGTCACAAGGTAGTTTTGACACATGCACATCCAGTAAGACAGATTTTGACACCTAGACTTCTACTATCCCTCACTTAACTTTAATTAATATAGTTTAATTAATCTAATCCTCCACCTAACACTAATCATATCCAATTACAATTTGGTCACTATAATACTTTTTTTTATGCAATTAAGTCCCTAATTCTCATTTTCAATTTAATCAAAATCTGTAAACACAAATTTTACGCTCACTTAATTTTCACTAACCACATTCAATATTACTTGGGTGACTTTCGAGATGTTGCAACTCTTCCCCACTTAAGGAATTTCGTTCGCGAAATTCACTCTAACCATACATACTATAACTCTAACTATACCAACATTAAGCAATACACTAATTTAAATAAACACAATCAATAACTTTAACTCATACCATGTTGTGCATCTTGATCCTTCATTCTCTCTTCTAGTGTCATACAATACACTCTACTGGCAGGCACATTAGGTCCTTCTACCGTTTCTGATATAACACCAGATCGCTATCCGTCTTGACCTTTTCCACTTCTGACTCTTCCTCTTCTTTCAATTCCAGGATTCAGTACACCTTCTCTTCTTGATTGCATGGTCAAATTCTCCTGTGCTTGAGGACACTTTGCTACCAAATGGTTATCACTACCACATTTAAAACAAGCTCTAGTGAGCTTTCGACATACACCCCAATGGGTCTTTCCACAATGTTCACACGTCACCGGGACACTTCCCTTACTCGATGGAGCTGAAACTCTAACTTCAGAAGCAGGTGTTCGCTTACTTGACATCTCACGACCCACTTCTTTCGGGATTACACTATACATACCTTGATCGTCTCGAGTCCCATGAACTTTCTTACTAAAACTGAATCCAAATTGACTCTCCTGCGACTTTCTCTTTTGATTCTTTCTTTGAACTATTTCAGATTTCTCAACTTTCAAAGAAGCTTGCACAAATCGATAGTAGCTTATTATTTGCATTGATGTCTTTGCCGCTAGCAATCCCTTAATCATTTCATCCAACAAATCTTCCAACTGCCGACACTTGAAATCTTTCGTCATTAGGGCATCCGGTACATACTTACTAAGGTGACTTAATTCTTTCTCATATTCGGCCACACTCAAGCTTCCTTGCTTGAGGCTCACAAACTCTCTCCACTTAGCCTCACGTCATGCCTTAGTCACATACTTATTTTCAAATTCTTTCAATAAGAACTCCAAAGTCAAATTAACAGGTCTTAGGGGATTCCTTAATACCAACTTCCACCAATCATATGATAGGCCTTGCAATAAAGACACAGCACATGCCACTCGCTGCTCTTGTGGACAATTCACTTCTTGTAATTGTGACGCGCACCGGATCCCGATGCGCCGCCCTTTCGGACCGCCCGCACGTGGGCGATCGGGGCATTTGCGGGTCCGTTGGCATCTTGCAATAAATCGCAAGTGCGTCTATGTTGGGCAACAAGGAGGTATCATGGAGTCGCCACCCAATAGAACATTGGGAAAGTTTCTCTCGCCTCGGAGAGCCTAAGACTTGCGCATTTTATCCATATTGGGCCATGAGGCCTAGGATTAGCGCTAAAGTCTCGTGACCCAAGAAGTATTTTGGAGGATAACCTCTAACCTCTTGAGCCCAAAGACCAGAGCTGGGCCCGGGATTTCTCATCTATTTCTACCTCAATTAGTTTATGATCAAATTTTAATGTCATTAATTCGCTCTCTCTCCACACTATGCAGTTTAATTGAAAAGCGCATATATTCACATTCGAAAAGCAGTAAATGAGCAGAATAAATATCAAAGCAATAAATTACAATAATACAAGGAGCGGAATACAACTCCCTTTATAAATGTGCGATTCATACACAAATCGGGGCATTGTTTATTTTGAGGACTTTGGTCCTCTCATGCATCATCATTAAAAATGGGATATTTAATATGTGATGATTTTTATTGGATGAAAATAGGGCGTTGGACCCTTTTTGCATTTTATACAAAACTCAATTTTATTTAAGTACAAATCGTTAATCTATTCTTACATTTGACGGGATAAAAAGAGCTTATTCATATACATAAAATAATCAATGAATGAAAGAGCGAGAGAAATAAATCAAGAGGTTTAAGAAAACTAAACCGGACGAAATCCACCATGCATGGTAGGCAACCGCTCAAGCTCGAAATTATCCAAGAGGACCAATATACACTCACAAAAAGTTAAGAGATATTAACATTCATAAAATTAACACATAAGAAATCGAAGAGACTGAATAGAGATGGAAAATGATCAAGAAAAACGGAAGCAGAACCCACCGACGGCCTTTCCTGGTTGACCGACGGGCGTCGGTTTGGTTAGTCGCTATGCCCGTTTGTCACTCAAGAATGGGCGTCTGTAGGTGGGTGACCGACGGGCGTCGGTCATAAAGATGACCCGTCGGTCACCTCTGTCTCCGGAAAACAGAAAGGAGGAAAGGGCCTTTCGAGATAAAAAAAAACAAGTTTTATCCAAGAAGGAGATGAGGGAGTCAAAATGAAGAAAAGTAATAACACGTATTCAAAATTTTCACGGGATGAATAAATAAATGATAAATAATTAAATATGAGATGAAAATGGAGAGAGAATCCGGAATATTTACCCTCAGATAGTTGCCTTGGGTAGAATTTTGATGTCGGTTAGATCCCCGCGCGTTCCACGAGAAAGTAAGAGAATGAAAGATTAGAGAGAGAAAATGAGCTATTTCACCTCCGATCCTTCAGAAAGTCGATTTAGGAGCCCAAATCTAAAGAAAACTAATTAGCTTTTAGTTCCTTTGATCGATTTGATCCTTGATTAAGTAAAGTTCTTTGGAAAATGTGTGTTTTTGGAAGAGAGAGAAAATGTGCTCGAATTTTGGCAGAGTTTCCCCTTCTGAAAAATTTTCCAACCCTTTTGAAGTGAAAATCCGGACCTTATATAGCCAGACACGACCGACGGGCGTCGGTGCGTAGGGGCGGGCGTCGGAAGAATCCTACTGACACAAGGACACTTCCGACGGCCCTGCCACATCTACCGACGGGCGTCGGAACGGTTGCGTGCTCCGGGAAACCAGGCGGCTCCTGACAGGGGCGGTGACTTTCCGACGGGCGTCGGAAAAAACCCTGAGCCGTCGGTGACTCGGAGCGACAGGCTATCTCCACAGACGGGCTGGCCGTCTGTGGAGGACAAAAAAAACTTTTTTACTCAGAAAACTCCCGTTTTCTCCCCCTCTGCCCCTGAAGTGTAGAAAAACCTCATTTCTCATGGAACGCGGGACTAAAACCTCCAACTTCAGCCTCCTGTACAGGCCTTGAACATTGATTTCATCATAGGGTAACCTCCGATCCGGACCGCTCCAGGACACGGTGCTTACAGTTGCCCCCAGTTTTGGGGAAACTAGCGCACAAGCGCCTAGATAAGCCAAAACTCAGAGAAAGGTTGGAAAGAAAGCGTACCTTCGGCGGCTTTTCACCTTCCATGCCTTTTTGCCGGTTAGACCTCATCTCGATCCGTAGGGCTTGGTGAGATGCAGCAAGCTTTGGCTTCAATCTCGATCTGGTGAAGAGCGGCGTTTCCTCAACCGCAGCTCCGGGGTGAAGAGCAGTGTTTCTTCAACTGCAGCTTCGATCTGATGAAGAGCGGTATTTCTTCAACCGCAGCTTCGGGGTGAAGAGCAGTGTTTCTTTAACTGCAGCTTCGATATGATGAAGAGCGGTGTTTCTTCAACCGCAGCTTCGGGGTGAAGAGCAGTGTTTCTTCAACTGCAGCTTCGATCTGATGAAGATCGGTGTTTCTTCAACCGCAGCTTCGGGGTGAAGAGCAGTGTTTCTTCAACTGCAGCTTCGATCTGATGAAGAGCGGTGTTTCTTCAACCGCAGCTTCGGGGTGAAGAGCAGTGTTTCTTCAACTGCAGCTTCGATCTGATGAAGAGCGGTGTTTCTTCAGCCGCAGCTTCGGGGTGAAGAGCAGTGTTTCTTTAACTGCAGCTTCGATCTTGGAGTGTGAAAACTCCGCTGGTTTCCTTGTTTCGAAGGAGACCTCCTTAATCGATGTCCATGCTTAAGTTGGTATTCCTTTGTACCTGTGAGATAAAAGATTTTGTTAATTCATGTTTGAAAGGTCATCTTTTGACCTGTTATTGATTATTATTCTTTTGTTGTTTGTCTTCGTTTCATGTTATTATTATTTTTTTTCATTGTCATTTTTATCGACACATGGGTAAGTAGGAGAATATACACTTCCTGTGGTGTTATTTAAGCAATTAATCGAAAAGGAAAAAAAAAGCATGCAAATAATAGAGCAAAAGTTTTTCCACTAAAAATATCATTTTTGTACAATGCATATACAAAATACAAGAGATACAAAAATAACTCCCTGAAGCTCAGAGAGGTGTGTAGTCTGAAGGCTCATCGGGATCCTCATCATCCGAAATATGCACGGTCCCTGGCGGAGGTGGGCGGGCCTGAGGGGGTGGCGGAGCTGTAGAGGGTCCTGCCTCGTGATCATGGGCTCGCCTGAACTGTACCTGAGCATAGCCGTCTAAGAAAGGCTGGGTACAAGTGCCCAGAAACCCTAAGGTCTCAGAGATCTTGTCCCCCAACTTCTTGAAGGCTTGGCTCAGCTGAGTGGTCTGCTCAACGGCGGCCGCTCTCCTACGCTCTAAGCTCTGCTCCGTCTGCTCCCTGAACTCTCTCATGGTCTGGGAAAGAGGAGGGAGAATCCCCTCTATCACCTGGACGCGGGATCTCAGAGAGTCCAGTGACTCGTCAATCATCTAAAGGGTCATGTCAACCCTCTGAGACGCCTGGTCCTGCGACGTCCCCACGTCATGAGCGAGCTGCTGCCTCAACTCTCTCTGCCCCTGAGCAATCTGCTCAACTAGCCTCATCTGCTCTCCCCTGAAGGCCTCCAGAACTCGAATCTGCTCATCTCTAAGGGCATCCATGGCCCGAGTCTGCTCCCTCGCTGCATGCTCCATGTAGCCTGCCTGCTCTCGGGATAGGCGCTCCACTGTCTGAGACTGCTCCTGGATAGCAGTCTGCTGGCGATCCAACCTCTCATGAATGGCCCTATCCCTCTCATCCTGTCGCCGCTCAAAGGCCGTAAACATGGAGGAGAGGAGCTAGAAATAGTCCGGCTGAGCTGGCTGATGTGGCGCTGGCTCTGGTGGTGGTGCCGAAGAAGTGGATGCCCCAGGATCGCCTCGGGAGTACGGATGGTATCTCTCGAAGGGCTCGCGGGCAGGCCTCTGTACCCTGGTACCCGGTGACGGGGCCGGAGTCGGGGCCCTAGATGCCGGTGAAGAGCCGAAGAGCTCGTCCATCGTGACCTCAAAATCAAAATCCATGGGGGTCCTAGGAGGCTCCTGGTGCTGTGGCGGAGGCACTGCCTGGGACTGAGGAGGTGGAGGAGGCTGGTGCTCCGGCTGAGGCTCAGTCTGTGGAGGCTGCGGCTGTACCTGCGGAGGCTGAAGCTGTGGCTCGGGCTGTGGAGGCTGCGGCTGTACCTGCGGAGGCTGAAGCTGTGGTTCGGGCTGTGGAGGCTGCTCCTCCTGGTGCTCTGGGTGATCAGGATCTGCCCCCAAGGGTGGAAGCGAGAACAGCCGCCAGGTCTCATGGATAGTCAACACCCTGTAGGCCTCTGCCTGGCCAGAAATCGGGGAGATCATCCCCATCTGAACCGCTGCTGCAGCATCTACATGGATCCCCTCCGGTAGAGGTCCTCTCAGTCTCTCGGGTGTAACCCCAATCCCAACAGTAATCGGGTGATGACACCTCCTACCATCACCACCGGTGTCAACCCTCTGCCCACTCTGGTCAGGTTGGCCAAGATCTCGTGGCTAATGTTGAGACGCTGGCCTGCCACCATAGCCCAGAGGCTCCAGATCTCGGCCGCGTTAAGCGACCCTGGATTACCAGCTCGACCGAGGTACGAGCTGGAAAGCACTCTGTGCAGATACCGGAGTGCCTGAGACACCAGTACGGTGCTCTTCGCTGTATCGTGATCATACAGCACTCCTGGTATAGCAATAGCCGCCCAATGGGCGCGTCTCACCGCTCGCCGCGGGATCTCAACCTCCTCCCCCGAAGGAAGCCCCATAGCCTGAGCAAACCTCTGCCTGGTGATGCTGACATGGTGGCCATCAAACCAAAACTGTATCACCCCCGGGTCAGTATCTGCGCTCTGAAAGCCTGCGTAACGGAGAGTGGCCAAGACCTGGCGGGTAGCCTCTGGAAATGTCTGGAAGGCAGGCTCAAGAAACTCTGTCCAACCCGCTCCCTCGGCAAGTAAATCGAACTTCGGGGCCAACCCGAGGGCCTCTAGAAAAGGGCGAGATACAAAGCGGCTGGCCCGAAACTCTACCTGAGCCAACGCCCTGTACCTCTGGGCGAACTCATCATCCATCCAAGCCGGGGCCTCAAGCTCGGGCTGGGCCTGTGGTGCTCTGCGTCTGGGAGGCATCCTGTAAAAAGGAAAGAGTCAGATAGCGAAAACTTGGCAAAACAAGCACTATCAGGTTTATTTTCCAAAATCTAAGGTCCATCTAGGCCTTATGAGATAAAAAAGTAATAACGGATAAAAAAAAAGCAAACATCCTGTCTACGGAAGCATCCTAACATGCTTTGCACGCATCATGGCAAAGGAACATGTAATCCTTACGGAGATAATTAAAGCGAATAAAGATGGGTTTTCTAAGTCCTAAGGCATGCATTATACCGGGAAAGTAAATAAATATTCAATTCTAGAATAAAAGATAAAAATTTGGGCAGCACCCCGGCAGGGATGTGCCCTACCTCCTGCGTGAAAAAGCAAGACAACAGGCCTCAGGCCCTAGCAATATTAAATTCTTGCAAATGGGGCGCACCCCAGCAAGAGTGTGCCCCCAACAAATCAAAATAATTGCCTCAGGCCATAAAAGCACAGAAATGCACAAAATGGTGCGCTAAAAAGGGTGTAATTCTATAGCACCAAGGTTATAGAAAAACTCTATTTCTATGTGATCATGCAAAAAGTTCGGATTTAATTACAAAATAATATAGAAAATTGGGCAGCATTTCCCCCTGAATTCTAAAATTATTTAAGATTCCTTAGAGTTAAAAGAAGAAAGAATGTAGAAATGAATTAAATAAATAGATAAATAAATAATAAAGAAGTAATTATTTACTTACTTGCAATCCGGAGAAGTGTAGAAATTAGGGAAATACAAGTATCCGAGCACCGGGTGAGTATATAATGCGAAAAAACGAAGAAATCGCGAAAAAATAAGAAGAAAAGACTCAAAAAACGCTAAAAACTATTTAGAAACCGCTTGAGAGAGGAAGGAGAAAGGGACAGCAACGTTTGCGCCGTCTGTCACTCGCCCTTATATAGAATTTCGTGACCGACGGGCAGGGCGTCTGTAAAAGCGACCGACGGGCTGGCCGTCTGTCGCGAAATGAATGCAATTTAATTTCGTGATGAATGCGATGATGACGCGTGTTTCTGCCCGGTGGACTTCCGACGGGCAGGCCGCCTCTATGGAGGGGCGGTCAGGCCGTCTCCGTAGAGAGGCGGGCAGATCGTCTCTGTAGAGGGGCGGGTAGGCCGTCGGTGACCTTCTCCTATAAAATCTGCAAGATTTTCTTGTCTCTTCATTTTCCAGCACTTTGGGCTTTCATTCTTCTCAAAATGTTCTCCCCTCCTGCTCAAAGGATGCACTATATTTTAGATGACAAACACACTTGGGGAGAAGGCGCCCTTTCCTCTCTGGCTGGGCTGAAATATCTGTGTCGGGTGAAAATCAACCAGAACCTCCTCCTGGCGGCGACCCACTTCTGGAACCCTCGATTTCACGTCTTCCAGTTCACCTATCAGGAACTGTGCCCTCTTTCTGAAGAATTGGCTTCCATTCTGGGAGCCCAGTTCCCTCCTGGCGCCTTGCCTTGCATCCCCCGCTGCGGCCTACTTCAGACCCGGGACGTAGCCCTAGCCCTGGGCATATCCCCCTCGGCGGCCAACCGGCTGATTCCTCTGAGTTCCTCCTTTTCTCTGGAGCCCCTGATCGAGGCCCTAGATCAGTTCACTGACATCCCCACCTATCGGGTAAGTATCACGTTCCTATTCTGCATGGTGAACTTCCTTACTGTTGTTCCAGGAGGCTTGACAGGCGACTTTCGTCTGCTTGGAGTTCTGAGCGACTTTCATCTGGGATTATCCCCTCTACCACTTGTCTTGGCCGAAACCATCTTAGGTCTGGACGCTGTGAGTTCTGGGTCCACTACAACATTTACCGGTAGCCCCTTATTACTCCAGGTACGTCATTATTTTAAAGGTAGTGCGTCCCTTATGGATTTTCACACTAGCTTTTCTTTGCGGGAGGTGCGTCCTTTCGGATTTTCACACAACCCTGTGCCTTATTTTTGCCTGAAGCAAACCCTACTTACTCCAGCGGCTTTTTTTTTTTTTTTTTTTTTTTTTTTTTTTTTTCAGATCTGGCTACAGGAAAAACTGAAGATGCTGTCTGAACCACCCCCCCGAGTCATTCCGCGGTACATGCCGAGCCATTTCTTGCCTCGTCGGCGACTGTATGGGTGTGCCGCGACTGGTGAAGGCATTACCAGATTTAGTGAGCTGTCAGATGACGATATCAGTTTTACATCCGCCTGGCCCCCGCTGTCTCATGCGGTCACCGATGGGTCATCAGGTTGCGTCCCCCTCTGCGGCCTCTGCCAGGCTACCTTCTGCATTACCTCGCGATGTTCACGGCAGCTTGGGATGACCCAGGATATAGTGAGGGTTCCCCTTTCTTTCCGAGGGGGGGATCTCTCGGTCGCATTTGCCTCCCGGTATCATGAGCTATAGGGCAGATTACCTGTGAAGACTGTCATCCCGAGGTTTGGCAATCATTCTGCCTCCTCAACCAGCGGGTACAAGAAGTGGATCCTCAGCCCAACCTCCGATAATAGGACTCGAGGGCTCAAGCATCTGATCGGCGAGAGCAGCAGCAAGACCTAGTTTAGCCTACATGTGTATTTTTTGCTACATTTCTTTTTAATGCAGAACTAGAAAATGACAAAAGTGAAAAGAATAATATTCATCCCTTTCACAAGTTTCGTGTGCATTTCTAGATAATTTCAGCATACATGATCAGTTTTGGCGTTTACTCAGCTGCTTATGCCCTATCAATACATGAAACCAAATTTTAACAGCATCAACTCCTGTTACCGATCGGCCCTCTCGGGTTTTCACGATCGGACATTTTCTCTCATGCCTCTAATTTTTGCACAGGATGCCTTTTTTCGGTTTTCACCCTGTCGAGGCGCCCAATTTTAGCACAGCCGCCTTTTTTCGGTTTTCGACTTGCAGGGCATTTTATTCTCTTCTTTTTATTTTGGTCTTTAGCCGTGGAACCTTTTGAGTCTGTCGACATTGACTGGCTCTTTGAACTCGTTCCCATCGCTGTCTGATAAGATTGCAGCCCCTCTGGACAACAGCTTCTTAAGGATGTACGGCCCTTCCCAGGTAGGTCTGAATTTCCCCCTGATATCTGGTATTCCTGGCCTCATCTGCTTGAACACCAAGTCCCCCTCTTTCAGCGGGTGCTTCCTCACCTTCTTTCCGAAAGTTCTCGCTAATCTCTTCTGATATATCTGATTATGATAATAAGCTTTCAGCCTACTCTCATCCAGCAAGTTCAAGTGCTGTAATCTCTGCTGCGCCCATTCGGCTTCCGGGATTTGGGCCTCCATGACCACCCTTAATGATTTAAGCTCTATCTCTACCGGCAATACTGCTTCTGTTCCGTATACCAGAGAAAATGGTGTAGCGCCCGTAGATGATCTTACTGTCGTTCTGTATCCCCACAGGGCGAAGGGCAACTTTTCAGCCCAGTCTTTCTAGGTTTGGACCATCTTGGACAAGGTCTTCTTCACATTCTTATTGGCAGCTTCCACTGCTCCATTCGCTTGCGGTTGGTAGGGAGAGGATTTATGATGCTCAACACCGTACTTCTCAAGAAGTTTTCTGGTTTCTCCCATAAACTGCACTCCATTATCAGACACTATGTGGTGAGGGAGACCATATTTGCAGATCAAGTTCCTCTCTATGAACCTGGCCATATCCCTTGCGTCAATTTTCTTGAAAGATTCTGCCTCGACCCATTTGGTGAAGTAGTCGATCGCGACTATGATGTACCTGTGCCCATTGGACGCCGTAGGGCGAATCTCCCCAATGATATCTATCCCCCAGGCGGCAAACGGCTAAGGAGATGTTAAGTTATGTAGCTTTGATACCGGCAGGTGCCTCAGATCCGCGTACTGTTGGCACAACTGACATTGCTTGACATATTTTGAACAATCAGTGTCCATCGTAAGCCAATAAAAGCCTTGCCTCATTATCTTTTTGGCCAAGGTCAAACCATTCATGTGGGCCCCGCAGACCCCTGCATGGGTTTCTTCCATTATCTTGCGCGCTTCTCTCTCATTCAAACATCTGAGCTGGATCCCATCTGACCGTCTCTTATACAGCACCCCTTCCAAGGATATGAACTGAGTAGATAACTTACGTATCATCCTCTGATCTTTTTCAGTGGCTTCTTCTGGAAATCTATTGCTTTCCAAGTAATTCATGATATCAAAGTACCACGGCCTCCCATCTGACGCCTCTAGTTCCATTACAGGCACGGTTTCAAAGCTGGGCCTATCAGAGCTCGAAATCAGCACCGGCTTCATGGCCACTCCCTCAGGGTTATCCCATATTGACACTAAGGTTGCCAACGCATCAGCCAAACGGTTCTCATCTCTTGGCACGAAGTGGAAGGTGCAAATCTCAAACTGCCCACACATCCCTTTCAGATATTGAACATAGGGGACCAGTCGCTCTTCCTTAACAGCCCACTCACCTCGGATCTGGTTTATTACCAAGGACGAGTCACCAAATACCTCTACATTTCTTGCCCCCAACACAACCAAAGCTTCTAACCCGAAAGTGCATGCTTCATACTCAGCTTCATTGTTGGTTGCTTTGTATCTCAGTTTCTTAGCGAGAGGAAGTTTCTCATTATCTGGGGTTGTCAGGATGACTCCGACTCCGGCTCCTTTGTTGTTTACCGCCCCGTCAAAATGCAACTGCCATCCTTGAACAGAAATCGTGCCTATGCTCTCGTCAGGAAAGGTAAATTCGAGGGTGTCCCCTTGGATAGGATGCTCAGCAAGAAATTCGGCTACAGCTCGCCCCTTAATAGTCTTGCGGGTGACGTATTGCACATCAAACTCTTGTAGCAAGAGCAACCACCTCCCCATCTTTCCAAGCAAAGATGGCGCCTCCTGCAAATATCTTAAAGGATTCTGCTTGGCTACAGCCTGAACCTTGTACGAGTGGAAGTAATGCCTTAGCTTCTTCGATGCCCAAATCACTGCAAGGCAGATCTTCTCTACTTCAGCATATTTTATTTCGTAAGCCAGAAACTTCTTGCTGAGGTAATAAACTGCAAACTCCACCCCAAATCCATCCTCTTGAGCCATCATGGCGCCCACTGAACCGTCTTCTACTGCCAGGTACAGAATAAGCGGCTTGACAGGTTGCGGAGGTCTTAGTACTGGCGGATTTAACAGGTACTCCCTGATATTATCAAAGGCTCTCTGGCAGTCTTCATTCCAGACTACGGGCTGATTCTTCCTAAGCAGCTTAAAAACAGGTTCACATATCGAAGTGAGCTTGGCAATAAACCGGCTAACATACTGCAACTTGCCCAGAAAACTCCTTACATCTTTTTCCTTTTGTGGCACAGGCATCTCTCTGATAGCTTTCACCTTATCGGGGTCAATTTCTATCCCCCTCTGACTGACGACATGTCCCAACAGCTTTCCTGAAGTCACCCCAAAAATGCACTTCTTGGGGTT
Source organism: Excoecaria cochinchinensis (assembly GCA_947683425.1). Taxonomy (NCBI): domain Eukaryota; kingdom Viridiplantae; phylum Streptophyta; class Magnoliopsida; order Malpighiales; family Euphorbiaceae; genus Excoecaria; species Excoecaria cochinchinensis. Next base: position 8,323,268 of record CANTUQ010000043.1, read on the forward strand.
AAGTCGCAGATTATACCTGTCGATCCGGGTGAAGAACTTCTCTAGAGCTTCAAAGTGTCCCTCTCGGGTGGCTGATTTGACCATCATATCATCAACATACACCTCCACTTCCTTGTGAATCAGGTCGCTTAGGATCTTGGTCGCCATCCTCTGGTACGTGGCCCCCGCATTCTTCAAGCCGAAAGGCATAACCCGATAGGCATAAGTACCCCACTCTGTGATGAAGGCAGTCTTGACCCGGTCAGCTATCTTGTTCAGGATCTGATTGTAGCCCACATATCCATCCCCAAAGCTGTACATCGCGCAATTGGCGGCATTGTCTATCAATACATCAATATGGGGCAGTGGAAAATCATCTTTAGGACAGGCTTTGTTAAGATCTCGATAATCCACGCACACCCTGACCTTTCCGTTCTTCTTAGCCACAGGAACCACGTTCGCCAGCCAAGTAGGGTACTGGACTTCCACCAGAAACTTAGCTTCGATCTGCTGTCGGATTTCCTCCTTAACCTTATCAGCCCATTCTGGCCTTAGCCTTCTCAACTTCTGCTTCACAGGCCTGCAATCTGGGTAAGTGGGGATGGCATGCTCCGCCACGGCTCGGTCAATCCCCGGCATATCCTCGTAGGTCCAGGCAAAGACTTTTTCATGTTTTGTTATTATTCTCTCAAAATTTTTTCTCTCCTCAGGAGTTATGTTTGATGCTATTAGAATTTCTCTCGGATTTTCCGAAGTTCCAAGATTGAAAGGCGTTGTGCCAGTAGAGTCAATGTCAAAAATTGATGGAATATGATCATGTTCATGCATGTTGAAATCATCAGAAACATCGCACAAATAAGTGAAATTGTTCATCTTATTGATAATATTATTGTTATCATTTACATCATAAAAGAGTTCTGGAATAAAAAGACAATCTAGGCTAGAGTCTTCCTCTGCCGCTCCCGAGGTTGACGCTATTGCAGCTTGCTTACTAACTTTCTGATCTAGCAGAGGCCCTTCAGGCACGTCGGAAGAGATCTTCAAATCCTCCACTTCCAGCTCTAAATCTGCTATCTTCCCTTTTCCTTTCAGCCTGGCAGCTACCATTTTCTCAGTAACGATCTCCTCAAGCTCGCACTTGTCCCAAGTGATCCCCTGAGTCATGACTTCTTCATCCCAAAAGCCTTCAGCGGTCTTGACAAATCCGATGTGCCAATCATACACATCATTAAAAATCTCAAAGCCAGGGACAATCCTCCCATCTACCCACTGCGGTTCATCTTCACCAGTATAAGCACATACTGAGGATGCGGGGACAAAGCTTTCTGAAATGTGGGGAATCCTGTCTGTTACCCTCTTCTTGCCAAAACCACCTCTGTACCCCAGACCTTTACGGTTTTTCTGCCCTCGAGTGGTGATCGCGGTCTGCAGCCCTTGGGAGCTTCTACCCAAACCAGCACCAGGAAGATAGTGCATCTTCTTCATCATATTAACTACAGCCGGGCTATCTCCTGATTCGTGCTCTTCCTTTATCATAGATACATGAAAACCACTGAATGGCTGATTGGCAATTTCTAGCGCTGAGACCTGGTTTTCCCTGGCCGCCTCGATAGTCACCACCTCCCCTTCGTGCGGGAATTTTATCATCTGATGCAGTGTGGATGGCACTCCTCCTAATTTATGAAACCAGGGTCTCCCTAGCAAAGCCGAGAAATTAGCAGGAATGGGCAGAACCACAAATTCAACTTCCACTTCGATAGGTCCTGTCTTGACCAAGGTCTTGAAGGTTCCCGAGGCTTGCCTCCTTGAGTTATCGTAGGCCGTGATAGTCAGGTCGGATTCGCTGAGCATGTCCTTGCTTAAGCCAAAAGCTTGTAAAGCTATCAAAGGGCATACGTTGATAGAAGACCCATCGTCCACCATAACGCAAGCAGTGTGCTTGCCGCTAATCTGTGCCTTAATGTATAAGGGTCGGTTATGATTACGGCCTTCTGCCGGTAAGTCAGCATCGGAAAAGATCAACCTCTCCTCGGATCCTCCCTTGATTAGACCCAAAAGCTCTGATGGGGAAATAGTGGTGGCAACTGTGGCCTCAACCAATGCCTCTACTACTTTCTGCCTATGAGAGGGGGACTGCCTCAACAAATCCCAAATGGATATCTGAGCCGTGGTTTTCTTCAATTGCTTTATAATCTGTTCCTCCTCTGGATCTTTCTCTGCCACTGGCTGTACTGGCTCAGGTAGCTTTGCAATCTCGGGGATCACCCTTCCGCTTCTAGTGACAGCGCTTATCTCCCCCTCTTCTCCATCGGAGCCCCACAGATCAAGGTTCAATCCTTCTTCATCATCGGCTTCTCCACCGCTCTCACTGCTAAACCAGCAATCAAGAGTCGCCACAACTGCTTTCTCCTTCTCATTCTCGGAACTACCGACAGCAGATTCCTCATTCCCATATAGATCTTGTAGCACGTACCACTCTGGCAGGCTAGATTGGATCATAAACACAGGTGGGGGTACGGCATTATAACCAGGCTTCTTCTCAGCTTCCCTCCTCTCAGGGTCAAAGATCTGTTTGCTATCGATCAAATCTTGAATGGAGTGCCGAAGTGCTTTGCATTTATCAGTGATATGGCCCGAGTGCTGGTGGAATGCACAGAATTCGTTGTCCTTATGTCCCGGCTTCCCTTATGTCAAAGCCGGCCTAGGAGTTAGAGGACGCAATTTTCCCTCCTTCATCAGTCTCTTCAAGACCCAGGATAATGGTCTCCCTAAGTTCGAAAATTTCCTCGGGGTGGCTACCTCAGTAGCAGACACTTCACTCATTCTTCTATTGTTATTACTGGGACCTGCCGGCCTGCTGGCTCCTTGACCAGGGTTAGCCCTTTTGGCAAAATTATCATTGTTAGCTTTCGGGTCAAGAACTCCCCCTTCTGCTTCGATGGCTATATCCTTGAGAGACTCCCAGTCCTTTAACCCCTTCATCCTGAGTCCCTCCTTCAAGTATGGGCTCACGTTCTTAATGAAAAGACGAATCTGATCTTGGGTATCAGGCTTTCGGCGCATCTCCATTACTCGGTTCCGCCATCGGGTAAGGTACTCATGGAAGGATTCTCCGGCCTTCTGTTGGAGCAGCTCAAGATCTTTCAGAGTCACCTCCATTCTGGTATTACAATCGTACTGTTTCAGAAACTCCTCAGTGAGCAGATCCCAATCTTCTTTAGTGCGGCGGTCAAGGCCGTGATACCAATCTATGGCATGAGAGGTCAAACTCAGACAAAAGTATTCCACTTTCTGCTTCTTCGACAATGTGGTCCCCTTCATGACCAGAGAATATTGCTTCACATGTGCAGTAGGATCAGAAGTACCATCGAACTTCGGCACATCCGGCATCTTGAAGTTATAAGGGATCGGGTCCTCCCCGTCTAGCTCCCTATCCTCAGGATTCATCCCGTGAGCTCTACCTATCATACGAGCCATGGCCTCGAACCTCTCTTCCATCTTTTTCAAAATAAAATCATCAGCCTGAGGTGCCTTCCCCTTTTCGGATGCCATGCTCAACCTATCATCCTCGATATCTCTATCGTCATCAATTCTCAGCACTGGCCTTCTTCTCAGCTCTCCCGAAGCCACTGATCTCAACTCTACCGGTGGCGGCCTAACGGGCTCCTCTCGCCTTTCAACCCTTTCTTCTTCAGGCTCATTCAGTCTTACTGGAGGAGGAGGAGGAGGATTCTGGGGAACATTCGGCTGAGCGTTCTGCTGCGTCAAGGCGGCCAACATATTCATCATCCTTCCCTCGAATTCTTCAAATCGACGGCCCACTTCTTCGGCAATCATGGCCCTGGTGGCATCTTCCCCCCTAGGTGAGTTTGCCATCTGAGATACTGTGCCACTTACTTCTGATAAAATCTCCGGCAGACCTTCTCTATCTGACAGCTCAGGAGTAAGAACTCGGATCAGTCGCCCGGTCGGTGATCTAGTCCACCTGGGCAGATCTATGATGGCTGCAGGGACAAAAGTTAGAATGATGCATGAAATGTAGGTATAATGCATGATCGTGATATGCAACATTTACAGAGCACAAGCAAGCAAGTAAGTCCTTCCACCCTTATTTCTCCCACACACGTGGTCGTGCAGTCTCTTTCCTAGGTGGGATTAGCCCAAGGGTCAACGAGGAACCCAATGGACGCGTATGGTGCGCGGCGAAAAACCGGCAGCATAACACTCCTATGCTAATGTACAAGCGGATGGATAATGATCGTCACGTATTCGGACGGTCCATAAATTTCGACACGGCCCTACCGGGGCATGATAACCTTTGGCTAGGTTACCGAGCGAGATATTTGGATTCATCCAATATGTGAGGATCCATACAGCAAGCATGAGATTATGGTTCATTTCACCTGTGGAGAGTGACTACAATCATTACATGAGCTTTGGATGAGGGAGATGTTTCTTTAAGGCTACCCAAGCATGATCCCTGCCGACGGGTCTAGCTCATCACGAGCATAGCGACCGATCGGGTCATCATTTTGATATACCATTGAGGTACCTGGCTTGGGCTGGTGATTATCCTTAACACTTCCCCAAATTGAGTGAAAATGAGGAGGTGCTTCAGGAACGCACCGGGGCTAGAAGAGGGACCAAACTAGCTTATTCTAAGGCTCTAATGATATGCAAATGCAAATTTGAGAGAAAGCGAATTTATGAATTAAATTTTAATCATAAATGTTAAAAGAGGTATTTTCAAATCAAAATCTCGAACCATAAACGTCCCCAGCGGAGTCGCCACTGTGACGCGCGCCGGATCCCGATGCGCCGCCCTTTCGGACCGCCCGCACGTGGGCGATCGGGGCATTTGCGGGTCCGTTGGCATCTTGCAATAAATCGCAAGTGCGTCTATGTTGGGCAACAAGGAGGTATCATGGAGTCGCCACCCAATAGAACATTGGGAAAGTTTCTCTCGCCTCGGAGAGCCTAAGACTTGCGCATTTTATCCATATTGGGCCATGAGGCCTAGGATTAGCGCTAAAGTCTCGTGACCCAAGAAGTATTTTGGAGGATAACCTCTAACCTCTTGAGCCCAAAGACCAGAGCTGGGCCCGGGATTTCTCATCTATTTCTACCTCAATTAGTTTATGATCAAATTTTAATGTCATTAATTCGCTCTCTCTCCACACTATGCAGTTTAATTGAAAAGCGCATATATTCACATTCGGAAAGCAGTAAATGAGCAGAATAAATATCAAAGCAATAAATTACAATAATACAAGGAGCGGAATACAACTCCCTTTATAAATGTGCGATTCATACACAAATCGGGGCATTGTTTATTTTGAGGACTATGGTCCTCTCATGCATCATCATTAAAAATGGGATATTTAATATGTGATGATTTTTATTGGATGAAAATAGGGCGTTGGACCCTTTTTGCATTTTATACAAAACTCAATTTTATTTAAGTACAAATCGTTAATCTATTCTTACATTTGACGGGATAAAAAGAGCTTATTCATATACATAAAATAATCAATGAATGAAAGAGCGAGAGAAATAAATCAAGAGGTTTAAGAAAACTAAACCGGACGAAATCCACCATGCATGGTAGGCAACCGCTCAAGCTCGAAATTATCCAAGAGGACCAATATACACTCACAAAAAGTTAAGAGATATTAACATTCATAAAATTAACACATAAGAAATCGAAGAGACTGAATAGAGATGGAAAATGATCAAGAAAAACGGAAGCAGAACCCACCGACGGCCTTTCCTGGTTGACCGACGGGCGTCGGTTTGGTTAGTCGCTATGCCCGTTTGTCACTCAAGAATGGGCGTCTGTAGGTGGGTGACCGACGGGCGTCGGTCATAAAGATGACCCGTCGGTCACCTCTATCTCCGGAAAACAGAAAGGAGGAAAGGGCCTTTCGAGATCAAAAAAAACAAGTTTTATCCAAGAAGGAGATGAGGGAGTCAAAATGAAGAAAAGTAATAACACGTATTCAAAATTTTCACGGGATGAATAAATAAATGATAAATAATTAAATATGAGATGAAAATGGAGAGAGAATCCGGAATATTTACCCTCAGATAGTTGCCTTGGGTAGAATTTTGATGTCGGTTAGATCCCCGCGCGTTCCACGAGAAAGTAAGAGAATGAAAGATTAGAGAGAGAAAATGAGCTATTTCACCTCCGATCCTTCAGAAAGTCGATTTAGGAGCCCAAATCTAAAGAAAACTAATTAGCTTTTAGTTCCTTTGATCGATTTGATCCTTGATTAAGTAAAGTTCTTTGGAAAATGTGTGTTTTTGGAAGAGAGAGAAAATGTGCTCGAATTTTGGCAGAGTTTCCCCTTCTGAAAAATTTTCCAACCCTTTTGAAGTGAAAATCCGGACCTTATATAGCCAGACACGACCGACGGGCGTCGGTGCGTAGGGGCGGGCGTCGGAAGAATCCTACTGACACAAGGACACTTCCGACGGCCCTACCACATCCACCGACGGGCGTCGGAACGGTTGCGTGCTCCGGGAAACCAGGCGGCTCCTGACAGGGGCGGTGACTTTCCGACGGGCGTCGGAAAAAACCCTGAGCCGTCGGTGACTCGAAGCGACGGGCTATCTCCACAGACGGGCTGGCCGTCTGTGGAGGAAAAAAAAAACTTTTTTACTCAGAAAACTCCCGTTTTCTCCCCCTCTGCCCCTGAAGTGTAGAAAAACCTCATTTCTCATGGAACGCGGGACTAAAACCTCCAACTTCAGCCTCCTGTACAGGCCTTGAACATTGATTTCATCATAGGGTAACCTCCGATCCGGACCGCTCCAGGACACGGTGCTTACAGTAATATTCTATCCGTGTTCTCTAACCAGAATTCTGCTATATCCGACTCATCTACCAAAGTTCCCTTAAATTATTCAGCGCGTCTTTTTCTAATTAAATTCGATGGTGCTTTAGGGGTAGTTAATCTATCTAACATCTGCATTAGCCCTTGCACTAACATTGGGTTTTCTTGCACTAGGAGGTTCAGGTACAAACGGATTACGGTTAGGACGAACTGGGTTAACACTTTTGGTAGTCTCTCCTATCTCTTCAATAGGGTCTGACTCCATATCACTCTACAAAACAAAACAAATAATATCTGCATTATGGCCACACTCTAAATAGACTCATAACAACTCTACCTATCATGCATCCTATTGTCCAGAATCACTTAAACCTATGCTCTGATACCAAAACTTGTAACGCCCCAATGCCCCTTGGGAGGATAAGGGAGCGCTACCCGACAATCATGTTATAACTAAATCCAATTAGCATCATTAGATCTACTTATTATCACTAAATCAATATTATTATCTCTATTCACTACCACTATAAGATCACTATTGATATTAGCATACATTATTGATCACTAAGCCATTCACTTGCACTAGTTCATTATAGTTACATATTACAATACAAAATTATATATACATTTATACTTATTTTATACAAAAATTGGAGCTTGAAATAAACATTAACATTACAAAATTATCAACCTTGATAGATAACTTCAAACTCCTATAGTGGCCTGCAGAATACCATCTTCAAAATACGAATTCCAAGCTTTAACCTACACGGGAACAAACACTTGTGCTAAGCAATAACGCTTAATGCGGATGTAAACAAAACAAAACTAATACAAACATTCACATACAATTATTTAGCAATGACATGTTACAATCAAACAATAAGCACTCATACACTAGTTCAATAATATGCAAACTATTCAATGTTTCATGCCACACAATAGCAGTATTCGATAGTTCATGTTATACAATAACAAACACTAATATTCACTGGCAGCGGAAGGCTTCGATAACATACCATAATAGCATATAATACAGTAGCAATATCACTACACTAGGCCACAGCCAACACTAACACTAATCATCATAGTACAATCTTATATTTATACATAGGTACACAACATTATCAACAAACATACCATAACATGTTCTTTATAGTTAGCCTGTATCATACAAAAGTGGATACGGGTAAAATAGATATTAAACACTAGTGACCGAAGTCTCAATCACTAGATCACTGGATACCCGTCGGTATCAATCACTAGATACCCGCCGGTGCCACACTAGCAGCTTCAAATCACTAGCCCTTCATAAGCATGCTTATTTATCCACGACTCGATTTCAGGCTTAATCATTAACACATATAGTTATGTTCATCTATAATATTATTCACACACATAATGATATTCATTCGCATATTAAGAATCATTCGCATGGTAATGTATTCATGTAGTTTCTTAAAGCAACATCATGGTACAATTATCGCATTGAGTAAATTTGCATCATTGAATAAGTCATCACATTAAGCACATTCGCACCATTTCATGCCTTGCACACACCTATGGCTTGATAAACATACTCACATTTCGTTATGCATTTAATTCCTTTATTAAAATACTATGACATAGCATCATTTACATATAGTTATAATTGACAAACATTCATATACTCATTTCATAATGTTAGACAAAAGTTGAACAAGTAATGAGAACTTCCGGTGAAGTTCGGGTTCGATTCGAAAAGGAAAAAGTACCATTTAGGCTAAAAGTTAAGGTCACACGGTGGTAAGACATTCATTACTGCCGTGTGGGACAATAAAAATGGGTCTATAAGGGGAAGACTGCTTTTACACGGTGGTGAGAAATTCCTTACTGCCTTGTAAACCTATTCTGCCTCAAAAGCATGAGGCAGATTCTAGATAGACTGTAGGTCCGAAATGGTACTGCATTTTTCACATAGCTACTCACATTTTCAGGAAAAACTACCTTCTAGAAAATTGTTCCCCTATGTCTGATATTTCAAATGAAACCATTTCAAGTCATTTGGACTGCTAAATAAACAGATATGAATTAAACAATATAGACCGTTCCAATGAACCCGCCAAGGTAGAGACACGCCTATTTTTGCAATTTTTAAGGGTCCTACATCCATAATTAATTTATGTTCATTTCTAGGGCTTTTATTAATATGGAAGTCGGGGTTCTAATGGAGCAATAATCACTTAATTTTGAGTTTTCAAACTCCACTTATGACCAAATCATCATACAGACGTCTGATACAATCTTAGTAGAGTTTTCCCTACAACTAGGGTTCATACTTGATCTCATGCTATACTCATGCCAATTAAATTAACACTTCAACAAACATCCATTTCACATTTCAAATATATCAATTATTAATTAACACATACAAACACACACAATTTCTCCCAACTACAAAAACACATTAAACATGCATCAATTCAAATACAATCCCAAACCTCTTGGAGCACTCCTTCAATCTCTTAGCTCAAACTACCTTCTCTTTTCCCTTAGCTCTCTACTTGATTCTCAAACATACAAATCAACACATGAACACATACAATATTCAATTAGAATTATACTCATGACTTGAAATTCTAAATCAGAAGAAGAAGAAGAAGAGACTGAACTTAAGCTTACCCTTACTCTATTGAGGACTCTATGTAACTCAGAAATCCCTTGGACGAACAACACTATCCCGGTGAACTAGGATGGAAGATAAAGAGAAGAACAATTGAAAAACAAAGAGGAAAGACTAGATTTTGAGAGAGAGAGAGAGAGAGCTGAACCAAATGAAGAACACAATAGACTGATTTTTCCACTATGCATTTCTTATATATGCATGCAAGGATGAGCTGTCACAAGGTAGTTTTGACACATGCACATCCACTAAGACAGATTTTGACACCTAGGATTGCACTATCCCTCACTTAACTTTAATTAATCTAGTTTAATTAATCTAATCCTCCACCTAACACTAATCCTGTCCAATTACAATTTGATCACTATAATACTTTATTTTTATGCAATTAAGTCGCTAATTCTCATTTTCAATTTAATCAAAATCTGTAAACCCTAATTTTACACTCACTTAATTTTCACTAATCACATTCAATACTACTAGGGTGATTTTCGGGATGTTACAACTCTTCCAAACTTAAGGAATTTCGTCCGCGAAATTCACTCTAACCATACATACTATAACTCTAACTATACCAACATTATGCAATACAATAATTTAAATAAACACAATCAATAACTTTAACTCATACCACGCTGTGCTTCTTGATCCTCATTCTCTCTTCTAGTGTCATACAATACACTCTACCGATAGGCACATTAGGTCCCTCTACCCTTTCTGAAATAACTCCCAATCGCTGTCCGGCTAGACCTTTTTCACTTCTGACTCTTCCTCTTCTTTCAATTCCAGGATTCAGTACACCTTCTCTTCTTGATTTTATGGTCAAATTCTCTTATGCTTGAGGACACTTTGCTACCAAATGGTTATCACTGCCACATTTAAAACAAGCTCCGGTGAGCTTTCGTCATACACCCCAATGAGCCTTTCCACAATGTTCACACATTATCGGGAAACTTTCTTTACTCGATGGAGCTGAAACGCAAACTTCAGAAGCAGGTGTTTGCTTACTTGACTTCTCAAGAACCACTGCTTTTGCGATTGCACTATACGTACCTTGATCGTCTCGAGTCCGATGAACTTTCTTACCCAAATTGAATCCAAATCCACTATCCTGCGACTTTCTCTTTTGATTCTTTCTTTGAACTATTACAGATTTCTCCACTTTCAAAGCAGCTTGCACAAATTGATAGTAGCTTATTGTTTGCATAGATGTCATTGCCGCTAGCAATCCCTTAATCATTTAATCCAACCCATCTTCGAACTGCCGACACTTGAACTCTTCCGTCATTAGGGCATCCAATACATACTCACTAAGGCAACTGAATTCTTTCTCATATTCGGCCACACTCAAGCTTCCTTGCTTGAGGCTCACAAACTCTCTCCACTTAGCCTCACGGTATGCCTTAGTAACATACTTCTTTTCAAATTCTTGTACAAAGAACTCCCAAGTCAAATTAATAGGTCTCAGGGGATTCTTTAATACCAACTTCCACCAATCGTATGTTGGGCCTTTCAACAAAGACACAGCACATGCCACTCACTGCTCTTGTGGGAAATTCACATCTTGTAATATTCTATCTATCTTCTCTCACCAGTATTCCGCTATATCCGAGTCATCTACTGAAGTTCCCTTAAATTCTTCAGGCTCACTTTTTTTGATTAAATCTGACGGCGATTTAGGGATAGTTAATCTATCTAACATCTGCATTAGACCTTGCACTAACACTGGGTTTTCTGGCACTAATGGTGGATTGCTTACCGATAGAGGTTCAGGTACAAATGGATTACGGTTAGGATGAACTAGGTTAACACTTTTGGTAGTCTCTCCTATCTCTTCACTAGGGTCTGACTCCATATCACTCTACAAAACAAACCAAACAATATCTGCATTATGGCCACACTCTACCTATCATTCATCCTATTGTCTAGAACCGCCTAAACCTATGCTCTGATAACACAACTTATAACGCCCCAATGCCCCTTGGGAGGACAAGGAAGCGCTACGCGACAATCATGCTATAACTAAATCCAATTAGCATCATTAGATCTACTTATTATCACTAAATCAATATTATTATCTCTATTCACTACCACTATAAGATCACTATTGATATTAGCATACATTAATGATCATTAAGCCATTCACTTGCACTAGTTCATTATTGTTACATATTATAATATAAAATTATATAAACATTTATATTTATCTTATACAAAAACTGGAGCTCGAAATAAACATTATCATTACCAAATTATCAACTTAGATGGACAACTTCAAACTCCTATAGTGGCCTGTAGAAAACCGTCTTGAAAATATGATTTACAAGCTTTAAACTACACAGGAACAAACACCTGTGCTAAACGATAACGCTTAGTGGGGATGTAAACAAAATAATACTAATACAAACATTCACATACAATTATTTAGTAATGACGTGTTACAATCAAACAATAAGCACTCATACAGTAGTTCAATAATATGCCAACTATTCAATGTTCCATGCCACATAATAGCAGTATTCGATAGCTCATGTTATACAATAACAAACACTAATATTCACTCGCAGCGGAAGGCTTCGATAATATACAATAATAGCATATAATACAGTAACAATATCATTACATTAGGGCACAGCCAACACTAACACTGATCAACATAGTACAATCTTATATTTACACATAGGTACACAACATTATCAACAAACATACCATAACATGTTCTTTATAGTTAGCCTGTATCATACCGAAGTGGATACGAGTACAATAGATATTAAACACTAAAGACCGAAGTCTCAATCACTAAATCACTGGATACCCATCGGTATCAATCATTAGACACCCGTCGGTGCCACACTAGCAGTTGAGAATCACTAGCCCTTCATAAGTATGCTTATTTATCCACGCTCGATTTCAGGCTTAATCATTAACTCGCATAGTTATGTTCATCTATAATATTATTCACACACATAATGATAATCATTCACATGGTAATGTATTAATGTAGTTTCCTAAAGCAACATCATGGTACAATTATCACATTGAGTAAATTTGCATCATTGAATAAGTCATCACATTAATTAAGCAGATTCGCATCATTTCATGCCTTGCACACACCTATGGCTTAATAAACATACTCACGTTTCGTTATGCATTTAATTCCTTTATTAAACTACTATGACATAGCATCATTTACGTATAGTTGTAATTAACAAACATTCATATACTCATTTCATAATGTTAAACATAAGTTGGATAAGTGATAAGAACTTCTGGTGAAGTTTGGGTTCAATTCGGGAAGGAAAAAGTACTATTTAGGCTGAAAGTTAAGGTCACACGGTGGTAAGACATTCATTACTACCATGTGGGACACTAAAAATGGGTCTATAAGGGGCAGAATGCTTTTAAACGGCAGTGAGAAATTCGTTACGGCTGTGTAAACCTATTCTGCCTCTAGGGCACGAGGCAGATTCTAGACAGACTTTAGGTCCAAAGTTATACTGCATTTTTCACATACCTACTCACATTTCAGGAAAAACTTCCTTCTAGAAAATTGTTCCCCTATGTATTATATTTCAAATGCAACATGTTTCAGGTCATTTAGACTTCTAAATTAATAGATATGAACTAAACAATATAGATTATTCCAATGAACCCACCAAGGTAGAGACACGTCTGTTTTTGTAATTTTTTGGGTTATTACAACCGGTGCACACCGAGGAGAAAACTGGGTCGGATGTATCCTTTATCCAAGAGTTTCTATAATTGAACTTTCTACTCTTTTAATCCAGTCGGTGGCATTCGATAAGGTGCTCTGGAGATGGGAGTTATTCCAGGCAAGATGTCATTGGATAAATCTACTCCCCTCTCAAGTGGCGGTCCAAGTAATTCTTCAGGAAACACATCTGGAAATTCATTTACTATAGGTGTGTCTTCTAAGTTAACTTTTCCTTGATTAGAGTCAAGTATAAATGCCAAGAAAGCTTCACATCCTTTCCTCAAACATCATTGGGCTTGCATGGCTGAAATCACATTAGATAATGGACTAGGTCGAATACCAAGTACTGTCTCTTCTGATTGGTTAGAACATTTAAGTACCACTATATTTTAACCACAATCAACTATGGCCTAATGTTTAAAGATTAAATCAAACTCATGGAAAGGTAAAGCAAGCAAATCAATAGAGAATTCTATATTCTGGATCACTATGGGACAGTTCCTATATACTTGATTAATATTAACAACATACCCCAAAGGACTGGTTAGTTGCATATCATATGCTAACTGTTCTACATGTGGCATTTTAGTAGATATGAGCCCAGTACATATATAAGAATGTGTAGAACAAGGGTTAATTAAAGCATGCATCTTCATGCCATAAAAGAGAAAATACCTACAATTACTTCAGGCACATCCTGCTCTTTGCGAGCTTTCATGCCATATGCTCGAGCTGGAGCTGTAGGAATAGGTCAATCTACTATTTCTGATATTACACTGGCTCGCTACTGACCTGGGTCACCATGCCCTCTACCGCTACCACAAGCTATTGGAGGTCTATTTGATCCTCCTCTACCACTACCCAGTTGATTTCTAACAACTCTAGACTCTCTAGGACAGTTTGCTAAGAAGTGGTCAGTGCTCCCATATCTGAAGCATCCCCCAGTCAACATTCTACAAGTGCCTCGATGTTGTTTATTACAGTGTGGATATTTAGGTGCTTTACTGTGTCGGGTGGTGGAATCTCTACCAGTACCAGATGCTACTGATGATCCTTGCCTTCTTCCACGTGTAGGAAAACTATATATTGATTTAGCCTAAGAGTCTCTAGCTCTTTTTCCCATAGAGGAACCACCCCTAGAGAAACCTATCCTCTGACTTCTGTCCCGATTAATCATCTCGAATTTCTCAACTTTCATAGCTGCTTGCACCAATTGATAGAAATTCACCGATTCTAGTGAAGCAGTGGATGCAATATACCTATTAATAGATTCATTCAAACCATCTACAAATTGTCTACATCTGAGTGCCTTAGTAAGAACTGGCTTTGAAGCATACTTGCTAAGGTAAATAAACTTATTTTTTCATACTCAACTACTATTAGGTTTCTCTATTTCAAATTCAAAAATTGTTTCCACTTTGTCTCCCTATAAGTTTCTGTGATATATTTCGATCGAAATTCTTGCGCAAAGAAGTTCAAAGTAAGTGGATCTAGAAACTGTGGGTGTTTTCGAACTAATTTCCACCAATCATAAGATGTACCTTGAAGGAGAGAGACTGCGCATGTGGCCATCTATTTGGGTGCACATTTTATTTTTTCAAATACCCTCTGCAATTTGTCAAGACAAAACTCAGCTTTATTAGATTCTTCTAAACTAGTGCCATGGAATTCTTCAGCTCCATTCTTACGTACTATATCTATCAGAGCTTTGGGGGTCGTTAGGCAATCTAATACCCATGCCATATCATGTGTAATATTGAACTCTTTTGGTACATCAAACACATCTCGCTCGCTTCCAGGTAGTTCAGAAGGACCAGAAACCAATGGATCTCGATCCCTAGGATTAACACTTTCTGCAATTCCTTCCATAGTATCTCGGTATGGACCCATCTAGTCAATATAAGAAAACAAGGACATTCGCATTAGGCCAACACAATACTACATATACATATTCCTAACCTACTAGTTGTCCAAAATTGTTCAAACCTAGGCTCTGATACCTATAAATGTAACACCCTTTACCTGTACGTAGTAAACCATATTTGTCACTGTAGTTTACTAAGCAAGGTGAAGATTGTTAACAACTTGATACAAACTTAGTAATACTAATCATAACTAAGCATTTAATAAAATCAGAATTAGAAAATTTTCTTTCTATATAGAAGTACCATTTCAAATTACTCTTGCTATGCTTCATATTAATTCACAATACAAAGCTATTATTAGTTACATACATCTTGGTATGCACTACTTAATACATATTTATTAGAAAAAGATTATATTTACACAATAGTGCCAAACTATAAGACCTATATAAGGAAGCTCTGACTAGTGTGTTGGCCTTAAAGATTGCAAGATCTCCTTGGCGTTATCTCCTACTTCAATACCTATACGGATGAAACACCCATGCTAAGCATACAGCTTAGTGGGGAAATTAGCATGACATAGACAACCACTCACAGCGATCGTCAATGCATACATACATACATGGTAAACAAACATATAAAAATATTGTATAATTAAATTAAATATTATAATACATAATACTGAATAAACACATTACAAATTATCAGGAACATATGATCCTTATAGTTTATTTAATACTTATAATAGTCATTTAAAGAGCCTACAATACCTAAGAATGTGGATAACATGAATACAAAATAGTATGTACTCATAGATACAAATCCATTTTAATTAATTATTTATATTTATATGATAGAAGGCGACCCAAATGGTGCGGACAAAAGTCCTAAAGGGGTCCAACAGAACAGAACAATAGGTTGCAGCATTTATAGCCCCTATAGGCATGCCTATCTATCCACAACCTGAACACAAGTAAGTGACTAATTTATTGCTCATTTGTTTGCTTTATATTCATAAATAAATTCAAATGGATATCATTTATTTTAATTTTCATGTCATTAATAAATTAATCCAATTATTTTATCATACATATTCCATAAATAATATCACTATATAAAATAATATTTGATTTCATGAATTTCGGCGATTCGTAAATGGATTTTCTGTAATATCCACAACCTGAACACAAGTGACTAATTTATTGCTCATTTGTTTGCTTTATATTCATAAATAAATTCAAATGGATATCATTTATTTTAATTTTCATGTCATTAACAAATTAATCCAATTATTTTATCATACATATTCCATAAATAATATCACTATATAAAATAATATTTGATTTCATGAATTTTGGCGATTCGTAAATGGATTTTCTGTAATAGCTTCTCCCCTTACTAGATTATTTCGGAAAGGAGTAAAGTTTGAATGGAATGATACGTGCCAAGCTAGTTTTGAGCAGTTGAAAAAAAATGCTTATAGAAGCACCAGTTTTGACACAACCCGCTCCAGGTAAAGAATATATGATGTTCAATGATGCTTCGAGGAATGGTCTAGGATGTGTACTAAGGAAGGATGACAAGGTAGTGGCATATGCATCAAGACAGCTAAAATCACATGAGCAGAACTATCCAACTCATGATCTGGAATTATAAGTAGTAGTTTTTTGCTTTAAAGATTTGGTGACATTACCTGTATGGTGAGAAGTGCAGAATTTACACGGATCACAAGAGCCTTAAATATTTATTGACTCATAAAGAACTTAACTTGAGGCAGTGACGATGGCTTGAGTTGTTCAAGGATTATAATTGTATTGTCGACTACCATCCCAAAAAGGCTAATGTGGTGGTGGATGCCTTAAGTAGAAAGATGATTTTTGCTTTTTCATTGCAACACAATAGATGGAGATTTGCACCTAATGGAACCTTGTTGTGTAACACCCCTTCCCGTACGTCACACACTCCACAAGATAACATAAGCAGTGTGCGACAATGGGTAAAGTTTGTTACCGGACAGAGACACAAATACAACAATAACAAAAACAGAATAATAACAAAAATAGAATAATAAAATTTCTCGACATTAAATTAATATTCGATAACTAACTCATACATGTACATCTATAGCATAACACTTTTGGTTAGATCATTTAACAACTGAACGCTTAATGCAGAACAATACTTATTTAAATTACAAATATTAACAGTAACATCATACAATAGATCTACAGACTTCTTGGCCAAAACCACTGCGGAGTGTCCGGACGAAACTTTTGTCTTCTTAACATACACAGACAAAAAACCGTGCTAAGCGCAAGGCTTAGTGGGGAAAAACCACAAATGAACGGCCACTCATAGTGGTCATTTATGCAAAACACATGCATAAACAACATATATGTAAAGTACAGAAGGTAAAAGATATTATAGGTTCACATCAAAATTCTTATATCAAAACCTATGTGTACCTTGAAATATTTTTACCTTGCACCCAACGAGCATAATAAATATACAATTCTAGTTAATGTTCTTACCTCACTCGCACATCCAAAATCTATCTTTATTTAGCACAATCACACACAAACCATCTCATCATTGTCATTTAAATACCATACCGTTCACTCACATTGTTTAAAGCTTTCTGCTATTAGTTTCTTTTAAAACATCCATATTCAACTTAATTGCCAGTTCGGAATTTTGGAATTTCTCATTTCAACATGCATTCTAAATTCACACCGATAAATAATCTCATAACTTACAAGGGAATAAATAAACTCAATTAGTTTCGTTCATAAACTTTTTCCCGAGCTCTTACACATATATCAATCTTTCAGATTTGGTTCGGGCTTGAAATGAATATTTCAAGTTTCCTACGTATCCCTAAAATTGGGAATTAGAACCACGTAGTTCTACTGACAAAAGACAATAACCACGAACCCTTTCCCAGTTTATTCTTAATTTATTCTCTAAGTTCATCTATCTTACTCTTACCTATTATACCTTATCTTATATCATTAATTTATTGCCCCCTTACTTTTAGCAATTTCCTAAGTTAAAGACTCTCATATGTACCATTTATCCTTTCTTTATACCCTTAGTTCTATAACAAAATCATACATTAGTGTTCGGAATAAATAATGTAATTTAAACATGAACTTATTATTCCTAATGGTTATTCATACGGAAATTAAAAATACATAACATCTACGTTTTACAATAAAGTTTGCCAAGACATATATATAAACATTTAATCATACTTATAACAAATTATAGCTTTCTTACACCTTTATCCACATATACACATTGTCATCAATAATATTCTCATTTTTTAATTACATCCCTGCCCTTAGAGATTACCCATTAGTGAGGGAACATACAATGAAAAATCGAACATATCGACACTCACGGTTACGATTTATATAACACATAGGGATTCTTACACGAAATCCAATCAGAGGGGAAATCCACACAGGAATTCTAAACAAAACACATAGCATGGAGAACCATATGGAATACATTGTCATATCATTTAATCACAGAATAGTTGATATATCATAATAATAGTTCACAATACTTCATAACACATAAGTTTGCCTGCACATTCAGAGTAGTGGATAACAAGTGAACACATTGGTACTCGTAGTTATAATAATAGCAATTTCTTTCCTTTTAATTTAAAAATATTTTCACATTGGGGGATTTTAAACAAGATCCAACTTCTAAGGATCGCGAGGACCCAAACGGTGACCTAATCAGGGTCCATAACACATTAGGGCTGCAACTAACAGAACTCTATAAGCATGCCTATCTATCCACGACTTGACTGATGCAAGCTACACATTTAAAGTTCCTCAAATAAAACTCATGTCGCATTTACACCTTTTCCTTTTTAAATATATAACCTCATTTTTATCATCCAGTCACTTATTTGCATATTAGTTATACTTATTTTATTCCGAGATGATCATGCACTTTCTCATGGATCAATATATTCATATACTTATATTAACCCAATTCATGTTACTTTAATATCTTACACACATTTAGACTTATCAAATAAGTTTACACTCCATTATATGTACACACACACACACACACACACACACATATATATATATATGATAGACTTAAGAAAAATCTACCGCCATGGACAGAGATACACACTCAAATAGTAAAAACCATAAAATCAAAAAAAATAAAAAAAATAGAAGAAGAAGAAAAAGAAAAAAGAAAAAGTACATATATATGTACTTATATATATATATATATACATATACAAGTATATATGTACATATATATATGTATATATATATGTACATGTATATATGTATATATATGTATATATATAAGTACATATATATATGTATATATATGTATATATATAAGTACATATATATATGTATCTATATATGTATATATATATATACATATATATACATATATATATATGTATATAAACATATGTATATGTACATATATACATATGTATATGTATATGTACATATATATGCACTTTTTCTTTTTTCTTTTTCTTCGTCTTCTTTTGTTTTTTTTTTTTTTATTTTATGGTTTTTACTATTTGAGTGTGTATCTCTGTCCATGGCGGTGGATTTTTCTTAAGTCTATCATATATATATATATATATGTGTGTGTGTGTGTGTGTGTGTGTGTGTTTGTGTGTGTGTGTGTATAATGGAGTGTAAACTCATTTGATAAATCTAAATGTGTGTAAGACATTAAAGTAACATGAATTGGGTTAATATAAGTATATGAATATATTAAAAAAAAAAAAAGAAGAAGAAGAAAAAGAAAAAAGAAAAAGTACATATATATGTACATATATATATACATATACATATACATATATATATATACATATATATATATATATACATATATACATTTATATGTATATATATGTACATATATGTATATATATGTACATATATATATGTATATATATGTACATATATATATGTACATATATGTATACATATGTATATATACATATGTATATGTATATATACATATGTATATGTATGTATACATGTATATGTATATATACATATATATATATATATATATCTATATATATGTATATATGTATATATATATATATATATATATATATATATATATACATATATATAGATATATATATATATATATATATATATATATACATAAATATATGTATATGTATATATACATACGTGTATATATATATATATGTATATTCACAATGTGACTATTGCAGGCTAAATACATATTAATTCACTCATTTACATAATATCACAATTTTAACACATCTCATGCCGAACTTAACAATTAAATATCATTTAATATACATAAATCGGGTGGTCATATAATAATAGCAATGCTTGGTTTAATGAAGGCAATTAAAACAAAATTCAAAATCTAAAGAACAGGGGTCACACGGTTGTCACATGAATCCTGCCCGCAGTGTAAACTTCAAAAACTGAATTTTTAAACAAAGAGCATTTACACAGCGGTATGAAAATCTTGACCGCCGTGTAAGATATCCCACACGGTGTTCAAGGAAACCTAACTGTCGTGTAGCATACTGTAACACCCCGATACCCCCGTTGGAAGGATACCGGAGCGCCACGCACTCAAAACACAAACATACATGCGAAAGCGGAAGCATTAAAGCGGAAATAAATAAATTAGAATAACAAACATACAATAAATATATATATAAACTTACAAAATTACAAAAGGATCCATATAAACATATACAAATGTCAATATACCTAAAAATATTACATATACAAAATTAAGTACAAAATACACGAACTAATGTCCAAAAGGAACACTCAAACTCCTAATGGCCGACCTGCAGATGCGCGACATGAACCGAAAAACATGCCGCCTACATGGGAAAACACCCATGCTAAGCGATAACGCTTTGTGGAAAGGAAACAGAAATAAAAGACTTTGAACGAAGTCGCAAACAAAATAATCATGAAAGATGAAGAATCCAATCACAACGGTAACATTCACACGCAAACCATAATACAAGCTTTACTATTAATTATGTGCATCACTAAACAATAATTATTGCAATAAACCAGTAACATCAAAAACATATACGTGGGTCGGTACAAATATCACAATACACTAATCAACTCAAAAACACTAGCAAAATCAAAAACACTGGCCGAAATTTACACCGGTGGTGGATACGGGTACACTAGATACTACGTACAATATCGAACACTGGAGACCGTAGTATCAAAACATTTTTAAAAATAGGGGATACCCAAGGGTATTAAACACTAGACCCAAACGGGGTAAAATACTAGCAGCTGCGATCTCTAACACTTTATAAGCATGCTTATCTGTCCACTACTATGACCATTTAGGCTTACTCACTCACATTATGCAACAATCACTTAAGCTTTATAGAACCATATAATTAAATCCCTAAATATAATTAGATAACATTTAGAGCATGTCAAAGTACAGATATTAATTCAAGATGACAACAATCACAAGTAAACATGAGTAAGAATACCATGCAGAGCAAAAACAAAATAAAACATTTGATACACAGAGGAGGGTCGCGCTCGTGATAGAGGCATGGCTCGCCCCTCGTTGCACACACGACATGCTAGCGAAAGATAGGCAGAACGAGCCTATATCGCGCTCGCGACAGAGGGCAGGGTTCCTCGTCGTATGCAAGCGCTAAGGCATGCTCGCGATAAAGCACAGCCCGGCAGACGCTCGGTTTACCGAGCTCTGTCGTACTCGCGACAGAGACCAGACACTCCCTTATCGCACTCACGCTCGAGGCACACTCCCAAAGGAGGCTCAGCCTAATTGAAGTTCGGCCTATCGAGCTCTCTATCGCGCTCGCGATGAAGGGTTCCTCAGCACGCACTTGGCCATCTCGACCTTTGTCGTGCTCGCGACAGAGCCAAGAATCGCCTAGAAACTCTGCACTCTGCACTTCACTCCAAACCCAACAATTTCAAAACCACTCATTCATGAAATTTCATGTTAATTCATCACTCAAATGCATTGAAACATGCTAAGGATCAACTCATACACTACATACACTAATTATAACAATAATTTAACTCAAAAGAATACAAATAAATCTTGAGAACATGTAACCCAGAATTTGCACTAACTCATGCAATTCCACTTTGAAACTCACATATAACCCATCAAAACACTAGCATTCCATACCATCTTAATTACTCAAACAAGCACGTGCATATATACATGCATCACACTCGAAATCTCAGAAAAGAACAATCAAACTATGATCCGAGAAGAACTAAGCAAGACAACTCCCAAACCTCAATAGCCAAATGCAAGAAATTAAGTAAGATGAAGGATTAACATGCTAAATGGACAAGGGGAACCAATCATGCATAGATGTATATCCATTCTAGAATTTAGAAGATACTTTATGGCTTTATAAGCCATGAAGATCGGCTGACAAGAGGGAGAAGATAGCTAGCCAACCTTCCTCCGCCAAGGTAGCCCTTTTCTATCTTTTTGACATCCAAAATCTGATTAGAAGTGGTTTCAAGTGGAACTCAAGCTAGAGATTTAGTTTAAAAGTGGTTTTGAAGCATTACAGGTAAAAATAAGTCACTATTCATCATCTTCTTCCTCTTTGCTTTTTAGAGTGTAAGTTGTTATATATATGTATATTTATGAAAGTTAATATAGTTTTACTATTTGAACTTATAGAAGAAACAGTTGTAGGAGAAAGAAGAGGAAATGAGGTGAAGGAGTAGATAAAGTAGTGATTTTGAGGTTTGGGAATTTTCTATTCCTTTGTATTCAATTTATCTATAATTGTGTAATTGAGGTGTTTATGTGCTTGAAAACATTGCTAACATGGTATGGGAGTTAGTTGAGTTTGGAATAATGATTGTGGAAGTGGTTGCATGTGAAAATAATGAAGTTTTATGCGTTTTTGGGTTAGAAATCGTAAAACAGAACATGTCAAATTTCTAGATTAGCACAGTTGTGCTTTTGAAAACACAGTTGTGTTTTTGTGGAAATGAGGTAGCTAGGTTAGACGGCGGTCAGGAATATCCTTACTATTGTGTGATCGTGTAAAGTTGCAAAAATGTGGTTATAACAACTCGATTTCGCCCTGGAAGAATTGCAAAGTTTTGTTCGAAAATTCAAGGACTTGTGTGTATAAAAGAGTGAGTTTGCATGAAAGCACAACTGTGCTTTTTGGTAGAACACAACTGCGTTTTTGTGGGTGTGGTTGATGGGGCTCTTGACACATGGCTTCGTAGGAGATTGACACTTGGTTTGTTTAAATACATGTATTTGTCAAAGAGATACATATGAATTAAAAGAATTAAGTGGCTGAAAATATATACATGTATTTAATTTTGGAAAGTGGGAATTTAATTTTTGGATGAGCATTGACCATCTACTCATTTTCTTTCTTTTCTTTTTCTTCCCACGTTGGTCTTGCTTTATGGTTTGTGGTCTTCTTTCCTTTTTCCTTTGCTTTTCTTTCGTGCTCCCTCTCTTGCTCTTCCCTTTGTTCTTTTCTTCTTCATTTGGTTTGTTCTTAAGAGACTCCCTTGGATTGTTTTAAAGAGAGTATTGAGAAGGTAAGTAGCATGATTTTAGTATTGGTCTTCTTCTTCTGCTTTTGGTTTTCTGTTTTTTATTTAAAGTGAAGCCTATGGTTAAGTGTTCTTTTGATTGATTTATGCATGAAAGCTGTGGACAATAGATTGGACAAAGGCAAGGAGAAAGTTGGTACTAAGTAGAGGACAAAGATCGAGCTTTCTAGAGGTTGGGATCGTGTGCGAATTTTATTTTATTCATTTTGATTGCTTGCAGTGTTTTTATGATATATGTATTTATATATGTTTTTGATTATGTATTGGATGATTTTGCATGAGTTTTGGATGTGTTAAATGGTTTCCTTATAGTTTTTGTGTGTAAGGTGTGATTTTGGGGAAATTCTGATCAGTTTTCATCAGATCTCTGTGTATTGTTTTTGTCATAAGTAGAGTTTTAGACCTCCAAATTGGATGATTCTAGTGCCATTAGAAAGATAAGACATAGATCTAAAATTTACTCTGAAGAATCGGAAGCCGATTCTGGCTCTAAGATCCTTGCAAAATTTAAGAACCGAAGTGTCTCTATTTGGGTCGGGTTACTAGAATAGTATACATTGTTTAGCTCATATCTCGAGTTATAGATATGCAATTGACCTGTACTTTGTCCTATTTGAAAGTTAACATCCTAAGGAACAATTGTTATGAAGCAATTTTTGCCTGAAAATGTCTCCAACTATGTGGAAAATGCATTGTACTTTTAGACCTACGGTCTGTCCTGAACTAGTGAGGCAGAATAGGTTTGCACGGGGGTAAGGAATTTCTTACCGCCGTGTAAAACCATTTTGTCCCTTATGTACCCAATTTTCACATCCCACACAGCGGTATGGAGTGCCTTACCACCGTGTAACCTCATTTTTCACCCAAAATGGTCCTTTTTACCTCCCGAATCGAACCTGAACTTTACCCAAAGTTTTTCTCACTTGTCCAACTTGTGTCTAACATTATTAAATTGGTATATGAATGTCTTTCTAATTAAATTACATGTAAATGATTGTATGATATAAGAGTTTATGAATGGAATTAAATGTTATATGCTTTTTAATTATTAAACATGATTTTCAGTGTGATACTGATTATATATGTTTGAATCATGTTATAATGTTTGAGAGATAGAATGTATATGATAAAGTGTATAGAGTTTATATGTTCAGCCTGAAGAGTCATAGTAGTGGATAGATAAGTATGCTTATAAAGGGTTACCACGCAGCTGCTACAGACCGCCCCGTTTGGGCGAAGCGGCCGACCTCTGAGATGCTCATATAGATACAGATATAGTACATGTTCTGAGACTTCGGTTGTAACATCCCCTACCCATACGTAGGCAATCCCATCCGATAAGGAGTGAGACGCCGTATGAGTAAAGGTGTCACCAAACAGATACAAAGCAAATCATACATTCATTCATAACATACATACATAAATACGAGATAATTAAAAACTTTAAGGAACAGAAAGCAATAGCTGATCATACATTAATATAATAAAGACATCACAATAATGTTCTGATCAACTAGCTGATACAAAAAAAATATTACTTATCCAAAATATAAGTACCAAAAGCGGAAGCTAAAGCAAAACTGATACATGAGAGTTCTATACAAAAAGAATCATCAAAGATTACAAAACTAAGCCCTACACTAAAACCTTCTGTGTTGGCTTGACGGCGGCGACTCTCTCAAAGCAATACTCCTTCCGCACCTGCACGGGTAGAAACACCGTGCTAAGCGATAAACGCTTAGTGGGGAAACACACATAAAATATGAACGGCCATTCCCAATGGTTGTCAAGGCATAACACATTCACAATGGCAAAATGCAATAGCTCATAACATAATTCATAAGAACATGCTCACAATTTAAAGCCATACATTCTGCATCTCAAATTCATATCCATTACCATATTAATTGAACATACATCTCATCATTATACTCATTCAGATAACACATGTATATAGTCATAAGAGTATAGCAAACCAATCAAACACCAAAAGAACACCTGCTGACTCTTGGTAGTGGATAACGAGTGTACAGACAGTACTTTACGGGTACGAGCCGATTATAGACAGTACCTTACGAGTACGAATCGAGAAAACCATTTTACTTTTAACTTTCACAAATCATTTAAAAAAGGGACCTTAAACAAGATCCTTACACAATATAGGGTTCGCGAGGAACCAAACGGGGACCTGATCGGGGTCCAAACGAAACTGAGGGCTGCAGCTAAAAGACTCTATTAGGCATGCCTAACTATCCACTTACTTGACTTTAGCAGGTTATGCGTCATTCAAATCATATTTCAGAATATAACATATAATTCATCTGAAGAATCATGGTATCACTCATATCAAAGCATATAAAAGTATGACATGCATCATACAGCAGTATAAGTCCATTCGGAAGAATTACGGAATTCATTATTGAGTTAAAACCGGGAAATTTTAGAAAATAGGCCGAACGGGGTGACCAACAAGGTTGGCTGGTCACGAGTCGTGACTGGCATCACAACTCGTGACTGGCCTCCTCACAAGGCTGGTCACGAGTCATGACTGGGAGTCACGCCTCGTGACTAGCTTCTTCCTATGCTGGTCACGCAACGTGACCTGCCTTTCTCTTGCTGGTCACGAGTCGTGACTGGGAGTCACGCCTCGTGACTGGCTTCCTTCTTTTGGCTGGTCACGGGTCGTGACTGGGAGTCACTACCCGTGACTGCCTACTCTGGCCGGTCACGAGTCGTGACTGGGAGTCATGCCTCATGACTGGCTTCCTCTTGGCTAGTCACGAGTTATGACTTGCAGTCACCACTTGTGACTGGCCTCTCTGGCTGGTCACGAGTCGTGACTGGCCTCTCTTCTTAGCTAGTCACGCGACAAACATTCTGGAAAGGGGGAAATCAAATAGTAACGCAATTTTCCCATTTCCAGAATTCCCAGAACTCAGAAATCAATCCCAAATTTGATTCAAAACCATACAAATCTGTTCTTACCTTCCAGAAGACATCCCATACAATATAAACAACATAAATGCAACTCAATTCAGAAATTCAAACAGCCAAATCAAGCATAAATGCATTCAAGCTTCTCAAGCACATAAACCCTAAAAATTACAGTAAATTCATATTCAAACAATTAACTCAAGCAAAAGTCCCAGACCTGAAATTCAAAGCTTCAATTACTTAGCTCCACTAGTCCCAGCAATATCCTTGCCCTTAGGATCGTGAGGAGCCTCAGCTAAACACAACACAACAAAGAACAAGAACAAACCCTAGATTAAATCTAAACCCATAGAAGAAGAAAGAGATGAAAACAAATGGAAAAGAATACATTAACTTACCAAAAAGGATGCAAAGAGATGATTAATTCCACCAATAAGACTTGAATCCACACTAGGGTTCTTAGGATGAAGAAAATGAAGAAGAAGAAGAGAAGAAACGTGAGGGGAAGAAGGGAAAATGTGAATCTGCCATTCCCCTTCTTTCTTTCCTTTTTTTGTTTCTTTTCTTTTGCCCTAAACATGTGCCAATTTCCTATTGGTGAAACTAATCACTCACACCCAACAAGCATGCACTACACACACCCAATGCATTCCCAACTAAAAACACCCTACAATGGTGTGCTCAAATGCACACAACTATTACCCAATTAATACACACACTAATACCCTATATGCACCCACATACTAACAAAACCCAAAAACATGCATTTTTACCAAAATACCCTTATGATATGCCAAACACATGCAAATGTATGCTCACACAGATAGGCTCATTCTACTAGGGGGCAAATGGGGTGTGACATCGGTCCTCTGTTTATATAGCACCTGTATCCACAACTAAAGGATTTCGGGCTATTCTTATTTTATGTGTTGAAGTGTATAAGAGTTGATGTATAAGTTTCGTTCTGTATATCTGCCTTTTTATTATGGTATATGAGATTATGTATATATGACCTATATGTGAATACGAGTTTATATGCATGTGAAAATAATCTATAAATGAATAAGTTTATATGCATGTGAACACAAGATTGTATATACTATGTGAATACTGATTTTGTGTTGAGCATGTTTATAAATGATGCATATGATATGTGTGCGACTTCGGTAGAAGTCCTTTGCTTTATTTTCATCCCCACTAAGCGTTATCGCTTAGCACGAATGTTTGTTTTCGTGTAGGTTTGTAGGTTCGGATTTGTGAGCGGGCATCTGC
Source organism: Excoecaria cochinchinensis (assembly GCA_947683425.1). Classification (NCBI taxonomy): domain Eukaryota; kingdom Viridiplantae; phylum Streptophyta; class Magnoliopsida; order Malpighiales; family Euphorbiaceae; genus Excoecaria; species Excoecaria cochinchinensis. The sequence continues at coordinate 8,351,164 of CANTUQ010000043.1, forward strand.
GGGTCATGGCCACTAGGAGTTTTGTTTTGATCTCTTTTTGTATAAGATAGAAATAGAGTTTGTGATGTTTTGAGTAACATCATTATGTGATAAAAGAGTATAGTTGTTACATGTAGAGTTTATTGTAATATATGTACTGAAACGAATATGTAATGTAAAACGACAATAGTTTTGTAATATGTATAATATGTGTAAAATGAATGCTGGGCCCAAGCATTATTTGATTTTTTTAATCTCGTATTGATGTGTATTTTGCTATCGCTTCTGCTAGTATACGTATATGTACGCGTTAGAGTCCGCGTGGCGCCCTGATATCCTCCCGAGGGGTGTTGGGGTGTTATAGTGGCAGTTCATTGGCTTACACGGCTGGCAGGTCAGCCCTTACCACCATGTAAAAGCATTCTGTCCAACATTTTGGAATGTGAGCTAGTTCACATGGGGCCAGATTGCTCTCTAACGATAGTACATTTACACTATACATTACACTATGACACTTATAAGTATTGCAAGTAGATGGTCTACTTATAAGTGTAATCGTGCAATGTATAGTGTAAATGTACTGTCGTCGAACCGCAATCTAGCCCCTAAGTAGTCACTCTAACACTACCGAAGTGCAATCTGGCCCCTAAGTGGCCTCTTCGATAGATTAGGGTTATAGAGTCCAGTCCCGCATATCCAGTCTAGTGATTCCTACTAGATGGTACTAGGGGCAAATTTAAAGAAAATAATTAAAATGAGATTAATTGTGATATATAGTGAAAAAGTGTAAAGAAAGGACTAAATTAAAAGAAGATAATAAGTTTAAGGACTAAAATATAATTTACCGTGAAAGTCATTAATTGTGGGACTGATTGGTAAATTATAATTTGAGAAGTGAATAAATTTGAAAGTTTAATTAACTAATGACATAAATGTAAATAAAAAGAAGGGCAATATTGTAATTTGATAAAAATTTAGGAGAAACAGTAATTGTGTGTAAAAGAAAGCTAATAAGTGAATTTTGATAGAAAATGAAGTTATTTAATAGCATTATTGTAAATAAGTGAAAATTTAAGGTAATACATTAATTTAGTGAAAGTTTAGGGACTAAACTGTAAATTGACGATAGAAAAGTAAATTAAAGGATTAAAATATGATTTATAGGTAAAGTAAATAATATGAGTATTTCAAATATTACTGTAATAATAGTATTCATAATTTAGGAAGATATCACAAAATGTAACTGATTAAAATTAAGTAGGAAAAATAATGTACATGTACTATGCTTATAGTTTTTAAAAAATAGGTACTGTAAAGGAAATATTAAGGAGATAAAGGAAATGATAACTATTAATTAGTACTATTAATAACATCAATGATGATGGCTCAATAGATATTTCAATAACTGATACTACACCCAATTGTAAACTATAACTATAACTGTAGCTGATGTAAATAGGTTAATAAGATATTTACAAAGATTGTTAACATAATTGGCCATTAATTAAGCGAATATAATGGTATTAATATTAAAGTTAACTGTATAGGTGATAATGACACTGATGATAAAAGTAGTAATGATAAATATGGTAACTGAAATACTGACAAAGGTACATGATAAATGATTAAGGCAAAAGATTTATTAGGACGATAAAAGTACGACTTAAGCTATTTACAAGTCTCACGAAATAATGTTCATATAATGGGAATGAAGATATATGCTTGTGTGTGTATGCATGTAGTAATAATATAAAAAATTTATGATATGTATCCACCACTGGTTAATTTAATGCTCAGCACATAGTGTTATTTACTGCGCGCAGGTTATGAAGATGGAAAGCTTTAAGTGTCCGAAATTTCTATGACAGTCGAGACGAGGAGCAAATGCAGAGATAAGAAGATAGGCATGGCATGTATATGCTTCTGATGGACTTTAAGGTTTTTGAGCAATAGATATGTTATGTATGAAATTTTTAGATAGTGTTATGTATGGACTGTTATATTATGGTTGTTTACCTATAAGTTTTACTGATATTCGAACGCGAAATTTTTTTTCTTAACTATTCATTATATCATGGTTTTGCAATGTCAATACTGATGGGATAACTGTGGCATCTATTTACTACAAGTATTGTATAGAGTGTTAAGGGTGTTACAGCAAAACTATAAATTGGTGAAGGTATAGGGACCTAACTATAATTTGTCAATAGCGATGTAAAATAAGGGATTTAAAAGATAATTGATAGGCAATTTGAATGTTAATTGTATAATAAATTGACAATAGAGAAAATAATGGTATCGATGCTAATGTTATGATAATGGCAATAGGGTTAAATGCAAGAAAAATAAATGAGTAATGATAGTATCAGTAACCAAATGAAAAATGTCATGGTAGTGTTAAAAAATTATTATCATGGATTAGAAAAAACACAGATATAGAATTAAACATGTATAATTAAGTAAAAGGAATGAATTGAATTTATTTAAATAATGATAATGGTTGTAACACCCTTATACCCGTAAATTATACGGATATCGGATGTCACAACACTACACTGATAAACATTACAATGCACTCCATAGTTCAGTGAATTTTTTTTTCACCAATAATAATCACAACCATACATATACAAAACCATAACAATACACTAACAACAAAACACACGTCATACCATATGCCGTTGCTTCCCTCTATAACGATCGTATACATGCCATGCTAGTCCTTCTACCATTGCTGTCGAAAACTTCCCTCCGTCGTCACTACATCTTTAGCCACATCTAAATCTAGTATAACCTGCGTGCAGGAACAGTCTATGCGCTGAGCATTAAAAATGCTCAGTGGTGGATACATATCCTAGGTTTTCCATATAATTCTACATGCATGCACACACAAGCATATTTCTGTTATCACATCTTTTAAACATTAATTATGCACTTTAGTCATTTATCATTCTTATATCCTTTGTTTTCTTTTCTTGTCACTACACCTTAACTTATTTCATTCTATTATCAGTATCATCACTATACGTACTATTAAACCTGATAATTTTAACTCTATGTCAGGTCTGTTAATTAATAATTAAATTTATTAAAAATCTTTCTTTATGTTCTTAACGATTCTTTTAATTACACTAACTCTCTAGCACTTAACAATTACACTAATATATTTTCCACTTAATCAAAGCTATTAACATCATTATTGACATTATTATAAATCTTATTATTCATACTAACAATTCTGTACACATTCAAAATATTATCAATTTATATTATGGCTTTGGCAATTACACTACCATATTATACTATTATCTTTACATTTATTATTCCTTATTATAATTATTTAAATACTTTTATTATATTTTATTTGTCTGACTAAACTATTAATCTCATGAACCCTTTTTAATTTCACTTAATATCCATATACTTTAGTCTAAGTTCGCTAAGTCCTAAACATTCTTCCTATTTACTATTTTGCCGTTCCAAGTCACCTATTATCATTATTATTCTCATTAATTAGATTTATTGATTTCTATCTTCATTTCTTAACTTTCAATAATATGTCCCAATTAATAAATACTATTAAGATCAATTATCCTAAAATCCCTGATTTTCCACTTATTTACAATAATGCCACTACTTCACACTTTTGCCCTTCATTATTTCTTAATTACAATTATGTCTCTATATAAACTTAATTTAATTACACACACATACTCAATCATTTAAATCAATTAAAATTATTATTCACTTAATAATTATTTATACCATAATATTCCATTTTTTATTGATTATTTACTCATTAATTATCAACTATGCTTTCAATATTTATGTTAGTGATTACTTCCACTTCAATCCCTTAATTAGCCTTACTATTGTAAATTTTTCAATTAGGTCCCTAAACTTTTATCAAGTTACGATTTTACCCTTAATTATCTTGCATTTATATTTATGCCCTTATTTACTATAATTATTTCAATTAATTCTTTTTTCACATACTTTATACTTATACTATTCAATAATTAAAATTAATCATTAAATTCATCATTAAAAATCACTTATTCATTTATTTAAGCACATTATTGGCTATTTACACTTTAATCCTTCTTATCTACCACTTATTCGATTCATTACTATCTTATATCAATAATTACCTTTCAATCCTTTAATTAACTACTTTGTGGTTGTTTACAATTAAATCTCTCTTACTTTACATACACTAATTTGAATAGGCATTAATATATCAATTAAGTCACTTAATTAATCAATTAAATCAATTTATTAACTATATAAATTTTATTCCTTAAATTAACCTTACAATTCAAAAAAATTACATTTGGGTCCTGATCTTTTTCAATAGTTCCGTCTATGTCCCTTATTTTTACTTAATTACCAAAATGCCCTTCTTTACACTAAATTACCAATTTGCCCTTATTTACTATTCATTTCCATCTTTAACATTTATTAACCTTCCAAGTTACATTTTAGTCCCTACTTTATCACTTTTTCACCAAATTACTATTTTGTCCCTACATTTTCATTTATTTACACAATTAACCTTTTAATTACACTTTTTACCTAAGTTACTTCATTCCTATCCATTAAGTGTAAAATTAGTAATTTACCCCTAAACTTACTATTTCATTCAATTCAATTTTATTTTCACTTAATTTTTTATTTATCACTACTTCAATCAATTTAATTACAGTACCCCGAGGCATAAAATAAACCAGTTGAGAAGTCACTTATGACTATGCAAATAAACGGTTCTCCTGGCCTACTGGTGGACTGTCCTCTTAAACAAATACAACACAACTCATTTCATACATTGGAGATAGATAACAGGATCCAAGAATGATGAATAAAAATATTATAATGAGAAGAGAAGAAAAGTTTAGTGTTTAATATCGAAAGAAAACTTAGGTTTTTATTTCTTTTAAGCTTATCCTTCTCAAAGGATTACAACACATATATATAGGCCTTTCATAAAGAAGGCTTACATCATTGCTTATGTAGATCATCACTAACACTCCTTTTTACAACATAAGATATGGATGAATCTATTTTACAAAAGATACTTTATTTAAAGGAGGTTTACTAAAGTAGCTTTACTAAAGTATTTAGCTTTAGTCTTTGCAGCTTTGGTTAATGGGTTCATGGGATAGAGACATGTTCATGTCTTTTGGATCCAAATCATATGTGCCAAGCTGTGGGGTCCAGTCAATATCATCATTATTCCTATCTTCTTACTTCGGTGTTGACAGAAAGTTTTGAGCCATGGAAGTATTATCATCATCAAGAAGGCTTAAAGTAAAGTATGGGTCCTGGGAATTTTGAAATAGCGAGTCCAAATAATTAGGCATGAGGGATGACTTAGCAGTGTCATATGCTGGTAGATGTAATGAAAAAGGTTTAATACTGTTGAGTTCACATAGCATATGATAGAGGGAGGCCTTGACAGAAGGATTTGTTAAAAGATCAGGATTTTTAATTGTCTACTAATGGAAAACTTGAGGCTGTGTCCATATGGAGTCTTGAAAAGGATTCCAAACATAGGGTCTGGTGAAGAAGTAAACAACAGAATAATTCTTTGCTTGTGATTCAGTCTTCTACCATAACTGGAGAGCTTGAATTCTTCTTAGGAATTCATGACACCACCAAGAGAGAGGAGTGTACCATTCTAGGAACTGCCAGTGAAATGAGCCTTGCTTGTCTGGATCAGTAAGAATGTCATATATTTCAACAAGTGAAAATATAACAGCATGAGTATATAGCATAGAAAGGCACTAGAGGAACCAAAGTTCTTCCTCATAGCATGGTGAATCTTGCTAGACTTTAAAGAGAATGGACCATAGTTTGTCAATATAAAAGTAGTTTTCATTTGGTGGGACATTTCTTTTGATGGTGAAAAGACGTAAATAATGAAACAGATGGCAGGTAGCAAATAATTTAAAGTGTGCAGGTGAGGTGAGAGAACAGGTAGAGGGGTTAGATTCTTTTCTCATGGCTGGGAGATTTAGGAAAGGATTTTGGGATTTTCTGGGATTAGGATGTAGTCTGAACCTATCCATAGTGTAAACCAACGGTAAAATGGTAATGGTGGTGATAGGTTTTGGTTTTGGAGGTAGTCTGGAAAGATAATCTGGAATTAAGTTCTTATTGCCTTTTATATGCTCAACCTGAAAGTTGTACTTACAAAACCATTCAGCCCATTTGAGAAGTTGATGATGTGGAACAGACTTTCCTTTGAAGGAAAGCATCTTGGGGAAAGATGAACAGTCCATGACAATTGTAAAGTGATGTCCAATAAGATGGAATTCGAATCTTTTTATGTCATACTTAATTGCTAAGATTTCTTTAAAGGTGGAATGATAATGGCATTCAGATTCTTTGAACTATCCACTTGCATATCCACGGATGTGTTGGATATTGTCTTTTTCTTCCAAAAGGATTGCACCCTAGCATTCATCACTTATGTTTGTCTGAAGATATCTTTTTCCTGTGGAAGGAATGTGAAGAGGTGGCAAATCTTAAGTGATTGCTTTTATTTTGTGGATTGATTGGGAGTGAGTGGCCGACCAAGGTGGAGACTTCTTTTTCAAAAGCTGAGTGAGTGACTTTTAAAGGTGACTCAAATGGGGAATGAACTGTCGGATGTAATTAGCTATACCAAGAAATTATTGAACCTATTTGTATGACAGGTGGCTATCAGGAAATTTGAGAAGTTCTTTAGCCAAGTGGGGCTGTGGCTGGTAAGTACCATTAGTAAAATGTATCCCTAAGAAATCAATTTCTTCTTTGGTAAGAGTCATCCTGGAAGGTGATAACATGATACCATGTTCCTTGGTTAAATTGATGAATATCTGAAGCTGTTTTTGATGTGTATGAACATCAAGTGAAAAGATCAAGATATCATCAATATAAATCAAGGCAAATGATAGAATTGATTTATAGACATGTTTCATGGTTTGTTGGAAAATGGAGGGTGCCGTTTTGAGTCCAAAGAGCATGACAGTCCATTGGTAATTGAAGTTACGAATACAGAAAGTAGTCTTCGGTCGATCGGCTGGTTCAATGCCAAGTTGCCACAATCCAGCTTTAAGGTCAAATTTTGAAAAGATATGGCCATTGTGAAGGAAGGGGAATAGTGAGGAAATGGTAGGCAAAGAGTATTTATTGTCTTTGAGAAAAAGGACAGGTCTTTTCTTGCCACAAATTTGTTCTGAAAGTTTATTAACATAGAAGACCTGACACGCCCAATCTGACTGAGTGGGCTCAATGAGGTTTTGGGCCAATAATTAGGTGCATTGTTCTTGGGCTAAAGAAAAGTTTTCTGGAGTCATACCAGGATGGGTAGCTTTAGTGGGGTTAACATCTTCTGATTTTTTGAAAGGTAAGGTAATAAAGAATTCAGGACGGGTCCACAAAGGGTTTTGGTGTTTAGAGAGGAAACCTGTGTGAGAGGTAGCATAACAGTGGGCTACAAGCTGGGCTTGGATGTCTTGGAATGGGTTTAGGCTTTGTATAGTAAATAAGGTTGGTGTAGTGTATAAGGCTGAAAATATTTTTTGTGTCTGACTCCAGTGGATTGGATATGGAGTTTAGGCATTTGAAACAATGCATCAAACCCAAGTACAAGATCTTTACCGGGGAGTTCATAACCAAGAGCATGAACCCAAATAGAACAATTAGGAAATAGTTGAATCTTGATGGGTTGCTTTGTTCTAAGCTTAATGGTAAGAATACCCTGATTTGCTGCTTGAAAATGCTGAGTGAAAGGTTTCCAAAAGGATTGAGGAAGGACTTTTGGATTAAGAATGGTATTGTGCGCACCAGTGTCAACAAATGCAATGACATTAATGGGTTTGGAAAATTTGTTTGAGAAAATTTTGGCAGGAACCAAAGGAATGGGGTGTGAAGAGGAAATGGATTTTAGGGATAGTTCTGGAAGAGGTAAAGGGTTGAAAGCAGCAATATCAGTCAGAGGTTCTTCTTCAGAGTCCTCATCTGAAAAATCAGAGTTGGAATCTTGTAATGCTAAAAGAGTGTAGGTATCTGCATCATCATCAATTAAGAATAGTGACTCAACATCATCATTTTGAAGATCAATGGCAGAAGCTTGTTGAATCTGCAGAATAAGCTTCTGGGATTTCTTCCTGTTAGGATAGGATTTTGCAAAATGTCCTTTCTTGCCACAAGCATAGCATCTGTCTCCTTTCTATTTGAATCTTTTCCGTCTGAAGAACCGAATTTTCCTTTTCCTTCTTGGAGGATAAATTCTACAAGATTTTTTGGTGAACATAGACTACTTGGGAGGTTTAGAAGAGCAATATTTTATCGAAAAACACTTAATTCTCCAAACTTTAACCAAATTACAATATTGTCCTTCTTTTTACTTTATTTACAATTATGCCATTAGTTAATTACATTTCCATGTCCAGTCACTTATTAACTTATGATTTATCATTTGATCCTCTATTTAAACATTTAACGGTAAAATTACGTTTTAGTCCTTAAAGTACCATTTTCAAGTCAAATTTTATTTTTGTCCTTATCTTAACTTATCTTTATCTTTATCTTTATCTTTATCTTTATCTTATCTTTATCCCCATCTTTATCTCATCTTTATCCTTATCTTTGTCTTAATCACTTATCTTGTCTTATATTCATTTAATTATCCATATTAATTCCAATTTAATCATTTTAATTTCACTTTTACCATTTTGCCCCTAGTATCAATCAGGTAGAAAATCTATTAACCGGATATACAGGACGTGGATCCCACAGATCCACTACACCATAGAATGATCCCAAAGGAACCATTCAACACTAGCACTGCAATACACTGAACACTACATTGAGATATACCATCATTGACCGATCGACAGCGAGTTGCCATGACTCGAACCGCAGTGTGGAATCCCTATGTCTAGCCAATTATATCCTGGACTAGATTTCACCACGAAACCACTAAGGGCACATAAAAATCATATTTTTAATTTATATAATATATAACATTAATTTACATCATTCCACCACCACAAGCACTTCACTTCCAAATTCTCATCTCATTTATAAATTCACTTTTCTTTCACTTATTTAATCACTTTAATACTAGGCATAGCAAAATGCACATTTTACACTACACATCCCAATATTCTTACTTATTATTTATTTTTAATACCAATTATGACATTTCTTCACTTTATTTAATCATAATCAATAATATTCACTTTTGACATAATGTGTGTTCATCACATAAAATATACAATTAAACATTAAAAATTCTAATTAATTTATTTTACACTTCATTTCATTTATACATTCATTTTTAAACATTTCTATTACCAATTTCACAAAATTAACTATAAAATTATCAACATACTCATTCAACCCTCACTTGTTCTATACTTTAAAATTTCTCATTTTAAACATTATTCACTTTCATCCCACTTATTAATCCCTAGTAACACTAAACATAACATTTTACACAATTTTCATCATGCATGTCCATATTTTTACTTTATACATATTAGTAAATCATACCAAATTAATTTCAATTAAATTCAATTTATTCCAATTAACTTAGTGCTCACTCTATTATCATTCTAATGTCATTTTATACCATTACACTTAATCAATTATCAAATTTCACTAAATCATCCTAACTTATTCTATTCGGCCAAAGTGTATACATACCCTTTTCACTTAGCTTTCTTTCTTCTAATCACTCAATTAATTAAATTACATATTATATATCACTAACACAGTTGCTAGATTCTTTAATCATAAAAGTTATTCAAGTACTCCCTATGAATACCATTCGGCCAAACCTAGGGTTCCTACATCCATTTCTTTTCTTTCCATTTTAATCATTCAAAATCTCATTTTTAACCTTCCTAAACATGTGTTAGCCTATTTCTAAGTGCTAATTCTACAATTATACGGTGTACCGGTTATAGTACAAAAGATGCCGATCCCACGAGGAATGTGATAAATATTACACACTATTACTATTCAATTTTAATCTTGTTTACAATGATCTTAAATTTTAATCATGAAAGTGGAAATACTATGTCTAATGCTATCTAACCTTGTTATAGATAATCGAAGAAGACAAAAGATTAATGATTATAAAATAATAAATAGAACTTGAATTAATTATTCTTGATTATGAATATATTCTGATCATGCAAGCTAAGTTGAATAAGATTCCAATTTACTCTCTCGACATAAACTAGAGTGCCTAAAACATACATTTATAATTCTAATTCATAATTTTCATTAATGAATTAGAGGGTTATACATGCAAATTTCAGGAATAATAAACAACCTATAACAACCATTTAATATTATGATTTCTTAAATAATACTTCAATGATGAACTTCTATTAGATTTAAGTAAGAATTTATCTTTCAATTAAACACTTACGTATAATGATCATGTATAAAAATACTAATAGAAATTTCTACAAGAAAAAATATCAAATTGATATGAATAACAAAATATAACATTAAATATTCAAATTCATAAAAGCATCATTTAATAATTACAAAGAAGAAGTAAAAAGATAAGAAATGAAGAAGGAGATTCCTCAACCCTTTTCCCTTTCACAAAGGATATCTTCTTCATTGTAATTAATCTTCTCTTCAAAACATGAAAAAAAACTAAGAACTTTTAACTACAGTGCTTACAGAAAATAAATAAATATTTAACTTGTAATAAAAACAATCCTCTATATACATACCCCTAAAATTACAGTTGAGAGATAAATTTATAGAATTCCAAAAGTTGTATTCCCTCCTTCAAAAGTTTCAAATATTGGTGAAGAATTATGCCTCTTCGTAGAAAATTGCCCCAACGGATAGTTCTGTCGCGCTCGCGATCACTGTCGCGCTCTTAACAGAACACCGATTACCTTTTTTCCTTTTCTTTCTTTTTTCTTTTCTCTTACTTCTCTGGCCATTCACGACTCGTGATCCCCTTTCACGAGTCGTGCACTCTTCCTTCGAGTCGTGCATTTAGCTCACGTCTCGTGAACTGCTTTCTTTTCCTTTCCTTTTTTCACTCTTTCTTTTTTTTTTTGCTCTGGTCTCTTTGCATCGTCACGAGTTGTGATCCCTTTTCACGACTCATGCTCCTACTCCTCTTCTTCGGCAGGTCCTCCTTGTTTCAGCATCTTCACGTTGCACACATTCACGAGTCGTGTTCCCATCCACGACTCATGCTCGTCTCCCATATGCAAGCTCCATCACGAGTCACTCCTCCCTTCACGAGTCTTGACCCACTATCACAACTCGTGAACATCCATTTAAGCTTCTCTACTTCATTCGTGCATCTTTTCCTCCTTTTCACTCAAATCACCCGACAAAACACAAAAATAAGTAAACTAAAGAAATAACATGAAAAATACATATATTTACATAATTAACTTCTTAAACTCACACTAAACACATACTAAATAATGCATCAATTAGGCACCTATCAACATGTCTGTCAAGTTTATTTCAATTAAACACGCATAAATCACCTGCATGTAACATGAACATAGCCTAAAATCATGCCTTTTTAATGGAAGAAGAAGGATATTATATCCACTAACCTTATTTCCTTGTTCTCCACATCTTAAGCATGCTTTTCATGCCTTTACTCCTTGAAAAACCATTACCTCCTTAGATTTCTTCATGTGGCTGAATATACTATCCAAGGAAACCACCATTAATTTGCTTCCTTTTTGCAATATAATTACATAAATATCATTTATATATCCTAAACTACCTATTGGAACCTTTGAATCAAATTATAGAACCCTAAATCACTTAACTCATTTTTAGGGCATAACCTTTGTCACTTGCTTTTTCCCACTTTTAATCCGCCAAATGAACTCTAATCACCACCATCAGATTCTAGAGAGGCTAAACTTTGCTTGAGGGGCTTGGATTTGGGGACAAATGAAGAGAGAATTGAAGAAAATGGAAGAAAAATCAAGATGAACAATTATGCCTTATGGAGGAAGAGGTGAGCTGCTGTAATTCTATTGATTTCTCTAGAGATATCTAATATTCCAGCCTTTATATAGCCTCTCTTAATGGGCCAAATCTTGGGCCAATCAATTGGGCCAAACCAAAAGCCTATTTAGGTAATTTAAGCCCATTTTCCAACCAAAAATAATTTCTCCCATTTTCCAAGTTCAATTTCACTCAAAATGAATTTCATAATTCTTAAAATATATAATTTAGCCTTCACATAATATTTTAACTCAATTGAATATCGTTTCCCAATCCGCTAATTTCTTACCAGTCCGATAACTCAATTTTCTTTCTCACCGTAAAATTTTTTTTCATTATCGTTTTATTCTCCATAATATTTCAAGCAAATTCGTGCTTTTAGATAATTTTTCTGAGGTCCAAAACTCCATTTAGAGTTCGATCAAACCTTGGTCAAACTAGTCAAACTAAAATCAACTGTTTTAATCGGTCCGGCTCACTGGTTGAACCGGTTTGGTTCACTTTCAATCCTTAACATTATTTTCACTCTTAATAGCCCATTTAACCTTGGTTTCATCTCAATCAGGGTTCCTATCCAGTCCGATTCAATTGAACCGGTCCGGTTCACTAATTTTTCAATGTCAACATAAAATTACCTTTTCATCGCCATACTATTCTACACACTATTTTGAGTCTATCTATGCTTTTAGATAACTTTTTAGAGGTCATTTACTATCTTTAAAGTCTCTGTCAAACTAGTTACTATTTGAATCGAACTAGAGGCTTTTCTTCAGTTTGCCTTTCGGGGAACTTTTTGACCTCATTTTCACTCCAAATTGCATCAATAAACTCCATTTAACAGGCACTTTCCAACAGTCCAATAAAATATTTTTCCCTGCAGACTTCTCGGCAGATAACCCATTAGGGGCTTCCCTGATCCGACCACGTTTAACTTTTTTTCTTTACTATATTTTAGGATCCAAACTCTGATATTTTCACATGAAATTCACACTATAGACTCTATACATTTCACTGATCACTGCTAACCCAGTGTTGAGGTCATTACATTGTTTAAAATAATATTGATAATGATAATGAAATTATTGGAACTCTTAAGGAAATGATATGTCATAGAAAATGGACTAAACATTTAGGGTTATGTAATTAAAGTACTAATTGTAAAGATTAAGGAATATGTAAAATAATGAAAGTTAAAAGATAATATTGGTAACATAAATGTTAATTATAATAAATAGATAAAAGAAATATAAGTGATAATGTTAATGAATGATTGAGCAAGTTATAGAATGTTAGAAGAGATCAGATGAGATGAGATGAGATAAGCTAAGATAAGATGAGATAAGATAGGATAGGATAAGGTTTAGATAGAATTGAAAATAGAATGTTAAAGACTAAATGGTAATTATGTAAAAGATTGAAGTGACAATGTAAAAATGGTTTTAAATGAATAAATACGAAGCTAAATAATAAAATGAGTGAAAATATAAAATATTAAGGATTTAATGTGATTTCTTGCATAAAGTGTAAGTAGGGACTAATCGATAATTTTACATGATAAATAATGAATTAAGTATGATGTATGAATAACTAGTGGCATATTTGTAATTATTGTGAAATTGAATGGAAAAATCGTAAATTAAGGGAAATTGAAGGATATAAAATGTAATTAACAATAATAAGATTAAATGAAGGATTTAAATGTAAATTGACAAGGTAATTGATTAGTATATGTAATTGTAAGGATAATAAGAGTTTATTGTACAATGTAATTAAGAAAAATAATAATAAGAATTATATGGACATTAATAATAGAAATATATGTGTTATAATGACATTAATTCTGGAAATACATATGGCAAAAAATGAATGTTAATTATGGTAAATGTAAATTATGGAAATAATGAGAGTTTAATAGTGAGAATAAATGAATAAATTTATATGACTATCAAGTGTCAATGTATGAAAGTGTTTGTGTGTATAAAGATGAATATTATCTATAGAAATACTACTTATGAGAATGATGATAGTTTAATTAGAGGGAATTAAATGAGTGAATGAAGTAATTATTTGTAATGGTATAAATTTAAATTATGCATGCATGTTTGAGTTAGTATTGGAAAATTTATGATATGTATCCACCACTGGGCATTTTTAATGCTCACAGCACGTAGTGTGGTTACTGCATGTAGGTTATAGAAAGAAAATAAGTGGTAGTGGCCGAGGTTTACTGGTGATCGAAATAATGTTCGACAACAAGGATAAAGGTGTAGGCATGACATATATACGACTGCAATGGATGAACACGAGATTGTATAGGATAGGTATGTAAATTGTGTGTCGGTATGTCTGTTATATTGTTGTATTTGTACGAATGCTATTGTTGGAAAAAAAATTACTGAAATGTCCAATGTAAGGTTATTAGCGACTGTTTAATGATGTGTTATCTATTAACGTACGCAAAGTATAGTGTTATAAGAGTGTTACAATACATGTGTATGTTTGTGTGTGAGATTGAAAAATATGCATGTAAAATGTGACATAAGGAAAGAAATGAATTATTTAGATTGGAAAATGATGGATAACATAGAAATTATGAAAATAATAAAATTGGAGTATGTTTTATAGGTTGGGCCGAATGGACTATTAATGTGAAACGTAATGATTTTTGATGTTTTAATGGATATTATGCTTGGAAATGAAAATAAATTAAAAATAAGTTTATAGAAATTTAATGAGAATTTTTAGGAATTAAATGAATATGTTTTATGTTATGCAAGTTTTATGTATTAAATGATAAAAGTGAATTATGTAAGTTTAAAATTAAATAATGGTATAATTAAGTGAAGAATGCTTAAAGAATGGAATGGCATTATATTATATGAAAGGAAAATAAATTGGAAGACAAAAATGAGATACGGCTGAATGATGCATAATGTGAAAATTGATGAATTGTGATGTTTATGGTTATGTACACATGGAAATGGAATGAACTGTAATGTATGTGAGCTTATTATGCAGTATGTATGAATAAATAATTAGAATATAATATGATGTGATGTGCTGTGCTGTGGAATTATATAAATAATGAAAATCATGGAAATAAAAGAAAAATGTGTATTGCCCTTCGTATTTCTAGTAGCTAAATCTAGTTTAGGATATAGTTGGCTAGCCATAGGGACACATATATCGCAATGCGAGTCATGGTGACTTGCTTAGGTAGGCTAATGGCGGTATACCATAAATGAAATGCTTAAATGTTCACAGTGCTTTAAATGTTAAATGTAAATGACAGTGGTGGTCCTTCGGGGTCACTTTTAAATGTTTTGGACCTGTAGAGTCCACTTCCTGTGTATCAGGTTCGGAGATTTCTACCAGATAATTAGGGGCGAAATAAATTAAATGTGAAATGTAGAATAAATATAAAAGAAAGGAGATATAAGCATAAATATGTAAAGAATTGAAAGTTAAAAAGAGTAAATGGAAATTATGCAAGAAATAGAGTTAAAGGATTGAAAATGAATAAATTAGAAAATTAATAGTAAACATAATATAATGAAGTTAAAAATAAGGACTAAAAGTGTAATACGTATAAAAGTGGTTTTTAGGGACTAAAAAGGTAATTTACAGATGAAATGATAGATTATGAATTAAAAATAAATATTAGTGGCAAAATAGTAAATTTGAGTGTAAAAAAGGTAAAATTGGAAAAGAAGAATAAAATAGGGACTAAATGGTAATTTGGCAAATTTAGTCTAATCTAAGGACTAAATAGCAAAAGTGACATGATGATAGCTAATATGGAAATTGAAGAATTTTAATTGAGAAAATAATAGTGATAATATAAATAGTAATTAAGAAATATAGTAATAATAATATTAAGAATAATATAAGAAATGTCG
This sequence comes from Excoecaria cochinchinensis, assembly GCA_947683425.1. Classification (NCBI taxonomy): domain Eukaryota; kingdom Viridiplantae; phylum Streptophyta; class Magnoliopsida; order Malpighiales; family Euphorbiaceae; genus Excoecaria; species Excoecaria cochinchinensis. Next base: position 8,367,048 of record CANTUQ010000043.1, read on the forward strand.
AATAAATATAAATATTTATGAATTGATTTATATAGAGATTAATATATATTAATGTATAGTCATAACATGTAAAAATGTATGCATGCATGTGAGTTTATGATTGAATGGAAAATATTAGATTTAGTATCGATAACTGAGCAAATTATGCTAAGCGCGTAGTGTTTGCTGCGTATAGGTTTAGGCTAGGAAATCAATAGGCAGGAGCAAGCATACAACTAAACTTTTGGGAGCTTTATTAAGAAGCAGAAGAATTTGTGAAGCATTAAATCCTATGATGTAAATTGTTATATATGTAAATAGATAATATGTAGCTATATGGAGACTTTTATGTATTTGAGTATAAACTATATATGACAAATGATGTATATAATGTGTGATTACTACTTGATGGAATGATGTTGAAATTGGATGTATTGTGGTTGTTGGAAAATGTGAACGTAAGGACCCAAAGTACCCCCTAGATGGATTAAGGTATAATCAAGGTGGAATTTGAACGAAAAATGCATAATCGAGTAGTTAAAGCAGTTAAGTGTAGTAATGTACATAGTCGGAATTTTGTAAAAAGACTAAGAACAAGTTAGTCATTTGACATCTATGGATTAAATTAAATGAATTAAGTAATATTGTGGGCCAATGTATGAGAATAGATTAATTATAAGATTAATGTAAGAATAAATGAATGAGGAAGGATTAAATAGGAGATTAGGCATAAAAATCTAAATTGGACCAATTAGGGCTTGACATCTTGCATTCAAGATACGTGAAGAAATTAAGGATATTTAAAGAAGAGAGAGGGACGGATGGAAGAGGAAAAAGAAACATAAAAATTAGAATTTTCTATCTCTCCTCATGCCACTCTCTCACTCATTAAAGACATAAGATGTTTATGAATTTTCTCAAGTTGCAAGCTCAATTAGATGAAAGATTATGTAAGTAAAGGTTAGAATTTACCTTCCTTTCTTACTATCCTTTTTTCTCCTACTTAAGAATTCTAATTAGTGATGTGGATGGATTTTGATGATTATGGCTATGGAAGTTGAACAAGAAGAAGAAGAAAAGAGGAGGTGTAAATGAAAGTGAAGTTTGAAGGGAAAGAAAGTATGGAGCTTAATTAAGGTTAGGGAACTTTCTTTTTTGAGCTTGATTGAGAATAAATGATATTTATTTTGAATGTATAGTGAAGATTTGTATTGGTTTGAATGCTTAATGATATTGTAACACCCCAATACCCCTTGGGAGGAATATCGGGTTGCTACACACACACTAACACATACAGATAAACACTCAAGCATAACCAGACGCGAAAGCATACAAAATATACAGTAAGCGGAAGCATATAACAGGTCAAAGCATACTAACATAAATAGTTCTCACAATTCATATTACAAAAATGTATTAATGACATTACATGCCTTGCCTTACAAATACAAAACATTATACAAGAGTTCTTTACAAAAAGAATACTATAATCATTACAAAAAGAAACCCTTCAAAACAAAAACTCCTAGTGGCCAACAAATGAGGACTCTCACTTCAGAACTGAACTTGCATACCTACACGGGAAAAACACCCATGCTAAGCGATAACGCTTAGTGGGGATATACAGAGCATATACACTTGCATCATACATCACTAACATTTGTACATATATCAATAAGCATACCATTATCACTACCATGTATTTAACATAAACAGTTATTACTAACAAGATAGGGCATAAAGCAATAATCTTTTCAAGCACCATGTATGGAAGTAATAGCTTTCACGAGATAACAGGAGCAAACTCATATACAGGACAGATACAAGTTCACTTGATATCTTACAAACACACCAAAAAAAATAAAACAACACAAAAGCTTGAGTTCACAACGAGGGTGGATACGGGTGTTCAGAATACTGACAAGCAGTATCAAAAGACTGAAGTCTAAAAGTTAAAATATCAAAAGACCGAACTCTAAAAGTTAAAATATCAAAAGACTGAAGTCTAAAATTTTAAATACTCGAAGGTACAAGCACTAGACACTACGGGCTGACACTAACAGCTGCAAAACACTAACCCTTTATAAGCATGCTTATATATCCTCTACCTTGACTTTTCAGGCTTACAATACACAAGTATTCAACTCAATCCATAAACAACTAAACATACATATAACAAGTTAATCATACATGTATAAAAATACATATAGATTTACTATGCATGTACATACATTAATCAAACTCGCGATCCTTGTCGCGACCACAACAGAATACCAAGAATTGCTTCTATCGCGCCCACAACCATGCTTGCACTTGCGACAGAACCTAACACATGTTGATGTCGCGCACGCAGGCCTCGCTGCTCTCGCAACAAAAAGCCAAAGTGGCTACTGTCGCGCTCGCGACAAGGCACGGCATAGCTCGGCCATACGGGAGAAAGCTCGGCAGGATCGGCGATGCTCAGCATGTAGACCATGCCAAGGAGCATTCTGTCGTGCCCGTGACCCGTGTCGTGCTCACGATAGAAGCGAACTAAGTGTTCAACTCCTAGCAAAACATACCATTCAAGCAGATACCTCACATACCTACTCAAGACTCACATGCTTAACCTTCAGAATCATACCAATAACACTTCTAAACACTAAAACAAGATCAAACTCAATTAATTACTAGTATCAATCAAAATGGCAACATAGACATAAAGATCATATAAAGCACTACACATACGAAAATCTATACATTTACCACATGCAAAGCTAAGTATGGCCCTCAATTGAACTATAGCATTAACTCAAGCATATAAATCCATCATTTTGCAACACATGTATTACACAAGAGGTTCACAACTTCAAAATGAAATCTCTACAATTACCACTACTAACTCAAACACAACATGCAATCAATTTAAAGGAGCACATTATCCCAACCTTTAGGAAGCAACTCAAACTCTTCTCTTCAAGAACCAATCTTCTCTTTGCCTTTTTCTTTTCTCCTTTCCTCTGCTTCTTGCATAATCCAAGAACTCATACTTCCTAATCCATAGCACAACCAACTCAAAACACTAAGGAGAAGAATAGAGTAGAAGAAGAAGACCCCAACAAACCAATTACACTTACCTCTTAACTTCACACGGAAACCCTTTTTAAACCAAACCAAATGCAAAAATTAATCAAAAGGAAGAACAATATCAAATGAAAAAGAAACCAAGAGAGAGCGAGAGGTCTAAGATTGCATGAAATCTAATTGGGATAGAAATTCCAACTAACACACCTTATATTGCATGCACAAATCCATGTGACACTCTCTCCTAATGCCATATAAACCCCTCTTGCCAAGTGTCCCTCTCAAGCAAACTTCCTCAAACGGTCCATGGCAAGTTTCTCATAAGCCCCTCAATCAAAATTCTACTCTAAAATTCTCTTTACTTTCCTTTTAATTAAGTCCTTATTAACCCTAAATCCACTTACAAAGCAATTAATAACACAATTCCTACTAGGGTATAATCCGAGTTGTTATAATTCTCTCCTTCTTAAGAAATTTCATCCTCGAAATTTCCCCCAATGTAAACATATGATCATACACATACCCATACTCTATCAAAACTCATACCAAACCACTTAAATAGTAAATAACTTACCAGAAGGACTTGCTTGCTCATCCTCTTTCTCTCTGACCATTGCGAAACATCGTGTTGGACCTCTTGAAGGAATCGGCATCTTAACCATTTTTCATGGCTCATGCATTGCTCTACCTCTTCTTCTATTACCCCTAATAGATCCAGTCACTCCCATGTTACCATTACTTCCTTGCTAAACTGTGCTCTCTTTCAACTCTGGACAGTTGGCTAGCATATGTTCCATGCTGCCACATCGGAAGCACACACTCGAAAGCTTTCTACACGTGCCCCAATGGAACTTCTCCCAGTGCTCACACTTTGGCACGGTACTACCATTACCAGAAGGTGCCAACACACTTCCTTTCAGTTCTTGCACATAACCCGATCCTCGTGTAACTTGCCCACTAACTGCCCTTGGGCTCTCTTACCACTCGACACACTACTTATAGTCACTTTCCTCTTCTGTTCCTTTCTCTGCTTTATCAGTTTAGACTCTTTTAACTTCACTGCAATCCAAACCAACTAATATTAACCCACCACATGCATTGCAGCCATGGCTGATAAAGGCCCTTAAATGTTCTCTCTCAAACCATCTTCAAAATGACGGTACTTAAACTCTTCGGTAAGCAACACATTCGGCACATATTTGGTTAACCTGCTGAACTCTTTCTCATACTCTCCCACAGACATACCTTTCTATTTCAAACTTATGAATTCCTTCTATTTTGCTTCTCTGTATGCCTTAGTGACATACCACTTCTCAAACTCTTGAACAAAGTACTCCCAAGTCATCTCAATAGGCTGCTGGGGATTCCTCAACACCAGCTTCCACCAATCGTAAGCCGGACCTTGTAATAAAGACACTGTATAATTCACCCTTTCACTAAGGGACAGTTTATCTCTTACAGAATTTTGCTCGTATTCTCCAACCAATACTCGGCTATGTCCGACTGATCCATGGTAGTACCATTAAATTCCTATGCCTCTCTCTTTCTAATGAGATCCGTAGGGGCCGTTGGGGCAGTCAACCTCTCAATCAAATACATTAATCCTTGTACTAATATCGGGTCACCCTCAGTTGGACCCATACCTTCAGCTCGAGGTCTCTAAGGAGCAGGCCGATGAACTCTCGCTGGATTAACACTACCCGTTGTCTCACCTATCTCTTCGCTCGGATCAGACTCCATCTAAACTCTACACAAGACAACAGCTGCATGAGGTCGTGACTCCAGATAGACTCATACACATCTAAACACCTTATAGTCCAAAACCATCTACCGCTGCTTTGATACCACTAAATTTTAACACCCCAATACCCCTCGGGAGGAATATACAGTAAGCGAAAGCTTATAACAGGTCAAAGTAACTAACATAAATAGTTTTCACAACTCATATTACAAAAATTTATTAACGATATTACATGCCTTGCCCTACAAATACAAAACATTATACAAGAGTTCTTTAAAAAAATAATACTATAATCATTACAAAAAGAAACCATTCAAAACCAAAACTCCTAGTGGCGAGCAGATGAGACCTCTCACTTCAAAACTGAACCTGCATACCTACACGGGAAAAACATCCTTGCTAAGCGATAACGCTTAGTGGGGATATACAGATACAAAGGACTTCTAAAGAAGTCACCGACATACAAAATACCAAAGAAGCATATACACTTGCATTATACATCACTAACATTTGTACATATATCAATAAGCATACCGTTATCACTACCATGTATTTAACATAAACAATTATTACTAACATGAGGGCATAAAGCAATAATCTTTTTAAGTATCATGTACGAAAGTAATAGCTTTCACGGGATAACAAGGGCAAACTCATATACATGACAGATACAAGTTCACTTGATATCTTACAGACACACCAAACAAAATAAAACAATGCAAAACCCTGAGTTCACAATGATGGTGGATACGGGTGTTCAGAATACTGACAAGCAGTATCAGAAGACCGAAGTTTAAAAGTTAAAATATTCGAAGACCGAAGTCTAAAAGTTAAAATATCAGAAGACCAAAGTCTAAAATTTTAAATACCCGAAGGTAGAAGCACTAGACCCTACAGGTTGACATTAGTAGCTTTATAAGCATGTTTACCTATCCATTACCTTGAATTTTCAGGCTTACAATACACAAGTATTCAACTCAATCCATACACAACTAAACATACATATAACATGTTATTCATGCATGCATAAAAATACATATAGGTTTACTATGCATGCACATAATTTAATCAATGCAAGGCTATACGCAATTAAGATGATCAAGACTTAAATTACAACACTGCATAGAGTCACGCTCGTGATCCTGGTCGCGCCCAAAACAAAATGCCAAGAATATCTTCTATCGCACCCACGACCATCGTCGCGCTCATGACAAAACCTAACACACACTGATATTGCACATATAGGCCTCATCGCTCTCGTGAGAAAATGCCAAAGTGGCTTCTATCGCACCCACGATGGAGTTCGCGCTTGTGTTAAGGCTCGACACAGCTCAGCTATGCATGAGAAAGCTCGGCAGGCTCGGCGATGCTCGACAGGTAGACCATGCCAAGGAGCATTCTGTCGCACTCGCGAAACATGTTGCGTTCGAGATAGAAGCAAACTAATTGTTCAACTCCTAGCAAAACATACCATTCAAGCACATACTTCACATACGTACTCAAGACTCACATGCATAGCATTCAGAATCATACCAATAACAGTTCTAAACACTAAAACAAAATCAAGCTCAATTAATTACTGGTGTTAATCAAAATGGCAACATAGACATAAAGATCATATCAAGTACTATACATACCAAAATTTATACATTTACCACATGCAAAGTTAAGTATGGCCCTCAATTGAACTATGGCATTAACTCAAGCATACAAATCCATCATCTTGCAACACATGCATTGCACAAGAGGTTCACAACTTCAACATGCAAGCTCTACAAGTACCACTACTAACTCAAACCCAACATGCAATCAATTTAAAGGAGCACGCAATCCTAACCTCTAGGAAGCAACTCAAACTTTTCTCTTCAAGAACCAATCTTCTATTCACCTTTTTCTTTTCTCCTTTCCTCAACTTCTTGCATAATCCAAGAACACATACGTCTTAGTCCATAAGAAACCAACTCAAAACACTAAAGAGAAGAATAGAGTAGAAGAAGAAGAAGAAGAAGAAGACAAACCAATTACACTTACCTCTTAACTTCACACGGATACCCTTTTCAAACCAAACCAAATGTAAAAATTAATTAAAAGGAAGAACAATATCAAATGAAGAAGAAATCTAGAGAGAGTGAGAGGTCTAAGATTGCATGAAATCCAATTGGGACAGAAATTCTCACTAACACACCTTATATTGCATGCACAAATCTATGTGGTACTCTCTCCTAATACCACACCCCTCTTGCTAAGTGTTCCACTTAAGCAAACTTCCTCAAATGGTCCATGGCAATTCTCTCATAAGCCCCTTAATTAAAATTTTGCTCTACAATTCTCCTTACTTTCTTGTCAACTAACACCTTATTAACCCTAAATCCACTTACAAAGCAATTAATAACACAATTTGTACTAGGTTATAATCCGAGTTGTTATAGATATTATATGTAGATTTCAGTTTGGTTTTGGTTGATTAGATTGGTTGTAAACTTGATTGTGGCATATAGGATAGTTAGGGGAAATTCTATCAAAATGTCACTGGACCTTGTGTGACTATTCTGGCCATAAATTATGTTATAGAACTTTAGATTGCATGAAATTAGTGTCATTGGAAATCTAAGACATATACCTACAAATGTCTTACAAATGTTTCCTAATTTTGGCTTTAATTTCCTCAAAATTCAAGTCAGTACAACTATTTTTACCGAGTTAAGGGAGCAGTTTGGATTGTTAAGGTCCATTTCTGGAGTTATAGTGATCGAGAAATGTGATGAATCAAAATTATAAGTAAATTACACATCTAGGAGAATAATTTTCATGAAGAGAGTATGGTCTAATTGTAACACCCTTAATCCATACGTAGTGAACACCACCTTAACTAGATGAGCCCCTACGATAGGTGAGGGCTATCACAACTACACATATGCTAATAGAGAAACACAAGCATTAACTTTCATGTATACGCAATCACTAGATTAGGAATCCTAAAATTTTATTTATATTAACTTAAACATGTATTGTTATTACATAATTTTATGCATTAACAATATCAATAACCAAAAAGGAATGTACTCGCTATATATCTGTTATAATTTACATAGTCATACCATTTGAATACATACACAGGTATACTAAATACAACTTAACATCTCACATATTACATCCAAAAAAAATTGACACAAAAATTGGTCCTAGTGTGCTGGCACTGGAGTAATATAGGGCTGTCATTCGATGCTCACTGATCTTCTGTGTAACACCTCGATTCCCACCCTAGTAATTTTGAGCATTTTTGTGTGAATTATTGTATGTGTTATTTTTTAATTAAAAAGTCAATTACATAATTTATTAAGTTAGTAGGGTTTGTATGTGTTTTGTGAAGTTAAGAAGAACTAGAAGAATTTTTTCCAAAACCCACCATCGATTATATGACACGTGGCAAGAGAAAGAGAAAGAAATGAGGGGTTATAAAAATCTAGGAGAGAAAAAATAAAAGAGAGCAAAATCTGTCGTTCTCCCGTTTACTCTTCCCATTTTCTTCTTCTTCTCTTTTGCCCTAAGCCTTCTCAAGTGATTCTTTGGTGGATTTTGGCAATCTTAAAGCTTCTTTAGTAGGTATGTGCTCTTCTTCTTCTTCTTCTTTTGCTCCCATTTGGGAATGGGTATGTATGTTGTGGTCTTGGTTTAAGTTGTGCTGTTTGTGTGTTTTGGGGTTTGTTTGGTAGAAATCCCACCTAAGAAACCCAAGGATAAAAAAAAGGTTGGAGGAAGTGCTTTGGATTGAGCTTAAGGAGCTTAGGATATTCAAGGTTTGGGATTTGTTTGTTGTGCATTTAATTCTTGAATTTCTATTTTAGATCTTTAAAAATTGAAATGAAAATGGGTAATAGTGTGTCTAATTGAGGTATGAGTTGATTAATTGAATTGATTTGTTAACAGATTGTACAATTGAGTTCGGACATGAATTGGGTATATTGATGACAGAAAATTCTGGGTTTAGACTATGTGTGTTTCTAGTTATTCATTTTGATGATTTAATTCACAAAATTTGAATAAAACGTGGGTTTTATGTTGTATAATATGTATTGAATGCTTGATTTGGATTGTGTTGAGGTTTATTGAGTCTTTTGCACTTTTGGTTGATTTTAGGGCATGAGTTTTCTATAGATTTTTTGGCTGAGGGAGCTGGAAATCGACTCTGTCGCGAGAGCGACATCTATCATGAGCACGACAGAGCCCAGTCTTTCGAGCTCCTGCAGAAAAGGGCCTCTATCGTGAGCACAACCTCGATCACGAGAGCAATAGAGAGTTCGGTTCTGCCGGGTTGATTACAGTCGCGAGTACGCTCAGGTGCACGAGCGCGACACTAACCTTCCCCGCCCTCTCTCGCAAGTGCGACAGAGGACTATCTATCTCTTCGTGCGAGCACGAAGGCTGTCGCAAGCACGGCAGTACGCGAGTTTGGCCTCTTTCAGGGGCGCGATATCCATCGCGATAGTGATAGTTGCCCTAATTGCTTTTCTGTTTTCTTTTACAATTATTGATATGATTGGTTACTCTTGGGATGTAAATGCAATAGTGTATGATTTTTTATGTACTTCAATATATGCGTTATATGTGTTGTATTACGCATTGGCCTGCAAGAGTTGAGTTAGTGGATAGTTAGGCATGCCTAAAGAGTTCTGTTAGCTGCAGCCCCAATGTGTGCTGGACCCTGATTAGGTCACCGTTTGGGTCCTCACGATCCTTAATGTGTTCGGATCTTATTTAAGATCCTCAATGTGAAAATGTTTCTGGATGAAAATAAAGAAATTGCTTTTGGCCGTACCCACGAGTACTAATGTGTTCACTCGTTATCCGCTACTAAGAGTTTGCAAGCGTATATGTGATTCTCTTATGAATGTGATCTTGTTATATTAATGAGTATTTGGTATGGAACTCTTGTGAATACAGTGCATGATATAAAGTTATTATGCTCAAGTGGAATTTTGAAATGCTTGTGACATATGCATGTGTTTTTCCTTAATGGCCATTGTGAATGTTTGTTCATCTTTTGTTTCTCCACTAAGTGTTGTCACTTAGCACGGGTGTTTTATCCATGCAGGTGCAGAAGCTATGGAGTTTTTGGATGGTCTGCAGCAGTTTAGGCCAACACAGTAGGAGAACTTTTGAAGAGATATATGTTTTGATTAATGTATCATTTTGTATAGTCTTGTAGTTCCCTTTTGCTATTATATCCTCCAGCTGTATATTTTGTAAAGTTGTATAGACAGATTTTGTATTTCTATATCTTTTTTGTAGTGGATATTCAGTTATATCAAGACAGAGATTTGAGATTTTATCGGTAATTTTGAGCTTGTTCTTTCAGATGTAAAATGTTTTTTTTTATTCTGTTTATGTATATGCATGTTTGGGGTTCATTTTTGGTGACACTCTTATCTATGTGGGGTCTCATCTCCCTTGTGGGTGAGCTCCCTTACATATAGGTAGGGGTTGTTATAATTTTTGGTATCAGAGCCAAGGTTTAGGTATTTCTGGACGACCGTAGGATATAGATATATGTTTAGGACCATGTTGCCCTAATTTTGATGTTTTTATGTTTTATAGTAGATGGAGTCTGCGCGTGGGTCCCTCAAGGGGTCAGTAGAGAGTGCTAATCCCCAAGAGCAAGATCCATCTGTGTCTAGTCCTACTCAGCCAGCTAGGGTGCAACCTGAGGCGCCAGCCATGCCTTTCGAGGCTATGCTAAAGATATCTCAGGACATGGCTAGGGTCTTAGAGAGGGTGAAAGCACCGAGAGCCCCGATAGAGAGTATGAGGAAGTCTGGGGCGAAGGACTTATATGGGACGAGTTTGGATGTGTCACACCCCAAAGTGGCCCTAGAAGAATTACAGAGTTTTGTTCGTAAAAGGTAAGTTTATGTGCGAGAGTTCTGTCGCGAGCGCGACAAGTGTCACGGGCGCGACAAAGCCTCTAGCGGTTTTCGAACTTCAGCTGGTTGGTGCGGGCGTGAGCGTTCTGTCGCGAGCGCGACAGAACCCCCTCACGAGATGTGTGCATAAGTGAGACTAAGAGACTTGGAGTTGTAGTGAGTTGACACATGGTGTCATAGGAGAGTGACAAGTGTCATCGTAGAAGAGTGACAAGTGGCGGCATATGAGAGTGACAAGTGGCATCATAGGGTGTTGACACATGGCAACTTGAGAGGGTGACACTTGGCTTGGCTTAGCTTGGCTTGGCTTGGCTTGATTTGGCTTGGCTTGGCTTGGCTTGGCTTGGCTTGGCTTGGGATAGGGATGAATTAAAGTAAGTGGTTGGCTTTTAATATGGTTAGTGGGAAATTAATTTGTTAATTTTCTTTAGTTGACCGGCCACTTACCTATTCCCATCTTATTTTCTTAGCTTTTGGCCCTTTTGCTTTTGGCTTTCCTCCTTTTTCCTTTTCTTTGGTTTGGCCGTGCTCCACTTTCCTTTCTTTTCTTCTATTTTCCATTTGCTCCTAAAGAGACTCATTTAGGTTGAGATGAAGATAGTAGATTTTTGAGAAGAGGTAAGTAGTGCTATTATGATAGCATTAGTCTTCTTCTTCTACTTGGTTTCTATTTTTGATTTAAAGTAAAAAGAAAAGTAACCCCAAGTGTTTTTGTGTGTGGTTTTGGGTAAGCTGGAGGCAAGAGAATCGATAAAGGAAAAGAGAAGATCGGAAAGTAGAGAGCTGTGATCGAGTTCCTAGAGGTAGGGATCGAGTGCGATTTTATTTTCCTGGCATGTGATTGAATGATATGTGTTGCTATGACATGATGTAAATGTATATGGTGAGCTTTAATTAGCTCCATCGTTCTTTTAGTGTATATTGGTTTATTGTTCATTTTGATTGCTTGCAGTGCTTATGACATGTGTATATATGTTTATAAGCATGTAACTTGATCATTTGAGTGTTTGTGTTGATAATAGAGTTTGATGTTGCGAAATTCTGCTTATTTGTCATCGGACCCCTGTGTATTGTATTTGTCATAAGTAGAGTTATAGAACTCCAATTGCGTTGATTCTAATTGCATCTGAAAGATAATAGTTTTATCTAAAAATGTCTAAGAGAGTTCTGGATCTAATTCTGGCTCTAGGTATCCTGAAAAGTAATTAGAACGTAGGTGACCCTGTTCTGGCGGGTTCACTGGAATAGTATAGCTTGTATAGAGTATATCTCTTGTTATAGATGTCGAAACGACCTGAAAATTGTTCCATTTGAAAGCTAACATCTTAAAGAAAAATTGTTAAGAGAATGTTTTGCCTAAAAATGACGTTTAGAGGGTCATTTAGACGATACAAGTTTAGGGTAAAAAGCAGTCTTGTGAGGCACCAAAGAGGGGCCTCTGTCGCGAGCGCGACACATGTCGCGACCGCGCGACAGAACAACCTATATTAAGCTCTTTTTCTTCATTTTGAGCCCATGGTTGGCATGGGTAAACCCCTTGCCTTTCCCCTTAACGTTTTATACATGATTAGGGCTCCTAAATGACTACAAATTAGTTGTTAACGGAAAAATACATATGAGTATGATTAAAGATGTTAATTTAACTAATAAAGTAACATTGTATAGTTATAGGAAGTATAGTAAATGACATGATAAATAGGTATGAACTTAGGAATGGTTATATAATGCATTTGGTATAGAGTATAGAGCATTTTCGTAATATAGCTTCTGTCGCGAGCGCGACCTCTTGTCGCGATCGCGACAATGGACTTGGCTTCTGTCGCGAGCGCGACTTCTCGCCGCGATCGCGACAGTGAACCTCTTCGCATCCTGTTTTATTTGTTTTGAAGAGAGTGTTTTCTTCTATCTTGCTTTGCATGAATTATATGTTTATGCAATGAGTTAAATACATGTATATGATGATGTTATATAAGAGTGCATGCATGGAATTTAAATATTACATGCTTTTAGTTGTTGAACATGATTAATAAAGACAGTGTATGAATTAAATGCCTTTGAAGTTGAGGAGTTAGTATCTGTGTGTCGTAATTGAGTGGTTTCTGAGCCTGATTACCGTTATAGTGGATAGATAAGCATGCTTATAAAGGGCTAGAGTGCAGCTGCTAGAGTTGGCCTTAATTGTGCCCAGAGTTTGGAATATCTCGTGTATTCCATAGAGTTTGAGTTAATTCTCCATATGTACGATACTGTTAACAGTATCCAGAGTTACCCGTATCCACCATGAAAGGAATTCAGGCTTGTTTTGTTAAATGTTGTGCAGTGAACTTGAGATGATTATAGTGTTGCTTCGAATGAAGCCATAGTACATGAAAGTAATGTTTAAGTACGTTACAATTCTGTATACAAGTACATGATTACATGAGTGTAGTGACATGAATTTGGTTACATGATAGCGTATATTTGAATAAACGAAATGTACAAGTTGTAGTGTATATGAATAAGTAAAAGAGTAGATGTTATATGCATGTGAACTCATAGTATTGATATTTGAAAATGAAACCTATACAAGCATCAGAGCTATATGCATGAACTACTTGATTTTTGTTATATGACATATGTGTGATTTATTTGTGACTTCGTAAAGAAGTCCTTTGCATTGTTTTCATCCCCACTAAGCGTTATCGCTTAGCACGGATGTTTATTTCCGTGTAGGTTACAGGTTCGGAACAATGAGCGAGCATCTGCAGTTCAAGGCCACTAGGGAGTATTATTCAGGTCTTTTGTATAGATTAGATACAGAGCTAGTGATGTTTTGAGTAACATCATTATGTAATAAAAGTTAAAGAATCACATGTAAATGTATATGTAAAGTTAAATGAAAACAGAGTGTAATATGAACATGTATAAAGAGAAAGAAGTACATATGTATAGTTGATATGAAATGCATGTTGGGCCCTAGTGTAGTATTATTTTATTATTCTTATACGAATGTGTATAGTGCTATCGCTTCCGCTAATACATGTACATGTATACGTAAGTGTCCGCGTGACGCCCCGATATTCCTCACCGGGGGTATGGGGGTGTTACAGGATGAGTCTGAGTTGGCGGGGAAGTGGATTAAGAAAGTAACAAGGGTTTTGGAAGAGATTCGTTGTCCACTAGATAGGTAAGTGGAGTGTGTAGTCTCGCTCCTGTAGGGTTCTGCCTACGACTGGTGGAAGTTAGTCCACAGGCATCCTCAGTTACCCGACCTAGTTACATCAGAATTCTTTGAACGGTAATTTAATAGTAAGTATGTGACTAAAGCATATAAAGACGAGCAATAGGAGCAATTTTTAAGTCTCAAGCAGAGAACATTGACTGTGGCTGAGTATGAGAAGGAATTTAATAGACTTAGTAAGTATGCTCCACCGGGTGTCCTCACCGAAGATTTTCACTGTCAACACTTTGAGGCAGGTCTGAATGAGTTTTTGAGAGTAATGTTGATATCTCTAATGAGTGCCTCTGCAGTTAGTTATTATCAGATTGTGAATGCCGCCCTGCAAGCGAAATGCTCTGAGACCTTTTTGAGAGAGAGAGAGAGCTCAGAGAAGGAATCCCCCTTGTAGAGGTTCATCCTCGGGTAAGAGATGAAGGAACCATAATGTGTGTTCTCCGGATGAGTCCTCCACTAGTCCAGCTACGAGGTGTAGAAGGCAGGGATCTTCGAATGTATCTGGTATAGGTAGAGGTGGTTCAAGTGCAAGGGGTGAAGTTGTACTTGAGTGCTCTCATTATAGTAAGCGCCATAAGGGTGAGTGCCATTGGCTAACTGGAGGTTGTTTCCGATGCGAAAGCATGGAACATTTTTTGGCTAATTGTCCCAAGTTGAATGAGAACATATGAGATTAACATGAGGCCAGTATAGATGGATCCAATGCCTCATAAGCTAGCCGGGGCAGAGGTAGAGGAAGAGGTCATGGTAATCGGCCTAGAGAGGGAGCTCCATCTAAGTAAGTTGACCATCCCCAAGTGGCACCAGCGAGAACCTATACGATGAGAGCTCGAGAAGAGTAGGATGCACCCAAAGTGATAGCTGGTAAGTTCCTACTCTGTGACACTGAGTTATATGCTGTAATAGATCCTAGTTCCACACACTCATATTTGTGTCCAGATAGTTTGCATGATAAATTGCCTGATGTTTATCAGTTAGAGTATAAGATTTGTTTGGCCAATCCTTTAGGGCATAGTGTCAATGTGAGTAGGATACATAGGAATTTTCCCCTTATGGTTCAGGTTTAGAATTTCTAGTTGATCTGATTGATTTGCATTTACGTGAGTTTGATCTAATTTTGGGAATGGATTGGTTATTTAAGCATCGAGCTGTTGTGGATTGCCACAGGAAGACAGTGGTACTTCAGAGTAGAGATCAGTCTTCTATTATTGTGAAAGGATTGGGTTATGGTTCTATGGGTAATGTTATTTCAGCTATGCAAGCTAAGCGTTGTATGAGGAAGGGGTGTGAAGCATTTTTTGCTATAGTGCTGGATTCTAGGCGAAGTCAGGTAAAAATCCAGGATATTCAAGTGGTTAGGGAGTTTGAAGATGTATTTCCAGAAGAATTGCCTGGTTTAGCTCCAGAGAGAGAAGGTGAGCTATCCATAGAGATTATGCCGGGTACTACTCCTCTTTCTAAAGCACCTTATCTAATTGCTCTTGTAGAATTGAGAGAGCTTAAGACTGAATTACAGGAGTGATTAGATAAATGCTTTATTAGACCCAGTGTATCTCTATGGGGTGCGCCGGTATTGTTTGTCAAGAAGAAGGATGGGACATTAAGGATGTGCATTGATTACCACCAAATTAATAAGGTTACTGTGAAGAACAAGAATCCGTTACTTAGAATTGAGGACCTTTTTTATCAGTTGAGAGGTGCTGAAGTCTTTTCTAAGATTGATTTGCGGTCCAGTTATGATCAACTTCGAGTTAAAGGTTTAGAAATGGCTAAGACTACTTTTCAGACACGATTTGGCCATTAAGAGTTTTCAGTGATACCGTTTGGGTTAACGAATGCTCCAGCGGCTTTTATGGATTTGATGAACCGGGTGTTTAGGACATATCTCAACCAGTTTGTTGTGTTATTTATTGACAGTATTTTAGTATACTCGAAAAATGAGCAAGAGCATGAAAAGCATCTTCGGATTGTGCTTCAGGTTTTAAGAGATCACTATTTGTGTGTGAAGCTCAGCAAGTGTGATTTTTGGCTCAAGGAGGTGTCCTTTTTGGGCCACATTGTTTCTTCTAAAAGTGTTCGGGTTGATCCGTCAAAAGTAGAGCCTATTGTAAATTGGCAGTCGCCAAGGAATGTGCTAGAAGTAAGGAGTTTTCTAGGTTTAGCCAGATATTATAGGCTGTTTGTAAAAGGATTTTCAGTTATTGCTGCACTAATGACAAGGCGTCTTCGGAAAGGGGTGAAATTTGTTTGGTCCGACCAATGTCAAGCAAGTTTTGAGAAATTGAAGGGTTTGTTGGCTGAGGCTCTTATACTTACTCAACCCACCTCGAGTAAAGAGTATATGATGTATAGTGATGCTTCAGGTGTTGGACTTGGCTGTGTTCTGATGTAGGATGGTAAAGTGGTAGCTTATGCATCCTAACAAGTGAAGACTCATGAGCGAAATTATCTAATGCACGACTTAAAATTAGTTGCTGTGATTTTTGCTCTTAAGATTTGGCATCATTATCTGTATCGGGAGACGTGTAGGATTTTAACAGACCAAAAGAGTTTAAAGTATCTCCTCACACAGAAAGAGTTGAATTTAAGGCAACGTAGGTGGTTAGAGCTTTTCAAATATTATGATTGCATTTTGGACTATCACTCGGGAAAAGCGAATATGGTTGCGGATGCATTGAGTCGAAAGTCAATTTTGGCTCTGGCATTGCAACATTGTAACTGGAGATTAAATTTAGAAGGAGCATTGATTGCTCAGTTGAAAGCTGGGCCTTTTCTGAGGTAGTTGATCATTAATGCTCAGAGAAATGACTCGAAATTGCTACAAATGATACAAGTAGCTCAGAATGGGAATCAGATTGACTTTTCTGTTAAGGATGGGATGTTCAGTTACAGAAATCGTTTGTGTGTGCCTGATGATAATGAGTTGAAGAGAAAGCTTTTATTGGAGGCACACACTACGGTTTTCACTATGCATCTCGGAAGTGAAAAGATATATAGAGATTTCAAGCAATTTTACTAGTGGCCCGGAATGAAGAGAGATATTGTAGATTTTGTTTCTAAGTGCCTGACCTGTCAGCAGGTAAAGGCTGAGCACCAAGTTCCATTTGGGTTGCTCAACCCTTTACCTATTCCTCAATGGAAGTGGGATGATATCACGAAGGATTTTGTATCTGGATTGCTGTTGACACAGAGAAAGCATGATTTGGTTTGGGTTATAGTTGATCGACTCACCAAGTCGACTCATTTTCTAACGGTTCGAGTTAATTATTTGATGGACAGATTGGAAGAAATCTATGTTAGTTATGTGGTCAGATTACATGGAATTCCATTGTCGATTGTATCTGTAGCGGCCCAAATACCGGCCTAAAAGTGTCAGTGAATAATTTTAGTGTTATCATGATGATCGTAGCGTCGAACAGTGTGAGGAGTGAGTTTCTCAGCGTCAAAACTTATTGATAAGTGTGCTAAAAATATAGCGGTTCTGATATGGGTAACACCGGGGTGGCTATACGGCGAACCCGGCTGTCCGGCAGCCGAAAATTTTAAATTTCGCAAAAATGATCTATGGGTCGCCAGGAGTCTAGTGGTGAAATCGAAACTGAAAATGAAGTGAAATTGACCACCGAAAGTCATTTTGAAGGGAGCCTCCGGTTCGATTCAAATAGTAACTAGGTTTGACTGAAGTTGACCGAGTCTCTAAATATAGTAAATGACCTCTGAACAATTATCTGAAGGTATAGATGGATTCAGAATAGTGTGTAGAACAATTTGGAGGTGAACACGTAATTTTATGTAGACATTGAAAAATTAGTGAACCGGACCAAATAGTGAACCTAATTGAGATGGAATTAAGGTCTAATAGATATATAATAGTGAAAATGATGTTAAGGGTGAAAAGTGAAACGAACCGGTTAAACCAGTGAATCAGATCGGTCTAGTTGACTTTTGGTTGGCTGGGTTTGACCAAAGTTTGACTGAGCTCTAAATGGAGTTCTGGACCTCAGAAAAATTATTTAAAAGCATGGTTGTGCTTGAAATATTATGAAGAATCAATTGGTTAAGAAAAATAAATTTTATGACAAGGCAGAAAATTGAGTTATCGGACTGGTAAGAAATTAGTGGACCGTAAAACGGTTTCTGATTGAGCTAAAATTTTATGTAGAGGCTAAATTATATATTTTGAGAATTAATGAGTTGGTTTTGGGAGAAATTGAGCTTGGTAAGTGAGGGAAATAATTTTTGAATGGAAAATGTGCTTAAAAATGGAAAATGGGCTTGAATTGTTTTGGCCAATTTTATTGGGCTTGGCCCGGCCCATCAGGACCCTTATAAAAGCTGAAAATATCATATTTCTCTAGAGAAATCTTCACAAATCCAGCAACCTCTCCATTCCTCTTCTTGGCCGTATTTCACCCTCTCTCTTTTTCTTGAATTTTCTTCTTCTTTCTTCAAAGTTCTTCTTAAATTTAATCTTCGTAAGCAAAATACAGCCCCTCTTTTCATTGATGATGGTCTCAAAAGCTCATTTGGAGTGAAGAAAGTGGGAAAAACCAAGTGTTCAAGGTTATGCCCTAATTTTGAGGTAAGAGATTTAGGGTTGTATAGTTTTGCTTATTGGTTCAAATAGGTATTTTTGGGTATGTAGATGATGATTATGTAATTATATTGCAAAAAGAAAGTAAGGATTTGAGAAAATATTGATGTTTAATTTCGGCCACCTTAGGATTTTTATGGAGATGATAGTTGTTCAAGGAATAAAGACATGGAAAGCAAGCTTAAGTTATATAGAGCAAGGAAATAAGGTTAGTGGATAAAATATCCTACCTTTCCCATGGTGAAAGTATGATTTTAGGTTATGTTTACCATGTATGTATGTGATATATGCATGTATAATTGAATCTAACTTGATAAACATGATTAGTGGGACTAAATAAGTGTATAGATGTGCTTAAGATAAATTAAAACATTTTGGGTATGAAATTCTAACTTAGGCCGAATGGAAATATAATAAATCCTTAAAGATTTTTAAGTGATTATGATTTATAAATGATGAATATGATGTGTACAAATTGTGTAATATATGATGGAAGGATTAAAGGAATGAAAAACAAATATAATGAATTTCTATAGTGTTGGCCGAATGGAATATAAAGAGAAATAATGAGTTATGTTGTGTAATATGGCAAGTAAATGATGATTATGACTAATACAATATGCAAATTAAATGATTGAATGATTAAGTGAATTTAAAGTAAACTAAAGAGAAAGTTAGTGTAGTTGCCGAATGATATACTAAGGGTTTATTTAAGATATGTGATGAATTATGACATATAAATTATATTTATAGTATATTTAATACATAGAGAGTATGAATGAGTGATTAATTGAAATTAAAGTGCATGATGTTGAAAAGTGACTTGTTGGCCGAATAGTAATCTAAGTGATGTAAGTGTGTATTTTGACAATTAATGGAATGTGATGGCATAAAGTGATTAAGTGATGATAAATGAGTGCGTACGTAACATTGCAAGTGAAAATAGTGCGTATGCTAAAATGTGAATGATGATAAAGTGTGATATTGTATGAATGATGATGAAATATTGCCCTTAGTAGTTATCTGGTAGGGAAATCTAGTCTAGGATATAGATGGCTAGCCACAGGGATTTCACACCGCGGTATGAGTCTTTGAGACTCACTATTGATAAGCCGATGAGAGCTTATCACAGTGTACAGTGCAATTCAGTGTATAAAATAGTGCAGTGCAGTGAGAAATTGTCCTATTGGGATCATTTCATAGTTTAGTGGATCTGTGGCATCCACGTCCCGCATATCCGGTCAGTACATTTTCTACCGGATCCATACTAGGGGCATACTAGTAAATATGTAAATAAAATGATTAAAATAGCGATAATGGTAAAAATGATTGAAAACAGGATTAAAATGAAGTAAATAGAAAGCTTAGGGGTAAAACAGTAATTTTATAAAAAGTTGTTAAAAGTGGTGATAATAAGTTAAAAGTGTAAGTGGAAGGGTAAAATGGTAATTTTGGTAAATTATGGTGTTAAAATAGTGAAACAGTGAAAAAGTGATAAAATAGGGACTAAAATGTAATTTGGCTAAATTGTAAGTTAAAGAGTAAAAAAGTGAAGTGAAAAGGGCATAATCGTAATTAAAATAAATAAATAAGGGTAAAAGTGTAAAATGGAAAAGATGTAAGGTTAAAAGGGTAAATAATGAATAATAGAGGGTATAGTGGTAATTAATGTAAAAGAAAGGACATGGATGGAATTAATGTAATTGTGGGGACATGAATGCCATTAATGGAAAAGATAAGGGTATAATTGGAAACCATGGGAAAAGGAATAAGGAGTTAAGTGTAATTAAAGAAATAATAAGATAATTAAGGGATTTAAATGTAATTAGTAAATATTGTGTTGTAGATAAGTAATTATGTGATTAAATTGTTGAATTTCAATGAGTAAATATGATTAATGATTTAATAAGAAATAATAATAAACTGAAAATTGGTATTAAGGGTAAATAGTGGCAAAAGTGTAATTTGGATTGAAGTATTATGGTAAGAATTAATTGATGAAATGTGTGACAAAATAATGAAATAAATTTAGTAATATAATTAAGTAGTGGCATTTTTATAGAATAAAACAATTAAGAATGAGAATGTGTATTAATATAAAGTGTAGGAACCAAATTGAAGAATTAGAAAGTTGAGGTTAGTTAGTGGATTAAAGTGTAAATTAGTATATGAAATGGATAACAAATATATAATTGATAGTTGATGAATAAATGATCTATGAAGCATACAAAAATCATTGCATGAATAAATATTAAATGATTAATGATTATAATTGAATTGTAGATATAGAGTTAATGTGAATGTATGTGTATTTTTGATGATGTTTGAATAATGATGTAATTAAAAATAAGTGGCAATAACGGATAAAGAGGTGTGAATAAGCAATTAAGTGAGAATTTAATTGTAATTGATTATTATAGGATAAAGTTGGGATTTAAATGTGAGTAATGCGAAATTTACTAATAGTGAAGTGAATAAAATATTAATAAGTCAATAAGGGGCCATAGTAAATTAAGTTATAGTGCAAGATAAGAAAATAAAGGATATAAAGAATTAATGAGGATGATGATTTGTTTTCCCTAAGTGATAATATAGAAAGAAATTTATAAATCCGATGCAATGTTAATTGTATAAGTGAATAGAATTAAATATGAAGGTAAGTGTTAACAAAGAAATTGTAGGTATAACGATGATATAAACAAGTGGGTTTAAATAATAGTTATGATAAATATTTAACTGTGTTTGGAATGAATTAACATAGGGTCTCTAAAGTGAATAATAGAAGTGGAAATAATGTCAGTAATAATAGGTACAACATTGATTAACAAATAAATAAAGGAATTGTGATCGAATAATTAGCATTCAAGTAACCTAATAACTGAATTGTAATGTATTCATTCAGTGATAAAATAATTCATACATGAGTAGCGATAAATAACTTAACGAAAGAGTTGATGCAGTGGAAAGGCAAGAAAATAAAAAGGGAAAGTTAAACACATAAAGTAAGTTATAAAAGTAAATTAATGTTTCAAATACTAAAACAATGACTAATTGATAAGTGGTTACAAAGGTAAACATAAGATCATGTTAAGGGATAGAAATGAAAATCGATTGATAAGTGATAAATGAATCGTAGTATTATAGTATTAAATAATTACTAGTAATAAACAAATAATTGATAATCGAATTGAACAATGTTAAGTCATAAGAATATTAACAAAAGATGAAATGATAAGTGGTTAAAGTTAATAACGAAATAGTTAAATAGTAAAAGTAATAGTGTAAGGGATAGTGAAAGTGATAGTGAAAGTGAAAGTGCTAGTGACATTGATAACAGTGTATAAAATGAATAGTAGAAGCTCAGTGATAATGAGAGAAACAAAGATAACGAACATCGTAAAAGTGTATAATAATCATTCCAAAGTCTCAGAAATTAATGCTCTTATAAATTAAATAAAGTAAAAGAAATATATGTGTGTGTGCATGCATGTAATATTAGTGTGGAAAACTTAGGATATGTATCCACCACTGAGCATTTTATTCTTAGCGCGTAAAGTGTCACTGCGCGCAGGTTATGATAGAGTTCAATGTGGCCAAAGATGTAGTATCGACTGGACGAAAATATTGGCAGCAAGGATCGATGTTTGGCATGTCATGTATACGACCGTGGAACCAAATACAAGGTATATGGTATTGTTCTGTTTAGTATGTGTATGTTTGTGTTTGTTATAAAAAAAAAATTCCTGCAAAAACTATCGAGTGCATTGTAGTGCATGTCAGTGCAGTTTTATAACATCCGGTATCCGTACCATTTACGGGTATAAGGGTGTTACATTTATTTTGGTATTAGAGTAAAGGTTTAGGCGGTTCTAAGAGCAGAGTTATTGCAATAAGGACGAAGTGATACGTATACATGCCATGAATCAATATTGATGATGAAAGTGAGTGAAAGTATCGAAGAAAACATAAGAATAGTGTAAGTCTATAAAATGTAACGTGCAATGATTGATGGGATATAAATGGACTTTCTGTATTGGATGTTTTCCAGTTTAGTGGGTATCGGTATGTACTTGCGATACATAAAGAAAATTTCGAGGACGAAATTTATATTAGTGGGGGAGAATTGTAACGGCCCAAATAAGGGCCTAGAAGTGTCAGTGAATAATTTTAGCGTTATCATGATTATCGCAGCGTCGAACAGTGTAAGGAGTGAGTTTGTCAGTGTCAAAACTTATTGATAAGTGTGCTAAAAATATAGCGGTTCTGATATGGGTAACACCAAGGTGGCTATACGGCGAACCCGGCTGTCCGGCGGCCGAAAATTTTAAATTTCGCAAAAAAGATCTGTGGGTCGCCAGGAGTCTAGTGGTAAAA
The DNA here is from genome assembly GCA_947683425.1 of Excoecaria cochinchinensis. NCBI lineage: Eukaryota > Viridiplantae > Streptophyta > Magnoliopsida > Malpighiales > Euphorbiaceae > Excoecaria > Excoecaria cochinchinensis. The sequence continues at coordinate 8,389,934 of CANTUQ010000043.1, forward strand.
TCGGAACTGAAAATGGAGTCAAATTGACCACCTGATAGGAGCTTAATTAATGTATAATTAAGTATATGTTTAGTATGAGTTTAATTAATTAATTATATAATTAAGTGAATATTTGATGTTATATGTGTTAGTTTATGTATATTAGTATTAGTCTGTTAGTTTTTATGTTTACTGGTATGTTTAGGTGAAAAAAATGAAGAAAAGAGGTGAAGAAGGAGAAGATCACGAGAAGAGGAAGGAGCAGAGAAGGGAGGAGCTGCGAGAGGAGAAGAGTCACGCCGTGAGCTAAGGTCACGTGACGTGACTGAAGAATAGAAAGAAGAAAAAGAGAAAGAAAAGAAGGGATGGACTGAAAGAAGAAGAGTCACGCCGTGAGCAAAGGTCACGCGACGTGACGCCACAGAGAGGCTAGGAAAAGAAGGGAAAAGAGAAGAGAAGAGAAAGGAGAGGAGAAGAGGCGAGACGTGAGCGCCAGTCACGCCACACGCGAGGAAGGCACGCCGTGATGGGGAGTCACGCGACGTGACTGGCCAGAGAGGGAAGAGAAGCGAAGAAAGAAAGAGGGAAGGAAGAAAGGGGGCAAGCGCGTTCTGTCGCGATCGCGACACCGTTGCGAGCGCGACAGAGGCGACCGTTGGACGGTTTTGGGCAAAAAATCACATGAAAAGTCACCATCTTTCACCCAAAGTTGCAATTATTCCCAAGGGACATCTTCAAGGGACACAAGCTTTCAATTATATTCTATAAATATGTAGTTTAACTGAAAATTTAGAGAGACAATAATATTAGATGAAATTTTAGTTAATCAATTTTCTGTATTTCCTTTAGTTTTATTTTCTTAGTTAGTTTTTATGTATTGAAGAAGAAGATTAAGGAGAAGGAAAATCTATTGCAAGAGATTGAGAAAAGGGTTGAAGAACTTCTATCTTATTCTCTTATTTTTAATTCTTCTCCACTATTTTTATGAATATTATTTTAATGAACTTGCATATTATAATTCTTTCTATTTCTATCTACTTTCATAATCTTTCATTGTAGATTCTCTATTAATATCTTTTGCATGATCTTTACAAGTTAAAGTAATTCGAGAGTTTGCTTTATCTGACATTTAATAGAGATTCATTATCAAGGTATATTTGAGAGATTGGTATATTGAGATAATTGCTATAGGTTAGTGTTTATTCTTAAAATATGTAATTAGAAACCTCTAATTCATTAATGAAAGTTGTGAGTTAGAATTTTAATTATATGTTTTAGGCATTTTAATTCATGTCGAGAGAGTGAGTTAAAAGTTTATTCTAACTTGGCTTGCAATAAAAGATGAAAGATGTTAATTTAAATGATGGAATCAAGTTCATTGTTTTTAATTCTTCATGATTTATTTTATCTTCTTTTGACTATCATTAACTAGGTTTAATTAGTTTACATGTTAGATTAGATTAAAACCAACTCTACCATTAATTAATTGTTGTAAACAAGATTAAAATCAATTAGTAATAGTGTGTAACACGTTCCCTGTGGGATCGATATCTAAAGTACTATTGTGGTACACCGTATACTTGCGGTATGTTGCATCATTAGAAAAAAATGCACAACAAGTTTTTGGCGCCGTTGCCGGGGAACGGTTGTTTGCCATTATGAAAATTGATTTATGATTTTGGATTACAATATTTTGTTTTGTTTTAATTTGTTTGTATGTTAAATTAATTTTGTGTTTTGTTTTTGTTTTATAGGATTTTAGAAGTTCATGCCTAGTACAAGGAGTTCTTTAGAAGAGCTTGAGCCTATAAATCCTGAAATTGAGAGGTTTTTATTGAGTAACCGAAAATCAAATAAAAAGAAGAACAAAAATAGGAGATCAATTATCATGGCTGATGAAAATCCACCAAGATTGATGGACTTTGCCACACCTGCTTTGAGTGGTGCTCAACAAGGAGTGGTAAGACCAACGGTAAATGCCAATCAATTTGAAATTAAGCCTTCATTATTGCAAATGATTCAAAATAGTATACAATTTTATGGTTTGGCAAATGAGGATCCAAATGCTCATTTGGCAAATTTTCTTGAGATTTGTGATACCTTTAAGATAAATGGGGTTTCAAATGATGCAATCAAGCTTAGGCTTTTTCCATTCACATTGAAGGATAAAGCAAAGGCTTGGTTGAATTCTTTGACAAGAGGTTCTATAACTACTTGGGACCAATTGGCCCAAGCATTTTTATCAAAATATTTTCCATTGGCCAAAACCGCAAAAATCATAAAGGATATCACTACATTTGTTCAAAATGAAAATGAATCATTATATGAGGCTTGGGAAAGATTTAAGGAATTGCAAAGGATGTGTCCACACCATAATTTGCCAAGAGAGTTGTTGATGCAAACATTCTATAATGGAGTTAATCCTACCACAAGAGGTACTATTGATGCTGCTGCTGGAGGATCTTTAATGAGAAAAACAATTGATGCAGCATATGAGCTTTTGGAAGAAATGGCAATGAATAATTGTATGTGGCCTCCTGAAAGAGTAAGAGAGTATAATAATTCTAATGTTAGGGGGATACATTCAGTTGATTCTATGGTTGCATTACAAGCTCAAGTTGAGGCTTTAACTCATAGAGTTAATAGTCTAGGCATGGGAGGTAATTCATCAAATACATGTAATGTGTGTGGTCAAAATGGGCATGATAGTGGAAACTGCACTTTAGGCATAGCTAATAAAGAGCAAGTTAATTTTCTTCAGAGCCAAAGTCGTGGAAATCCTTATTCTAATACCTATAATTCTGGTTGGAGAAACCATCCTAACCTTTCATGGGGAAATAATAATGTTAATAACCAAAATAGAGGTGTAGGATATCAACAACCACAAGATAGGTTTGGTGCTTTTGAAGGAAAACTTGATAAGTTTATTGAGGAAATTAATTATAAGATGAATTTTCAAGATGAAAGCCAAAAGAAACTTGAGGCAAAAATTGATCAAATCACTAAAAATCATGCAGCCTCTATTCATAATCTTGAGGTTCAAATAGGCCAACTTGCAAATTCTTTACCTTCTAGAAATTTAGGATGTCTTCCAAGCAATACTGAGGAGAATCCTAGGGAGCATATTAAGCCATGATTTATTTAGTTCTTTTTTATTTAGGTTACTTAGTTATATTGTTTTTATTTATGTTTTGTACTTTGTTTTTAAATTTGTTTATATAGTTTTATTTTTGATTTTCATGCTACTAATATATTTGTTTTATTTCACAGCTAATTTAGTAAGATTAGATTTGTTTGATAAATATATAAAAAATAAATAAAAAAAAAAAGAAGCAAAGAAAAATATAAAAAAAATAAAATAAAATAAAATAAAATTTGTGCAGCCGTTGCTTCTGTCGCGATCGCGTCAAGTATCGCGATCGCGACAGAAGGCGATGAAGCAAAATCAAGCGAGAAATTTCTGCAGGGCGCACGACGTGATGTACTTCACGTGACGTGCTGATCTGCGAGATGGAGTGGACTTCGCCCAGGTAAGGCCGAAGCGTCACGGCGTGATTTACCTTCACGCGACGTGACGCTCTTTGGTTTTCGCTTGAAGCTCTTCTCCCAGGTAAGCGAAGCGTCACGAGGCGTGACGTTGCCTCACGCCGTGATCTCCATCAGGTATATTTAAATTTTTTCTTTTCTTTTCTTTTCTTTTCTTATTTTACTTATTGTTTTTATATTATTTTGTTTTGTTTTGCTTTATTTTCTGCTTTAGATGATTTAATTTTAGTTACATTAACCTAATTTTACACTTAAGTATTAAAAACACAGAAAAAAAAGAAACTTAAAAGCGGGAATTCTAAATTTAAAACCCTAAAAGTCGTGACCCTTCATTTTTCTTCCCTTTCTATTTCATTTCACTGTTAGTTTATTTCTTCTCTCCACAGGTCACGAGATACAAGACCCTCCTAAGTCATTTTTATTCTTCATTTCTTCTTTTTCCTCCTTCCACAATGACTTTCGAACTTCCGTACCCTGTTCTCCTTGCGTTTTTCTTGTTCTCTGTTTTAGCATTCTATTTCTCTTCTACTTTCTTCAAGAAAAGCTTGATTTAGGGATTTCGGGTTTTGCATTTTCTTTACAGGTTTGTTAATGTATTTTCATTTTTCTTTTCATTTTTCTTTTCATTTCTTCTTTCTCCTAAACCCATTTAATTTCTACGTGTTCATGCATCACTACATCACATTTCGTTTTGTAATTTTTCTCTGTTTACGTTACTTTTTCTTTATTCTTTTCTGTTTTCCTTTAGTGTGTTTGTTTTTGTTAATTTCTTTCATTTGTGTTCAGTTTACTTCTCTATATTTTTCATTCTTGTTTACCCAACACCAGCAAGAATGGTAAGGACAAAGAATCCAACAGTTTCCCGAACTGACCCAGAAGAGCAGGAAGTTGAAGTTGTGAACATTGCTTCTCATTATGGTGCATTGTTTCCTATCTTTTCTGTAGATGAGGGTAGTAAGTATTTACTGCTTCGTAATAGGCATTTGATGCACTGTAAGTTTTTTCCTGACTCTTTACTTAATCAAATTGGTATGTTAGAAGCAGTTAATGATATGTTAAGGGTATGTGGGTTGTTTAAATTTGCTTCTATGCATGAAAATGTGCGTCCTGATTTAGTTTTAGAATTCTATACCACATTAAAAAAGAATGATAATAATGAGAATTGGTTAGACTTTAGGATGGCCGGTATACCTTATACTTTAACCTATTTTATGATGAATAGGATATTTAGATTTTCTCAAGCTGGGTTAACCGAGCCACCTAGATCTTTTAAGCCTCATGAATTTTGGACATTTTTGACTGATTTGCAAACTCGTTATAGGGCTAGGGATGCTAAATCCATGTTTATTAAAGATTTAAGATATTGGATTTTGCATAGGATTTTAGCTTCTTTAGTTTTTAATAGGTCCGAATTCAATAGAGTTTCATATAATGAATTGTTTTTGATGTGGTGTGTACATAAACGCAAGGACGTATGTTGGCCTTTTTGGATAGTAAGTCAATTGTTGCAATGTGTACATAAACATGATTCGCCTTTAACACATGGGCATGTTATTTCTAGTATTGCAACTAATTTAAATGTTGATCTTGATGCTTATTATAGAGTTTTTCCTTGCAATTATTTTAATAAGACTATGTTAGTTCGTGGAGAGGTTGTTGGCAATAATTTTCAGGAAATTCCGGCACTTGCTCGATCATGTTGGAGGGATATTGCTGGAAATGCTGCGCCACAAGTTGAGGAACAAGAAGAAGAAGAGGGTGAGGAGCAATCTAGTGGTGATGCTTCAATGCCTGAGGTTCCTACTGCACCTGAAGTTGGCTCATCTAGCCAAAATATGCCAGAAATGTTTGATCAAATTCTTAGCAACTTGCACCATATACAAGATCAACAAACCATTTTAGCTAGAAGACAACGAAGGTTGGAGTACAAATTTGACAACTTCATCACCCAAGTTGGGTTTCGGGTTCCTTCACCTCCACCATCACCATGATAGGGGAGTTTTCTTACTTTTCATTTCATTTATTTTTTTTTTTACTTGTTTTTGTGTGTCATTCCTACACATTGAGGACAATGTTGGTTCTAAGTGTGGGGGAGTGACTTTGTTGTGTGTTGTGATGTTTGTGATTGTGTTTGTGAGTTTGTGTAGGTATTATGTATGTCAATTGCATGATTGTTTTTGTTTGTGTGTTTTTATATTTCAATTAGTTTTTTTTAAGTAAACTTTATTATAAAACATTGTTTATTTGGTATATTGTATAGGTGGTTAAGTCTATTATCTTTTATGCTCATTTTTATCAGTTTTTCAAAAATTTTTAGCATGTGTTTTAAGTTTTTCAAATTATTTTGTTTTACTTATTTCAACATTATAGATTATTTAGTCTTTCTAACTAACCATGTTTTTAAAGTTAGAATTTACTCATTTAGTTTATAATTTTCATTTTCTAGTTGTTTAAGGAAACTATAGCCATAATACTTGCCCTTATTTCTTTTCAATAATGGATGAGGACTTGAAAAAATAAAAAGAAAAGTTAAAAGTGGGATGGAGCATAAAATGCACCCACTAAAGTCATAAAAAAGAAAAGAAAAGCAAGATATATATCAAAAATTGCAAAAATATGGGATTGAGCGTAAAACGCACCCATATACTTTCTCTTGCTAGAAATCAAAAAAGAAAAATCAAAGAAAAAGAAAAAGCAAAGTCTAAAAATGCCATGAGATTGGATTAAGGGTAAGTGAGCTCAAAATGTCCTAAGTACAACTAGTAGCTTGAGAATTTTAACTTTATGATTAAATTTTCTTTCTTTAGTTCATGATTAGTTTTAATAGACTTCATACTCTTTATGCTGGCATTAGTAAAGTTAAATAATTTGTTGAATTTGGGATGCATATTTTTAAATTTTGACTTACTAATTTTATTATGAGTGAATGAGATATTTTGGTTCTTTTCAATTCTATTATATATGCTAAATAACAGTGTTTTGTAGTAATTTTTACTGGTTATTAAATTTTCTTATTTCTTTGATCTTGCTTGAGGACAAGCAAGGTTCAAGTGTGGGGGAATTTGATAGGAGCTTAATTAATGTATAATTAAGTATATGTTTAGTATGAGTTTAATTAATTAATTATATAATTAAGTGAATATTTGATGTTATATGTGTTAGTTTATGTATATTAGTATTAGTCTGTTAGTTTTTATGTTTACTGGTATGTTTAGGTGAAAAAAATGAAGAAAAGAGGTGAAGAAGGAGAAGATCACGAGAAGAGGAAGGAGCAGAGAAGGGAGGAGCTGCGAGAGGAGAAGAGTCACGCCGTGAGCTAAGGTCACGTGACGTGACTTAAGAAGAGAAAGAAGAAAAAGAGAAAGAAAAGAAGGGAAGGACTGAAAGAAGAAGAGTCACGCCGTGAGCAAAGGTCACGCGACGTGACGCCACAGAGAGGCTAGGAAAAGAAGGGAAAAGAGAAGAGAAGAGAAAGGAGAGGAGAAGAGGCGAGACGTGAGCGCCAGTCACGCCACACGCGAGGAAGGCACGCCGTGATGGGGAGTCACGCGACGTGACTGGCCAGAGAGGGAAGAGAAGCGAAGAAAGAAAGAGGGAAGGAAGAAAGGGGGCAAGCGCGTTCTGTCGCGATCGCGACACCGTTGCGAGCGCGACAGAGGCGACCGTTGGACGGTTTTGGGCAAAAAATCACATGAAAAGTCACCATCTTTCACCCAAAGTTGCAATTATTCCCAAGGGACATCTTCAAGGGACACAAGCTTTCAATTATATTCTATAAATATGTAGTTTAACTGAAAATTTAGAGAGACAATAATATTAGATGAAATTTTAGTTAATCAATTTTCTGTATTTCCTTTAGTTTTATTTTCTTAGTTAGTTTTTATGTATTGAAGAAGAAGATTAAGGAGAAGGAAAATCTATTGCAAGAGATTGAGAAAAGGGTTGAAGAACTTCTATCTTATTCTCTTATTTTTAATTCTTCTCCACTATTTTTATGTATATTATTTTAATGAACTTGCATATTATAATTCTTTCTATTTCTATCTACTTTCATAATCTTTCATTGTAGATTCTCTATTAATATCTTTTGCATGATCTTTACAAGTTAAAGTAATTCGAGAGTTTGCTTTATCCGACATTTAATAGAGATTCATTATCAAGGTATATTTGAGAGATTGGTATATTGAGATAATTGCTATAGGTTAGTGTTTATTCTTAAAATATGTAATTAGAAACCTCTAATTCATTAATGAAAGTTCTGAGTTAGAATTTTAATTATATGTTTTAGGCATTTTAATTCATGTCGAGAGAGTGAGTTAAAAGTTTATTCTAACTTGGCTTGCAATAAAAGATGAAAGATGTTAATTTAAATGATGGAATCAAGTTCATTGTTTTTAATTCTGGATGATTTATTTTATCTTCTTTTGACTATCATTAACTAGGTTTAATTAGTTTACATGTTAGATTAGATTAAAACCAACTCTACCATTAATTAATTGTTGTAAACAAGATTAAAATCAATTAGTAATAGTGTGTAACACGTTCCCTGTGGGATCGATATCTAAAGTACTATTGCGGTACACCGTATACTTGCGGTATGTTGCATCATTAGAAAAAAATGCACAACACCACCGAAAGTAATTTTGAAGGGAGCCTCCGGTTAGATTCAAATAGTAATAAGGTTTGACCAAAGTTGATCGAGGCTCTAAATATAGTAAATGACCTCTGAACAATTATCTGAAGGTATAGATGGATTCAAAATAGTGTGCAGAACAATTTGGAGGTGAAAAAGTAATTTTATGGAGACACTGAAAAATTAGTGAACCGGATCGGTTTAATTGAACTGGACCAAATAGTGAACCTAATTGAGATAGAATTAAGGTCTAATGGATATATAAAAGTGAAAATGATGTTAAGGGTGAAAAGTGAACCGAACCGGTTCAACCAGTGAATCGGACCGGTCCAGTTGACTTTTGGTTGATTAGGTTTGACTGAATTCTAAATGGAGTTCTGGACCTCAGAAAAATTACTTGAAAGCATGGTTGTGCTTGAAATATTATGGAGAATCAATTGGTTAAGAAAAATAAATTTTACGGCAAGACAAAAAATTGAGTTACCGGACTGGTAAGAAATTAGCAGACCGGGAAACGTTTTCCGATTGAGCTAAAATTTTATGCATAGGCTAAATTATATATTTTGAGAATTATGGAGTTGGTTTTGGGAGAAATTGAGATTGGGAAGTGAGAAAAATAATTTTTGGATAGAAAATGGGCTTAAAAATGGAAAATGGGCTTGAACTGTTTGGGCCACTTTTATTGGGCTTGGCAAGGCCCATCAAGACCCTTACATAAGCTGAAAATATAAGATTTCTCTAGAGAAATCTTCACAAATCCAGCAACCTCTCCATTCCTCTTCTTGGCCGTATTTCACCTTCTCTTTTTTTCTTGAATTTTCTTCTTCTTTCTTCAAAGTTCTTCTTAAATTTAATCTTCCGAAGCAAAATAGAGCCCCTCTTTTCATTGATGATGGTCTCAAAAGCTCATTTGGAGTGAACAAAGTGGGAAAAACCAAGTGTTCAAGGTTATGCCCTAATTTTGAGGTAAGAGATTTAGGGTTGTATAATTTTGCTAATTGGTTCAAATAATATTTTTGCGTATGGAGATGATGATTATGTAATTATATTGCAAAAAGAAAGTAAGGATTTGAGAAAATATTGATGTTTAATTTCGGCCACCTTAGGATTTTTATGGAGATGATAGTTGTTCAAGGAATAAAGATATGGAAAGGAAGCTTAAGTGGCGTAGAGCAAGGAAATAAGGTTAGAGGATACAATATCCTACCTTTTTCATGGTAAAAGTATGATTTTAGGTTATGTTTACCTTGTATGTATGTGATATATTCATGTATAATTGAATCTAACTTGATAAACATGATTAGTGGGACTAAATAAGTGTATAAATGTGCTTAAGATAAATTAAAACATTTTGGGTATGAAATTCTAACTTAGGCCGAATGGAGATATAAGAAATCCTTCAAGAGTTTTAAGTATTTATGGTTTATAAATGATGAATATGACATGTACAAATTGTGTAATATATGATGGAAGGATTAAAGGAATGAAAAATAAATATAATGAATTTCTATATTGTTGGCTGAATGGAATATGAAGAGAAATAATGAGTTATATTGTGTAATATGGCAAGTAAATGATGATTATGACTAATACAATATGCAAATTAAATGATTGAATGATGAAGTGAATTTAAAGTAAACTAAAGAGAAAGTTAGTGTAGTGGCCGAATGATATACTAAGGGTTTATTTAAGATATGTGATGAATTATGACATATAAATTATATTTATAGTATATTTAATATATAAAGAGTATGAATGAGTGATTAATTGAAATTAAAGTGCATGATGTGAAAAAGTGACTTGTTAGCCGAATAGTAATCTAAGTGTTATAAGTGTGTATTTTGACAATTAATGGAATGTGATGGCATAAAGTCATTAAGTGATGATAAATGAGTGCGTATATAACATTGTAAGTGAAAATAGTGCGTATGCTAAAATGTGCATGATGATAAAGTGTGATGTTGTATGAATGATGATGAAATATTGTCCTTAGTAGTTATCTGGTAGGGAAATCTAGTCCAGGATATAGATGGCTAGTGTGACGCGCGCCGGATCCCCGCGGCCGCCCTTCTGACCGCCCGCTTGAGGGCGATCGGGCAATTGTGTGTCCGTTGACAGCTTGCAATAAATTGCAAGTGCGTCTATGTTGGGCAACAGGGAGGTTTCATGGAGTCGCCACCCAATAGAACATTGGAAAAGTTTCTCTCGCCTCAGAGAGCCTAAGACTGCGCTGGGTTCGGGATTTCTCATTTATTTCTACCTCGATTATTTTTAATCAAATTTTAATTATCATTGATTCGCTCTCTCTCCACACGATGCAATTTAAATTAAAGCGCATTCATCCATTTAAGAGCATAAAATAAAATAGCATTAAAGCATGAAATAAATTTACAATAATACTAAGGGCAGAATACAACCCTCGTTTGTAAATGTGCGATACATGCATAAAACGGGTTATTCATTAACAATGAGGACATTGGTCCTCGCATGCATTCATTATGGAAAACAATTTTTATGTGATGATTTTATTGGGTAAAAATAGGACATTGGTCCAATTTTATTTAGTAAACATTTCATTTTGGTATAAAACATTTGTGTGGTGGTTCTTTTAAGCACGGTCGAAAAATCATTTATTATTACAGACCTCAGATAAATAAAATAGAATGAAATAAAAATTACATATTTCTAAATAAATAAATAAATGAATACATAAATAATTGCACAAATAAATAACAATAATAATAACAATAATCAATAATGATAATAATAATAATAATAATATTAAAACATAAAATTAAATAATCACATATCAATTAAATAATAACAACAACATAAAATTAACACAAATTAGACAATAATAATAATAATATTAATAATATTAATAATATTAATAATAATATTAACATAACACAAAATACTAATAATAAACAAATATAAAAATTAATTAACAATAACCATATAATAACAATAATAATAATAATATTAATAAATAAATAAATATACAAATAACAATAATAAATAATAAAATAATATTAAAATAGAATAATAAATAAATATTATAATAATAATAATAATATTAATAATAATAAAAAATAAGTAAAAAAGAGGAAAATAGGCTTACCGGTCGCCGGAGGATCGCCGGAGGAGGGGTGACTGACACCACCGTCGCCGGAAGGAAGATCGGCGCCCGAGGAACCCGCCGGCAGTGTCCACGCGCCGATCGGAAGTCGCCGTCACCGGGAAAACGCGCTGCAACGGTCCGGGTTCTTCTCCCTCACGCGCCGGCTGCCAGAGTCCGATGGGGAAACGGCGGCTACGACTGGGTGCGCCCGGAGGTGGTGGTTCTTCCGGTGGGGCGCGTGCCGCCGTGTGCGGCGGTGGTTGGCCGGCGGAGCCCTCGCCTCCTTCCTCTCTCTTTTCTTCTTTTTCTTCCTTCTCTCCGGCGTCGTAGGTCTGCTTCCCGTTGGCTGCTCCTCTCTCTTTTATTTCTTTTTCCCTTACCTTATTTTGGCCCTCTCTTGCTCTTAGTTCTCTCTTCTTTCTCTTTTCTTTTCTTTTTCTTTTCTTTCTCTTTTCTTTTTTGCTTTTCTATTTTGGTTTCCTGGGTTCTTTCTCTCTCTGTATCTTTCTTGCTCTCTATTTCTTTTCTTTTTCTTTGTTTCTTTTGCCGGCTCTTCTTGCTCTCTCTGTATCTTTTCTTTTCCTTTCCTTTTTTTTCTTTCTTTTCTTGGTCTTTTTCTTTCTTGATCTGCCGAGAGCCCCCTTGTTTTTCTTCATCTTCTTCTTTTTATTCCCTCAAATTAGGGTTAAGGGTATCCAAGTAATTTCCTCATTAATTCCCTCCTTTTCTTCTTTTCTTAATTTTAATTAATTTAACTTAATTCAAATAACACACACATTAATTAATTTAAACATTACATATTAATTAAACATTACATATTAATTACATCTTAATATAATTAAACATTACATACATTACACATTGATATAATTAATCTACTTAATATATAATTTATCTAATTAATTAAACATTCTACATTTTAACTAATTAATTAACTAATTAATCTTTAATTTTACATGCATCTTAATTAATACAATAATGTTAACTAATTAACTAATTAATTAACAAACAACATCAACTAATTAAATTTTACACATACACATATTTATATATTATCACATATATTATTTTTTTTGGAGGGAATTATCAAGGATCCAAAATTAATCACAATTTTCATTTTATGCCGGACTCAGGACCCGGTGTCTACAGTTGCCCCCAATTTTGGAGAAGCTAGTGCATAGACACCTAGGTGAGCCAAAATTCAAAGAGGAAGAGAGAGGGGATTACATACCTGTGGCGGAGACCCTGCCTTGTTGCCGGGAAGTGATGATGTGGTGAATGTGCCGAGTCTTACAAAGCGCGAATTACACTGAATCGCTACCAAGATTCGAAGTGTTTGCACTGAATCGCTACCAAGATTCAAAGTGCGAGGGTTGCTCTCTTGAGCTGCACCAAGTCTGCTCCAGACTTACAAAGTGCTGATGTGATGGATGCGCCGAGTCTGCTCCAGACTTACAAAACGCAGGGGTTGCTCTCTGGAGCTGCACCGAGTCTGCTCCAGACTTACAAAATGCTGATGTTGTTCTTCTGAAATGGATGTCCTTCCGGACTGGGTGTCCTCCTGGACTTCCCTTCTGAGCGGTCATTCAGATATTTTCTGCAAAATCAGATGCACAAAATATACACAAGAAGTTGTATGCATGATGTTGTGTGGGATTTGTCTCCTTAGGGAGCTTGGGGAATCGGCCTCTTCAGAGGGCTTCGAGATTTGCCTCCTCAAAGGACTTCACATTTTGCCTCCTCAAAGGACTTCGAGATTTGCCTCCTCAAAGGATTTCAAGAATTTGCCTCCTCAGAGGACTTTAAGATTTGGGATTTTTCCTCCTCAGAGGACTTTGGGGAATTTCTCTCCTCAGAGGACTTTGAAATTTTTGCCTCCTCAGAGGACTTTGAAAATTTGCCTCCTCAGAGGACTTGGAGAATTTTGCCTCCTCAGAGGGCTTACAGATTTTTCCTCCTCAGAGTGCTTTGAGAATTTGCCTCCTCAGAGGGCTTTGAGGTTTTGCCTCCTCAGAGGACTTTGAGATTTTGCCTCCTCAGAGGACTTTGAGATTTTTGCCTCTTCAGAGGACTTTGAGAATTTGCCTTCTCAGAGGACTTTGAGATTTTGCCTCCTCAGAGGGCTTACAGATTTTGCCTCCTCAAAGGGCTTTGAGAATTTGCCTCCTCAGAGGGCTTTGAGATTTTGCCTCCTCAGAGGGCTTTGGGCCTTTGCCTCCTTAGAGGACTTTGAGAATTTGCCTCCTCAGAGGACTTTGAGGTTTTGCCTCCTCAGAGGACTTTGAGGTTTTGCCTCCTCAGAGGACTTGGAGAATTTGCCTCCTCAGAAGACTTTGAGGTTTTGCCTCCTCAGAGGACTTTAGGATTTTGCCTCCTCAGAGGACTTTGAGGTTTTGCCTCCTCAGAGGACTTGGAGAATTTGCCTCCTCAGAGGACTTTGAGATTTGATTATGTGCCCCCTGAGAGGTCTTGGGTTGAGATCTGCCTCCTGAAAGGTCTTGGGTTAATTGTCTTGATTGATGATTGGAATGATGTCGCCACTCGGGTTCTGCCGGTGTCCGTATCGAGTCTCTTTTTCTGTAAGACTTAGAAAGGCAAATATGCAGAAAAAAATGTGAGCATGCACGTGAGATGCGTATGTATGCAGCAATGCAGTATAAAAATTCCTCTAATTGGATTTGGAGGTGACAGCCGATTTGATTGCAATTTGCAGTAAGATCAGTGCCTTCTGGAATTGCCTTTGAATTTCATGCTCTTTGGGGATCATGAGGTTCTCGTTTGAAACCTGTAGTCATTATTTTAAGGTAATGCATCCCTCGTGAATGTTCACACTACCTTTTCTTAGCGGGAAATGCGTCCTTTCGGATTTTCACATGACCCTGTGCCTTATTTTTGCCAGGAAGGGACCCATCCCAATCCAGCGGCTTTTTTTTTTTTATGACAGACTGCCTGTTTTCAGGTTTTCACCCTGTCCTTTGGCCTAACTTTTGCTTAGAGCGCCAATTACGATTTTCATCTCTAATGGCCTTTTTTCTTTTTTTTCTTGTTTTCTTTTTTCTTTTTTTTTTTACATCAGATGAACTATTCTGGTTACATCTATACCATTGCATAAATGCACATATTTCAATTTGATTTCATAATATATGATCATTATTTGGCATTAATCTCAAGATACAAAACCTCATCTAATCTCAGGATAGATCTTGAAAGCATCAAACTCCTGTTATCAATCTGCTCTCTTTTTGATTCTCATGATTGAATATTTTCTCTCTGCTCTCATTTAATCTTTTGAATGCAAATTCTAGAAGCAACGTCGGAGACGAGACTTAACTCGAATGCATGAATGCACTCATGGCTTCTCGCTTGAAGCTAAAGAAACACCATAGGCCTCTTCTTACGTACCAAACCTTATTAAAAGGTCATCTCCGCTAATTGGATAAGACTGAACCCAGAATCAAAAGGTCTTACTTTGGTTGTAATGTTAGGTTTGGGTAGATGGCTATCAAAGAAAGATCAGGTCGCTAGAGAAAAATGGCTGCGATATTTTCTCAACTGATGGATGAACCGTTCTCGGCTCAAAAGTATTCTTGAATTTGGACTCGATAACATTCTAGCTCCTTGAGATCAGAAGGGCAATCATTGAAACTAGTCAATTGGTCACCATTTTGAGCTCTCTTTTTTATTCTTCTTTTTTTCTTTTCTTTGCTTATTTTTCTTTCATTTTTTTCTTTTTTGGATTTTTCATTTTTCTTTTTCTTTTTCTTCTTTTTGCTTTCGCTTCTCTCTTTTTTTTTTTGAGCTCATGCCTTTCATGCATGACTAAACCCTCTTTTCAAAGTCTGAACTTGCTCTTATCAAGGCAATTTTTTAATAACCCAAAGAATTGTTTCAGATGTGCATCCATCAGTTTTAGAGCGGCCACTCTTCTAAGGGGAAGCCAAAAATTATTTTAGGCGAGAGGATAGTTTTAATGTGTGTAACAACAAAATTGGTACGCATTCAGCATACTTGCATAAAGGTTCAATAGGCTAGCAAACGATTACAGAACAAGGGTAGGAAATAATCGTTTAGAGAGCTATGCAAAGAAATAGTGCCTAAATCATTTTCCAGGTTTTGTCTTATCCAGAGATCGCTTTGACGGGTAATCAGAAAGGTTCTAGTGCTCTTAGTGAGTTTTCATCCAATCTCCTAATTGCAACTAGTTTTTCTTTCTTATTTTTCTCTCTGAATCTCTCTCTCTTCAGGAGTTATATCAGATGCCATCAAGATTTTCCTTGGATTTCCCAAAGTTCCAAGATTAAATACAGTAGTATTAATTGAATTAATGTCAAAATGAATGAATATATCATGATCATAAGAAATGAAATCATTAAAAATAATATACAAATACACAAAAACATTATTCATCTGTCATCAGCTTTTATTTCCCGTTCTTCTCTGGGTCAGCAATTTCTTTATTGTTGATCAAATCTTGAATTCAGTCCCTCAAAATTTAGCATTGATCTGTTAATTGGCAAGTGTTGGTGGAAAGCACAAAATTGATCCGTTTTATGAACAGTTTTCCCTTGGTTCAAGGCAGGCCTCACCGACAATGAATGTAATTTTCCCTTTTTGAAGCCTCTTTTTTCTTCTACCCTGGGTGCTCTACTCTGTACGACTTGGTAGACTATTGGTTTCTCATCTTTCTCTTCCATTACAAAATCATTGTTGGGATTAAGAACCCTTGCCCTTTTTGGCTCAAAAGGTGCATTAAATTTGCGGTCATTGACAGGTTGACAGTAGCATTGCCAATAAAAAGAGCCTCTCCACCAGTAGGTGGTTCGGCTTGCCCCCAGCATGGACTATTTGTTATCGTGGATCAACAGGTGGTTGTGGAATAGTGGGTACTCGAGAATCATGAATCATGAGGATGAGGTACTAGATGCTGAGAGTGGCTTATGATCCCAATCAAGCACTAATTCAAGCAATCCAAAGGGCGAGTCTGTCCTTACTAATCGACTGTCAGGGCCTCTAATCCACTTGGATGAACTTATGATGGCTGAAAATTTAAATTGTTAGAATAATGCGTGTATGACAATATACAATGCATGATCGTGAATTGTGCAGATGGAGTGAAAAAATCAAT
Organism: Excoecaria cochinchinensis; assembly: GCA_947683425.1. Lineage (NCBI taxonomy): Eukaryota > Viridiplantae > Streptophyta > Magnoliopsida > Malpighiales > Euphorbiaceae > Excoecaria > Excoecaria cochinchinensis. The sequence goes on from CANTUQ010000043.1 coordinate 8,406,338, forward strand.
AAATTGTAATTATACGATGCAATGCATGAAAATAAATATACACGTGATGGTATAGGTATGTGAAAAACAATATGCAGGCAAAAGGATATATACACACAATATGAAATGTATTTTTTTTTATTTACTTATTCATTATATTTTTTAACATGAATGACATGTGATGTATGTGCATGTTGTGCAACATTCACAACTACATGCAAGCAGATAGATCCTTCCAACCTTATTTCTCCCACACACAGGGTCATGCGGTCTCTTTTCTAGGTGGGCTTTATCCAAGGGTTAACAGGGAACTAAATGGACGCGTATAGTGCGCGGTGAAAAATCGACAGCGTAACAACTCTTACTTTAAAGCACATGCGCATGGATGTTTGGCCATTATATATTTAAACAATTCGATTAAATCAAGATGAGCCCATCGGGGCATGAAAGCCTTTGATGAAAATCATCTGATTCAATTGATTTTGTTTAATATATGACGGCCCAAATAGCAAGCACGATATTATGGTACATGTAACCTAATGGAAGTTTCTATTGCCATTACATGGGCTTCGGTCAAAAGGTGGTGTTTCTTTGGGGCTACCCAAGCATGATCCCTGCCGACGGGTCTAGCTCATCACGAGCGTAACGATCGATCGGGTCACCATTTTATATACCACGATGGTACGAGACTTGGGCTGGTGATTATCCTTAACACTTCCCCAAATTGAGTGAAAATGAGGTCGTGCTTCAGGAACGCACCGGGGCTAATAGAGGGACCAAACTAGCATATTCTAAAGCTCTAATGAGATGTAATGCAAATGAGAGAAAGCGAATTTATGAATTAAATTTTAACCATAAATGTTAAACGTGGTATTTTCAAATTGAAATCTCAAACCATATCGTCCCCAGTGGAGTCGCCACTGTGACGCGCGCCGGATCCCCGCGGCCGCCCTTCTGACCGCCCGCTCGAGGGCGATCGGGCAATTGTGGGTCCGTTGACAGCTTGCAATAAATTGCAAGTGCGTCTATGTTGGGCAACAGGGAGGTTTCATGGAGTCGCCACCCAATAGAACATTAGGAAGTTTCTCTCGCCTCAGAGAGCCTAAGACTGCGCTGGGTTTGGGATTTCTCATCTATTTCTACCTCGATTATTTTATGATCAAATTTTAATTATCATTGATTCGCTCTCTCTCCACACGATGCAATTTAAATTAAAGCGCATTCATCCATTTAAGAGCATAAAATAAAATAGCATTAAAGCATAAAATAAATTTACAATAATACTAAGGGCAGAATACAACCCTCGTTTGTAAATGTGCGATACATGCATAAAACAGGTTATTCATTAACAATGAGGACATTGGTCCTCGCATGCATTCATTATGGAAAACAATTTTTATGTGATGATTTTATTGGGTAAAAATAGGACATTGGTCCAATTTTATTTAGTAAACATTTCATTTTGGTATAAAACATTTGTGTGGTGGTACTTTTAAGCACGGTCGAAAAATCATTTATTATTACAGACCTCAGATAAATAAAATAGAATGAAATAAAAATTACATATTTCTAAATAAATAAATAAATGAATACATAAATAATTGCACAAATAAATAACAATAATAATAACAATAATCAATAATGATAATAATAATAATAATAATATTAAAACATAAAATTAAATAATCACAGATCAATTAAATAATAACAACAACATAAAATTAACACAAATTAGACAATAATAATAATAATATTAATAATATTAATAATAATATTAACATAACACAAAATACTAATAATAAACAAATATAACAATTAATTAACAATAACCATATAATAACAATAATAATAATAATAATAATAATAATAATAATAATAATAAATAAATAAATATACAAATAACAATAATAAATAATAAAATAATATTAAAACAGAATAATAAATAAATATAATAATAATAATAATAATAATATTAATAATAATAAAAAAATAAGTAAAAAAAGAGGAAAATAGGCTTACCGGTCGCCGGAGGATCGCCGGAGGAGGGGTGACCGACACCACCGTCGCCGGAAGGAAGATCGGCGCCCGAGGAACCCGCCGGCGGTGTCCACGTGCCGATCGAAAGTCGCCGTCGCCGGGAAAACGCGCTGCAATGGTCTGGGTTCTTCTCCCTCACGTGTCGGCTGCCGGAGTCCGATGGGGAAACGGCGGCTACGACTGGGTGCGCCCGGAGGTGGTGGTTCTTCTGGTGGGCCGTGTGCCACCGTGTGCGGCAGTGCTTGGCCGGCGGAGCCCTCACCTCCTTCCTCTCTCTTTTCTTCTTTTTCTTCCTTCTCTCTGGCGTCGTGGGTCTGCTTCCCGTTGGCTGCTCCTCTCTCTTTTATTTCTTTTTCCCTTACCTTATTTTGGCCCTCTCTTTCTTTTCTTTTTCTTTTCTTTCTCTTTTCTTTTTTGCTTTTCTATTTTGGTTTCCTGGATTCTTGCTCTCTCTGTATCTTTCTTGCTCTCTATTTCTTTTCTTTTTCTTTGTTTCTTTTGCCGGCTCTTCTTGCTCTCTCTGTATCTTTTCTTTTCCTTTCCTTTTTTTTCTTTCTTTTCTTGGTCTTTTTCTTTCTTGATCTGCCGAGAGCCCCCTTGTTTTTCTTCATCTTCTTCTTTTTATTCCCTCAAATTAGGGTTAAGGGTATCCAAGTAATTTCCTCATTAATTCCCTCCTTTCTTCTTTTCTTAATTTTAATTAATTTAACTTAATTCAAATAACACACACATTAATTAATTTAAACATTATATATTAATTAAACATTACATATTAATTACATCTTAATATAATTAAACATTACATACATTACACATTGATATAATTAATCTACTTAATATATAATTTATCTAATTAATTAAACATTCTACATTTTAACTAATTAATTAACTAATTAATCTTTAATTTTACATGCATCTTAATTAATATAATAATATTAACTAATTAACTAATTAATTAACAAACAACATCAACTAATTTAATTTTACACATACACATATTTAAATATTATCACATATATTATTTTTTTTTGAGGGAATTATCAAGGATCCAAAATTAATCACAATTTTCATTTTATGCCAGACTCAGGACCCGGTGTCTACAGCTAGCCACAGGGTTTCCTCACCGCAGTATGAGTCATGGCGACTCACTATTGATAAACCGATGAGAGCTTATCACATTGTACAGTGCAATTCAGTGTATAAAATAGTGCAGTGCAATGAGAAATGGTCCTATTGGGATCATTTCATAGTGTAATGGATCTGTGGGATCCACGTCCCGCATATCCGGTCAATAGATTTTCTATCGGGTCCATACTACGGGCATACTGATAAATATGTAAATAAAATGATTAAAATAGTGATATTGGGAAAAATGAGTGAAAACAAGATTAAAATGAAGTAAATAGAAAGTTTAGGGGTAAAACAGTAATTTTATAAAAAGTTGATAAAAAGTGGTGATAATAAGTTAAAAGTGTAAGTGAAAGGTTAAAATGGTAATTTTGGTAAATTATGGTGTTAAAATAGTAAAACAGTTAAAAAGTGATAAAATAGGGACTAAAATGTAATTTAGCTAAATTGTAAGTTAAAGAGTGAAAAAGTGAAGTGAAAAGGGCATAATCGTAATTAAAATAAATAAATAAGGGTAAAAGTGTAAAATGGAAAAGATGTAAGGTTAAAATGGTAAATAATGAATAATGGAGGGTATAGTGGTAATTAATGTAAAAGAAAGGACATGGATGGAATTAATGTAATTATGGGGACATGAATGTCATTAATGGAAAAGATAAGAGTATAATTGGAAACCATGGGAAAAGGAATAAGGAATTAAGTGTAATTAAAGAAATAATAAGATGATTAAGGGATTTAAATGTAATTAGTAAATATTGTGATGTAGATAAGTAATTATGTGATTAAATTGTTGAATTTCAATGAGTAAATAAGATTAATGATTTAATAAGAAATAATAATAAACTAAAAAGTGGTATTAAGGGTAAATAGTGGCAAAAGTGTAATTTGGATTGAAATATTATGGTAAGAATTAATTGATGAAATGTGTGACAAATTAGTGAAATAAATATAGTAATATAATTAAGTAGTGGCATTTTTATAAAATAAAGCAATTAAGAATGAGAATGTGTATTAATATAAAGTGTAGGAACCAAATTGAAGAATTATAAAGTTGAGGTTATGTAGTGGATTAAAGTGTAAATTAGTAGATGAAATGGATAACAAATATATAATTGATAGTTGATGAATAAATGATCTATGAAGCATAGAAAAATCATTGCATGAATAAATATTAAATGATTAATGATTATAATTGATTTGTACATATAGAGTTAATGTGAATGTATGTGTATTTTTGATGATGTTTGAATAATGATGTAATTAAAAATAAGTGGCAATAAAGGATAAAGAGGTGTGAATAAGCAATTAAGTGCGAATTTAATTGTAATTGATTATTATAAGATAAAGTTGGGATTTAAATATGAGTAATGAGAAATTTAATAATAGTGAAGTGAACAAAATATTAATATGTCAATAAGGAGCCATAGTAAATTAAGTTATAGTGCAAGATAAGAAAATAAAGGATATAAAGAATTAATGAGGATGATGATGTGTTTTCCCTAAGTGATAATGTAGAAAAAAATTTATAGATCCGATGTAATGTTAATTGTATAACTGAATAGAATTAAATTGGAAGGTAAGTGTTAACAAAGAAATTGTAGGTATAATGATGATATAAACAAGTGGGTTTAAATAATAGTTATGATAAATATTTAACTGTGTTTGGAATGAATTAACATAGGGTCTCTAAAGTGAATAATAGAAGTGGAAATGATGTTAATAATAATAGGTACAACATTGATTAAGAAATAAATAAGGAGATTGTGATCGAATAATTAGCATTCAAGTAACCTAATAACTGAATTGTAATGTATTCATTCAGTGATAAAATAATTCAACGTGAGTAGCGATAAATAACTTAACGAAAGAGTTGATGCAGTGGAAAGGCAAGAAAGTAAAAAGGGAAAGTTAAACACATAAAGTAAGTTATAAAAGTAAATTAATGTTTCAAATACTAAAACAATGACTAATTGATAAGTGGTTACAAAGGTAAACATAAGATAATGTTAAGGGATAGAAATGAAAATCGATTGATAAGTGATAAATGAATCATAGTATTATAGTATTAAATAATTACTAATAATAAACAAATAATTGATAATCGAATTGAATAGTGTTAAGTTATAAGAATATTAATAAAAGATGAAATGATAAGTGGTTAAGTTAATAACGAAATAGTTAAATATAGTAAAAGTAATAGTGTAAGGGATAGTGAAAGTGATAGTGAAAGTGAAAGTGCTAGTGACATTGATAAAAGTGTATAAAATGAATAGTAGAAGTTCAGTGATAATGAGAGAAACAAAGATAACGAACATCGTAAAAGTGTATAATAATCATTCCAAAGTCTCAGAAATTAATGCTCTTATAAATTAAATAAAGTAAAAGAAATATATGTGTGTGTGCATGCATGTAATATTAGTGTGGAAAACTTAGGATATGTATCCACCACTGGGCATTTTATGCTCAGTGCGTAGAGTGTCACTGCACGCAGGTTATGATAGAGTTTAATGTGGCCAAAGATGTAGTATCGGCTGGACGAAGATATTGGCAGTAAGGATCGATGTTTGGCATGGCATGTATGCGACCGCGGAACCAAATACAAGGTATATGGTATTGTCCTTTTTAGTATGTGTATGTTTGTGTTTGTTATAAAAAAAAAAATTCCTGCAGAAACTATCGAGTGCATTATAGTGCTTGTCAGTGCAGTGTTGTGACATTCGGTATCCGTACTATTTACGGGTATAAGGGTGTTACAGTATCAGATCGGGATCCGAGGTTTACATCAAAATTTTTGAAAGAGTTGCAAGCGGCTTTGGGTACTCAACTGAACTTTAGTACTGCTTTCCATCCTTAGACAGACGGGCAATCTGAGAGGGTTAATCATATTCTAGAGGATATGCTTTGAGGTTGTGCTTTAGACTTCTCAGGTAGTTAGGACAGATATGTGTCATTGATAGAGTTTGCATATAATAACAGTCATCAGGTGAGCATTGGAATGTTACTGTATGAGGCTTTGTATTGAAGAAAGTTTAGAACTCAAGTTTGTTGGACCGAGTTGACTGAACGTTCTTTTGTGGTTCCGGAATTGGTTAGAGATACCGAAGAGAAAATTTGAGTGGTTTAGCAGAATTTGAAAGCAGACAAGGATAGACAAAGATCATATGCTAACTTGAAGCAGAAAGACATTCGGTTTGATGTCGGAGATAAGGTGTTTTCGAAAGTGTCGCCATGGCATAAGCTTCTTCGGTTCGGTAAGAAGGGGAAGTTAAGCCCTAGGTTTGTTAGACCGTTTGAAATTTTGGATAAGATTGGTCCAGTTGCCTATAGGTTAGCTTTGCCATTGGAATTGTCAAAGTTGCATGACGTGTTTCATGTGTCGATGCTTCGCCGGTACAGATCGGATGCGTCTCATGTGCTATCGGTTCAGGATGTGCGGATTCAGCCAGATTATTCTTATGATGAGGAACCGAAAGCTATTTCAGCTCGGGAAGTAAGATAGCTCAGGAATAAGCAAATCCCTTTCGTTAAGGCTTTATGGAAACACCATGGAGTGGAAGAAGCAACATGGGAACCAGAGTCAGCAATGAGGTCTCAGTATCTGCTGTTGTTAAGCTCAGGTGAGAATTTCAAGCATGAAATTCTTTTAAGGAGGGGAGTGTTATAACACCCTGATTCCCACCCTAGTAATTTTGAGCATTTTTGTGTGAATTATTGTTTGTATTATTTTTTAATTAAAGAGTCAATTGCATAATTTGTTAAGTTAGTAGGGTTTGTATATGTTTTATGAAGTTAAGAATGTAATGGCCCGAATACCGGGTTAGAAGTGTACAATGTATGTTTACAGTGTCTTTATGATGATTACAGTGTATAGTAGTGTATTGAGTGATGTTAACAGCAGTGAAGTCAAGAGTTAAGTGTGTTTGAGGTATAGCAATCCCAGGATGGGGGACCCCGGGGTAGCTATACACTAGACCCAGCGGTTGATTTTCAGGAAAATTATTATTTCATCAAATCGAGCTGTGGGTTGTCAGGAGTCTAATGGTGATATTTGAGTTTACAATGAGGTCATATAGGCCTTCGAAAGTCATTCTGAAGTTGGCCTCTGGTTCGATTCAAATTGAACCAGAGTTTGACCAAGATTTGACCGAATTTTTAGAAAATAATTTTGAGCTCTAAAGGGTGTATAGTGGGAATTGTAAAGGTATAAAATAATTTTCTGTAATTTTTTGATAACATTAGAATTGGATTTTACGACAAAACAAAATGTGGTTGAATCGGACCGGTTTAAGTGAATCGGGTCCCAAATGGATTCTGGTTGAGCTAAAAATTTGTAGGGAGGCTATATTTGATATTGTAAGAACAATGGAATTGGTTGGGAGTGAAAATTACTTGAGAAACACATAAATACCTTGAAACAGTGAGAAATTACCGAAAAATCAAAACTTTAGTTCTAACCGGTTGGACCGGTTTTGTTCAAATTCAGCATATATAAGGAAGTGAAGAGGCTAGATTTCTCCACCTCCCACCGCCTCTCTTCTTCTTTTCTTTGGCCGAATGGTTGTTCATGGTTTCTACTCCATTTTTCTTCTATTTTCTTCTCCTTTCTCCTCAAATCTTAGCCTCCCAAGTAAAGTTTAACCCCTCTACAACATGGTGATGGTAATTTGGGTCAATTTGGTGGGCTAGAAGTGGGAAAAACCTAGAGATAAAGATTATGTCTCAAAAATGAGGTAAGTGATTTAGGGTTCTATAATTTTATTTAAAGGTTCCTGTAGCGGTTTTCAAGTGTATAGAGCATATTTATGAAGTTATTTTCTAAAAAGGAAGCATGGATTTGATATTATTGTGTTGTTTGAATTCGGCCAGTTTAGGAAATTGTAAGGAGAAAAGAGTTTCAAAGGAGTAAGGCTATTAAAATGAAGCCTAAGGAGTGGAGAACAAGAATCCAAGGTGAGTGGATACAATATCCTTCTTTTTCCATTTATTATGTATGTGTTTTAGGTTATGTCTAAGTGTGAACAAGTGGTTTAGGCATGAATAATTGAAACTAACTTGATAAACATGATTAGTGGACTTAAATAATCGTGTGTATGTATTTAAAATGAATTATAGAAACATGGATAAAAAAACCTAAGTTAGGCCGAATATTTTGATAAAATTGATGTTTGTGGTATATAATTGATGTAAATAATAAGTATAACGTGTAAAGTGATTAATGGGAAGATTAAAAGAATGAAAAACAAACATGAGGAAACCTTGTAAGTGAGGCTGAATGGGTTTAAGTGGAATTTAAGTGTGAATAATTGCAATTATGGCGTATAAGTGGTATTTGTGATATGTATAACATGTAGTTCGGATGATTGAGTGGTTAAATGAAATTAAAGTGGATGTTATGAAAAACTCACACCTTGGCCGAATTGAATATTGGATATAAAATGTAATGGCCCGAATTATGCTCTAGTAGTATTATGACCTAATTAGGGATAAGTGGAGGTAAGTTTGGTTTGAGTATTGAATAATTAGACGTAAGTGTAATTAAACCGAGGATTTAATTGTATAAATTAAGATGTTAAGTGATCATAATGTGGCTGTGCATGATTATGCTAAGTGAAGATTAATTAGGAATAAGAGGGGATTAGATGGAGTTGATCATGTTTAATGGCTGGTGGGGTTCACGTGGCATGTGTTGGCTTTGCCAACCCAACCAACACATGCAGATAAGGGAAATGTTGAAAGTGGATTTCTGTGTGGCATATTCTGCTCTTGACACCTTAGCTAACTCATGCAAGTTGTCAAATTAACTCTGATATTAGCAGTCGCGATGGTAACCGTTAAAATGGCATTTTCTGCTATTAATATAATAAAAAGTTGTCTATAAAATTGGAGATCAGTTATTTAATGATTGTTTAATTACTTATATTGAAAATGATGTATTTAAAAGTATTGATAATAAAATCAATACTTTTAAGACATGAAAACTCATAGAGTATAACTGTAATATTATGAGTATTGTTATATATATTATTATCATATTAATAAGTTATTTTTTTTATGTGAATAATTTTTTTTATCGGTGATAATTTTTTACCCCACTAAATTCAATTTCTGGCTACGCCCCTACTAGGGGCATAATGGTAAATGTGTGATAAAATTGATTAAAGTAGTGATAAATAAAAAATAAATAAATAAGTGAAAATCGGACTAAAATGGAATAAATGAAAATTTTAAGGGCAAAATGGTAAATTGACATAAAGTTAGGTAAAAAGTGTAATGATAAGGGTAATTTGGTAATTTGGACAAAATATGAGGTTAAAATGCAAATTTAGTGTAAAAGTGGTAAATTAGGGACCTAAATATAATTTGGTGAATTTATAAGGTCAAAAGTGGAATTTAAGTGTAAAAAGGGTAAATTAGTAATTAAAATAATTAAAAGGGGTAAAAGTGGAAATTAAGAATAAGTGAGGTTAAAAGTGTAAAATTAAACATATATAATGGCATTATGGTAATTAAGTGTAAAATGAGGATATAAATGGAATTAGTGTAAAAGAAGGGACATGGTTGGTATTAAGGTAAAAGTGGGGACATAAATGTAATTAATGGAAAAGTCAAGGATAAACTTGGCAACGAAGGAAAAAGATTAAGGGCAAAAATGTAATTATTGAATAAATTAGTTTAATTAAAGGATTAAAATATAGATAGTGAAAAATATAATTAAATGAGTGTTCATGTGATTAAATTGATAATTTTAATGATTAAATATGATTAATGATTTAATAGGAGAAAATAACAAATTAAAAGTGATACTAAGAGTAAGTAGTGGCATAAGTGTAATTATAGTAAATTGAAGTAGTAAAATTGGACTGTAATTAAGTATATAAGTTAAGGAAAGGGGAAGAAATCCACAAGTTATAATATAGATAAAACGATAAAAAGAATTGTTAATAGAATTGATTATTAATTAACAGACCAAGGATAAAATAGTTAGTATTGAAATTATTAGTGCACATGATAAAAATAGTAATAATAGAAATGAAAAGGATAAAGTAAATGATATGCAATAGTTACAGAAAATAAACAAATGAATATATCTATAAGATAATTACGAAATGGTCGGTATAGCTAGCTCTCAAACGTAATAGAAAGAATGTCAGTATAGCTAGCTCTCGAATGTGAGTATATCTAGCTCTCAAATGTAATAGTAGTATATCGTAAAGGTTAACAGTGTAAGTGATAGTGAAATTGACAAGGGCATAATAGTGATTAATGTAATTATAGAATAGTGATAAAGGTAAAGATAATGACAAGTGATAGCAGTGATAGTGAGAAAAGAAAAGATAGTGAGTGCCGTAGAAGTATGTTCAAACTGTCTAAAGACTCAGGAATAAATATTTCCCATAATCTAAATAAAGGAAAATAATTACGTGTGCATGTATATAGGATTAGTATGGAAAACATAGGATATGTATCCACCACTGGGCATTTTAATGCTCAGCACGTAGAATGTTATGCGCGTAGGTTATGATAGTTTAGACGTGGCCGAAGACGTAGTGATAACAAAAGGATGGTCAACAGTAAGGATTGAAGGATTGGCATGGCATCTATACGATCATAGTAGGGAGAAGCAATGGTATGGGTATGTGATTTGAATGTTAGTGCATTGTTATGTTTATTGTATATGCATTGTTGTTGTAAAAATTTTTTTACATAATTATAGAGTACTTTATAATATATGTCAGTGCAGTGCTTCAGTGCAGTGTGACATCCGGTATCTGTATCATTTACGGTATAAGGGTGTTACAAAGAAGAAATAGAAGAATTTTTGCCAAAACCCATGCGGCAAGAGAAAGAGAAGGAAATGAGGGATTATAAAAACCTAGGAGAGAGAAAATGAGAGAGAGCAAAATCTGCCATTCTCCCATTTCCTCTTCCCGTTTTCTTCTTGTTCTCTTTTGCCCTAAGCCTTCTCAAGTGATTCTTTGTGCATTTTGGCAATCTTAGAGCTTCTTTAGTACGTATGTGCTCTTCTTCTTCTTCTTCTTCTTCTTCTTCTTCTTCTTAACTTTTTCTCCCATTTAGGAATGGGTATGTATGTTGTGGTCTTGGGTTAAGTTGTGTTGTTTGTGTGTTTTGGGGTTTCTTTGGCAGAGATCCCATCTAAGGAACCCAAGGGTAAAGAAAAGGTTGGAGGAAGTGCTGTGGATTGAGCTTAAGGAGCTTAGGATATTCAAGGTTAGGGATTTGTTTGTTATGCATTTAATTCTTGAATTTCTGTTTTAGATCTTTGGAAATTGAAATGAAAATGGGCAATAGTGTGTTTAATTGAGGTATGAGTTGATTAATTGAATTGATTTGTTAATTGATTGTAGAATTTAGTTTGGACATGAATTGGGTATATTGATGACAAAAAATTCTGGGTTTAGAGTATGTGGGTTTCTAGTTGCTCATTTTGATGATTCAATTCATGAAATTAGAGGAAAATGTTGGTTTTATGTTGTGTAATATGTATTGAATACTTGATTTGGATTGTGTTGAGGTTTAGTGATTCTTTTGCATTTTTGGTTAATTTTAGGGCATGAGTTTTCTGCATATTTTTGGCTGTGGGAGCTGGAAATCGACTCTGTCGCGCGTGTGATAGAGCTCGATGTTCTGAGCTCCTGCAGAGAAGGGCCTCTATCGCTGGCGCGACCACAATCGTGGGCGCAACAGAGAGCTCAGTTCTGCTGGGTTGCTTGTAGTCGCGAGCATGCCCAGGTGCACGAGCACGACAGTAACCTTCCCCGCCTTCTGTCACGAGCTTGGTAGAGGATTGTCTGCCCCTCTTTGCGCGAGCGCAAATGCTATCGCGAGTATGACAGTAGGTGAGTTTCGCCCGTCGCGGGCGCGACATCCATCGCGATCACGTCAGTTGCCCTCTTTGCTTTTCGGTTTTCTTTTACAATTATTGATATGATTGGTTACTCTTGGGACGCAAATGCAATTGTGTATGATCTTTTATGTACTTCAATATATGTGTTATATGTGTTGTATTATGCATGGCCTGCAAGAGTTGAGTTAGTGGATAGTTAGGCATGCCTAAAGAGTTCTGTTAGCTGTAGCCCTAATGTGTTCTAAACCCTTATTAGGTCACCGTTTGGGTCCTCGTGATCCTTAATGTGTTCGAATCTTATTTAGGATCCTCAATGTGAAAACGTTTTTGGATGAAAATAAAGAAATTACTTTTGACAGTACCCACGGGTACAAATGTGTTCACTCGTTATCTGCTACTAGGAGTTTGCATGCATGCATGTGATTCTCTTATGAATGTGATCTTGTTATATTAATGAGTATATGGTATGGAGCTCTTGTGAATGTAGTGCATGATATAAAGTTATTATGCTCAAGTGGAATTTTGATATGCTTGTGACATGTGCATGTGTTTTGCCTTAACGGCTATTGTGAATGGTTGTTCATCATTTATTTTCCCACTAAATGTTATCGCTTAGCACAGGTGTTTTATCTGTGCAGATGCGGAAGCTGTGGAGTTTTTGGAAGTTCTACAGTAGTCTAGGCCAACACAGTAGGAGAACTTTTAAAGAGATATATGTTTTATTTAATGTATCTTTTTGTATAGTCTTGTAGTTCCTTTTTGCTGTTGTATCCTCTAGCTGTATATTTTGTAAAGTTGTATAGACAGATTTTGTACTTCTATATCTTTTTGTAATGGGTATTCAGTTATATCAATGAAGAGATTTGAGATTTTGTTGGTAATTTTCAGCTTGTTCATTCAAATGTAAAATATTTTATTTTATTCTATTTATGTATATGCATGTTTGCGGTTCATTTTATTGACATCCTTATCTATGCGGGGTCTCACTCTCCCTTGTGGGTGAGCTCCCTTACGTATAGGTAGGAGGTGTTACATTATGCACCTGTACGGAGAAACACCCATGCTAAGCACTACAGTTTAGTGAGAAAAAAATGAACACTCACAGCAGTCATCAATGCGTACACAAGTTGTAACGACCCAACATCTACCCTAGTAGTAATGTTAGCTTGATTAGGGTAGTTGGGTGAATTTAATAGTCAGTTTGTTAATTTAGATTTAAGAGTAATTGGGAAATTGAGGACTTAATTCAAAAGAATAAATAAGTTTAAGTGACTAATTGGTAAATCTGCATGATTAGAGTTAATGGAGGTTAATTAGTCTTAATTAAATTCTGATTAAAATAATGAAGATTATGGAGTTATAGTGGAATCCAAGTGTTTTCATTTGGCTTTGCCACCTCAGCATTGGCATGCATTGGAGGAGAAAGAGGTGGAGTTGGCATGCATTGGAGGAGAAAGAGGTGGTGGAATCCAAGTGGCATGAGCTGCCTTAGTTTCCCACATTAAAGGACTTGATGAGAGAGAAATGGAGGGATTTTCTACATGATATTTTCGGCCACCACTCTCCTTTGCTCTTCTTCTTTCATTCCTCTCTTCATTAGTTAGTATTCTTTAAATTTCTGCAAAAATGGATCATGTGGTATTTGTTTTGAGCTGGGTTTTCAACTTGTCAAGGTAAGAGGTTAAGATAGTTTAATCATCTTCTTCGTATTCCTTTCTTTTAATTTGAGCTGGAAGTAATCCCTTTGTTTTTAATATTGGAAATGTGACTGTGCATGTGATGGTGGCTTTGAGAAAAGAGAAGGGAAAGAAGAGGGTTGATTAACAAGGTGGCAAGTGAGCATATTGGAGCTAAGGAAATTGAGGTTTAGGAAACAATTGTGTATTTTTGTATTTTTGATGTTTAATTTCTTGTTTTGAAGTATAAATGAAATATTTGTGTTGAAGTTGTCGTGATAGTTTTGGTAGATTTGATAATTTGGGCATGTTGAGTTTCTAAACGAAACTCTGCACAAATTTATTTGGACCTTCATTGATTGTTTTTGTCATAAGTCAAGTTAGGAAATTCTATATTTAATGAAACTAGAGCCATTAAAAATCTAAGATGTATACCTATAAATGTCATAGAAATAGCCATGAGCCAATTCGGTCTCGAAGACCTTCAAAAGTTGCCAAACAGAGGTGTCTCTATTTTAGCGGGTTCATGGGAATAATATACATTGTTTAGATCATATATGACGTTATGGATGTCCAAATGATCTGAAATTTGTCCCATTGGAAATCTAACATCCTAGGGAACAATTGTTAAGAAGGACATTTTCCATAAAAATGATTTCTAGATGTCTTTTTAAGTGGTACAATTTTGAGATGAAAATAAGTTTTGATATTCTGTTGTCTTGAACTTAGTGGATGCTTCTATCGCAAGCGCGACAGAACATGATATTTGATGGATTTTATTCTTATTTGGGACCCCAAGGCTAGCACGAATCATTGCCCACCGATACCCCTCACCTGTTTGTATATTTCAGTGTGTTTTTACTCCCAAAACACACCTGAACTTCACCAAAACTTTTTGGAACTTATTCGACATATGTTTAGAGTCATAAAAAGAGTAAATGAATGGTTACCACTTAGGAATGCATGTAACTAAGGTTCTAAATATATTAATTACTAAGGTACTTAAAGTTTAACTAAATTCTATAGGAAGGCTTTTGGAATAAGTGACATTTCATTGGCCATAACTCCTTAATTTCAAGTCCAATTGTAATGAGGTTTGTGCCATGGTAATGTTAGCCTATAGATAAACATTTTACCTAAGGCCATAATGGCTGAAAGTTGTATATGCTTGCCTTTCGAAGTCATAAAAGTGAATATTGGAGTAGTTCTTGAAAGAGGTTTATCTAGTGGATCTTTATACATGAAGTTTAGTCATTATCGCAAGCGCGATAGATGTTGCAGGCGCGACAGTGTCCTTTGATGAATATAGTTGTGTGATTGAGTTATGTAGTGAGCACGGGCAGTACCGTAAGCGCGATCGAAGGGATTTTCAAGGTCTGTCGCAAGCGCAACAGAGTCTCAAGTTGGAATCCTTTCTAAATATCTTATTTTGTGTATAATTGTGGTATTGACCTATGAATAGCAATGCTTATAAAAATTATAGATGTGTCAATTCATGAGGATATATATATAAATATAATGAAGTGTGTGATTGTTAATGAATATACATGTGTGTATAATATTAAATGACATGTTAATTGCTAACATAATTACATGGAGAATGATAAGTATGTATATATATAATTCATGCGAGGTTATGCATATTGAGGTAGGAACTTGTATGGTAAATCATATATGTGTATGTATGCAAGATATCATATGTTAGGATGCTAGTTAATGTTGATGTATTGGTATGACATATGATCTTGAGCTTATGATTTGCTTAATGGCATGGAGACTAATAATTTGGCAATCCAGGTGAGCATGTGTCTATATACGTTTATATAATTTGTATGAATTTAATGATGAAGTGTGAGATTGATAATAAGCTATATGCGAATGAAAGTGAATAGTGTTAAGAACTATCCGATATTTGTTTGACACAGTTAGGCAAAGATTTATAACATGTGAGTTTGAATTAAGTAATTGAGTCAGTTGTCTAGCCTACAAGTCGAGTTGTGGATAGATAGGCATGCCTATTGGGTCTTAATTGCTTCAGCCAGTAGCGATTGATTTTTATTAATCAGCCCCGTTTGGGTCAGGGGTAATCCTGGAATAGGCTCCCCAAAAGCGAGTGATTCTGTATCTTTATATAAACATATCTACGGATACCAAATGCGATTGATTATTTTTGTACATACGGGTACTAATGCGATTGATTATTTCTGTACCTACGGGTACAAAAGCGATTGATTATTTTTGTACCTACGGGTACAAATGCGATTGATTATTTCTGTACCTACGGGTACAAATGCGATTGATTATTTAGTATCTATGGATACTAGTTTAAAGGTATCTACGGATATCAGAGTGATAACTCATTATCCACTAGTATTGAAGTACAGACAAATTAGGAAATAATTCATAAATATGTATTTGACTGTCAACTTTTTATGTTATGGGAAATTGTGAGTGTATATTATTGGTAGGTTATAGCGCAAGTATTATGGATCTTATGATTATAATTTGATGGGGATATGCATTATTTATATTAGTGTTGATAATTGCTAATGTTTGATGTGAATTGATGCATAATGGATATAGTAAGTGGCATGAGGTAAGTGGTGTTATGACAAGTCAGAAAATGATTGTGAACCTTATATGAATTGATGAGAATGGAGTTTTGATTATAAATTGATTTGTAACCCGACTTTATGCAAGTATGAGTTACTACTGATGTTATACAAGTATTAAATTGTATTCAATGTTATGTGCTAGAAGTGTAAAGATGAGGCATGTTATGTAGAAGCATGTACACAAAACTTATATATGTTAATATGCAATGGCTCATATATGAAAGTGTGTATTGTAGGGATTTGTACTTATGAGCTGATTCATATGCAAGTGCCAATAGTTTCTTTGCCATAAGTAAATTAATATACATATGTATATGTGAATTAAGGATTAGATGAAATGAATTATAAGTAACTTGGTTATATGGATTGTTAATCATGATTCAGTATTGATGATAGCATTAAAGCCGATGTTTATTACATTGTATATAAATATGTATGTTGTTTGAGCATGTGATTGCTATTAGTGATCACTGTGAGTGTTCATCCATATTTTGTTATTTCCCCACTAAGTATTATTGCTTAGCATGGATATTTTATCCATGTAGGTATTTGAAGATAGCATTTTGGAAGACAGTTCTACATCGCTAACGGCCAACACATAGGAACCGCTGTATATGTAGGTTATTTCGTAATAGTATGAAATGTGTATTTTATAGTTGTCATGTGTAAGGGGAACTGAATTTTTTGAAATAAGAAGTTGTATTTTGTAAAGCGAAAACTTATGTAAGACTATAAGTGTTATGTAATGTAATGTATGGATTTTTGAAATGTAATCTAACATTACATGTTAATAAAATTTGTTAATCTTGAGTTTTGTGCCCATGATAATTTGTGTGCATGTGTTTGTTATGTGTGACACTCCATACCCCTTGTAGAACAGCTCTACAAGAGGTTAGGGGTGTTACACAAGCATATGTTATAAAAAATAATAATTAGAGTAGTAGGAATAGAACATGTGTATAATTTAGATGTATGTTTCATATTTATAGATATGCAACATATATGTCATTACATTCTTTGATTCATTCATAAGTCAAAGCTGTCTGCATTTTTAAGTGGTGGATAAAGGGATACAGAACGCTTAAGTACCCGAGGGTACTAGTGTGATAGTTTCATACCGCTGACATATGACGTATAGGGATCCACAACCAGAATCCAAATACAAAGGGAACCCAATAGGATCCAGAAACACATCAGGACCGAGCCATAGGTCCAACACATAGGTTGCAGCAACAAAACCTATAGGCATGCCTATCTATCCATGACCCTTCTTTTATAGGCTATCTAATTATTACATTCATTTGCTTAAAGCCATAGTAAGAATTTATAAACCATACAAGATGATCCATAGCATTTAATTATGCATTAAACAAAGAATACAATAAAAATAATCCAAATACAATGAGCGACGGTCGTGCCTTGTGAGCGACGACCGTGCCTCATGACTGACGGCTATCGATCACTCACTCAAACCTGTCCTTGGCTAGTCACTCCCCAGGGATAGCCCCCATGTAACGACCCAAAAAGGGCCTAGTTGAAATTTGAATGCTAAGTCGGGAAATTGAGTGTATTTTAGTAATTGTGCATGAGGGAATTTGGATAATTAAGGAACTAATTGAAGAAAATAATTAAGTTTAGTGAGTGATTTACTTTTGATTAGCCAAGATATTTAACTAAGAGGACTAATAGCAGAGGGACAAGTGGACCTAGAGGATTGAGACAAGTGCATTTGGTAGGTGATGGCATTTAATGTGGATGGAAGAGAGAGGGTAGGGAGGGGCAGATATTTTGATAGCTTCCCATGGAAGCTATCTCCTTCTTGTCTCTCTCAACTCTTTCCCATTCTCTTACTCTTCCTTTCTTCATTTTCTGCTCTCAACCTCTTCCTTTGTTGCTCTTCAAGTTTGAGTTGGGTTTCTTTTTAAAGATTAAGAACTGGGTTGAAGAGGTAAGTTTGGTTGGTCTCGTTTCTTCTTCTCCTCTATTTCGTTTTGCTTTAGCTTGGATTTTTGGGTTTGATTTAGTGTTGAATTGGCTGGGTTTTGTGCAAGAATCGGAGGAAAGAAGGAAGAGCAAGGGGAAGGAAAAAGTTGGATCTTGAAGGGTTAGACTAAAGCTTCTTTTGAGGTTTGGGAGTATTTTACCCTTTTCTATTTTTGGATCATCTGTGTGCTACTTTAAATTTCTGGTGATCTTGAGTGTTAAATTATGTGTAAATGCATGTATTTGATTGAGTTGAATCGTTGGTTTGGCATGATTCAAGTTATAGTAATTTGCATGTAAAGTTTGGAAGTGAAATAACATGAGTTAGTGTAAATTCTGGTTTGCATGCTCTTGTGATTTAATTGTAATTTCTTGATTAAATTAGTGTAAATTAAGTGTATATTGATGATAAGCATGTCTTGGTATACATTAGAGGGATGAGGTAAGTGTTAGTGCATGATTGAGTGGATTTGGGTATTGGTTGAGTTGGGAGAAAGTGCAATGAAGTGCAGATTCTGGGTAATTCTTGTCTCTATCGCGAGCGCGATGCCTGTCGCGAGTGCGACAAAGTGCGAAATTGCCTTTGTGTTATTGAGGAGCCCTCTGTCGCGAGCGCGACAGAGAGCTCGGTAGGCCGAGCTTCGATAAGTCGAGCCCCAACGTGAGCGTGCCTCTGAGCGCGAATGTGAAGGGAAATGTCCGATCTCTGTCGCGAGTGTGACGTTCATACCGAGCATGACAGAGCTCGGTAAAGTTAGCATCTGCTGAGCTGTGCTTCATAGTGAGCACACCTTCGCACGAGCACACGACGGGGTACCCTGTACTCTGTCGCGAGCGCGACGCACGTCGCAATCGCGACAGAGTCCCTTCCTGCCTACCCTATTTTCTGAATTGATTTTTCTTGTCCCACTTTGCATGGTTTCACATTATTGCATGGTGCATGGTTTTGCTCATGCCTTGATGATATTATTGTTTTAGCTTTTGTATTAATAATTGATGACGTGATAGTGATTTGACTTATGATTTTTGGTATTTGTCAAGTGATATGCTTTGAGTGAGTGAGTTAAGCCTGAAATGTCATAGTAGTGGATAGATAAGCATGCTTATAAAGGGATAGTGAGTGTAGCTTCCTATGTTGCCCCGTTTGGGCTTTGCGATGACCTTGCTTAGGGTCTAGTGATAAGTGATAGTGTTGAGGCTTCGGTCTTCACTTTTGATACTGTTCGCAGTGTCCCTTATAGTGTAGTGTTCCCGTATCTACTACCACTGAAATTCAGGCTACTGTTTGAAGTGTTTGGTTTTTTGCTTAGTGAAGTGTTATTATGACTATTGAGTGATTTTAGCTAGTGTATTTATTTTATGCATACTGTTATTAAGCCCTACTTTCTTATAGTGAAAATGACTTACGTGTCTCTGTTTCTGCTAATTGGAGAATTCAGTCTGTTGATGCTTATGTATATATGTATTTGCATAATATTATTGTATAGTGCTCTTTATCCTTGTTCCTCCCCACTAAGCGTTATTGCATAGCACAGGTTGTTTTCCCGTGTAGGTGGCAGGATTATGGTTCCGCTCGAGTCGCACATCTGCAGGTCGGCCACATAGGAGTAGAGTTTTGTTTTATTTTGTACTCCTCCTATATTCTTTTTATACATCATTTTGTTATTGTATATATGTAATTATGTTCAAGGATGATTATTTAATTTTTGGATGATGTATATAATATATTTTGATTATAAGATTTAATATTGTTATTGTATGCTTCCGCTGTGATGTATGTATGTTTTTGATTGAGTGTCGAGTAGCACTCCGGTATCCTTCCAACGGGCGTATCGGGGTGTTACATTTTGTGGTAGCAGAGCGCTGGTTTAGGCGGTTCTGGTTGTCTTTGATTGTTGAGTGTCGAGTCTTTGCATGCGAGATAGTTTTGTGTCGTGGCCTAATGCAGATGTGTCTTGTGTAGTGTCTAGATGGAGTCCGATCCAAGTGAGACTGTGGGTGAGACAACGGGCAGTGTTAATTCGGTTAGAGTTGAGGAGCCTACTCCATAGCATCAGCATAATGAGCGTGATGATTTGCTTGGCATGGGATTTGATAATCCGACCTTAGTGTAAGGTTTGCTTCAGCTAGTGGATACGTTAACGGCTCCTAAGGCTCCTACTGAGTTGTCGAGAAAGAGAGGAGCCAAAGATTTTCATGGAACTGCATTGGAACAATCGGATGTGGCCGAGTTCTGGATTTAGAGGGTAGATCGACTTTTGCAAGAGATTAACTGTCTTGCAAATCAGAGGGTATATTGTGTAGTGTCGCTACTTCAAGGGCCAGTGCATGACTGGTGGAAGCTTGTACTTTGCAACCCTCAACGACCAGTTGAGTTGACATGGGAGTTCTTTAAGTAAGAGTTTGAACAGAAATATGTGACAAAGGCATACCGGGAAGCCAAGTGGAGGGAGTTCATTAGTTCAAAGCAGCGGGGTATGTCAGTGAGTGAGTACGAAAAAGAGTTAAGCCGTTTGAGCAAGTATGTGCCCGAGTTGCTTTTGTTTGAAGACTTTAAGTGTTGACATTTCGAGGACGGATTGAGGGAAGTGATCTGAGGACCGTTATTGACCATGGCGGTCATGCAACCGATCAACTATTATCAGTTAGTGGCAGGAGTGATCAAGTTAGAAGAATCCAAGTTGATCAAGCAGAGGATTGAGCAGAAGAGGAGAGCCTCAGATAGCGGACTTGGGAGTGGTAAGAAATCAAGAGGTGTTCCCAGTGGCCAAGGAGCGAAGGGTTTGGTTCCAATACATTCAAAAGTTGGGAGTGTAGCGCCACCCTCTAGTAAGGGAAGGGTGATTCCGAAGCGCGAGCATTGTCAGAAGCGCTATTGG